>OY770117.1:4485879-5850010 GCA_963669365.1 Verbascum thapsus | reverse complement strand
AGTCACATATGTATTTTCTGCTTTCTTTACTTTGCTTTTTTGGTTCTTATTGTTGTTCTTATGAACTCCTTTTGCTTTTTCGTTTTTTGGCAACAAATAAACTTAAGGCTTGAACTCATTTATATATATTTTCATTCTCAAAGTGAAAGATGTTTGTAATGTTGCAGCCTTCCTGTCTGATGATATCCATCTTTCTGGTTTATTTTTCCCAGAAGTTTTTACTAGTAAAGGTTTCTGATTTGAACAATATATATGAAGAGAAATAAGATCCTTCATACTATTTTATCTTTTAGAAAAAAAAACCTATTAATCTCTGATCATGGGCTGGGGCCAAAACAGAAGTATGCTTTAATATGCTGGAGTTTTAAGATGAAAGTTGATCTATTTATCCTCCTCTAGATAGTTTGAAAAAATCAAAACAAAGCTTAAAAAAAGCAATACCATTATAAGTATATATACTATGCCTTATTCTAAATAATATTTTTGTTGTTGCAGCTAATGGAGATAAGCCTGCACAGGACTTCAATTTCAAGATGGACAAAGATGCTGCAAGAATAAGGCTTGAGATTCCAGGGGTTGATAAGCAAAACTTGAAGCTGTGGTTCGATAAGCATGCTCTGTTTTTCGAAGGCAAAACAGAGGACAATGAGTTTGGGATTGAGAGTTTCTGTGAAGGGGTCGTCGATATGCCATCGGGACTGCTTGAGCTGCTTAAGGTTGAAGAGACTAAAGTTGATCTCAAAAATGGGGTTCTTAAGGTGGTTATTCCAAAGCTCCAGCTTGAAGAAAGGAATGATGTTTTCATAGTCAGTCTAAGTTAGATGGTTTTAATGGCTTTTAGTATGTGTTATTTGTCCAAATGACTTTTTGCGTTTATGAGCCTTGACTCTTATTATGAGCTCTGTTTTGCTGGTCTTTGTGATGTTTTGGTGGTAGTATTTGGACAAGGTCTTTATCAAGATTACAAGTTTGTTGTTTGTTACCTGTGTCATGGAATGTTATGTAATTTGTATAAAAATTTCATGTATGTATCATTATTATACAAACATATAAATACATGTATTTATAACGTTAAAACCGGTTTTATTTTGGTGAAATCAAATTTCAAAGGCAAAGCAAACATTGTCAAATCTTTTGACAAAATTAGATTGAGGCCAACATAGATTTTAGTGTGGGGCCGGCCCTCATCTTCACATTTGAATTTCTTTCCCTCTTCAACTCTACACAAGCTCACCACTTCAAACTATCATCATTTGACACTGCCAATCCTATCATTACCAGAAGAAAAAGAAGAGATTAATAAAATAAATATTCATGAAGATAAAGAAGCCACTTAAGGAACTCAAGCTCTCCGTGCCAGCTCAAGATTCCCCCATTTCCGATTTCCTGTATTTATTTCAAACCCCTTTCCAGCAATTTTGTTGTTTCGTTTTTTACTTTTTCAGATCCATGGATAATGGAACCCAGTTTCATTTTCTTGAATTTCTGTTATGCAGGACGGCGAGTGGGACATTTCACGATGGGGATTTACTGTTAAATCAGAGAGGGTTGCGTTTGATTTCTGATGAGATTGATTCCCTTGTAAGTTTGTTTTGAAATGAAAAGTATTAGAGCATCACTTTTGATATCATTTTATTAGGCTAACTTATGTAGAATTTTTTTTCTTTCAAATCTCTAGCAATTTCGAATTTCTGGAGCCAATTTCATTCTTCTGTTAGTAGCTTCATCAACTTTCTTACTAAAAGACTGTGCTATAAGGAATCTTAATGTAGTTTTTTGAACTGATTCTGTTATCTTTTAATGTGCCTACTGATGTTGGTTTTAAGCACGGTTGGAATTTACTCTGCAACATAATCACCTTCATCTTTGTTTAGCTGTTTCATTAGCAACCCACAACGATACTTTTCTCCAGAGAACAATTCAAAATGGGATATATATTAAGGCACCAGCCAAAACCTATTTACTTAACTGCTTTCTGATGTCAGTTTATCTGGTTCATCATCTTTCCAATTGTCTTAATCGGCTGTTAAAATTTTTATGCTTTTCAATTTTCGCTCATCCCGGAAATGAAGACGTGTCTGTCCTAATGTATGACTAGCTCCTAGTGTTGTCCAAGCAATTGTTTAGTAGCATTCATTTTGCCAATCAAACTCTGTGGGCCTTGTTATTAGCATGGTTGGTTATTTTATCATTTGAATTATCACGTGATAACTATCCTGCATTTGTGCTTATTGCACTTATGAAAGAAAAATAGTTGGCCCTTTCCTTTCAAGTGTATGAAGATGAGTTGCTACAGTATGAATGTGATAATTGGCAAAAGACGGCATGTGTTACTTCATGGGATTTGACCTGGATTTGAATACAAATCCACCAAAACTGATCATTTATGGTTCCCATTCCACTATAGGAAGATCAAAATACTTTCTTAGAAAAGAACAAAAAATTTACTTTGAGTGTGATTTGTTATGGTTCTTAGACTGAAACATCGTATGGACTACAAATAACAGAAAAGAGAGTAACAATCTCAAGCATTGTACAGTTTGTGATGATATATGTGTTGAGATAATGTATAAATTATATATTACAATTAGGAGTCAGTCAGAAAAATGGAGCTAACTGGACCTTGCCTTTTCTTTTCATATTTTTCATATTTTTGTGGTTTTTTGTACAGCCATCAGATACGAAAGAGATTGATCTTGAATTCTCGTTGGAAGATCTTGAGACCATCAAAGTAATTGGCAAGGGAAGTGGTGGTGTAGTTCAACTTGTTCGCCATAAATGGGTTGGAACATTGTTTGCCCTCAAGGTGAGTGTATTATTTATGCAGTACGTCAGTATATATGCATCCTTTCAACCTCAATAGTTAATCAACTTATTGCAAACTTCTAAATTAGTATGATATGATGAAGTTGTTCTCTGTGATTTCTTCCATTTTAAGGTAGTTTTCAACACAAGAACAGTAAATAGACTAAATGATTTTTTTTCCTTTTTCACTTAACTGAGTATAAACATCAAATTTTACCACAAATAGTGGCGTTAGGCCCATTTTTAGTTTATCTTGACACCACTAGTCAAGAAAGGTAACTCCATTTTCAGTCTTCTTGAAGAATTTTGTTACATTGAAATAAGTAAGATGTTGCACAGGTCATCCAGATGAATATACAGGAGGAGATTCGCAAACAAATTGTCCAGGAGCTGAAAATAAATCAAGCATCACAATGTCCAAATGTTGTTGTTTGCAATCACTCCTTTTATCACAATGGAGCTATATCTCTTGTGTTTGAATATATGGACCGCGGGTCACTAGTTGATGTAATCAGACAAGTTAAGACACTTCTTGAACCTTATCTTGCTGTGGTTTGCAAACAGGTTCGTCGGTTTCTTAGGGTCTAACAGTGATTAATCAAAACCATATTCCTTTGAGTATATTTCAACTTAGAAGAACAATGTAATTTTTCAGGTTTTGCAAGGCCTTGTTTACTTGCATCACGAGAGACATGTGATTCATAGAGACATAAAGCCATCAAATCTGCTAGTGAACCACAAAGGGCAAGTAAAAATTACAGATTTTGGTGTCAGTGCAATGCTGGCTAGCTCTATGGGCCAACGTGATACTTTCGTTGGAACTTACAATTACATGGCAGTAAGTGCCTCTGATTTCTGGGCGTTTTTTTTCAAACTTTTTCCAAGAAAAAATGATAACTAGTTATATATTTTTCGTCTTAAATCTGTGCTTTATAGCCTGAAAGAATCAGTGGAGGCAGCTATGATTATAAAAGTGATATCTGGAGTTTAGGGATGGTGATACTTGAGTGTGCTATAGGGCATTTCCCTTACACCAAATCTGAAGATTCACAAAGTGGCCCAAGCTTTTATGAGCTTTTACAAGCAATCGTTGGAAGTCCACCACCTACTGCTCCACCAGATCAATTTTCTCCTGAGTTTTGTTCATTTGTTTCAGCCTGGTAAGTTTAAGTCTGTTTGGATTTCAAATTCATCGACAAGTCCATTTAAGTTTGTTTGGATGAATTCATCTTATGATGGGGTTTCAAATCCCTCAGCATTCATTTTGAGCTATTTTATTCACAACTATGGTGGATTTCAAATTACTCCATTTTAGACTCATTTGAAATTCTTCCTCCAAATCCCTTCCTCAAATCCAAAATCACTCGATCCAAACATACTCTTAAAGTAATTGATAAGCACCCGATAACAAATATGATTAGCACGCCATAAAGTGAAGAAAGAAAGAGAGGATGTTTTGAGTATTCGTTGTTGTTACATTTCTATTTAAATTTTGATGTAGATTAAAATATGAGCTTGTTTTAGATTATGGAAAGATAAAGGAGGGCAATTATGTTTTGTTTTCTGAGAAAAGTTGACATAAAATATTTTTGGGTTTTCAATGTATATAGCATACAGAAGGATCCTGCAGACAGATGTTCGTCGTTGGAGCTACTGGTTAGTCGATCTTTAATATGAACTGTATATATATATATATCTATTTATGCTTTTCGAATAGTTAACTAAGCAACAGTTGGTCGTATGGTACTAACAGAGTCATCCATTTATCAAGAAGTTTGAAGACAAAGATATTGATCTCAGCATTTTGGTTGGCAGCTTGGAGCCACCTGTAAATTTTGCAAGATAAATAGTGTTCCTTAAATATGCTCTTTAACTACTTTCACTTATATATATTATCGGTTTACAGTTGTACTCATTTCTTTTTGCATAAACAAACTAGAGATTTTGTTGTGAAATTGACAACATGTTTCAGGTGTGTTGTATGAGAAAGTTTGGTAATGTTCGTTCTGTAGCCTGTCGTGTTATACATTGTGCTAAAATCTAAAGGGTTGATTAATATATTATTTAGCATTTACTAGGTAAAAGAAATTACCACAAAATAGATATTTTCATTCAAAGTTATGATATAAAAAATAAATATGTAGAATTATATGCTATTATCATAAAAGTTTATCTGCATCTACATCTATACTAACATTATAAATACGTTTTGTGTTTCTTTCAATTTTAATCTTACATTTCTACTAACATTTATACGTGCATGTATTTTTGGTAAAAGGTGGAATTCATCGTAGGAGATGGTAAGAAAAAAAAAATCAAGATGGAATAATTTTGTTGCATGTTGCATGAGTTGAGATCATGTTAAAGCTGAAGAAGATGATAGAGAAGGATAAATGAGTTAGATATGATAAGAATTGTATTCAATAAATGTATTTTTTTAATTAATACACAACACGTGCATTGCACCTGTGTATCTAATTATATTAACATTATTAAAAAAATTACTATTGAAGATAAAAGCATATAGCTACATCCTACCATTTGCTTCCCTAATGTTAACTTTTTAAACTGAACAATAAATCTATATCTATTCTAAAAGTGTGAATGCTTTACAAGACAAATGATTTACATATTTACATTTATTGCTTTTCATTTTACACTAGAATAATTTTATAGTAATAAAGGAATATTATCGTCAAATTAAATAAAATATTATTATATGTTATAATCAAAAGAATGCGCATGAACTTAATTTATAAATAACATTGTTCAATGTATATTCTGTTAGAAAACTTGAAAGTTGAAATTAATGATCAACATTGTGCAATGTATACTTAGATAAAATTTAATAAAAATATTAATAATTTTAAATAGGAATAATTTAAGTAACTTTTTGCAGTCTTGCATATATATATATATATATCTATATGTGTACCATATAATTTTGTGTAGATTTTAAATTTTTTGAATATTTTTTTTATTTTCATCAAGTGGTATGAAGTCAATGTTTGAATTCAAACTATAGTAACAATGGAGGCGGTTTGATTAGATTCTACTTTCCGTTAAACTGGCATTGAGTTATTTCTTGTGCTTGATGAGATTTTACTTCATTTTAATTGAATATTAGTTTATAAAAAAAATTGCATCTTAAAACTAAAAATATAGAAAGTACATTTATGTGTACTTATGCTTTTGTTTTACTTGGATGAAATACACTTTCTTGAGATTGTACTTATTCTTTGATGACAATTTTTACCTTCTTTCTTAAATTTGAAGAATTTTATATTTTCAGGCTTAATATGGATGGCAAAAAATCATGTTCACAATAAGTTACTTGGAATTATTGATATCTACAGTTAATGTTCAAATTTTAATTTTAAAATATTCGTATTTTTCTGTAGTTAATACGGAGTGGACATAACATTAGAATGTATTGCAAAAGTTGAATTGAAGTTGTCATGAAATTAATATTATCTTCAAATTAAACAAAAAAGGTATTATTATCATCAAATATTGAACATGCATAAATTTAAAATTTATAATCAACATTGTTCAAAAATATTTGCTTTATCCATGTTTCTAAAGGGATTAATCATGTCAAGTTTGGTAAAAAATAAATACTAAAAAAATGACCTTGATTAGTTGCACATTCAATTAGAAGGGCATTTTCGCAAATTTAGTGTAGCAATTGAAAAGTCCTACACTGCAATTATAAATAGGTTTCCATTTGACTTGTAATCTATAACTTTAAATTCAATAAAATTCTCTTATCATGTTTGGAGACATAGGAATATGTATTCGTCGATCATAATATATTCTTTATGTGATGTTTTTAATATAGAGAGAACCGTGGACATCTTATAAAGAAGAAATGAAGTACTAGATCCATTACACTTATAATAAATGAATATGAATTGACATAGTATTTTTTAAAAGATTATACACGTGTTCATTTCTTTCAATTAACTTAGTTATTTTCGAATATACGTTCATGTCAATTAAAATTTACTCTAAAGTTTCATATAATTATGTGGAGTTGATTATATTTCTCTCTTTTCAGATATGATTAATAACTCATTTGATTGATTAATTTTTTACTTTCATAAAAAATATTATAATAAGATCATATTTTTTCAATCACGGTAAAAATTAATCTAGCTGATGAGAAAACTGTCTGACTCATGGTAAAAGCAATGGAAGAAGGGGTGACAACAAGTGACCAACTAATTAAGACATTGACAATGGGGGAGGGATGGAGAAGGAGAAAGTTGTGCCAGATTGTGGCACAGTGGCATGGATAAAGTTGTAGCATGACCTACAATCATTGTCTCATAAAAAACTTACTTTTACATAAGTTTTTCAACAAAAGAAAAATATGATTTGACTTGCCGCAACCAAACAACGTCCTCTCATTTTAGGCTCATATATTACACACCTTGCACTTTCACTTGGTCTACTTGATTTGCAAGACATAGCCTGGAGCCCTTGGACATTCGCGTAGACGATCCCGTTGCCACCACCGAGACCACTGCTCAGGCTATGCGCATGTCTGTGTACTACAAATTAAGTAGATCAAGTGAAAGCGCAAGTGTGTGATTTGCAAGGCACAGACATAGCCTGGAGCCCTAGAGCCCTTGGACATTCGCGTAGACGATCCCGTTGCCACCACCGAGACCACTGCTCAAGCTATGCGCATGTCTGTGTCCTACAAATTAAGTAGATAAAGTGAAAGCGCAAGTGTGTGATTTGCAAGACACAGACATAGCCTGGAGCCCTAGAGCCCTTGGACATTCGCGTAGACGATCCCGTTGCCACCACCGAGACCACTGCTCAGGCTATGCGCATGTCTGTGTCCTACAAATTAAGGAGATCAAGTGAAAGCGCAAGTGTGTGATTTGCAAGACACAGACATAGCCTGGAGCCCTAGAGCCCTTGGACGTAGACGATCCCGTTGCCACCACCGAGACCAATGCTCAGGCTATGCGCATGTCTGTGTCCTACAAATTAAGTAGATCAAGTGAAAGCTCAAGTGTGTAATATATGATCCTAAAATGAGAGGACGCTATTTGGTTGCGGCGGAATGAAATTGGACAGCTAGTCATGCACCCATACAAAAATCTTTCGCTTGTACCCGAAAAATTGTAAGCCAAGAATCTATTATATCATTATACCGTTAACGTTCGACGGCTGAAATGTCGTATGACCACCAGCTTGCTGAAGTTGAGGGCAGAATGCTCTTCCCGCGCACAAGACGGGATCGTGACTGTGTGGGCAGATGATCGACAGTCGCAAATGGTTCCTCGTGCTCGGAATTGGATTCAGATTGGGCAGAGGCACTAGGCACTGCAGTTGGTATCGGGCAGCTCTTTTTCAGCCCCGAGTAGTTGAGGGATGGTTCAGCGACAGGTGTCGCGGCAACGCCGGATGAGGGAGTGGTGGCAGTAATGGATGAGGCACGACGGCGTGTGAGTGGAGGTTCAGACGGGGTTGCTCCAGGGGTTTCATTAGGAGGTGGTGCTGCTATAGATGGCGGCTGGTTTGCAGCAATGGACGTCGCACGCTGGCGTTTCGGAGGAGGAGGCATGGCTGGAGGTGTAGCCTGTGAATGGTATGGTTTCGATTGTGGTGAACCGCCGTGAGATGAATCGGAGGAGGGCAGAGTAAGAGGCGCGGCGGCGGATGTGGGTGGTGCATTTGGGTTTGCGCGTGGAATTTTGGGGTTAGAACGTCGGCGAGGAGGGGTGTTTGGTGGTGGTGATGGCGACGATGAGGAGGCGGTGTCGGCGGAGCTCTCGGTTGGTTGATCGGAGGGTAGGCCGGAGTCCTCAAATTCGGAGTGGTTTGCGGAGGGAGAATCGGGTGCCGCAGGTGTTGGGGCTTTGGTCTTGATTGTTCTACCCATGGAGTCGGAGATGGGAGCGTCGTCGGAGGTTGAAACGGAGGTGATGGCGGCGCTGCAAATCGGAAAAGGAGGAGTTAGCGGCGGCGGCGGCGGGGGAGAAAGATTAGGGTTAGGAGATTTCTTTGATTTTTCTTTCTTTTTGATTTTTTTGTTTTGCTGTTTTGATTTCGTACTAATGAAAAACCTAATATATCTCTAAAAGTGGACATATTTTTATGATATATTGGAGGTTGGAATAATTAAAACATTCTTATTGTGGGTGCAGAAAATATTAAAATAATTATATATTTAAATTAATAAGTTTGTGCCCATACATGACAATATGTACATGTTGCGCTAGAGCCTAGAGGTATATTGAAAAATATTTTGAGAATATTATAATTTTCAACTTATTTTTTATCAGAGTAATATTTTGGAAAAAAATTTATTATATTCCAATAAGTAAGTAATTATTATAAAAGGTCTAATTATTACAACATAAATTTCAATTGTGTTAGAAAAACAATGGTCAATAAATAACTTGACGTCTATTCAATTTGTATTTCATAATACATTTTTCATACTAACTTTAAAAAGGCCGACAACTCCGAGCACATTTTTCTCTCCATTGATTTTGTCACATGTAGATTAAACAGACATTTTCAATAATTTGTAATAAAATAAAAATATAACTTTGTGACTCCTTATCTATTATTCACAAATACAATATTCAGTCATCTTGTATGAACTTGATTGCAAAAATGATTTTTATACTTGACAGAAGTATAAAATTTAATCCTTTTATGCTATTTAAGATTATATACCAGTTGATTCTCAAATTGAAAGCATCTAATGTTAAAATACCATGGACCAACAATCGCTCATAGAGAAAAATCAGCAGATGAAAAAGCTGCCTTTAACTTGAAAAAATCAGGAAAGCATTTACAGTGTAAGGGTTTCTAGAGAGAAAAAATGGAAGCTGAATTATGAAGTTCCAAACCCTAAAACAAACATATATATCTATAACTATTGCATATTGCACAAAGGTCCTTGAACAAACAGCAAACTCTAAAAAAGACGCCGAGAAATCATCATGGGCCGAGACTAAATACTTGGGCCAGGTCGATTAAATTATAAAGGGCTTTTCCTAAGCTGAAGCTTGACTTGGGCTTTTATTTTCAACATCTAATATTATATTTGAATTTAAAGAATATACAGAGAAAAGTCTAAAAATCCTTATAACATGAAACGAAGCGATGATTTATTCATCATGCGAAACAAAGTTATGATAAATTGAATTATATTCATTAAAATAATTTATGATAAATTGAAAATTTTAAACGTGTTGTAAGTTTTTGCATAATCCTAAAGCATAGCACTATGAAATAATTTATGCAATAAATTTTATTAAAGAGAAAAAAAAATAGATTAGTGAATAATATATAAAGGTTAGTAGAAGCATATTTTTCAAACATGTAATGTTTGAATCAAAATAATAATGCATAAGAATTTAATTTCTTTAAGAAAAATCATGAGTCCAAACAAAAATTGCAAACAAAATTATGAGTATTACCTTGATCATGAAAGTGTTTCAAATCCTTATTAGGAAAACAAAATGCTAAACTGATGAACACCACAACTTTTCAATATCTCCATTAAAACAAATATGGCAAGTTAGAAAATACTTCAGAGGTACATAATCTTTTGATTACAAATGATTACAAAGATATAGCTAGAATATAACTACAATGATATAAATTGATTTAATAACTAATTTCCTAACTTTTTAATATATATTATGAACCAATTTCTACTACATTTGATAATAAGGTATAAGGAAATATAATGAGAAATATGCAGTACAATTGTAATACTCGTTATGTATTTACTTACATATTTATTGAGAATTAACTACTAAATACTATTTTACAATAATAATCACCTAAATAGAAAAATAATTCTTTATAAATACTCACTTGAGGTAAAAAATCTAATTATAACCGCAATTGACCATAAGGACTTTGTACAATTACAAATGAAATTAATAATCAACTCCTAATTGTTGGACACTAACTTAATCAATCATCAATAATCTTTTATCCAAAGACAGAGACTGTCAACAGCAATGGCCAATATTAGAATTTTTGCCCTTGCTTCTTGTTACAGTTATCATGTCCGGTTAATATAACTGCATATTTATCTTCCGATAAAACCCGAGATAAGTACACGGCAAAAGAATTACATTAGTTATGCGGTTACTATGTATATATCATTTGTTATGTTATTAGCCCGTTTTACAAAAAAATGCGTTCTAATAAATATGATTGATGCACTTAACCGACTACATTGAAATCGATTCATCTTAAAATTATTTAGCGTTTACCAACTCGTTTTGTTTTGTCTTGCAGATATAAGTCGAGTTTTTTTTTTTTTTTTTGGAAAAATTTACAACTACAGTTATAATCAAATGTGCTTTTTTACACAGTAATTGTGGCAAATGAGCATTTTGTGTAAGCAATGAAAAAAAAAGCATATGTGTTTTGCATTTACTTCTAATAATAAATAGATGTGAGCAGAAAATAAAATTCACAAAACCCATTTATTAATTTAGAAAATAATAACTACAAAATCCACTAATTAATCTATCACACTGTGACGCAGTAAAAAAAAGATTAGTAATTAATATTATAGATTACCTATAGGGTTGTGGGTGATTGCATCTAATGGAATTTTCATTTGAGAAATGTAGCCTGCCACCTGCAAAAGTTTGGAAACAACCATCATGGATATGGGTGTTGGACATAAAGAATACGGTGGTTGCCTAATAAGTAATAATGTATTGAAAATTTTAAATTTAATTCCCTCCTTAATAGAGTGGTAAATATATCTACGATTTTGGAATTTTGGATAATGGTAGGCGGTTGAATTGTGGAGGAAACTAACTATAATTTTTTTTTGACAATTAAATAAATCTAAAATCATCTATAACTTATAATTTAGTTTTTTAAGAGATTTATATATATTAATAGATAGATAATAGACAATAGAAAGATTATTAAAAATTGTAATTAAGCTTTTTTTTATAACAATAGATGGTCAAATGTTCAAAATATAGATTTTTAAAAAAAAAATTGGATATGTGAATATGCAAATATTTTTTATGAAAGTTGAGATAGTGGGGAGTTGGTTATGGAAGGATGAAAACAAAATTTTCTGGTGTATTGAAATTATTATTATCTTTTTTATTTTGAAAGTAAAAATATAAGGGCTTGTTTGGATGACTATTTTTAAAGTGCGTTTTTGTTTTTGCAAAACAAAAATATGAAAAAGGCGTTTGGTTGGCTTGTTCTCACTTTCTGTTTTTGAAAAACAAAACTCCAAAATCTGCTATTTTGCAAAACATGTTTTACTTGTTTTTAAGTTTTACAGAACACTTTTACACTCCAAACTAAAAAAACACACATCACTTAAACCTTCATTGAAAAAATATATTCTTTTTCTCTCCTCATTTCACTCATCCTCGCATCAAAACACTCCCCTTTACAAAGTTTCCCGATTTTTTTTTTCAGAATAGTCAACCAAACAGGATTTCAACATTATTTATACTGCAAAATTATTTTGATAAAACTGTTCTACAAAACTATTTTGCAAAACTTCAAAAACAAAAACAATCCAAACAGACCCTAATATTTCTTGGAAGTTTAGATAGTGGGGAGTTGGTTATTGGAGGATAATTATTAGTTGGTATTAAAAATAAATCAAAATTCTGAGAAATTAGGATTTAGTAAAAATAACCGTAACCTTGATAGATTAAATTGTAGAGCCTACATATGTGGTTGGTTGAGAAGGAGAGATATGTTATGCTCATGCAAATATTTTTACTCATTAATTAATGGGCTTATGATATAATAATTCAAAAATAATCTTTTCACTTCTTCCATTTTATATGCAATGAAAGCAACTTTCAAAGTATTTCCTTTATTATTTATATTAGATGATAAATTCAACTTTCATAACCTCTTTAATTTTATACTACTATAAAAGTATGAATAATTTTGTTATTTTTTCCCGAAGTGAAATGATATTATTATTCTGACTTAATTAACATTTAATTATAATAATGATAAAAAACAACTGTGGCCATTCACTTATTCTATGATAAATGATTATATATATATATTCATCAAATTGTAGGACTCTTTAATTTTGTAACATTAAATTTCCGAATAAATCATCGACTAAATCTATACTACTATTAAGTATATATAATTTTTGTTGTTTCTTCACAAAGAAAAGTGACATTGTTGTCCTTACTTAATTGATATTTAATTATAACAATTATTAAAAGGTCATTAACTTATTTTATGATAAATGATATTATTATGCATATATATATATATATATCTATATATACTACTATAAAAATATGGATAATTTTTGTTGTTTCTTCCAATTGTGAAATGACATTGTTTTCCTTACTTAATTTACATTTAATTATAAAAATTATGAAAAACAATCATGACATTAAATGATATTATTATACATATATGTACAATTTGTCTATTCACTTGTTTCTTCACATTGTGAAATGACATTGTTGTCCTTACTTAATTGGTATTTAATTATAACAATTATTAAAAGGTCATTCACTTATTTTATGATAAATTATATTATTATGCATATATATCTATATATAGTACTACAAAAATATGAATAATTTTTGTTGTTTCTTCCAATTGTGAAATGACATTATTTTCCTTACTTAATTTACATTTAATTATAAAAATTATGAAAAACAATCATGACATTAAATGATATTATTATACATATATGTATAATTTGTTTATTCACTTGCTATTCATTAAATTGTATGACTTTTTAATTTTTCTAATAAACCATCTACTAAATTTATACTACTTTAAAATATGGATAATTTTTGTTGTTTCTTCCCAATGACAATTGTTGCCCTTACTTAATTAACATTTAATTATAATAATTATTAAAATGCCATACACTTATTCTATGATAAATGATATTATTATACAAATGTGAGATTTTTAAAAGTACGTTATTATGTTATAAAGTAAGGTAATCATATAGTTCATATTTATAAAATATGTTAATATAAATATAAAATAGGTAAAATATAAATCATGCGACACCAAGAAATAAATATTTATAACTAATAAGTTTGTAGTCATATGACAATACATATGCACTAAACATAATATTAGAACTATTTTATAAGAGTTATAATTTGAGAATTATTTTATTTTAAATTGGTAATTGAGAATCATGATATATATGAAGATTACTAAGGTAATAATATTGATAGTATTTTTAATAATTGACCTTTTTATAAAGTTTGAAAAAATAAAAAAAATTCTATCCGCGGCTCTTTTAAAAATGTCATCAATAAATACTCGAAGACATCAAATCATGTTGCTTTTATAAAATAATATTTGAAACACTTAAGATTGACAAAGAAAATTTGTATCATAAAATTTACCAAATTGAAAAGTTCAAAGCATTAAGGTTTCTATTGAATCTACATCAAGGATAATATAGTCAAAAAACTGTTAATTTTTTTTTTTTTTTGAAAAAAAAAAAAAAGATTAAAGGATGGACATTTGAGATAAAAAAATACTTCCATTGATTATTTGGGTATAAAAATATATTATAGAGAAGGTTTAGTAATTTTTTTTAAAAATTAATTATAAGAAAATTGGTAATCTAAAATTTTAATTAGTCAAAACTCCTAAATTTGGTTTATAAAAAAATATTTCATATTTTGAGTAACAAGTTAAGCGTTTAAATACTAAGCCTTTTTTTTTATTCTTTGAACTAGCAATAAAAAACATTAAATACGCTAAATAACATGTCCACATTAATTAACTATATATTGTATTCTATCTGAAAAGATGACATTTAACATGTTTAAGAGCAACACTGACTAAATATGTGAAAATTAATTGAACGTAAATAATTTTTTGATATGATGTTAATAATGTTACTTTATCAAATATATTAAAAAAACTAACTATATCTGAATTGATGAACTATTTATAGGTTTTATATTATTTCAAAAATATTTCTAATAATTTCACTGTATAAACTAATTTGACATGCGAATGCACATGCATTTTGCTAGAAATTGTTGAGTAATTAAGAAGAAAACTCCATACTTACCCATTTATATGAAATCATGTGATTTCAATAGAAGGTTAAGGGCAAGTGACACAATATGTTTTAAAAGAGAGGATAGTGAAAAATTATATGAGCGTTACAAATTGTTTTAGTGTTGTAATAATCATTTCAACTATCTAATCTTGCTACTTTCATTTTAGTGTTTAAAAAAACTTTGAATTTTTCTTCACCTCTAATAATTTTATTCTTATTATAGTTCACCTAAAGCTCTTTATAAAAAAATAATTTGCATGTATTTGAATATACAAATAAAACTTTTATAATACATAAAAACTTATGATGCACGGACACGGAATACGGCGCACTACATGACAAGACATGAACACGGGACACGTCATTTTGAAAATGTTAGGACACGACGCGACCTCGAAACTGCTAATAAAATGTGTATATATAAATTAATATACATATATATTTTTATTAATTTGCATTAAATATATAAATTAGTCTTTTCATTCTAATTTAAATGATTAATTAGAGAAATAAACTATAAGAATGACTATTGTACCTTATAAATTTGTATTTGATTTGTAAAGTTATATATGTTTGAAAGAAAAATAAATACTTCAGTTTTCAAAATCACAAAAAATAAGTAAAATAACATCAAGTGTCACAAATAACGCATACATAGTAGACATATCCTCTAACTGCATTCATTACGGTGTTCATATTTTATTTTTTTCGTTTTATTTAAGCAGATAAATTTATTTTTATATTGGACACGGTGTCAGAGAATGTCGGACGAGTGTCGTGTCCGATCAGGTGTCCGACACGACACGATGTGATTTTTTGAAGTGTCTGTGCATTACAGGTAGAAACTAATCTATTTTTTCTATAATACGCTAGAATCAATGACAAACTAAAAAAAATGTCTATATTTATAAACTATACATAATTTCTATTTAAAATGTGAATGGTATTTAATGTAGTTTTATTAACTAAAATGATTTTAAAAAAAGAGTAATTCAACCTAAAAGTATATCTTAATATAACTTTTCTTCATGATGGAAATAAATTAAACAAGATTCACCCTATCTGAAATAACTAAATAAACTTTTACCAATTTTGGTAAAAATCTTATAGAAAATGATATTTTCTCAAATATAATTCTACTAAAATGATAACTAAGTAAACTTCTCAAAGAAAAAGGAAACTAATAAAAGAACTATATCATCTTCCTTATCTATATTATTCTTTTTTTTTTTTATCTAAATAACTAACTAAATATATCTAAATATAAAATAAGAAAGAATAAAAGAAAATATAATATCCCTAATAATATTCATATCAAGTACTATGTATATATTTTGGAAGAAAGAAAATATTTTATGATTCCGAGTATCTTATGATGTGTTGTTATTAGACTTTCTCATTAAGTCTGCACAAAACTTCCATTAAATTTTAGCTTATGTTTGAAGTAAAAACTCGTAAATACTAGTATTTTGAATTTTGATAGTGTGTCGTACACATTTAGATGGTTTTCACACCCGAACCGAACCTGTCGGTTTAATTGGCGACCGGCCAATGGGCCGGTTCGGTCATGGTGCAAGCCCGAGTTGCTAGTGATCCAAAGTGAACTGGTCAAACCCAAACCGGTCCCATCCGTTGAAAATCGTCCAACCCAAATACTCAGTTCAAGTGGTTCAACTCAATTCATATCAGGCAAAAATATAAGATACCTTCGCATGCTGAATGTAAAATTTGAGCCATTGATTTCCTTATGGATATTAAATACTCTTACCATTGAAACAATAAGAATTTTCTATTGTAATCAATAACATTACATCTTATATATGTTTACCCACTAGTTTTAGTATTTAAAAATATATAATTATAGTTTATGAAATTTTTGAATTCATTTTTGTATATAAACTGAAGTATTCTACTAATATCTATCTTTTTAAACCCAAAAATTTAAAAGTTTAGTTAAATCTATTAGAATAAAATATATTAGTTCGATGTCGGGCCGGGGCATGGGGGGCTTGGGATTGGGGATTCAACCTTTTGGACAATAAAATATATTAGTTTAGATTGTCATATCTTTCCGTATCTTTCAATTATTTAAATTTATTTTATTTCCTTAATTTTAGGTAGATTATGATTTGATTTGATTTTCCTGTAATCTCTATAAATAGTTCATTATGAATAATACAATATTCACGCGTTTTTATTATTCAACAAAATCTATTAAATATAAATATATTTAACTATAGTGTTCTTTTATATTCAAATTTATTTTGTTTAAGAAACTAATATATATTATATGTGTAATATATTATATATATATATAATTCAGGTCTACTGGAATTTTGCACCGGTCCAACTAATCGAACCAGTGATCCGATGACCTCATAAGTTGACCGGTTTGAATACCAGATCGGGTTTAAAAATATTTTTTTTGAAAAGCATGTTTATCTATTTTTAATTAAAAATAAATAAATTATGATTCTGAGCATTCTACAATTTGATGTAGATTTTCTACAATTTGTCATATAATTTCTCCTAAGATTGTGCATAATTATTAAATATAAATTGAAAACACTTCTACAGTGAACTAAATATACAAGAACATGACTTTTTCATACTACAATCATTGTTTATATTAAAAATTCAAATTTTTCGTACTCAAAATATAGGCAATACCGATCTTAATCTGTTCATTTTATCATGGAAAACAAGATTGGCATCGCTTTTCAATAATTTTTATAGTCGGAAAAGATTATATATAGGTTTGTTTGTTTATGTTTTGAGGATAAATTTTTAAAATTTTCTCGGGGATTGCGTATTAAGAAAATTCGTGTGAAAATGATAGATGTTTGTTTATGTTTTTAAAAATAAGTTTAAAATTGTAAGACATGTCAAATCAATAGTGATAGGTTGATAGATGAGATGTATAATAAATGTGTTAGTGGCGCATATAATGATTATGTAAATTAAAAAATTAAAAATATAAATAAAAAAAGTATGAAAAAGAAAGTAAAAAATTGATTATAACAAATGATTTGATTGGTAAAATTGTGAAATGATGTATATATATGTTGATAAGTAATTATATAGAAAATTGAAAAAGTAGAGTTGAAAAAAATGAAAATTTTGATGAGAATTTGGTATGTTAAGTTTATTTAGAAATTTATAATTTAAAAACTTGAAAATGAAATTTAAAAATATAAACAAACATCGCCAATGTAATCATATATGTGGCAAAAAAGAAAAGGAAAAGAAGTTAACTAAAAAATCTAATAAAGTGGAGACATTTTTATTATGAATTAGGGAGAGTCTGACTTTTTATTTGAAAAAGAATTAGAAATTTTTGTGTAAGATTTTTTTTTTTTTTAAAGCAATAGAATGAAAATCCAAAAAAAGTGAGAAAATGTAAATAGAAAAAGATATAGTAGACGCCAAAGTTGAACATAGAGAATCTTCAAAGTCAAACACACAGTTTCCTACCACCTTCAGTATTTACACTTCTTACATCCTAATCCATGCACCTCAAACTCTCTTTCTCCATTCCCACATGTGAATGTCAAGAAAATGACCAAAAACACCCCATCGTCCTCCCATATTCCCTTCCATATCCTCACCTTCCTCCTCCTTCTCCCCTTCCATGGCAACACTCAATCCATTCAACAACAAGAACAAACCATTCTTCTCAGACTCAAACAACACTGGTCCAATCCTCCTTCTCTCAACCACTGGACAACCTCGTCCAATCACTGTGCCACGTGGCCCGAGATCACCTGCACCAACGGCACCATAACGAAACTCGAGATCATCAATCAAAACATCACCGGAACAATCCCACCGTTCATTTGTGAACTCGATAATCTCACTTACATTGATCTCCAATACAACTACATCCCTGGATTTTTCCCTACTCTTCTCTACAACTGCTCCAAGCTCCAGTATTTGGACCTCTCTGAAAACTACTTTGTGGGCTCAATACCAGACGACATAAACCGCCTTTCGCCTCTGCTTGAGTTTTTGAATTTAGCGGCCAATAATTTCACCGGCGATATACCCGCGTCGATTGGAAGCTTGCGCAGCCTCAAGAGCCTTCAACTCAATGCAAATTTGTTCAACGGCTCTTTTCCGTCAGAAATTGGTAATTTGTGGAATCTCGAAGAACTGGTTATGAGTTACAATGGATTTGTACCTCAATCAATCCCGTCTAGTTTCACTCGTCTGAAAAAACTGAGAAATTTTTGGATGACGGAGGCGAATTTGATCGGAGAAATACCCGATAGTATTTGGAATATGTCAGCCCTGGAGTTTCTTGATTTATCTGTTAATGGCATGAGTGGAAGCATTCCTGAGGGCCTCTTTCGTCTAAACAACTTGACCCATTTGTTTCTTTACAAAAACAGGTTTTCAGGTTCAATTCCTCGGACAGTCGAAGCCTTGAATTTGCGGGTTCTAGATCTTTCTTACAATAACTTTACAGGGACAATACCAGATGATTTTGGAAATTTGACAAGCCTTACGGGTTTGGCTTTGTTTTCCAATCAATTATCCGGTGAAGTACCAATAAGTATAGGTAGATTACCAGGGCTTGTAGATGTGGGGCTGTTTAGCAATAACCTGTCAGGTGAATTGCCACCTGATTTTGGCAGATATTCGATGCTGAAAACGTTCCAAGTTTCATCTAACCGATTTTCCGGTAGATTACCTGAATATCTCTGCGAGAATAAGGTGTTAATAGGATTGATTGCCTTTGGTAATAATCTGACAGGTGAGCTGCCTGATTCTCTTGGTGCCTGCAATAGTTTGGAAATCGTTCGAGTACATGACAACCAACTTTCCGGCGAAATCCCTGTCGGTTTATGGACGTCGATAAATTTAACCACGCTGATGATAAGCCACAACTTATTTTCCGGTCACCTTCCAGATAAAGTAGGGGCTCGATTATCGTTGCTCGAGTTGATGAACAACCAGTTTTCAGGTCCAATTCCAGCTGAAATATCATCTTGGGACAAATTGACAGTTTTCAGGGCAAGTAATAACCTATTTAACGGTGTAGTGCCTCGAGAATTAACTGCTCTTTCGGCACTATCCACCGTTTTGCTCGACGGGAATCAACTTTCAGGGCACCTTCCATCAGATATAATCTCATGGAAATCTCTGACAACTTTGAACCTCAGTAGAAATCAAATCTCTGGTGAAATTCCTGCGTCTCTCGGCCTTTTGCCAGGCCTTGGCTATCTAGATTTATCAAGAAACGAGCTTTCAGGCCAAATCCCACCTGAAATTGGTAGTGTGAGGCTAACTGTACTCAACCTCTCCTACAATAGGCTCTCTGGGAGAATCCCCAGTGGGTTTGAAAATGCAGCTTTCGAAAACAGTTTTTTGAGAAATCCCGGCCTTTGTTCTAATAGCCCGTCGTTATTAGGCCTCGAAAGTTGCCATCTTGCTCAAAATAGAAAGCCCGACAAATTTTCATCGAAATTTATTGCTACAGTCTCAAGTATAGCATCATTAGCCCTTCTATTGGCTTTTTTGTACACAATCTATGTGTTCAGAAGGTACAAAATGCAAAAACACGACCCGGGTTCAACTTGGAAGCTCACTTCGTTCCAACGTCTTAATTTCACAGAAGCAAATATTTTGTCGAGTTTATCAGAGGACGGCGTAATTGGAAGTGGTGGGTCCGGGAAAGTTTACCGTGTCCCAACTAATCGCTCGGGCGAATATGTAGCCGTTAAAAGGATATGGGACACAGTAAAACTAGAAGACAAACTTGAAAAAGAATTTCTTGCTGAAGTTAGGATATTGGGAACAATTTTGCACTCCAATATTGTGAAACTACTTTGTTACATTTCAGGGGACAATTCGAAGCTTCTTGTTTACGAGTACATGGAAAATCGAAGCCTTGATAGATGGCTTCATAGGAAAAAGAGAACAAATGGGGTCTCGGGTTCGGTTCATCACATGGTGTTGGAGTGGCCTAAGAGGCTGCAGATTGCAATTGGTGCAGCTCAAGGGCTGTGCTATATGCACCACCATTGTTCCCCGCCAATTATCCACCGTGATGTCAAATCGAGCAATATACTATTAGATTCCGAGTTTAATGCAAAGATTGCAGATTTCGGGCTAGCTAGAATGATGGTCAAGAATGGAGAGCCTAACACAATGTCGGTTGTGGCCGGTTCTTTTGGATACATGGCTCCAGGTAACCCATCTATTCCGCGCTTTTAAGTTGTGCTTGGGATAAACTCGAAATGAACTGATACATTGAGTTGATTGTATATGATTTAAAGTTAAAACTAGGTGTGGCAATTGGGTTGAATGGGTTGGGTTGGGGTTGGGTCCATTTGGGTTTGACTTAAAATGAGTTGGGTCCAACGTCAAAAAACATACATTATAGTTGGACCCAATAAGAGTAACCAATAAGTACCCATTATGAATCAAAGTGGTGTAAGGGGTTGTAGAGTGTAGAATGTAGATTATTAACTCAAAGTAAAAAATAGGTTGGACCCAATTTGGACCCGAATTGGACTCAAATTGGGCCCAATTTAAAACCCAGATGGACCCAAATATTATTAAAAGCCAACCCAGTTGGAACTAAAATGTTAAAATGTTATGACCCAACCCATTGAAATCTTAGTTGGTTTTGGGTGAGAATATATGTGTGGACCCAAATTGCCCCAAATTGCGACCCCTAGTTAAAACCCAAATGATTGTTTTTTACATTTCCTTGGAAACTCAAAGTGTTGTGTTAATTTGACAGAGTATGTTGAAACAAGAAAAGTTGATGAAAAAATCGACGCGTACAGTTTTGGCGTGGTGCTTCTCGAATTGGTAACGGGTAAAGAAGCTAATTATGGAGACGAGACTTCGTCCCTTGCACAGTGGGCGTGGCGCCATGTTCAGGAAGGTAAACAAATAGTGGATATTTTGGATGAGGATATAAATGAGCCACAATATATCGAAGAAATAACCAATGTGCTAAAGCTAGGATTAATGTGTACCTATACGTCCCCTTCGGGCAGGCCATCCATGAACCATGTTTTGCAGATCTTGCTTCGGGCAGGCCAAACGCCTCCAGACATACGGGAGAAGATTAACAGAGTGGAATATGATGTTGCTCCTCTTCTCCAAAATTCCAAGTCCCAAAGGTTACTAGAAAGTGTATAGATCTTGAAATGTCTACATTATGAATTACAATAGTCACATCTGTAAAGCTGGTAAAATAAAATATGTGATGAATGAGATGATGGAGCAAATAACTCCCAACTTAGGGATGACAATCGGCTTGAATGGGTTGGGTTTGGGTCAGGTCCATTTGGGTTGAGCTTAAAGTGGGTCGGTCCAATTGGGACGGGTTCAATTGGGTCCAATGTCAAAAATATGCATTATAATTGGACCCAATAAAGACCCAAAGTGGACCCAATAAAGACCCAAAATAGACCCAATAAGGACGCTTAATCGACTCAAAGTGAAAAATAAGTTGGACCCAATTTAAAACCCAAATATTATTAAAAGTCAACCCAATTGGAACTATAATGCTAAAATGTTAGAACTCAACCTATTGAAAACTTAGTTAAGTTTGGGTCCAAATATATGCATGGACCCAAATTGTCATCCCCTGCTCCCAACCGTATCACAATCTAATCAAGTATTCTATCAATCATATTTATATCTATAATCTAAATCATATCAAATATCATTTTCAGTATGAAACTTAATTTCCAAGTTCCAAATTACCCAAAAAAATCATGTCTAAAGTACATAACAAAACCACGAATCCATCTCATTTTGCATGATAATTATTTGAAACCAAAACCTCGAAGAGGAAGTTCAACTTTATTCTCAAAAACACCAAGCCCTTCATGGGGCAGCATGATTTATGGTCTCCTTAAAAGCCTTGTGAGACCACAAATAATCTTATATAACCTATTATTAGTCGCTAAATATATATATAAAAACAAAAATAAAAATAAAAATGTACTCTCAATCAGCTTGGAGATACTGAGAATGAGAGGCTGCAAGAAGAGCAGCTCCAATGCCCGATCCATCATTTGAATGCTCGATCACAATGTTTTCTGCAACATCTCCGAGAAGTTCCTTTAGAGTGTTTTCCATACAATTCCTAAATTCAGCATAATGCTCGAATAATCCACCATCAAGTGCTATCACTGATTTCTTCTGCTTATCTTCGTCTTTCACGGTGTTTTTTCCTAATTTCTGAAGGATACCCAATATCCCAGCAGCGGCAAGACGGGCCCCACGTGAGGCGACTATGTTGCACAACTGCACGACCATCTTCCTCATTTTCAAGGAAGAGTTTTGTACCTGTCGCGAATAAGATACATTTTACAAATTGATTAAGGTTGACCTGTGATGCACGGACACTTCAAAAAATCACAATGTGTCGTGTCGGACACCTGATCGGACACGACACTCGACCGACACTCTCCGACACCGTGTCCAATATGAAAATAAATTGTCTGCTTAAATAAAATAAAATATAAACACCGTTATGGACATAGTTAGAGGGTATGTCTACTATATATGCATCATTTGTGACATTTGATATTATTTCACTTATTTTTTGTGACTTTGAAAACTGAAGTATTTATTTTTCTTTCAAACATATATAACTTTATAAATTAAATACAAATTTATAATGTAAAATAGTCATTCTTATAGTGTATTTCTCTAACCGGTCATATTAAATTAGAATGAAAATACTAATTTATATATTTTAACCTAAATTAATGAACATATATACAATGTATATGATATATATATATATACATTTTATTAGTAGTATCGAGGCTGCGTCGTGTCCTAATATTTTTTAAATGCCGTATTTCGTGTCCGTGTCGTTTTGTGCGCTGTGTCCCGTGTCCGTGCATCGTAGAGGTTGACTGACTATGCCACTGTTTGCAAAGACTGAAGTTAAGTTGTTATTGTGTTTTCACTAATTATGCTTCTACTTCTTTTAAAAAAGTCGAAAATAGGCTAAACGTTTAAAAAAAAAGCATTTTTTACCTACTCCTGTTTGTTCTAAATTTTTTAGCAAGTTGGGCGAACAAACCCGACTTTAATTGTATTGGCACTTTTACAACTTTCTCCGAAATTCAGCACTTGTTGAAAAGAGCAAGCTTTTGCGAACAGGCTTTAGAACACATTGAAACTGAAATATGACTCCTATTAGACACAAAGTAGAGTAATGTACCTCAAAAATATCCTTTAATTTGCTTCCAACCACTTTGAGATCGGAAGAGGAGTCGTGATGCATGGCAGACATGTCGGGAGTCCTGCATTGTGGCACACAGTTAATGAGATGTAAGTTCTAATGCCTTGTTAAATCAATACCAAATGGTCAAAATGATAGTAAATATATAAATTTACATACTTAATTTTTACATATATAAGAAAAATATAAATGAGAACACTCAAAACATGGCTACACAATCCAAAACCAGCTCGACAGACTTGGCTCTTAGTAGACGACGTGGAGCTCATACATTTAATATGCTTCATCAGAGAAGATTTTATAGCTCTACTCATTCATAATATTTGATATTGCATAGGACTTGAAACAGAGGAGACTGCACAGAGAACATTTACCTGTTAATGACTGCCTAATGAATCCAAAACTACCGATAATGCATAATGGAAGTTGAATTTATGTATATCTCCAGAAGCATTAATTGAATTAACTAATTACTGATTTACTAAAGACCAAACATGAAAACCAACTATAGTGGTACTAATTTCTGTTTGGATACTTGTTTAACAAGATTAGCATGTTAATATGAATCCGTGGGATTTATTATAACACCAAATAAAGTCTTTCCAAGCCACAACCAAGCCTGCCCATTTGCATACCTCAATACGAATGGGATCTTGAGTTTTGGTGGGATGTTATCGCCAAAAAAAGATGCTTCTTCAGCCAATCTGAACAAAACTCTGCGCACAATTTCTCCCAGATACATCCCAGAAATTATCTTCTCGAAAATCTGTTCCCCAGGGTTTAAACTTTCAGCATCGAGACTTTGATCATATTCTGTAAGTGGAAGATGTGATGACCTAAAGTTCCCCCATTCCATGTTTATAACCTGAAAAACAAAATGGAATTTATTACTTCACATATAGCGTTAATCAACCATACAAGCATAAATTATCGTTAATAAAAAGCATAAGTTAAGAAATTGTGACCATTTCTCCAGATTTAGGTAATAAACCCTGCCACTTTGGAATTGCTTGTGCCCGTTCAACATACGCTGCATTAGTACCTGTACCCAGTATCACCGCCGCCATTACATCTGGGTTACTGTACTTTCCACCAGCTAATGTTCCAACAGTATCATTAACCTGTATCAACCAACCAGGAAAAATTATTATTACAGGAAAAATTGACAAGGATGTTTGTTTGTAATATTTGGGGGTGTTGAAATGGAAACTCGGGAAATAATTTATGAGACGACAATCTTGTTGAGATATTGTTGGTAAGAAATCCAAGATTTTACAAGGCAAATCGAAGACTCACCAAAGCAGCCACGCGCATATCAAGGCCAACTCTTTCCATTGCTTTTGTCAGCTCGCCTACAACGTCTTCTCCAACCTATTTACAATCCAGTAATCAACAATGATTGATATATAAAACAGTTAAATCACAAAATTTTCTAACTATTACAAACCATTTGATGAAATACGGACAACCTTGTACATTAGTTAATAGCAAAAAATAGTTTTAACTTCACTCATTTGACTAACACAGTCACTCATTCAAAAAGTTGAGGGTCTGTTTGGATCAAGTGATTTGGATTTGGGGAGGAGATTTGAAGGAAGGATTTGAAATGACACTAAAATGAAGTCATTTGAAATCCACCATAGTTATAGAGAAAATAGCTCAAAGTGAATGCCGAGGGATTTCATTATAACTTGGATACATCCAAACGAACTTAGGTTGTGTTTGGATTGAGCGATTTGGATTTGGGGGAAGGGATTTGGAGGAAGGATTTGAAATGACACCTAAAATAGAGTCATTTGAAATCCACCATAATTATGGAGCAAATAGGTCAAAAGGAATGACAAGTGATTTGAAATGCATCGTAACATGAATTCATCTGTTATGTTCCTAAATATGAGTGAGAAACAACACTCCTTACAAAAGAATAGAGAAATAAACTAAAAACTAACTCTGAAATTTTTCTTCTTTTTTTTCCATTAATAAGTGATCATCCTATTTATACAATAAAATAAAATAAAACTAAATATATCCACTAAGCCACTAATAGACCACTAATCTAAAATAACTAACCACTAATCAGCCCACTAATTAATTACAACTATTAAAAAATGATTAATAACTAATAAAATAAAAATTACTAATTTTAATACTAAATGAAAGCTCATATCCTAACATCATCCAAACAAACTTAAATGAATTTGTCGATGAATTTGAAATCCATAGATTTCAAATCCTTCAATCCAAACACACCTTAATGGATTTGTTGACGAATTTGAAATTCATAGATTTCAAATCCTTCAATTCAAACACAGCATGAGGAATTTCGAGTTTTGAAAGGTGGTGGTGGGTCATTAACTTGATTGCTCATAGGCACTATGGGGACAATTTTTTTAACAATCGATAACAACAACAACATCATAAGATAACAGTCAACCAATAAATCATTAGATGCAAAAGCAATGCAAAAAAACTAACCGCATCATCTATTTTGAAGCCTTTTGTCCACTTTATAAGGGTCCCTGATGCTAAAGATAATTGCCTAACCGGGAACGAAAATGTGAAACCGAGCTCCCTTTGGCTTCCTTGTGGGAGGTGAAAGTCATCACCTTCTGTAGCAACAAATTTCGCAAGCGCAGTGGCGATAAAATCAAATAATTCCTGATGTTGTAATAGTTTAAAAGCATCAAAACGGTGATGTAATAATAAATTTAGAATTTCATTTCATTTCACAACAATGGTCGATTCAGATAGCACACTCACATGAGACGATCCAACCATCAAATGTGGAGGGATTGAAACTTCTTCAAACTCTTGTTTGATCACACCATATTCTTTACCACCCAATTGCACCCGTATAACACGAAAATTTGTACCGCCAAGGTCCAGTGCATAGAACAATCCCTTTTCGTCCCTGAAATAAAAATTGAAAAACCATGCAAGAATAGTGCTGCATTATTTTATATTTGAATTATGATGACTGCAAAGCGACCTATGTTTGGATTTTTCAGGCAAAGTTGAACTCAAAAGGCAAATATGTTACCTAGATAATGAGTTTTTCACATTTTCCTATCATTTATATGATTCAGGATACCATGCTGGGGTACATATTTCATTAGACAACATACAAGAAAGGATTTATGAACTATAACATTGTTTCTGGCTCCATATGAAGTGGGTTCCATTGAAAACAACTCCATTGCAAGAACAAAAAGAACTTTAGAAATCAGAACATATGTACTTATTCTCCAATTATGTACTAAGTTGTTCTGTATTTGCTGATAAAACGATTTCATGTTAAATGAATAATTTTATCAGTAAAATCAGAGAAGAACCAAAACCTCTGCCTTCAAATCAGAGAAAAACTCAATTCTCTATGTGGAAAACAGAACAATCTTGGATCAATATACATACATATATATTCGAGGCTGAGAATCAAAATCATTAAATCAATTATGCATGATTATGGTTAAGTTTCCTGTTTTCATCTAATTCGCATGTATCAAATGGTGTTAAACGAAAAAGATATGCTCCAATGGTGACTTTTCTTAGAATTCAGGCATTAAAAAATTCAATCTTGAGTTATGGATGGAATGAACTATTGAGATTAATGTAACTGCACATCCAATAACCAAATCTAAACAGAAAACAAGTAAATTTAACCATAATCATACAAGTAATATATAAAAAACATATATACCCAGTGGGGAGATTATCGACGTAGCTAATTAGCATCTTAAGCTTACTGCCGCCATCGGAGGCGAGGCCGGCATGCATCTCCACCGTCATAGCATCGGCCACCTGCCGGAGCCGCCCCACCGGAGCACCGCACTTCTCCTCCAGCTCCCTCAAAATGGCCTCCGCCTTGGACCACCGCCCTGAGCTCTTCATCTGCCGCCGCACCACCACCACTGCTGCCGCACACACTGCCGCCGTGCACACCACCGCCGCAGCCACCGCCACCTTCCCCATGTTATCAGAAATAACGGTTCACCTTTACCACGCTTTTTTTTATCAATCTACCCAACCAAAATTAAATACTCACTAGCTGTACATATCATTTATGTACCAAAATCCAATCGTTGGTTGGATAGATTTGTTTGTTTGTGTAAATCAGTTGGTCTGAAAAAATGGACGAAAATTGGCTAAAACTTAAAAGCATACAAAAACAGTAATGAAGGAATTGTTTACATGGGTTCTTGACAATGACTATTGATTTTGTTTTTGTAGTTGGGAAGATATTTTTGAGGAAATACAAAAGCGAAGAAGAAATGAAAACGACATGGACCAACATTCTGATGTAATGGGTAATAAGTCTACTTACTTTCCTTTCTAACTTTTTTTATCTAAATCTAATCTAATTTTACTACACTTTCTTACATTTTTTTAATGATTATGTGAACATAAAAGTATATAAAAGTAATAGATGACGACAAAGTGAGAAAAAATAGAAATAAAAAATAGAAATTTTAAAAATTGGATGAATTATGTATTTTCAAATTAAATGAAAATTAAAATATAAAAAAGTTAAATGAGAATAAAATGGTATTGTTGAGACTTGAGATTTGATATAATGCCTTTTAAAATTGTCGAATTGAATTTATTGGTCCCAATATAATTATAATTTATTGCGATTTTATGAGATTTGGTAAATGGTTGACTGCATACTATGTATGGTTAGGCGTCATATTTTTAATTAGTTTAATATGATTTCATGAATTTTATATTAGCTTTAATCTTTTGTTAAATGGTTAGATTCTACGTTACATTTAAAGGACTATCATTTTTTCATTTGGAAAAATAAGTTCTAATATGTTTGTTTATGTTTTTGAAATTTAATTTCAAGATTTAAAATCACAAAATTTTAAATCTACTTAACACACCAAATTTTCATCTCAATTTCCTTTTTTCAACTCTACTTTTTCAATCTCCAATACTAACTACCTATCAATCAACACATCAATCATTTTACACATCCATCAATTACAATTAATATATATATTATTTTACACACTCATATATATATTTATTTATTTAAATAATCATTACAAAAACAACTAATTCAATCATTAAATATCAACCAGTCATCATTGATTTGACACATTACAATTTTCAACCTAATTCTAAAAACATAAACAAACATCTACCATTTTCACATGAATTTCAATGGTACGCCATTCTCGAAAATTTTTCAAAATTCTAACTTAAAAACATAAACAAATATTGCTGTTTTTCAGTAACGTGTTGAAGAATAAGAATAAGTTCAAGTGTTCTTGTCAAGTTTTATGCCAATATCGTTGTCAGTTGTCTCAAACTTGCACTTCAAGAACAAGAGTTGTAAGCCACCACGTGGGTACAGTGTATGAAATGACACTTGGCAATTGAACAAGGTAGTGTGATTTAGTCATATCACAGCGATTTTGATTTATAAATAACCAATGTTGCAAAGTCAATCTTTGTAACCTTTTCAGATGCACCAAACTTTGTCCCATCAAAATTATTTGAGTTAGTCAGCCCAACATGCTTCCCAAAAGTATTATTAAATTTTGATAAATTAAAGCCTTTATTTGACCGCATTATCCTCAAGTAATTCTAAGCCCTCGTTTTTATGTATTGAACTTCCAATCAGACTGTACAAACCAATTTTATTTCCCTAACTTAGGCGTAGAAAATATTCTAGCATAAAAGGTCATTCGGGTTTCTATCTAATAGGTTGAACAAAAAAGCTTAATTTTTATTGATGAAATAACATTAATATTATATATATATATATATATATATATATATATAAAAGATAACTTATGTAGAGGGATGGCCACATTTTTGTGGGAAGTCCCCATTAAACTCAAAATTACAAAGAAAATAAGATTAGGCCATTTGAAAAGTCTGAGAGGAGCTTTTGATGACAATGACTAGCTGCGGACTTTAACCAAAAATATTTTTTGGTTGGCCTCTATTTCAGAAGTATTTACAAATGTCATGGCTTGCTTTTTACTTTTTATCGGCCGATATGTCTTTCTTCTAATTGCATCACTACTTACACCATTCATTTTTACTTTTATCTATTGCATGTCCTTGTTTTAATGGCATCTTTGTGCTACTTTGTCTAAAATTGTCCTTATGGGATAAAAATTATAATTATTCTTTTAATTCTATCGTTATTTGGGATAAATGCAAATAACCCTCACGTGAAATATTTTATTAGCTGAAAATCTCCTGTGAAAAAAATATAGGCTAAAAACCCTCTGTAAAATTTTTAAATTGCATAAAACCTCCTGTGAAAAAAAATTGGCTAAAAACCCCCTGTGAAATTTTCAAATTGCATGAAACCCCCTGTGAAAAAAAAATATAGCCTAAAAATTCCCTGTAAAATTTTTAAATTTATAAATTAATTAATAGTACTAATAATCAAATTTTAGGATATTAATTAAACTTTATCCAACAATTAATTTTCAATGTAGTTATATTTCGTAATGGTAAAATTTTACAAGGGATTTTTAGTTTATATTTTTTTCACATGGGGTTTTATGCAATTTGAAAATTTCACAGGGGGTTTTATGCTATATTTTTTTTACAGGGGGTTTCATGCAGTTTAAAAATTTCATAGGGGGTTTTTAGCCTATATTTTTAACACAGGGGGTTTTCAGCCAATAAAATATTTCACGTGGGGTTATTTGCATTTATCCCTTACATTTATCAGGTATATGTCCTTCATGTTATGTCAAATGAGATGTTAAATTGTCTAGGACATTTATCATTGTATTATATTTAACAAATGATGTTTTGCAATAAAGAAATTCGATCAATTTTCATGTATTTTAAATTATTGTTGTGTAATCGTAATACATGTGCAATCAGTTGAAAGCCTTCACTCCTTGGAAATGAGAGAGGGAGACTAAGATAGTCACTTTCATAATCGTTTAAATGGATTCGCAAATCGAACGGTCACAACATGACATCGTGACTGGACTTGTATAACGTGAGCTTCGATAAAGAGTGCCAGTCAGTTATTGTGAATACCTGTAATCTATACACCATGTGGGAGGTGTCGAAAGAGTGTCAGACACGTCACATTATAATTTTTTGAAGCGTACATGCTTTATAGGAGCTTACTATTAGATTTCTAAATAACATATCTTATAATTCTTTTTTCTTTTTCAAGATTATGTGATTGGCATCAATCATCTAACACATTTGGGAATGGGTGGGGGATAGCAATTTATTCCGACTGGTGCTTTCAGTGTCAAATGCCCGATATATGCTTCGAATAATTGTGAATTGTAATTGAAAGTGATACTCTATATAATCAGATAATGTATTGATGTTGGTGTATGCGACAGAAAATCACCTCCCCACACGGTGAATGGTGCACTACAACATATTCCCATGTCCAAAATTTCTTCAGCATTTTTGTTCTGTATTGCTTGAAATTAGTATTATGTTTTTCCTCCTATTTTTTATAATTTTCTTTATTAACTAAATAATAGAAATGACTATACTTTGCATTTCCCTAGCAATATTCTCGAACCAAACTAAACGTTATGGAAAAATATTTGCTGATACTATAATGAAGAATGTAGTTTCCCCACACAGAACAGAAGCAGATTAAACTTTGTTATCACTATAACCCTCTCTGAGCAGTCAACATAAATAAACCAAGTCTCATCAACAAACTCAGTAATCTGCAAATGTGAGCATTATGAACTCGAAAATGCATCATGTAATCAATAATAAATTTTATTCTCAAGTAGATCCAAAGCCCAGTTTGACAAAAATTTCAAGCTTGGACTCGATTATATCGTGAACTCAAGTTGGAGACTAGGTACTTCAAATATATTTATATGAGACTAATATTAAAAGTTCTCATTTCAATATATTATTTTTATGCTCACAAAAAATATATATGTCATTTTTAATTTTTAATTGAAAAAGAGTTTTTTTATGGTGAACAAACTCATATGCTACAACTACAAAAGTAAAAGGAAAATGATTATTAAAAACATATGTTCATGTTGAAGCTGTTTTTACTAATAGTTAAAAGGCAAGGCCAAGGGAAACCTGCAATAAAGAAAGCTGACCTCCATGGATGCTTTAGCCAGAGCTTGATGAGCCAATTAGTCACCTATTGTATCAAGCATTATAAGTAATTCGCTACCAGCAACATATAATGCATTGAACTCAGTGACATTCAAATTCGAAAGGTAAAGAACTAACCACTGAACCATTATGCTGCTGGATTCTATGCTAAAAGTGAATATTCTAGTTTCTACAAAGAAAACTACATATACAATCACAAGTACTACAATGAAGGTAGAGCTTGTGAACCAATGCCATGATATATTCCAGTAATAAAGGTTTATCAGTACTAGTTGAGATTGGTGATGTATATATCTTGTATTGTGAGAATAACTTTGTTTAGCTACAAAGAGAAAAGTACTATGGTATTAGTTCTACAAACTTTGCACAGTGAATCAAACCATGCAAAAGATATGCACCAAATGCTTTCAAATGCACCAGTCAATATATATATATATATATATATGAAACTAATTAACCTCTGTCATTTGAACTCGAAAGTGGGTGGCAAAGGTGAATCAAAGCTCTCAAGAATCTCCGTCTTGACTCCTCCACCACCACTCTTCTTCTTCTCCTCATCCTTCCCTTCTCCAAACCAACCCCCCAACCACGAAGATGACACCTTTTTGGACCCATCAATGGCCGCCTCCTGCCCCACTCCCCCAGCAGGTAAATCCTCAACAAAAACCTCTTGCTGCGTACTCAGGGCCTTATTCAACATAATCCCGGCCCCTTCAATAAGCCCCAACATAACACCACCGAAAAGAGCAGATCGAGAGGCTACCTTTAAACCCTGGCGCATGGATAGAAACCCTCCGGTGGCGGCGCCGGCGATGATCGAATTCCAGGGGTCCTCCTTCCGCCGGAGATAGACCATGGTGCAGTCGCAGGTGGAGAAGAGGGCGCCCCATACGGCGAAGCTTCCGCCAATCCGGGGGGCGTTCATGGCGACGGCCTGAGCGCCGCCGACTAAGCGGGCGCCGTTGGGGGAATTGTGGATGCCCTTGAGGAAGTGGAAGGCGGATCCGCCGACGGCGCCCATGCCGAAGGCGCCGCCGATGTCATCGAGGATGCGATCTGGGCATGGCTCGCGGGAGGTCTCTGGGGTTCCCATGTTTGTTTGACTGAGTTTAGGAAGGAGAAGAGGGGGTTTAAGGAGGGTTTTTGTTAGGGGACACAACTTGGGGAAAGGGTTATATAGTATGGTAATTTTAGGATGGATTATTATGCAAGATATCGAAATGGAATGAAATTAATGATATATTTTATATTTGATACATTTAAGATAAATAGAATTTACATTTCTTATTTTATTTTAATTATGTAATTAGTAAATCGGAATGAATATAAGGAATGAAATAAAATTATTTTTAAGAATCTATCAATTCTCCCTCTGTTGTAAGGAAGAACCAATAAAAAGAGAAATCTTCAACAAATACAATTATTCTACTTTAAAAGATGAGCGCACACTAATTGTATTCATGTTTTTGTGAATATAATAAATTCTACTTTAAAAAAAATTAAAATAAATAGAATTGCTCTTATTTGAATAAGAGCAATTCCCTTAAGTTTAATTTGAAAAACGTTCTTGAAAAAAAAAAGAGCAAAATTTAATTTTTGTTATTCATTATTTGACAGTCAATATATCAATTACTAACGAAAATTAAATTAATCACATATTCTAATATATTTTTTTATATTTAAATCTAATATTTTGATTAAAAATATTTAATAAAATTAATATTTAAATAACGACTAAAATAATTTTATCACAACAAAAAATAACATCACATTAATTATAATCTTTACTTTTTTTTTTCCTTTAAACAAACTCAAAATAAACACATTTCTCAAAAAACAATTCTTATCCTAAACGACGTCGTACAGGCCGCTTTTCTGCCTTCGCCTCTGAGATAAACCCCTCAAAAATCCCCATCGTAGAAAACCTAAAGTCATTCTGGGCATGGCCATCAGGACCTAACGGGTATGCTTTTATTCATTTAATAAGTACTCATATTAAGTATTCATCTTTTCTAGGCTAAGTCGCTAAATCTTATCACTTTATCTTCTGTATAACATGGCAAAGCCCCAAGCATTACCTTTAGCTTTAAGAATTTCTTCACGTCCCTCAAAAATGCTTATGCAGTTTAATGCTCCAAAGCCCCTATATCAGAAAACCCATGAACGATTTCAACCTGTAGGACCCATGAATTGTATGAAAGTTTGTTTCGTGAATTATTCACTATTGGGTTTGGCAAGAAATTTTTCCAGTAGTTCAAATTCAACTCAAAGAAATGGAAAGTCCCTTCCTTGGTTAGCATCCTCATCCATGGAAAGGGGACGAAGAAAAGTAGCTAAGAATGAGATAAGTAGTAAACCGGTGGTTAAGTCATCATGGGAGGAATCAGCTGAAAAGTTTTTGAAAGGCAGTCAATCCAATGTGGAAGTTAGTGAAACCCGAAATTTCGAGGGTAGGTCAAATGAATTTAAGCGTAAAGATATTCGTATTGAATACGATGAAGAAGATGAAGGTGATGCTGAGGTGGTCAATGACCCCAGATGGGATAACATTAGGAATAGGTTTGAGAACTTTGATAGACCCGAGGTAAGGAGATGGAACACACAGGAATCTTGGGGTAAGAAAACATGGAAAGAAGCTAAGGAATCTACATTGCCGAAGATAGTAGGAGAAGGGATATACGGAGTTGGTCCTGTTTTGGCTGCACTTTCAGCTGGACGAAGAGAGTTCTATGCGTTGTATGTTCAGGAAGGTTTGGACTTCAGTATGAACAATAAGAAGAAGAAAGACAAGAAAGGCTTCGAGAAAGTTCTGAAGATGGCGGAAAAGATTGGATTAAGCAAACATGAGGTCTCAAAGCATGATCTCAACATGGTTTCTGATAATAGACCTCACCAGGGCTTGGTCCTCGATGCTTCACCACTTGAAATGGTACCTATAAAGGAGTTAGAACCCGTTTCTATCGAGGGCAAAAACCAAAAGGGCCCACTTTGGTTAGCGTTGGATGAGGTTACTGATCCACAAAATTTAGGGGCCATAATTCGATCTGCTTACTTTTTTGGAGCTTGTGGGGTAGTGTTGTGTGCTAAGAACTCAGCTCCGTTGAGTGGGGTTGTGAGCAAAGCAAGTGCGGGCGCGCTTGAACTAATGGAGATTAGATCATGCAAAAACATGATGCAGTTTTTGACAAATTCGGGCGAAAATGGTTGGCGTGTTCTTGGGGCCTCAGTTTCGCCGAAAGCTGTTGCTTTGAACAAAACTGTGGCTGGTGAGCCCACAATACTGGTTTTGGGCAGTGAGGGCACTGGTTTGAGGCCATTGGTTGAAAGATCTTGCACACAGTTGATTAAGATTCCTGGGAATATTCCAGTCGATATGGTGATTAATGGAGATGAAGATGTTAATGGTGTTGAGAATTTAGGTAAGGAGTTTAGGTCTTTCTTGGCAGTTGAGAGCTTGAATGTGAGTGTTGCAGCTGGTGTTCTGTTGAATCACTTGATTGGAAGCAATATTGATGACTCTGGTAATGTAGAAGAAAATGAATCTGCGTAAAATTGAATGAATATTCTGGTACTTAACTCTTATTTTTGGGATTACGTTATATTTATGATTGTATTTGTCTTATTTCTTAATATAGTATTACCCTCGTTATGTGTTCATTAGATCTTTTAATTTAATCCACAAACTTAGTATAAACTATGTGAAAATATGATTTTATGATCCCAGGTTTCTATCGATCATTCAGTAGTTTAGTTTATCAAAAGACGCGTGTTATTACCAGATGACAGCAATATTAATCCTGTTGGATAAGACCTGCTGCAGTTTTAGTCCCTTGTTGTAACTTGCAACGTTAGTCCAGACATGAATCCGTTTTGCAATTTTGGTTGATTTTCATGCATTGTAATGAACTAACTGGTAATTTTATTATTTGCATGTGAATTTTACGTTTTTAACAGTTGAGACCAAGAATGCAAAAGAATACATATTATGTACTAAGTCTGCAATTTCCCCTGTAATCGTCTTTGTTTCATCCTGGTTGAAGTATGTGATTACAAATTAATCACTAATTGTTGCCCTTCTTAAGTTGTATCTGTATTCAGAGCTGCAAGTCTTTTAGCTTTAAAATGTTACCTGCTACTCTCTCATTACTTACTGGATTAAGTGCCATTTTTTCTGTATATTTGTCCAGGTTGACAAATAAACTGAAGCACATCTTTTAACTTTTCTCCATAAACATGGAAAATTCCAGAGTTGTAGGACTAGTCCTAAAGTCTCAAGAAATAAGTTAGCCTCTGTTTGTTTGACAAGGAATAGAATCTAAATTGAGAATAAGATTTCTGGTACTTTGATTACTAGAAATCTGATTCCATTAATAGTGTTTGCTTGTCTATGGTAAGGATATATATATATTTTTTTCTTTTTTTATGTTTGGTTCAAACACATAAAATAAAGAATGGAATATTGGAATTTAAAATTAAAGACTTCGACTTAAATACCCTTATTTTAAACCATATTTGTATAATCTAATTATAAATTTTCAACCATAGTAGAATATTTGATATTATATATATACAAAAGTGTATATACACATAGATATTTAATTTGGTTAAATAATAAATAATAAATAAGATATCAATTTGGTTCAATTGCATTATCCTCTTTTAGAAAAATGATAATTAAATTGAACATGCTTATTTTTTATTTACACATTGTTTGACTTTTAAAAAAATTGATACATATATGAATTTTTCATATACCAATGCATTGATAATTATTTTAAATCGGAAACATATTATTGTTAATAAATAAAATATGTTAATCATATGTGACCAACAACCATTTCAAAAGTACTATTAAAAAACAAAATAACAATTTTTCAATTTAATTCAATAAATAAATATCAAATAAAATGTAAATCACTATCTATTTTGACAATAGAAAAATTCTAAATAAATTAAAAGTGCGAAACTATTTCTCTAACCTTTTGATCGACGTCTTTGTATATGTAGGAATTGTTATTAGGATTTTCCACTTTTGAAGTTATGGGTGCGTGTTAGATGTAAGTGTAACAAGTGTATACACGAACGAACAGAAAACAGACGGGACGAGTGGTCTAACCAATGATGAGGTTCGTAATTTAACAATTTATTTACTTGAGCATTGTACAGGTGGATATATTTTGTGTTAGATCAGTTGTAAATTTTACACACTATATATTGAAACAAAGCAATAAAATTATACCAAATTGTAGTATATTCAACCCAATTATTTTGAAAACTTAAAAGTCTGAGTTATTTTGTTATTTTATTATAGTCAAATATTAGTTCAAACCACCTTTCTCTACTTTATTAGTAGTTAGTTAATTTGCGAGAGTTGTTACTTGATTGATTTTTACTAATTGATATTCAAACATGGATCATATAACAAATTTATTAAAAAAAAGACTTGGAGACATTGTTTACATTTAAATCCTTGTTTAAGAAAAAGAATAAGATCATAAGTCAAATTATTTTTAATAAATTTTCTTGTATAGTATGATATACATGTTAGTATATGATGTGCAATTATTTTTAACAATATTTTGAAACCAAAATGCATAAGGGCATGTGCTTTCACTTAAATTTTAAATTATTATTTGGCTTAAAAATAGACAAAGTAAAACAATGCGATACGATTTTTCAATGTCAATGCTATGTGTTGAGATGCACAAATTGTATGCTTACCTAAAACTTACTTCTTGAATGTGATGAAAGAATCATGATCAACACATTCAAGAATCATGATCAACACATTCAAGAAACATTATCAACCTAACAAAGAGATATTGTGATATATATATATAGCTACTTGCTAGTTAACATTTCATTTCACAACATCATCTTCTTATCTTAAATATGGTTACCTTTAGCAATATGTTGTTATTCCCCATAATAGCCTTTACACAAGAATTTCAGTTTTTGGACTCCTTCTACAAAATGAAATACCATCAACATCAAATTAAACCTCTTTGTTGCCACTTTAGTACACCATAACTCAGTCAATTCACCTACCTATAACCCACATGTTAACAATAGATATGGTTGCATGTGGGTTATAAGTAGGTGAATAACTCATGTATTAACGTGGTAACCAAGAAGTTCAAGTTGACGGTATTTCAATTGGTGGAAGGATTTCAGAAACTGAAAATCTTGTAGTGAAGGCTATTACGAGGAATAGCAACATATCTATATCTATGTCTATTCAGATATACTAACTCAAGCTTACACATCTTGTTGCATGAAAGATTCACCAAATTGTAGGCTGCATTCAAAGGGATATGAATTTCCTTTCAATATCTTTCTGAGTGGCCATCACTTGTATTGTCATTCGAAAAATGTTACATTTTTTTCACCATCAACGATTTACACCGTCTAAAACTTGGGCAATGTTTGGTTTCATTTTGGCCATGTTTTGGCCCAAATTTCTGATGAAATAGTGTTTGGTCTATATATTTTTCGACCAAAAAGAACACTATTTTTTGGCCAAAATACTTTTTGGAGTTTCTCCCACTTATTCTCTCTCCAAGTCACTTCTCTGCAAATGTGTCAGTTTCTCTCTCCTATTCTCCCAACTTTTCTGCCATTAATCACCCGAATCTTCCCTTCATTAAGCAAATATTCATATATATATATATATATATATATATATATATATATATATATATATATATATATATATATACACGGTAAATAGTTCAAAATTTTGATTGGATTTATTCAAAAAATTGTCTGGGTTGATGAATACTAATTTCACATAATAAATATATATATTGATAGGGATATGATAAATATATATATACACACATGATATTATAAAATATATGTATATAGAATTCAGGGTATTATCTTATTTATTGTTATGGAATTTATATGAATAAGTAAATCTATTAATATATACACATCTGAAGTTATGAACATAATTTATTTTGTAAATATGGTGTGTATAGATATATACTGTATATATAGTGTATATTTTAGTATATATACAAACCATATACCACACATGACATATATACACATTATTATATTGCCTTATATATGTGCAAATACATGACATCATATATAATATATTGATATTATATTATGATTTTAGATTATTAATACACAAAAAATCAAAAACTTATAATACAAAGTTTATTTTATGTTTTTTATTTTTTATTTTTAAGTGGCTCATTATATTATACTTGTCATGAATATTAAATAGTAACAAACAATTAACCAATAATTACTACGATCAAATGACGATTATGACAATCAAATAAAAATATATGTAATAATATAATAATTCAATGAAAGCATGACACATATATAATATGATCATTCATGAATATACATAATTGTATTAAGATATATATGATAAATGTAGATATATTGTAATTTATATATATTAATAAAAATTTATAATATATCCTTGCTACTACATAGATATATTTATGCACATAGTATGACTAGATCAAATATTATAGTATAGTATGAATAGATCAAATATTATACATATACATAGGGAAAATAAAAAAAAAATTATACTCAAGTCATTTAAGTAAATATTTAATAATTTATTTATTTATTTTAAATTATAATATATACAAATAAATATTCATCTATAATATATATATTACAATCTTAATATTAAAATATAACTCTTAATAATTATTTAATCACTAACAGACAAAAACTGTCATGATTTGACTGCTACAGTAACTTATGTTTCCTCTCAAAACAAAACCAAACACTATTTCACCAAAAAAAACAATCAAAAACCAATTCTCCAATTAAACCAAACACTATCTCACCAATAATGCACGTGTCCCCAAAAATTTCTCACCAATAATTCTCACAAAAATAACCAACCAAAACAAAACCAAACATACCCTTGTATTTTCAGAAAACATATCCATGTCTGATTTTATCGGCGGCGTTCATTGTGTTTTTCTGTGATGCAATTTTTTAATAATTGAAGTAAAAAACATAATAAGGCCTAAAGGTCTAATCACATGTAACCAATAAGAGTTGTAAGTAATACTCCTATATAAAGCTTGGATTGAAAGCCCACATATTCTACAATAATGATGAAAATGAAATGGCAAACAAATTCATAAAAAATTATTTAATAATGATGTTAATATACAATAATTTTTGTTCGTGTGTAAAATTTCTAGTGTTAGTATATTTGTCAATTTATGTTAATATAGTAATTTGACAAAAAATTATGTTACTCTAACTTTTTTTATTTCAGATTTATAAGTCTTAACTTTTAAAGAAATTGTGAATGGCAATGACTCTATTCTTTGTTCAAAACAATGATTTTGTAAACAAAAGTAAACATTATATTCGTTACTTACATTTTTCATTTCCTCATTATTATGAACTTCCTTGATCTAATCCAAAATTTTCAACTTCTTCTCACTCTGATATTATTATTATTATTATTATTATTTTTTGTATCACTATTAACTCTAAATTTAATTCTAAATGCACTTAAACTAATTCTATAATTTTTAAAAAGTACTAAGTAAGAAAATAATATTTTTGGAACAAGAATAATCTATTCTATTATTTTAATTACAAAATTACTTATTTGTTATTGCCACATCATTTTAGAAATTAATGATTATCTTCAATATGTATTATTAATATTTACACTATATAATATGTTGGAACTTGGAATCTATGCATGCCCAGAGTTCAAGCTATTGTAAGCCCACTCATATGGCCCATTTATTAGTGTTTTGGCCCAATCGATCAATAATAATCCAGCCCATATTTTAGTAGCCCAACTGATCTTATAAGAATGCTTTGAAATTTTACAAGGAAATTAAATAGAACAAAAGAATTTAATCATCTTATTAGAAGAAAAAAATAAACAAGAATGCAATCAACACTTAGTTTAGACTTTAGATGGCTTAGTACATAATTTGCAATTGGTCACTATTTTACTATTTCTTCAAACGGAAGCACTTAAGTTCGATGTCGTGCTATTAGACGGTCTTGTGCACCCGAGCACCCTCAAAGCTGGCTCAATGAGAATTGTCTCGATACGAGAGTATGCATGATGTGTAAAGTGTATTCCGTCCCAGAAGATGTATTGGTTTGGGTAACGACAAACCGGCACATGTCGACTTCCACAAAATCTCTTGCTATCGTAATTATATTTTCCTCCAGTTCCACAACAAGCTTGTAATGCTAGTTCCCCGTTAGGACCTGTTACAATTTATACGAACAAAAATTAATATATTTCCTCAAATATATAACGAAATAAATAAGAGTAGAGTACTTACCATATGATGCACCACGAATAACTTGTAATGTATCATCATAAATTGCTCCATAATTTATAATGATATTAGGGAATTCTAGAGTGAGATTTCTAATGGCTTGTTGGAGATAATCATTTTTCGACACGATAAGATCGTTCACGGACTTTAAGCATCCTAGTTCATCGTAATCGTCAGTGTTGTTGCTATGCGACGCTGTTAAAATATATGGAAAACATCCAAGGGGAGCATTTCCTGGAATTATCAATCGTGTGAAGCCCATCCCAATCAAATCCTGTGTAATTGAATATAGTTAGCTCTTTATATTTTAAAACATATAACAATATATATATATATATATAATGCTGTAAAGTGTTAAAATAGAAAATTGATCGAACTTGGAGATAGTTACTTACTCTTGCAACTTTGATTTGAGCTCGTGTTATTAAGGGTGCATAAGTTCGTACTTCTTCAATTGATTTGCCTTGGGTTAGAGCATAGCCGATATCATTAGCCTCAATGTCGCCCAAAAATAAAAACGAGTCTTCCATCCTCTTGGCGCGTTCTGATATAAATAATAGTAAAATTGAACATCAACAACTAAACTTTCAACCCAACCCACATCATTTATAATTAAAACGATGATTGTATATATATACTCGTTGAAATAACAAACCTTTTGGTGACGAGAACATAGAGTTGAAATAATCCTTAAACCATCTTAGTTGAGCACTAAGAGGAACATTAGCATAAGATGGAATCTTGATGCCTCTCGATTTGAAAAAGCTCGTATCAAGCACCGGACTTCTAGCCACCGAGAAGATAACTCCATCATAATTCTCGGAAGCATTCATCGACAAATAAGGAGCAAGATGAGGCAACCCGAAATCAGTAGCTACAAATCATAAATACACACATATATATACACGTCAAAGATTTGAACTTATAATTACGAAATAATGAAGCATATATATAAGAATTTATATATATATATATATATATATATATATATATATATATATACCTGCAAAGTCGAAGTCGTTAAGACCATCAGACCAACGACCAGTGGGCCAACCAGGGGAAGATATACCGTAAGGTAATTTTGCAGCGGGATTTGGGGTTCGAGAAGGGACGTGAATCGAGTTTCCGACATCTGTGAAGCCATCTCCAAAGTGGTATAAATAGTGAAATGGGCAATTTGCATGTTGAATATGTTGGGATGATGAAACTGCACTAGTAGCTAGAATTATTAAGAGACAAAAGAATAGGATATTTTGGGGCATATTCATGTTTGTTAATTTAATTGATTGAAAAACTATGATATTAAATATGGATCAAAATCAGATGGAATATATATAGATAGATAGATAGAATGAGATAATTAAGATAAAAGAGAAGGTTTATTTATACGGGTTTTTGCATGGGGTGGGATCTGGGGATGGCGTAGACTTTATCAAACATTATTGCTTAAATTTGAACTTTGAATTTGAAGCATTCAACACTGTTTTGTTCTATTTTGTATTTATATATATATATATATATGTATATATAAAAGTCTTCTCACGTTTACTTTAAATGGTTGAATAACCAACTATGAATAGGAATGTCAAAGAAACCTGATAAAGTGAGTTTTCGTCTAGAATCGGTCTTTATGGGATCATGAATGAGTACTAATAAATGGGTCGAATCTTAGTTTAAACACGGTCTTGATCGGGCGGACTCGGACTCGAACTCGAGTATTTATTATATATATAATTATTATTTAATATATTGCTTAAACTATGACAAAAATTTGCTACTATCCAAGTATCAACCTAAGGTTGATGATTTTTCAAAAAAAAAAAATACTTGTTTAAAGTTTGGAGATTTTATCTATTTAAATTTATACTTATTATGAATGAATTTACATTTAAGTATCGACATAATTGTATTCTTTTTTATGTGTTTTTGATGTTATGTTATTATTTGTTTTGAATGTGTTTTTGAGAATAAGATAGATTAAAAAAAAATATTTTACCAAATCCGCTGGTTGGGACCTGATTCGCAGAGTGAAATGGGTAATATTGCATATTAAAAAGAGATGGGTCTGAATATTAAAACTTATAAATATGAGAGGTCTATTTCGTTATTTTTTATGTTCAGTAGCATTTTTTTATTTTTTCTTTGTTAAATGAAATAGAAAAAATTAATTATTTAGAAACAAAAAATGATTATTTAATTAGTGGAATAAAATACTAAAATAAATGGATGTCATAAGTAGGTTAAACAAATTGACTTGAAATTCAAATACCCTTTAAAAATCAGAAATTGACTTGAAATTACGAATATATATTAAATGATTTAAAAGACATTAAGAAGAATAAGTCAATCTTGAGAATTAATGTATTTTAGAATCTAAAGAGGGTAATAACACGTTAACTTTTTTGAATTTATGTAATTTTAAAATAATATTTTTTTTTTGTATTTTATTAAATGTGAAATATTTAGAAAGTTATGGGATTAAGTATGAGATTTATATAACATTCGAGACTAAAAGTATAATCGGGCACAATTATTTGATTAAAAATGAGGCTTTGTCTGTTTATGTTTAACTTTAGTTAAGAATTTGAAAAAAAATCAGGAATTGTGTGCTACCGAAATTCGTGTGAGAATGATAGGTGTTTGTTTATGTTAAAGTCCCAAAAATTAAAAATAAAAAATAAAAAAAGGGACAAAATTTTGAGACACGCGACTCACATTCTTACGCCATGTTATGATAGTGACATTTTTATTATTTCGAGAATTTTCACTCCCAACACTATTATTTTATATCAATTTCATGGAAAATTGCATTTTTGGTCTCGGCTGCAGCTCGTGAGCTTGAGTTTGTGTAATAAGACTTGAGCTCGAATTTGGAAAACACCAACTTATCAATTATAGAACATGAATTCAATTGTACTCCACATATTATTTTCAGTCCATAAGATTACAACAACTTCTTTTGTCACTTCAACCACAATTTTACTTCTCAAAAATTGAAAATGTTTTTCCTTTTTTTTTTGGGGGGGGGGGGGGGTATTGAAGGAATGTGAATGGTATGTAATAAGAGGCGATGAAGGCATTTATCATGTTTTAACCTTATATAACTTTTCTCTTTGTCGCGGGTTTCTTCTAAAACTAGAAAGGTAAATGGGATTTTCTTAGGCTTTCATATATCAAAAGTTATCAACAGCTTTGGTTTGATTTGATTGTTGAGAGAATTTATGACCATTTATTTTATCCAATCAATATGCAAGTGTATATATCTATAACTATTATAAAAGTATGAGTCTTAAGAGAGTGATTTACATTTCTTAACTTTTTTGAAGAGTCTAAAATACCCTTGTATGAATATTATACTTGAAAAAAAGTAAGGTCAGTTGAGTAATTTATTATACCTGTAATTAATATTCTCTTAAAACTTAAGGTTAGTTCATTGAAACAAATGATTTAATTAGTTCATTGTATATATTCAGTGATTTGGAAACTTAACATTATCCTCTATTAAAATATATTTATTATTGTTGAATGTTCATAACTTGATATTAAAGTTCACAAGATTGTTCAATGTATGTACCAAATAAAATTTAATACTAAATAAACTTATTTCTATGAATAATAATTATTCAATTCCAAAATCTCTTATATATACTTTATTTGCATTGTTAGTGTAAGGCACACCACCATAACCAACCTTCTAAATGATGTGTTAACCAAAATTTTCTTTTATAATTCTTATGGGTACGTGCCAAATGAAAATAAGCAGACGGATGGGCAATGCAATATGGCTAAAAAACATGTTGAGGTGATGGGTTATCATTTTCGATTTTCAAGTATTAAAAAATCATCATTCAAATGCCATCAACGAGAGATTGGTGGAGGCTTATTAGTGGTTGTCGCTATTTCTATGTATAACCCATTTTATTTACATTGATTGTTATATTTTTGTATCTTTTTGGTTATTTTGTTTATTGTAATCTTCTAAGTGTAATCAAGTAAATTCAAATTGTTATATTTGTGATTTAGTTCATTCGCTTTTTATCTCGCCTTCTTCTACATTCTTTAATGTCGTAAATACTTCATTATAAAACCAAGGCTGTCGAGCTTAGTTGTTAGTTAGTTTAATGAAAATAATTTAAACAAAATAGTAATTGTGTTAAATTTTATTTCAATATCTATATCTATATCTATATATATATATATATCTATAACTATTATAAAAGTATGAATAACTTATAATGATTTACATTTCTTAAATTTTTTATTAAGACCAAAATAACCCTACAATAATAAATTAATATTATTCTCAAATTAAATTGAACAAAAATTATTATTATTATTATTATTATCCAATAAATGTGCATGAACTTGAAATTAATACTTATTAAATATATTCAACATATTTAATTTATGCTTAACAAATATATTATATGTATATATTAAGTAAAATTTAATTTTAAATTAAAATTATTATTATTATCAAAACAATATGCATAAACTTGAAATTAATACTTAGTAAATATATTCAACGTATATATTTAATTTATGCTTAACAAATATATTCTATGTATATATATATATTAAGTAAAATTTAATTTTAAATTAAAATTATTATTATTATCAAAAGAATATGCATGAACTTGAAATTAACACTTATTAAATATATTCAAAAGGTATGAATCACTTATGATGATTTACATTTCTTAATTTTTTTATTAAGACCAAAATAACATTACAATAATAAATTAATATTATTCTCAAATTAAATTAAACAAAAATTATTATTATTATTATCCAATAAATGTGCATGAACTTGAAATTAATAATTACTAAATATGTTCAACGTATATATTTAATTTATGCTTAACAAATATATTCTATGTATATATATTAAGTAAAATTAAATTTTAGATTAAGATTATTATTATTATTATTAAAAGAATATGCATGAACTTGAAATTAATACTTAGTAAATATATTCAATGTATATATTTAATTTATGCTTAACAAACATATTCTATGTATATATATTAAGTAAAATTTAATTTTAAATTAAAATTATTATTATTATCAAAAGAATATGTATGAACTTGAAATTAATACTTATTAAATATATTCAATGTATATATTTATATTATGCTTAACAAATATATTCAATATATATATTAAGTAAAATTTAATGAAAATATATTTAATAGTCATATCTTGTCTCTCTATATATACTCCATTTTCCCTTATTTTGGCTCCAAGACAGCTCGTAATATTGTTTCAAAGCTCCAAGGCAAGCTCACTTAAAACTATCATATTCCTTGTCGTACTAGCTCGTATTCTTCATATATACACAAATATTAGAGTTATTTTTTCCTTTCACTAAAAATGCTTCGTACTTCGCAGATTGTACTATAGTGTCAATACTCTTCAAAGCCTACGAAAAGTTACAAATATGGAATGAAAGTTCACAAAACATATAATGGAAACAAAGCAACATTTTGAATAAAAACTCATATGCAAACCAATCTATAATATAACAGAATAAGGTGTGTGGGGTCACATTCCACATATTAACTATATGCTACGTCCTCAATCATATTTGTTAAATCAAATAATATAAAAAAACAGGTGTATGACTTTCAATAAATGAGGGGTTATTTTGGATGTTAAAGTAAAACGCAGGCGTATCATTGAGGGTATTAAAAGAAAGTTTTGCATTTCTTTCGAGGCTAGATGTGTAATTTCAAAGAAAATAGTATGAACTTGACAAATAATTTAGAATCTTAGTGTAAACTATATAGCCAATAGCAATCACTTCAATGAGATGAGTCTCTAGCACATTGTGACTTTTCAATTTATAAAGAACATCGTCTCATTAAACAATTCAAAAGTTCCAAGTGTTCTTTAATATGTTATGAGTATGTCAAAATCATAATGTTCACGATCGTAAGTATAATGTTCAATTTGAAGAATTTATTTTATAAACATATCTTTAATTTAACATTTTATTTTTTTATCATGACTTTTAATCATTATTGTAGTTCATCGTCAATATGTTTACGTCTTCCAATTGATTATACTTAATTATTGAATATAAAAGTTGTTATAAGATAATTATATTTTTTTATGTATAAGATAATTGTTACTTTACAATCACATATAGATAATTACATTAAATTAAACATATATTCTAAACTGTTTAATATAACATTTTCAAATATAACTAAAATTATAACATCGTTTGTGACAGGGCTATAAATTGTGAAAAAATATTATTTTTAGTAGAGCCTTAGAGGCCAAAAGGAATTTGTTGAATCACAAAATAATATCGTTATTTTGGTTTTAGAACTTCACAACTTTCGTGGATTGATCATTTTGACACTTGACCATTGATGTTAATTATTCAACTTCAAATTCTAAATCATTTTTTTGTCTTTTTTCTTAATTTATAATTTTCAAATTCGAATCCATAAAATAATTAAATATCAGTTAGTAAAAATAATATAAATAAATTATCTTCTACAGTTAAAATATTATATAAAAATCTTATACAAAGTAATACAAATAAAAATATATACTAATTTTTTTATGAGTACAACAAAAAAGAAGCTTATGTTCTTTACAACAGTAATCTATTTTTATTATAAATAAAAACACTTGCATATTAAAACCACAAATTCAAAATAATATATTATTACAATCTTAATACTAGATCCAATTTTTTAATGTATATTGTGTAATACTATATTACTTAAAGTTACTAAACCAATTATTTGTATTTCGTTTTACGTCTATATAAAACGATTTAGAATAGCATTTTAGCTTCATGTCAATAAAATAAACTAGAACTTTTATATAAATTCAAAGCATTAAATTTTAATTAAGAAAACTCAATTACATGAGACATAATACGAGGACCCACATATGCAACCCCACCACATCATTAAGTACAAGGTATCCATAATAATGAATTAATATTTTAAACCTGAACATATAGTTACGATTTTGCCACACACAAGTTACTATATGAATTATTAGACTATATTTGTTCTGTTATATCACATAATATAATACTTATATGATATTACACAAATTTACTATTATAATAAAACAATAACTTTTAAATTCGATCTTTCACAAATATAACAAGCTAATTAGCACCAGGTAAATTTATATTACTTATATAAAATATATAATATTTAATGGAAAAAGTTAACATTAAAGTATAAGTATATGTAATATAACAAATAACTCGTTTTTGTTAAAATAGTTTATACTTTTCTATTCTATTTTATTGTAAAATTATGAGTTGATTTTTAAAATATTTTATGTAGATAAAATAATTCAATATAATTAAATTTTTAATGGTAAAAGAGTCATTAAATTAAGTTTGAATTTACACCAAGAAGATGTATAGATAGTTATACTAGGATTATAAATAAAGAACATATGCCAATTCATTATAATTACGAATATATTAGGTATTAGGATCATTCTATAATTTCTTTATCCAATATAGAAAATAACTTAGCAATAGTTTGGATTCGATGATTTGTATTGTATCTCACTACGAATCTATATTATCCAAGATAAAAAAAAATGTCAATAATCAAAATTATGCCATGGGTTCTGCTTCAGAATTTCTAGAAAGTGGTGCACTTTGTGTGCAGAAAAGTTCAAGATTGATTTCTTGGAGGGATATGGATTAAAAATAATTAAAAATAATAGTAATATATATATATATCATATTCTGGTAAGTACAACAAATAAGAAAGATAAAGCCGATGATGTCTAGCCAAGTTGGTCAAGTGTTAAGACTCCATACTCTTAGTTATGGGTTTGAATCTCAGTCGTGCACGCCGATTCATTTCTCTACCTATATGGTAGATTGCAATAGATGGTGTAAGTTTGTAATAGTTTATAGTAAAATATTAATGTGCATACTTGTATTAAATATTATTTTGTAAATGATATAATATAGAGTTGCAATCACTTCTTTAAAGAAAACACAAAAAAGATATAAAGAATTTTAATTGATCATATAAAATTTAATTAATATGAATTCTAATAACTACATTGATGAATTAGTTTCTTCAAGCATCCTTATGTATTTTTATATCTAAATTGCAAAAGAGTAAAATATAGAATATAAAAATAAATTCTTTATACATGTGATGATAAAATGTATAGTTTCGCTATGACTATAATGAATTACATGAGAAAAGTACATAAGTTTTATTCATATGAGAAAATTGCTAAAAATTTAAAAGTCATAGTTAATGATCAATTAGAAATTTAAAAATATTTCATCTTTTTTAACTTTTAAGAAACTTTAAAGATATTGATAATCCATGTGAAATTTTTTTTTTATTGCTACACCATCCATTAATTTAACTAAAATGCATCTCTTCCTTCGAATTAATGAAGTGTAACTCAAAATATATTATTTTCATAAGAATTTGAATAATATTTAATTAAATAATTATATAGAGACATAAAATGATATTAATATCATCAATAACAAATTCAAAATTTTATTTTATTTTAATTTTTCTATATAAAGTTAAAATATAAAATATGCATGTTAGTTTAACATATGAAAATTAGTAAAAACAATTGTTATTTGGTTATATTTTATCTCTTTTAAGTCTTTAGTAATGTTTTTTTTGACAATGCTTTAAATAAAATCTATACCTTAGCTTTTTGAGTCTTTAATAATATTTAATTTCATATATTTTTTCAATTGTACAACGAACTTCTATATAAAATGTTCTAAGGATACAAACCTTTTATAATACTTCAAGTAATTAATGTTATAAAAAGTTAGTGAAAACTGAAACTTTTTATTTCCGCTAACTCCTTTTAAATTATCCTCAATACTTATATAACAACATTCATAATACTTTAGATTAGCAATTAAAATTTGTATTATACAATTTATCAAATTAAAAAGTTCAAAATATTACGATTTATATTTGATCTAAATCGAGGATAATTTAGTCCAATAAAGTATTAATTTCAACTTTTTTTCCAAAGATTATAAAAATGATAGTTGAGATTGAAAATACTTACATTCCTCATTTACTTACAAACTATATATTAGAAATGTTTTAGTAATTTATTTTAAAATTAATTGAGAAAATTGGCAATCTAAAATTTTAATAGGCAAAAAACTCCTAAATTTGGTTATGCAAAAGTATTTCGTATTTTAAGTAACAAGTAAAGATTTTTATTGGGAAAGAACGTATAAATGAACCTAAGTTTTCTTATAATTAGCTATAGTAAAAAATATTTAATGTTATAAATAAAATATCCATATTCATGACCATAGTGTATATTATATTTGAAATGATGATATATAGAATGTTTAACAGTAATATTGACTAAATATTTAAAAATTAATTAAATATAAACTCAGTTTTTACATGATGTTAACTATGTTACTTTATCAAATTTATTAAAATGAATTACAATATTTCAATAGATGAATTGTTTAAAAGTTTAGTATTATTTCATAATTACTTTTGGATACTTATAATTATATCACTGTATAAGACCAATTTTCACGTGCGAATGCACGTGCATTTTACTAGTGATTCAAAACATGCGACCAAATACCATATCGCATAGAAGATTATAATCTTATTTAGAGATGAACAAGCACATACAACTTATTACCTGCACTTTGGATGTGAAACAAATGTGCAAAAAATAATCATTTCCTGTAGGGGTGGCAAAATGTATCCGAAACCACAGTTCCAATGGTTCTAACCCAATTTGGGTTGAATTGGTTCCTAAGAAAATTTTATTTGGTTTCAAACTAGGTCCAACTAAATTTCAAGTTAGGGCCAAATCGTTTGCCAATAATTTAAATTATAATGAACAAAATGTAAGATATTTAATCGGGTTGGGCTTGATTTCTTTTTGTATTGATTTTGGTTTCATTTTGGGTTGCATTTTGGTTTTATCTTAAAACCATTTAAGAACCAAACTAATTTAACAACCAACCCATTGGAACCAACCCAAAACCAACCCAACCCGCCCAATTGTCACCCCTAATTTTCTGTTTATTTCAAGCCATTCTAGCTAAAATCACTTATTTGAGCCTTATGCAAAACAGATAAATAGATACTCGCACCCTAAAGGATAACAGTTTTTCCTCATTCAGGGCTTAACCTCAACCAACTATAGTATTCTGAATCGATATCTTATAGGTTTATCAACTATTTACGAATCTTTTAGTCTGGGAAATTTTGGATAACAAAAGAAGATCAAAGGTTCATCACCGGTATTTCCTACTACCACAAAATAAATAAATGCCATTACATTAAGTCTGGAATGTCGAAAAGTACATATATGCTGAAACATTATATAGCACACTAGAAAAATTGCTACACACCACCAATTAAAAAAGAAGAAAGAAAGAAAGAAAAGTAAGATTTCAGGACAACAGTAAGAATTCAGCTATTTCACCAGATCTCCAACATAGAAGTCCTCGATCATGTCGAAGACTCGGGTAGCATGTTGTGGCCTGTCAAATATGAAAATTAAATGTCTCAGTTATTATGTATACAAATGATGCAAAGTCAGATAATGTCAAGGGTGAACACATTTTGATACCTCATACAAAATAAAAAAAATTGATTAAATCTATATTACAGTACGAAAACAATAATGTATCAGCCTGTTAAAATAGTTCTAGATCGAATAAAAGTATAAATAATTATAAAAAAGGAAGGGTTGTCAGGGTAACAAAGACCTACCCGAAAAATCCTTCAGTAGAATCATCACCAGCATGTGCTAGTATAGCATCACCACCAGGATGTTCTTCCACATAGGAAGTGACATCATAAACCTGGAAGCCCATAAAATAAAATAAAATAAAAACGCTTATAAACGAGCTGCTATAGAGATAAAATAGAAAACCATTTCTTATATATAAAGCGAATGAAATCCGGAGAGACCTTTTCTTTAATAATGATCCAACAGTCAGTCCTCTTGTTATGCAATGAAACTTCAGCTTTCGTGTATGCTTTCAATGCCTAATAAGAATGTAATCAGTCGAGAAACTCAGAAGTGACCCAAACTTAGTATTTCACTGAATCAGCACATATGTCATATTTCGATTAAAAAAAGAAGAATTTTCAAAGAAGAAACAAACCAAACAATTATAATTTATATGGTTGTTCTAAAATTAGGTACTCACATAAACTAGTAATTTGGAATGCTACATGTGAATATAAGTTTTGTTCTTTTTATGTATGTATATTATATTAGGCAATAAAATTAAATTGAGATTCTAAGAAGTTCTTGTTAAGTTGGCAGTACTCTTTCATTAGTTGTTCATATCAAAACTAATTCCTCATAGGTTAACATTTTGTCAGTATGATCCAAACGTTCTAATTCAATCTACGAAACGATCTAAGGAAACCTAATAGGATATCACACTTTTTGCATCTAATTGTTGGCTCCCAAATGTAGTTCCATGAATCATAGTGATTTTACAAAACTGAAAAAAGGGTGAACTGTATGAAAAAGCTAAGAACTTTACCGCCTGAAAACCCGTATACTATCATAATGGATTTACTTTCTCTTGAAACATTGAGAAGGCCAAATTTGGACTTCAAATATAATCGTTAATGCTGTTCTCACCACTAGTACAACCTATTCAAATCTAGATCTTGATTAAGAATACAGATGCAACAAACACCAAAAATATATTTTCTCCTGAATATATAAAATACAAGTATTTGGCTCCAGTTCTCATCTGCTCAATTTAACATTGCGACAAGTTTCAATTAGTTTAATCATACTAGCAATGCAACTCGTTCTCAAATGTTCTATGCTTCTATCACATGCACTTCTAGTTTGGATCTAGAATACCTAAAGTTTGGGATTATTTATTTAAGTAGTTGATCATGAAAATTTTGATAAAAAGATTATGCATACTGAGAGTCTTTTCTATCCCTTTTCTAGTCAGGCTAGCATCTGAGCAAGAAAATTGCATGTTTTGTTCAATAAGTTAAACTCATTTCAAATTTGGTCCCATTTTTTTAAGGGCGCGCTGTCCCTTAAGTCTTAAGAAATCCCAATGTCGATCCACGTGAAATTTCCATCCAAAAATTAATGAATTAGCTTTTCAATCAAACATCTCGCGGTTCATGTTGATTCGTCTTCAAAATAACATGGTTGAGGCCCAAATTTGAAAATTTTGAGTGGCGGCTAAGTGTTTGATGAAAGCTCAAACCAGGATTAACTGAAAATCATCGTTCACTGATGGAACCCGACAATTGTTGGAGATAAAATTTATCGTGGGACAAACATTGGTATCTTTTAAAATTGAATGGACTATAATGTGGTACACTAGTAAACCAAAATTGAAACAAGTCTAATTTATGGAAACAAAAACTGCAATTTCTGCATCAAGAACCATATTTCTTTCACAATGAGTAGAAAATTTCTGAATCCCCAATTCATTTAAGAGTTGAAATAACAAATTGACACTGAAATCCACAGTAGCAAGCAACTTCAAAGTACCTGAGTAGTAACAACTGATTGAAGCCCTTTACCAGGATCTGCACACAATGCAATAATAATTCATTCAATTCACATATTAAAGAGATATAATAATATGGAAATTATATAATCGAGAAAAGAGAAAAGAAAAAAGCAAACCAGATTTACGGAAGCGAGGGATTAGAAAAAGCACGGCCAATAGAAGCAGACCCACAAACGATGTCACCATAAATAGATCCATGGATAATTTCAATTTTCAGCTTATATATCTCTCTGCTCACACATTCAAATGAAAAGAAACAAAAAAAAAAATGAATAAACTGATAAGTAACAAATACAGCAAAACACACACACAATAATGTAGAGAATAATTAGATTGACCTGAGAGGTGAAAATGAAGGATGGGTATAATGATCAAATCTTCACTGACGGAGTGTGAGACTGATGATTTTCCGGTGCAGATTCAGGGGTTATTCTCCTCACTATATTTCATGCACCTAACTTCAACCTAGATAATAACGGATTGTTTTACAAAATATTAGTTTAAAATTATTAATATGTATCTCTTCGAAAAAATAATAAATCTCCGTATTTCCTTAAACACTATAAAAATATTAATTAAATTCATTTTACTTACTTTTTAACGAATAAAATATTTAACAATTAACATATAATTATTTTGCAATATAGTGAATAATAGTAAAATAAATTATTTAGGGGAATCAACCATATACTTATTGAAGTAATTACAATTTACAAGACGACACTGATAATTCCAAGGAAAAACATGATTCTTTAGCCAATTAGCTCTTCTTTTTTAAATTTTAAACGAACATGTTTTTTTAATATTAAACGAATGAATACCTGTGCCGAAACTAATTCAAACTTCGTCTTAAAAGGATGTTACCCAATAAAAAGTTAGTTGGCTAACACAAAATGTATACTTGTTTAATTTCTATAATTTTTGCTTTTCAAATAATATTCTCCTCTTTAAATACTTTAATTACTAAAAATATCCTAATAAACTATCTTCTATAAACTCTCCTGATTCCACATAGATATGAAGTAAGAAGAGAGCAAGGGACAACATTGCCTATTATTGCTCTATTCATATTATTGAATTTCCAAATATATTTAAAAAAAAAACATTCTACAGTCCTTTATATACCCTTGAGGCCTTTTAATGTGGTGCAGAAATGTATGGAACCATAAGAAAAATGCAATTCTACATTAAATAAGACAATACAAATAGGAAAAAACAGATTGCTCAAAAAGATCCACAACAAATTCGCGATTGAATTTACGTTACAAATAAAGCCAAAAAATACAAATATTGTAGAACATAATTTAGAAAGAAAATAAAAGTACTACTTGGCCAAAAATGCTAGTGAAACGAATCACCATTTGCAATACCTTATAGCTTCCTTGTTTTCCTCTTCTTTTGCTTTTTGTACTGTTCATACAAATTAAGCAATGACGTTGTGCGGTCCATCTCAGACCTTAATCTTTCGTTTTCATGAATATCCCGAAGCAACAAAAAGTGCCCAGTAAGTTTCGTTCTAACCTCATTCTCATCAACTTGATGAATCAAACTGAGTGACGAATCTTTAACAGGCTTGTAATCATTTCCTTTCCTTTTCTTAGTGTTCGCTCTTTTTATATCGTTAGGTACAGCCAAAGACTCGTTTTGCTGTGATAGTTCGATATAGGCTTGTTGTGGAGATGAATGTGTGTGATAAACCTGGCTATTGGAAGTGCCCATAGTCGAGATAGTTGAAGCCATTGAAGAAACAGATGGATGATAGTGTTTCATCAGAAGGTTAAGCTCCCAAAGAACTGAAGCCAGTGCACCACTATGGTTTGGGTCCACTGCATAAGGATGGTGTTTCTGCAAGAGATTCAATTATTATCAGCAAATGTGAATCACATGGAGATATATGAACTAATGAAACAAGTGGTTTATAGGGAGTTTAGGGGGTTAGGTGCCGGGACAATCACAACCGTCCAGGTATGATGGATCACACCACATGGATGGTTTGTGATTAGTTCTGAGCATAGAGTCATAGGTCCATGTAGGGGTGGCAAAATGGTTCCGGAACTGTGGTTCCAACCCAATTAAACTAGTTTGGGTTGGGTTGGTTCCTAATAAATTATTTTTGGTTCCTAATTGGTTCCAACTTGGTTCCAAGTTGGGTCCAACTAATTTCAAATTAGTTAGGCCCAAGCCGCTTGCCAATAATCTAAAGTATAAAGAACTAAATGTAAGGTATTGAGTCGGGTTGTGCTTGGTTCCCTTTCGGGTTGACTTCGGCTTCGTTTTGGGTTGAGTTGATTCCACCTTAAAACCATTTAAAAACCCAACCCATTTAAGAACCAGACGTTGGAACCAACCCAAACCCAACCCGACCCACCCGATTGCCACCTAGGTCCATGCATAAGAAGAATCCTCGTTAGAGAGACCATTAAGCTCATGCTATCAAAATAAACAATGTGCACGCGTAATTGATAGTCTTAATATTTTATCAAATAAGAAAAATATTAACTCTAATTCCACATAATGTTTACAGCCGAAATCCAAAAAGTGCAAATCATTACAAATCTTGATCTCATTCTTTCTTCATTCTGTATGGGGTTGTGGATCGTTAGATTGCACATGATGTGATGTTAGTATTTTAGATTATTATATCAGTTTCTCATCCAGGAACTCACAATCCCACTTGAGCAGTACCAAAGTAGGGTCGTGGACCGTTGGATTACCGATGATACCAAAAATTCAAAACCCCACTTGAGCAGCACTCAAGGGGTACCATCGAATTTCGTTCAGTGCTTAATTTGCAAAAACTCTCCCCTGTTTTCTTCCCTATGTCTATATTCATGTGTAAGGCAAATTTACGAGAATCAAAGGAAAAACCGAGGGCTTACTGCGACGGCACCAGCAACAGATCCACCTCCAGCATCGTTTTCTAACAAATTACGGCATTTGACATTCTTTTGAAGAAGATGCTTTACAGTGACCAATGCTGAAATTTGTTCCCAAAAAGAGCTCATCATAACAGCACAACCACTATTAAATAGATATACGCATGCTTTCAAAGTGAAGAACTTACCAGCCATGGACTCAGCTGATCCAAAGCATAGTGAAAATGTTGCCAAGCGTTTTATGAAGGCTGCAGCCCTTTGCATGTCATGTTGCCTATCGTCACACAGCATAACCTTAAATGCTTCAGCTAATACCTCTCCTTGATCCCTGCTTCAACAACAAATGCAGAATGTCAAACCAACAGACATTGCAAAATAAGTAAGAAAAAAGATAAATGAAAATAAGTAAATAAATAGTGCTCCCTCAAAAATCCCACAGTCCATCTTTACTTCCTACTTCGACAACTAAATTCACAAAAAGGAACAAGAAAAAGAAAAAAGACAAGAAAATAAGAAGTGAAAAGGGGCCAAAGGTGAAATATTTGCAACCAAGGTGCGGTACCAGTTATCAATGTTAGGTACGCCAAAACACCAACTTATTTAGATGCATTTCCCGGAATGATGTTCCACATAGAGATAAGAGATTAAAAGTCAAACTAGCACGGAATGGCATTAATAGAACGAAATGACAAATGAAATGAAAACACTGCTGTCAGATAATTAAACTAAAGAGTACACATGTGATGTTTTGGGTTAAGGAATTTACAGAACACATTTGATAGTCTCGCACATGACAATGGTATTGTACTTGTATAATTTTGTATGTCTTATATCCATTGATTAATTAATGTAACGAAACTTAATGACAGCTAAAAGCAATATAGAATACACCATCTAAAATCGTCTGCTTAATATGCTCACTTAAACAGGTAATATGAAATACTAAACAAGCAATCAAGAGCAAGTCAATGCAACACCAATGTTTGTATTCTAAAGATGGAAACGCGTCCATTATATAGTAAGGCATTTACCTTCCGGGTCGGTACTCTAGTATCAGATTGTAAAACTGGACAAAGAATTCTTGTAAATCAATATTAAGAGCATCCAGATTATTCTTCATCACTTTAAAAGCAACAATGCAGCATTGCAGGCGTTCTGACAATGTTAAGTGACAAGAAGTATTCTCCGATAAATCTCCTAACTTGCTGCCATTACCAGCAAGTTTTCTCAAACAATTCATGAGATCGGCCATAAAATCCATGTCAATTTGATGAGCAAATTTTCCAATTCCATTCAAACATGGAACAAGCAGGGGATGGCTTCCAGATGCACCAGGCGCAGAACTTGCTGTTGATCTGAGTGGAAAGAAAATTAGGAGAATAAAAAAAGGACTAGCCTATAAATAAGACCAAAAATTTAGAGAGGAAAAGTAAGGGAAAGAAGAAAAAAATCATTTTGGAAGCACAATGTATAAACTACCCTTAAACCAATCAGTTCCCTTCTGGCGTGAAACCCACAATATAATACTCATTGGAATGATGGCACATCATTCCAGGACGACAACATAAAAGTAAAAAATACTTAGCTTCTAATTTATTTTTTTAAAAGTGCGGGAACAAGAAAGTCCATATTAACTCGTGGTACTTACTTTGTCTGCAAAGTGTGCTTTAAGATACGGAAAAATGTCTCAAATACAGCAGAAAGTGTCTCCGTTTGCATCTTTCTCAGCTCCCGAGGATCTTGCTCAAGTGAAGCAGCTTTGAATTCAGCAATAACCTGCAAGAATCGTAATGTTAACAGCAATGGTAATAAGCAAGAAATATAGTGCTTGAGGGCCAAAATATACCTCATCTCTGGTCTTTGACATCATCTCTTTCCTATTTTTCTTCCTCTCATTATCTGGCAACTGATTTTGCTCATCTGAACCCTTTCTCTTTTTCCCAGTTTTGTTTTTGGCCCTGTTATCCACTTGTGAGCGTTCCGGTTTTCTAAGATCATCGTCAAATGAAAGAGACAAAAAGACCTGACAGGGAAATGCAATTACTCATAAAGAGAGGGTACTATCAAACCTAATTATTTCAACCGACAAAAATTTACAGCCTTATCCTGACATATGAAGATAATCAAACAAGCTGCTAAATTTAATTACAATACACAGTTCAAAATAATGGACAAATAAGCATACATGTCTAGTGGAAATGCTTTTTGCATACTGCTCCAAAATTTCACATCTGGATCTCCATTCTTAAACTAGCTAATAACAAAGTGTTGCTGGTTCGGTAACTAGATAGAAGCAAACAACAAACAAGGAGACAGATATATAGGAATAGTTTATCCTCTTTAAATCGGTTTCTCAAATAAAAAACAAGTGGAATTTGCATAACCTCATTGAGAAAGTGGAATCAGGATTAGTGTGTGCATGATCCAATCTAAACAACACAAATCACATAAACAGAAACTTATAATCATTAATCAGATATGAGTACTTACTTCAACTGAATCAGGATGTAGTAGGCAGTTATGTATTTTCACAAGTTCTGCAATCATTCTGACAGCCTCCACAGTGACCTCGCCACCATGTTTCCCCTCGTTGGTGAAAAGTGACTTTACAGTTGCACAGCAACGTTTTCTGCCAAAAGCAAGAAGCATAGGCATTTGAGACAAAGGACCAAGTGTATTAACATCACACAAAGTAAATTAATAGGAAACTATCATTCCCAGTAGAAAAGACAAATAGAATTTCATGGGAAGTTGCATCACTCTTGACCCGGTGGTCCAACCGCTGGGAGATCAGATAACTGAATAGAATACCATTATATTGGACAAAATACAAATTGCTTCAGTTAAATAAATGAAAAAGGAGAAATAACTTCGAGTACCTTACTACCTCATCTTGGGAGCTTATATTTCTTACAACAGCAGCTAACAAGCTCTCGCGGAAGTTAAAGTGTGGTACTGCTTCAAGCAAAATACATAAGCAACGGACTGCCACTCTCTTATAAACAGTCTGTTCTTGCAGTGCTACCAGCTTCTGAACATATGCCTGAAAATATGTACAAAGGATCTCAAGTCAGTATGATTTAACTTTTAACTGTAAGGTACTTGGGTATGATTTTCTTTACATATTTGTGAATATGCATCATGAGAGTGCAAATCAAACCTTGTATGTGGACAGTAGAGTGGACTCATAAAATCGCGTCTTCTTAACAGTTTTCGAAACCTTCATTTCTTGCTCCTTCTCAGTGGGCAGCCTGATCCGGTATCTGCAATTACGGTTATAGAAGAAAAGGTGAGCATACCGACTTATGCAACCATAGAGTGGAAACCATTTCTAACAAGTTGGCTAACAGCATTCTCACCCTGGAATAATGTCTCTAAAAACAGCTAATAAGGATTTTAGTCCAAGGATGACAATGGCGCTATCTGCATCTTTTGAAAGTTCTAGCATCTCCTTGACATGCTTAATATTGGATTCTGGATCCGCAAATAAAGCAGTTCCCAGCTCAGCAAATTTATATTTCTTCCTCTCACTGGTTTCTTCGGCTGTGAGATCTTTTTTCACTTCATCCTAAATATTCAAACAGTACGGACGTTACTGTATGGGCCCTTGCATTATTAGATTATTAAGACTAAGTATGAGTACTTCAAATAATATTTACTAATTGTCATTCAGATACATAGTTGTGAGTGGGGCGTCGTGTTCATGGCGCACCATGAACTGTGGCATGCCACCTATCTTCGATATGGTGCGCCATTGGGTCAAAATCGATGATCAACTAGTCAAAGTAGGTAAATTGAAGATAAATTTGAATACAAAACGTTTAAACCTTCAAAACTAGGCACCAAATTGAAAAAACCATAACCTCTCAAACCCTAACATCTTCAAAATTTGGGCTCCAAATTAGGAAAAAAAAATCCTAACCTCTAGCTGTCAAAATCGAGTTAGCAGATTTAGATAATTAGAGTATTATCCCTAAAATTAAATCATTTCTTAGTGTTGCGTTGAAATGTTAAAACCAACCAAAAAAATGCACAAAAGAAACACATACCAATACTTGGGCTTGAGGTGTTTGCTGCACTTCTTGCTGCACTTCCTCCTCCTTTCCTTGTTTCTTAGCCTCTTTCCTTAATTTTTTAAGCTTAGCATGCTTCTCGGGTTTCGTCAACTTCACCAAACCACCAACAGATTCAGCTTCTTTCGGATCCTCTTTCGGTTCCTTAATCACTGCCAAAATCGAACTTTTAAAAACCCATTTAAATAGGCTAATAAGAAGAAGAATAATTTCTCATTAAACAAGTGGAAATATAAGAACCGTTTCTGAAGTGGAGCTCTCCAGCCAAAGTTTTAACCGGAAGTACATCGGACACATCAACCTCCGGTTTCTTCTCTATGTCTTTGTTATTTTTCAATTTCATTCTTAGCATTCTTTTCTCGTACGACGCTTCTATGGACCCCTCATTCGCATCAGCCACTCGTGTAACATGCCTATTACATACATACATATAAAGAATATTTTTTGTTAAAAACAGCATAGAAACAAACTAATAAAGGTGAATTATATTATATATATTGAAACAACTGGAAAATAATAATGCGTAGTACTTGGTGATGGATTCAGTGTCCAATTTGGAGAGCAAATCAGCATATTTTGAATTGTCGTTGACGAACTGTAAATCCTCATCTGACACTTCAATTTCTTCATCGGGAACTTCCGGCGGAAGCTCCGGCGGCAGCACTATTTTCTGCTTTCTCTTCCCCATTGGATTGGTGCTTGGCTAACAATTCAGAGATGGAAAAAGATTGGTGCTTGGCTAACAATTCAGAGATGGAAAAAGCAACAGTGAGAGAGAGGGCTAAAACCCTAAACCCTAAATCAATTTTATAAATTTGCTGAATTAGAGACCTCCATTTGGGCCCCAATTATATTTACTTGTAACTTGCCCATAAAGCCCAAATCTAAACCCAAGTCAAAGCCCAACATAAGATGGGCTTATGTTCATGAGGATACGGTTTAATGGGTATGTTTTCATTTTATAAATTTGCTGAATTAGAGACCTCCATTTAGGCCCCAATTATATTTACTTGTAACTTGCCCATGAAGCCCAAATCTAAACCCAAGTCAAAGCCCAGCATAAGATGGGCTTATGTTCATGAGGATACGGTTTAATGGGTATGTTTTCATCATGGTTATTTTCCTTCTTTTCCATCGAAAAGTTCGAAAAGTTTCCATTTTTCAATTAAGCAAAAAAAAATTATGAAATACTTTCGAAATTACAATGTTTCCAAGAAAACTCATAATGTTTCCATCGAAACATTTAGTGTTTCCATCGAAACATTTAGGCCTCATTTGGTTGGAAGGTTGGGTTTAGAAGGGTTGGCTAATATATAGTATTGAAACCCAATCTTATTTTAATCAATACCAATACATTTTTGTTTGGTTAGTAATTTTCAATTAATTATAGAATGGGTTAAAATAATAAAATGTACTATAATATCCTCACTAAAAAATTTAAAGCCCAAAATACCCCTTTTAATTTAAAACTTAACATCGTCTTGTTCCTCCGATTCTTCTTCCTCACATCGTCTTCTTCCCCCAGAAATGCAATTGTTATAATTAGTTTCCAAATTCTTTGTTCGGTGCGTTTGTGAGAGAGGAGAAATGGAGGTTCCCAAAAATATTTCTCCTCGCACAAAACCCTCTGCAACTCCCAACAATCCTCCACCCCTGTAAAAATGGAGGTTTACTCCCCGCCTAAAATCTTCTTTGTATCTAGGTTATTTCATTATTACTTGAACTCTTGTAAAAAATGTGATGTATTTTAGCCACTTTTTGGTGCAGGAAGCGGCTTTTTAACATGATCAATGATCTCCCTACAGTTTTTGAAGTTGTTACTGGTGCAGCAACAACAAGAGACCTCGTCTTTAGTGTAGTATATCTAATCTTTTTAGCTTAGTACTTTCTGAAAGACGATAGTTATTGTCAATTTGATCGTTTCGTGTTTAAGTGTGTTATAGTGTTAGGCTATGGAAATGTGTACTTTTTGGTTGCTCGGGGGAATTTCGTTCTTGGTATAGGTGTTATTTGTTGTGTGATAAGTAGTCCTCTGAACTATATTGTCTCTCTTTGAATAGGATTCAAGTGTTTCATCATTGAGAAAGCTCTTAATTATCTGCATTTCATTAGCATCATATGCAGTACTTTAGCTTATGGGATTTTAAATTCGATAATAATCACAATTATATATGTTTATTGAGTCTTAATTAGTTTGAATTCATGGTCCTTCGTTATGATTCATGGTGTTTTTATATGATTCTTTTGTGGATAAACCTGCTTTTAAAGTCTTTTAAAGCAAAATATTTGACATCTACCTAATGCTTACAAAGCATCTCTATCATAGGCAAACCCTCTATAACAAGCCCATCTCGGACCAAACCCTCTATAACAAGCCAACCCTCCTTCACTAGATTCCTCACCGTTTGCCCTAACATGGGCCCCTTTCTACCGTTCTCATCGCCTTCTAAAACCTGTAACCGTGTCTTGATTGTGTCCAATGGCATATTGATCAAAGCTGAAATCCCACCTGCCATGGCTGCACTAATCCCCTGAACCGCTATCACAACTTTACCATTGGGTCTCAAGCTGTAACTAGTACTAAGATCAGCATCACTCACATTCATGACTCCATTTTCAATCCAATTTCTATGGAAACATCCCATTCCACCCCAAACTAGCCTTTGAGTCACCGAATAAGATGCCCATTCCACACCAAACTAGCCTTTGAGTCACCATCGAGTCCTCCGATTCTTCACCCATCACTCAATCTGACTCCGAAACTTCGCCTCCTGTTGTTCTTATGCCTCCTGCTCAGAGACCCGAGATTGGATCTTGTGAATAGAATTCAAGAAGAAATTTTCTCAGGAATTTTATCATACATTTCATGATCAAGTAAAATTAGCTATACATCAGACTCACACATGTAGAGAAAAATTACGCTAAATCAAAATCAAATAAATATTTAGATATGATGATTGAAAAGCATATTACAAAAGTGATTAGAAAAAAGACAAAGAAATTTAGGATGTGTTTGGAAGCACTTTTCAAATGGGCTTTTGGAGATAAAAGTCCATTTGTAAACATGTTAGTTGTTTGGTGAAAAATTCAAATGGACTTTTAGAATAAGTGACTTTTTTCAAAAGCCCATTTTGGAGAAGTGCATATTAGTGACTTTTGAAAATTTTATTCCAGCACTTATTGAGAAGTTATATAAGAAGTTAGTCCCACCAAACACTTTACATTATTAAAAGCACTTATTTAAAATGGAGAAAATTGCATTTTTGGTACACTAATGTGGCCTGCACGTTTATTTGGTACACTAATATGGGGGGGGTGGCAATTTGGGTACATTATTATGGGGTAGGTCTGGCAATTTGAGTACAAATTTCGCCGGAAAATTCGATTTCGGCCGGAATATTCGATTTTGACTTTCAATTTGGGGATTTTGACCAAAATTGGGGGTTTTGACGATTTTGACCAAAATTGAGCTAATTAATTGATTTTTGGGGGAAGATTGACCAATTTTGACTTATTGTAAAGGGAATTAGAATTTTAATTTACCAATTTGCCCCCCAAACCCTATTTTAATATCATCTTCTTCATCTACTTCTTTTTCATCTTCTTCATTCTTCTTCATCTTCTTCATCTTCTTCATTAAATTTTGACTACCACCACCACGTCGCCGCCGCCACCAGTACCACATCGTCACCGCCGCCACCACCGCTACTAATTTTGCCCAATCCCCAATTTTACCAATTTAACTTCATTTAAATCACCATCTACCACCACCATCGTCACCAACCACCACCACCATTGTAATATAAAAAATTAGACATTAAAATATGGAATCTTCTTACTCGAATTTAGACATTAAAATAAACATTTAAATACTTAATTTAACTATTTGTTACAAAAATTTATATTTTATTTTCCTTAATATTTCCACCACCATCCCGCCACCGCCGCCGTGCCGCCGCCATCGCCGTGTTACTGTGTTGACGCCGCCATTACCACAATCGTATTCGCCCTCTTACTTTGATTCAGAAATTGATTGCTCATTTTAGCTACTTAAATTGCAAGAAATATGAAAAGATTTCGTCTTTTCATAAGAAAGTTAAAATCTGGGCTTTTAATTTTCATATATTTCTTCATATTTTTGATGGTCGGATGTTGGGTGTGCGGTGGTGAGTGATTGGGGGTGGTGGTGGTGGTGGGTTGGTTGGCGTTGGCAGTGGAGGTGGGTTGAGGATGACAATGGTGATTCTTGATGGTCAGATGTTGGGGTGCTGTGTTGAGTGGTTGGGGGTGGTGGGTTGGTTGGGGGTGGCAGTGGAGGTGGGTTGAGGGTGACAATGGTGGAGGAGAGATGAAGAAGATGTTTTTTCAAGAAAAAAATGGAATAAAAAAATAAATCAAAATTCCCAATAAATAAAAAATAAAATAAAAAATAAGTCAAAATTCTCAAATTCGGTCAAAATTCCCAATTTTAGTCAAAATTAATTATATTTCAGGCAAAAATCGAATATTCCGTCAAAAATCGAATATTCCGGCGAAATTTGTACTCAAATTGCCAGACCTACCCCACAATAATGTACCCAAATTGCCACCCCCCCATATTAGTGTACCAAATAAACGTGCAGGCCACATTAGTGTACCAAAAATGCAATATTCCCTTTAAAATGTCTTTTTGAAAAAAGCCCATTTCACAAATGGACTTATAATTGAAAAGTGAATCCAAACACATCCTTAATATTTATAGGATTGAGACTGAGAAAGAGAATTTGAGTTATAAAAAATGATTTCAAGCAAGAAACGAAGCAATATAATCATCTCACCATGGAAATCGCACAAACCTTATGTAGCAGCGGGAGAGAGAGAGAGGCGTGAGGATGGGAGAGAGAAGCAAGGTTGGAAGAAGTGGAGAACGTGTGTATTGTAGAGGGTATTTTAGTAATTCTCAAAATATAACCCTCATTGGGTTTATGGGACAGACCCTCAGAGGTATTTAATAAGTTATTGATAATTTGAACCAAACATTGGAATAAGTGGTATAAAATAGCCCAACCCTTGTTTTACTTCCAACCAAATGAGCCCTAATTAGTGTTTCCATAGTTTCCACCAAATACTGAAAGTTTCTTAATTCTTTTCGGAATAGAGTATAATAGTGAACAAAATTAAAAAAACAAAAAAAGAGAAAAACAGAAAAGAGATATAAATTTAACAATTTACTAAATTAAGTCTAAAATATAATCAAATAAGTTCTAAATCATAGACAATTTTGTTTATATTCAAATACGCACGTAAGAAAACACAAAAAGTTAAGATATTATAATTTTTCTTATATAGGGGTTATTAAATGATTATTGTAACAAACAACATAATACATACTTATATGAGAAATTTTTTCTTTTACTAATTTAGAATATATATCGTAACATTTTTACAATTTTGTATTTTATAGGTTAAGTTGTTTGAACTTTGTCGATTATATATTGTACTAGTTAGTTATTGAAAATTTTATCAACTATAGGTATACTTGTATAAATTTTGAAACAAAATATTGATTTTTAAAAATGAATAAAGATGTTTATAAAATTTTCAAAAGATGTTTAGAAAATTTTCGAAAGATGTTTAGAATAGTCTTTGTAAATATTTATATAGAAATACTCCAGATGGTTAATTACAATTGTTAAATCAAGTACATTGAGAAAGGGTCCTAAATTTGAATCCAATATTATCACTTAGTTTGTGAAAAAATTTATCAACTATTGGTATATATTTATATAAATTTTGAAACAAAATATTGATTTTTAAAAATGAATAAAGATAATTGTTTACTTTCTTTCACATTGTTTTCGTCTTTTTCTCGTTTTTGCAAGTTTTCTCATACTTTTTCGAAACGTTTCTAATATTTAACAACCCAAAAATTATATTACATACGAAACTTTGAACCTCCGGCGAAAGCTCCGGCGGCAGCACTACTTTCTAGTTTCTCTTCCTCATTGGCTTGGATCTTGGAGCTTGGCTAACAGTTCAGGGAAGGAGAAATAAAAATAAAGCAACAGTGAGAGGGCTAAAACCCTGAACCCTAATTCAGTTTTAATGGGTATATTTTCATCTAATACGGGCAGGGGTAGGGCCACTGAGAGATATAAATTTTCTTTTGAAATTTTAAAGTACCATATGAATTAAAGCTGACCTGCTTAACAGAGGGCCTAACAGGCCGGGCACAGCCGGCCTATCCCATAAGGGAGAATGGGCCAGCCCATTAGTCATTACATATATATTTATATTTATATTTACAAGAATTCTATTCAAAGTATTTTTTATTTAATATCACATATGAATTCTTCAAAAACACAAATATCTTTAAAAGGTGAATATTATTCTAAAGTAAACATAATTAAATTGTAAATTAATTAAAGTGGGGAAGATAATAAGAATAAAGAAGAACTCAAAGATATAGTAAGTATTCATTGCTTTGTGGGTTTTTAAAAAATTTTGAGCTCAAGTGATATTAATTATATTATTTAAGGGTAGTTAATAATTAAAAAATTGAAGTCAAGGAGGTAACAAATTAAATTATCTAAATATGGTAATATTATCAATTCACAATTGAAAAAAAAACACCTTTCCGTATTAACACTTTTATAGCCAAACATATCAATATATTTCACATAGATAAAAACAATGTTTAGCAACAAAACATATGCATACAAACTAGATAACAAAATAAAAAATTTCACAAAAATTTAAAGATATAAAACAAAGTCTTCCTACTAAATAGTGTAATGATCCGCCTCCTTATTTGTGATATTCATGGAATAATAATTCATAATATTTATATTATATAACAGTTCATAAGATAATGAGAATTTTAGAAGAGATTTTGAGAAATTAGGGTGGGAAGAAGAAGAACACAGAAACGCAGAGAAGATGAGAAAATAGACTTGATTGATTATGCTTAACCTAATCAGTACATTCACTCCTCTTATAGACTTGAGTAAAACTAAAATAAAACATGAATGGAAATAGCAAAACCAATTGGCAACTTTAACTATTTTGACAACTCTTTTACTCTTTCAAATTTTCCACCATTAGTGTTCTTTAAGTTCCAAAAAATACACGTTCCCATACTTCCGGGGTCATGACATTAAACAGTTCATACATAATTAATAAAATAGTTTACAAAATTTAAGAAAAACACTATGAAATTGTTTATAAATTATAAATAGCATAGTCAAGTTACTTACAAAGCTAAAACAAACTTAACAAAGTACAAGTTGATTGGTGATTATACAAAACTTAAGTACTTAACAGAGAAAATGATGAAAAATAGTCGGTTACCCTTTTTAGAGACGAAGAGAGACATTTTTGTGAAAGATTTGGTGATAAGAGTTTTTGTTTTTTTCTGCCTTTACACTCAACTTTCTAATATAATAATTTTTAACTTTAATAGATATTACCTATTTTTCTTTTTATTTAATAGTTAAAAGCTTTTAATTAATAAAAAGCTAAACAATATAAATTATATAGATATTAATATATAGTACATTTGTAAAAACAATGATGGTTTACCGGTTCGATTTGGTGCAGTTTGGCCCAAAATTACCACAATTTACGTAATAATTTACCAAAAATAATTTTGCGACAAACGTTGGAATGACTTTGAAATTGTTTTGCCCAGGCTTAAGGCTGAAGACACGCCTGTTTTAGTACTTATATATTTGTAGAATAAATGTGATCATCTCAATTGTTTTACGTATATATAATAGAAAAGTATAAAATAGCATTGTTGCAGGATAACTTTGCCTTGTAATTTTTTTTAAAAAAATCCACATTTAATTTCATAACTTTGTCTCATTTCAATTTTTATCTCATTCGTAAATAAATTTTAAATTTAGTCGCATAACTACTGAAAAGATTAACATTTTGTCCAATCAAATTTCCATCCAACACTTAACGGTCAAACCCATATGCTTAGTTAGTCAACATTTTCGGAATAATTCAAGCGTGAATTATACTCACACACGAATTCTATTCAATATCAAAATATATTTTATTTAATATCACGTATGAATTTTTCCATTATTCAATTTCCATGAGTTCCGTATAAATTACTTTACGGTGCGTTTGGATCGATGGATTTGGATTTGAGGAGTGGATTTGGAAGAAGGATTTCAAATGACACCTAAAATGGTGTCATTTGAAATCTACCGTAGTTGTGGAGAAAAGAGCTCAAAATGAATGACGAGTGATTTGAAATCCATCATCATCCAAACGAACTTAAATGGATTTGTCGATAAATTTGAAATCCATGGATTTCAAATGACTCGATCCAAACGCACCCTTAGTTTCCAAATCAGGAAAAAAATTCTAAAGAATTCATAATTTGTTGTAGGATTAACTAATCAAAAATGTTTGTTTATGTTTTTAAGTTAGAATTTTGAAAATTTCTCGGGAATGGCGTACCATTGAAATTCGTGTGAAAATCGTAGATGTTTGTTTATGTTTTTAGAATTAGGTTGAAAATTATAATGTGTCAAATCAATGATGATTGGTTGATGTTTAATGATTGAATTAGTTGTTTTTGTAATGATTATTTAAATAAATAAATATATATATATATAAGTGTGTAAAATGATGTATATATTAATTGTAATTGATGATTGTGTAAATTGTAAAATGATTGATGTGTTGATTGATAAGTAATTAGTATTGGAGATTGAAAAAGTAGAGTTGAAAAAAGGAAATTGAGATAAAAATTTGGTGCATTAAGTAGATTTAAGATTTTGTGATTTGAAATCTTGAAATTGAATTTCAAAAACATAAACAAACATAGCCAAAAGTAACTTTTTTTTTATTAGTGGCGCTTATATTTTGACCGGACAAAAAATTTGGTCGGACTATAAAGGCGAGATCTTTAAAAATGATAACACAAAAAAGTGTTTTAAAAAATTCATATAATATCAATTGTTTGGTTTGCCTTTAAAAATTTTTAAAAAAATCTTTCAAAATTTTAGATAATTAAATTAGAATAAATGGATCTTACTATTGATGATGATTCGACAGTTAACACTTTAAAATATTTTTCCGAATATCTTTATCAAAAATCTTATTCTATTTCAAAACAATGTAATATTTAAAATAACAGCATTGTGACTATGTTTTTAACGTTTACATCAACAAATTTGATTAAAAAAATTTAATAAAAGTTATATATAAATATCCGCCAAATAAATTTTCTCAAATTGAAAAAAATCAAATAATCATTATCATTACATTCTCTTTCTCTAAAAGATAATTCTCACCTTTATAGTTTTATTATAATTTTGTTTTTATGAGATGGATATTCTTTCAAATCGGGTGGGCCTGATTTTCTCCCATAGAAGTAGCCATCAACTTGTATAAATAAGATCGTCATTATTGATGGAACAAAGATACACCAAAAGGACTAAATCTAATCTATGGTGAATTCAAGCAACGAAAAGGCACAAAAACATGTGCCAGCATCGGCGAAATTCACAGAACTGAGTTGCGTTGATCTCTCAAGCTCTGATACTCAATCCTCCGTTTCTCTCCTTAAACAGGTTGGTTATTACATTGCTTTAAATCCACTGTTGCTTTCCATTTGGGTGATATTAAACAAGATTTCTGTATATTTTATGATTCTATGGATTTTGATATTTATGATCCGATGAAGAGAAAAAACGCAGATGGTAATAGAATTCCTGCAAATAAGTTATCAATTGGAAAGTGGTGTAATGAATGTGCAGTTTGTGGTGTTGTTGGCAAGTGAACTTGACTATATTTTCCCTCTTGCAATATGTAATCATTTTGCTTTGTTCTATATAAGACTTTGTCTCATAATATTAAGGGAAAAAGAAAAGCAAAATGAATGTTTATGCCTGTATTGGAATTGTTGAGAATATAACCAAGGAATTTGGATCATAATTGCTAGATAAGTCTGAACATAATGCTTGTGTTTCATGAACTGGTGGGATAGTAGATGTAAATCTGTCAAGGATAAATTCGTGGTATCCATCTCGATGTTTCTTGTCAAGCTAGAAGAACTGCAAATTGAGAAGATATAAGTTTTGTAGCTTTCCAGCTACATTTGATTACACTTGAGATCCAGTTAAATGTTCTTAATATTTGTTTAGTAGTTATTTTTTCATGGGCTTGTTGGATATGTACCTGTCTTTGTGCTCATGGAAATTGATTTTTTCGGGATTGGAGTTTGTTAATAATAATATGCTTTCCTTGCTGTTCTACTATTGGTAGTAACGGCAGATTCTAAATTCTCAACTCATTCCATCAATATTAGGCTTGCTTAGATTCTGGATTCTTCTATGTAATCAATCATGGAATCGACGAAGAATTCATGGATGAGGTTTTCTCTCAGAGCAAATCATTTTTCAGTTTGCCGATGGTGGAGAAGATGAAACTTTTAAGGAATGAGAAAAATCGAGGCTATACTCCTGTTTTGGATGAACATTTGGATCCTGTCAATCAGATACATGGTATGTGCTGTTATTCCTTTCATTTGACAATGTCTAAACATGAAAATTATGTCTCAGTCCATTCTAGTTTTAGAATCTTTTTTGCTAAGCTTATATTAAGAAAAGCTTATAAGCTCATAGTGCTTATAAGATATTTGAAGCTTATAAGCTCTTAAAAATAAGTTGGGTTTCCTGGCTTACCTTTGAGGAACTTATATGCTTCTAAGAGCTTATAAGCGCTGAAACAACTTATAAGCTGTTTTACCAAACACTCTGTAAGAGTTTATAAGCTATTTTAAGAAGATTATGAGCTCATCAAGAATCCCTCTTAATCCCTTCGGTCCGCAGAATAAGATCAACAGCCGAGAACAGCATTTCTATTTTATTTAGAATGTCAGAGACGGAAATGATGAATACAGTTTGTTTCTTCTCCATACCATAGCTATAAGAATTTAAACTACTGAATATAAAGAGGCTTTTGCAATGGCATGGTTCAGGGGACTATAAGGAGGGATATTACATTGGTATTGAAGTACCTGAAGATGATCCTGATGCACAGAAACCATTCTATGGGCAGAACATGTGGCCTTCTGAAGGTAAATTTTAGAGAGAACTAATCTTATTATGGTTTCATTTCGTCAATAGTTGTTAATGCCCAAAGTGCATCAAGGTACCATGGCAGCCGGGTGCTTAGGCACAAAATGAGGTGCATACTTTAAATAAAGAAAGAAATACATACTTTTCAGCATATGTTAGCAATGGCAAAATTGTAGCCCATTTAGGACATGGTGAGAACTCAGTTTGACTGATTGTTTAGTCTACATTTTCAACATAGCATGAAGAAAAGCAGTCTGGGGCTTAATAGTAGCCTGAAAAATAATATGGTGTAGAAAAGTAATCACTCAGAGGGATGCTTGTTCACATAACCAAACTGCCAGAATTTGATGTAGCTAAGTCAAAATGTTACAAAATAAATTGTAGCAATGGCCATATAAAAGAAACTTTAACAAGGGATTGCTTTTATTGTGATCTATTGTTCAAGAAAAGCACGTACCTCAGAAGGAAAATTCTACACCCACATTCTTCAATGGGTATGGATGTTCTTAATATCAGTCCAATGTATTTGCCTTTGGTATGGAATTTTGTTCCCTCAAAAACTATTTTAGAAATTTGTCTAATTCTGTGGCTTTGGCATGAATGTTGATGCCTTTCACAACTATATTTTAAAATTAGACCAATTTTTTTATCCAAGTTGATTATTACAAAAGATGCTCTGAACTTACCTAAATTTTTTGATGCCGAGAGATATCTTGCCGAACTGGAGGGAGACTATGGAGAAATATCATCAAGCAGCTCTGTAAGTTATATCTGGCCCATATTGTATTCCGTAGAAATTCAATGTTGTGAATCTCTCATTAGTGGAGGCCCAATCATTATGTGCTATATCTTTTTTATTATAACATGGTTAGGTTTTTCTTTTAGCTATAACAAAAATGGTCTCTGGAAACATGGTTAGATTATATCTGGCCCATTTGACCAGGTTATACCAGCTGTTTGCTAATTCCTTTAACTTGCGTATGAAATGGAGGGGGGGGGGTTCTTATGACCAGCCTTTAAGTTAAAATCATATGGTTAAAGTATACAAATTGATGTTTTAGATCTTCCTCATACTAACATGTTAAAGAGGCGCGTTTTGTTTTGCTTATAAGATGTGTTCTTCTTGCAGACGTATTCAAAATTCTAATATTTAGATATCCTTTAGGATAGATAATGGATATATAAGAAGATGTTGAGTGATCTTTAGATAAATAATTAAAAGCTTATTGTTTATCTTTATTATCACGAGAAATGATATTCTTTCTCATTGATTTGTTTTTCAAATTATTGTTCCTTCAAACATTTGACATCCACAGAGGGGTATCAAGAGCAGTTTCACGGTTGATAGCCCTTGCACTTGCCCTAAATTTTGACTTTTTTGATCAACATGAAATGCTCGGAAAACCTATTGCAACCTTGCGTCTGCTTCACTATGAAGGTAAGGATGATGGATATTCAACCAAGACAGTTAGTGTTCTGTTAGTTGATATTATTTAAGCTTAATAGTGCTAACTAAGATTTAGATCGGACTTCTGATCCTGCTAAGGGTATTTTTGGAGCTGGTGCACATTCCGACTTTGGCTTAATTACCCTTTTGGCAACAGATGATATCTATGGTCTTCAGGTGCATTATTATTTAGTGTCTTGTATTATCTACGTTTTCTCAAGTTATATTATTAACTTTCAAATACGTGCAGATATGTAAAGACAGGGATGCTAAGCCTCAAATCTGGGAATATGTACCACCGTTAAAAGGGTGAGGTTTATAATCTGTATAATTATATTCCCAGAGAGATGTTTAGTTGTTCCTTCTGTCAAGTGTTCTTTTTCTTCAGTCACTTATTTTCCATGCATAATGTGAGATCGTCATGTTTGGGACTTAATATCTGGATCTCCTTGAGAGCTCATTAAATGGCCACCAAATTAATCGTATAATGATGCTTTTCCATAAACATCGCAGAGGGAAAATTGCAGCATTAGTCCCACAGGATGGTAGAGCCTGTTGCATTTCTAGTCTCATTGTTTATAAGCTTGTAGAATTAGTCACATAGGATGTATCTATTTGCATTTTAAGTCTGAACCTTTAAAAAATGGATGCAAATTAAGGCACGTGACAGTAATAACATTAATAGAACGTTCATTATACACGTGAAAATTGATAAGAACAGATTTACAACTCTCGAGATGAGAATTGCCCAGCAAACAAGCCGAAAACTTCAATGCATAAAATTCAACAATCCAAAACCAAGTATCCAAAACAACCCTAATAGCTGAGAGTCCTATCCAACTAGGAAACTTCAATAAGTCTGGAAATAAAAGATACTGAATAAAATCTGCGGAATTAAATAACTAGATAATCAAATAAATCAAATAATTAAATTAACTCTGCCCTATGCGGGCCCTTTCTTTTTGCGCCTCACGTAGACCTTCCACGGTCGAACAATTCCGACTTCTACTGGCTCCACATTCGTATCAATTGCCTCCCCCTCCTTGTCCGCAAGGCTAGTATCTCGAAACTGCTGCTCGAAGTCATCTTTATCCATCCAAGTTGCCTCATCGAAGTCCTTGCTCAGCCATTTCACCAGGACCTGTTCCACCGGTTGACCCGCGATCATTTGGGTGCGGGTCTCAAGTATTCCGTTGGGCTGCCATGCAGGTGGCCTGGTGATAGCCAAGTTCTCCGGTAATTCTAGTTCCACAGGATGATCCCCTCTTACTCGTTTCAGCTGCAATACGTGAAAGACCGGGTGAATCCGACTCGACGCGGGCAGCTCCAGGCGGTACGCCGCTGCCCCTATTCGCGCCGCAATGGTAAATGGACCATAGAATTTAGCCGCTAACTTATGATGTCCCTTATCGTTGAGCGAGTTACGGCGATGGGACCGTACCTTCAAGAATACTCGCTCTCCAACCTGAAATTGCACATCGTGACGCTTCTTGTTGGCCACCTTGACCATCCTTTGTTGAGCCTTCGTCAAATTGTCACGAAGTTGACGGATGATGGCATCCCTCGTGACATGCACCTCGGCTACGGCTGCGCCCCTACATTCCCCTGGAAGATATTGCCGTAATGTAGGTGGTGGTCGCCCGTATACCAATTCGAATGGTGTGCTTTGCGCTGCCGTGTGATAAGCAGTGTTTTAAAAAGCGCCGAGGCGCGCCCCGGGGCTGGGCATTCCCCAAAACGCCCGGGGCAACCAGGGGGGGCGAAAATCCGGCGTACGCCCCATGCGCCCCGGGTGCGCCCCATGCGCCCCGGGCACTGGGCTGTGCCCCATAGTTATTTGAATTTAATGTTTATGTTTTTCGGCCCACTTCAACATAGTTAATATTTTTAAGCCCAAAACCTTTTAATTGAAGTCAAATAATTAAAAATATCTTTGATCCTCAAGTCATATATAAATAAAACCCTAAAAAAATCAGATTTTTTATATTTTAAGCTCTTTCATAGTTCATAGTTCATACAACTTCAACAAGAGAAAAATTCAAGATTTTTCAAAAGGTTTGTATTCTTTCTTTCACAATAAATTAATTTAACTATTTTCTCTCAATCGTTTATGTTTTTCTGAACATGCATGCATATCAATTATCACGTGAAATTATGAATAAAGTCATATCAATTTTTAATAATATTTTATTTTATTTTTAATTAAAAATAGAAAATTCGCGGGGCATACGCCCCGCCCCGAGGGATACGGAACGCCCCGCCCACGCCCTACGCCTTATAAAACACTGGTGATAAGCCGTATTGTACCAATACCCGGCCCACGGGATCCACCTACCCCACGTCCGTGGCTGCTCACTCGTGAAGCAGCGAAGGTACGCTTCCAGAACCCGGTTTAGCACCTCTGTTTGTCCGTCTGTCTCGAGATGATATGCCGAACTAAATTTCAGTTGGGTTCTTTGAAGTTTGAACAGCTCTCTCCAAAACGTGCTGACAAAAATCCCTATCACTCACAAACGAGTTAGGAATGCCATGCAACCGCACCACTTCCCGAATGAACGCCTCGGCGACCGAACGGGCTGTGAAGGGGTGCTTAAGCGGTGTAAAGTGTCCATATTTTGTGAGTCGATCCACTACCACCATGATACACGAAAACCCATGCGACTTTGGTAACGCCGTTATAAAGTCCATTGAAATATCAGCCCGCACTACCTCCGGTATCGGCAATGGCTGAAGCAACCCCGCCGGCGACATCGTCTCATATTTAGATTTCTGACATATGATGCAATTGGCGACGTATTCTTGTACCTTCTTAAACATACCTTTCCAATACACACTCGAAGCTATCCGTCGGTAGGTCCGGAAAGCCCTGGAGTGACCTCCTGATGGTGTATCATGGAACTCGAACAGTAATTTCGGAATCCAAGACGATTTGTCAAATTAAAACTACTCGACCTTTATATAACAAACGGTTCCGAACCATCGAATAGCCCGCTCTCGCGTTTGCATCCCTCTCCAGCTCCTCTTTGATTTTCCGAATCTCGGGGTCCGAGTCCTGTTCCTCCAGAATGTCAATTCCCGACGTCCAAACTGGACCACTAACCGCCGATAACTGCATCTCTTCTACCTTCCGAGATAAAGCATCAGCATCGGAGTTCTGAGTTCCGGCCTTATATTCAATCGAAAAGTCATAACCCAACAACTTCGCCACCCAATTTTGTTGCGAGGGGGTGACGATCCGTTGTGCGAGAAGGTGGCGTAAGCTGCTATGATCTGTTTGTACAGTAAAGCGCTTACCCATAAGATATGGGCGCCAATGTTGCACCGCTAACACCAACCCCATTAGCTCTCGTTCGTACGCCAACTTAGACATGGTGGTTTCGGCCAGTGCCTTGCTGAAATACGCGACCGGTCGCCCCTCCTGCATCAAGACGGCCCCAACTCCCAATCCCGAGCGTCGCATTCCACTACAAAATGTTTAGTGAAATCGGGCATCACCAATAAGGGCGCCGATGTAAGGGTTGTTTTTAACTCCGTAAACGCGCGTTTGGCCTCAACCGACCACGTTAATTTTCCCGCCCCTTCCTTCTTCAGTAGTTGCGTGAGAGCTGAGCGATTAGTCCGTAATTCTGAATAAAACGCCGATAGTAACCCGTTAACCCCAAAAATCCCCTCACATCCCGTAACGTGCGCGGCTTAGCCCAATTGACCACTGCCTCGATTTTTTTAGGGTCCATGGCTACCCCCGATGCGGAAATAAGGTGACCCAAATAATCGATCGTGTCGCGACCGAAAGCACACTTCTTTTGGTTTGCCACGAATTGATGGTTCCTCAAAATGTCTAGTACACGAGTAAGTTGGCCCACATGTTCCTGTGCCGAAACACTATACACTAAAATATCATCAAAGAATACAATGACAAACTTACGCAAGTAAGGGCGGAATATATCGTTCATCGTTGCTTGAAACGTTGTCGGGGCGTTCGTCAACCCAAATGGCATCACCAGAAACTCGTAATGACCGCTATGTATCCGGAAAACGGTCTTTGAGATGTCATCTTCCGCAATCCGAATCTGATGATAACCCGACCGCAAATCAATCTTCGAAAAGATGGTGGCCTCGGCAAGTTCCTCAAGCATTTCCTGAATGACCGGGATTGGATATTTATTCGGAATAGTGATTTTGTTGAGCTCTCGGTAATCCACGCAAAATTGCCATCTACCATCCTTCTTCTTCACTAAGAGAACCGGACTCGAGAACGGGCTGGAGCTGGGTCCCACAATTCCAGCGAGTAGCATGTCAGCCATGAGCCGCTCAATTTCGTCCTTCTGCGTATACCCATACCGATACGGCCGAACAGATACGGGGGCCGCTCTGTGTTGTAGCACGATATGGTGATCTCGGGGTCGTCGGGGAGGTAGTTCAGACGGTTCCCCGAATATATCCATATACACGCTCAAAACCTTCTCGATATCCGGGTGAATCTCTTTCGCTTCTTCCGTTTCCAACTGCGCCGCTGTCCAATATTTGTGTTCCCAAACCAACGCCATGAATTCGGGATCAGGAACCCGGATTAAGGAACGCATCTACTTGCTTCCGACAGAGAGACGGATCCCCTGTAAACGGACCATCCCACCTTGGGTCTCAAATTCCATAGTCATCCTTTCCCAATTAATTCGTACGTCTCCAAGGGTCGCGAGCCATGCGATGCCTAAAATCATGTCCACTCCCTCTAAGGGAAATACGTAACAATTGATTTTCGCTGTGTACTTGTCCAGGTCTAATTCCACATTTTGGCAAATTCTGGTTGACTCAGACGTGTGTCCGTCCCCCAACTGCACCCGGAAGGAATTCGTACGGTCCGATATTAACGATAGTGTGGTTACCATGGCGGAGGAAATAAAATTATGGATCGCCCCACTATCTATCAATACCATAATTTCCTTGCTTTGAATGATTCCTCGTAGTCTCATGGTTTGGGGTCCCGAGAGTCCCGCCATCGAAAACAATGGCAGTTCCGCAGTTGTTGGTTCATTTTTTCTTCCCTCCTCACCCGGTTCTTCCAAAAATTCCACCTCAATCTGCTCAAGATCGTACAGTTCATCCTCTTCCACGATTAGAGTCCGAATTTGCTTCATCGGCACTCATGAAGTGGATGGTAAGGCTTCTTACAACGATAACATAATCCTTTACTCTTCGAATCCATAAATTCCTGTTGCGACAAACGATTGACTGGAGTGCGAGCCGATGACTGGTGGGAGATTGTCGGTGCGGCTGACCGGAAACCTATTGAGCTGCCCCGATCGGGGGGGCGTGACAAGACCGTTTCCGCGGTCTGTGGGGATTCTCGGAACGAAGTGCCCGCTCGATATGGCGGAGCTGACACTCGCGACGGGGCGGCAGCAGCCCGTTCGACACGATAGCGTCCCGGCGTTGCTCCTTGTTGAGCAGTCAAATCCATTTCGATAGTGCGGGCCAAGTTCATAGCGGCTGTCAGGTTCTGCGGATCCCACATCCTCAATTTCCTCTGTATGTCCGGATCTAACTCATTAAAAAACATTCCGAGGTACATTGCACTCGAGAGTTCGGGCACTTGATTCGCAACCACAATGAACTGATCAATGAATTGGTCACCGTATCCGTTTGGCGCACCGCCGCCAAACGCTCATAAGCATTACAAGCCACTTGGTTGTCGTAGCGTGCTATGAGTGCCTCCGAGAAGGAGGCCCATGTCAAAACCGTTTCCTGGTGACGTAACCAGCGAAACCAATGGAGTGCCGACTCTTCCATCGCCACCATTGCCCTCTGAATCTTAGCCTCTTCACCCACGCGGTGGATTTCAAAATGTTGCTCGGCTTTGGCAATCCAGCCGAGCGGGTCAGTCCCATCAAACACCGGCAGAGGAGCGTAGGACGCATTTGGTACGTTATGGTGAATTTCCGGGTTCGGGTTACCCGGAGTCAGCACAACAGGAGGTTGCCTCGTGCCTGATTCGGCGGGAGCCAGGGTTGGCGCCGCCGGCCTCGGCCCCAGATTGGCCGCTCCGATCAGGGCGAACAATTCGTCAAGCCTCTGATCCAGTCTCATGTTCTCAAACTTCTCAAACTTCTGGTCGAGTTTCAGTTCCAAGGCTGTCATTCTCTCAGCCAAAATTTCCTGATTTTCCTCCATCGCCGTCATACGGGCATCGTTAGAACGAGTCATAGCGGCGGTGATATTGATCCGGTCGGACCAAATTGATAAAAACAGATTTACAACTCTCGAGATGAGAATTGCCCAGCAAACAAGCCGAAAACTTCAATGCATAAAATTCAATAATCCAAAACCAAGTATCCAAAACAACCCTAATAGCTGAGAGTCCTATCCAACTAGGAAACTCCAATAAGTTTGGAAATAAAAGATACTGAATAAAATCTACAGAATTAAATAACTAGATAATCAAATAAATCAAATAATTAAATTAACTCTGCCCTATGCGGGCCCTTTCTTTTTGCGCCTCACGTAGACCTTCCACGGTCGAACAATTCCGACTTCTACTGTCTCCACATTCGTATCAAAAATCCATCATATTTTTAGCGTGTAGGACCAAAATCGCAAATATGGTTGCAAATATGGTTGACGATTAACTGAAACTTGAAAACTTGGTAATCTACTAATGTCTCATTTGGATTTTGGGTATTATTAAATAATAAATGGGCAATCCTGAGCCAAATTCCTTGGAATTCCTTTTACTCAAGAAGGAAAAGACTTGGACACACTGCTGATAGTTACCTCCATCAAAAAACATCAAAAGTCAAAGGATTCTGCAGCCTTGGGCATTAGAAGGAATCTTTTGATGTCTGAAACTCTCATTATCAGTCTTGTATTGTCAAATTAAGCACTGTTGCTTCCTTAAGCGATGGCATTTTCTTTGTTCTTACTGTGAATATTTTGATTTTTCAGGGCATTTGTAGTAAATCTTGGTGACATGCTAGAGCGTTGGAGCAACTGCATGTTCAGGTAATTTGCGAGCTCTCAAAACCAAGTACCTGGGTTCTTACCCATTGAAAATTTAGAATCAGTCCTGTTGTCTAATAGTGATGAACATTAATCTTTCTTGTTTTAAGTTCAACGTACTGAGTATATTGTATCAAGCAAGTTTAAGACATTGCATGACTACCATGTAAATTTGAGTTGATTATTACTTGTAAGTAACATAAGATGCAAATCCATCGTTTTTATTCAAAATAATCTACAGCTAGTCGAGCTCGTTAAGGAAATTTATTAACAATTAGCATTTAGTAGTACATTTATATCTTATATCTAAATTTCAATACAGGTCAACGCTGCACCGAGTCTTGAGTAGTAGCCAAGAGAGATACTCAGTAAGACTTTCTAAAGCTTTTGAATATTGGAATATCTCTATTGCGGTTAGTATTACGGAAGGATGATTTAGTTTCTTGTTTGGCAGATAGCATACTTTGTTGAGCCTAGTCATGACTGCATCATTGAATGCCTGCAGACATGCCAATCAGAGAAAAATCCTCCAAAGTGAGTGCTGCCAAATATTGTATTTCAACGCAATTTAGTAGGATATTTGCAGTATTAGTCCTGAATCCTAATAGAATAGAGCTTTTGCATTCCTAGTCGCAGAACTAGTACTGCATGATGGACCAAAACTGCCAAAGAATGCATCATATAGGATCAACTTTGTAAAGAATGGGGCTAAAATTGCAACTAACCAATACTGCGGGAGTCGGGACTAATATTGCAATTTTCATTGCTCAACACTCACAAAAAGTTACGTTTGGCGTGTTTCCAGGTATCCACCAATCAAATGCGAGGATTATATGGTGCAGAGGTACAAAGATACACATGCAGACCTGCACTCGTACAAATAACTGTATAATGCAGAAGTTGATGTTGTTGAGAACCATGAATATGTGCACAGAGTTGCCCAATGGTTCATCAAAGTGATATATATTGTAATTGTATCTTTTCAGGTTTTTATATTTAACAACTTACCTCCATCAATCACACCATAGTTCTAAACAATAGAGATACTTTGGTTGAAGGTTATTGTCAATGAGGCCTATTAAGAGCTTGGCTTCAAGACCTTTTGAGTTTGAATTGGAGCTTAGTTAGGGTTTAGGTTCAGTCAAGCGGAGCTCATATAAGATTTTTTGAGCTTCAACCAAAAGTCAGAGCTTCACTTCAGTTCGAATCTAGGGTCGAGTTAAACTCTGGCTCATATAACTAACTAAGATTTGCAGATGATATAGTAATAAAAATAATATAATGTTTTAAAATTATACAAATATCACTCAAATATTTTATAGATAAAAACTCAAAGTTACAAGGATAATATGAACAATCCAAATTATAGACATTGTTCAGTTCTTTTCCCCCTTCATATTTGGTATTTGGTAGTTCATCTTGATAATTGAACTAAACAAAAAATAAATACTGAAATTTTAAACTCAAGTTGGCGTGTATATGCAGCAGCCTCCGACTAAATTCTAGACCTTCAAACAGATCATATAATACCACAATAAAGATACTATTATAAGTCAACAAAACTCACCGGAGTAAACAAAACATGGAATATAAAAAAGAAATTGAATTTTCCACTTTTTCAAAATATAATAAAAGCAAAATGTCTAAAAAAAAATACCCATGCGTGTGAAAAGTAGTCATTCTCCAACAACTCGAGAAAAATAGTTTATGTCCTTGTTACACTCTTTAAAAAATTCATATTCCTGAAGCTCTTTGACAGTTGGTCTAGTATCAGGTCTACTAGAAAGGCAACTAAGTACCATCTTCTCGAAAGCACTAGAGAATCTTCTACCCCGGATATACGTCTTAATCACATTCTCTTTCATATTTGTCCAAGATTCAGGAAGGTGCTTATGTCGCCTGATCCAATCCAACTTTTTTTGCATGTCCATCATAGACGAAGCCCATAACCCAATTCGAGCGCGGTAATACCAATCATCCATATATCACATTTATGTGAATATACTCCACCAGTATGCTCTGGCGGGGAAGCCCAGGTGTACATAGAACCAATAGGCGGATACGAAGGCTTATTTTGATTTCCACAATCATATAATGAAGCTGAATAGGCCGGTTCGTATTATTCCAACATTTTATGTTTTATTACTTATTTTATTTGTTTGTTGCACATGAATCTTTCTGAATTCCTAGGAAAGAGATTTCAGGCTTCATTTGTTTGACACGGAATTGAATGTAAAATGAGAATAAGATTTCTCGTAATTTAATTACTAAAAATCTCATTCCATTAATAGTGTTTGGTTGTCTACAAAAAAATGAGTAAGAATATATATTTTTTTTTCATTTTTTATATTTGGTTCAAACACATATAATAAGGAATGAAATCCAAAATTAAAGACTTTGACTTAAATACCCTTATTTTGAAGCATATTTGTACAATCTAATTATAAATTTTCAACCATGGTAGAATATTTGATATTATATATATTTTTTGTATATTTGTGTATAAACATATATATATATATATACCAATTTGGTTAAATAATAAAAAATAAAAAAGATAACAATTTGATTTAATTGCATTATCATCTCGAAAAATGATAATTAAATTGAACATGCTTACTCTTTGACTTACATAATGGTTGATTTTTAAAAGAAGAGATATATAAATAGATTTTTCGTATAGCCATGCATTGATGAATATTTTAAAACACAAACACATTATTCTTAAAAAGATAAAATACATTAATCGTATGTTGTAAACAATCATTTAAAAGGAACTATCACCAAAACCATATGAACAATATTTCAATTTCATTCAATAAATAAATATCAAAATAAAATTTAAATCACGATATATTTTAACAATAAAAATATTTTTAATAAATTAAAAATAATCAACTATTCCTCCATAAATAATACATAAATAATATATATGTAACTTAAATAAATTTCAATTAAATGTATTAAGAAATAATTTTTTTTATTAAATTTGTAATGTATTTAATTGAAGGGTAGTAATGACATTAGATATTTTGTATTTATGATTACCTTAATATCAGAATCATAATACCTCAATAAATAAGGTAATGTGATTCCCTTATTTGGGGGAATATTCACATATTTTAGGAATTAGATTACCTTCCATCATATCAAATAAAAAATACCGATTAACCAAACAATGCTATTTGATTTTTGGGAATCATATACCCTATTATATTTACATTCAATTTTCTTAACAAACAAACGAAGTCTTAAGAAAAACGCTTTTAACGCTTTCCAAATTTTTTTGTGCTTTTAAAAATATATCAAATAATCATTAATCATTACATTTTCTTTGTCTAAAAATATTTATGGAGCGCAACACATCTCACAACATATTTATTATTACTAAAATTAATTCTCACTTTTATTATAATTTTGTTTTTATGAAATGGATATTCAATCAACTCGGGTGGGCCTCATTTTATCCAATAGAAGTAGCCATAAAATAGTCATTATTGATGGAACAAAGATACTCCAAAAGGAGCTAAAGCTAATCTATGGCGAATTCAAGCAACGAAAAGGCACAAAAACATGTGCCAGCGTCGGCGAAATTCTCAGAACTGAGTTGCGTTGATCTCTCCAGCTCTGATACTCAATCCTCCGTTTCTCTCCTCAAACAGGTTAGTTAATTACAGTACTTGAAATCCACTGTTGCTCTCCATTTGGGTGATATTAAACAAGATTTCTGTATATTTATGATTCTATGAATTTTGATATTTATGATTTGATGAGGACAAAAACCGAAGATGGTGATAGAAATCTGCAAATTAGCTATGTAACGTATATTATTAATTGGAAAGTGGTGTAATGAATGTGCAGTTTGTGGTGTTGTTGACAAGTGAACTTGACTATATTTTTCCCTCTTGCAATATGTAATCATTTTCCTTTGTTCTATTTAAGACGTAGTCTCATACTATTAGGGGAAAAAAGAAAAGCAAAATGGATGTTTATGCCTGTATTGGAATTGTTGAGAATATAACCAAGGAATTTGGATCATAATTGCTAGATAAGTCTGAACATACTGCTTCTGTTTCATGAACTGGTGGGATAGTAGATGTAAATTTGTCAAGGATAAATTCGTGGTATCCATCTCGATGTTTCTTGCCAAGCTAGAAGAGCTGCAAATTGAAAAGATATAAGTTCTGTAGCTTTCTAGCTACATTTGAATTACACTTGAGATCCAGTTAAATGTTCTCAATATTTGTTTCGTTGTTATTGTTGTTTCTGATATTTCCCTGGGCTTGTTGGATATGTACCTGTCTTTGTGCTATGGAAATTGATTTTTTCGGGTTGGAGTTTGGTTCATATGTTTTCCATGCTATTCAACTATTGGTAGTAACGCCAGATTCTAAATTCTGAATTCATTCGATCAATATTAGGCTTGCTTAGACTCTGGATTCTTCTATGTAATCAATCATGGAATCGACGAGGAATTCATGGATGAGGTTTTCTCTCAAAGCAAATCATTTTTCAGTTTGCCGATGGTGGAGAAGATGAAACTTTTAAGGAATGAGAAAAATCGAGGCTATACTCCTGTTTTGGATGAACATCCGGATCCTAATCAGATACATGGTATGTGCTGTTATTCATTTCATTTGACTACGTCTAAACATGAAAATTATGTCTCAATCCGTTCCAATTTTATAATCAGTTTGGCTAAGCTTATACTAAGAAAAGCTTATAAGCTCATAGTGCTTATAAGATATTTGAAGCTTATAAGCACTTAAAAAGAAGTTGGGTTTCCTGGCTTACCTTTGAGGAACTTATATGCTTCTAAGAGCTTATAAGCTCTGAAACAACTTCTTAGCTGTTTTACCAAACACTCCGTAAGAGTTTATAAGCTGTTAAATAGCTTATAAGCTATTTTAGAAGATTATGAGCTCAGCGAGAATCCCTCTTAATCCCCTCGGTCTGTAGATTAAGATCAACAGCCGAGGACAGCATTCTATTTTATTTGGACTGTACCGTTTGTTTCTTCTCCACACCATAGCTATAAGAATTTAAACTACTGAATATATAAAGGCTTTTACAATGACATGGTTCAGGGGACTATAAGGAGGGATTTTACATTGGTACAGAAGTACCTGAAGATCATCCTGATGCACAAAAACCATTCTATGGGCCGAACATGTGGCCTTCTGAAGGTAAATTTTAAAAAGAACTAATCTTATTATGGTTTCATTTCGTCAGTAGTTGTTAATGCCCAAAGTGCATCAAGGTACCATGGCATTCGGCTGCTTAGGCACAAAGTGAGGCGCATACTTTAGATAAAGAAAGAAATATGTCCTTTTGAGCATATGTTAACAATGGCAAAAATTGTAGCCCATTTAGGACATGGTGAGAATTCTATACCCGCATTCTTCAATGGGTATGGATGTTCTTAATATCAGTCCTATGTTTTTGCCTTTGGTATGGAATTTTGTGCCTTTAAAACTATTTTAGAAATTTGCCCAATTCTGTGGCTTTGGTATGAATGTTGATGCCTTTCGCAACTATATTTTAAAATTAGACCAATTTTGTTATCCAAGTTGATTATTACAAAAGATGCTCTGAACTTACCTAAATTTTTTGATGCCGAGAGATATCTTGCCGAACTGGAGGGAGACTATGGAGAAATATCATCAAGCAGCTCTGTAAGTTATATCTGGCCCATATTGTATTCCGTAGAAATTCAATGTTGTGAATCTCTCATTAGTGGAGGCCCAATCATTATGTGCTATATCTTTTTTATTATAACATCGTTAGGTTTTTCTTTTAGCTATAACAAAAATGGTCTCTGGAAATTTCGAGTGTGCTTGAAAAGTGAGAGAAATGTTAATTGATTACAGGATACCTGTCAAAGTTTTGATACATGATCACAAAGTTATATCTGGCCCATATTGTGCACTGTATAGGCTTCCATTTGACCAGGTTATACCAGCTGTTTGCTAATTCCTTTAACTTGCGTATGAAATGGAGGAGGGGGGTTCTTATGATTAGCCTTTAATTAAAATCATTTGGTTAAAGTATACAAATTAATGTTTTAGATCTTTCCTCATACTAACATGTTAAAAAGGCGCATTTTGTTTTGATTATAAGATGTGTTCTTCTTGCAGACGTATTCAAAATTCTAATACTTAGCTATCCTTTGGGATAGATAATGGATATATAAGAAGATGTTGAGTGATCTTTAGATAAATAATTAAAAGCTAATTGTTTATCTTTATTATCACGAGAAATGATATTCTTTCTCACTAATTTCTTTTTCAAATTATTGTTCCTTCAAACATTTGACATCCACAGAGGGGTATCAAGAGCAGTTTCACGGTTGATAGCCCTTGCACTTGACCTAAATTTTGACTTTTTTGATCAACATGAAATGCTCGGAAAACCTATTGCATCCTTGCGTCTGCTTCACTATGAAGGTAAGGATGATGGATATTCAACCAAGACAGTTAGTGTTCTGTTAGTTGATATTATTTAAGCTTAATAGTGCTAACTAAGATTTAGATCGGACTTCTGATCCTGCTAAGGGTATTTTTGGAGCTGGTGCACATTCTGACTATGGCTTAATGACCCTTTTGGCAACAGATGATATCTATGGTCTTCAGGTACTTTATTATTTAGTGTCTTGTATTATCAACGTTTTCTCAAGTTATATTTTGAACTTTCAAATACGTGCAGATTTGTAAAGACAAGGATGCTAAGCCTCAAATCTGGGAATATGTAACACCGTTAAAAGGGTGAGGTTTATAATCTGTATATTTATATTCCCAAAGAGATGTTTAGTTGCTCCTTCTGTCAAGTGTTCTTTTTCTTTCAGTCACTTATTTTCCATGCATAATGTGAAATCGTCATGTTTGGGACTTTTTAAACTCTGAAGCTTGAGAGCTCATTATATGGCCACCGAAATTGATCGTTCAATGATGATTTCCCATAAACATCGTAGAGGGAAAATTGCAGCATTAGTCCCACAGGATAGCAGAGCCTGTTGCATTTTTAGTCTCATTGTTTATAAGCTTGTAGAATTAATCGCATAGGATGTATCTATTTGCATTTTTAGTCTGAACCTTTAAAAAACGGATGCAAACTAAGGCATGTGATCTGTAATAACATTGACAGTGTTCATTATACACGTGAAAATCCATCAAATTTTTAGCGTGTAGGACCAAAATCGCAAAAACATGTATCATACAGACGAATTATGCAGCTTATAATCAACGAGACTAAGATTGCAACAAGTCTTATCTTATGGGACCAATGTTGCACTTTTCCCTTTTGGCCAATATCAATGATTGTTTGAGGAAGCTAGAAATATTACTGGATTGCTATGGTTGACGATTAACTGAAACTTGAAAAATTGGTAATCTACTAGTGTCTCATTTGGAGTTTGGGTATTATTAAGTAATAAATGGGCAATCCTGTGGCAAATCCCTCGGAATTTCTTTTAATCAAGAAGGAAAAGATTTGGGCGCATTGCCCAAATAGTTACTTCCATCTAAAAATCGTTTACATCAAAAGTCAAAGGATCTGCAGCCTTGGGCATTAGAAGGAATCTTTTGATGTCTGAAACTCTCATTCACAGTCTTGTATTGTCAAATTAAGCACTGTTTCTTCCTTAAGCGAGGGCATTTTCTTTGTTCTTATTGTGAATACTTGATTTTTCAGGGCATTTGTAGTCAATCTTGGTGACATGCTAGAGCGTTGGAGCAACTGCATGTTCAGGTAATTTACGAGCTCTCAAAATCAAGTAACTGGGTTCATACACCTTGAAAAGTTAGACTCAGTCCTGTTGTCCAATAGTGATGAACAATCTTTCATGTTTTTAAGCGACTTGTCCCCTTCAACATACTGAGTATATCATATAAAGCAAGTTTAAGACATTACATGACTACCATGTGAATTTTTATTCAAAATAATCTACAGCTAGTTGAGCTCGTTAAAGAAATTTATGAACAAATAGCATTTAGTAGTGCATCTTATACACCCGATTAAAAATAACATGTTTCTAAATCTCAATACAGGTCGACGCTGCACCGAGTCTTGGGTAGTAGCCAAGAGAGATACTCAGTAAGACTTTCTAAAGCTTTTGAATATTGGAATATCTCTATTGCGGTTAGTATTACGGAAGGATGATATGGTTTCTTGTTTGGCAGATAGCATACTTTGTTAGGCCTAATCATGACTGCATCATTGAATGCCTGCAGACATGCCAATCAGAGAACAATCCTCCAAAGTGAGTGCTGCCAAATATTGTATTTCACGCAAAATTTCAACGCAATTTAGTAGGATATTTGCAGTATTAGTCCTGAATCCTGATAGAGCTTTTGCATTCCTAGTCGCAAAACTAGTACTGCAGGATGCATATTTTTTTTTGCATTGTTCATCTTAACAGTTATTAAAATGGAATGAAACCATTAATTTGTTCATGTGTCTTGCACATGATGAATAATAAGTTTCACTGCGATTTTCGTCCAACCTTTAATTGATTGGACAAACACTGCCAAAAGAATGCATCATATAGGATCAACTTTGCAACTTTGTAGAGAATGGGGGCTAAAATTGCAATTAATCAATACTGTGGGACTAATACTACAATTTTCCACTCAAAAAAAAGTTACATTTGGATGTAAGGATAGATCATAAACGTTATAACTGTTCCAAGTGCATGTTGTCCAGTAGAAACGTTATAAATGTTGTAACTGTTCCTTACATTTGGATGTAAGGATAGATCTGATACGTTATGGCGTGTTTCCAGGTTTCCTCCAATGAAATGCGAGGATTATATGGTGCAAAAGTACAAAGATACACATGTGGACCTGCACTCATACAAATAATCGAAAAGCAACCAAATGTTTGGAAGAAAGTAATTGTATAATGCAGAAGTTGATGTTGTTGAAAACCATGAATGTGTGCATAGACTTTCCCAATGGTTCCATCAAAGTGATATATATTGTACCTAAGATTCTCTTTTCAGGTGTATATATTTAACACCTATCTAAACAACTGGGTGAAGGTTATTGTCAATGAGGCCTATTAAGAGTTTGCAAGCTTGGCTTGAAGACCTTTTGAGTTTAAATTGTAGCTGAGCTCATATAAGATTTTTCGAGCTTCAATCAAAAGTCAGGGCTTAAATTCAGTTCAAATCGAGTGTTGAATTAAACTCTGGCTCATAATTAAATAAGATTTGCAGATGATATAGTAATAAAAATAACATAATGTTTTAAAGTTATACAAATTTCACTCAAATATATATAAGATAAAAACTCAATGTTACAAGGATAATATAGTTCTTTTCCCCCTTCATATTTGGTAGTTCATCTTCATAATTGAACTAAAACAAATATAAATACTGAAATTTTAAACTCAAGTTAGCGTGTATATGCTGCTGCCTCTGACTAAATTCTGGACCTTCGAACAGATCATATTATGCCAAGATAAAGATGCTATTATAAGTCAACAAAACTCACGGGAGAAAAGAAAATATGGAACACTTGATCAATTAAGAATTTAAAATCAATAAGCTTTACATAAATGAAAAATGAATTAAATTAATAGTTTATTTAGTTATATTATAATTTTAATTTTAGTTTTCATTTAACTTAATTTCTTCAAATGTTTATTCATCTTTTCATGGTTATAATTGTTTTTAATTATTTAATAAGTAATAATAATTGTTTTTGATGCATCAAATAGTATTGACGTATATGAATTATTTAATTAGATTCTATAACTCATGTGCAAAATTTAAGTTTTAATGGCAAAACAGTAAAAAGAAAGTCTAATAATATTAGAAATCTATACTGGATTAAAAAACATATAAATTTGAGCTACCTAAAATATCCTTATCAAATCCTATTTTTAATGACAAAAGTTATAATAGTACTCTATAGTGGATAAACGATAATGTGAATTCTGTAGTCATGTACAAGAAATTTGCTTCTCAATGTTCATCAACTAGACCCACAAAATTTGCTTTTAAAAACATGATTATACGGTCATGTATATTATTGTTCATGCTCTAGCAATTTCAATATAACTATTTAGTTTTGGCAACTTTTTTATCAGTTCATAATTATTATTTATAAAGTTCTAATATAATTATACATCTTATTAGTATATATAAATACAACTTATTTTCGTTACTTATTATTTAACTCTTACAATGACATGTTAGACAAAATATTTAGCCTGTAAAAATATTTATTATGAGGATACATCATTTTATTAATGGTCTGGAGAAGAATACAAGTAAAAAACTAGAAATAGTGTATACATTAGATTAACTTCAAAATAAACTCAATCATATGTTCTAAGAAAATGACTTAAACAAAATAAAGAACTTGACGACGAAATAATAAATGAGACATCAACAACAAATCAAGTGATATAAAGAAAAAATTGCAATACGAGTCAAGGCCCAAGAGAAAAATGACAATTGGACTTATAAATAATATTAAACTTATTTATTTGTATCATATTATGTACGTGTACATCTATTTTGCATGTGATATATGTGCATATAGGTTCTGTATTTGTTTGTCAGATTGTTGAGCTGAGACCATAATAGAAGGTTCATACTTACCGAATGGCACAGGTTCCATCATATATCTCTCGTGGCTGATATGACAATGAAAGCTGTGGTTATATTCGCTTTGGTATTCACTTTCCATCTCCATATAAAAGTGACATACGAATATTTTCTTGCGTAGTCCCTTTACAATTTGTATTAGCATCTTCTTTAAACTGAATGAATTTCCCTTCGAGACATTAGGTTCTTGATCCTTGAATTCCCCATGACACAAATCAATTGACTGCAGACTTAGAACACGGATTCCCTTTTATATGCTACTCTAAATGCAATATAGTACTTTTATAAGGTAGGTTCTCCTGCTGCTGATTCTCCTCTTAACTCATGTTTCTTCTATTGTCATGCTTGATGGAGATGTTATGCCTTGCATGTCTTTTTAGGTTTGCTCTTGGGGAGGATACACCTTTATTATAAATCATATTCTGAAGCATGTGCAGTTTATGCATTATAACTGGTTGCTCTTCATGCCTCTACATTGCATATGCTCCACTTGTAACTACAACATTTGACACTTAGATTTCATCAACACCATAAATACTTTATGTAGTTGTAAATCAATATGTTGAGAAAATACATGCACACATTTGATTAGATGAGTTTCTTATCAAATTATTATGCTACGTTTTATCTAACCTTACATAAATTTTTGCAGAATTTTGAAGGATCTTCTGGCTTTCCTTTCTGCTTATAGTGCTTGTGCGAGCATATTTGAACTTGGCTTTCTTAAACAACTTGTGAAGTCTCTCACCGTCATGGACAATGTTATCAATGTATTGTTTGCTATCGACATTGCCCTCATTTTTTTTGTAACTTTTATGATAAAGCTACCAATACTCTTGTTGATGACCAAAGGAAAATGCTAAGAAGTATGCAAAATCTTGTTTGTTGTAGATTTATTATTTGTCTTTCCTGCAGAAATTGCTCATATAATGTACCCAAAATCTTCATGGATATATGGCTTATTCACCGCCTCGACTATTACAACTTAGAAGAGTTTATGTCTTTTTCACCAGGTCAAATGCTTTAATTTTGTTTTGATATAAACTTCATATGTATTGCTCAACTTTAAAGGTGTAATGCGATTTTTTTGTTGATCCTATATTTGTCATTCTTTTACATAAGTTAGAGACAAAATAAGAGGTGCACTATTGTGTTAGATGGGCATGACTCATATGTGTAAGTTTACTAGTCTAGTTAAAAAGTGGTGAATGAAATAAATATATTTTAATAAACAATGTTATTTTCTATCTTGTATGTCACTATGTTTGCAGTTCACACTATAAACAAGCAGGTAGTGAGAACTGCAAACATGGTCTGCCAAGATAGAAAATAACACAATTCACTAAAATAAATCTCATTTGATTCACCACAATTGTCAACTAGATTGGAATTGAACTTACACAAAAGCTATGTCCAACTAACACAATAGTAGTTGCACCTCTTATTCTCTAAGCTATGTAAAATAATGGCAAATATAGGAACATATCAAAAGTAATAACACTACACCTTTAAAGTTGAACAATACATATGACGTTCATATTAAAAAAAACAAAATTAAAGCATTTTAGCTGGTGAAAAAGGCACCAACTCTTGTAAGTCAAAAGAGTCGAGCCATATGAATAAGCCATATATCCATGAACATTTTGGGTATACTGTATGAGCAAGTTCAGCAGAAAAGACAGATAATAAACTCACAACAAAACAAGATTTTGCATACTTCTTAGCATTTTCTTTTGGTCATCAACAAGAGTATTGATAGCTTTATCCAGAAAAGTTACAAAAAAGTGAGGGCAACATCGATAGCAAACAATACATCAATAACATTACCTATGACGGTAAAAGATTCACATGCCGTTTAAGAAAGCCAAGTTCCAATATACTGGCACAAGCACTATAAGCCGCCAAAAAAGCCAGAGATCTTTTCAAATTTTGCAAGAAGATCTTTTCAAATTTTGCAAGAATTTATGTAAGGTTAGATAAAACGTAGCAAAATAATCAGATTAAAAACTCTAATCAAATGTGTGCATGTATTTCCTCAATATTGTTTTACAATTAGATAAAGTTTTATGGTATTGCCTCAATGAAATCTAAGTGTCAAATATTGAATAAATGTTGTAGTAAACAATTAGAGAAGCCTGATATAAAACAAGAGGAAATTATGATAAACTTGTCAATAGATGAGGAGTTGTTAAGAAGAAAAATCTGGACAAAGAAGGGATGAAGGGGTGGCTCTACTGAGTTAAAAGTCAATGCACATCAATGGTTTGTTATATATATATATATATATATATATATATATATATATATATGCCTACTTTGATGGACCCATGTTAGAGAGATTTTATTACATGTGTGAGAATAAGTGAAAAATTGAGTTTTGAGCCTATAATCAAGTCATTTTAGATGTGTTTTAGCATTAATTATACCATGAATGTGTGTAATATTGTGATATTTAGTACAGATGGTAAACCAATCGCAAGTAAAAATTTAGAGCAAAACCATAGGAAAAAAGAAATTTCAAGTATGATAAGCAGTTTTTTGACAAAAAAAGTCTGAACGAGCATCACTTAATGTTAGGACGAGGGAAGAAGAGTAATTAGACAGTCTCAAAAGTTTTATACCGAACTACTTTTGAGACTGAACTACTTGAGACAAGCGTCCAAACGTGTAAATCAGATATAAAAAATCAGGCGCATAGAAAGTAAGCTCGTAACAATGCATTAGACAAAAAATACGAGAAATAACTTTGAGTACCTTACAAACTGCAGCTAACAAGCTCTCCCGGAAGTTAAATTCCAATTTCCAACATATGCCTGAAAATGTGTACAAATTATCTCAGGTCAGTATTATTAAACTTTTATCCTTAAGGTAGTTTGGATATGATTTTCTTCACATATTTGTGAATATGCATCATGAGAGTGCAAATCGAACCTTGTATGTGGACAGTAGAGTGGACTCATAAAATCGCGTCTCCTTAACAGTTTTTGAAACCTTCATTTCTTGTTCCTCAGTTCCCAGCTCAGCAATTTATATTTCTTCCTCTCACTAGTTTCTTCAGCTGTCAAGATCTTTTTTCACTTCATCGTAAATATTCGAACAATATGAACGTTATTGACTGTATGGCCCTTGTATTATTAGATTATTAAGACTAAGTATGAGTACTCAAATATGAAAAGAAATATGAAAGAAGAAGGAGACTCGAATATAAGGACTATTTTAATACTTAACATCTTCAAGACTTTTAAAGACTTTTGAAGACTCATAAGAACTTAGAATTTACTTTACAATTCTTCAAGTATGTTGCTTCAATATTCAAAAATCAAGAAGAGTTCAAAGAAGTTCTCCAATTCCACCCATTTGTGTGTTATTTGTTGAAGGTTTGAAGTTTTTATGTTTGAGACTTTGAGTAGGTAGAAGGAAGTAGAAGGAAGCCAAGTTTGTTTTCTTATATTTATGAAAAATGAACTCAGAAGATTATTGTTGATACTATCCCAATCTCCGGTTGCTCACACAAATTTGAAAAATGCCGAACTCTTTAAACATAGTAGTTGACTCAATTTACTTGTTCTCACGATGAAAGACTGAGGTCTACAAATTACGTCAACCTCACCAGCCTTAAAAATTGCTACAATCTACAATTGTTCTTTGCAGATTTAGTCACTATTTTATTTTAAAAAATTGTAAGAATTTTGAATTAATTATTAACTTGCTCTTCAGCCCCATTAGCATGTATGGTCAAAATATCATATAAAAAAATATATACATTGTCAATTGTCGTATATAAAGTAGTATTTAAGTATATAAATATTTTACCACGCTAACAACCACATAAAAGTAACGAAGTTTCTACAAAAATTACTTCTTGTTTAGGGAGTAAATACTCAGGCTTCATTTTAAAGATCTTATATCACAAACAAATATGAGATAATAACTACATAAAGTTATAAATGGAAAATAAATTGAAAGACAAAATAATTTCAAATTTACCAGCTGAAAGCGCAAATCTCTAGACACTCCCGGAAGCAAGTATAATGTATGTACTTTAGGGTGAAAAATGTGACGGCAAATACTTGATCTCATAGCTGTCAGAAGTGAATCAATGATCTCTTGTTTCACTTCTGAGGGACTGCAACAACAAAAGATACTTGATTCACTTCCGACAGCTATGAGATCAAGTATTGCTGTCACCTTTTTTCAATCTAAAGTACAAACGCTATACTTGCTTCATGAATTGTCTAGAGATTTGCCCTTTTAGTTGGTAAATTTATAATTATTTGCCCTTTCCAAAATTAAGTCCGAGTATTTTCTCCCTAAACAAGAAGTAATTTTGCAGAAATCTAGCTACTTTTATATGGTTGTTAGAGGAATAATGGTAAAATATTTATATAGTTTGGGTATTATACTTAAATATTACTCTGAAGATGAAAGTCTAATAATTAACTTCAAAATTCTCACAGATTTTTTATTAATAAAATATTGACTAAATCTGCAATAAACAATTGTAGATTATAGCAACTTTTAAGGCTGGTGATCTCTACGGTGAGGTTGTCGTACTTATTCGTATAATCAGCCATTCATCGTGAGAACAAGTAAATTGAGTAAACTACTATGTTTAAATAGTACGACATTTTCAAAATTGTGCGACAACTGAAGATTGGGAAAGAATCACCACTAATCTTCTGAAATCATTTTTCGTAAATGTCTTTGTTAATATTTATTTTGCTAAGTAACTAGTATAATAGAACATAACATATACTAGTTAGTCAGCAAAATAAATATTAACAAAGACATTTACGAAAACTGACCTAGAAGATTAGTGGTGATTCTTTCGCAATCTCCAGTTTCTCACACAAATTTGAAAAATGTCGAACTCTTTAAACATAGTAGTTGACTCAATTTACTTGTTCTCATGATAAAAGACAGAGGTCTACAAAGTACGACAACCTCACTAGCCTTAAAAATTGCTACAATCTACAATTGTTCATTGCAGATTTAGTCACTATTTTATTTAAAAAATTGTAAGAATTTTGAATTAATTATTAATTTGCCTCTTCAGCCCCATTAACATGCATTGTCAAAATATCATATAAAGAAATATATACATTGTGAATTGTCGTAAACAAAGCAGTATTTAAGTATATAAATATTTTACCACACTAACAACCATATAAAAGTTGCGAAGTTTTTGCAAAAATTACTTCTTGTTCAGGGAGTAAATACTCAGACTTCATTTTAAAGACCTTATATCACAAACAAATATGAGATATCATAACTACATAAAGTTATAAATGGAAAACAAATTGAAAGACAAAAAAATTACAAATTTACCGGGTGAAAGTGCAAATCTCTAGACACTTTCGGAAGCAAGTATAACGTATGTAATTTAGAGTGAAAAATGTGACGGCGAATCATTGATCTCATAGCTGTCAGAAGTTAATCAAGGATCTCTTGTTTCACTTCTGAGGGACTGCAACAACAAGAGATACTTGATTCACTTCCGAGAGCTATGAGATCAAGTATTTGTCGTCACCTTTTTCAATCTAAAGTACGCTATACTTGCTTCATGGAGTGTCTAGAGATTTTCCCTTTTAACTGGTAAATTTGTAATTATTTTTTTTTTCTTTCAATTTGTTTTTTATTTACAACTTTATGTAGTAATTAAATCTCATATTTGAGGTTTCTAAAATGAAGCATGAGTATTTTCTCCCTAAACAAAAAGTAATTTTACAAAAATTTAGCCTTTATAGTAGACCTCAGCCTTTCATCGTGAAAATAAAGAAATTGAGTCAACTACTATGTTTAGAGTTCGACATTTTTCAAAATTGTGCGAGCAACTGAAGATTGGGAAAGAATCAACACTAATTTTCATTAGTTGAGATCATTTTTCTTAAATGTCTTTGCTAATATTTATTTTGGTAAGTAACTAATATATGCTATTATGTTCTATTGACAAGACATATCATTATTTTAAAATAATACAACTAAGAAATTACAAAAAAAAAAAGAATTCCACAAACTTATAACACTCGTATTAATAATTAAAATATTTTCTACTGTTTAACTTATCATCCTTTTATCGAAATCTAACAACTGTTTTTTTCTTGTTATAAACATTTGATGGGAGTTGAATATTTAAGGATGAAACAGAATTTGTGAGGTACAAGGATCATTCCTAACTTTAGAACACAATTATTCCACCAAGTAAGAAATCTAACTTCTTGTTATAAGCATTTGGAGCGAGATGAATTCAAGGATGAAACAGGGTACAAGGATCAATCATGACGGACAAATTGACCTTTCTCTTATTTAGTAGCTTCGCATGTGCAGATTTTGTGTTGTCTTTACTCTATAGAACTTTATTATTCCACCAAGGAATAGTGTGTATGTTCGGCAACAAAGTTTCTAACACACGTAATATATATTACACACACGTAATAAAAACTACACACTATAACATTATGAGATTTAAAATAGCACTTATGAAATAATGATTAGAAAATGTAATTTTTTAAATTATATTATTATTTCTATGTTTAAATATGCCCATATGCAAGATGCGTGTAATCTTTCTTAACTTAATGAACATTAGAGAAGAAGGTAATTTTTAATATTATATTCAATTCTATGTTTAAAATGTGCTCATAAAAATGTGCTCAGATATGTGTAATCTTTCTTAACTAAAAAATTTATTAGGGATAAAATGTAGTCTTTCTTGTTTGAAATTAATCTAGAAAAATTAGTCTTTATGTAAAAATATAACGAATCGTTAGCTTAAGAAGTGGAACTCCAATACATTTTTTTTTGCCTTGATTAGCAATGTCATCACAAAAAATATCATTGCTTCCTATTTGTGATCAGAAAAAATATATAGATTAAGATAGGTTAACAACAATGACATATTTAATTTTATGCTAATATTTGGCTCTCTAGTTCGTTCTATATGGAAAAAGATCTTAAGATTAACATAGCTTAACAACAATGACAGTTAATTTTATGCTAATATTTGATTGCTATTATTAACTATCTAAATCTATCTTAATCTATATTTCATCAGGAACTTACATCACTTAAAAAAGTTCATTTGGTTGCTATTATATTGACCCAGCAATGATATTTCTTCAATGATATTTCTTCTGACATTGCTAATGAAAAACTTAGTAGGCAAAAAAAAGTATATAGAAATTCCACTTAAGCTATCTTTAAAAATGAAACTTTATATTTTTACATTAGGGATATAAAGACTACATTTTTTCTAGACTAATTGCAAACATGAAAGAAAGATTAGATCACATTTTTATGGGTGCATTTTAAATATAGAAATTAGAATATAATATTAAAAATTATCTTCTTCTCTAATTAGAATATAATGATGCCACAACTACTGTTGTTTCTTTCTATAAAGGTATGTTAATTGTACTATTTTATGAGACTTGCGCTAACATACTTTTGGTTGTTTATATTTCACTATATGTAACTAGTATACTCTCATATTAAGGGTGTAAACGAGACTCGAGCCAAGCTTGGTGATTTTTCCAAGCTCGATCAAGCCTTAATATACGAGCTCGAGCCAAGCTCAAGCTCGAGCCCGAACTCGAGCCGAGCACGTAAAATTTAGGCGGGAAATTCAAAATTGGATTTTATTTTTTATTAATTATTTAATAATATATTTAATTATCATTTAGTATATATTTATTAATATAATAATAAAAATAATAATATATTAAAAAAATAAAAAACTCGTGAGCCCTTTTTTAAGAAAGAAGTGGGCTCGAACTCGAGCTCGAGCTCGTTAGAGCCGAATCAACACGGTTCGACTTACACCTATCTCACATGCACAACATGGCTTTATTAATAAAGGCATTATATTGTACTCAACCTCTAGACATTATATAATTTTAAACCAATTACTGTGTGCATGTAATCGATAACAATTCAAACAAGTTTGACTTTGCATAACAACTTGTTTGATTTGAGTCATCTCGTTTATAATCTAAGCAATTAGTGGTATAGTCTGCTAGTTAAAAGATAAATAAATAATAGTACTTGAGCTCATTTACATAGGGTTTAGTATAAAATCTTGGCTTAATATTCAATGACTCCAGATATTTTGGTGGAGTATTGATCAACTAAATTGATTATTTCATGAATAAATTTAGATATTATTGAAGTACCACGCTCAACATGTTGTCCTTTGATCTACATAAAAAATCAAAAGGTCTAAACTCACTATAAACAAGATGCACCCAAAAAAGATCAATCATCATCATCATCATCATCATAATGCATTTATCAAGATAAATAGAAATTTTGCAAGTAAATTTTTAAAAGATAGATATTTTGCTCACTTGCAACCGGGATGAGTTCCATTCCTGAAAATATATGATAGGCCTCCTCGTTTGTTATCTCTTTATCCGTTTGTTCATTACGCACTTTCGTGAGATTCGAATTAGTAAAGCTGTCTTTTGAGGACTGAGATAAACTTTACACATATCATACACCCACCAAACTATAGAGCTCCTTTCATATTTATCTTCAGAACTGAAGGCCAAAAAAGTACATTTTTTTGGTGCTAAACAAGATTTCAATTTAAAAGAAGACCAACCCTCTTTTGACATTAATTTTATCACGTGAATAGTACACCTACCCTACCCATTATTATATTCTTGAGAGATAAATACAAAGACCAAGAACCTAAATGGCAAATGTGATCCGTACAAAAACAAGACATTCCATTTTAGGTGCTATTTGCATGTGACTATTGTACCATCCCACCAACCCCACCCTACCTACAGTTATTCCACCTTCACCTAACCCATCAACCCAACTACCAACATCAAACATGATTATAATTGTTTTGAAAATTGAAATTTTGTATCATCATTATTATATGGACTGTCACTTTATTATCAGTATGGTATAGTATGATAACGATAACTGAATTGTTCATTATACTCAATCCAATGAGATTAGGGTTATTGGTAGGACTATGGTGGCCAAATTGAACTATTTATGCTTATGAAATTTGGTGAAATAAACCATTTTATAATAGTTAAATCTCTTTAGTGAGATAGCCATTACAATTTTCAGTAGATTTAATTACTAAACGAACAAAACAAAACTATGAATAAATTTCAGTCTAGACCCAATGTATATATATAAATCTTAAAAGTTAAATTTAGAGGAAAATATAACGAATCATAAATGTATAAAAGTTTAAACCATGTTCAATCTAATAAAATATAGTACTATAACTCAATAAGTTATTATTGCTTCCACTTCTTCATTTTATAAGTTTGGTATAACTAACTTTACTTCCCATTAATTTAAAATATTAATATAATAAATTTATTGAAATGAATTAATTACAATATTTTTTCATCAAAAGTAAGAAAGTTAGAAAAACATTATTTTTTGTTGGAATTGAGAGCAATGAGAACTATATATATTTGATTTACCTTCTTAGAGTTTGAATTCTAAAGTTCATTCGATGACCGCTAATGGCCTACTATTATTTTGATTGGGAATTGTCACAAAAAAAAAATTCTATTTGAAAATATAAACTCTAAATTTGGATGTTATTACAATTATACTGGTATAATGATGAACTTCATTTGCGTCTTATTCATGAATTATTTAGACTACTGGTAAATTTGTGTTTTTAGCTTCATAATTCGTATTTTTTATTTTGGTTCCAATCGTTATCAGATTTTCACATTGTATCTCTTATATATATAACTTTTAAAAATTCTCGGTTTTGGTTTCATTAATAATATATGCCCAAAAAGGAAGAATTCATGCTTTAATGCACTCTTACACAAACTTTATTCTATATTATATTTTTTTTCATCTTATGTCACGTGCAACATACGCACAAAATCTTCTATAAGTCCGGTCAAAATATTAGGTAACTGGAGTTATCGTTATTTGTTAAACGAAAATTATCAATAAAATTAAAGTAATCAAGTGAAAGATAAACTATTAAATGGAAACCTCATATTAAATATTATCAAAATTAAAAAGCTAAAACTTATAGGATCAAAGGGAAATTTTCCTATCAGTAATGATATAAACTATATATTATGCTAATTTGACACTATTCAAAGCCTTTGATATAATCAACTCAAGCATTCCTTTTTGTGGTTATGATGACTTGTTTTAATTTGAACAAAATGGTACATAATATAATAATATGATAAAATTCTATTTCAAATTATTCGAAATTTAAAATGATAAATAAGGTAGAGAAAGAAGACACCTTTGGTAGCGTGAAAGAGAGTTATACGATTTTATGATATAAATAAACAGAAAAGGCTGCAAAGTAATAAAAAAAGAAAACAGAAAAGGCTGCCAAAAAATAAAAGAAGAAGGTGAAATGATGTAAATAGAAAATGCTGCCGAGTGAAAAAAAAAAAAACAAAAGCACAAGGTACACACATCTGCAAGTGTTTACACCTTTATATATTCATAGATTTAAATTAAATAAAAAATTACTAAAAATATAAAAGAATGTTAAAAAATATTATAACATACGAATGTAATAATAAACTCAATAGAGGTGTAAATGAATTATATAGTTGTTCAAGTTTTTTTAACTAGAATCGAGCTTTGAAATTTATATTTGAGTTTGGTTTGATTGTTAATTGAATTAAACAAGGTAGTAATTTGATTATTTTACTCATATTTTTATTATTTACTAATTGAGTTTAGCTCGAAACGAGTTTAAAAACTTATCGAATACAAAAAAGTTAATGAACAAAAATCGAACTAGCTAAAATCAAATATCAAATAGTTTGGTATAATTTCCAGCTATAATGATTCGGTGTATTATTAAGTACACATTTGCAAATGAAGGGTGTTGAGTAAACACTCACCACCCCTACCCGAATGTACATTATATGTTAGTTTTGTTATATAAGCATAGAATTTCCTAAATTGGCTATTAAAAATTATTAAGCAAATAAAGTATTAATTGTATAGTAATAATAATTACATGGTTGATTGATGAAAAAGGGGTGGTAGTTTAAGTGTACAAATTAAGTAACCATGCTTAACTCGTCTAAGCAAATTACAGCTGGATATGCTAATAGTATCCCTCCAACACGTGGGTTTCATAAATTTTTGTCACACTGGCTTCTACTTATTTTACTGAAAATAAGATAAAATATTACTATTATTCGAAAAAATTATATAACACATCGCTTTAAATAGAGGTATTATTTTTTCCACCTAATTTATGTGAAAAAACCGGTATATATAAGAAAGTAAACCATTCAAAAATTGCCAATAGATTATCTAAAGATTATATATCCAGTATGGAATTTTACAAAAATGACGTTATTAATTGTCGTTCTGTATTTTGATGTTACATTCTACACTCATATCACAACAACGATAAATATATAAATCAATATCACTTTTATATTTAATTTTTTTTTATTTATTATAAAATTAACAAACATCTATGATATATATATATATAATAACAAAGTAAAATATAGAAGATTTGAAAGTGCACCAAGTAATGCATACACAATTGAATTGAATACTATAACCTTTCGGTAATCATCAATTACTTAATTTCAATTATGTTTAATCTCTTAGTTTACTTTTATAGATGGATGTTAAGTATATAAAATCAATACAAAAATATTTTAATTTTATTTATATTTAAGATATTATTTTGAACATTTGGAGTATTCTAATTCATGAAATATTAGATAAATGTACAAAATTATCAATGAGCTGGGCTCATTGCTTGATGCTAAATGTTAAACAATTGTGTATATATATGGGCCCAGATGTTTTATGCAACCATTCACCATTCTATTAATTTACTCTTAAAAATATTAATCATTTTCTAATAATCGGAAATATATTAATCCAATTTTCTCTTTAAAACTGAGAAAATGACATGAAATCAAGGTAAAGAGTTGAAATATTCCATTTCGGTTTCTTACTTTATATATATTGAAATGGATTCGACTCCGACCCGGACCCAACTCTCCCTTTTCGAAATGTCATGGGTTCGATTCTGAATTTCAATCTCAATCTCTACAAAGATCACACACACAAGTTTAAATTTATGCATATTTTGCATATCTATTATGGTACATAATATAATTTACAATACTCTTTATATACCCCCAATATCTCCAATAATAACCATAGAGTTTTTTTTTTTTACCAAAGTTTATTTCATTCTAATTAATTAATTTTTGTCCCTAAAAAGTTCCCACTGGAATCCAACAAATATAGAAATGCTGCTAGAAATTAAGACACATTTTTTAAAAATCGATGGCCATGTTTTTTTATATTGGGACGTTTGTTGCATATACCTTCTACCACCAACGTGAGATATATAATTTAGCGTTAAAAAGATATAGTAGTCATTCACTTCTCCCCTCGATATCAATCTGTATGTGTTTATTATTTTTTGATTTCGATTCGTGAGTAATATATTTTAACAATAATATATTAATATATAGGAACATATAGGACACTTGCCAAAAAGAAAAGAAAATTAACATATAATATTGTTTCAATAAGAGAGAAAAAATGAATAAAAGCATCGACTTAAAAGACACCACGTATGATCTCCCTAATTCCATGCCTCTTTTTTTTTTTTTGGATGACGAGGGAAACCCGCAGCCGCTACCGTGAGGTGCGCACTGGGTAAACCCCGCTCTTGTGTAATAGCCTGCAAACCACACAAGAGAGGAAAACCAGCCTAGGTTGCCCATAGCTGACAGGCTCACAGTAGAGAAGGCAAATAGGCATTTCCCTCATCAGGATTCGAACCCATGACCTAGGCCACAAGTTCAAATGCCCTTACCAACTCTACTGGGGGTTGCCCCCCTAATTCCATGCCTCTTGTTCCTACGCTGTGTAGCCATTTGACCTTTGTTTGTTGTAATGAAATCATTTTTCGTCTGCACATTACGTGGTATAATTTATTTAGTAGCTACTGTAAATATTATATATAAGTGCAAAAATTATATTATGTTACGTTTCAACTTTATTTATAGTACAAAATATTAGCATCCCCTTTTACTTTTCGCGAGATTTTATAATGAGAAATTAATAGGTTTTGGATAACTATTTTTAAAGTATAATATTCTTGTTTTTGCAAAATAAAAACATAAAAAAAGTGAAATCATTACATACCAAATATTATTAGTTAAAAAGTATAAATTTCACTCTCTTCCAACTCACTTAATGCAAATAAATCATGGTATATAACCTACAAATTTAATTTGTGACATTATTCTTATATTTACAGATATTTCATTTTTTTTTTTTTTTTTTTTTCTGTTTTTGCATATTGTGGCTAGTGAAAATTCAAAATTCAAGATTAAAAATTTGTATTGTAATATGGGCTCTTGATTTTCAGTTAGGACCATCTTCAATATTGAATAACTTTTAATTGTGTAGCCCTCATTATTTATTTATTTATTTTATTATCATTATCCCATTGGATGTTATTCTAATAATTTTAACTTTTCAATATCTATACTATCCTAAAAATAAAGTTATTTTTTATCTAAAATGGCAGTTATTAATGACAGTTTTTAATACTATTTACATATTTAACCCTCAAAATTTAAATATTAAAATAAGTTCATTGTAATAATTGTCAAGTTTAAGGATAAAATAGACAATAATTCACATATCAAATCAGTTCTCATACCAAATTTCATTTTTCCCTCACTACCCTCATCATTATCTATTCATCTCAAAACTGCTCAGGGCTATCATTGTAAAATCAGAGCCCACGTTGCGGTTGCATTTCTTCCTTCCTCTTTTAAAATTCATTATCTCCCAGAAAACTCCATTAGAAACTTTCATTTGCTGACCAAACAGGTGAGGCGCAAAAATGGACTGAAATTTATTTAGAAATGAAAACAAGAATGATGCTTTTGTTAATTTTTGCCAACCAAGAAAAAGAATGAAGAAAGCCTTCCATAGATCACTCACCGGCAGACTGTCATAGTGCATCAGAAAGCATTCGGCATACAGTCTGCCCGTGGTCACTCCTTACGCCGAATTCATCAATTAGTTTAGGTGAGAATTGCTTGGTGATTTATCAGGAGTTTAATAAATAACATCTTTCTTTTTTTCCAGTTTTTATTTGTTTACGTGGGAAAATAGATATACGATTGCAAATCTATAATTGATTTTCTTTCCAGGAAATGGTGGACATACATTCCAGGAAATGGTGGACATATTTATTTATGTGGAAAAATAGATATAAGATGGCAAATCTATAACTCAATTTGCGGCGGTTGACACTATACTAACATGTTTATATTCAATTGGATATGAATGTAATTTCTCTAAAGTCTAATGCCATTGATACAACGGTATGTTTACTTTAATTATTATTTGTACACTATCACATGTTGACATCTAATTTCATATATTTTTTTCTTGGATCTGCAGTTCTAGAACAAGTTTTTGTGTTCTATAATCTAAAATTAAGAGTATTACGTTTTTAAATTATTTGGTTGATAAAAAAAAAAGAATTTACGATTCCATTATGATAAACAATTCTCCAAATTGTTCTTCATTTTTTATGGTTTTCATTGGGTGTGTTTTTCTTTGTTTTGGGATGTTTTTCTGCTCTCTTTTCCTATTTACGTTTACTCTATTTTCTTATTTACATTTAATAAACTCTCTTTTCTTATTTACATTTAATAATTAACAGTAAAAAATCATAGGATTTTTGTTTTTCTAAAAAAGAACATATTCTCAACTTTTTGTACATAAGACAGTGAGTCATTTAAGTTGTGTGAATATGTTATTTTTATGATTTGGAATTTTTCCAAATTTATTAGATATTAGGTTTATAATTTTTTTGACTTTAATTTACATTACACTGTCATAAAAAATTATGTGCGCGAGTACCGCGTGCGCAGATGGCTAGTATTATAAGTGAAAAGTAATTTTATTTTATTAGAAATAAAGAGTATTTTAGTCTTTAACAAATAAATATAATGAAAAAAGTATATCTAATATTTCAAAAATTAGAGTTATGGCGGTCAAATGTCTAAAATATTTTTTTGACGCAATTTTATTTTGGTTTAATGAGAAACTCCACCTAAAGGTTACAAAAAGTTCCATTGGATATTCTACCACTTTGGTTATTATAATAATATAGCTACAAAAAGCATTAGAGAATATTGGAGAATATTTATAATTTTGTTATTTTTTTTTAAAATTTGTATTAATTTAGGTTTTATAAGTTTTCTTAATTGTATCATGTTTCGTTGTATTTGTCATGATCACCAAAATTTGTAAATTCTATATATCTCTCTCGTTATCAATAATATTAATTACGGAGTTTTCTTTAATCTAACAAAAAGACACTTTGTAAGAATGAAAAATCAAATTGCATGAGACACATCAAACTATTGATGTTGGACTGGAGATAATATTAAAAATTATTTGATATCAATTCTTCAACATATTACAATTTTTTAAATAAGATAACTAGACTCGAAGGCGCCGTAGATAGTGTTGTACATTTCGTTTGGAAGTATTGTACATTTGAAGCAAGAGCAAATCGACGAGATCGCATACTGAGATTGGAATGCAGTGAAATCGAAAGCTGCCAATGTGGCGGTGGCTGAGGGTGGTTCGTCGTGTAAGAATATGCAAGATTTTTTGGACGAGGTTGTTCATATTAGTAGGAAATTAGTACAATAGTTTCATAGGATAAGTTCTCTTGCAGATTTAGTTTCAAAGTTTACAAATTTGTAAAATTAATTCCATAAAATACATTTTCTTGGCATTATTTATCGCAACAGTTAAAAAAATATTGTAACCTAATATGCCATCGTACATCCTACTGCGAAAATGTGTATCATATCTTCTACTATATTATAACAAGGTTATAATTACTTTTCCACCAAATAGAATTTTCTCATAATTTTGAATTTTTTAATTATAAAAAAATATCTAATTGGTTCGTTCAAATTCTCAACTTCCCATTACTCCACTGTTCAAATTCTCAACTTCCCATTACTCCACTATCATTAGGTAAGTTATCATCAAGTAAGTTTCTCAACTTCCCATTACTCCACTATCATTACGTAAGTTATCTTTCAATTTTTTTAATTGTATGAAATTTTTGTTTCCACTCTTGTAATTTATCATTTTTTTGTTGCTCACTTCACCGGAAATTACAATAATATATTTTCACTGTTATTTGATTACGGTATGAATTTTAGGTAAATCTTTTGATGAAATTCATTTCATTAAACTCAAGCCAATTATGCAGTTTCTGAATTTTTTTCAAGACAATTATGCAGTTTTTGGATCATATTCTCAACTGAATTTTAGATGCCAATTTAATAGATGCAATTTTTTAATTTTATTTTCTTTCTACTATGCAGATTATGTATTTAAAGCAGAGGGGAAGTTTGGGGATCGCAATGGACATCACTCCACCAAGAGACGTGCCCGAGGCCTAAGGGAGATCAAATTAAGACAAGCATATTATGAGGATATGTAGAGAAACTGAAGAAGACATGGCGGAAGAGAAACTGAAGAACAAAATAAACAACAAAGCAAAATAAACATGAGATGTGGAACTGGTAATGGATTCATGTGCACCGATGATCTCAGACCTGTTTTGCAATCGGTAGTGGCGGGTTTGAGGATGAGGGGTAGTTTCGGTAATTCAGTCTGTAAAGAGGTTTCTTGGTTATGCATTCTTCTGCAACTTGCATGTAAACAAATATATATTTGTGTGTGTATTTGTTTCTCACTCCTTCAGAGAAAAATATTAGAAATATATGTATGGAAGAGAAGAAGGTTAATTCAGCAGAAGTTGTGCGCGCGTGGCTGTGTATTTGTATTTCTGTTTGGGTAGTTATAAAAGTGCTAGTTGGCTTTATTATTTACAACACGCTTTTGTGTTAGGTTTGTTGGTTAGGCTATATATAGGGTTTCTCTTTCTCTCTTTACGCAGAATATATACACATCTTCAGAACATTGAGTTTCAATTCGATCATCAATAATATTTCTGATTCTCTTTTCTTCGATCAATCTTCTTCTTCTTCTCTCTTATTGTTCGTCCACCATGATCCATGCCATGACTTTAACATGGTATCAGAGCAAGGTCTACTTGCTTTGATTACCCATCCCAAAGACGATCATCTGTTATTGATTCTGGAAAAGAAATAGGGTTCTTTTTTCTTCCGCTGCAACTTCTCCAAATCTCTTCATCATGAATCCAGAAGGAAGCACATCAACTACTCCAGGAAGCGTGCAGACCAACAAAGAAATATCTGCAATCGACTTCCAAAATCCATTATTCATACATCCATCGGATTCACCCAATCTTGATATTGTTTCCGAAGTCTTGCGGGGTTCCGATAATTATAACGTATGGAGTAGAGAAGTCATTGTGGCCCTCGAAGCAAAAAACAAAATTGGATTAATAGATGGCTCCTGTCAAGAACCGGATTTGAATTCTTTTGAATATCCCTATTGGAAGCGATGCAATGCATTAGTTAAATCTTGGATACACAAGTCTTTGAGCCGAGAACTAATCCATGGTGTCGTTTATTGTGAATCGGCAAGAGCAATTTGGCTAGACCTTAAGGAGAGATTTGACCGGGTTAATGGTGCAAGATTGTACTCTTTGCACAAGAAAATCAACAACATAGCCCAAGGAACAGCCACTGTTTCAGAATATTACTCACAACTGCGGGTCCTATGGGATGAATATGACTCTCTCACGCCCTCTCCCTCCAAGATCGTATCAAAGGAATATAGCGATTTCATCAATCAACAAAAAATGATACAATTTCTTGTAGGCTTGAATGAAGGATATAGCCACGTTAGATCACAAATTCTCTTGATGTCTCCTTTGCCTACGTGTAATCATGTTTATTCCATGGTTTCAAACGAAGAAACACAAAAAGGAATCACCTCTCAAAACACTGATTCATCGATGGCATTACTAGGAAATTCCTTTCAAACTAACAATAAAGGGAAAGGACCGGATAAAGACTCCATGTTTTGTGATCATTGTGGTATCTCCGGCCATACCAAAGACAATTGTTTTAAAATCCACAGGTTCCCACCCAACTGGAGAGGTGGAAGACGTGGAGGTGGGAGAAAAGGAAGTTTTCGAGGGAGATCCACTGGTAGAGGAAACTATAATAATGCTAACCATGTTTCTGGACCTACGGACTTCACTCAAACCAAGACAAGAGCTGCTGATGAACATCCAATAGAGGATCATACCATGCCAAAATCTCAACCTGGATTGAGCCACCAGCAGCTTCGGCAAATCATGGAGATCATAGGCCAAATCAAACCTGATGGCAGTACCCCTAATGCCTCAACCAACACCGCTAATGCAGGTAACACAGGTATGGCCTATCCTAAAATCCATATGAATATGCATCAACAGTCCCTCATAAAAGATGCGTTTTGGATTCTTGACTCCGGAGCCAACCAACATATGACCTCCAATCACACACTTTTCACATATTATGATAATGATCCTATCACTACTAATGTCCACCTTCCTAATGGGACATTAAGCCAAGTCATCAAATCTGGCACCATCAATGTTGGTTCTAATATAACGTTGAATCATGTTCTTTATATTCCGGATTTTAAGCATAATCTCATCTCCATATCTAGACTTATTGTTGATGCTAATATTTATGTGAGTTTCTATAAGGATTTTTGTGTTCTACAGGAAATAGGGACTGGATTATTGAGAGGGATTGGTAAGATGCACAATGGGTTGTATTACCTTAGCCATGTTAACAGTGATCATTTCTCATGTAATAAGATTGCTTGTACTGATTCTAGTAGCTCTAGTAATGTTGTGCTTAATAAAGCCAATTTGTGGCATCAAAGGCTTGGACATATGTCTTACAATAAATTTCAATTGCTTCCTAATTTGAATATTCAAGTTGACAAGCTTGACAAGTTTTGTACCCTTTGCCCTTTAGCAAAACAAAGTAGGGAACCTTTCCTTATCCACACCAAGCATACTTTAGAGACCTTTGATCTTGTTCATATTGACGTTTGGGGCCCATATAAAGAAGCCACTTACAATGGTGAAAAATATTTTCTCACTATCGTTGATGATCATTCAAAGTGTACATGGATTTTTTTACTCAAACTCAAATCTGAAGTAATTCATTACCTTAAAGACTTTATTCAATACGTTGAGACTCAATTCTCCAAAAAAATAAAAATTATTCGGAGTGACAATGCCTTAGAATTCTTTAGCAATGAGTGTAAATCCCTATTTGCCAAACAAGGCATTATTCACCAAAGCTCTTGTGCCTATACACCTCAACAAAATGGTGTCGTTGAACGAAAACATAGACACATTATGGATGTGGCAAGAGCTTTAAAATTCCAATCTCACGTTCCTATTAAGTTTTGGGGTGAATGTGTTAAGACCGCGGTATATTTGATCAATCGAACTCCTTCCCCTATTCTACATGGTCATACTCCCTTTTATCTTCTTTATGGTACACATCCACCTTATGACCACCTTAGGACTTTTGGGTGCTTGTGTTTTTCAAAAAATTTACCCCAATTGGACAAGTTCCAACATAGATCCAAAGCTTGTGTCTTCTTAGGGTATTGCCCCGTTCAAAAAGGATATAGACTTTTGGACTTAGAAACCATGAATATTATTGTCTCACGGGATGTTCTCTTTCATGAACATGTTTTTCCCTTCTCAGCTGTTGATACTTCAGGTTCTAAGTCTCACTCTTCACCACAGGACACAACTTTGTTTCATGATGATGTTATGCAGGAATTGCCTCTCACACAACAATCTTCTGGACAACAGCAACCCCATTTCAGCCCTGACCCCAGTCCACAACAACCATCTGATATTGAGGCTCCTAATCCTGAAGAACCTAGCACTAATGCAGACCACACTCTTCAACCTAGAAGGTCTACTCGGCCTGTTAGACCACCATCTTGGCTACAAGACTATATTTCACCTATTGCAGACTCATCATGCAATCTGTCTTGTACAAAATACCCCATTTCAGATTTTTTAAGCTATGATTCTATTCAGCCCGGTTATAAGGCTTTTTTATCTTCTGTTAACAATATTATCATCCCTGATTCTTATAGTCAGGCTAAAGGATGCTCTCATTGGGAAGCCGCTATGACAACCGAACTTCAGGCCCTTGATCTCAACCATACATGGGATGTTGTGAATCTACCGCCCGGAAAGACCACAGTGGGTTGCCGATGGGTATATAATATTAAGCTTAAGTCGGATGGACAGATCGACAGATACAAGGCAAGGTTAGTTGCCAAAGGATACACCCAATTACCGGGAATAGACTACAATGAGACATTCTCCCCGGTTGCCAAACATGTCACTATCCGAGTTCTCCTATCCTTGGCTGCCATTCATGGTTGGGAGTTGTGGCAAATGGATGTCACCAACGCCTTCCTTCAAGGTGACTTAGAAGAAGAAGTATATATGCAAATTCCTCCTGGCTACAAGCTGCCCAACCCCTCTTCATATACGCATCCAGTTTGTAAGCTCAAAAAGTCATTGTATGGACTCAAGCAAGCAAGCCGCCAATGGAATCACAAATTTAGTGAGGCTATGAAATCCTTTGGCTTCGTTCAATCAAAAAATGACTACTCGTTATTCATCAAAACGAAGGGCAGTAGTATGGTGGCTTTACTTGTGTATGTTGACGACATTGTCATCACGGGAAATGACAAACTCTTGATGACTCAATGCAAGGATTTCCTGAACCACACCTTTTACATGAAGGACTTGGGCAACCTAAAATTCTTTCTTGGCATAGAAGTGGCTAGAAGTGACAAGGGGATTTGCCTAAATCAACGCAAGTATGTTTTGGATCTCTTGGCAGACACAGGTATGTTGGCAAGTAAACCGTTGGGAACTCCCATGGAACAAAACATTAAGTACACAGCTGAAGAAGGTGGTAAAGATGATCCATATATTCAGAATATTTCAGAATTTCAGGGAATTGTTGGAAGACTCATTTACTTATGTTTAACAAGACCGGATATTAGTTATGCGGTCCAAATTGTGAGTCAATTTATGCATAAGCCCAAAAAATCACATCTTGATGCTGTCATTCGGATATTGAGGTACTTAAAAGGATGTCCGGGGCTAGGCATTCTGTTATCTTCTACGAGCAAGTTGGAGATGCGAGCATATTGTGATAGTGACTGGGCTACTTGCCCAATTTCTCGAAGGTCGACAACTGGTTATGCTATTATGTTAGGTGATTCTTTAATTTCGTGGAGATCAAAAAAACAAACCACGGTGTCTCGAAGCTCCGCTGAAGCCGAATATCGTGCAATGGGCACGACAACAGCAGAAATTATATGGCTGCTAGCTTTGTTTACAGATTTAGGATTTAGTAACATGAATCCTGCTACCATCTATTCGGACAGTAAATCCGCCATACAAATTGCGGCTAATCCCGTCTTTCACGAGAGAACGAAACATTTAGAAGTTGACTGCCATTTTATACGTGATAAGATTCAAGAAGGTGTGATCAAGACTATATATGTTCCATCGCATTTACAACTAGCAGACGTTTTAACAAAGGCCTTGGGAAGAATTCAATTCAACTCTTTGATTGTCAAGTTGGGTGTTTTTAATCTCTACCAACACTCAACTTGAGGGGGCGTATTAGAAATATATGTATGGAAGAGAAGAAGGTTAATTCAGCAGAAGTTGTGCGCGCGTGGCTGTGTATTTGTATTTCTGTTTGGGTAGTTATAAAAGTGCTAGTTGGCTTTATTATTTACAACACGCTTTTGTGTTAGGTTTGTTGGTTAGGTATATATAGGGTTTCTCTTTCTCTCTTTACGCAGAATATATACACATCTTCAGAACATTGAGTTTCAATTCGATCATCAATAATATTTCTGATTCTCTTTTCTTCGATCAATCTTCTTCTTCTTCTCTCTTATTGTTCGTCCACCATGATCCATGCCATGACTTTAACAAAAAAGAGGAGGAAGTGTAACGGTATTCTATTCCAAGTGAAAAGTGTATGCCCAATGCGAATTTCGTAAGAAGAACTTTAGTAATAAATTTTAGAGTTTTAATATTTTAGGATATATTCATTAACCTGATAATACATCGAAATAATATATACAATTATATATTCAATATGAAACTTTGATGTTATATGTATTATATTGCACTATACTTGGATTTCTATTTTTTCTATATTTTGTTGCTCAAATAAAAGAATATGCACTATTCACACATATATATATATAATATATATAAATTATTGTTGAGCATGCTTAGTGTGTGAATTCATGGACATATAAATCATTTAATTAACAGGACATTACTCGACAAAAACATATAGATGTACATGTTGATTCATATAACTTTTTTTATTCTTATATTTTGATTTGATTCAATGTTTCAATCGTAATTAGGTTTGATTCAATGTTTCAATTGTAATTAGGTTTGATTCAATATTTTAAATGGAATGTAGAAACATATAGACGCATATGTTAACTCATATAATTTTTTTATTATTATATTTTGATATGATTTAATATTTCAATTGTAATTATATTTGATTCAATATTTCAATTGTATTAGGTTTGATTCGATTCAATAGTATAATTGGAATGCATAAACATATAGACTCACATGTTAATTCGTATAATTTTTTGGAGGATAATATATGAATCCCCATGCCAAAATTCTGATATTAATGATTAACATTTATCTTCTAACATTTACTTAATCGTACTACTATTTGTTTTGTTTTTTCTACTATGTTTTTGGTGTGAATTTTATACTATTTGTTTTTCAGCCCAACCTTCCATACATCTAAACTATATTTATTTGGTATTATCTTACGTGGTAAATTTATTTTGTATTATCTTAGTTTATTATCATAGTTTAATTTGCCACCAACGTAAAATAATTCAATATTTTAATCGAGAAATGTGCCTTTTTGATTTCTAGCATAACATTATTCTATTTATTTGGGCTTAATTTGGTTTATAGATCGGACTATACTTTAGGAATCATTTTGAGCCAGAAATAATTCATAATATGATGGACTATTATCTCTTGATAAAGGATGACAATATTTATTGTAATGGGCATTTTTTTCATTTCTAACCTAAAGAATTATTGTATTTATTTGCGCTGAAATTAGGTTTGTATATTGTGCTATACTTGAGGAATTATTTTGGGCTGAAAATAATTCATAATATGATGGATTATTATTTCTTGAGAAATGATAAGAATATTTATTGGAATGATAATTTTTTTCATTCTAGCCTAAAAAATTATACTACTTATTCGGGCTAAAATTAGGTTTGTAGATTGGGCTATACCTGATAAATTATTTTGGGCGGAAAATAATTCATAATATGATGGGCTGTTATTTTTTGAGAAAGGATCACAGTATTTAATGGAATGGGCACTATGATCCGAATGCGAACACATACAAAAGTACTTTTTCGTCACTTTGGTAATCATACATACAATCTTCACACGACACAATTATTCTAACTATAACCCAAACAAAGCACATACTTTGTTATAGAAAATTACAAAATTAGTCAAGTGGTTATAGGGGTTGGCAAAATTAGTCAATAAATTCTTGAATTACCATCATAAAGTGTTTTTTTATATTTGACTATGAACTTAAGTTCTGTAAAAGAATTCTTATTTTCTAGTAACAATGAAAACATTTTTAACGTTAAATAAGATGTCATTATGCAAAGTAAAAAGTTAATTGCATTGTGACAACAACAATTCCTTACAAAAATATAGAAAATTACAAAATTAGTCAAGTGGTTATGGGGGTTGGCAAAATTAGTCAATAAATTCTTGAATTACCATCATAAAGTCTTTTTTTATATTTGACTATGAACTAAGTTCTGTAAAAGAATTCTTATTTTCTAGTAACAATGAAAACATTTTTAACGTTAAATAAGATGTCATTATGCAAAGTAAAAAGTTAATTGCATTGTGACAACTACAATTCCTTACAAAAATTTAGATATAATATTCTTGCCATAAATTTGGCCCAAAATCTAAACTTCATCTTCAGTTAGATATATAATATAATTACTCTTCAATTTTATCTTAATTTGATTATTCATCTCAATTAGATCAAAAAATTTAAACAATAATTAACACAAAAGATTATAGTGTTCTCCTAGAGTTGAATCAACTCTCAACCATTAATTCGACTCGAGGTTTACGAGTTTGAGCTCAAGCTCAATTACTTTGGTTGAAACTCACGGGGGTTCAATGTAAATAAAAGTAATTTTAATAATATAATTTATAAACAAAATAATTAGTATTTAGAATGAATAGCTTATAGGGAATGCTTTTCTATGTAGTTATATTGATAATTGTTTTGAACAAGTACCCTCCTTTTTTGTGTTTAGAACAAATTAGGACAATCAATATGCCTTAATACGTAGTTCATAACTTTTTGTACTTTAAAACAAATGGGATTATATTTCCAGAAAAAAAAAATGGGCCATTTTAACGCATAAACTCTTTCAAAAATAAAGAAAACTGAAATTTGATTATCTCTAATCTATCTATTAATATATATAGGAGGGGCTGTGATGCCTCAAATATAAATTGTTAGATTTATCATTATAATCAATTAATTTCAAACGGAGGCATTTAGCAAAGTATCATTGTATTTATTTCATTCGGATAAAGGATACTTTGCTTATTACATTCGATTTTACCAACAAGTTTAAGACAATGCATGACTACCATGTGAATTTGAGCTGATTATTACTTGTAAGTAACATAAGGTGCAAACCCATCGTTTTTATTCAAAATAATCTACAGCTAGTTGAGCTCGTTAAAGAAATTTATGAAAAATTAGGATTTAGTAGTGCATCTAATACACCCGATTAAAAATAACATGTTTCTAAATCTCAATACAGGTCGAAGCTGCACCGAGTCTGAGCGAGTTAGTGTAGGATTGAACACGAGCTCATATAAAATTATTCGAGCTTCAACCAAAAGTCAAAGCTTAAATTTAGTTCGAATTCATTGTAGAATTAAACTCTGGCTCATAACTAAATAAGATTTGCAGATGATATAGTAATAAAAATAATATAATGTTTTATAATTATACAATAAACTGAGAGCCCCATATTAAACGCCATATATATAATAATGAATGACATCTCATGTGGATTCACCGCATTCAACTCATCATATCCAACAGTGGTCATAGTGGTCATCGACCAATATAATCCAATAACGTAACGAGTTAGCGAACTCGTGTCATTTTCTCCCATCCATGTATTCTTAGGATCAGGATATCGAGAAGCTAAGCAGTAATATAAGCACGCAGCAGTGTGAACTGCAAACATAGTGATCTACAAGACAAAAATAACATTGTTCACTAAAATATATCTCATTTCATTCACGATAATTTTCAATTAGACTAGAAATAAACTTACGCTTATGAGCCATACCCATCTAACACAACAGTAGTTGTACTTCATACTTTTCTCTAACCTATGTAAAAGAATGACAAATATATGAGTATACCAAAACAAATCGCAATACACCTTAACACCTTTAAAGTTGAGCAATATAGATGATGTTTATATTCAAAGAAACAAAATTAAAGCATTTTAACTGGCGAAGAAGGCACGAACTCTTCTAAGTCGTAAAAGTTGAGGTACGATAAACCAGCCAAATATCCATGAAGATTTTGGATAAACTATATAAGCAACTTCAACAGGAATGATGGATAATAAATCCGAAATGAACCATGATTTGGCATACTTCTCAGCAATTGTGCGTTGGTCTCCAACAAGACAATTGTGGGCAAAGATGGATGGGGTGAGATATACAGTTGTCAAATATAAACTAATATAAAATGCAATTTAAATGCAAATACAAGACATAATATTGACTAACAAATAAGGTAATCATTACAAGTTCATAAACAATAGGTCTAACAAAAATTAGTATTTTCTAAAGAGGATAAAAAAGAATGTGTAATCACAATTTGCTAAGTCGTGTTATCTCCACGAATAACCAGGATTGCCATATTTCCGAGGAGATAAACTGAGAACCCCATATTAAACGCCATATATACAATAATGAATGACATCTCATGTGGATTCACCGTATGCAAGTCACTGTATCCAACAGTGGTCAGAATGGTCATCGACAAATATAATCCAATAACGTAACGAGTTAGCAAACTCGTGTCATTTTCTCCCATCCATCAATTCTTAGGATCAGGATAGCGAGAAGCTAAGCAGTAAATAAGCACGCAGCAGTGTGAACTACTAACATAGTGACCTACAAGATAAAAAATAACAATGTTCACTAAAATATATCTCATTTCATTCACGATAATTTTCAATTAGACTAGAAATAAACTTACGCTTATGAGCCATACCCATCTGACACAACAGCAGTTGTACTTCATACTTTTCTCTATCCTACGTAAAAGAATGACAAATATATGAGTATACCAAAACAAATCGCATTACACCTTTAAAGTTGAGCAATACAGATGATGTTTATATTCAAAGAAACAAAATTAAAGCATTTTAACTGGCGAAGAAGGCACAAACTCTTCTAAGTCGTAAAAGTCGAGGTACGATGAACCAGCCAAATATCCATGAAAATTTTGGGTACACTATATAAACAACTTCAGCAGGAATGAAGGATAATAAATCCGGAATGAACCAAGATTTGGCATACTTCTCTACACTATATAAGCAACTTCAGCAGGAATGAAGGATAATAAATCCGGAATGAACCAAGATTTGGCATACTTCTCAGCAACTGTGCGTTGGTCTCCAACAAGACTATTGTGGGCAAAGATGGAGGGGGTGAGATATACAGTTGTGAAATATAAACTAATATAAATGCAATTTAAATGCAAATACAAGACATAATATTGACTAACAAATAAGGTAATCATTACAAGTTCTTAAACAATAGGTCTAACAAAAATTAGTATTTTCTAAAGAGAATAAAAAAGATTGTGTACTCACAATATGTTGAGTCTTGTTATCTCCACGAATAACCAGTAATGCCATATTTCCGAGGAGATAAACTGAGAGCCCCATATTAAACGCCATATATACAATAATGAATGACATCTCATGTGGATTCACCGCATGCAAGTCACCGTATCCAACAGTGGTCAGAATGGTCATCGACCAATATATAACAAGTTAGCAAACTCGTGTCATTTTCTCCCATCCACGTATTCTTAGGATCAGGATATCGAAAAGCTAAGCAGTAATATAAGCACGCAGCAGTGTGAACTGCAAACATAGTGACCTACAAGATAAAAAATAACATTGTTCACTAAAATATATCTCATTTCATTCACGACAATTTTCAATTAGACTAGAAATAAACTTACGCTTATGAGCCATACCCATCTATCACAACAGTAGTTGTACTTCATACTTTTCTCTAAACTATGTAAAAGAATGACAAATATATGAGTGTACCAAAATAAATCGCATTACACCTTTAAAGTTGAGCAATACAGATGATGTTTATGTTCAAAGAAACAAAATTAAAGCATTTTAACTGGCGAAAAAGGCACAAACTCTTCTAAGTCGTAAAAGTCGAGGTATAGTGAACCAGCCAAACATCCATGAAGATTTTGGGTACACTATATAAGCAACTTCAACAGGAATGATGGATAATAAATCCGAGATGAACCAAGATTTAGCATACTTCTCAGCAATTGTGCGTTGGTCACCAACAAGACTATTGTGGGCAAAGATGGAGCGGGTGAGATATACAGTTGTGAAATATAAACTAATATAAAATGCAATTTAAATACAAATACAAGACATAATATTGACTAACAAATAAGGTAATCATTACAAGTTCATAAACAACAGGTCTAACAAAAATTAGTATTTTCGAAAGAGAATAAAAAAGATTGTGTACTCACAATTTGCTGAGTCTTGTTATCTCCACGAATTACCAGGAATGCCATATTTCCGAGGAGATAAACTGAGAGCCCCATATTAAACGCCATATATACAATAATGAATGACATCTCATGTGGATTCACCGCATGCAAGTCACCATATCCAACAGTGGTCAGATTGGTCATCGACCAATATAATCTAATAACGTAACGAGTTAGCAAACTCGTGTCATTTTCTCCTCAACATATTGTTTTAAAATTAGATAAAGTATTTATAGTATTGCCTCGAGCTCGAAAAAAACGTCAAGCTCAGCTCGTTTACACCCCTAGACTTCCACTAGTGAAAGATTATATTTTACATAAAGATCAAATTTTTAGATAAAGACTACATTTTTATATACTAATTTCAAAAATAAAAATAAAAATATTTTTACCATATATAATAATGTTTTAAGTTAAAGAAAGATTACTATTACACACATGTTATCACTTTTTATGGATAATAATATATACATATATTGATAAAAAAGAAAAGAGAAAACAAGGTGGGTGCTATTTAAACCTAGTTAGTTTCTTTCACCTCAAACAAAAATTCGAAACCAAAACTAGTCTTTCCAATAACAAGTTCATAATGGACGTTAGACAAGGAGATAAATTTTTCTTATTATCTTTCATATTATATTATTTATTTCTTATTTCTATTTGTCCATAAAAATGTGATAACATGTGTGTAGTAGGAATCTTTCTTTAACTTAAAGCTTTATTATTGTAAAAATATAATCTTTCTTTCATTTTTGAAATTAGTATATAAAAATGTATTCTTTATATAAAATTTGATCTTTATGTAAAATATAATTTTTCATAAGTGGAAGTCTAGGGGTGTAAACGAGCCGAGCTTAGCATTTTTTTAAGCTCAAGCTCGAGCTTTACTATACAAGCTCGAGCCCAAATTTTTCGAGCTCGGGCTCGAGCTTGTGAGCATGAGTTTGAGCTCGAGCCGAGCCCCAAGCTTGAGAGCTCGAGCCGAGCCCCAAGCTTGAGAGCTCGAGCCGAGCCAAATATTTTTTATTTTTTTTCAATTATTTAATATATATTTATTAACTATTTAATATATATTTATTAATAGAATAATAAAAATATATTAAAAAATAAAAAAGCTTGCGAGCCCGGCTCGGGAGCTTTTATCAGAGACAAATGAGCTCGGGCTCGAGCTCGATAAAAAGTTCGAGCTCGTGAAGCTCGACTCGAGCTTGAGCCAAGCTCGTTTAATCGAGCTCGAGCCGGCTCGGCTTACACCCGTAAGTGGAACTTCTATACATTTTCTTTATGTAAAATATAAAACTATAAACTAATCTTAAGAAGTGGAACTTCTATACATAAAAATATAACGAAGTCAACAATGCAAATGCCATTATTCCTCCTCCTCCTCATGAGATTATTTAATATTTTATTTTTAAAAAAAATCTGTAAGAATTTTGAAATTAATTATTTCTTCCAGTCTAATTATTAATTTCAAAATTCTTACATCTTTTTTTAATAAAATACTGTCTAAATCTGCAATGAACAATTGTAGATTGTAGCAACTTTTAAGGTTAATGATTTTTGCGCTAAGGTTGTCGTACTTTGTAGTAGACCTCAGAGAATAAGAAAATTGAGTCAACTACTATGTTTAAAGAGTTCGACATTTTCAAAATTGTGTGAGCAATTTAGGTGAGGTCATTTTCCGTAAATGTTTTTGCTAATATTTATTTTGGTAAGTAATTAGTTGTTATTATGTTCTATTGACAAGACATCATTATTTTAAAATAATACAACTAAGAAATGACAAAAAAATAGTGTTTAACTCATTATCCTTTTATCAAATTAAACAATTGTTTTTTTTATCTTGTTATCAGCATTTGGAGGGAGATGAATATTCAAGAATGAAACAGATTTTGCGAGATACAAAGATGATTACCGACAGACATTGACCTTCCTCTTATTTAGTAGTTTACCATGTGCAGATTTTGTGTTGTAGAACACTATTATTCCACCAAGGAAGAGTATGTATGTTCATCAACAAAGTTTCTAACACACGTAATGAAAACTACACAATATAGCACTATATTTTCATTATATAGAAGTTGCACTAATGAGATGTTATATTCAGTTCTTAGTTCCAAATGTGCATCTTCTCCGAAACCTAAAAAAGCATTAAGATACACAACAAGAAAGTAAGAAACTAAGAAAAGCGGGCCATGAGCTAGTGGAGGAGCAGACCATGCTATAACGGCGGTTTTGGATGCCATAGTTACTGTGAATAATGCTCTACTAGACTGCTTCCTATATATACAGAGAATGTATTTAATAGGTTCTGCTAAAGATGGAATTTTATTCCTAATTTTGGTAGTGGGAGTTTTAATTTATTTTTTTAAGAGAAAGTGCATATCTGATCCCAAAATGGACCAATTTGTGACAACACTTAGGTAAGTGTTTCCAAATTTTAGAAACAAAGTATTTTATCATTGAGATGTCAAAGTAAAAAGTTAATTGCTTTGTGACAACTGCAATTCCTTGCAAGAATTTAGACATAATATTCTTTCCATAAATTTGGCCCCAAAATCTAAACTGCATCTTCAATCAGATATATAATATAATTACACTTCAATTTTATCTTAGTTTGATTATTAATCTCATTTAGATCAAAAAATATATATATTAACACAAAAGATTATAGTGTCTCCTAGAGTCGAATCGGCTCTCAACCATTAATTCGACTCGAGTTTTACGAGTTTGAGCTCAAGCTCAATTACTTTGGTTGAAACTCACAAGTCAATGTAAATAAAAGTAATTTTAATAATATACCATTATGAATAAAATAATTAATATTTAGAATGAATAGGAATTATAAGGAATACTTTTCCATGTAGTTATATTGATAATTGTTTTGAACAAGAAGTACCCTCCTTTTTTGTGTTTTAGAACAAATTAGGAGAATCAATATGCCTTAATACGTAGTTAGTTCATAACCTATTGTACTTTAGAACAAATGGGATTATATTTCCAGAAAAAGATGATCTATCTGTTAAAATGTATTTTAAATGCACAAACTCTCACAAAAGTCAAGAAAACTGAATTGGATAATAATGATCATCATCAATTTTCTAGCATTTTTGTATCCAAGAAAAATGAAATGAGCAGATTACGTAGACTGAAAAACAAGACACGGAACTGATTAAAATTGTTTGATTATATATTCAAATGTTCTTCATAACGAACTCCAAAACACTCAGATTTTACCTTTCAACCGAGATAAATGGTCTTGTAAACTGAATTGCAGCCAAAATCAGCCATGCCCCTTCTTCTTCTTCAACAATCCTCCTAACTCTCTGATTATATATTAAGTAAAATATATAATTTTCTGAATTGATGAGAAATTTAATGAAGTTATTGAAATAATGAGGAAGTAGTTGAATTAATAGAGTTTTGTAGTGTTTAGTCTTTTCATTAAATGAGTAGGTAAGAGACTCTGTGGGTAAGGGAGTAGGTGAGAAAATCTAATAGCCATAAATTCAGTCTTGTTTCATTTATCATAGTACTTTTGTTCTTGGTTTTTTGTCCTGTTTGCGTACAAAATGATACGTTCTTATTCTTGGCAATTGATATTTTATGCATGTCATGGAGAATAAATGAAAAGGATTTATGTATATATATATAGGAATATATGGGGGAATACTTTTCCTCCACATTCAAATATTCTCAAATCAAAGTTTAACATAAAAGATAACCAATAACTTAGACGTTTTGATATGACATAATTTTAATTTAAACTATGGTTTTTATCTAATTATATACATATATTTATATGAAAAATTAAATAATTAACTGACAATATTAAACAGCAATCTGGATTGCATTATTAAAATGAAAATAAATTAATAATAAAGTGTAATATGTTTTTTAGGTTTTAAAATTGAAAAATCAATTGAAACATATATGGTATATGAATATACAATTGAAAATAAATATAATATAAATGTTTGTTTATAATGGTCCCTTTATAGGAAACAAAAACAAAATACTTTAGAAAATTATAGGCAATAATTTATTTCTCTCATCTCCCAATAATTTATTGAAGTAGTTAACTTTGAAATATATTGTCATCTAGTAGGACTAATATACATATAGTATGATGAAAATGGTAGATTGTGAAATTCCATCTTCAATTTCTTTCACATTCTTCTGCTAACAATAGTACATGGTTTTTTCATTGATATATACAATATGAAAGAAACGGTAATAATTCGAAAATATTTATATGAAAACTCAAAGTATCATCGGTTATGTTTTTATACATGCAAGTGTTAACTTAATTGAAGTAGTTAACTTTGAAATATATTATCATCTCTAACAAAAAATTATTTTAGTAATTAAGTCTCAAGTATTGATCTAAAATGTGCTTAAATTTTGGATGGTTTAAAGGGTTTAGGGTTTACATATACACATAACAGAAAACTTGCTCAGTGATCTAAAATTTATTTTGAGAGTACTAACTTGCTCCATGATCTAATCATCAATTTTTTAATATGTACTAATCATCAATTCTATGATATATATTATTAATAATCTTAAATGCTCTTAGTACGTGATTGATTATTAGTTAGAATTGATTTAAAAAATTGACTGATTATTAAATGCAAATTGATCTCCACAGTTGGATCAAATGTCATTGGTCATAAGATCATTAAATAGAGCATATAAAAAAGGGAAAATGTTTTCCTAACTGACTGTGCATTTCTTGATAGATGCACAGACTCATCCTGGGCCCTAGGATTGTTAACATGGTAATGGGCAACTTATATACCCCGTTACCATTTATCTTTTTACCAAATTACAATACAATTTTATATTTCAATTAACCACCTCTTTATTTTTATATTTGCTTTATTTTAGTTTATAAGAAACTTACGTTATTGCCTAGAATTTCCGAATTTAATAAAAATCAGATAATAATTGATAAATTGAAAGTTTATTTGAATCTATTATAGTAAAATTGATTCGAATTATGTCTTCCAATTAATTAATCGTATCTGAAGACATACTTACAAACTTTTCATTATAAAAATCCAAAAATTTAATTACCTTCATGTAGTATATTAATAATTGATCAATTATATTTTTTTTCATTAAAATCAGTTTTTTAAAACGTTAAATTGTATAATATATATTTTAATATAAAGTAATTTTTAATATTTCATCAATTCTTATTATTTTTAATATGATAATTATCTGTAAATATATTTTTTAGAATATTTAAACAATCTAAAAAATTAAGATTATAATCACAATTAGTATCAGTAATCAATATTAATTTTTTCACAAATAAATCTCTACGAAATTATAATTAATTAATTTTCAGTCCAATTGATGACTAAGTGCAATCAAGTTGATGAATATATTAACATTCAATATTAGGTTTTTTGAAATGAAGTTGTTTAAATAATTTTTTTGAATTGAAAAGTATTACCATAGATTGGTGTGGAGTACAAAATTAAAGTAATTAATGAAAAAGCAGTAGGGCTAGTTGGGAGTGCAAAAGACAAATAAGCAAATTTAAAAAATCTAAGGAGCAAGTTGTGATGAAACGGAAGTCTACCGGCTGTAAGCTAAAATTTTACACACAGACTATAAGTTTAGCACTACTGATAATAAAGCTAGAAAATATAAAGCAATCACTTTTCAGACCTAACATTTAAAGCTCCATAAATGAGACTCTCCTAGTAGGTGCTTTTCTTTACTTCTTTTTCCTTTATTACTTATTAATTTATTACATATTCTTAAAAATAATTTTTTTTATGTAAAATCCAGTCGATTGAGCTGACGTGGCATATAATACCTATCTAAGATAATAATAATATTTTTAAATATATACTATTAAACTTTATGTAATATACTATTTTTTCTATTGAAAGTGAGAGGAAGAAACATCACCACCCCGATTTGAGAAAAGTATAAGTATACACTATATATTGTTATAATTTGATAATGCTGTGTAGTTTGGTAAAATTGAATTCAAATATTAATTGTCTACAACTGCAAGTCACGTGGTTTGTTGGGGAGCAAATAAATGCAATAAATGTTAATAAGACGACAAATATTATTAAGAAAATTTGGACAATGAATTAAATGTGACTATAGTACTATATACAGTACATGAAAACGTGGGACGCGAGATTATTTTAAATTTTGAATATCCAAATAAATTGACCATATCACAATAATTCATTTAGCAAAAAGATGCTTCCCCACAAATTATTGATCTAATGAGATGGGTCCTAAATCATACTTTATTAATCATCTCTTCATTTTTTTCATTTCCTCTCGGATGTCTAATCCTGATCAAGTTATAATTTACTCTTTAAACTCTAGATCGTCATGATAAGAATAAATTTAAGGTTACAAGTTGAGTATCTTATTTTAATTAAAAGAAAAAAAAATACTGACATTATTTATAAATGTATGCTAATGCAAAACGCTATAAACAGTACAGAATAATGCGACTATGTACAATGGTCACAACATTAAACACTCTTTTTCAATTCCCAACACTCCACATCATCTTATCTCTCTTCCACATAATAATTAAACACCCATTCAAATTTTACACTCTACAATGGTTTTGTTTAATAATATTCAACACCCTACCCCACTACTTTTATCTCATATTATTATTTATTTATCCTTTTAATTTTATGATTAGATTATAATAAGATTATCGTTTATAATTAAAAATAACGATGAAATAATTTCTTTTTCGATATTTTTTAAAATAAAATTTATTTAAATATTTATCTAAATATTAATCTTATTTATTTATCCTTTTATTTATCTAAATAAACACAAGAGTTGAGAATTGAAAGGATTATTGTTAGGATCCATTTCACTCACAAAATATTAAAAGATAAAGAACAATAATTTAGTAAAGGATAATAATATGATTATATTGAAAATGATCGAATTTTTTTTGGTATCCAAATCAAGTGAAACTAGTCTCTATTTATAGAGGAGAAAAAATGATGAATTTTGATATAATTTTTTTATATAAAAAAATTTATTTATTATCAAATAATTGGAGTGTGATAAAAATATCTACAATATGGTTAGCCAATAAGATCATGCCATGTAAGCTTTTCAATACCATGTAAAATTTCTCCACCAATTTAATCCACATCACCATTAAACACCCTATTCCAATGGTTTCAACTATTTAAAATATTAAACACCCTCTTTCAACACCCCCATTGTACATAGTCTGAGAAGGAGCAGCAGCTAGGGAAAAGAGGGAACAATTTGCTTAGTCTAACAATTTAATCATATCTTACTTAATGAATAATAATTGATTATGTGATATTATATATTCTATTGTAGAAGTGTTGGTGTTTTTTGAATTTTTGATTTGCCTAATATGTTCCTATATTTTACTTTTGAGTTTTGAATGGTATAACAGTCAAATAATTAAATTGTAATACAAGTTGTATATATATATATCTACAAATAAGATGTATAATTAAATTAGAACTTTATGATGTGTAGTACCTTCTTAAAAGTAAAATAGTCAAATAATGAAATACAATGTATATATAGGCACTAATAAATTGTGTATACTACGTTAAAACTACATGATAAAATTACATATAAATTTTAAATTTTAATTAAAAATATTTAATCTACGCATGCAAATTACAAAAATTTTATTAAAATGTTAGGTCACAACTTCTTCTACTCTAAAAATTAGTAAATTAAAATATATAAAATAGTTTCTTTCTTTACTAATTCAATCTTGATTAATTTCAAAAGCATCGTACGAAATATTTATTTCTCAATTATTCCAACCAAAATCTTCTATATTATAAGACATATTATAAATATTTCTTACTCACATAATTATAGCTTTTAAATTTCAATAAAATTGGATATTTTCTAAATATTTATTCATTCAATAGTTATAGTTTATTGAATAATAATTCACTTAATTAAAATCATTATATAAGTTTTGAACATATAATACTATAAAATAAGAATTATCTATACACTTAAATATTTTACGAGGTCAAGGCTTATAATTTATTTATTAAGTACTTACTTAGCTAAATTATTATTTAGCTTTTAAATGTTTAAGAACTTAGTTTCTTGTAAGTATTTAATTTAAGAGTTTGAGTATATTGATATTTTCGCATTTATTAACTTCATATATTTGAATGATTATTCAATTAATTATAATTTTACAATAAATTCAAAAAAGGTTATATAGTTTATAAAATATATTTATGAATCTAAATCATCAGAGTTAGTAAAATAAATTTATATAAATATGGTTTATGCACACTTTATTTTAAAAAAATCATACCGAAGAAAACAAAATACTATGTTGTTATTGAATTAAAGAAAAATATTGTTTCTCATTATGTTTTAGTTATTTTTCATATTGTGCATTAACTTTTACGCATAACATGCAATGTTTTTTAATTTTTTCTAGTTTCATTAACTAAGCTCAATTTAATAAATAAAAACGACATAAACAGTAGTACTGAAAATTAAATAAAAAGGGATGTTTCATTTATTTCAACCAACTAAGAGTAGGGAGACTGAGATTGGGATTTTAGGTTAAGTCACATTTAGGGGTGTAAATGAGACGAGCTCGAGTCGAGCTTGATAATTTTTCAAAGCTTGAGATCGAGCCTCAATATACAAGCTCGGGCTCATCGAGCTTAAATTTTCGAGCTCGGGCTAGAGCCCAAACTCGAGTCGAGTCGATTTTTTTTATTTAATATATATTTATTAATTATTTAATATATATTTATTTATATAATAATTTTTTAAATAAAAATAGCGAGTTAGAAACAAGTGGGATTGGACTCGAGCTCGATTAAGAGTTCGAGGTCGTAAAGTTCGGCTCGAGCTCGAAAAATTTGAGCTCATTTGAGCCGAGCCGAGCCGAGCCGGCTCGACTTACACTCCTAGACACATTCGATAATCTTAGGGAAAAATATATAGTACTCTAAGTTACAAAATTGAGAAATAAAGAATGATAATTCTGAAGTAGGAAACAAAAACAAGTGTCCACCTTTTGAGACACTATGAAAAATTATTAAAAGTATACACAAAAATACTATGAAAAAGAAGAAAGCTTTTTATTGGTCAAAATTAAATAAGATATAAATATAATGAAATATCAATTTACATAAAAGTTATTTATAGAAAGCCAAGGCTGGGGTCCCTGTCATTCTCACAGGGCACAAGCTTATTTGTTTTGTGTATTTAAGACCATGTACATTCGGTAGGCAAATTTTTCTCTTTTATTCCCTGCCACATCAGATTCCCTACCACATTCCCTATCACATTCCTTTCAACTCCACAACAGCTAGTCAATTAAAATTTTTTTACTTTCTCTTTCATCCACATCACTAATTTTAATAATTAATTTTATAGTTATAATTAAACCGAATACTCAGAAATTATTAAAAACGTACAAGAAAAACACAACAAACATCGATAAACTTAGAAAATTTGAAATTTGGAGTAAAAACCTTAAAAAAAACCTCAAATTTGAAAATATGGAGTAAAAATCTCAAAAAAAAATTAGTGTTCAAATGACACAAACTTAGACTCTATTTGTAGAGCTTGAAAAAAGAAAAATAATGGTGAAAAAAAAAATTAATTTTGTATAATTAATACTCAAAAAAACGATTTACAAAAAATAGGAAAAAAAAGAAATAAAGATGGGACGCGTGTCAGCGTCCCATTGGCTGCTAACAATTTGCCATCCAAATTCCTTGAAGGAAAAAATTCCCTACCACAATAATTCCCTATCAAATTCCCTACCTACTAAATCACTCTTTTTTTTTTCCCTCCATTTCCCCCCCAATTTGCCGGGCTTTTTTGATATAACCCCCCGAGGTATGCAGCTTTGGCAAATAACCCCCCGAGGTTTGAAATTTTGGCAAACAACCATTTCTGGTTAGTTGACCGTTAGTCAACAGTTAAGGTCATGGGCAAAATTGTAATCTAATAATTCCAAACAAATATATTAATTTTCAATGTATTTGTTTGGAATTAATAAAATTAATATATTTGTTTGAAATTATTAAATTACAATTTTGTAAATAAATAAAATTAATATATTTATTTAATATATTTGTTTGGAATTATTAAATTACAATTTTGCAAATAAATAAAATTAATAAAATTAATATGTATTTATTTTCAATGTAGTATTAATATATATGTTTGGAATTATTAAATTACAATTTTGCAAATAAATAAAATTAATATATTTATTTAATATATTTGTTTGGAATTATTAAATTACAATTTTGCAAATAAATAAAATTAATATGTATTTATTTTCAATATAATTCCAAATAAATACATTGAAAATTAATATATTTGTTTGGAATTATTAAATTACAATTTTGCCCATGACCTTAACTGTTGACTAACGGTCAACTAACCAGAAATGGTTGTTTGCCAAAATTTCAAACCTCGGGGGGTTGTTTACCAAAGCTGCATACCTCGGGGGTTATATCAAAAAAGCCCCCAATTTGCCTACCCAATGTACATGGTCTAAGATGTGGATAGTGATCTCTGGCATTAGCACATGCCTTTGTTAAGTACTTTTGTTTTGATTGATTGCTACACAGTTCCCCTCCAAGGAGTATTGATTATTACTTTCTGAACTTCTGCATTTAAATAGTCCAGAATACTCTTAAGGGGAAAATTCTGACCGTTGGTCCCGGTCCAGTTTCTTAAAGCCCTGTCGTGTCTACGAATAGAGAAAATGTCAATTTCTTTAACTTCCAAGTAGGTAGAATCTTTGACCCAGTCCATTATATGTTATATATAACACTAAATAATTGGTTGTCATTTTCTGTCTTGATTCTAAATGCAAATAGAAATATTGATTTCCAATGTAAACATGGGGCAACTTAACAAATCATCTGAAATTTATGTAGTTTGTCTATCTTAAGTGGCATAAAAAGAGTTAAATCTTTAGGAAGAATTAACGAACAAAGTAGAAAAACATTAAATAATAAATAGAGAATATGTAGACAATTATAGCAAGACTTAAGCACAGAATTACCATGAAACTCAAACGTTAAAGAAAAATACGTCAAATTATTGATAGCTTGATTTATATATTAAATGGTCATCTTATCTTAAATGCCAAAAACAACTCACTTGTTCTTCTATTGACTCGACCAACAGAACAAAATTAAGTAATTCTTATTCATTTTAGTTCTCCAGCCTACAAATGCAGGGTCCATTTTTCCAGTTTACATATACAGAGAGTGTTGTTAAATGTACAAAGAATTAATATCATACTTCAAAACAGCACACTAAGCAATCAATTCACCACTATGTTAGCAGCTTCCACTAAAAAACAAACAAACATGGTAGTCATCTACATCAAATATTATATTATATGGAAATCTCAATTAAAAAGCTAAAACTTATAGGATCAACGGCAATTTTCCTATCAGTAATGATATAAACTATATATTATGCTAATTTGACACTAAATTTTACACCTTTATTTATTTATATATTTAAATTAAATAATAAATCACTAAAAATATAGAAAAAATATAGCTGGGTCCAGCTGGGTATGCCAAACTCGTCCAGCAAGGTACATCTAGATATGCAGTATGCTAAAACTTAAAACTTAAAAGTATCCCTCCTCCAACACGTGGGTTTCATAAATTTTTTCACACTGCCAGGTTTCTACTTATTTTACTGAAAAAAATAAGATAAATTATTACGATCATTACAACTTCTTCCATTGGAAAAATTATATAACACATTGTGTTTAATATATTTGGTGTTGTTTTTTTCCCCACCTAATTCATGTCAAAAAACCGGTATAAATAATAAAGTAAACCATTCAAAAATCGCCCATAGATTATCTAAAGGTTATGTCCAATATGAAATTTTACAAAAATGATGTTATTAATTGTCGTTCTGCATTTTGATGTTACATTCTATACCCATATCACAAAACGATAAATATATGAATCAATATAAAGCATTTAAAAATTCTTTTTATTTATTATGAAATTAACAAGCATATATGATATATATAATTTATTTATATCATAGAACATAAAATAACAAAGTAAAATATAGACGATTTGAAAGTGCACTAATTAATGCATACACAATTGAATTGCATACTATAATTCTATAACCTTTAGGTAATCATCAATTACTTTATTTCAATTATGTTTAATCTCTTAGTTTACTTTTTATAGATGGATGTTAAGTATATGAAATCAATACAAAAATATTTTAATTTTATTTATATTTAAGAAATTATTTTGAACATTTGGAGTATTCTAATTCATATAATGTACAAAATTATCAATCACCTAATTCTCAATGGGCTGGGCTCAGCAATTGTGTATATATGGGCCCAGATAATTTATGCAACCATTCTATTAATATTTTCTTAAAAATATTAATCGTTTTCTAATAATCGGAAATATACTAATCCAATTTTCTCTCTAAAGCTGAGAAAAATGACATGTAATCAATGTAAAGACTTGAAATATTTCATTTCGATTTCTTACTTTATATATATTGAAATTGGATTCGACTCCGACCCGGATCCAACTCTCCCTTTTCGAAATGTTATGGGTTGGGTTCTAAATTTCAATCTCAATCTCTACACCAGATCATTCGTACACGAGTTTAAATGTATGCATATTTTGCATATTTATTATAGTACATAATATAACTTACAATAGTCTTTATATATACCCAATATCTCCAATAATAACCATAAAGTTTTATTTTTTTGGACCAAAATTTATTTCAGTCTAATTAATTAATTTTTGTCCCTAAAAAGTTCCCACTCGAATCCAACAAATATAGAAATGTTGCTAGAAATTAAGACACATTTTACAAAAATTAATGGTCATGCTTTTTTATATTGGGACGTTTGTTGCATATACCTCTGATATAGCATAACCTCGTAATCGACTCAAGGTCGTAGATGGCCCAAGGTCTTTCTACCTCGTAGGGGACCATACGACCCTAAGTGGGACCATACGACCCTAATGTAATTATTTAGGCATATTTACCAAAAAGTCCCTAATCTAATTATGCTTATTTGCATTACACTACCTAACCCGCGTGTTTTTATCGGGTCAAACCCGCTGTTGCCCTAGCCCGGGCAATCTGGGACGTACATTCTGGGGACACGTGTAAGACATCCCGTGTGTTCCGCTATCGTCCGTACATTGGGTACTGTGCCTATAAATAGCCCCATTTAATATTAGAAAGAGGACTTTGGACGGACTGAACTGTACCTCGAGAGTACATAGTACGATCTGACAGTACGTTCCCACTATTCTCTAAACCGAGTTAAGAACCTCGTATATGACCTTAATCACAACCTTGAACTACGTTTAGACTTTATCCTAATAGAAAGGTACGTAGGTAGCTCAGTGCGTCTGAGTGCAGTCTATATCCATTCTACGACCCTTTTAGGTCTTATCCGAGCCTCGGCTTGATTTGGCCCGTAAGTATTTTACGAGTTATATCAACCTCCTACCACCAATGTGGGACAATTTAGCGTTAAAGAAGATATAGTAGTCATTCGCTTCTCTCCTCGATATTAATCTTTATGAGTTTATTATTTTTTGATTTTGATTTGTGACTCGTGAGTAATATATTTTAGCAATAATATATAGGACACTTGCCAAAAAAGAAAAAGAAAATTAACATATACAATTGTTTCAAGAAGAGAAAAAAATGAATAAAAGACGTATGATCTTCCTAATTAAATGCCTCTTGTTCCTACTATGGCCATTTGACCTTTGTTTGTTGTAATGAAATTGATATAGCATAACCTCGTAAATGGCCCAAGGTCCTTCTACCTCGTATGGGACCGTACGACCCTAAGTGGGACCATACGACCCTGATGTAATTATTTAGGCATATTTACCAAAAAGTCCCTAATCTAATTACGCTTATTTGCATTACACTACCTAACCCGCGTGTTTTTATCGGGTCAAACCCGCTGTTGCCCTAACCCGGGCAATCTGGGACGTATATTCTGGGGACACGTGTAAGACATCCCGTATGTTCCGCTATCGTCCGTACATTGGGTACTGTGCCTATAAATAGTGCCATTTAATATTAAGAAAAGGACTTTGGACTGACTGAACAGTACCTCGAGAGTACCTAGTACGATCTGACAGTACGTTCCCACTACTCTATAAACCGAGTTAAGAACCTCGTATATGATCTTAAATACAACATTGAACTACGTTTAGACTTGATCCTAATAGAAAGGTACGTAGGTAGCTCAGTACGTCTGAGTGCAGTCTATATCCGTTCTACGACCCACCTTGGTCTTATACGAGCCTCGGCTTGATTTGGCCCGTAAGTATTTTACGAGTTATATCAGGTGGCGCCGTCTGTGGGAAACTACTTGAAGATCGTTGGAAACATGAACTCAACTAATGCTATGGACAATCAGGACAACACCCCGAACGAAGAAACTCCTTTAGCCAGAAATGTTGGCGGAGTTGGATCTAGTACACTGATCACTTTAACTCAGGAAGAGCTGGATCGTAGAGTCCAGTTGCAAGTGGAAGAGATGCTGAGAGCACGTGCTGAGAAGGCTCCAATTGCACCTCGAAGACTATTTGTTGACGAGCCAAATCCCGAGAAAGAATTTGGAAGTGGCAGCCGGACACAAGCTCCGGTGGAAATCGCTGACGACGCTCCCAGACGAGTCAGAAATGTTACTGCTCTCATGGCTCGAAACGCACCATTCTCGGAAGAGATAATGATGGAACTGCCAGATAAGAATTTTACGATGCCTAATCTGCCAAAATACGATGGTACTGGAGATCCCATACCTCATGTAACATCTTTTGAACTGTTAATGTCTTTTCAGGATCAATCGGACTCTGTCAACGCAAGAATATTTATCTCGACTCTGATTGGGCAAGCCCAAGACTGGTTTACGAGCCAATACATAGGCTCCATTGTGTCGTATCCTCAGCTGATTCGAAAATTCGAGAATCACTTCGCCAGTAATAAACGAGCAAAAAAATCCATATCCATGATTATGGGTTTAAAACAGAGCTCCACCGAGAGCTTACGAGCTTTTATGCATCGCTTCAATCAAGAGATCCTAGACTTCCCAGATTTAAACCACGATCTGATGGTTACGATCCTGCTTCGAGGTTTACTCGCAGGACCATTCGCCGATGCTATCGCGTGAAAAACCCCGAAATCCCATGAGGAAATGATGGAGCTGGCAACAGAATATATCAATCAAGAGGAAATGAACAAACTAAAAAGCACCGAGAGTGAACTCCCTACGAACTATCCGCACAGGGATAGAAGGGAGGGAAACTCCGAGGATGCTAAAAAGTACGATTCATACGACCCACGAAAGGGTAAAAATGAGGATAAAAATGATCGTCAGGATCATAAATCCCACAAGAAACGTGAGCGCATATCGAAGTACGAGCACTATACACCCCCTGAACGCGACGAGGCGACATGCTCTCTATGCTATACAAAATTCGAGACACGCAGAAAAAATTGTCTGACCTAGACCACTGCGTCATGTGGCCAGGAACGGACTGGAACATTACTGTGAATTTCACAAAGAGCGAGGTCACGATACTGATGATTGCTTTCAACTGAAAGATGAAATTGAGCGGCTGATTCGAGAAGGATTTCTACGCGACTTCGTAGAACAAAAAGTTACTGAGGCAAGACAGTACGAGCATCGACGAGAGCATGAACGACCCAGAAGTCGTTCGCGAGAAAGAAGAGATCACAGAGAAAGGGAAAGACACACTAACGACTATAGAAATGACAGATACGACCGCAATGATCGTCGGCGAGAAGCAAGTGAGCGTCCCCGTGGAAGGAGCGAGCAACGACCTGAACCAGGAAATCAACCATTCCGGGGTAACATCTTTGTTATATCTGGAGGATTGGATGGCGGAGATTCATCTAGTGCGAGGAAAAAGAGACTTAGGGAAATCCGAACTGAGACTCGTAGGCAGGGAGCCCTTGAAGTCATGTCCTTGTCTCGGCACAGCGAGCCTATCACTTTCACTGATAAAGATTTTGAGGGAATGATGATGCCACACAATGATCCCATGGTCATCACGATGGATGTGGTCAACTATGCCATCCATAAGGTGTTAGTGGATACGGGGAGTTCAGCAGATATTATCTTTTGGGCCGTATTGGAGAAAATGGGACTGCATTCAGTAGATCTGCGACCTGTAAATACCCCTTTGATCGGATTTGGAGGATCGCACATAATGCCAAAGGGCTCAATTGAGTTGGATGTTTCTCTTGGGACTGCCCCAAAAAGAAAGACGATGAGAATAGTTTTCTTGGTCGTAGATGCACCTTTTGCCTACAATATGATCGTTGGGCGGCCGATGCTGAACAAATTCGAGGCTGTTGTTTCAACCCTCCATCTGAAAATGAAATTTCAGACGAATCACGGGGTCGGAGAAATGAGAGGAAACCAACTGGAGGCTCGTCAATGTTATACGACCTCTTTGGATCCAAGGAATGTGAAAAAAGTGAGAGAAACACCCGAGATCAATGTCATTGAGTTTGTTGCAACAGAATTGATCTCAAAAATCGATATAGAAGAGAAAAAATGGAGGGAAGCTGAGAAGAAAAAGAAAGATAGGGGAAAGTACAAGCCTGAGGCATCAGATACCTCGGTGAAACCAACTGAGCACAAAACTGTTCAACTCTTCATGAACGACCCTGAGAAAACTACGAAGATTGGTGGAGAATTAGACCCGATAACTGAGGAAGAACTGGTAAATTTTCTACGAGCCAATGCTGATATTTTTGCATGGACAGCCGCAGACTTTAAGGGCATTGACCCCGGAATTATTGAGCATCGTCTGAACATCGACCCAACTGCTAAACCAGTCAGGCAAAAGAGGAGGAATTTCGGCCCTGAGAAAAATGCTATCATCGAGGTAGAGGTGAAAAAGCTGCTAGATGTAGGTTATATTAATGAAATTCAATTTACTGATTGGTTAGCAAATGTTGTTGTCGTTCCAAAGAAAGATGGAAAGTGGCGTATGTGTACCGACTTTACTGATTTAAACAAAGTTTGTCCTCGTGACCCTTATCCCTTGCCTCGTATAGATTTACTCGTTGACTCCACTGCTGAATGCGCACTGCTCAGTATGATGGACGCCTTTCAAGGCTTTAATCAAATAATGATGGCAAAAGAAGATCGTGAAAAAACATCTTTCATAACTGCCAAAGGCGTATACTGCTATAACGTAATGCCCTTCGGATTAAAAAATTCCGGAGCAACTTATCAAAGGCTCGTAAATACAATGTTTGAAAAAGAAATCGGTCATACGATGGAAGTCTATATCGATGACATGCTCGTAAAAAGTACAAAAGAACAAGATCACTTAAAACACTTAAAACGAGCATTTCAAATTATGAATCAATATGGAATGAAACTTAACCCATCCAAATGTACTTTCGGTGTCCGAGGGGGAAAATTTCTAGGCTACCTCGTTACAGAACGAGGTATCGAAACCAACCCCGAGAAAATCGAAGCAATTTTAAAACTGCCAACACCCAAAACCATCAAAGATGTACAAAGGCTAACGGGTCGTATGGCTAGCCTAAATAGATTCATATCCAAATCGGCGGACAAAGGCCTCCATTTCTTTAAAATTTTGCGGAACATGAAGAACTTTCAATGGACAGTCGAATGTGACATAGCCTTTACGAATTTAAAACAATATCTGATGTCACCACCCCTCTTGACGAAACCCATTCCTAACGAGCCTCTTCTTCTATATTTGGGTGTTTCAGAAGTGGCTATCAGTGCCGTACTTGTACGAGATCAGGATGGAGATCATCGTCCGATATATTATATCAGTAAATTGATGCAAGGGGCAGAACTAAACTATACGACAATAGAGAAATGGGGATTGGCATTGATCACCACAGCTCGAAAACTTCGGCCTTACTTCCATGCCCATCACATCATCGTGTTGACAAATCAACCGTTAAAACAGGTATTGGCCAAACCAGACGTCTCGGGTCGTATGATCAAATGGTCCATAGAACTAGGAGAATTCAGTCTCGAATATAAACCCCGTATGGCAATCAAAGCGCAAGCAATTGCTGATTTCCTCTCTGAACTGCCAGTATGTAGCGTTGCTGACGAACCTCCGAAACCATGGCTCTTGCATGTTAATGGCTCATCCATGGCTAAACGAGGGGGTGCGGAAATTTGGATTCAATCTCCAACAGGGGAAGACACGGAATTTGCACTAAAACTGGACTTTGATGTAACAAATAACGAAGCGGAATACGAAGCCCTGATCGCGGGTTTAAAATTAGTTACCTCGTTAGGAGTGACTCATTTGCATGCGTTTACGGATTCACAACTGGTTGCCAAACAATTTTCGGGCATATACGAGGCTCGAGAAAAAACGATGAGCAAATACTTGGCAAAAGTCCAGGAGTTAATGAAATCGTTCACCCAAGTGGAACTCTTACAAATACCCCGAGAAGAGAATGAAAGAGCTGATGCTTTAGCCAGATTTGGAAATCAATCTGTCGGCATAAAAAATCGAACAATCTCTATACTAGTATCAAACGAGGCTAAAATACTCGACAAACCGATTGTAGCCCCAATACTCGATGATCCCAACGATTGGAGAGTACCTATCCTTCGATATTTGTCATCGGGGACTCTTCCTGAAGACAAGCTAGAAGCAAAAAGACTCCGACACCGATCAAATCGTTTCACTATAAAAAACGACGAGTTATACAAAAGATCTATTACGGGAATTCTCCTACGATGCTTGTCTGAAAACGAGGCGAAAGCCGTGCTACGAGAGATCCACGAAGAAAGCTGTGGAAATCACTCCGCAGGACGAGCCTTAGCTCAAAAAGTTCTACGACAAGGCTTTTACTGGCCTACGATAATCGAAGATGCCACCCAATTCTCCCGTCGTTGTAAAGAATGTCAATTGCATTCAAATACGATTCATAAACCAGGAACCCGATGGAAGCAATAAAAATTGCCTATCCATTCGATCAATGGGGCATCGACATCCTAGGTTCTACGCATTCCTCATGTATAATTTCTTCCTACGACCTTGTGAATAAGTCCTTTAAAACACGATCCATATATTATTGCAGGTCCCTTCCCACCAGCACAGGGGCAGAAGAAATTTATTATCGTAGCAGTCGAACATTTTACGAAATGGGTGGAAGCAGAAGTTGTGGCACGAATAACTGAACGAGCCGTAATTGATTTTATATGGAAAAATATCATATGCAGGTTTGCTATTCCTCCAGTATTAATATCTGATAAAACAGAGGCAATGACACCCATCGTCGAATGAACGCTGCTTAACTATATGAAAAAATATCATATGCAGGTTTGGCATTCCTAGAGTCTTAATATCTGATAACGGCACTCAATTCAATGGAAAGGACATGATTAGTTGGTGTAAGGAATTAAAGATCAATCAGCATTTCACGTCGGTAGGACACCCACAAGCGAACGGTCTCACGGAAGTAATAAATCGAATTATCCTACAGCACCTGAAGACTCGTATCGATGGCGAACGAGGGAGATGGGCAGATGAACTTCCTGGAGTATTATGGGCCTACCGCACAACGCCAAGGTCGTCCACAGGAGAGACACCATACTGCCTCGTATACAGATCAGAAGCCGTGATACCCGCTGAAATTGAAGTTACGACAGACAGAGTGAGCTCATACGATCCTGATCTTAATGTCGAGCAGAGACAATTCGAATTAGACATGATCGAAGAAGTGAGAAATCGGGCGTATGCCAACATTTTGAGGCACAAAAATACGATGATTCGAGCTTACAACAAAGGAGTCAACCTACGCACTTTTCAAGTCGGTGATCTAGTATTGAAGAAGATCGAAGTATCACGAACCGTAAAAAAGCTCGAACCTAACTGGGAAGGACCGTTCAAAATTATCAAAGTCACGAAGCAAATGACTTATAGATTACAAGATATGGAGGGCAAAGAATTACCCCGACCATGGAATGTAAACAATTTACGACGCTTTTATGCGTAAAAAGTTTAGTGAAGATCGTTCTAAATTTCCTTGAAATAATTTGTATGGATTGATTAATTGTGATCAAGCATATCGTATTCGAATCAAATTACGAACCTACTAAAATGGAGATACAAATTGTATATGAAACCAAACACTCAACACGAAAATCATTACTTAAACAAAATAGAAACTTCAAGTACAACACATCAAGTATAAAATCATTAGCCCTTACAAATCACTATTCATAAATGTGAAGCACAAACACTACTAAAGCAAGGAAATTACAACAATGTTAGCCTTTCACTCGGGAGCAAGCCTTTCACTCGGGAGCAGGATCGTTCTCAGCTATAGGCTCGGCACCCGATGGCCCAGGCTCGGAGACAGGTACTTCGACAGGAACAGGGGGAGGGGTTTGTATTTGATCTTCCATTATACCAGATATTGTGAGCGGGGCAGGATAGACTCTCTCCTCGACCCGCTCTGCATTTTGAACATCCTCGTTTGAAGCATCCCCACCACTCACAGTTGAGCCGAGTGCTTGCATGAATCCTTCGCTACCTTGACCCCGGATAGCCTCTTGCCTTAGACGAGTCACTTCCTCGACAACAGCTTCGAACTCAGGATAATCATGGAAGGGTAATACCTCCCCCGGAGTACGAGGTGGTCGTATAGTCTCATCAAACTCGTGTGACGAGGCATATTGCTCCACGTCGAACTCCGGGATCAATTTCCCTTCATTCTTCAGAAGGTCGATGGCTTTATAATAGCCGTCGAGATGGTCGTCCAGGGCCTTCGACATCACCAAATTTTCGAACAACGTGGAGTTTAGGAAATCCCTCACTCCACGACTCCTGGCAACCATTGTCAAGGAAGCCTCCTGCCTCCTCCCGTCCGATACCCCAGTCTCGTAAGCCTTTCTTTTCTCCCCGGCGAGACAGTGTTGAGCCAAGAGAAGCTGTTTCTGGTGTTCTACATCGTCCGCCTTGACCTTTTTCAATTCTCTGGCCATCTCAGCCAATTTATCTTCTGTCTTCCTCAAGTCGTTCTCGACCTTCTTTAAATCGTCCTCGGCCTTTTTCGCATTCACCTCCAACCTTTTCCGCAGCTCGTCGCACTCTCTCTTATAATAAGAACTGGACAGCGAGAGCTGATGCAGGCACAAACTTATGTACAGCATTTAAAATCACGATGCTCAAAGTTACGAGAAAGAAATAAAACAGTAGCAAAAACCTGGTTACAAACAAATAACGAACCTGGTTTACATAGGCAGCCCCCATCTTCTCTACCTCCGGAGCTGCTCGTTCCAGGAGCATCATCTTATCGCGGGGAAGCAACGAATGAGTAAATAACTCTAGTGCGATGCTTCCGCTGGGATCCGCCATGACACTGCTATTCTCGTACACTCGAGGCTGCAGACTTAACGGAATAGCATCCGTATTGATGGGGGGGCGTTCGTCAATTTTGAGCTCAGTGTACTCCTCCAGAGACAGAGCCTCGAATTTACTCAGCAATTCCTTCAGCCTCGCCTCCTCGCGCGTATCGAACGCTGCTACGCCAGTGACTTCGAGGTTCGCTGTTCGGGAAGAAGAGGCCACGAGTGTCGGGTCCGCACGAGGTCTCTTTTGCACCCTCGCGGTCGGTTCATTGGACTGATTCCTTCGAGAAGACTCGGGAGCATTTGTTTGTGGCATCGTAATGTTACGACTTCTCGTTGATGGGGCTGAAGGAGCTGGAGGTGCCCTTGTTCCAGAAGTTGAAGGAGCACCTCTGCCTCGGCTTTTATTTATCTGTGCCATGCGAGAAGCCATAGCTGCAAAAAATATAAATTCATTAAATATACTTGTTCCTCAAAACAAATGATAACAAATACAATCAAGACGAAGACTCATAAAAACGATCAATGTTCTACCTAAATCAGGAACGGGCTCTACATCTGCAGCACTAAGTCCGCAGGCTCGGAGTACAGATTCGGATATTAGATCAGTACTATAGTACCATTCTAATATATTCCTTATCTCCTCCTCTGTAATTGTTGGAGGACCGACCCTGAATCTCGTAGGAACCGACAAATTCCACTTACGAAGCACTCCCCAAGGTGCCTCGTCCGGCATAGCCAGATAGAAATACTTATCTTTCCAAGCCCCGTAAGAATCTTTAGGATTGGCTTGAACTCGAAACCCTTTTTGGGGAGTGAGATAGTAGAAACCTAACTCGGAAGTCGATTTACATCGGTTTAAATGAAGGAATTTGTTGAAATTTTGAATGTTTGGTTCGGCATTATGAGTTTGCATCAATACGATAAAATAAACAAGATGGCGATACGAGTTGGGGAGCAACTGGGAAGGACATAAACGGAGATGGTTTAGAATATTTACGATGGCGGGGTGCAAAGGAAGCCTTAGGCCGGCCATAAAATGTGCTATATGGAAGGTTCGGTAATTGCGTGGTGGAGTATGTATACGATCAGAAGAACCAGGAATCAAAGTCTCAAAGTTATCTGGAATATGAAACTTAATACGAGTTTGTTGAATACGACCTATACTGACCGTAGATTGGATATCTAACCATTTAACCCGACCCTGATTCTCTAAAGACTCGGAGAATAAATTCCTATTTACTTCGTCGCCGCCCTCTAGATCCACAAAATCTGATGGATCCAGCGAAGCTGTTACACTAGCTGTTACACTAGTTGATTCATCACTCGAACTCGAGTCATCAGAATCAGAATTCGAGTTTGAATCATCACTCACGCCTAAGACATCTACTATCTCTTCACCGTCCATAACAAATACGAAGTAAGAAAGGAAAGAGAATGTACCGGGATTTTAATTGAAAGAAATGGAAATACGAAGCTCCGAGAATATAGTTGCTCTAGAAACGAGGCTATCAATACGAGTGTCGACTGTTTAAACAATTGATGAGAATAACTCCAAAAGTGGGCCTATATATACAAAAAGAACCGCCAAAACGAGTGGACGAGATTCGTTTGACTATCAGAGATCTGACGGCTCAGCTCTTCAGACGGTCCGTATGACAGGACACGTGTCAATATACCAATGGAGTATCAATCGAAGAGCCTGACACGTCGCCGCCGTATGAATCATTACGCATTTAAGTTAAGATAAAACATTAATTAATGGATTAATAACATATCATTAACCCATAAATTGGGGGACTTAATGATATAGCATAACCTCGTAAATGGCCCAAGGTCCTTCTACCTCGTATGGGACCGTACGACCCTAAGTGGGACCATACGACCCTGATGTAATTATTTAGGCATATTTACCAAAAAGTCCCTAATCTAATTACGCTTATTTGCATTACGCTACCTAACCCGCGTGTTTTTATCGGGTCAAACCCGCTGTTGCCCTAACCCGGGCAATCTGGGACGTATATTCTGGGGACACGTGTAAGACATCCCGTATGTTCCGCTATCGTCCGTACATTGGGTACTGTGCCTATAAATAGTGCCATTTAATATTAAGAAAAGGACTTTGGACTGACTGAACAGTACCTCGAGAGTACCTAGTACGATCTGATAGTACGTTCCCACTACTCTATAAACCGAGTTAAGAACCTCGTATATGATCTTAAATACAACATTGAACTACGTTTAGACTTGATCCTAATAGAAAGGTACGTAGGTAGCTCAGTACGTCTGAGTGCAGTCTATATCCGTTCTACGACCCACCTTGGTCTTATACGAGCCTCGGCTTGATTTGGCCCGTAAGTATTTTACGAGTTATATCAGAAATCATTGTTCATCTGCAGATTACGTGGTATCATTTATATAGTAGCTACTGTGAGTATTATATATAAGTGCAGAAATTATATTATGTTACGCTTCAACTTTATTTATAGTACAAAATATTAGCATTCCCTTGCACTTTATACCCCTCAACTTTAAATATTAATATTAGCATTCCCTTTTACTTTTCACTAGATTTTATAGTGAGAAACTAAGGCTAGGTTTGGATTTGTTTTGGAGACTGTTTTGGTAAAAAAATGGGTCAATGAGCGTTTGGCAATGATTTTTTTGATCAACAAAAAGTTAATATTTTGGGCCAAAATTGATACGTGGCCAAAAACACTTTTTACTATCTCTCTAATCAGTTATGTCGCATGTCTATTCTATACAATCTCTTTCCCCCTTACAACTATCTCTCTTTCTCTCTCTCCCATTTTCAATTTTTATCTTCTCCTTTTGTTATTTTCAGTTGTATGTACTAGTTTTTCTACTAGACTCACCTTGTATTATTTTATGCAAAATGATGAATTTGAGTCCAACTCCAAATGGTCAAAAATCCAAAAAAAATTGAAATGATCACATGAGTCCAAGTACCACTATATAATAATTAATAGTCATAAAAAATAATTTAAATACATGATACACATTGTTAAAACAATTACTATTTTTTAATAAGCTAGTTACATGATACTTTTATGTATATTGATTGAATATCAAATTAATGATATGAAGTTAAACTGAATGATAAAATTATTTTAAGTATTGATGACATGTCTATAAATTTAACAAATATATAACACGATAATTTTTGCATCTTATTAGATGCCAAAGGGTAAGGGAAAGAGAAAGAGGTAGACGACTCCATAACTTAAAAAAAAATGCCGCCAACATGATACCATTGCTCATCAAATACAGGTAAATCTAGTAATACTATCACGAAATTGACCACGTGGAACGCATTAGTGTTGCGCTCTTTTTTTAATGAAGTTGTAAGATGAGCAACATATATTTATTTGATGACTTATTTATTTAAACTTGTTTTGTTTTAAAATAACGGTATCCTATTTAATAATATATTTTGACTTAAATTATTTATATTTCAATTGTATATATTAACTTAAGTCATTTATGTAAATATTTAATAATTTATTTATTTATTTTAAATTGTAATATATACAAATAAATATCCATCTATAATATAATTATTACAATCTTAATATTATAATATAACATTTAATCATTATTTTAATCACTAACAGACAAAAACTGTCATGATTTGACTGCTATAGTAACTTATGTTCCCTCTCAAAACAAAACCAAACACTATCTCACCCGAAAAAAAAAACAATCAAAAACCAATTCTCCTATTAAACCAAACCCCCAAAAATTTCTCATCAACAATTCTCACTAATATAACCAACCAAAATAAAACTATACATAACCTAAGAAACTCTTCAACTTTAATTAAGAAAAATAAAATTATATAATTAATTAGAAGATAAATTAATGTCACTAAATAACACAATAAAAATAATAAAAGCATCTTAAAATTAAGTTTATAAAAAACTATAGCTCTATTATTCCTAAATTAAAATTCATTAAAAATTATCTTAATAGTGAAATCATGACATACCAAAGATTATTAGTTAAAAGTAGTAAATCATAATTAGGAACAGTTTTAGTTCCTTCTTGCAGTTTCAAATGAGCAATAGAACTAAGGGCTCTTCGTATATAGATAGATAAAGATATACCAGTATTAGCTTTTATAGACAGATAAGAGATACCAGGTAAAATAGGAGTAAACCAAGACCCTAACAAAAACAACACCAAAAGCAGCATAAAAGTAAACCAACCAGCATTCTCCATTCTGATAAGAGATACCAGGTAAGTTAATATACTCTGATAATCATTCATAAATCCCAAACTATATCCTAGTTAATCAGATAAAAGTATGTCACCACCATGTCCTACACTAAATTTTCTTTCCCCATGGACAAAATCCGTTAGTTGTAACATAGAAAAACATACACGTAATCCAACTCGAAAAAATCCAATAAAGAATAGAATGATAATTACACCATCTTTTATATATTTGGGAGACCACAGGATTACACATGGTAACAACAATTCACAATTCCAGAAAATATATTTCAACATATATGAAGATAAGCGTGATAAAATGCACAACATAGTCTACTTAAGCTCATGAAGAGTCGACATCACCAAACCACCATGAATAAGAACAAGACACACTAACTATTTACCAAATTTAACTGAATAAGTAAAACAATTATCACATGTATTACAAATTCTACACTGATCGTTAATAAAATTAACCACATTGTACGTGTATTTCCAGTGTCACCAACACAAACACGGTAAGAAATTAAAGGAAATCACACAACAATATTTATCCAATACTTGCAAATATAAGGTAAATCACTCTTCTCACTCATTTCAAATGTCATCTGCCCAGATTGCACCATATTATCACATTTAAGATCATGAAATCGGAATTTTATAAAAAAAGACATTAGCAGTAGGGTGAAAATACTTCTTAAATCTATAACTTCATACTTGATATCAAAAGCTGCGGTAAGAAAAAAAGGATGAAGGATGAATTTGAGCTTCAATCTACAACAAAAGTACCATTAAAAGAGCGTCGTCCGTCGAAGGTCAGAATCGGCATGGGGAAATGTTACAGTGCTGGTGAGAGCAATGGCCTCTTTGGTACAACAAATATAGCCTCGTTTAGAACATTTTCCCCTCCACCATCCTTCTCTTCTCCTTTGTCGAATTTGTGTTAAGAAACAACTCAGTTTCATTAATTACAAAGAAATCCTCCAACCAGCTCAAATAACAACCAAGCACACTTACTCGATTCAGCCCAACTCAAAAGCTACTCCAACAAACAGTATCTAGCTCCTTCAATGAATTCCACCAATATCCAATCGATTCAATATTCAGTATCCAATTATAATAGAAGTAGCATTTAGAGTAAGAACCAAGAATAGAGAGAGGGAAGGAGAGAGTACGTGAGCCTGCTACAGATTCTTCGATGCCACGCGTGACCATGGTCCGCCTCGTCGCAATCATTCCCCACTTCTAACTAATCACTAATTAATACTAACGGTAACTAAACCTAATTAATTGGCCCAACCCAAAACGACAGCGTTTCTACTTGTGCGATTATGAAAGACACACTTATTTGTTTTTAATCAAGTCATTTTAGATGTGTTTTAGAATGAATTATGCCACGAATATGTGTAATATATTGTGATATTTAATACAGGTGGTAAACTAAACTATTGAGTATTGATAAGTAAAACTTTAGATCAAAACCATAGGAAAAAATAGATCTCAATTATGATTAAAAAATGTCTGAACAAGTGACGAGGGAAGAAGAGTAATTAGACATTCTCAAAACTTTTATGCTGAACTCTTGAGACAAGCGTCCAAATGTGTAAATCAGACATCAAAAATTAGGCGCATAGAAAGTAAGCTTGTAACAATGCATTGGACAAAAGAACGAGAAATGTACTTGTAGCGTTGGGTGCGAAAACAAAACGAGCAAGATCAACTTCTGAATTGCGTCACCGAACAAATAAGGTATAAATACATTTTCATAAGTTTTTTCGATATTCTCATTTGAAAACTCATAAACAATAATGACATTTTCATTATTGTCTTCGATATATAATTGTTCAATAAAATCTGAGATAGACAAGTTTATTTCTAATATTAGCACAAAATTAACTTAGCATTGCTATTAACATATCTTAATACATGTTTTATAACGAAAAAGAAATATTAGCAGGCAAAAGAAAATGTATAGAAGTTCAACTTTTTAAGTTTGTATTTTTGGATTAAGATTATATTTTTATGTACAGAAGTTCCACTTCTTAAGATTATATTTTACAAAAAGAAATTAAATTTTTATATAAAAATTAAATTTTTAGATGAACACTATTTTTCTAGACTAATTTCAAAACCGAAAGAAAGATTACATTTTTATTCTATTATAAGTTAAGAAGGATTACACACAACTTATCACATTTTTATGGGCACATTTTAAATATAGAAATAAGAATATAATATTAAAGATAAAAATATAATATTAAAGATTACCTTCTTCTCCAATTGTTTAAGTTATGTCTTTCTTTCTAAAAAGGTTAGTTAGCCAAGTTTTTTGTATTTTACTATACTAAGGTTAAATAGCCTAAGTTTTTGTATTTTACTATATGTACCTTGTGTACTCTCACATAAACAACATGACCATGTTGTTTAGATGTAAGTTAAAAAGACTATGTTGTTTACGTGAGAGTACACAAGATACAACAGTAAAATACAAAAACTTAGGATATTTAATCTTTGTACGGTAAAATACAAAAACCTAGGCTATTTAATATTTGTACAGTAAAATACAAAAACCTAGGCTATCTAAACTTTGTAGAGAGAAATGCATACATTAAACAACAAAGTCTAGAATAAATGCATACATTAAACAACAAAGTCTAGAATGGACATTGGAGAAAAAGGTAATCTTTAATATTATATTCTTATTTCTATATTTAATATTATATTCTTTATTTATATGTTTAAAATGTGCCATAAAAATGTGATAAGATGTGTAATCCTTCTTAATTATATCAGGTAAAATGTAATCTTTCTTTCAGTTTTGAAATTAGTCTAGAAAATGTAGTATTTATCTAAAAATATAATCTCTATGTAAAACTCAAACCTTTAATTAGTGGAATTCTATATATGAAATATAATCTTAAGAGTGGAACTTTTATACATAAAAATATGATCTTTATACAAACATTTCATATAGTTTAACAGTGGAACTTTTATACATTTTCTTTTGCATGTAAGTTAAGTGGAACATTCATACATTTTGTTTTGCACTACTAATATTTTTCATTAGCAACAGAAATATTCCTAATAAAATATATAAATTAAGATAGGTTAATAGCAATGTCATAGTTATGTTTATGTTAATATTAGAAATAAAACTTGTCTATCTCAGATTTTATTGAAAATTATATATCGAAAACAATAATGTTTTTATTGTTTCTGAGTTCTCGAATGAGAACATCGAAAAAACTTATGAAAATGTGTTAATACCTTATTTTGGTCGCCAACGCAATCCGAAAGTTGAACTTTCTCATTTTGTTTTCTTATCCTATGATCAGCGCTACATGTACATTTTTCGTTTTTTTATCCAATGTATTGTTACATTAGGGAGCTTACTTTCTATGCTGATTTACCTGTTTGGACACTTGTCTCAAGACGTTTTCTCATTTTGTTTTCTTATCCTATGATCAGCGCTACAGGTACATTTTTCGTTTTTTTATCCAATGTATTGTTACATTAGGGAGCTTACTTTCTATGCTGATTTACATGTTTGGACACTTGTCTCAAGACGTTTTCTCATTTTGTTTTCTTATCCTATGATCAGCGCTACAGGTACATTTTTCGTTTTTTTATCCAATGTATTGTTACATTAGGGAGCTTACTTTCTATGCTGATTTACATGTTTGGACACTTGTCTCAAGACGTTCAGTCTAAAACTTTTGAACTTTTGAGACTGTCTAATTACTTTTCTTCCCTCGTCCCAATATTAAGTGATTGTTGAGACGTTTTTGTCAAAAAAAAACTGCTTATCATACTCTTCTTCCCATGTTATTTTTTATCTTGTAGGTCACTATGTTTGCAGTTTACATTGCTGCCTGCTTGTATTATAGTGTAGCTGCTCGAAATCTTGATCCTAAAAAGACATGGATAGGAGAAAATCACGAGAGATTGTTAACTCGTTATATTATTGCCTTATATTGGTCGATGACTACTCTAACAACTGTTGGATATGGAGATTTACACGGAGTGAATAGATGTTATTCAATATTTTATCCATGTTAGTTAATTTGGGATTATCTGTGTATCTTCTCAGAAAAATGTCATTGTTGGTTATTCATTGAGATAACAAGGCTCAGCAAATTGTGAGTACACAATCTTTTTCATTCTCTTTTAGAAAATACTTTTTGTTAAACTTATAGTTTATACACTTGTGATAATTATCTTATTTGTTAGTCAATATTATGTCTTCTATTTGCATTTGGGAATAACTAAACAGACACTTTCATAAGGAAAAAATTTTAAGACTGGAAAATGTATATTAGTTATGGCTTTGTATGTTTATGTTCTTTAGATAAAATTTTGAAATTTTCTCGATAATTGTGTACTATGAAAATTCGTGTGAAAATGGTAGGTGTTTGTTTATATTTTTAGAAATAGATTAAAAGTTGTAAAACATGTCAAATCAATAGTGATAGGTTGATGAATGATATGTATAATAATTGTATTAGTGGTGTATATACTGATTATCAAAATAAAGAAATAAAGATAAAAAGTGTAAAGTATGAAAGAGAAAATAAAATAATGATTGATTTGATTGGTAAATGTGTGAAAAGTTGTATATATGATTGATAGTTAGTTATATAGGAGATTGGAAAGTAGAGTTGAGAAAAGTAAAATTTGGATGAAAATTTGAGATGTTAAGTTTATTTTGAATTTTGTGATTTAAAAAAGTTAAAAATGGGTTTTGAAAACATAAACAAACAAGGCCTCAAGGCTTTTAAGAAGCTTATTAGACTTACGAGAAATGTACCAGTAGCGCTGATCTTAAGAAGCTTATTAGACTTACAAGAAATGTACATGTAGCGCTGATCATATGGTGCCAAAACCAAATGAGGAAGCTCAACCACCGGTTTGCGTCGGCGACCCAAATAAGGTATTAACACATTTTTGTAAGTTCTTTCCATATCGTCATTTGAGAACTTAGGAGGAGGAGGGGGAGGGGTAATGAGATTTGCATGGTTGACTTTGGTATTAACACCATCTTCGATATCGTTCTCGGGTAATTGTTGTGAGATACACAAAGTTTATTTCCAATATTAGAATAAAATTAACTATGGCATTGGTGTTAATCTATCTTAATCTATATATTATAACTTGCATCTTTAAAAAGAGTTACAATACCCAACAATAATATTTCTATTGCTAAAAAAAAGATTGGCAGTCAAAAGAAATGTATAAAAGTTCAACCATTTACGCTCTGTTACAGAGGTTAGCATATTAATGTTCCACTTACTTTTTAAGCTTATCTGTAGAAATGATCAAGATTATATTTTTATGTATAGAAGTTCCACTGCCTATGATGCACGGATACTCCAAAAAATGACTCCGTGCAGTATCCGATACTTACCGGATACGGATACGGGTAGGATACGGGGTGGATACGCACGGGATACGGATTTGAAGTATCCAAAAAAATAAAATAAAAAAATAATTCGGATACGGTATCGGATACGGCAAATTGAAGTATCCGATACGTTTCAGGATACGCATAGGGTGCTTTTTGATATTATGCTATATATTTTGGTCCAAACTAAAAAACTATTATCTTTTGTGGTCTTTTTTCAAAACTAAACATTATAAAATAATATAAAAATAAACATAACAAATATTTGGTTCCTTAAACCCAAGGTAAATATTTTTTTACTTTCATTGATATGTTGTTTAATTTATTTTAAAATTTATTTTGATTGCTTATAAAATATATTATAGTTGCATATATCGCCGTATCCACAACGTATCGTATCCTTAAATTTTAAAATTTCCCGTATTTCGTATCCATATCGTATCGTATCCGTGTCCCCGTATCCGTATCCGTGCATCATAGTCCACTGCTTAAGATTATTTTATAGTTTTATATTTTATATAAAGAAAATGTATAGAAGTTCCACTAACGGGTGTAAGTCGAGCCGAGCCGGCTCGAGCTCGATCAAACGAGCTCGAGTCGAGCTTCACGAGCTCAAACTTTTAATCGAGTTCGAGCCCATTTGTCTCTGAAAAAAGCTCCCTAGCCATGCTCGCAAGCTTTTTTTATTTTTTAATATTTAATAAATATATATTAAATAATTTAAAAAAATAAAAAATATTCGGCTCGAGCTCGAAGCCATGCTCACGAGCTCGAGCCCGAGCTCAAAAAATTTGGACTCGAGCTTGTATAGTAAAGCTTGAGCTTAAAAAAAATGTCAAGCTCGGCTCGTTTACACACCTAGACTTCCACTAATGAAAGATTAAATTTTACTTAAAGATCAAATTTTTAGATAAAGACTACATTTTTATATACTAATTTCAATACTGAAAGAAAGATTATATTTTCACCATAATAAAGTTTTAAATTAAAGAAAAATTACTACTATAGAAATAATCAAAAGTAAAGAGTTGAAAAAAGAGTAGATTTTAGAATGGCAATAGAAATAAAAGGAGAGAAGCTACTATTGTTGTCAAATCATGGAGATTGGAGAGAGTACTAAGTTGTTGTACTCTCACATAATAAAGGGATTGTAATCAAAATGGGCAGCAATACGAGGTACTATGCTGTAATTAGTTTTAAATCAATTGTTATGTCAGAGGCGGAGACAGGGTGGGGCGGGGGTGGGCGGCCGGCCCATCCAATTTTTTCAAAAAAATATATATATATATTATATAAATTATAAAGTTAGCCCCATCCCCACCTACTTTATCTTTTTAATAATAGTTTAGCCCCACCTACTTTATCCTTTTAATAATAACACCACCTTATTTTATTAGAAATAAAAAAAATATCTTAATTCTAAATACACAAAAGCCTCGCCCTCCCATTCTCATTCCACACAAAGCTGTCCACTTTCCCATCAATTTTTCTTTCTTAATACGAGACAGAAGAATTAATCAATCATACGAGACACGGAGACAGAAGAATTAATCGATCAATCTGCCATCAATCGCCATGAATTTCATTTTCGGAAAGAGGAAAACTCCCACAGGTCTGTTTTTATTGTTTAAATTAGATTGTGAATTTGATGATTAATAGATCAATTTGAATGATCAAGGCGTATTTATGATGATTTTTTTATCTGATTTGAGGATATTCAAAGGTGGGATTAGAGATAGTTCAGTTAGTGAAAAGGAATTGTGGGTTTGATTTTAGGGTTTAATATAGTTAAACATGGACGTTGAAGCTATGGCAATCAATTTTGATGGTCGACCCGAAATAAACCGATCCACGTCACCGTACTTTCGCCCCCCAACTTTCAATTCCTGGCTCCGCCACTGTGTTTCGTGCATGTGTCTATTTCAAACCAATTTTTTTGTGCATGTGTCTTTTTGTCCCATATAGTAATTCATATATATGTTTATTAGACAACAGTCATCAAATAATTAATATTTAGAATGAATAGCAATTATAAAGAATGTTTTTTAATGCATAAACTCTAACAAAATCTGAAATCGGATGATATATATACATATATATTGATAAAAAAGAAAAGAGAAAACAAGGTGGGTGCTATTTAAACCTAGTTAGTTTCTTTCAGCTCAACAAAAATTCAAAACCAAAACCTAGTCTTTCCAAGAACAAGTTCATAATGGACGTTAAACAAGGAGGTAAATTTTTATTATTATCTTTAATATTATAGTCTTTATTTCTTATTTTTATTTGTCCATAAAAATGTGATAACATGTGTGTACTTTAACTTAAAACTTTATTATGGTAAAAATATAATATTTCTTTCTTTTTTGAAATTAGTATATAAAAATGTAGTCTTTATCTAAAAATTTAATCTTTATGTAAAATATAATCTTTCATTAGTGGAAGTCTAGGGGTATACACAAGTCGAGCTCGAGCCGAGCTTCGCATTTTTTTCAAGCTCGAGCTTTACTATACAAGCTCGAGCCCAAATTTTTTCGAGCTCGGGCTCAAGTTCGTGAGCATGAGTTTGAGCTCGAGCCGAGCCCCAACCTTGCGAGTTCGAGCCGAGCTGAATATTTTTTATTTTCTTTAGTTATTTAATATATATTTAATAATTATTTAATATATATTTATTAATAGAATAATAAAAATATATTAAAAATAAAAAAGCTCGTGAGCCCCGCTCGGGAGCTTTTTTCAGAGACAAATGGGCTCGGCTCGAGCTCAATTAAAATTTTGAGCTCGTGAAGCTCGAGCCGAGCTCGTGCCGGCTCGGTTCGACTTACACCCATAAGTGAAACTTCTATACTTTTTCTTTATGTAAAATATAAAACTATAAAATAATCTTAAAAAGTGGAACTTCTATACATAAAAATATAATTTTTATCATTCCTACAAATAAGCTTAAAAAGTAGGTGGAACTTTAATAATGCTAACCTTTGTAACAGAGAGCTTAAATGGTTGAACTTTTATATATTTCTTTTACCTGCCAATCTTTTTTTTAGCAATAGAAATATTATTGTTGGGTCAATACAAGTAACTCTTTTTAGGGATGCAAGTTACAATATATAGATTAAGATAGATTAACACCAATGCCATAGTTAATTTTATGCTAATATTGGAAATAAACTTTGGATATCTCAGAACAATTACTCGAGAACGATATTGAAGAGGGTGTTAATACCGAAGTGAACAATGCAAATGCCATTATTCCTTCTCCTCATGAGATTATTTAATATTTTATTTTAAAAAAAATCTGTAAGAATTTTGAAATTAATTATTTCTTCCAGTCTAATTATTAATTTCAAAATTCTTACAATTTTTTTTAATAAAATATTGTTTAAATCTGCAATGAACAATTGTAGATTATAGCAACTTTTAAGGTGGATGATATTTGCGCTAAGGTTGTCGTACTTTGTAGTAGACTACTATGTTTAGAAAATTGAGTCAACTACTATGTTTAAAAAGTTCGACATTTTTCAAAATTGTGCGAGCAACTGGAGATTGGGAAAGAATCACCACTCATCTTTAGGCAAGGTCATTTTCCTTAAATGTCTTTGCTAATATTTATTTTGGTAAATAATTAGTTGTTATTATGTTCTATTGACAAGACATCATTATTTTAAAATAATACAACTAAGAAATGACAAAAATATAGTGTTTAACTCATTATCCTTTTATCAAATTTAACAATTGTTTTTTTTCCTTGTTATCAGCATTTGGAGGGAGATGAATATTCAAGAATGAAACAATTTTTGCGAGATACAAAGATGATTACTGACAGACATTGACCTTCCTCTTATTTAGTAGTTTATCATGTGCAGATTTTGTGTTCTAGAACACTATTATTCCACCAAGGAAGAGTATGTATGTTCGTCAACAAAGTTTCTAACACACGTAATGAAAACTACACACTATAGAACTATATTTTCATTATATAAAAGTTGCACTAATGAAAGGTTATATTCAGTTCTTAGTTCCAAATGTTCATCTTCTCCGAAACCTAAAAAAGCATTAAGGTACACAACAAGAAAGTAAGAAACTAAGAAAAGCGGGTTGTGAGCTAGTGGAGGAGCAGACCATGCTATTACGGCGGTTTTGGACGCCATAGTTACTGTGAATAATGCTCTACTAGACTGCTTCCTATATATACATATATATATATAGGAAGCAGAGAATGTATTTAATAGGTTCTGCTAAAGATGGAATTTTATTCCTAATTTTGGTAGTGGGAGTTTTAATTTTTTTTTTTAAGAGAAAGTGCATATCTGATCCCAAAATGCACCAATTTGTGACAATACTTAGGTAAGTGTTTCCAAATTTTAGAAACAAAGTATTTTAACATTGAGATGTCATTATGCAAAGTAAAAAGTTAATTGCTTTGTGACAACTGCAATTCCTTGCAAGAAATTTAGACATAATATTCTTTCCATAAATTTGGCCCCAAAATCTAAACTGCATCTTCAATTAGATATATAATATAATTACACTTCAATATTATCTTAATTTGATTATTAATCTCATTTAGATCAAAAAAAAAAAAATATTAACACAGAAGATTATAGTGTCTCCTAGAGTCGAATCAGCTCTCAACCATTAATTCGACTCGAGTTTTACGAGTTTGCGCTCAAGCTCAATTACTTTAGTTGAAACTCACCAGTCAATATAAATAAAAGTAATTTTAATAATATAAAATTATCAATAAAATAATTAATATTTAGAATGAATAGGAATTATAAGGAAAACTTTTCTATGTAGTTATATTGATAATTGTTTTGAACAAGTACCCTCCTTTTTTGCGTTTAGAACAAATTAGGACAAATGGAATTATATTTTGTAGTTCATAACCTGTTGTACTTTTGAACAAATGGGATTATATTTCCAGAAAAAAAATGGCCCATCTGTTAAAATTTATCTTAACAGCAGAAACTCAAACAAAAATCAAGAAAACTGAAATTGGATAATAATAATAATGACCATTAATTTTCTAGCATTGTTGAATTCCAAGAAAAGTAAAATGAGCAGATTACATAGACATAAAACAAGTCGCGGATCAGATTAACTTGTTTGTTTATATATTCAAATGTTCTTCATAACGAACTCCAAAACAAGTTCACAAAATTAATTATAATTTTGTTGATCTCGACCTTTTAGACTGTGTTAAGAGTGATGGTAAGTGGTTACATTTAACATGGCAGCTAATATGTGTTAGTTAGTTAAGCTCCTTCTATAAATAGCCTTGTATGCTTCATTTCTTATTACATTTGGATCTCCATTCTTAAACTAGCTAATAACAAAGTGTTACTGGTTAGGTAACTATTTAAATCGGTTTCTCATATCTAAAGACAAGTGGAATTTGCATACCCTCATTGAGAAAGTGGAATCAGGATTAGTGTGTGCATGATCCAACCGCTGGGAGTAGGCCTGTCATTGGGTGGGTCCAGATGCGGACTCAAAGTTTTGGGTCTAAACTAAGACCCAAAGTTTTGGGTCCAGACCCAGACCCAAAACTTTGGGTCAATTGGGTTTGGACTTAAACTTAACCTAGTCCAACTCTTATTTTTTCTTTAACATTTTTGTTATTTAAGTAAATATTAAAGTATATAAGTCAAATATGTATTCAAATTTAAAAAATCATTAAAATTACTATATATATAATATTAAATTTAAATACTACTTAATATTAAAATAAAATATATGAAATTCTGTAATTAACTAGAAACAACAAATATATATATATATAGATTGTAACTTTATACAGATGAAATATTAAAATATTTACCTATATATAAAATCTGAATCTATAACTACAACAATCTGCTAGTATATAACAAATATATATATATATATACTTTCAAAATCAGATTTCAATATTTATTATCACAAAAAAAAATTAAGATTTAACTTAATATTATTAATATATATAAAATAACACATGAATGTATAAATAGATATAAAATTTCCCAAGTACAAATTTACAAATTCCTAGAGCTAAAAACCAAATCAGAAAAATGAGTATCTAATTAGACTTACACCTCACAAACTAAATTCTTCATTACGAAAAGCAGATTGTATATATAGGTTTATCCCCAGAAATTGGAAACTAATTCGAAATAAGGAAGCATTCGACTTCTTTAATCCCAAATGAGCTAAGTAGAAGGGAAGTAGAGGTGGCGGCGGAGATAGGAGGGACGACGGCAAAGTGAACGGCGGAAAATCGGACGGTGTCGAAGAGGGGGCCGTTGAAAAGGGAGGCGCAATGAGTAGGTAGGTCTAATTTATTTAGGGTTTTGATGGATTAGGGTCTTTATTTAAGTTTTGGGTCCAAATGGAAATAGGGCTAAAAGCTTATATTTGGGTCTGGGTCGGGTCCGGGTCCGGGTCTTACCCAGCCAATGACACCCCTAGCTGACAACTGTGAATAGAGTACCAATGGTCCGGGTCCGGGTCTTATATTTGGTACTGTACCATTATATTGGAGCAAATACAAATTGCTTCAGTTAAATAAATGAAAAGGGAGAAATAACTTCCAGTACCTTATAACCTCATCTTGAGAGCTTATATTTCTTACAACTGCAGCTAACAAGCTCTAGCAGAAGTTAAAGTGTAGTGCTACCAACTTCTACACATATGCCTGAAAATGTGTACAAATTATCTCAGGTCAGTATGATTAAACTTTTATCCTCAAGGTAGTTGGGATATGATTTTTTCACATATTTATGAATATGCATCATGAGAGTGCAAATCAAACCTTGTATGTTGACAGCAGAGTGGACTCATAAAATCGCGTCTTCTTAACAGTTTTTGAGACCTTCATTTAGTTGTGAGATATTTTTTTCACTTCATCCTATCGAAAAATATGGACGTTATTGACTGTATGTATGCCCCTTGCATTATTAAATGTTGAAGGTTTGAAGTTTTTATGTTTGAGAAAGGAAGTAGAAGGAAGCCAAGTTTGTTTTCTTACTTTTGTTTTGTTTTAATGTTGAGTTTTTGTGACTTGTGGCTTTTGAAGAGAAGCCTTTTTTATACAATATACAAAACACTTTTTCATCTTTAAATTTTGCTTGGGGTAGTACGTAAGATCCTTACACAATAAGTAAAAAATTGTAAGTTCTTTTTTAATTGATTGTGACTAAACACAACAAAACAATGAACTATTTAGGCTAAGATTTGAATACTTTTTATTTTTCACTTCTTTTAGTTTATCAAAGAATATGATTAAAGCAAAACAAACAAAACAAAAAAGTGGTGCCTATAGCTACGATTGAGTGGGTGGGGGAGTAGGTGAGAATGGACATGGACTCTTTATTAAATTACACTAATACATCAATACTTGCATGCATATTTTTTACTTATATATTTAGTGTTGAGATATATATTTAGTGTTGCTAAAAATATGTTCTCTTTTATTGTTTGTGAATTGGTAAAAAAGTTATAAGGCTGTATATTGACTTGTAGACTTGTAGTCATCCACCGGGCAATAACAAATATTATTCATATCTCAAATGATTTGAGATGTAACATATTTAACACATGGAATGTTTTAGCTTGAATATTTGTATATATTTAACACATGGATGGTCACTTTTAATCGCGTTTAGAGACCATATTTTCCTAATAATAAGCTTAAACTTTTATCCACAATATATATTTCTTTTTGCAATAATGAAGTAAAAAAGTTAGCGCCATGCCTTTTTTATTCATAAGTTACTAAAATCTTCAAATTCGAAAAAAAAAAAGAACAAAAGTAAAACTTTACATGTATTACGGAACCAATGGTGTTTTTTTTACCACAATAATTGATATACATTTTTAATAGACAACCTTCATCAAATACTTTTAATAGTTTTAATCCAATATAGAATTCTAAATAACTATAGCATCTGTACTAGTATTATTTGTCAAGTATAATATGAAGACGTAAAGTATGTATCGTGATACTTCAACTCTAGTATGCGAGCAGTTTTCATTATGTTCCAAATGCGTAGGCCTGTCAACGGGCGGGCAATGCCCAGGCCCAGACCCAATACAATAGTGTAAGACCTGGCCCATACCCGACCCGTACAAATTCAGACCCGGGCCCGAGCCCGAGCCCGAGCCCAATTATTTTTAAAATTCGGGTCCGGGTCGGGTATATACCCGGCCATTACCCGCGGGTAACGTACCCGGATATTACCCGGACATTACCCGCGGGTAACGTACCCGGATATTACCTGGACATTACCCGCGGGTAATTAACTCTAAATATAAATTGAGGATAAATGGATAATTAACCCTAAACGCAGCGTATCACACTATCAGTTTTCCCCCAATTCTTCAATCGTTTTGAGCCAGAGCAATCGACAATTCGACACCAATCCTTCTGAGCCATAGACGCCCGACGGGACTTCATCGTCTCTGACCTCGAACCTTCACAAACCGACTCTAAACCATCTCCAGGTAATCTATTTATTATTTCCCAGAAACAATTTCGAATCTTGTAATTTATGCGAACACGTATGTTATGGGTTTACAATTTCTTGAGTGATTGAAATGCAGACAGATATATAGTGTAGCAGACAGATATACTTGTTAGGTTGTGTCAATTCAGTATTATTATGAAACTTTTGCTCAGATTTCTGAGTTGAGAAATGTTTCAGGTAGGCCTGTCAATGGGCGGGCAATGCCCGTACCTGGCCCAGACCCGCATAATGCCCGTAGGAAAAAATTCCTACCCGACCCGGACCCGACCCGCTCATTTACTCGGCGGGTCTATTGAGTGGGTATACCCGACCAAAAGTGAAGATTCGGGTCGGGTAAGACCCGACCCGGTCAAAAAATTTTTATTTTTTTTATATTTTTTTTCATTCTTTTGCACATAGTTCATTAAATTCAGATTTTATAAAATTATACTGGACTAAATTATTTTAATTCGATTGTTGGTGTTGGACAATAAGTTCAAAATTTAGTCCAATTTATTTATTTATTTACTAATCAATGCAAACTTGGACAAACTTTAATCGAAACAAATAAAAATTTGAATAAAATCGGATTTTTAGACACCAAACATAGAAATATCTGAATACTCAATTGTCATCAAAACTGAAATAAGTTCGAATATTCGATACAAATTCCAAAGATGTAAACAAAACTAAAACAATATACAATTATGACATCTCGCTAAAATCTCCCGAGTTGTCATCATTCAAAATGCCATTTATATCACCATACATCGAGTAAAATATTCAAATGCTTAGTAATTTGATCAATAAGACCACCTTCATGTTGAGATATTATCTGGACAAAAACAACAACAAAAAACAAAATTAATCATTTATATAACGGGGAATACAAAAATAAAATAAAACTATATGCAATTAGATGTACTTATATTTACCAGTAGACTTTACTGATCATAACCTCTGAGTGCTATCTGCTTGAGATTCAACTGACTGAGTAGCAGCAAAACTGCAACAATATCAAAATATACAATTAAGTGTAAGATAATCACATTATATAGATAATAAAAAGAATAATAAAAATCTACTTACTCGTCCCTAATCCAATCATCAGCTACTACAAGTGCTTCGACCACATCTGGACTCAAACAAGCACGTGACTCATCAATGGCGCGACCTCCGACACTGAAAGCAGCCTCAGATGCAACTGTAGTAGCTGGGACAGCTAATACATCACGTGCTATCTTTGCCAAGATGGGAAATCTAGGACTGTTCGCTCTCCACCAATCCAAGATACTAAAAGTCTCAGTTTTGGGATATCTCGACTCATCTAAGTAGCTCTCCAACTCTGATTTCTAAGTAGTAATACCATGTTCTTCATCCAACCATCTCTCATAGTCATCATCCTCAGTAACTGTCTCGATGATGGAGCTACTAGCAACAACTATATCACTCGCTGAAGAAACGGAACCCCCATAAATGACGAACAAGTCAGTCAAAGTATCACCAACCCTTTTGATATATAGATCGGCACTCGAACCGTGAATCTTAGTATAATAATATTGCACCAAAGTCATTTTATATCTAGGATCGAAGACTACTGCAATAACTAGAACTAAACAACACTTCTCCCAGTATTTATCAAACTTTTCCTTCATTGGACGAGCCATGCTTCTAATAAAATCGTGCTCGCTGCATTCCCATTCATTCATCTTCAAATGAATCTTACATATATCGGGAAAAAAAACATTTGCAGTTGGGTACTTACTACCGCTAAAACGACTAGTGGCTTCGAAAAAAATACGTAAACATCCATGTATAACTTTAGCTACCTCTCATTCTGACTCAGATGGATTAAACAAATAATTTTTATCCATCCTTTGAAGCCGAAAAAAGCTTCTTTAAGAGGCAAGGCTGACTCAAGTAACTCATATGTCGAGTTCCATCTGTTAGGCACATCCATCGCCACTTGCCTCTTATCCTTCAAGTTACACTCAACTAATGCATCTTCAAACGTTTGAGCAACTTTCGGGGACTTTTTTAAATATTTAGCTGTCTCACGAATCTTTTCAAGAAGTCCCCTAATCTGACTCAATCCATCCTGCACAACCAAATTAAGTATATGTGCACTACACCGTACATGCACTAAGTCACCATTTAAATCAATCAACTTGTTAGAAACAAGCCAAAGTGTCAACTTACTAATCATAGAATCATTAGCTGTGGCATTGTCTACAACAACGGAAAATACTTTCTTATCCAAATTCCACTCCAAAATAGAATCTCGCATAAAATCAAATAAATTCTCGCCTCCGTGAGGATATGGCATTTTCTTAAAAGCTATAATTCTTTTTTGAAGCTCCCAAGCCTCATCAATAAAATGAATTGTTAGACAACAATATGCAACATGTGAATGATTAGAAGACCAAATATCAGTAGTTAAAGATAACCTAGACTGAACACTGGCCAATAGTTTGTACATTTTGATCCTTTCCTCTCTATAAACACTAGGCACCTCCGCACGTAGTGTGTTTCTACTAGGAAGCTCAAAATTCGGGTTCAACCCTTTTAGGAAGATCTGGTAATATTTATGCTCTGTCATATTAAAGGGATACTTATGTTTGATACAAGCAATTGCCAAATCTGTCCTACTTTTTGATTAATCAAACACAAATTGAACCACAGGACTTCCTTCTAATCCGATATTCGGTTTGTTAGGACAAGAATTGAACAAATGTTTTTTTAGGTGAGTTGTCCCATCCGAAGACTTACCAGCCATTAACTTACCACAATGGATACATTTAGCCTTCATAACGTTATCCACCCCTCTTGTCTTAGTAAAATGGTTCCAAACGAATGAAATTTTTCTTTTTCTACCTTGAGATGAATTGGTTACATCCTCGTCGCCACTAACATGACTAGGTTGACTCGATCTTGATGTCGACATATCAACACCTGCAAAAACAATAATATGTATGTCAAGCAAGTATATGTTGAGTCATCAAATCAGATTATATAAAGTATAAACTGTTAATCTACATTTGAAACTAAAATAATTAAATACAGCAGATGATATAACATCAAGAACCTTTCGGTGCTCAATTAAAGCAGGGGAAACAATAAATTACAGTCAATCTTAGTAAGATTCCATTTACTGATTTTAGATTGATTAACAATGATCAACAAGTAATCAGACAAATTCAATACAAAAACAGACAAATTCAACTTATAACAATGATCAACAAGTAATCAATCACCAACACACATTAAATACAAAAACAGACAAATTCTACTTCTAATGTGAATCAAACCTGAAACATTTCTCAACTCAGAAATCTGAAAATTATGAGCAAAAGTTTCATAATAATACTGAATTGACACAACCTAACAATTATATCTGTCTGCTACACTATATATCTGTCTGCATTTCAATCACTCAAGAAATTGTAAACCCATAACATACGTGTTCGCATAAATTACAAGATTCGAAATTGTTTCTGGGAAATAATAAATAGATTACCTGGAGATGGTTTAGAGTCGGTTTGTGAAGGTTCGAGGTCAGAGACGATGAAGTCCCGTCGGGCGTCTATGGCTCAGAAGGATTGGTGTCGAATTGTCGATTGCTCTGGCTCAAAACGATTGAAGAATTGGGGGAAAACTGATAGTGTGATACGCTGCGTTTAGGGTTAATTATCCATTTATCCTCAATTTATATTTAGAGTTAATTACCCGCGGGTAATGTCCGGGTAATATCCGGGTACGTTACCCGTGGGTAATGTCCGGGTAATATCCGGGTACGTTACCCGCGGGTAATGGCCGGCTATATACCCGACCCGGACCCGAATTTTAAAAATAATTGGGCTCGGGCTCGGGCCCGGGTCTGAATTTGTACGGGTCGGGTATGGGCCAGGTCTTACACTATTGTATTGGGTCTGGGCCTGGGCATTGCCCGCCCGTTGACAGGCCTAGTTTCAGGTTTGATTCACATTAGAAGTAGAATTTGTCTGTTTTTGTATTTAATGTGTGTTGGTGATTGATTACTTGTTGATCATTGTTATAAGTTGAATTTGTCTGTTTTTGTATTGAATTTGTCTGATTACTTGTTGATCATTGTTAATCAATCTGAAATCAGTAAATGGAATCTTACTATGATTGACTGTAATTTATTGTTTCCCCTGCTTTAATTGAGCACCGAAAGGTTCTTGATGTTATATCATCTGCTGTATTTAATTATTTTACTTTCAAATGTAGATTAACAGTTTATACTTTATATAATCTGATTTGATGACTCAACATATACTTGCTTGACATACATATTATTGTTTTTGCAGGTGTTGATATGTCGACATCAGGATCGAGTCAACCTAGTCATGTTAGTGGCGACGAGGATGTAACCAATTCATCTCAAGGTAGAAAAAGAAAAATTTCATTCGTTTGGAACCATTTTACTAAGACAAGAGGGGTGGATAACGTTATGAAGGCTAAATGTATCCATTGTGGTAAGTTAATGGCTGGTAAGTCTTCGGATGGGACAACTCACCTAAAAAAACATTTGTTCAATTCTTGTCCTAACAAACCAAATATCGGATTAGAAGGAAGTCCTGTGGTTCAATTTGTGTTTGATCAATCAAAAAGTAGGACAGATTTGGCAATTGCTTGTATCAAACATAAGTATCCCTTTAATATGACAGAGCATAAATATTACCAGATCTTCCTAAAAGGGTTGAACCCGAATTTTGAGCTTCCTAGTAGAAACACACTACGTGCGGAGGTGCCTAGTGTTTATAGAGAGGAAAGGATCAAAATGTACAAACTATTGGCCAGTGTTCAGTCTAGGTTATCTTTAACTACTGATATTTGGTCTTCTAATCATTCACATGTTGCATATTGTTGTCTAACAATTCATTTTATTGATGAGGCTTGGGAGCTTCAAAAAAGAATTATAGCTTTTAAGAAAATGCCATATCCTCACGGAGGCGAGAATTTATTTGATTTTATGCGAGATTCTATTTTGGAGTGGAATTTGGATAAGAAAGTATTTTCCGTTGTTGTAGACAATGCCACAGCTAATGATTCTATGATTAGTAAGTTGACACTTTGGCTTGTTTCTAACAAGTTGATTGATTTAAATGGTGACTTAGTGCATGTACGGTGTAGTGCACATATACTTAATTTGGTTGTGCAGGATGGATTGAGTCAGATTAGGGGACTTCTTGAAAAGATTCGTGAGACAGCTAAATATTTAAAAAAGTCCCCGAAAGTTGCTCAAACGTTTGAAGATGCATTAGTTGAGTGTAACTTGAAGGATAAGAGGCAAGTGGCGATGGATGTGCCTAACAGATGGAACTCGACATATGAGTTACTTGAGTCAGCCTTGCCTCTTAAAGAAGCTTTTTTCGGCTTCAAAGGATGGATAAAAATTATTTGTTTAATCCATCTGAGTCAGAATGAGAGGTAGCTAAAGTTATACATGGATGTTTACGTATTTTTTTCGAAGCCACTAGTCGTTTTAGCAGTAGTAAGTACCCAACTGCAAATGTTTTTTTCCCGATATATGTAAGATTCATTTGAAGATGAATGAATGGGAATGCAGCGAGCACGATTTTATTAGAAGCATGGCTCGTCCAATGAAGGAAAAGTTTGATAAATACTGGGAGAAGTGTTGTTTAGTTCTAGTTATTGCAGTAGTCTTCGATCCTAGATATAAAATGACTTTGGTGCAATATTATTATACTAAGATTCACGGTTCGAGTGCCGATCTATATATCAAGAGGGTTGGTGATACTTTGACTGACTTGTTCGTCATTTATGGGGGTTCCGTTTCTTCAGCGAGTGATATAGTTGTTGCTTGTAGCTCCATCATCGAGACAGTTACTGAGGATGATGACTATGAGAGATGGTTGGATGAAGAACATGGTATTACTACTTAGAAATCAGAGTTGGAGAGCTACTTAGATGAGTCGAGATATCCCAAAACTGAGACTTTTAGTATCTTGGATTGGTGGAGAGCGAACAGTCCTAGATTTCCCATCTTGGCAAAGATAGCACGTGATGTATTAGCTGTCCCAGCTACTACAGTTGCATCTGAGGCTGCTTTCAGTGTCGGAGGTCGCGCCATTGATGAGTCACGCGCTTGTTTGAGTCCAGATGTGGTCGAAGCACTTGTAGTAGCTGATGATTGGATTAGGGACGAGTAAGTAGATTTTTATTATTCTTTTTATTATCTATATAATGTGATTATCTTACACTTAATTGTATATTTTGATATTGTTGCAGTTTTGCTGCTACTCAGTCAGTTGAATCTCAAGCAGATAGCACTCAGAGGTTATGATGAGTAAAGTCTACTGGTAAATATAAGTACATCTAATTGCATATAGTTTTATTTTATTTTTGTATTCCCCGTTATATAAATGATTAATTTTGTTTTTTGTTGTTGTTTTTGTCCAGATAATATCTCAACATGAAGGTGGTCTTATTGATCAAATTACTAAGCATTTGAATATTTTACTCGATGTATGGTGATATAAATGGCATTTTGAATGATGACAACTCGGGAGATTTTAGCGAGATGTCATAATTGTATATTGTTTTAGTTTTGTTTACATCTTTGGAATTTGTATCGAATATTCGAACTTATTTCAGTTTTGATGACAATTGAGTATTCAGATATTTCTATGTTTGGTGTCTAAAAATCCGATTTTATTCAAATTTTTATTTGTTTCGATTAAAGTTTGTCCAAGTTTGCAATGATTAGTAAATAAATAAATAAATTGGAATAAATTTTGAACTTATTGTCCAACACCAACAATCGAATTAAAATAATTTAGTCCAGTATAATTTTATAAAATCTGAATTTAATGAACTATGTGCAAAAGAATGAAAAAAAATATAAAAAAAAAAAAAAAATTTGACCGGGTCGGGTCTTACCCGACCCGAATCTTCACTTTTGGTCGGGTATACCCACTCAATAGACCCGCCGGGTAAATGAGCGGGTCGGGTAGGAATTTTTTCCTACGGGCATTATGCGGGTCTGGGCCGGGTACGGGCATTGCCCGCCCATTGACAAGCCTACAAATGCGGATGACATACAAAAGTACTTTTTCGTTACATTAGTAATCATACATACGATCTTCACACTACACCAATTATTTCTAACTAAACTCTAACAAAGCACATACTTTAGTAGAGAAAATTACAAAATTAGTCCAGTGGTTATACGGGTTGGCAAAATTGTTTTTCTTTTTTTCTTTTTTTCTTGTTTGCAACTGATAAATTGATCATTTATATATTTGAAACTCTGGAATTGAGGCCAAATTTTTCAATTTTGCGACGTGTCAACTCCTAATTACGTGAAACTTGAGAAAAACTACACATTGATGTTGTCACATAATAAAATTGATAAATTAAGGCAAAATTTACTCTTAATATGGGAGTTTTCTATACTTATAAGGCACTATATTATACTCAACCTCCACGTACAAACCTAACCATTAAAGACATTATATAATAACCAATACTATGTGCATGTAATCGATAACAATTCAAACAAGTTTAACTTTGCATGACAACTTGTTTGATTTGATGGACTCTTATAACCTAAGCCAAGTGGTATCGTCCGGCTAGTTAAATGAAAATAAATAATACTTGAGCTCATTTATATCAGGTCTAGTATAGAATCTTTCCTTAATATTCAATATAACTCCATATATTTTGGTGGTGTATTGATCAACTAAATTGATTATTTCATGAATAAATTTAGATATTATTTAAGTACCACGCTCAACATGTTGTGCTTTGATCTACATACAAAATCAACTATATTCTGTGCTAATTTGACACTATTCAAAGCCATTGATATAATCACTCAAACATTCCTTTTTGTGGTTATGATGGTATTGGAGTATATATATATTTTTTATCTTTAGATTAGAGGATCAATCTATTTTAGGCTAGAAGATTATCTTAATATTTTGATTGATCTTGTTTTGATCTTGTTGATCATATATATTGATGTAATGTAATCTCCCAAGACATTCAAGAGAAATCAATTACAACTTCATTCTCTTCTCTATTCTTTACATGGTATCAGAGCCAAGATCCTAAAAAATCCCAATTTTTTTTAAAACACAACTCTTCTGTCTTTTTTCTGACATGGAGAATAACCAAACCACAGATACACAGGAGCAAGGAACTCAGGCCGCTGCCGCCGCCGCTGCTCTAGCCGCTGCCGCCGCCGCTAGTTCAAATTTTAAATCTCCGTACTATCTTCATCCTTCGGATCACCCGGGTCTTAAAATCTGCCCGGTTGTTTTGAAAAGTGAGAACTTTGAAGAATGGTCTTCCGCTATGCTCAACTCTTTAATGGCGAAACGCAAGGTTGGTTTCGTTGATGGTCGAATTAAAAAGCCTTCTGCTAATGATCCCTTGCTTGAGGATTGGCAAATGGTGAATTGTATGCTTATTGGTTGGATTGTTCAATCGATCGATCCTTCGCTTCGGTCTACTATTACATACTTCTCTACCGTCAAGGAATTGTGGGATGATATCAAGCAACGTTTCTCTGTTGGAAACGGACCCCGCAAATTGCAGCTTCGCTACGACATCGCTTCTTGTCGTCAGCTCGGCCGCTCGGTATCTGATTACTAACCAGGCTGCTTTGCACATCGCAGTGAATCCGGTGTTCCACGAGCGCACCAAACATATCGAGATCGACTGTCACTTGGTTCGTGATCAAGTAAAGGCCAATAACGTTGTTACACGACATATTGCTTCCGCTGCCCAACCGGCGGATCTCTTCACCAAAGCCCTCGGCAAGACTCAGTTTGCTATTTTAGTGTCCAAGTTGGGCATGCTTGATCCCCATGCTCCAACTTGAGGGGGAGTATTGGAGTATATATATATTTTCTATCTTTAGATTAGATGATCAATCTATTTTAGGCTAGAAGATTATCTTATTATTTTGATTGATCTTGTTTTGATCTTGTTGATCCTATATATTGATGTAATGTAATCTCCCAAGACATTCAAGAGAAATCAATTACAACTTTATTCTCTTCTCTATTCTTTACATGGTATCAGAGCCAAGATCCTAAAAAACCCCAATTTTTTTTAAAACACAACTCTTCTGTCTTTTTTCTGACATGGAGAATAACCAATCCACAGATACACAGGAGCAAGGAACTCAGGCCGCTGCCGCCGCCGCTGCTCTAGCCGCTGCCGCCGCCGCTAGTTCAAATTTTAAATCTCCGTACTATCTTCATCCTTCGGATCACCCGGGTCTTAAAATCTGCCCGGTTGTTTTGAAAGGGGAGAACTTTGAAGAATGGTCTTCCGCTATGCTCAACTCTTTAATGGCGAAACGCAAGGTTGGTTTCGTTGATGGTCGAATTAAAAAGCCTTCTGCTAATGATCCCTTGCTTGAGGATTGGCAAATGGTGAATTGTATGCTTATTGGTTGGATTGTTCAATCGATCGATCCTTCGCTTCGGTCTACTATTACATACTTCTCTACCGTCAAGGAATTGTGGGATGATATCAAGCAACGTTTCTCTGTTGGAAACGGACCCCGCAAATTGCAGCTTCGCTACGACATCGCTTCTTGTCGTCAGCTCGGCCGCTCGGTATCTGATTACTAATTACTAACCAGGCTGCTTTGCACATCGCAGTGAATCCGGTGTTCCACGAGCGCACCAAACATATCGAGATCAACTGTCACTTGGTTCGTGATCAAGTAAAGGCCAATAACGTTGTTACACGACATATTGCTTCCGCTGCCCAACTGGCGGATCTCTTCACCAAAGCCCTCGGCAAGACTCAGTTTGCTATTTTAGTGTCCAAGTTGGGCATGCTTGATCCCCATGCTCCAACTTGAGGGGGAGTATTGGAGTATATATATATTTTCTATCTTTAGATTAGAGGATCAATCTATTTTAGGCTAGAAGATTATCTTATTATTTTGATTGATCTTGTTTTGATCTTGTTGATCCTATATATTCATGTAATGTAATCTCCCAAGACATTCGTTTGTTTGTCAAGGGAATAGAATCAAAATGGGGAATATGATTCCCAAAAATCAAATAACTTGTTTGGTATTTTTTATTTAATATTATGGAATGCAATCTAATTCCCAAAATATGAGAATTATCATCTCAAATAAGGGAATCACATTACCTTGTTTTATGGAGGTAATGTGATTACCATATCAAGGTAATCATAAATGCACTACTTTAATGTCATTACTACCCTTATATCAAATATAATACAAAATCAACAAAATAGTTATTTATTTTTTCATTTCATTTACGTTATTATTTATGAAGAAATAATTTCGTATTTTTAATTTATTTAGAATATTTTCATTGTTAAAATAGATCGTAATTTCATTTTATTTGATATTTATTAATTGAATGAAATTGAAAAATTGCTATGTTGTTTTTGCGATAGTACTTTTGAAATGGTTGTTGGTCACATATGATTAATATATTTTATTTATTAATAATAATATGTTTGCGACTTAAAATAATTATCAATGCATTGGTATATGAAAAATGCATACATGTAATTTTTTTAAAAGTCGAACAATATGTAAATAAAAAATAAGCATGTTCAATTTAATTATCATTTTTCTAAAAGAGTATAATGCAATTGAACCAAATTGATATCTTATTTATTCTTTATTATTTAACCAAATTAAATATATATATATATATATACATGTATATACACTTATGTATATATATAATATCAAATATTCTACTTTGTCATAAAATTTATAATTAGATTATACAAATATGATTTAAAATAAGGGTATTTATGTCAAAGTCTTTAATTTTAGATTCAATTCTTTATTATATGTATTTGAACAAAATATAAAAAAGAAAAAAATATATATATCCTTACCCAATTTTTTTGTAGAAACCAAACACTATTAATGGAATCAGATTTCTAGTAATCAAATTACCAGAAATCTTATTCCCATTTTAGATTCCATTCCCTGTCAAACAAACGGAGCCTCAAGAGAAATCAATTACAACTTCATTCTCTTCTCTATTCTTTACAGATGGCTTGCTTTAAATTGAACAAAATGGTACATAATATTATAATATGACAAAATTCTATATTAAATTATTCGAAATTCAAAAAGATAGATAAGGTACAAAAGAAGACATCTTTGGTGGGAAATTCTAAAAGATCGTTGATTCCGCACCAAGATAGATTTTTGCCATTTTGGTAGAGTATCAAAAAAAAATTAGAAGGCTGCAGAAGGTACACCGTACACATCTGCTGCAATTATTCCATAGAGTGTTCACAACTTTATTTATTTATAGATTTAAATTAAATAAGAAATCACAAAAAATATAGAAGAATGTAAAAAATATTATAACATACCGGATCTAATAATAAACTCATCAGTTGTTCAAGTTTGTTTGAACTATAATCGAGCTTCAAAATTTATATTTGAGTTTGGTTTTTAATTTAGCCGAACAAGGTAGTCAAGTTCGAGTAATTTGATTATTTTACACATATTTAGTTATTTACTAATCGAGTTGATCTCGAAATGAGTTTAAAAAATTATCGAATACAAAAAATGTTTAAAAAAGTTATTGAACTGAAATCGAATATTGAGTAGCTTGGTATAGTTTTCAGCCCTAATGATTCGGTCTATTATTAATCACACATTTGCAAATGAAGGGTGTTACCGTGTTATGTAAACACTCACCCCTACCCGAATATACATTATATGTTAGTTTTGTTATACCCAGTACTATTATAAATTACTAAGCAAATAAAGTATTACATGGTTGATTGATGAAAAGTGGGGTGGTAGTTGAAGTGTACAAATAATTATTCCATATGACATTTTGGAGTTTAGCAATTATATTAAATTAAGTAACCATGCTTAACTCGTCTAAGAAAGGTACAGCTGGGTATGCTAAAAGTATCCCTCCTCCAACACGGGATTTCATAATTTTTTGTCACACTGCCACATTTCTACTTATTTTACAAAAAAATAAAATGAATTATTACTATTATTACAGCTTCATTGAATGAAAAAATTATGTAACACATTGTATTTAACCGATTTGGTGTTGGTTTTTCCACCTAATTCATGTGAAAAAACCAGTATAAATAAGAAAGTAAACTATTCAAGAACCGCCCCAGATTTTCTAAAGGTTATGTCCAATATAATATTTTAAAAAATATGACATTAATTGTCATTCTGCATTTTAATGTTACATTCTATGCATTTTAATGTTACATTCTATACTCATATCACAACAACAATAAATATATAAATCAATATCACTTTTACATTTAAAAATTCTTTTTATTTATAATGAAATTAACAAGCATCTACGATATATATATATATAATAACAAAGTAAAATATAGACGATTTGAAAGTGCACTTAAGTTAATGCATACACAGTTCAATTGCATATTATAACCTTTAGGTGATCATCAATTACTTTATTTCAATTTTGTTTAATCTCTTAGTCTACTTTTATAGATGGATGTTAAAGTATAAAAAATCATTACAAAAATATTTTAATTTTATTTATATTTAAGAAATTATTTTGAACATTTGGAGTATTCTAATTCATGAAATATTAGATAATGTACAAAATTATCAATTACCTAATTCTCAATGGACTGGGCTCAGCAATTGTGTATATATGGGCACAGATGATTTATGCAACCATTCTATTAATTTTTTCTTAAAAATATTATACGTTTTCTAATAATCGAAAATATACTAATCCAATTTTCTCTCTAAAGCTGAGAAAATGACATGAAATCAATGCACATACTTGATATATTTCATTTCGATTTCTCACTTTATATATATTGAAATTGGATTCGACTCCGATCTGGATCCAACTCTCCCTTTTCGAAATGTTATGGGTTGGGTTATGAATTTCAATCTCAATCTCTACACCAGATTGTGCGTACACGAGCTTAAATGTATGCATATTTTGCATATCTATTATACTACATAATATAACTTATAATAGACTTTATATACCCCCAAATATCTCCAATAATAACCATAGAGTTTTAGTTTTTTGGACCAAAATTTATTTCAATCTAATTAATTAATTTTTGTCCCTAAAAAGTTCTCACTCGATCCAACAAATATAGAAATGTTGCCATGCTTTTTTATATTGAAAGTTTGTTGCATATACCTCCTACCACCAACGTGGGACAATTTAGCGTTAAAAAAGATATAATAGTCATTCGTTTCTCCCCTCGATATCAATCTTTATATGTTTATTATTTTTGATTTCGATTCGTGACTCTTGAATAATATATTTTAACAATAATATATTAATATAGGAACATATAGGACACTTGCCAAAAAAAAATTAGCATATAAGATTGTTTCAATAAGAGAAAAAAAATGAATAAAAGCATTGACTTAAAAGACATGACGTATGATCTTCTTAATTACATGCCTCTTGTGCCTTCTATAGCCATTTGACCTTTGTTTATTGTAATGAAATCATTGTTCATCTGCAGATTACGTGGTATCATTTATATAGTAATTAGTAGCTACTGTGAATATTATATATAAGTGCAGAAATTATATTATGTTACGATTCAACTTTATTTGTAGTACAAACTATTAGCATTCCCTTGTACTTTATACCCCTCAACTTTAAATACTAATATTAGCATTCCCTTTAACTTTTCACTAAATTTTATAGTGAGAAACTAAGAAACTCTTCGACTTTAATTAAGAAAAAATAAAATTATATAATTAATTAGAAGATAAATTAATGTCACTGAATAACACAATAAAAATAATAAAAGCATCTTAAAATTAAGTTTACAAAAAACTATAGCTCTATTATTCCTAAACTTAAAATTCATTAAAAATTATCTTAATAGTGAAATCATGACTTACCAAGATTATTAGTTAATAGTAGTAAATCTCACTCTCTTTCAACTCACTTTAAAAATCATGGAATATAATAGTATTTTAATTCTACAAATTTAATTTGTGACATTATTCTTATTTTTACAAATATGTAAAGAACTAGCCGTTATATGTGCAGGTGATTAGTTGATAGAAAGCGTGTTTTTTATATTAAGGGGGAGCGCGCTTTTATTCAGTTATTCTGTTAGCCTTCGTCTTGTATATATAGGCTTATATTGGTTTTATTTTTTGTATTCGATAATAACAAATTTCAGAGATATAATAAAAGTTCTTGTTTCTCTTCTATCCTTCTTCTTGATTCCTGATATTATTTCATCTCCATGTTCAACTATCAAGGTTTTAACATGGTATCAGAGCTTCGGCTCGAATGCATCACCGTCTGATTCCTCATAAGTACATATACTCGATCCTGAAAGATTTCTGGTTCCTTCCACTGCACTTTCTATATTCCTCTCCCAATGACGAAATCTCAGAACCCTAGCTCTTCCTCTGAATCGCCGGAAACCAACCCCGATCAGCAAGCAGAAAAATACTCGATGCCTAAAATCGATTTTCAAGATCCTATGTACGTCCATCCATCGGACACACCCAATTTAGATCTTGTTGCTGAAGTCTTGCGCGGATCAGAGAATTATAATGTTTGAAGCAGGGAAGTCATCGTTGCATTGGAAGCCAAGAATAAGATTGGATTCATCGATGGAACATGTAAGTCGCCGGATTTCGATTCCCCCTTATATCCGCATTGGAAAAGATGCAATGCATTAGTCAAATCCTGGATACACCGTTCTATATCTAGAAATCTGATTCATGGTGTTGTCTATTGTGAATCTGCCCATCTTATATGGAAAGACCTCAAAGAAAGGTTCGATAGGGTAAATGGTGCTAGGTTATACTCTCTTTATAGAGAAATAAACACCATCACACAGGGCACGAATTCAGTATCAGAATATTATTCAAAACTCCGCGAGTTATGGGAAGAATATGATTCGTTAACACCTTCTCCATCCAATGTTCTGTCGAAGGAATACATAGACTTTTGTTCGCAGCTCAAAGTCATGCAATTCTTGATGGGTCTTGGAGACAGTTATAGCACCGTGCGATCACACATTCTTATGATGAGTCCATTGCCTTCCCATGGACAAGTCTACTCTATTGTCTTAAACGAGGAAACTCAACGGGGCATTCACTTCACCTCTTCACAGACAGAAAACTCTATGGCTCTTTTGAGCAATACATCAAAAAACCCTAAAATGGATAAGAGTTCTTTGTATTGTGAGCACTGTGAGATGAATGGCCATACTAAAAGTACATGTTTCAAGATACACGGTTATCCACCTAACTGGTCCAGAGGAGGAAAAAGAGGAGGCCGAAGGGGAGGCACTGGCCGAGGAAATGGACAAGGACGTGGCCAAAATAATATCAATAACTATAATGTAAATAATGCTGAGTCTTCTCCTCGGATTGGTGATTTGGATCAAGGAGAAAATTCTCAAAGTCAGCAGCCCTCCCTGACTGCCCAGCAATACCAACAAATTCTTCAACTTCTTGGGAATATGAGCCACACACATACAACCACTGGAGGCACATCCACTAACTTAGCTACAGTTAGTGGAGAAGGTATGATCATTTGCCTAAATTCTCTTAGTACTCAAAATTCTAAGCATGAGTGGATCATAGATTCTGGGGCTAGCCATCATATGGTCTCAGATGATACTCTCTATGACATTATCAATGATCAATCCTTTAATTCTAAAACTGTGAAAATGCCAAATGGTGGTATTAGCAATATTGATAAAACAGGAACTGTTAAGCTTACTTCTCATATCAAATTGTTAAATGTTCTACATGTTCCCGACTTTAAACATAATTTACTATCTGTCTCCCAACTAACAAATGAAGCTAATGCTTACATTAGTTTTTTTCCAAAATTTTGTGTTATACAGGAGAGGGGGACTGGATTGATAATGGGACTTGATAGAATTTGCAACGGCCTATATGTTTTTCAAGAGTTTCCTCCTAATAATTCTCAAACTATGATGAATAATAGTTCTGTCCAGAGGTGTAATAATGTTAGAAACAGTGACAGAACCTCTTGTAAGGCCAAGTTATGGCACCAAAGATTAGGACATATGTCTGTTAGTAGGTTTCAATACTTACCAAAGCTTGACATTTCTGTTAATAAAGGGAACTTCTTTTGTGACATTTGTCCATTAGCTAAACAAAGTAGATCTTTTCCTGTCAAAACTAGTGCCACTACTTCTATTTTTGAGCTCATACATACGGATGTTTGGGGCCCTTACAAAGAGCCAACTTATAACAATGATAGATTCTTCTTAAGTATTGTTGATGATTACTCCAGGTGTGTTTGGGTTTTTTTAATGAACTATAAGTCAGAAGTTTTCCACCATTTGAGCAGGTTCATGAAGTATATTGAAACACATTTTGATAGAAAAGTTAAACATATTAGGTCTGATAATGGATCTGAATTTTTTAACAAAGATTGCAAAACCATGTTTGATAATCTTGGAATTATACACCAAATCTCATGTCCTTATACACCACAACAAAATGGTGTTGTTGAAAGGAAGCATAGACACATTCTTGATGTGGCTAGAGCCTTAAAGTTTCATGCTCACTTACCTATGAAATATTGGGGAGAATGTGTTGTCACAGCTGTTTACCTCATTAATAGGACACCCTCATTAATAGGACACCCTCTCCTCTTCTTAATGGTAAGAGCCCTCTCTTTATGCTAACTGGAAAAGAGCCTATGTACAACCATTTAAAAGTTTTTGGTTGTTTGTGCTATGCAAAACATCTACCTCAACTTGATAAATTTCAATTCAGGTCCAGACCATGTGTTCTTGTTGGTTATTCAAATGTTCAAAAGGGCTACAAATTACTTGATTTGAAAACTAGATCCTTCATTATATCTAGGGATGTGATTTTCTATGAAAACATTTTTCCCTTTGCTATGCCTCAAAAAACTTCCAGGAATAGAGAATTTCCCCTTATTGATCATGATATTGATGATGGGGATATTAGTTCTGATTCTGATAAAATAGATGATGAGAATGATTCTGGACAGCCTCTAGATCATGACTTATTTGTTATACCAACACCTTCAAGTGATCTCAGAAGGTCCACTAGTACTGTATCTACACCTACACCTAAAAGTACATCTCAAAGTGATCTCAGAAGGACCACTAGGATTATCAAAAAACCAAGTTGGTTACAGGACTATGTATGTGAGAATGACTTAGAATCTAATATTGCATATTCCACTAAACATCCTATCAGTAATTATGTACAATATGATCTTCTGAAGCCAGCTTATAAGGCTTACTTATCAGCCATTAGTGCTGAAACTGCACCTCAACATTACTCACAGGCACATAATGATCCTAAATGGCAGAAAGCCATGGACATAGAACTACAAGCCTTAGACTTAAATAAGACATGGGACATAGTTGATTTACCTCATGATAAGAAAGCCATTGGTTGTAGATGGGTGTATGCAATCAAATATAGGGCAGATGGCACTATTGAGAGATACAAGGCTAGGCTTGTAGCAAAAGGATATACTCAATTAGAAGGGATAGACTATACAGATACTTTTTCTCCTGTTGTGAAACATGTGACTGTTAGGTTGGTCTTGGCCTTAGCTGCTATATATCAGTGGAAACTTTGGCAAATGGATGTGACAAATGCTTTCTTGCAAGGGGATTTAAATGAGGAGGTATACATGTCTCTCCCTCCTAACTTTGATCAAGGTAATCCTTTATATACCAATAAAGTTTGCAAACTGAAAAAGTCTTTATATAGCTTGAAACAAGCCTCTAGGCAATGGAACAATAAATTTACCATTGCTGTTACTGATTTTGGATTTAGACAATCAAAAAATGATTACTCTTTATTCATTAAAACTGTTGGCAGTGATATGGTGGTGCTTTTGGTGTATGTAGATGATATAATCATCACAGGAAACAGTGAGTTTTTGATCAATGAATGTAAAACATACTTACACAAAATGTTTTTTATGAAAGACCTTGGTGAATTAAGGTTTTTTTTAGGTATAGAGATTGCAAGATCTAAACAAGGTATATATATTAATCAAAGAAAATACACCTTAGACATGTTGACAGAAACTGGTATGCTAGGGCGTAAGCCTAGTAATACTGAACAAAATGTGAAGTATACTTTTGAGGATACAGATAACAATGATCCTTTGGTTAAGGATATAAGTGGTTTTCAGAAGCTGATTGGGAAGTTAATATATTTGTGCTTGACTAGACCTGATATTACATATGGGGTTCAGTTGTTGAGCCAATTCATGCATCAACCACGGCAATCTCACATGGATGCAGTGCTAAGGATACTCAGATACCTGAAAGGGAGGCCAGGTTTGGGTATTTTAATGTCATCCAATTCAGTTTTAAACTTACAAGCCTTTTGTGATAGTGATTGTGCATCTTGTCCAATCACTAGAAAATCGTTGACAGGGTTTGCTGTGCAGTTGGGAAGTTCGTTAGTGTCATGGAAGTCCAAAAAACAAGCAACGGTGTCTAGAAGTTCTGCTGAAGCCGAGTATAGGGCGATGGGGACTGTTACATCTGAAGTCTTATGGATTCAAGCACTGCTTAAAGACTTGGAAGTGAGGCTGGTAGGGCCAACAACATTATACACTGATAGCAAGTCGGCTATGCAAATTGCCGCGAACCCCGTATTTCATGAAAGGACGAAGCATTTGGAAGTGGATTGCCATTTTGTTCGAGACAAGATACAAGAAGGTTTGATTTGCACAAAGTTTGTTCCAAGTATACAACAGGCAGCCGATGCTTTTACGAAGGCGTTGGGGAGAGTACAATTCAATTATTTGCTGTCCAAGTTAGGTGTTTTTGATCTTTATAAACGCCTAACTTGAGGGGGAGTGTAAAGAACTAGCCGTTATATGTGCGGGTGATTAGTTGATAGAAAGCGTGTTTTTTATATTAAGGTGGAGCGCGCTTTTATTCAGTTATTCTGTTAGCCTTCGTCTTGTATATATAGGCTTATATTGGTTTTATTTTTTGTATTCGATAATAACAAATTTCAGAGATATAATAAAAGTTCTTGTTTCTCTTCTATCCTTCTTCTTGATTCCTGATATTATTTCATCTCCATGTTCAACTATCAAGGTTTTAACAAAATATTTCAAAAGAAAAAAAAATAATACATGTTTTCTGTTTTTGCATATTGTGGCTAGTGAAAATTCAAATTCAAGATTAAAAAGTTGTACTGTAATATGGGCTCTTGTTTTTCAATCAAGACCATCTCCAATAATGAAATAACTTTCAGATGTGTAGCCCTCATTATTAATTTTTTTTTTATGTAAAAATTTGATGATATTTTAATAATATTAATTTTTCAATATATTATAAGTTAAAGGTAATTTTATTTTATTTGAAATTAAAGAATATTTTAGTCTTTAACAAATAATTATAATAAAAAAGTACATAAAGAGAGATACATGCTAATATTAAAAAAAAAAAATAGAGGTATGGTCGTCAAAATGTCTATTTTTTTTTATATTTTTTGATGCAATTTTCCCTTGGTTTAACACGGAAATCCGCCTAAAGGTTATAAAAAGTTCCATTCGATATTCTACCACTTTAGTTATTATAATAATATAGCTAAAAAAGCATTAGAAAATATTAGAGAATATTTATATATTTTCTTTTTAAAAAAAAATTGTATTTTAGGTTTTATAATTTTTCTTAATTGAATCACGTTTCGTTATATTATCTTTCCTAATTTAAATAAGTTTGTATTGATCACCAAAATTTGTGACTTCTATATATATCTAGTCATCAATAATTAATAATATTACTTACGAAGTTTTCTCTAATCTAACAAAAAGGACACTTTGTAAGAATGAAAAATCAAGTTGCATGAGACACATCAACTATTGATGTTGGACTCGAGATTAATCCTTAAAAATTATTTGAATTCAATTCTTTAACATATTATAGTTTTTTAAATAAGATAACTGGACTCGAAGCAACCACGGACGGTGGTGTACATTTCATTTGAAAGTATTGTACATTTGAAGCTAGCGCAAATCGACGAGATCGCATACGGGCTTTCGGGCTCAGAAGTTTCGTTTTTATTGGTTTTTCGGCCGCTGTATGACGATTGCCTGATTTTACCTAATAGTCTTAAGAATATAAATTTTATTCCTATATTAGTTAGGAAAGGATATTCGTTTTCCTTTGAGAACAATATATGCAATATTTATTTAGAAATAAATGTGTTGACAATGCTTCTTTAATTAATGACTTATCTAGATCTATACTATTATAAAGGCTCGTTTGCTTCCCTTGATAGGATATGATAGGATATGTAAACTTATGATACTTTTTACAAGAATATGTATCAAAGTATAGTATATTTATTGTTTGCTTGCAGTATAATATTTGAATGATATCCTGAAAGCTTATCAATCATATGTTTGGTCACTTGGATATATTGCAACATAAATTTCAAACTTTCAAATATACCCTTGCACATTATTACAACTACAAATTAATGTTATAGTTGAATATTTGAGTATACACTAATACATAATGAAATTCAATTTCTACAAAGCAAAACACAAAAACAATTCAAAAAATCAATATTTTCTACAAGCAAATAATATTCAAAGTTCCAAACAAAATTAAACGTAGGAAAACACATTTGAACAAATAAATAAAGCAAAATAAAAATCTTACTTGATCCAAAAAAAACCCACAATTGAATTGATCCCCTTTGCAAACCCTAGGACGTGATTCTGCCCCTTTGTAAACCCTAGAACGTGATTCTGCTACTCTTTGAGAACGTGTGGGTGCAAGATCGATAAGGGATTATTTATAAAAAAAAGGGTAAAATAGTCATTATATATTTTAATCTAGATCCATATAAAATTTGTATAACATATCACACCCCCCTTGACCTGATCCAATATCCTCAAAATCCATAAATTGTATTCCGGGCCTATTGTGAATCATGGGCCGAATATGTAGCAACCAAACAACAAATTAAATATGAAAATGTATCTATCACATCTAATCAAAGCAAGCAAACAAGCCTTAATAGTATGGATGTATGTTTCTTTCCATTGTATCGGTATAATCAAATATCTTTTTGTGAAGCTGATAGATCTAACAACCTTTTATCACTTCTAATTTGAAACAAACATGTTTTGCTATAGCTTTCCTTGCTCAAGGATGCTTGATGAGAAATAATATACATTTCAAAATTGTAGAAGGGAAAAATTAAAATCAGAAATTTAAGAACAAAGTAGAATTATTTGTTAGATGTTCACTTCTAATCTTGGAGAAATAGGAAAAACAGATAATAAGAGGAAAGAGGTAAGGATGAACTTATCCGCGCACAAAAGAGAGTAAATGAAGAAATGTGTGCTCCAGTAGGTTTAATCTTTTTTATGATATTATACTTTCTATTTTCTATTTCTTTTGATAAGTTTCTTTCTTTTTGTATTTTGACCATTTTACATAAGAATTAAATCTTTGTTTCCTATTAAATAAATTGTGAAATTTATTTTGTGATACATTATAAATAAAATTGGATTCATTTACATGAATATCGGATTAATTGATTTTTAATATTGGTTCAACCGGTTGAACCAATTACTGAGTGACCCAATTAACTCACTGGATCGATTTTAAAAACATTACTTAAAAGTTTTATTTTTAGACCATAAATATTGGATTATATTTAAATAATTGTCGATCTAGAGATCTCTCTAACATTTTTTGCAACAATTATATTTTGACAAAGTTAATATGGCACTTTATAAAAAATTGACACATTTTATTTCGTTTAAATTCGAATTTCAGAATCAATTTAAACTTTAGTCACGTTTTTTGAAATCCCCAATCTAAAAAATCATTATGACCGAAATCTCCAAAAATGACTAATCTATTAGGCCTCATTTGGTTAGAAGGATTGGGCTAATACATAGTATTGAAACCCAAGCTTATTTTAATCAATCCCACATGCATTTTTGTTTGGTTAGTAACTTTCAATTAATTATAAAATGAGTTAAAATAATAAAATGTAGTATAATATCCTCACTAAAAAATTTAAACCCCAAAATACCTCTTTCAATTTAAAAAGTAACATTCCTCTTCTTTCTCGCATTCTTCTTCCTCACATCGTCTTCCTCCTCCCAACAAATGCAATTGTTATAATTAGTTCTCAAATTCTTTTGTTCAGTGCGGTTGTGAGAGAGGAATGAGGTTCCCAAAAATATTTCTCCCCGCATAAAACCTTCTGCAACACCCACAATCCTCCACCCCTGTAAAAATGGAGGTTTTCTCCCCATATAAAATCTTCTTTAGTATCGAGGTTATTTCATTATTGTGATGTAAAAATATAATTTCGTTGATTGATGTGAAATTGGTTATATTTCATTGATGTGAAATTGGCATAGGACAAAGAAATTTTTATGCATTCATAGTTCATAACTGCCTTTTAATTTTTCTCAATTTTCTGGTGCTATTGTTACTAATTTTCTTTTCTCTGATCTAGTAAAAGCCCCAAAATTGGGTAATTTTATTTGTTTATAAGATTTGTAATCTGGGTTATTTTTTGTTATATTGATCTTTTTATTGAATTTCTTGAAAAGGGGTATGGTGTTTTATGTTTAGAGATGAAATTATGTCTTTTATTCCGAGAATTTAGATAATTGTTTGTTTTTGCAGATTTATCCCATATAGAATAAGAAAAACCAAGAAATCATCCACAATCCATGGGATCACAGTTGAAGATATGGAGGTTCTTTTGATTAGTTCTCAAAAGAGTTCAAGAATGATGTTTCCAAAGGTATTATTTGTTGGGAAAGAGTGACACTAATTATAATACCACCGACACATCGGAAGTGATAAAATTATTTTTCCACTAATTAGATAAAAAATGAGATTAATCAAAAGATAATAAATGTAGAGTGAACCGGGCGAGAAGAGAAAAAATGAGACACGAGTTTTACGTGGAAAACCCAAATTGGGAAAAAAAAACCACGGGACCGAAGTCGAAACCTCCACTATATCAATAATGGGCTTACACAATTTTTGCCTTAAAATAATAGGGGATAATCAATTCTTCAAGAGTGTATCTCTTGGATTACAAAATACATCAAGTTTAAAACTTGGAATAGTAATAGAAAAATAGAGTATTTTTCTCTCGTATATTTTCTCCTTACTATTTTCTCTCGTCACTCGTAAGAGTGGATTTATCTCAATCTCTCTAGATTGGATTTCTCTCTTTCTTCTCTCTTATTTTTCTTATGAATTTCAAAGAGGAAATGAGCTCTATTTATAGGGAAACGGAGGATGAAAAATCTGATTTTTTCACCACCTTTTCCTTCTTTTCTTCCTCCTATTCTTGAAAACTTTTCTTCGTCGGCGCCTCAACTTTTGATTTCAAAGTTTTCAAAGTTTCTTTCCAAATTTTCTTCCACCATTTGTTTTTCTTTGTCCCCCACTAAGGTGGATCCTACGGTTCTCCCCTCCAACTCATGTGGGGGGCACAACCAAGCCCGCTTTGTTTCGACAAAGTTCAAGCTTTTCCCCTAGCAAAGATTTCGTGAGCATATCTGCGCCGTTATCATCAGTATGTACTTTATCCAGGTGCATCAACCTTTAGTCAAGAACATCCCGAATCCAATGATATCTCACATCGATGTGTTTTGACCTTGAATGAAAAGTTGAATTTTTACTCAAGTGGATCGCGCTTTGACTATCACAATAGAGCGTGTAATTTTCTTGCTTCAAGTTCAACTCTTCCAGAAACTTCTTCAACCACAATAACTCTTTACATGCTTCAGTCACAGCAATGTACTCAGCTTCTGTTGTGGACAATGCTACACATTTTTTAAGTTTGGATTGCCAAGAAATAGCTCCCCCTGCGAGTGTCATTAAATATCCGGATGTAGACTTCCTAGAGTCTATATCACCAGCCATGTCTGCATCTGTGTACCCATCTAACATAAGTTGGCTATCACCGAATCTCAAACATAGTCTCGAGGTACCTCTCAGATACCTTAAGATCCATTTCACTGTTTCCCAGTAATCCTTGTCAGGATTTGATAGAAAACGGCTCACTAAACCAGCAGCATGAGCAATATTGGGTCTAGTACATACCATAGCATACATCAAACTGCCAACTGCAGAAGCATATGGTATCTTTTTCATCTCTTGTTTATCTTCCTCACTTGTGGGACATTGGGTAATGCTGAGCTAGAAATGACCAGCAAGTGGAGTACTAACCGCCTTAGATTTGCTCATGTTGAATCTTTCAAGAACTTTCTCAATGTACTGTTCTTGAGATAACTAGATATTTTTGGTAGACCTGTCCCTTGAAATTTTCATTCCAAGAATCTGTTTAGTCGGCCCTAAATCTTTCATCGCAAAAGACTGCCCAAGTTCTTTCTTTAGCTTGTCAATCTTGTTGCTGTCATGAAATACGATCAGCATGTCATCTACGTATAACAACAGAATAATAAATTCTCCATCTGAGAATTTCTTGAAATATACGCAATGATCTGAGCTGGTTCTCTTGTAGTCATGGTTCGTCATGAATGAGTCAAATTTCTTGAACCACTGTCTAGGCGCCTGCTTTAGACCGTACAAGCTTTTCTTCAACCTGCAAACTAGGTTTTTTTTTTCCTTTGACTCTGTACCCTTCCGGCTGCTCCATATAGATTTCTTCGTCTAGATCACCATGAAGAAATGCGGTCTTCACATCAAGTTGTTTGATTTCCAAATTAAGACTAGCGGCAATCCCAAGAACAACTCTGATTGAAGACATCTTCACCACAAGTGAGGAAATTTCTTCGAAATTAACACCCTTTTTCTGATTGAAACCCTTTACAACCAGCCTTGCTTTATCTCTGGGTTGTGAGCTATGTTCCTCATTCTTCAATTTGTACACCCATTTATTTCTGAGTGTTCTCTTGCCTTTAGGCAGCTTTACCAAGTCATAGGTGTGATTTTCTTGTAAGGATTTAATCTCCTCTTTCATAGCCTCTAGCCACATATCTTTCTGATCATGTGATATGGCTTCTGAGCAAGTCTCGGGTTCTCTCCCATCACTGAGCAACACATACTCATGTGGATTATACCTGGTAGAAGGAATTCTCGGTCTGGTGGACCTTCTAACCGTTGACTCTAGTGGTGGTACTGGATCATCAGTCTGTACAGATGGCAACTGATTATCAGCATGCTCAGCATCATTCTGCTCATCTTGTACATCTCCCCCGTGATCCTGAGTGAAAGAACTGGGTCTAAGTCATCAGGAACGACTTCTTGAGAAGATTCTATCATCTTGCTCTGTTTTGTCTCGTCAGATGTTTGTTCTTGGAGAAACACAACATCTCTACTTCTAATAACTTTTTTGTTCATCGGGTCCCATAGTCTGTAACCAAACTCTTCATGGCCATATCCCAAGAAGATACACGGTTTGGTTTTATCATCAAGCTTGGATCTTTCATCTTTTGGAATATGAACAAATGCCTTGCAGCCAAACACTCTCAAGTGCTTGTAGGAAACATCTTTCCCCGACCAAACTCTATCCGGAATGTCACCATCCAAAGGAGCTGATGGAGAAAGGTTGATCAAATCAACTACAGTCCTCATTGCTTCACCCCAAAAGGATTTAGGCAATTCTGAGTGGGATAACATGCATTTGATCCTCTCACAAATTGTCATGTTCATCCTCTCCGCCACACCACTGTGTTGAGGCGTTTTGGGAACGCTCTTCTCAAGCCTGATACCATGGTCACGACAGTGCTGTTCAAACGGACCCTGGTATTCGCCACCATTGTCTGAACGAATACGCTTTAGCTTTCTCCCAGTTTCTCTTTCCACTTTTGCTTGAAAATACTTAAAGACCGTTATGACTTGATCTTTAGTTTTCAACGCATAACTCCAGACTTTTCTGAAAAAATCATCAATGAATGTGACAAAATACACTGCACCACCAAGTGTTTTGTCTTTCATGTAGCATACATCAGTTTGCACAAAGTCCAGAGGATGTGTCTTTCTCGAGGGATAGAAGCTCTTGAAAGAAACTCTGTGTTGTTTTCCAGCTAAACAATCAACACATGTTTGTAACTCTGTACCCGTCACGTCTGGGAGGAATTTCTTCTTAGCCAAAAGCTGCATGCCTTTTTGACTCAAATGTCCAAGTCGTTTATGCCATAGCTCAATGGAGGGACTTTTGACTGCTGCTGCATTCACCTCTCCATTGGATAATTTTGCCTGCATCAGGTAGAGCGAGTTCGTTTTCTTACCGTTTGCAGCAATAAGAGAACCTTTGGTAAGCTTTCATTTTCCTTCACCAATGTTACTGACATAGCCATCATCGTCTAACTTGCCAGTGGAAATAATGTTGAGTCGGATATCAGTGATATGTCTGACATCTCTAAGAGTGAGTCGACATCCTGTGTCAGTTTCCAAGATAATATTTTCCATGTCGACAACCTCAGTCACACCATGATTGGTCATTCTGACTCTGCCGAAGTTGCCACTAGTGTATGATGTGAACATATCTCTGTTTGGAGTGATATGATATGAGGCTCCAGAATCAATGATCCAGTCAGTTTCTTGGCAAGATGAAATGACACATGCGTCATCACAGATAATGACAACATCACCGTCAACTGCAACAGCTGTAGTGTCATTTGTCCTGTTTTCATTATTTTCATTGTTTTGATCTCTTTTCTTCTTTCTACAATCTCTCTCGTATTGGTTTGGACCACCACAATAATGGCATTTGAAATCTTTCTTGACTTTGGACCCTCCTCTAGATTTGTCTCTCTGGTGCTGAGGACCTCTGTTTTTTGTTTCTTCCTCGTCTGTCAGAATTTTCAGTCACCAACACATTTTGCTCGGTACTGAACGCCTGCTCCTTTCTCGTGGACTCTTCATTTAGAAGGCAATCTTTGACCACTTGCAAAGTCAAATTTCCATTTGGAGCAGAATTGCTGAGCGACACGACGAGTGTGTCCCAACTATCGGGTAGTGAACTGAGCAACAATAAAGCAATCAAGTCATCATCAAGAAGTATTTTGAAGCAATAAAACAAAATGGTCTTGCAGAACAAAAAATCAGACATATCACCAACACCGGCCTTACTCTCCTTCTCCACGCTTCTCTCCTTCCTTCTATGGTTAGGAAAAATACTTCTCCATATGAACTTCTTTTCAACACAAAACCTAATCTTTCTCACCTTCATGTCTTTGGTTGTACGTGCTTTCCTTTTCTAGGCTCCACTCGCACTGATAAACTCTCTTCAAAATCTTTCCTATGTGTCTTCATAGGCTACTCTCCAGTTCATGGCTACCGATGCTTCGATTCAAAAACCCAAAAACTCTACATATCTCGCCATGTTCGATTTCTAGAGACTGAGTTTCATTATGCCTCCACTCTACATGATAACTCTCATTCTTCGTGATCGTTCACTTCTTCCTCGAACTTTCCCTGACTGTCACCTATAACTCCATTACTCACTCTTCTAATGATTCTAATGATTCTGATCCCGCTTCTTTCACTCAAGCCGATAAATTTTCTCATTGGTGTCAAGCTATACTTGATGAGTTCAATGCACTCCATTATAGTCAAACTTGGTCTCTTGTTTATCCACCACCCAGTGCTAATATTGTCGGTTGCAAATGGATCTTTAAGACAAAAAAGAAACCTGATGGTTCTCTTGATCGCTATAAAGCCCGTCTTGTTGCCAAAGGTTACCATCAATCTCCTGGCATTGACTACACTGATACATTTAGTCCTGTTGTTAAACCAACCACTATTCGTCTCATTCTTACTCTCGCTCTTACCAAAAATTGGTCTATTCGGTAATTAGATGTTAATAATGCTTTCCTCCGTGGCACTCTTCAGGAACCAGTCTACATGAGTCAACCGTCTGGCTTCGTTGATCCTCACAAACCCCATCATGTGTGTCTACTTCAAAAAGCCCTCTATGGTCTCAAACAAGCATCTCGAGCTTGGTTTCATCGATTAAGCCAAAAACTTCTTGATCTCAACTTTACTCAATCAAAATCCGACACCTCTCTTTTTATACATTCCACTCCTTCTAACACTACTTACCTTTTAATTTATGTAGATGATATCTTGGTTATAGGTTCTTCTCAATCGTTTACCACTTATCTCATACATTACCTCAACATGGCCTTCTCAATAAAAGACCTTGGCCCTCTCTATTATTTCCTCGGTATTGAAGACACAACAACACTTAATGGCATTCTCTTAATCCGAACCAAATACACTAAAGACCTCGCCCACACACCTTGACTCCTCCAAACCGGTTCCAACACCTATGGCCCCATCCTTACCTCTTTCCAAAAATCATGGCACGTTATTTTATAATCATACTGAGTATCGAAGCACAGTTTGTGCTCTACAATATCTTTGCCTCACTCGCCCTGATATTCAGTATGCAGTCAATAAGGTATCTCAATTTCTTCATTGCCCTACCGACATTCACTGGTATGCGGTCAAACGGATTCTTCGATACCTGCGATCTACACCATCTCATGGCATTCACCTAACAAAAGCCACCTCACTTGACCTACAAGCCTATTGTGATGCTGATTGGGCTGGCTGTCCAGATGACTGACGCTCCACTTCTGGTTATTGTATTTTCTTAGGGCCTAATCTTATCTCATGGAGTGCAGAAAAACAACCTACCGTTGCTCGATCGAGCACCGAGGCTGAATATCGAAGTATTGCTTTAGCAGCTAGTGAACTCTGTTGGATTACCTCGTTGCTTAGCGAGATTGACTTATCTCATCTCAAACCTACATTATGGTGTGACAATCTTGGAGCTACCTTTTTGGCGGCAGATCCTATTTGTCACGCTCACACAAAGCATATTGAGATAGATATTTATTTTGTTTGAGACTTGATCGCCAAAAAGGCCCTCTTTATTCGACATATTTCTACACATGATCAAATTGCCGATGTCATGACAAAACCTCTTTCCAATTCGACTTTTCATCGACTTCGTGACAAGCTCATAGTTACTTGCACCCGTCAGCTTAAGGGGGGATGATAGCATTATATTTTAGAATATTTAATTGAAGATTTTTAGGAATTAGTTTACACATTTTTAGCATTGTGATTATCATAAAAATATTCTTTTCATTATTGTACTTTCCTAATTCAGCTTATATCTTTTGTATATAAAGTGGTCTCTTGTACATATTGTAATCATCAGAAAAACAATAAAGAATTCATATATAATTCTTATATCTTCCTTTTAGCATTTCCTTCAAAATTACCAAAACTTCGTCTGGAAAAGAAGTTAATTAAGAAAAGAAGCTAAAAGACACAGAAATACTTATTTTCTACTAAAAAATAGCTTCAACTAGTGAGATATTTGTTATTTCCAGGAAAAAGCTTTCATGTGAATGTAAGAACTAAACAACAACTAAATCGATTGAACAAATTGAACTTACACAATGCTATGATATTCAGAATGCCCCGCGAGCCCGTCTAGGTGAATATTTTAGCAATGTCCAATCGCAACATGTGGTTTATAACAGCACAGTATACTATGTGCAGCTAATTAAATACCACCGTTAATCCACTGCAAAACAAATTTCTCCCACTTTAATTTGCTTAATTATCAATCACACCATTTACTTTATAATCACGTTGTTTCTTTCCAGAATTATGCTGCTTAATTATTTGTCTTTTATCAGTTGGATTTTAGGGTTTAAAGGGTCCTTAATTAATTAATTAATTAAACAAATCATAATGAACATATGATACAATAATTTAAATCATAATAAACAAATCTTAATTTTCTGCTCTTTCTGAAAGTTCCATGCTCCCCACTAATCTGATTCTTGTTCTTCTGATATTCTTTAGTTGAAAAAAGATTAAACAAAATAATTAAATCATATAATATTGCATACACATAAATATCTTTCATAATCTAGAATAGAGGAGAAGTTTAAAAAAAAATTGGGTACTTGATATGTTGTAGAAATCTTCTTATTTTGAATGATTTTGTTCCAATTCGAAATTGAAATCCCAAAAGAAACAGCAGAGGAGAGACCTAAAGAGAGATGAGAGGTTGGAACTTGCAAGAATGTGGAGAACATGAATGTGACGGTATATTAGTCTTTTCAAAATATATCCCTCAAATTTTACAAGATGGTCTTATGTGTCATAGCTTATGAGGTGTGTCCCATAAACCTTCATAAACTTACTAGGCCCGTCAATAAGTAACGGATCGAAGGTAATTAATAAGGTGAAGGTAATTAATAAAATGTTTTTATTTTGAACCAAACTTAGGAAATAATGTGATAAAATAAGCCAATCCGTTCCAACCAAATGAGGCCTAAAATTTCAAAAGAAAATTTATATACCCATTAAATTGAATTAGGGTTCTGGGTTTTAGGAAAAATTTAAAGAAATAGATTTAATTTAAAAACAAATTCAAAAAGTAGACTACTTTTGGGGAGTCTCAAGAAATGGTCATAAACGCCTTTATGGAAGGCGCATATGTCCGCGTGGCACATATGCGCCTTCCATGAAAGCTCCAATAAAAAAATATTAAAATTTTTTTTTTTTTTTGGCAGATTCCAATTTTGTCAAAAGTTTACATATCAAATATATATATATATATATATATATATATATATATATATATATTATGAGGTCAATTATATGGTTGTTATGACTTTGTTTTGTTTTTTATATTTATAATGTATTACCAAATTAACCCACACACTTAATTGTGAATATGATATCTTAAAAGCCAATAACACTTTTTTTGCCCTCCCCATGAAACGTTTATATTGAAGGTTAAATGAGACTTTTTTTAATCTAAATATGGACATTCTGAAAGTTTATATCGACAAAGGTAATCGAAAAAAAATTATATTGAAATTCAATCATGAGGTATCAATTTGATAATTAGATTAAAATTAGATACTAGTTAAATTATTTATATAATACTAATAATAAAATTTGAGTACTAAAATAATTTATAGGTTTATTTATTTTATCTAAACCTACAAAATCCAAGAAGAGATCATAATCAATTTATAGGTTTATTTATTTTATGCCCGATAATCCATCTTAATTACTTCATGAGCATAAAATATTTATACACTCCAAGTTATTTAAATCTAGTGAGATAGCCTTAACTATTGATTGTAATAAATCTCAACTAAGACACATTTAAATTCGTTAATTAATATGTCAAATTGGTAGTAAAGAAAGAAAGTACAAAAAGCAGTAATAATATCAAGTTCATCTTTTGTTCTTCTTTATTTTCACAATTTTCTATGTATTCTTTGAGAATTATATGGGGTAGTTGGGAATTAATTTTTGAGTAGTTGAAATATATATATATATATATATATATATTTGATATATATAAATTTTTGATATGTAAACTTTTGATATATATTTCTGATCATATATATATATTTGATAAGTAAACTTTTGACAGAATTCTTCCCTCGGGAATCTGCCAAAAAAAATATTTTTTTTTTAAATATTTTTTTATTGGAGCCTTCATGGAAGGCGCATATGTGCCACGCGGACATATGCGCCTTCCATAAAAGCGTTTATGACTATTTCTTGAGACTTCCCAAAAGTAGTCTACTTTTTGAATTTGTTTTTAAATTCAATCTATTTTTTTAAATTTTCCGGGTTTTAATCCTCTTGCTATTCTTTTATTTTTCCGTCCCGCTCCAATCGAATGGGGAAGAGAAAGGAGGGGTTACAGTTCGTCAACGAAAATTCAAAATATGCTGATTTTCTCTCCAAATTGGACACTGAATCCATCACCAAGTACTACGCATTATTATTTTTCAATTGTTTCAATATATATAATGTAATTCACCTTTTTTAGTTTGTTTCTATGCTGTTTTTAACAAAAAATTATTCTTTATATGTATGTATATAATAGGCATGTTACCCGAGTGGCTGATGCGAATGAGGGGTCCATAGAAGCGTCGTGCGAGAAAAGAATGCTAAGAATGAAACTGAAAAATAACAAAGACATAGAGAAGAAACCAGAGGTTGATGTGTCCGATGTACGTCCGGTTAAAATTTGGCTGGAGAGCTCCACTGTAGAAACGGTTCTTATATTTCCCCTTCTTTAATGAGAAATTCTTCTTCTTATTATTAGCCTATTTAAATGGGTTTTTAAAAGTTCGATTTTGGCAGTGTTTAAGGAACCAAAAGAAACCAAAAGAGGATTCGAAAGAAGCTGAATCTGTTGGTGGTTTGGTGAAGTTGACGAAACCGGAGAAGCATGCTAAGCTTAAAAAATTAAGAAAAGAGGCTAAGAAACAAGGAAAGGAGGAGGAAGTGCAGCAAACACCACAAGCCCAAGTATTGGTATGTATTCCTTTTGTGCATTTTTTGGTTGGTTTAACATTTCAACGCCACACTAAGAAACGATTTAATTTTAGGGATAATACTCTAATTATCTAAATCTAAATCTGCTAACTCAATTTTGACAACTAGAGGTTAGGATTTTATTCTAATTTGGAGCCCAAATTTTGAAGATGTTATGGTTTGAGAGGTTATGGTTTTTCCAATTTGGTGCCTAGTTTTGAATGTTTAAACGTTCTGTATTCACATTTATCCTCAATTTACCTATCGATTTTGACCCAATGGCGTGCACCATATCGAAGATAGGTGCCACGGTTCATGGTGTGCCATGAACACAACTCCCCACTCACAACTATATATCTGAATGACAATTAGTAAATATTATTTGAAGTACTCATACTTAGTATTAATAATCTAATAATGCAAGGGCCCATACAGTCAATAACGTCCATACTGTTCGAATATTTAGGATGAAGTGAAGAAAGATCTCACAGCTGAAGAAACCAGTGAGAGGAAGAAATATAAATTTGCTGAGCTGGGAACTGCTTTACTTGCGGATCCAGAATCCAATATTAAGCATGTCAAGGAGATGCTGGAACTTTCAAAAGATGCAGATAGTGCCATTGTCATCCTTGGACTAAAATCCTTATTAGCCGTTTTGAAAGACATTATTCCAGGGTGAGAATGGTTTGAAATGGTTTCCACTCTATTGTTCATACTGACCTTTTCTTCTATAACTATAATTGCAGATACCGGATCAGGCTGCCCAGTGAGAAGGAACAAGAAATGAAGGTTTCAAAAACCGTTACGAAGACGCGATTTTATGAGTCCACATGCAAGGTTTGATTTGCAGTCTCATGATGCATATTCACAAATATGTGAAAAAAAAAATCATATCTTAAGGATAAAAGTTTAATCATACTGACCTGAGATAATTTGTACACATTTTCAGGCATATGTGCAGAAATTGTACCACTACTTCTGGGAGAGCTTGTTAGTTGCAGTTGTAAGAAATATAAGCTCCCAAGATGAGATTGTAAGGTACTCGAAGTTATTTCTCCCTTTTCATTTATTCAACTGAAGCAAGTTGTATTTTGTCCAATATAATGGTACTCTGTTCATAGTTATCCGATCTCCCAGTAGTTGGACCAGCGGGTCAAGGGTAGATTTTCCGGTTTGCTGATCAGTCCACTTTTCACAAGATTTATGCAATTTCCCATGATATTCTATTTGTCTTTTCTATTGGAAATGAAACCACTGTAACTTACTTTGTGTGATGTTCATACATTTGGTCCTTTGTCTCAAGTGCCTTTTGGCAGAAAACTTTGTTGTGCAATGTAAAGTCACTTTTCACCAACGAGGGGAAACATGGTGGCGAGGTGACTGTGGAGGCTGTCAGAATGATTGCAGAACTTGTGAAAATACATAACTGCCTACTACATCCTGATTCAGTTGAAGTAAGTACTCATATCTGATTATTGATTTTAAGTTTCTGTGTATGTGAATTGTGTTGTTTAGATTGGATCATGATTCCACTTTCTCAATGAGGGTATGCAAATTCCATTTGTTTTCAGATATGAGAAAACCGATTTAAAGAGGACAAACTATTCCCATATGTCTGTCTCCTCATTTGTTGTTTGCTTCTATCTAGTTACCTTACCAGCAACACTTTGTTATTAGCTAGTTTAAGAAAGGAGATCCAGATGTGAAATTTTGGAGCAGCATGCAAAAAGCATTACCACTAGACATGGATGCTTATTTGTCCATTATTTGGAACTGCATACAGTAATTAAATTTAGCAGTTTGTTTGATTATCTTCATATGTCAGGATAGGGCTGTAAATTTTTGTCGGTTGAAATAATTAGGTTTGATAGTATCCTCTCTTTATGAGTAATTGCATTTCCCTGTCAGGTCTTTTGCCTCTTTCATTTGACGATGATCTTAGAAAACCGGAACGTTCACAAGTGGATAACAGGGCCAAAAACAAAACTGGGAAGAAGAGAAAGGGTTCAGATGAGCAAAATCAGTTGCCAGATAATGAGAGGAAGAAAAATAGGAAAGAGATGATGTCAAAGACCAGGGATGAGGTTTATTCTGGCCCTTAAAAGCTCTATATTTCTTGCTTATTACCATTGCTGTTAAAATTACGATTCTTGCAGGTTGTTGCTGAATTCAAAGCTTCTTCACTTGAGCAAGATCCTCGGGAGCATAGAAAGATGCAAACGGAGACACTTTCTGCTGTATTTGAGACATTTTTCCGTATCTTAAAGCACACTTTGCAGACAAAGTGATGAAGAATAATCTGGATGCTCTTAATATTGATTTACAAGAATTCTTTGTGCAGTTTTACAATCTGATACTAGAGTACAGACCCGGAAGGTAAATGCCTTACTATATAGTGGACGCGTTTCCATCTTTAGAATACAAAAAACATTGGTGTTGCATTGGACTTGCTACCTGTTTAAGTGAGTATATTAAGCCGACGATTTTAGATGAAGTATTCTATTTTGCTTTTAGCTGTCATTAAGTTTCGTTACATTAATTAATCAATGGATATAAGACATACAAAATTATACAAGTACAATACCCCGACCGTGTCCAACACATGTAGGGAGCATTGAGGTGTGTCCATGTCTGGGAGTGACCGACAATACACCTAATGATTTTTCGAAGTGTCCATGCTTTGTAGGTTATGTGCAACTTTGGTTCAAAACGAAATATATTTTAAAATTTTGGAATATTAGTTATGCCACCTAATGCGTGTTGAAATACACAGTTGTGAAATATAAACTACTATAAAATGCAATTTAAATGCAAATACAAGACATAATATTGACTAACAAATAAGATAGTCATTACAAGTTCATAAACAATAGGTCTAACAAAAAGTAGTATTTTCTAAAGAGAATAAAAAAGATTGTGTATTCACAATTTGCTGAGTCTTGTTATCTCCACGAATAACCAGGAATGTCATATTTTCGAGGAGATAAACTGAGAGCCCCATATTAATCGCCATATATACAATAATGAATGACATCTCAAGTGGATTCAACGCATGCAAGTCACTATATCCAACAGTGGTCAGAGTGGTCAGAGTGGTCATCGACCAATAAAATCCAATAACATAACGAGTTAGCAAACTCGTGTCATTTTCTCTCATCCATGTATTCTTAGGATCAGGATATCGAGAAGCTAAGCAGTAATATAAGCACGCAGCAGTATGAACTGCAAACATAGTGACCTACAAGATAGAAAATAACATTGTTCACTAAAATATATCTCATTTCATTAACGATAATTTTCAATTAGACTAGAAATAAACATACGCTTATGAACCATACCCATCTGACACAACAATAGTTGTACTTCATACTTTTCTCTAACCTACGTAAAAGAATGACAAATATATGAGTATACCAAAAGAAATCGCATTACACATTTAAAGTTGAGCAATACATATGATGTTTATGTTCAAAGAAACAAAATTAAAGCATTTTACCTGGCGAAGAAGGCATGAACTCTTTTAAGTTGTAAAAGTCGAGGTATGGTGAACCAGCCAAATATCCATGAAGATTTTGGGTACACTATAAGCAACTACAACAGGATTGATGGATAATAAATTCGGAATGAACCAAGATTTGGCATACTTCTCAGCAATTGTGCGTTGGTCTCTAACAATACTATTGTCAGCCTAATTCAAGACAGCTACAAAGAAGGTGAGCGCAATGTCCAAGACAAACATTGCAGTGACAATAGAGTCAATGATGATGAGAGATGTCATAGGCTGTTCAATAAAGCCAAGCTCAAATACGCTTGCACAAGCAATATAAGCTGACAGGAAGACTAGAAGCCTGTTCCAAATTCTGCAAGAATTTATGTAAGGTTAGATAAAACGTAGCAAAAATAATAAATAAGAAACTCATCTAATCAAATGTGTGCATGTACTCCTCAACATATTGTTTTAAAATTAGATAAAGTTTTATAGTATTGCCTCAATGAAATCTAAGGTGTCAAATATAATGTTGTAGTAAACAATTAGAGAAGCCTGCCTCATACAAAACAAGAGGAAATTATGAAAAAACTTGTCAACAGATGAGGAGTTATTAAGAAGAAAAATCTGGATAAGTGATAATATTGGTGATGAATGGGTGGCTATATTGAGTTAAAAGTCAATGCATATCAATGGTTTGTCATTTATATATATATACATATATATATGCCTATTTTGATGGACGAAGTTAGAGAGATTTTATTACTTGTGTGAGAATAAGTGATAATTGATAACTTTACGAGTTTTGACGCTATTATAAAGTTTTGACGCTACAATCAAGTCATTGTAGATGTGTTTTAGCATGAACTATGCCAGGACTATGTGTAATATAGTGTGATATTTAGGACTGGTGGTAAACCAACCATAGGGAAAAAAGGAGATTCCAAATATGATAAACAGTTTTTTTTTTTTTTGACAAAAACACTGAACAAGCATAAATTAATGTTGGGACGAGGGAAGAGAGTAATTAAACAGTTTTTACAAAAGAAAGAAAATATATTTATAAAAGGTGGACACCCTTGTCTTAAGTGTGTCGAACGTGTTAGCATTTTATTTTTTATTCAAGGGCATGGATCAACCGTGTTCAACACATGTAGGGAGCATGGAGTTGTGTCCATGTCCAGGAGTGACCGACAATACACCTAATGATTTTTCGAAGTGTCCATGCTTTGTAGGTTATGTGCAACTTTGGTTCAAAACGAAATATATTTTAAAAATTTGGGATATTATTTATGCCACCTAATGCGTGTTGAAATATACAGTTGTGAAATATAAACTAATATAAAATGCAATTTAAATGCAAATACAAGACATAATATTGACTAACAAATAAGATAATCATTACAAGTTCATAAACGATAGGTCTAACAAAAAGTAGTATTTTCTAAAGAGAATAAAAAAGATTGTGTACTCACAATTTGCTGAGTCTTGTTATCTCCACAAATAACCAGGAATGTCATATTTCCGAGGAGATAAACTGAGAGCCCCATATTAATCGCCATATATACAATAATGAATGACATCTCATGTGGATTCACCGCATGCAAGTCACTATATCCAACAGTGGTCAGAGTGGTCATCGACCAATAAAATCCAATAACATCACGAGTTAGCAAACTCGTGTCATTTTCTCTCATCCATGTATTCTTAGGATCAGGATATCGAGAAGCTAAGCAGTAATATAAGCACGCAGCAGTGTGAACTGCAAACATAGTGACCTACAAGATAGAAAATAACATTGTTCACTAAAATATATCTCATTTCATTAACGATAATTTTCAATTAGACTAGAAATAAACATACGCTTATGAACCATACCCATCTGACACAACAGTAGTTGTACTTCATACTTTTCTCCAACCTACGTAAAAGAATGACAAATATATGAGTATACCAAAAGAAATCGCATTACACCTTTAAAGTTGAGCAATACATATGATGTTTATGTTCAAAGAAACAAAATTAAAGCATTTTACCTGGCGAAGAAGGCATGAACTCTTCTAAGTTGTAAAAGTCGAGGTATGGTGAACCAGCCAAATATCCATGAAGATTTTGGGTACACTATATAAGCAACTGCAACAGGATTGATGGATAATAAATTCGGAATGAACCAAGATTTGGCATACTTCTCAGCAATTGTGCGTTGGTCTCCAACAATACTATTGTCAGCCTAATTCAAGACAGCTACAAAGAAGATGAGCGCAATGTCCAAGACAAACATTGCAGTGACAATAGAGTCAATGATGATGAGAGATGTCATAGGCTGTTCAATAAAGCCAAGCTCAAATACGCTTGCACAAGCAATATAAGCTGACAGGAAAACTAGAAGCCTGTTCCAAATTCTGCAAGAATTTATGTAAGGTTATATAAAACGTAGCAAAAATAATAGATAAGAAAATCATCTAATCAAATGTGTGCATGTACTCCTCAACATATTGTTTTAAAATTAGATAAAGTTTTATAGTATTGCCTCAATGAAATCTAAGGTGTCAAATATAATGTTGTAGTAAACAATTAGAGAAGCCTGCCTCATACAAAACAAGAGGAAATTATGAAAAACTTGTCAACAGATGAGGAGTTATTAAGAAGAAAAATCTGGATAAGTGATAATATTGGTGGTGAATGGGTGGCTATATTGAGTTAAAAGTCAATGCATATCAATGGTTTGTCATTTATATATATATACATATATATATATATGCCTATTTTGATGGACGAAGTTAGAGAGATTTTATTACTTGTGTGAGAATAAGTGATAATTGATAACTTTACGAGTTTTGACGCTATTATAAAGTTTTGACGCTACAATCAAGTCATTGTAGATGAGTTTTAGCATGAACTATGCCAGGACTATGTGTAATATAGTGTGATATTTAGGACTGGTGGTAAACCAACCATAGGGAAAAAAGGAGATTCCAAGTATGATAAACAGTTTTTTTTTTTTTTTTGACAAAAACACTGAACAAGCATAAATTAATCTTGGGACGAGGGAAGAGAGTAATTAAACAGTTTTTACAAAAGAAAGAAAATATATTTATAAAAGGTGGACACCCTTGTCTTAAGTGTGTCTAACGTGTTAGCATTTTATTTTTTATTCAAGGGCATAGATCAACCGTGTCCAACACATGTAGGGAGCATGGAGTTGTGTCCTTGTCCAGGAGTGACCGACAATACACCTAATGATTTTTCGAAGTGTCCATGCTTTGTAGGTTATGTGCAACTTTGGTTCAAAATGAAATATATTTTAAAAATTTGGGATATTATTTATGCCACCTAATGCGTGTTGAAATATACAGTTGTGAAATATAAACTAATATAAAATGCAATTTAAATGCAAATACAAGACATAATATTGACTAACAAATAAGATAATCATTACAAGTTCATAAACGATAGGTCTAACAAAAAGTAGTATTTTCTAAAGAGAATAAAAAAGATTGTGTACTCACAATTTGCTGAGTCTTGTTATCTCCACAAATAACCAGGAATGTCATATTTCCGAGGAGATAAACTGAGAGCCCCATATTAATCGCCATATATACAATAATGAATGACATCTCATGTGGATTCACCGCATGCAAGTCACTATATCCAACAGTGGTCAGAGTGGTCATCGACCAATAAAATCCAATAAGATCACGAGTTAGCAAACTCGTGTCATTTTCTCTTATCCATGTATTTTAGGATTAGGATATCGAGAAGCTAAGCAGTAATATAAGCACGTAGTAGTGTGAACTGCAAACATAGAGACCTATAAGATAGAAAATAACATTGTTCACTAAAATATATTTCATTTCATTAACGATAATTTTCAATTAGACTAGAAATAAACTTACGCTTATGAACCATACCCATCTGACACAACAGTAGTTGTACTTCATACATTTCTCTAACCTACGTAAAAGAATGACAAATATATGAGTATACCAAAAGAAATCGCATTACACCTTTAAAGTTGAGCAATACAGATGATGTTTATGTTCAAAGAAACAAAATTAAAGCATTTTACCTGGCGAAGAAGGCACGAACTCTTCTAAGTTGTAAAAGTCGAGGTATGGTGACCAGCCAAATATCCATGAAGATTTTGGGTACACTATATAAGCAACTGCAACAGGATTGATGGATAATAAATTCGGAATGAACCAAGATTTGGCATACTTCTCAGCAATTGAGCGTTGGTCTCCAACAAGACTATTGTCAGCCTTATTCAAGACAGCTACAAAGAAGGTGAGCGCAATGTCCAAGACAAACATTGCAGTGACAATAGAGTCAATGATGATGAGAGATGTCATAGGCTGTTCAACCACCGGTGTGCGTCGGCAACCCAAATAAGGTATTAACACATTTTCGTAAGTTTTTCCCATATCAACATTTGAGTACTCAAGAGGGGGAGGAGGGGGAGGGGGAGGTTTAGGAGGAGGAATAATGGCATTTGCATTGTTGACTTCGGTATTAACACCCTCTTCGATATCGTTCTCGGGTAATTGTTCTGAGATACACAAAGTTTATTTCATATTAGCATAAAATTAACTATGGCATTGGTGTTAATCTATCTTAATCTATATATTGTAACTTGCATCTCTAAAAAGAGTTACATGTATTGACCTAACAATAATATTTCTATTGCTAAAAAAAGGCTTGGCAGGCAAAAGAAATATATAAAAGTTCAACCATTTAAGCTCCCTGTTACAAAGGTTAGCATACTAAAGTTCCACTTACTTTTTAAGCTTATATGTAGGAATGATAAAGATTATATTTTTATGTATAGAAGTTCCATTTCTTAGGATTATTTTAGAGTTTTATATTTTACATAAAATGTATAGATGTTCCACTTATCGAGCCGAGCCGGCTTGAGCTCGATCAAACAAGCTCGAGTTTTTCGAGCTCGAACTTTTAATCGAGCCCAAGCCCATTTGTCTCTGAAAAAAGCTTCCGAGCCGGGTTCGCGAGCTTTTTTATTTTTTAATATATTTTTATTATTCTATTAATAAATGTATATTAAATAATTAAATATATTTGGCTATTTTGATAACTCTTTAATATCATAAGAATGTGTTTAAATAAATACAAACATTAAGTTTTACTAGAAATATAAAGACCCTTTTCAACTTTTTTTTTTCATTTCTTTTTTAATTTGATTAAGTAACTTTTTAAATCATTAATTAATACTGTCTCCGAGGATATTTTGGTGGTCATTAAATATTAACATATGGGCATTCTTGGAAAAAATGAAAAAAAATTCTTCCTCTAAATAATGAGCTATCTTCAGTGCTTTTGTATTGTCACAGCTGGAAAAAGATCCATGGCTGCAAATTTGATTTTTGAACTGCTTTTTTCTCTATTGTTCATTTCTCAGGTTCCCCATTTTATTGAAATATATATATATATATATATATATATTTTATTAAATTACTGAATATTTTTCATGCAGGTCTCATCAGATTTTGAGAAAAATGAAGAAAAAAACCATGTTAGCCAGGCATTATTTTTTATTTTTCATATTATAAATCTTTAGAATTTAATTTGTTTCAGCTAAGCCAATTTACTAATTTCTATGCTATTAATATTATTTCTCACCAGGTGTTCATCAGAGGATCAAGAGAAAGTTAATGCACAACCTAGGTCAGTCTTTTTATGTAGTTAGAAAAAATTTAAAATATCTTTTGCAAATTCAGATATACTAACGTTTATTTAATTTTATATATTAATATTCATTTTCTTATATCTTTTTATTCCCACTTCTGTAATGACACCAACCAAATCAATAGATCTATAAGTAATGAGTTTATTATTTTCTCCCTAAAATTCATGAATCTAAGTGTTAAAATGCTCTAAAATATTATGGATCCTATTTGATTTATATCAAGAATATATATAATATATCACTTAATATCTTAACCCTTTTTTCTACTAAACATAGCTCGAATGTGCTCATGAAACACGTAAATCTCTATGTTCATTTATGTGATATACATCATTTATTAACATATATATGTCCATTTCACTTTATAAACTAACCATAAAAAAGCTAGCAAGCTTGGGATTCGGCTTGAGCTCGAACTCATGCTCACGAGCTCGAGCCCGAGTTCGAAAAATTTGGGCTCGAGCTTGTATAATAAAGCTCGAGCTTGAAAAAAATGCCAAGCTCGGCTCGTTTACACCCCTAGAATTCCATTAATGAAAGATTATATTTTACATAAAGATCGTATTTTTAGATAAATATTACATTTTTATATACTAATTTCAAAAATTAACTCAAGATTATATTTTTACCATAACAAAGTTTTAAGTTAAAGAAAGATTACTACTGCACACATGTTATCACATTTTTATGGACAAATAGAAATAAGAAATAAAAAATATAATATTAAAGATAATAATAAAAATATTAACATTAAAAATTACCTCCTCGGTCCATTATGAACTTTTGTTCTTGAAAACTTTCTGTAAACTAGGTTTTGAATTTTACTTTGTAATGTGAAGGTTTTAGGTTAAATAGCACTATTTCCTTTTTTTATCAATATATATATATATTTTTTTTTTTGATCAATTGTACCAAATACTATATTGTAATCAAAATGGCAGCATTATACTGTACTAATTAGTTTTAAACCAATTAATTTTTTTGTGCATGTGTCTATTTTAAACCAATTTATTTGTGCATGTGTCTTTTTGTCCCATATAGTAATTCATATATATGTTTAATAGTACCTTGTGTACTATTTGACCAATTGTATATATATGCAATGACACCAACCAAATCAATAGATCTATATTCTTTATTATTTTCTCCCTAAAATTCATGAATCTAAGTGTTAAAATGCTCTAAAATATTCTGGATCCTATTTGATTTATATCAAGAATATATATAATATATCACTTAATACGTATTAGGGTTACAATTTGATAACATATGGAATTTGTTTCTTAACCCTTTTTTCTACTAAACATAGCTCGAATGTGCTTATTGGAGTGAAACACGTGAATCTCTATGTTCAATTATGTGATATACATCATTTATTAACATATATATGTCCATTTCACTTTATAAACTAACCATAAAAAAACTCGCAAGCTTGGGGCTCGACTTGAGCTCGAACTCATGCTCACGGGCTCGATTCCGAGCTCGAAAAATTTGAGCTATAGTAAAGCTCGAACTTTAAAAAAATGCCAAGTTCGTTTACACCCCTGGACTTCTACTAATGAAAAATTATATTTTACATAAAGATCAAATTTTTAGATAAATATTACATTTTTATATACTAATTTCAAAAATAAAAGAAAGATTATATTTTAACCATAATAAAATTTTAAGTTAAAGAAAGATTACTACTTTATCACATTTTGATGGACAAATAGAAATAAGAAATAAAGAATATAATATCAAATATAATAATAAAAATTTACCTCCTTGTCCAACGTCCATTATGAACTTGTTCTTGGAAAGACTAGGCTTTGGTTTTGAATTTTTGTTTGAGGTGAAAGAAACTAACTAGGTTTAAATAGCACCCACCTTGTTTTCTCTTTTCTTTTTTATCTATATATATATATATATTTGACCAATTGTACATGTACTGTCACATAAAACAAAATGGCCTATGCTATAGCATTACAGCCAATTGTACTCTCACATAAAACTAATTACAACATAGTACCTCGTAATGATGCCCATAGTACCTCATAAAGCTTATGATCCATCGTACCAAAGCACATGTATAGTGATTGGCTTATTTAGATGAGAAAAAGAAATATTAGAAATTTTGATTAATTATTCTTGAATTTGATTTCAGATATATTTGCTTTATCGATTAGTTATATATATATAAATTAATTATTAATCAAAATTAAAGAGTTGAAAAAAGAGTAGATTTTAGAAGGGCAATAGAAACAAATGCATGTGTCTATTTTAAACCAATTTATTTGTGCATGTATCTTTTTGTCCCATATAGTAATTAATTCATATATATGTTTAATAGTACAACAGTCATCAAATAATTAATATTTAGAATGAATAGCAATTATAAGGAATGTTTTTTAATATATGTGTATATATATGTATATATATAGAGATGTAGCTTTTTTTTCCCTTGTCTATTCTCTTTCCCGTCTCTGGAAATGAATTCTCATTTCTTTATAGTTAATTAATGCAGTAGAGTACAAATCAAGTCATCCATCACTGTCATAAAATCTGATAATAGGGAGCATGTGGGAGAATTATGTGCTAGGCCCGGTCCGTTGGTCACGTCCTTCTTACAACCACATGTTCCACGTAAGGGGTGGTGGGATGTGGATGAATAAATCACCCCCTTTCACCAAACATGTGGTTCAAATTAGGCCGCGACCAGCATAGAATTTGTGTCACTTTCTATCCGTGATTCACTCCCCACTCAATCAATTTTGATATTAAACATTCTTGTAATTAATTATATATATACACTTTGAATTGTAAAACAAGTTCACAAAATTGATTATAATTTTGTTGGTGTCCACCTTTTAGATTGTGATGGAATATTCTATTTTTTCCAATTTTTTTATAATATTACAATTTATCACAAATAAAGCTCAAAACTTTTACATATTGTACATTTTCATCCAAAAATATATTTTGTTAATAAAAATCACAAAAATAAAAATAAAAATATTATTAAATAATTAAAAATTATATTAATTGCATTTCGATATTTCAAATATTAATTAATAATTAAATAAGTTATTTAACTAATTAATAAATAATTAAAGTTGAACTTTATTATTTGATTAAAAAAACACATACATAAAAACCATATATTGATACTCAAACACGGTACAAATGATTTTTAATTATGCAAGTCCAAGTAATGTATTTAATGCTTTTAGTTTATAAAAGTATGTATTTATATGTTTTAGTTTATGTTTTATTTAAAATTAATTTATAAAATTTGTATTTTATTCTAGTTGAATTAAATATAACTTATATGATTAATTTATAAACAAATTATATGTTTATGAGATAAATTGAAAGCAAATAAAACTAATTAATAAGTTATAGTATAAATATGTATTTATAATTTAATTATAAACATAAATTAACGCATAATTGAATAAAATATAATAATTAGGATATAATTGTAACTAATTAAACTTATAAGAGTTAAATTGAAAATAATTTAAACTTTATAAAATTAAAAAGGACTAAATTAAGATTCAACCGAAAGTCAAAGGACCAAAATGCAAAATGAAATAAATAAATTTAAAAATATTAAATAGCTGCGCTAGAATTAGCGTAGCTATTGGCGCTGGGTTGGAGATCAACCCAGCGCCAATTCATCTCCTCCCACGCTAATTTGGCGTGGGTTGGAGATGGCCTAAAATCAGATTAAAAGAAATAAGTGCTGATATTGGTCCATCTGTAAACATAATTATTAAATCAATTAGCCAATATTATAATAAAATAATTAACAATTTAATCTTATTTTATTACAATTTTGTGGTTATAATTAATTTTAGGCAAAAAAAATAAAGTGAATTAGAATGTACCTGCTGAAGGGCCTTTCGGTTGGTGAAAGAGCTCCTACTGGAACACCAATGGCTAAAGTATAGAATAAAAATTATTAGTTAGAGTTGATTTAAAAAATCGACTGATTATTAAATGCAAATTGATCTCCACCGTTGGATCAAATGTCATTGGTCATAAGATCATTAAATAGAGCACATAAAAAAGCTAGAAAATTTGACCTAACATTTAAAGCTCCATAAATGAGAGTCTCCTAGTAAAGAAAAGGAAGTAAAGAAAAGCAGGTAAAATTGAATTCAAATATGAAATATTAATTGTCTTGTCAAAAAGAAAGTCTATATATTAAATGAGTCTGCAACGGTCACGTGGTTTTTTAATTTTTTCTATTTTTCATTAAATAAAACCGACATAAACAGGTAGTGAAAATTAAATAAAAAGGTATGTCTCATTTATTTCAACCAACTAAGAGTACGGGCTTGTTTTGTAGTGTGGATAGGATTTCAAAGGATATATAAATTATCCATCCCACTTTGGGATTAGACTTTTGATAAAATAAACTATCACATATTTGGTACAAGGGAATACTCGTCCCTTATTATCTTATCCTACGTTTTGTATTGGTGATTAGTGGCTTGATTATTCGAAATTACCCAAATGCCCTGGATATGTACTGAACGTTCAGTTCCTCAGAACCAAATCAAAGCCTTTTTTTCTCCCTTGAGAAAGGCTATGTCGATCTGTTCCTCGTTCGTCGATCTCTCCCTCGATCTCTTCCTCGTTCGTAGTGAGGATAGTCGTTCAGCGATCTCTTCGTCAATCGTCTATCTCTTCCTCGTTCGGCAATCTCAACTTTCATCCTTCAACAGCTTTATTTCCTCTTCTGAAATTCTTTCCTCAACTTTCAGCAGCAGCTTTCTTTCCTCTGCTGAAATTCTTTCCTCAACCTTCAGCAGATAACTAATGGGGTTCTTCGAATTCGAGCACGAATTTCATCGATTATGGTTTGAAGCCTTCTGATTCTTTTGAATTGACACACCAATTTGTGTTCAGATTTGTGTTGAAGATTCGATAGCTAGAAACGTGAAAACTAGGGTTTTGAATTGGGGATCTAAGTTCTTATGTAATTAAGCATATAATAAGGGCAAAAGTGTACAAATAAAATTATTTTGAAGGGTGAAATAGTCAATTACAAAATCAACAGCTATCCTTTATTTTGAGGATAAAATTATCTCACCCCCCATATCCGGATTGTTTATCAGCTGAATAAATGATTAAATGCGGGCTTCTAATCTATCCCGGGCCTCCATCACACATACCAAACACGTGATTAAAGTAGATAAATTATCTTATCCAGCCTTATCCTGTATACAAAACAAGCCCACGGAGACTGAGATTGAGATTTTAAGTTAAGGCACATTTAGGTATGCAAACGAGTGGAGCTCGAGTCGAGCTTGATAATTTTTCCAAGCTTGAGCTCGTACCTCAATATACAAGCTCGGGCTCGAGCTCGTAGAGCTTGGACTCAAGCTTGTGAGCTTGGATTCGAGCTCGAGCTCGCAAACTTGAGCCTGAACTAGAGTCGAGTTGATTCTTTTATTTGATATATATTTATTAATTATTTAATATATATATTTATTTATATAATAATATATTTAAAAAAAATGCGAGTTAAAGACAAGCCGAGTCGATTTCTTTTATTTAATATATATAATTACAATTATGAATATAACGATAAAATTGAGGTCATTTTCGAAGAGCATGGAAAACAGTGATAGCCCGTGACTAGCTAATATATTTTTACTATATATTATATGAATTTGATTTGACGACTCATATCCTCTCTAAAGGCCCCATTCCAATTCACATGCAGCTATATATTATTTCACATCAAATTCCTCTTTTGACTATTAATCTCGTACCTTAATTGATTTTATTTTTTATCTACAAAAATAATAAAAGCAATATTTGGGCCCAATTTATTTCAAGTAAATACATATTTTATGGTAAAATAAATGGATTAGTGACACTCTTTAGTCGATGCTACCCATATGGGTAATGCTCTCAACCACACAAATGATGACATGTGTCCTTTCTCATGACTATATCCAAGACAAATTTGCTAACACCAATAAATAGTTCAATTTTATTCAATTGTTTTGATGATTTAATCTTGGAATAAAAAATGAATTATTTTTTTGAAAATAGCATAATTAAAAATACAATTTACTAATCTTATGAATTACTATATTACTATTATTGTATAATTAAATATACAAAAATAACATAAATAATGGACCTAATCGTAACATTTTCAAAATTAAAATATATAAAATTTTCAAAAAATAACATATATATATATATAAAAAATAACATATATAAAAAAAAGATATATTTAATCGTAACATTTTTAAAATTTAGGGACTTAATTATAATGGAAGTTATTGTACTATTTTATAAATATATACTAAACCGAAAAATAAAAGAAAAAGAAAAAATTAAAAAGAGTGGATATAGTAAATTTTGGATGTTTAATAGCCAAAACAGGAGCAAGGGTACTCGCGTGCATTACTATTCTTAAATATAATTGAAAAATATACATATATTAGTTTTATAGAAATATTATAATTTCATGGAGAGAGAAATGGAGATTTGGAATAGTGGTGGAGAACGTGAGTTTTAAATTGCAAATGCAAATGATAAATTTAACCATATTTTTAACCACGTGTGAATTAGTCTTAAGGGTATATTTGGACAAATGAAAAATGGTATGACAATTAATAACTACCTAATTTATGATGAAATTTCTATTTTACCCTCAAAATTACAGTTATATTTTCAATCTATAAAAAAAACAAAGGACAAAATGAGTAAAAATGACAAAAATAACTTCAATTATAAGACAAAAAGAGCTTTCTTTTTATAATAGTATAAATAATATAATAATGTTATTAAGATTATCAATAATTTATGAACTAAAGATGAATAAAAGTTGTGATTCATCTCCTGCACCCTACTAACATCTCCTGCACCTTCAGAGTTCAATAAGTGAGAGAGTGTCTGTAATTAATCCAAAATTCATGTTGAGTTTTAGTTGCAAAATCCAGACAAAATATTGAAAGCTTGATTTATATATTAAATGGTCATCGTGTTCTTCTATTGACTCGACCAACAAAACAAAATTAAGTAATTCTTATTCATTTTAGTTCTCCAGCCAACAAATGCAGGCTTGTTTTAAATTGAACAAAATGGTACACAATATTAATATTATAATATGACAAAATTCTATTTCAAATTATTCGAAATTCAAAAAGATAGATAAGGTCCAGATAGAAAAAATCTTTGGTAGCGTAAGAGATACAGTTTTACCAAATTGATGAAAAGAAAAAGAAAAAGGCTGAAGAGTATCAAAAGAAAGAACACAAGGCTGCAGAGTATCAAAAAACAGAATCTGCTGCATTTATTCCAAACAAAACAAAAATTATTAAGTAATTCTTATTCATTTTCAACAAATGCAGGCTTCAGCTTTCCAGTTTACATATACAGAGAGTGTTGTTAAATGTGCAAAGAATTAATATCACTAAGCAATCAATTCACCACTATGTTAGCAGCTTCCACTAAAAAACAAACATGGTAGTCATCTATTGTTAAACCCAGAAGAATCAAGGTAAATAATATTAACTGAAAATAAGCACAGCTAACCAAATCAAGGTAATGTATTATTGTTCAATAAACCCATCGACTCTGCAACTTCTTTGGATGTAAAAGTGTCAGCTTGTCTTGTCCAAATCGTATTATCTTTCATGTCTCCAAACATATGGTTAAATTCAAAGCATAACTAAATATATAAAATTGTAGTTTTTGTGCGAGCAAGTATGTATATTTTTATGTTATGTTGCTGAAAGAATAGATTATATTAGTAGATTTAGGCATAAATGGGGTAATATAGAGAGAGGATGCTACCGAGTATACAATCTTCAAGTGTTAAAACATTAATAATAATTTCAGAGCATAACAAAGTATGGATAAACTTATTGCAAGAAACAAAGTAGTAGGAAGGTCCTTTATGGAATTGGGTGTAATATATATATTATGCCCCGTTTTCTTTTTTTGGTTTATATGATATTTATGGATGACCAGATTTACATACATGCAAGAGGTACATCAAGAAAAGATGCACAAATACCTGTTAACATTATCAAACATTATAATTGAACAAGCAACATTTAGGTTTTATTGACTATGTTGAATGTACATGACTGGAAGTCTGAAGAGTATGGATACCTATCATAAAGTCTTTGTTTACACGAGAAAAATATATGTTGGGTATTTTATAATAATGCAACAGTCACAATTCAAATAACTCGGAACAATGATATCAGTCTCATCAACTAACCATGCTTAAGAATGCACTTGAATATCTACTAACTCAAGTTAGACCACATGACAAAATAGCTAAACATAGTCAAGTAGTCAACTGTATTCTAGAGTTTCTCTGTGAATTTTAAATGCAAATACTCAGATGAAATCTTTTTGAGGTACAAAGGTGTTAGAAACTGAAATAAGGAACAAATCAGTGACACCGGACTTGGTCCTGTCTGTCCGGAAATCACTGCAGCCACTGGAAAGCATGCAGATTTCTTTACATGGTATAACTGCTCAAAAAAGCGAGCAATTTCCACAAAATGGAAACTAGTTTGGGCAAGTAACATTATTAAATGATTTAAACTCTTGAGTTGATTAAGTATTCTCACCAGATAGAAAAGCAGGATAACTCGGGCCGTTGGACATCGCCAAAGGAATTTTGTGGCCCTGACAGCCCCAGTATCTAAACGTTTTGCTGCCTTTTGCAACTGCAATTGACAATTATAATAACTGTTTCAAGCTAATGTGGCGATGTGCAACGGCAGAGGCCTGAAAGTTTAGAATATCAGACCAAAGAAGTTATACAAATGGAGTAGAAAAGGAAAAGAAAATATCTGGTATTTGGGTATAAAATTATCAGATTGCTTCTCAAAAACTTGACTTTATCCATCTCGTTTTGCCACACAGAACCTTTTGCAAGATTAGGTGATTCTCACGCAACAAGCATTATACATCTAGTATTAGTTACAGACTTCCTAACTAGGTCCATGAGAGGAATCTCATCAGGGATTCTATGAGTATCAGTGTCAGAATTCATACGCTTCATGGAATCCTGAAAATGGTTATTTTGCTTAGGGATATCTTTTGTACCAAAAAGACTAGACAATCTCCGTATTGCATGTTGTATTTCATAATTGATTCTAATCATTAAAAAGCATAAAAGGAACAGATAAATTTTTCGAACTTCATAAAATTAGAAGCTATAGTGATCAATTTCGGGCCAGACAATCAGATCATTTTGAAAGAGCTGCAAGCCAAATTAAATCTGCTGAATGAGACAGGTGCAGTACAGTAGGAACACGACCGAGCATCAGTGCCAGATGCATAAGCTACTATCAATATATTTACAGTCAATCATTCATAAGCCGATTAAATCTGGAAAATATTGAAGCGTATTAAGAAGAAAACACCAACAGATAGATTTAACACAACATCTTGGTAAGGCAGAAAAACTTCCGGAATGCATGTATAATAGCAAACAATATGATATTTGGAGACATATGAAGAATAGGAAGCTTAAGTACATATTTAAGTCATAAGACTTGAATACCAAGGAGAATTGCTTTTTCAATGAAAATGAAAGGCTAAAAATTTACACGCATTCCGAAGAGCAATTAAAGGAGCATCTCAAACTATTTCTGAAGCCACTAGTCAAAACTTCAATGCATATTAATACACATATAGCTCAAGTGCATAAGCTCAATGCGAAGTCTCATGCAATTTTTACCGTGGAAAATGCATCGCAGTTATACAACGCAGAACAATTACGGGCCAGCAAATTCACTGTATGATATGCAGTTACATGTGCAAATATTCCGTTGCATAAAACAAGCATTTGATGCAACTCTAAAGTATTTGACGAAACCCAATATGTGGATAGCAAAGGAGATCTTTCAAATTACAGAGATTAGATCAGAATCAGTGTCTTGCACATGATGAGTAATCGTCCAACCTTTAACTGATTGGACCAAAACTGCCAAAGAATGTTTATCATATAGGATCAACTTTGCAACTTTATAAAGAATGGTGCAACTAACCAATACTGCGGGACTAATATTGCAATTTTCCACTCACAAAAAAGTTACATTTGGATGTAAGGGTAGATATGAAACGTTATAACTGTTCCAAAGAGCATGTTGACCAGTAGAAACGAGACTTCTGATACGTTATGGAACAATATGAAACAACTTATATCACACGACAAGAATGAAACAACTATATAGGGAACAAGAAAAGAATTCAACGGCTCACGACAAATATCACACGGTCACACAGATCTTCAAAGCTGTTGAAATTACTCAATGTTATTTTGTTCTAGTAATTTATATTTGTGTGTGTATGTATATATAACAAAAAATTGTAAGAGGCGTAAAGAATAAGTAGTTTATTAAATGTGCAAGTGTTAAATTTCTAGCATTTAATTTTATCTATATACTAAATGCGATCTGAAAAAGACACACAATTAGGAATTGGAATTAAGAACAAAATATAACATTTCATTAGTGGAACTTCCATATAATGAAACTATAATGCTAGTGTAGTTTACATTACGTGTTAGAAACTTTCTTGGCGAACATATACACTCCTCCTTGGTGGAATAATAGTGTTCTAAAGAGTACAGACAACACAAAATCCACACATGGGAAACTACTAAATAAGAGTACGGTAAATCTGTTCGTCAGGATTGATCCATGTACCTCGCAAAATCTGTTTCATCCTTGAATACAATTGTTAGATTTTGGTAAAGGATGATAAGTTAAACACTATAAAATATTTTAATTATTAATATGAGTTTTATGTTATGTGGTTGAGAATTTTATTTTTTTTTGTGGTTGTATTATTTTAAAATAATGATGTCTTGTTAATAGAACAAAATAGCATATACTAGTTACTTACCAAAATAAATATTAGCAAAGACATTTACGGAAAATGACATCACCTAACAAAGAGTAGTGGTGATTATTTCTCAATCTCTAATTGCTCACACAGTTTTGAAAAATATCGAACTCTTTAAACATAGTAGTTAACTCAATTTCCTTATTATCACGATGAAAGGCTGAGTCTACTACAAAGTGCGGCAACCTCACATCAGAGATCACCATCCTTAAAAGTTGCTACAATTGTTCATTGCAGATTTAGTCAATATTTTATTTATAAAAAAATACTGTGAAAATTTTGAAATTAATTATTAGACTTGCCTTTTCAGCCCATTAGCATACACGGTCAAGATATCATATAAAGAAATGTATATATTAAATAATATCCTAACTATATAAATAGTTTACCACTATTTCGCTAACAACCATATAAAAGTAGCGAGGTGTTTCATTGTGCAAAATTACTTCTTGTTTAGGGATGAAATATTAGCCTTCATCTTAGAGACTTTTATATCACAAATAAATATAAAATTTAATAATATATAAAATTATAAATGAAAAACAAATTGCCGTCACCTTTTTCACTCTAAAGTATAAATGTCATACTTGCCTACAGATAGTGTCTATAGATTTACCCTTTCAGCTGGTAAATTTGTATTTATTTCTTTTTCTTCAATTTGTTTTTCATTTATAACTTTATTTAGTTATTAAATCTGATATTTGTTTGTGATATAAAGTATCTAAGATGAAGACTGAGTATATCCTCAGTCAACAAGAGTAATTTTGCAGAATGAAGCACCTAACTACTTTTATATGGTTGTTAGCGGAATAGTGGTAAAGTATAATGCATACATTTCTATATAAGATATCATGATCTATGCTAATAGGGCTTAAGAGGCAAGTCTAATAATTAATTTCGAAATTTTTATATTTTTTTTAAAATAAAACATTGACTAAATCTGCCATGAACAATTGTAGATTGTAGCAATTTTTAAGGCTAGTGATATCTGCGTAGAGGTTGTCGTACTTTGTAGCAGATCTCAACCTTTCATCGTGAGAACAAGGAAATTAAGTCAACTACTATGTTTAAAGAGTTCGACATTTTTCAAAATTGTGTGAGCAATGGAGATTGAGAAATAATCACCACTAATATTCGTGAGGTCATTATCCGTAAATGTCTTTGCTACTTTGCTAATTTATTTTGGTAAGTAACTCGTATATGCTATTATGTTCTATTGACAAGACAATATCATTATTTTGAAATAATATAACCAAGAAATGAGAAAAAAAAAATTCACAACCACATAACATATAACTCATAATAATAATTAAAATAGTTTCTAGTGTTTAACTTATCATCTTTTTACCAAAATCTAACAACTGTTTTTTTTCCTGTTATAAGCATTTGGAGGGAGACGAATATTGATGTATGAAACAGATATCATTCCTGACGGACAGATTGACCTTCCTCTTATTTATTATTTTTCATCTGCAGATTGTGTGTTGTCATTACTAAGACTATTATTCTAACACGTAATGAAAATTACACACACGTAATGTAAACTACACACTATAGCATTATATTTTCATTGTATGAAAGTTCCACTAATGAAAATTACACACACGTAATGTAAACTACACACTATAGCATTATATTTTCATTGTATGAAAGTTCCACTAATGAAATGTTATATTTTGTTCTTAGTTCCAATTACTAAATATGCGTCTTCTCCAGAACCCCTAAAACCATTAAGTTACACAACAAGAAAATAAGAAACTAAAACAGAGCGAAAACCGAGCTGTGAGCTCGTGGAGGAGGAGCAGACCATACTATAATGGCGGTTTTGGACGCCATACTTACACTGAATAATGCTCAGACTAGTCTGCTTGCTATATATATATATATATAATATACATATATATAGGAAGCAGAGAATGTATTTAATCGGTTATGCTAAAGATGGAATTTTATTCCTAATTTTGGTGGTGGGAGTTTTTTAATTTTTTTTTAAAGAGAAAGTGCCTATCTGATACCAAAATGCACCAATTTTTGACAATACATACTTGCAGTGGATTAGGTAAGTGTTTCCAAATGTTAGAAACAAATAATTTTATCATTAAGATGTCACTATGCAAAGTAAAAAGTTAATTGCTTTGTGACAACTACAATTCCTTACAAGAAATTTAGACATAATATTCTTGCCCTAAATTTGGCCCCAAAATCTAAACTTCATCTTCAATTAGATATATAATATAATTACACTTCAATTTTATCTTAAGTTGATTATTCATCTCAATTAGATCAAAATTTTTAATAATATTAACACAAAAGATTATAGTGTTCTCCTAGAGTCGAATCAACTCTCAACCATTAATTCGACTCGAGGTTTACGAGTTTGAGCTCAAGCTCAAGCTCAATTACTTTGGTTGAAACTCACCAATCAATATAAATAAAAGCTCAATTGCCTTCTCTACTGTGAGCCTGTCAGTTATGGGCAACCTAGGCTGGTTTACCTCTCTTGTGTGGTTTGCAGGCTATTACACGAAAGCGGGGTTTACCCAGTGCGCACCTAACGGTAGCGGCTGCGGGTTCCCTTGTCATCAAAAAAAAAGAAGTAAATTTTAATAATATAAAATTATAAATAAAATCATTAATATTTAGAATGAATAGCAATTATAAGGAATGCTTTTCTATGTAGTTAGTTATATTGATAATTATTTTGAACAAGTACCCTCCTTTTTGTGTTTAAAACAAATTAGGACAATCAATATGCCTTAATGCGTAGTTCATAACCTATTGTACTTTAAAACAAATGGGATTATATTTCCATAAAAAAAAAATGGCCCATCTGTTAAAATGTTTTTAACTGCATATACATTGAACTTTAACAAAAATCAAGAAAACTGAAATTTGATAATAATGATCATCACCAATACTCTAGCATTGCTGTATTCCAATAAAAATGAAATGAGCAGATTAACAAAAATCTAGAAAACAAGACGCGGATTTGATTAAATTGTTTGTTTATATATTCAAATGTTCATAACGAAGAAAACACTTGAAGAAAGAAAAGACAGTTTTTACCTTTCCCCCAAGATAAATGGACTCCAAAATCAGCCACGGCATATCGAAATTACGGCCCTTTCTCTCAAATCTCTTCCTGCAATTTGGACCAAAAATAATGCTACTGTAGAATGTATAAAGTCATAATCGCATTGTACATGTATTTCCAGTGTCACCAATTTATGTACTAGTTTTTTTATTAAAAAAAATTAAATTTTTTCCTCCCCTTTCCAAAAAAACAAAGACGAGAGAAAACATTAGCAAACACTAACAAGCCCCATAAAACTGTAATCATTAAGCCCATACACATTCCTTAAATAAACAGAAACAGTCGAAAACAAAAAAGAACACAAACAAACATATACATAAAAATCAGATCTTTGGATGTAAAAACACATCATACTCTAACAATAAAATCAAAAAATCAAAAGCAAATACATTCAAAGCTCAGTTTTTTTATCTCCATACCATCACTATTTTGAGTTTTTACAGTCAAATAACTTAAGGGCTTTAAATAAAAATAGATGAATACACCTTGAAGGTTAATGATAAGATTCTTTTGCAGAGAGATGGAAACAAGTGAGAGGGAAGAAGGAGAGAAGGATTGTTGTTTTTCTTGCCATTTAGAATCAATAGAAAAGCAAAAGCCAAAACGGAACAATTGAGTAAATAAATGTGCACTCATTTAATATATAACCTCCACCTAAAACAAATATTATTTTTTATTTATTTTACACAAGTTTACGGTAAAAGGACAAAAGTGCCCTTTAAGTTAAAAAATATCTTACCATCACAAAACAAATTAAAAAACAAAACTAAAGACAAATTAAAAAACAAAACATTAGGGTTTGGGAAGAAAGGCAAAATTCTGAAACTTCTTGAGGCTTTCCTTGCATTTGTAACTAAGGTGTAAGTGCAAACTCTGTTTTATTTAATAAAATCGATAAGTTTTATCAGTTGAATTTTATTTTAGTTTTAGGTGTTTTGTTCTTTTGTGGGAGATGATTTATGATTATGGTTCATTTTTAAGAATATTAATATAAGATATTATCAAGAATGTGTTTTTTTTTTAACTTTTACACAAAAAAATTCTAATTTTTTTTGGGGAAGACGATGAACAGTAGAAGCAGACCGGTATTCACGTTAACCGGTCTACCCAGTCGGTCTAGTCGAATTTTATCAATCTTTAGACTGACAAACCGGTTCGATCGGTACACCAATCTTCCCAGTCTGCCACATTAGACTGTCCCCTGTTTTCCTAATTTTTTCAATTGGCTCATATGTATTTCATTTTTATCTTATAGGAAAATGTGTGAGATTCCTTTATATTACGGATATGATGCGAATGGAACAAAAAAGAGGACAAATCATATGAATGAGTGTCAAGAAATGATCAAATGATGAGCATAATAATACTAGATGATCCAAACAAGATAAAACTTTCAGAGCTTCATGATCGTATATGCGAAAGGAATCATGTGGATCAGACAACTGCAATATTCCAACTCATTTGATCGATGAAGATGAAAATGTTGAATGTGAAGATAAAATGCCGACTAGGACGATTGGCCTACCAGTCATCCCAGTCGGCCAATGCAGAGAATCAATATACTTGCAATAAAATACCGACTAGGATGATTGGCCTACCAGTCATCCCAGTCAGCCAATGCAGAGACTCTAAACACTTGCAATAAAATGCCGACTAGAACGATTGGTCTACCAGTCATCCCAGTCGGCCAATGCAGAGCTCAAAACACTTGCAATAAAATGTCGACTAGAACGATTGGTCTACCAGTCATCCCAGTCGGCCAATGCAGAGACTCAAAACACTTGCAATAAAATGTCGACTAGGATGATTGGCTTACCAATATGACTGATCGGCCGATACAAAATAAAAAAAGTCATAATAAATGTCCGACTGGGCCGGTATTCCAGTCGTCCCAGTCGGCTAACCCCTAAACACTAAAAGACTTAAAATGCTTGCAATTAGATGCCGACTAGGACGATTGGCATACCAGTATGACCGGTCGGCCAATACAAAATCAAAAAATATCACAATAAATTTCTGACCGGGATGATTGGATTCCAATCGTCCCAGTCGGCTAACCCCTAAACCCTAAAAGACTCAAAACACTTGCAATAAACATTCGACTATGAAAAATAATAACATTATTAATAACATTTATTATGATAAATAACAAATTAACTTTTTCTTAAAGAAACAATATGATTGATTATTTTTCAAAATAACAATGTAATTGTCAATTATACACACTTAGTTTGATTCAAGATGATACATTGAAAATATTCAATTAGTCCCCAAGTAGTAGATTGATTACGTTATAAGAAACATATTTAAAAGAAACATATTCAATGATAAGAATGTAATTGTCAATTATACACACTTAGTTTGATTCTAGATGATACATTAAAAATATTCAGTTAGTCCCTAAGTAGTAGATTGATTACATTATAAGAAACATATTTAAAAGAAACATATTCAATTATAAGAAACATACTTAAAAGAAACTTACTTTGTTAAGAAACAATATGATTGATTTCAAATAACAACTTGTTTTATGTGTTAAGAGTATAGGGTATATAGTTAATATTAATACAAAATAACAATGTAATTGAAGATAACACACACTTAGCTTGATTTTGGATGATACATTGAAAATTCAATTAGTCCCTTAATAGTAGTAGATTGATTACATTATATTCAAGAAATTTTTAATATTCTTAATTTAACATCTATACTTCTTTTATGTAATTATAAGAAACTTAATTTGTTCTTTGTTACAATATACTAATTGGTCTTCAATGCATTGGCATGACTAGTAATTATATAGAAGATTAACAATAAAATTGTAAGAATATATATATATATATATATTGCTCCATAACTTATTTATTATAATCATTACACAATTGGTCATAACGGTTTAACAATCTTCTCGGTCGTTAGAGTGAATCTGGTCCACTAGTTAGTCTAGTTGATAACTTGTTTGAATGTTTTTTAGTATCTGAATCAGTCGATCGGGGAGACTAATGTGCCGATTGGCATGATCAAAACTTTATTGCAAGAATTTGGTATCTACATCGACCGACCGATTTGGGTCATCTAGTATTAATATGCTCATAATTTGATCATTTTTTATAATAATTCATATAACTTATCCTCTCTTTTGTTCCATTCACCATCATATCGATAATATAAAGGATCTCAAACATTTTCCTATTAGAAAAAAAGGAAATAATATATGATCCAACTGAATAAATCGGGAAAATTGGGAGCAGTCGGACGTGTCAGACTGGAAAGATTGGTATACCGATCTAACCAGTCTGTCCAGAAACTGTAAATGTCCGATTGGACCGACTAGGTAGACTGGTTAACCTGAACACCGGTCTGCTTATACTGTTCATCGTCTTCCTCACAAAAATTTTACGATTTTTTAATGTAAAAGTCAAAAGAACACATTCTTGACAATATCTTATATTAATAATCTTAAAAATGAAACCTAATATTTAAACAACAAAGTTTATATAAAAATATGAGATTTGAGATAAAAGTAACATTTGAACTAATCTCTCAAACTCTTGAGGTGTTACTATCTTCAATTTTTCTTTCCATGAGTGTTGAAAATCCAAGGCACATTGAATGATGGTTGGAATTTAAAATGAGTTTGATAATGATCAATGGAAATGTTAGAGAATGGAATATAATTTGAAGAATATTGATTTGGACTTTTTTGAAATATATTTTGTTTTAAATTTTATTTTTTATTCAAATGGGTTTCTTCAAAATATTTTCTTTTATATTTTCTTTTATTCAAAAGGGTATTTTGGGCAATTCAACTTTTTATTTAATGAGAAGGCTATGCCATTTAAATATGTCAAAATGAAGGTTAGTTTTAAAACAAAATGTCAATTTAAGGTTATTTCTCTAAATGGCCCAGATAAAACACATACACTATAGATATAGGTCATAAAGACCTCTGAAATTTTCTGACTTCTGAAAAGAGGTTTACGGAAAGGGGAGGGAAAATTTAATTTAATTTTTTAATAAAAAAAGGGGTGGCACCAACCAATATAAATTGTTTGTTGTTCAACTGCAGAAGAAACCCTAATTTCACTTATTGGAATGGGAAAAGAAAACCAAGATGGAAATTAATAATAAGAAAATGGTGATTGGAAGATAATATCCAATGTTTTTAAACTTGGACCGGTTATTGAACCGAAAAATTTAGTGGGTTACTGGGTCACTGGTTCAACAGGTTGAACCGCTTCAAAAAAACCGATTGACCCGTGTATGTGTATATATATTTTTTCATATTTATGTCCAAAATGTAAACATAATACATAGAGGAAATTGAAATTAACACTAATGCACCAATTTTTTTATTTTGTTTTTGTTCTATTCTACCCCTCTTAAAGAATCTAGTTTAATGAAACTAATGTTAATTAACTGTAGGAAACTCTTGCACTTTATTTAAACTAATGTTTGAGTTTTGACAATCCGTGAATTATAAGTTATTATAGAGAAGTTTTAAACTATTTTTTTTCTTACAATAAAATGTATATAAATTGATATACATAATATAGAAAATGTTTGCATATGCTATCATAATTTTATATAGCATTATGAAAAACAAAGAAAATAGTTGCAATGGACCCACTTTTTATTGAGAACAAAACGTGTAGAAAAGTAAATGGATAAAAGTAAAAGAAAATAGAATAAAGTAGCTTTGAATCCTTACTCTATTGTTGTTGTACTTGTGTTGACTAGTTGGTACTTGGTAGGATAGAGATTTTGTTTTGTTGCATGGTTGGCAAAATTTGGACCATACTCTATTGTTTTTATTTTTGTGTATAGTCACCATCTTTATCATGAAAGTTGAAATAAGAAGCTATAACTTTTAGGGGAAATTCTATGCTGGACTGGGACCGTTTTCAACCACACATTCACCTTTAGGTACTATTCATGGGGTGGTGTAAAAAAACCACCCCCATTTCAGTGAATATGTGGTTGAAACTGGACCGGGACCGTTAGATTTTTCCTAACTTTTAGCCTACACACAATAATTACTACTCACATTAACTTGCAAAAGTTAAAAAGAGGGCTTCTCTTCAAACAAAAGGGAAGAAAACAAACATGATTTCTATTCCACGTACTCAAACACACAAGCTTCAACAACTTACTATTACACACAAATGGTGGAATTAGAGAGACCTCTTTAACTTAATAAGTATTTACTTAGTTAAATTATTGTTTAGCTTTTAGAAAGTTTAATAACTTAATTTCTTCCTAAATATTTAATTTCAAACTTTGAGTATATTTATATTTCCTCATTTATTAGGGTCATATATTTTTATGATCATTCAATTATTTATAATTTTACAACAAATTCAAAAAATATTGTATAGTTTATCAATTATATTTATGAAACTAAATCATGCGCACTTTATTTAATAAAAAATCGTACCAAAGAAAAACAAAATACTATGAAGTTATTAAATTAAAGGAAAAGGTTATGTTTAGTTTCATATTGGCATTAACTTTTACGTTAAACTTGCAATTTTTTTTTACTTTTTTCTATTTTCATCATGTAAGCTCAATTTAATAAATAAAAACGACACAATCAATAGTAGTGAAAATTAAATAAAAATGAATGTATCATTTATTTATACCAATTACGACGTACACAGACTGAGATTGAGGTTTTAAGCTGCGACACATTCAATAATCTTAGGAAAAAATATAGTGCACTGAATTTACAAAATGGAGAACAAAGAATAATAATTCTAAAATAAGAAACAAAAATATAAGCAAGTGTCCACCTTTTAAGCCACTATGAAAATCTATTAAATGAATACACAATAAATTACTAAAAAAAAAGAAGAAAGCTTTTTATTCGTTCAAATTAAACAAGATATAAATATAAATGAAGCATTAGTTTACATGAAAGTTTATTTAATTATATTTATTATATATATTTCACATTTTAAATTAACTTAGTTTTTATTACATGTCAATTAACATTTAATTTTTTGAAATAATTAACTTATTAAGTAATAATTAATTTAGTTAAATTATTATATAAATTTGTCCCTGAGTTCCTTGACAGGGCTGATTAGATGTTGGTCCTTGTGCCTCCATGTCTGTTTGTGAATGTCCCTGATTAGCATGATAGGTTTGGTTTGAATTTCCTCTACCATTTGTCCTGCCTCCCTTGCCACCCCTATTGTTCCTGCCTCCTCTGCCACCCCTCCAATTTGGAGGGTATCCATGTATTTTGAAACAGGTGGCCTTAGTGTGCCCTGTATATTGACAGTGCTCACATGTAATGGAATCTTTCTTAGGTGCAGATTGGTTTTGTTGGTTGTGTTGAGATGTAGAAAAGAAAGCACTAGGTGGCTCAGGTGTAGGTAGATTGATGCCTCTCTGTGTTTCTTCATTGCTAACAATGGAGAACACCTGTCCATGACTTGGTATGGGTGACATCATAAGGATATTAGACCTAGTGCTGCTGTAGCATTCACTTAACCCCCATTAAAAATTGCATAACCTTCAACTGGTTGCAGAAATCAGTATACTCCTTAGTGACAACCGTGGATGGTGATGGAACCAAGGACTCATATTCGTCCCAAAGTTGCTTCAATTTGGAATAGTATGTGGTTACTGTATTGCTTCCTTGAGTGATTGTGTTGATCTCTCTGTAGAGGACATACATCCTTGCTCCGTTTATTTTATCAAACCTTTCTTTCAAGTCACTCCATACAAGATAAGCCGAATCACAGTAGACCACTCCATGAATTAATTCCCTTGATAAAGAACGGTTTATCCATGATTTTACAAGCGCATTGCATCTTTTCCACTACGCGATTTGAAAATCATCCTCGGACGGACATTTGCAAGACCCATCAACAAAGCCTATATTGTTCTTTGCCTCTAGGGCCACAGTCATCTCTCTGCTCCAAATTTTATAATTCTCACATCCTTTGAGTACATCGCTCACAAAATCAACATTGGGCGAATCAGATGAATGTATGTAAAGAGGGCTATTCAGGTCAATGGTATTTTTTGTAGCCATGATAAAGAGAAAAACAAATCTGGAATCGTAAAGAATCTTGAATCGGAAAGAGGGGAAAAACGTCCCAAAGATATCAAGATTAAAACCCTAACCCTAATTTCACAAAAGAAAGGGTAAAATCAACAATTCAGAAACAAACCAGAAGAACTATGGAGAAAGCGATATGAAATCGATGCGTGGATGGATCGATCATGTGATAATGGTAATGGCTCTAGTGCCATGATAAGATTGAAGCAGCGGATATGAAGAACTGAAGAAATATATTTCCATTGATGATAAAAAGAGATGAATGAATTACAGTATGTTTACAACTAATACCCAAGAGGTATTTATATCTACTCAATATAAACACGCTTTTATTATAAAGGTATACTAATGACAACTATAGGCTTAATACAACCTAGTTTGGTTTGATGGGGATAGTCTGATTTGGTGCGGTAAGGGTTATATGGTGGTTTATTATGTGAGAATCGATTGGGAAGAGGAAGGTTTGGTTTCCGGGATGAAATACTATTAACATATTCTTGTAATTTGGCTAAACTCGCTCCTGCAGTGTTCGAGGTTTAAACATCCTCACATGGATAGCTATTGTCAATCTTAAGGTCGCCAAGGAAACAACTAATGTCATAAGGTTTAGGTAGCTCTACACAATTAACCAATTCGTCAAATCGATCAAGGTACTCTTGTATATTAGTAGTTTGTTTCAAATTAACCAACTCCGACATTGGATCTTCATATAATAAAGCCCCGAAACGATCGTTTAATGCCCGAACATGCTCCCCCGAATGAGGTAAATCACGAGTTAGCCTATTTTTCATACAGATTTGATGTCATTGCAACGCCTTACCTTCCAAGTGGACAACATCGATTTTAACTTTAGCTTCCGGTGGAGTGTCATCAATTTCGAAAAATTGCTCACATTTATATATAGGTCCATCCCCTTAAGTCCTCCCCTCCAAATTTAGGAAATTCCACCTGTGATAGTCGGGTAGGTACATGATAAGTTCGATGCCACGAGCCCTGCCGATCAGTTTCTAATTCGTCCTCCAACTCCTCTTCCATATGCTGCTTCTGTCGACCCTCTGATACGATTAGTGTCGAATGAGAGATTTCACCGTCGAACACCTGGGAGCTGAGAGCTTGAATCAACTCCAGAGATAACTCAACACACAATACCCAAAATTATCAGAATTCAAGAGAATGAAGATAAACTTGGCACACACCCTGCTTGCCTTTTCATTCATAATTTCCACCTTATATACAATGTTTGTTGCTAGGTGGAGAGACGTAACAGAAATGTAACTAATTCTTCAGCTAACTTTCTAAAAATAATCTTAAAACCCTAATTAAACCCTAAACGTAATTAAGAATCTTCTTAAGGTTGCGCCTAGCTGCCAAGTGTCCTGCTTCATCTGGTTGTTGTTGTATGTAAACTCGTGTTTCATACTTAAAGAAGTGTTAATATTTTTGTATTTTCGGATTGACTTGTATCATTAATGTTCAAAGTATTGAGATTATTTTCAAAATTTTGTAAAACGTGAGACTCAAACTAAAATCTTGAATTTGCAATTTCCCTCTTATTTCTAACTCAAATATTTAGAGTTACTTTTCATTTTTCAATTGAATAAAGTGCAATTGCTTAGACTTCGTATTTGTGAGTATAATAACCGTTTTAGTATATTTATGGAACAAATAATATTTCTATAGGCTTTTGTTACGCCGAGTATTTCGTAACAACCCAAATAAAGAAAAACAATTCGGTAACATATTCCATATATACAGTCATACAGATGCATATTTTGCAATTTCTCACTTTTTTCTCATGCTAGTGGTAGAGGATGTTTATTGTTATTAAGTTATTAGTTATAAACTCCACATCTTTATAAATATTTTTTCTTTTCTTTCCCCATTTGGTTAAGATTTTTAATGATAATCAATTAGAATATCTTTTTCATATTAATGATGATAGTTACCTCGTATTTTTAAATATTTTGTACTAAATTTAAAATTTATATTCTATGCTATTTTAAACTAATAAAAAAACATAAATAAATACGTCTTAACAGTTATACAAAGAAACATTTGGATGATAAATAAGTATATATTCAATATCTTGTAAATCCAATATCTCGTAGATCACATCTAGTATATAAATTACTTATTCTTTACGCCTCATACAATTTGTTGTTATCTATATCTATATTATCTATCTATACTATTATAAAAAGAAAGCCATTTTTCTTTCTAAAATGGCTGTTTTTTTTGACATTTTTACACAAATTGCCCCTTCAAATTTCGAATTTAAATATGAACAAAGAAAAGTAAAAGGTTAAAAGAGGAAATACACACATTTGTTTACAGTTCTCATACCAAATTTAATTTACTGGAAATGCCCTTCCTACACAAAATTGAATGACTGTGGGACACGTGAGAAGAGGGACATTATGGTAAATTCATTTCAATGAATTAAACTCTCAACCCACGTTCCTCACTAACAGTTTCATGGTCCTTATCCATTGGAAATGGAAAACTGCAACTTTTGTTTACCGTATAAGGACCAGAAATGTTTTGCATTTTTGTTTACCGTACTGCAAGTCTGCAACCAGACAACCACATTCATTCGCACATAAATTTTCTTCATCGTCTTCGAATATTCATCGAACCCAGAAGCTATATCAAGGTAAATCGAAGGGAATGCTTCATAATAGATTTGCATAAATTAATTTCAGTCAAAAATAGTTTGAATATTGTGAATGTTAGTAAAATTGAGTTAAATATTTATTTTCCATATCTATGAGTTGATGAGTCTTGCTGTTGCTTTATTCCTATCCAGGACCCTTGGTGAGATGAAAGTATAGACCAACTATCATGAAGACACTGATGAAATTTCTCCCCAAATTTTTTTCCGACATATTTTCTTTGTCTTAGATGGTGGAATTTTCACTCTTAATTTTCAGTTGGGGTGGGAAAGTAAAGAGTTTTCAAAATTGAGATATACTAATCAATGTAGAGAAAGAGAGAGAGACACGAGGAGGATGAAGCATGTTTCTATTTAAATTTAAGTTAGAATATTTGAGCACAAAAAATTATTTTTAATTTTTAATTCACATTTATTCATTGTAGTAGATAGCTTACAAGTCTAGATTATTCTCCTTTTCATTATTTACTAACTATAATGTCTTGAAAATATTGTAACATGTTGAGATATAGGAATACTTTTAAGTTTTATCATCGGTTTTAACATAACTTTTTTAGTTCTTTTACCATTTACAATTGTATGACTTGGATGAAAACATTTAGTATTTTCCCCAAAATTATAAGAATTAAAGTTTTAATTTATTGTGGTTGATGAGTTCATATTACGATTAATAGAATCTATATTCGTTACACTATAAAAAATTATGTGCGCGAGTACCGCATGCGTTGGTAGCTAGTCTATACTATTATGAAAAAAAGGCATTTTTGTCTCACAAGTGGAAGTTATTTTGAGTCTTTTTACGATTTTAAACATTTGTTTTTTTATAGTTTGAAAATTGAAGTGTAATTTTGAGGGTAAAATAGGGATTTCATCATTATTAGGTAGTTGTCATACCATTTTTTATTTTGTCAAAAATACCCTTGTGACTAATACACACAAGCAATAGAAAATAGGGTTAAATTTGTCATTTGCATGTGGAATTGAAAACTGACGTTCTCGACCACCACCCCTCTATTCCCAAATCTAATTTTCTCTCTCAAGAAATTATAATATTTAAAAATAATTAATATTAATTTCTCTCTCAAAAAATTATGACATTTCTTTTAAATTAATATTAATTAAATTTTTTATACACTAAAAAATAATTATGCACACGATTAACGCGTGCAGAGTCGCTAGTAAATACATACATACTGCATACATACACACACAAATATAAATTACTAGAACAAAATAACATTGAGTAATTTTGTATATGAGATTAACATGGCTAATGCTTCCTCCTCCGCGTCTTCATCTTTTTCAGGAAGTGTCAACAGCTTTGAAGATCCGTGTGATATTTGTCGTGAGCCATTCAATTCTTTTCCTGTTCCCTATGTAAGTTGTTTCATACTGTTCTATATATATATTTGTGGGAGTGTATTTTTAATTGTTATATGAACATTACATATATACATATTTGTGTTATTGAGTGTAAAATTGAAGTGGTTGGAATCGAAAATAAAATTGAAGTTTTGAATAATTGAGAATTTTGATTAGATCGAAATTCAAGATATTTGCACACTTCAACTATAACTGAAATTTGGATTGACCATCAAAGTGCCACTGATTAGGAATCCGTTTTGTTTTAGAACAAAACTCTGAATTTTGGGGACAACACCAATTTACATTGGTATGATTTGGAAATAACCACTCCGGAGATGACCAATTTACATTGGTATGATTTGGAAACCATAAATCTGATATGCAAATGGATCAGAAAATTGCAACTTTTGATCTGACCTTGTGCCGCTGAATGGTGGTGTTGGTCGGGAAACCGGCGACCCCGGCTCCGGCGCCGTCAAGGAAGGCGCATTGGAGAAGAAAGGGGTTGTTGCCTTTTAGGCAATAGCTGGGCCCTTTTGTTCTTTGTTGGGCAGGGCCCAACAAACATATAATAAAGTGGTATGTTGGGCTATGATCCAGTATTTGCCTTGAAAGTCATTAATGTATTGTTGATATAGTGGATTGATGATCAATATTCTTGACTTATTTAATAAATTTGGTGTATTTTCTTAACAATGTATTTTTCTTATTCAGATCACCAATTGCACCTTTGGGTTTACCATTACAAACTGATTTCGATCAATTTTCAGGTCTCAAAAACAATGCCCAACATGTCGACAGGATCTCGTACCATTCAGGTACACAATGAAATATATATCTTACTATTGTTGCTAAGCTAGACGTAAAGTTTATTGATTTTAATTGATCAAGTGTTCCATGTTTTATTTTCTCCGGTCTTTATCGTGGCATTATATGATTTGTTTGAAGGGATTTCAATTTCTAAAGCTTTAGAAAGTCTTACTGAGTATCTATCTCTCTTGTCTACTACTCAAGACTTGGTGCAGCGTCGACCCTGTATTGAGATATGAACATTACTAAATGCTAATTGTTCATAAATTTCTTTAACTAATAACTCAGTTACTTGGTTTTGAGAGCTTGCAAATTACCTGAACATGCAGTTGCTCCAACGCTCTAGCATGTCGCCAAGATTTACTACAAATGCCCTGAAAAATCAAGTAAGAACAACGAAAATGCCCTCGCTTAGTGCTTAATTTTCAGACAAAACAAGACTGTGAATGAGAGAGTTCAGACATCAAAAGATTTCTTCTAATGCCCATAAGATAAGACTTGTTGCAATTTTAGTCTCGTTGATTATAAACTTGCAAAATTCATCCGTATGATACATGTTTTTGCAATATACATATTATAAACCTCACCCTTTTAACAGTGGTACATATTCCCAGATTTGAGGCTTAGCATCCCTGTCTTTACATATCTGCACGTATTTGAAAGTTCAAAATATAACTTGAGAAAACATTAGATAATACAAGACACTAAATAATATGTACCTGAAGACCATAGATATCATCTGTTGCCAAAAGGGGAATTAAGCCAAAGTCAGAATGTGCACCAGCTAGGGGTGTAAACGAGTCGAGTTCGAGCTGAGTTTGGTAAAAATTTTATGTTCAAACTCGGCTCATTTATATTTTTCCGAACTCGAGCTCGAGCTTGAACGTGACGAGCCTAATTTTTAATGTTCAAGCTAAAGCTCGCTAAAAATGAGTCGAGCTTGAACAAAAATTAATTTAATTATTTTTTTAATTTTTTAGAAATTATTTTTATTTAACTTATATTAATTAGATATATATTATATAATATATATCTAAAAAATATAATTTAATTGAATCAATTTGTATAAACACATATCATAACATACATAAACAGAAATATTATAATTTATTATTATATATTTTCCATGATATACAAAAATTAAAATATTACTATGTATTATTAAGATATGTTTTAAATAAAAAATTAAGTATTAATTTTAAATTTTTGAATACTTACAGTCGTATATAAAAATTAAAAATAATATTAATAAAAAGTTTGCGAGCCGGCTCGTGAGCTTATGAACAACTATTTGTAGGCTCAAGCTCGGCTCATGAGAAAGCTCGAGTTCGAAATGCTCGGCTCAAGCTCACGATATCTCGAGCTCGAGTCAAGCCCTAATCGAGCCGGCTCATGAAACTCATGAGCCGGCTCGACTCACCTTACACCCCCTAGCACCAGCAAATGTAGACTAAACAATCTCACCATGTCCTAAATGGGTTACAATTTTTGCCATTGTTAACATATGCTGAAAAGCACGTATTTCTTTCTTTATTTAAAGTACGCGCCTCACTTTGAGCTTATAAGCTTCAAATATCATATAAGCACTATGAGCTAATTATAAGCTTTTCTTAATATAAGCTTAGCGAAACGGATTCTAAAATTGGAATGGACTGAGACACAATTTTCATGTTTAGACATTGTCAAGTGAAAGGAATGACAGCACATACCATGTATCTGATTGACAGGATCCAAATGTTCATCCAAAACAGGAGTATAGCCTCAATTACATAGAAGAATCCAGAATCTAAGCAAGCCTGATACTGATGGAATGAGTTTTGAATTTAGAATCTGCCAATAGTAGAATAGCATGGAAAGCATATGAACCAAACTCCAATCCGAAAAATCAATTTCCATGAGCCAGAGACAGGTACATATCCAACAAGCCCAGGAAGATGTCAGAAACAACAATAACTACAAAACAAATATTTAGAACATTTAACTCAACAGAAATTATATCCTCTCAATTAACTACAAAGTCTTATATAGAACAAAGCAAAATGATTACATATTGCAAGAGCGAAAAATATAGTCAAGTTCACTTGTCAACAACACCACAATCTGCACATTCGTTACACCACTTCGCAGATTGCTATCACCATCTGCGTTTTTTCTCTTTATCGAATCATAAAATATCAAAATCCATTTGTCTCTGTTTGAACATACACACTCTTACTAGAGGTGCCCAAACGGTTCCCGGTTACGATTCCGGAACCGTCGGTTCCCGGTTCCGGGAACCCCGGAACCTTATTCAAACCGTTTGGGCACGGTTCCGGTTACCCGGTTCCACGGTTCCGGGCGGTTCTGAACTTTTTTTTTTTTTTTTTGAATTTATTTTGGACAATGATTAACAAATAAATCGGATAAAATAAAGACAAACATTAAAAAAATTCAACAATAGACAAAAAAAATTTATATTATTAACAAATTTAAACAATGCGAAGTTTAAAATTCAATCATATTCTAATTTCCATAATCCTAATTACAATTTTTGTATTACATTACAATAACAATTTACAAGTACAAACCTAAATGCTAAAGCTAAAATCTTATACGATACAATTTTTACAACGAATATTGAAAAAAATAATGGCAAAAAAAATGGGCTTGAGTTTTATTTTAAGTAAAAAATTAGTGACTAATTTTTTATTTCAAATAAAATTGCCTACATATCATTCACTTAGTGAATGAATCAAAGCCCACGTAGTTCTTCTTACCTTGCTTACCTTTCGAAGGTCAATGTTTGATCAACAAGCATTGCCTCCATCCGAGGAACCGCTTGAACAATCCCACGGTATGTAATCTCCCTCTTCGTTATTGTCGAAGTCTTCCTCTTGTTGTCTATTATCGGCCTTTGTCCAATCTTCAAGCAAACATTGATTTTCCACATTTTGAACCGACAATCTTGATCTTCCAACATGTTGCCTCTGATACTAAAAGCGGACTCAACGGAGACGGTTGATGCCGGTGTGGCAAAAATCTCCTTTGCAATGATCGAAGTGGTGGCATATTAGCAAGGCGTTTACGAAAAATAACCTCACGAGTGGTGATTCTTTCCCAATAACCACTTGCTCGCACAATCTTGAAAAATGCCGAGCGCTTTAAACATAGGAGCTGGCTTAGTTTCCTTGTCCTCACGGTGAAAGGCTGAGGTCTACTACAAAGTACGGCAACCTCACCGCAGAGGTCATCAGCCCTAGAAATTGCTACGCTCTACAATTTGTTCATTGCAGATTTAGTCAATATTTTATTTTATAAAAAAATCAGTGAGAATTTTGAAATTAATTATTAGACTTGCCTCTTCAGCCTCATATTTACATTCACGGTATCTTACAAAGAAATGTATACATTGTCAAAATGTCGTATAGAAAGTAAAATACTCTAACTAAATAAACATTTAACTGATGGGAAAAACAGCCACAAACGGTAACAAATAAAATGCGGAATTAATCTCCGTTTGTCTAAACTTTCCCAACTTGAATGAACCTTTGAGGATGCAAACAAATAGGGTGTTCTTTATGCAATTAGAATACACACAATACCACTCTCACACACCAATATATACTCAACTGAAATCGTAAGCACACAACAACACAAAGACACCGAAATTTTAGCGTGGAAAACCCATTGACAAGGGAAAAACCACGGGACCAATTTGGCCACTTAAATCCACTATCATCACCAAAAGAGCAATACAAAGTCTTCTCTAGATAATACTAGAGGCATACAAAATCATCATATCCTTGGAAATAAACACATCAAGCTATATGGAATCAAAATAGCCAAGATAAGAAATATATCACCACAAAAGATAGCTACTGTCCAGACCCACGAAACCCGACCTCCGGACCTCAAAACCCGATCTCCACCGTCCAGAACATTGGCCCAGATGCTGTGAAGCTGCTGTCCAAAAATCACGACGATCCGACGGTTCAATCTCCGGGAAACGGAACGTTTCTGTTGCTGCCCTGTTGAAAAACGGGATGAGCAGCTTTTGAGATTTGGAGAGGAAAAACTATCTAATTTTTGTGTGTTCAAAAAACATATAAAGTCTAAGAGACTTTTTAATGGGCTGGGCTTTCCTCATGGGTCAAAAAGAAAATCCCAACAAATTGGTGATTTCATCATTTTATTGTTATATGTTGATGACATGTTAATTGTTGGCAAGAATGCAAAAAGAATTACTCAGCTGAAGATACAATTGAGCAAGTCTTTTGCTATGAAAGACTTGGGGCCAGCAAAACAGATTCTTGGCATTCGGATCACTCGAGATAGAGCTTTGAAGAAGCTACACATGTCACAGGAACAATACATCGAGAAGGTGCTTCGCAGATTCAACATGGATAAAGCTAAAGAGGTTAGCTCTCCTCTTACTACTAACTTCAGGCTCACAGATAAAGATTGTCCATCTTCTGAGAAGAATATTGAAGAAATGGATAGTGTCCCTTATGCCTCAGCTGTAGGAAGCTTGATGTATGCTATGGTGTGCACACGACCTGATATTGCTCATGCAGTAGGTGTTGTTAGCCGTTTTCTGTCAAATCCAGGTAAGAAGCATTGGGAAGCAGTGAAGTGGATTCTCAGATATCTACGTGGTACTTCCAAATTGGGTATAACATTTGGAAATGGGAAGCCAGTACTTGTTGGTTATACTGATTCTGATATGGCAGGAAATAAGGACAACATGAAATCCACTTCTGGATATTTGATGACTTTTGCAGGGGGAGCTGTATCATGGCAATCGAGACTGCAAAAGTGTGTGGTTTTATCCACCACCGAGGCTGAGTATGTGGCTGCAACAGAAGCGTGCAAGGAGCTATTATGGCTAAAAAGATTTATGCAAGAGATTGGCTTTATGCAACAGCGCTACGTGGTTCTCTGTGATAATCAAAGTACTATTCACCTTGCTAAAAATTCTATGTTTCACAAACGAACCAAGCATATTGATGTGAGGTATCATTGGATTAGAGATGCACTTGAAGACAAACTGTTTGAACTTGATAAAGTTCATACCGATGATAATGGTGCCGATATGTTAACAAAGGTTCTAGCAAGGGAAAAGTTGAAGATTTGTTGCTCTATCGCCGGTATGGCGATCTCTTCCTCATAAGTCAAAAAGGGGGAGATTTGTTGGGCTTTTCTTTTTGACCCATGAGGAAAGCCCAGCCCATTCAAAAGTCTCTTAGACTTTATATGTTTTTTGAACACACAAAAATTAGATAATTTTTCCTCCCCAAATCTCAAAAGCTGCTCATCTCGTTTTTCAACAGGGCAGCAACAGAAACGTTCCGTTTCCCGGAGATTGAACCGTCGGATCGTCGTGATTTTTGGACAGCAGCTTCACAGCATCTGGGCCAATGTTCTGGACGGTGGAGATCGGGTTTTGAGGTCCGGAGGTCGGGTTTCGTGGGTCTGGACAGTAGCTATCTTTTGTGGTGATATATTTCTTATCTTGGCTATTTTGATTCCATATAGCTTGATGTGTTTATTTCCAAGGATATGATGATTTTGTATGCCTCTAGTATTATCTAGAGAAGACTTTGTATTGCTCTTTTGGTGATGATAGTGGATTTAAGTGGCCAAATTGGTCCCGTGGTTTTTCCCTTGTCAATGAGTTTTCCACGCTAAAATTTCGGTATCTTTGTGTTGTTGTGTGCTTACGATTTCAGTTGAGTATATATTGGTGTGTGAGAGTGATATTGTGTGTATTCTAATTGCATAAAGAACACCTTATTTGTTTGCATCCTCAAAGGTTCATTCAAGTTGGGAAAGTTTAGACAAACGGAGATTAATTCCGCATTTTATTTGTTACCGTTTGTGGCTGTTTTTCCCATCATTAACCACTATTCCGCTAACAACCATGTAAAAGTAGCGAGGTTCTTCATTCCACAAAATTACTTCTTGTCCAGGTAGAAAATACTCGGTCTTCATCTTACAGACCTTATATCACAAACAAATATGAGATTTAATAACTACATAAAATTATAAATGAAAAACAAATTGAAGAAAAAGATATAATTTCAAATTTACCAGCTGAAAAGGCAAATCTATAGACACTCCATGGAGCAAGTATAGATTTCGTACTTGAGAGTGAAAAAGGTGACGGCAAATATTTGATCTAATAGCTCTCAGAAGTGAATCAATGATCTCTAGTTGTTGCAACCCGGATGCGAAGCTTCAATAGCAAATACGAAACAATTTGCTTACGAAGGTCATCTGGCAATTGATTCATCAATGCAAAATTGGACGCCTCATTAATTGTATCTCTCTAAATACAAAATGAATATCAATTAGCCATTAAACCACGACTAATGTAACAATGAATTGGACAAAAAAGACGAGAAATGTACTTGTAGCGCTGATCATATGGTGCCAAAACCAAATGAGGAAGCTCAACCACCGGTGTGCGTCGGCGACCCAAATAAGGTATTAACACATTTTCGTAAGTTCTTTCCATATCGTCATTTGAGAACTCAGGGGAGGGGAGGAGCAAAAGAAATAATAGCATTTGCATTATTGACTTCGGTATTAACACCCTTTTCGATATCGTTCTCGGGTAATTATTCTGAGATACATGTGTGTAGTAGTAATCTTTCTTTAAGTTAAAATTTTATTATGGTAAAAATATAATCTTTCTTTCATTTTTGAAATTAGTATATAAAAATGTAGTCTTTATCAAAAATTTGATCTTTATGTAAAATATAATCTTTCATTAGTGGAAGTCTAAGGGTGTAAACGAGCCGAGCTCGAGTCGAGCTTGGCAATTTTTTTCAAACTCAAGCTCGAGCTTTACTATACAAGCTCGAGCCCAAATTTTTCGAGCTCGAGCTCATGAGCATAGGTTTGAGCTCGAGCCGAATATTTTTTATTTTTTTAATTATTTAATATATATTTATTAATTATTTAATATATATTTATTAATAGAATAATAAAATATTAAAAAATAAAAAAGCGCGCAAGCCCGGCTCAGGAGTTTTTTTCAGAGACAAATGGGCTCGAGCTCGATTAAAAGTTCGAGCTCGTGAAGCTCGACTCGAGCTCGAAAAACTCGAGCTCGAGCCAAGCTCGTTTGATCGAGCTCGAGCGGAGCTCGTTTGATCGAGCCGGCTCGGCTCGACTTACACCCGTAAGTGAAATTCTATACATTTTCTTTATGTAAAATATAAAACTATAAAATAATCTTAAGAAGTGAAACTTCTATACATTAAAAATATAATCTTTATCATTCCTACAGATAAGCTTAAAAAGTAAGTGGAACTTTAATATGCTAACCTTTGTAACAGAGAGCTTAAATGGTTGAAGTTTTATACATTTCTTTTGCCTGCCAATCTTTTTTTTTTTTAGCAATAGAAATATTACTGTTGGGTCAATACAAGTAACTCTTTTTAGAAATGCAAGTTACAATATATAGATTAAGATAGATTAACACCAATGTCATAGTTAATTTTATGCTAATATTGGAAATAAACTGTGTATCTCAGAACAATTCCCCGACAACGATATCGAAGAGGGTGTTAATACCGAAGTCAATAATGCAAATGCTATTATTTCTTCTCCTACTCTCCTCCCCTAAGTTCTCAAATGACGATATGGAAAGAACTTACGAAAATGTGTTAATACCTTATTTGGGTCGCCGACACACACCGGTGGTTCAGCTTCCTCATTTGGTTTAGGCACCACATGATCAGCGCTACAAGTACATTTCTCGTCTTTTTTGTCCAATGCATTGTTACATTAGTTGTGGTTTAATGACTAATTGATATTCATTTTGTATTTAGAGAGATAAAATTAATGAGGTATCCAATTTTGCATTGATGAATCAATTGCCAGATGACCTTCGTAAGCAAATGGTTTCGTATTTGCTATTGAAGCTTCGCATCCACTCGGAGGGGTTGCAACAACTAGAGATCACTAATTCACTTCTGAGAGCTATTAGATCAAATATTTGCCGTCACCTTTTTCACTCTCAAGTACGAAATCTATAATTGCTCCAGGGAGTGTCTATAGATTTGTCTTTCAGCTGGTAAATTGATAAATATATCTTTTTCTTCAATTTGTTATTCATTTATAATTGTATGTAGTTATTAAATCTCATATTTGTTTGTGATATAAGGTCTGTAAGATGAAGCCCGAGTATTTTCTCCTTGGAGAAGAAGTAATTTTGCGGAATGAAGAACCTCATGACAATGTATACATTTCTTTGTAGGATAACGTGAACGTGAATGCAAATGAGGGTGAAGAGGCAAGTCTAATAATTAATTTCAAAATTCTCACTGATTTTTTTATAAAATAAAATATTGACTAAATCTGCAATGAACAAATTGTAGAGTGTAGAAATTTCTAGGGCTGGTGACCTCTGCGGTGAGGTTGTCGTACTTTGTAGTAGATCTCAGCCTTTCACCGTGAGGACAAGGAAACTAAGACAGCTCCTATGTTTAAAGCGCTGGGCATTTTTCAAGATTGTGCGAGCAAGTGGTGATTGGGAAAGAATCACCACTAATCTTCTTCAGGTGAGGTTATTTTTCGTAAATGTCTTTGCTAATATTTATTAACTATGTTTTATGTACATGACTAAAAGTCTGTAGAATATCGATACCTACCAAAAAGTCTTTGCTTACTCAAGAAAAATATATGTTTGGTATTTTATAATAACGCAACAGTCACAATTCAAATAACTCGGAACAATGATATCAGTCTCATCAACTAACCATGCTTAAGAATGCACTTGAATAATCTAATAACTCATGTTAGACCACATGAAAAATAGCTAAACATGGTCAACTGTATTCTAGAGTTTCTCTGTGAATTTTAAATGCAAATACTCAGATGAATCTTTTTGAGGAACAAATCAGTGACAATGTCCGTCCGGAAATCACTGCAGCCACTGAAAGCATGCAGATTTCTTACACGGTATAACTGCTCAAAAAAGCGAGCAAGTTCCACAAAATGGAAACTAGTTTGGGCAAGTAACATTATTAAATGATTTAAACTCAGGCGTTGATTAAATATTCTCACCAGATAGAAAAGCAGGATGATTCGGGCAGTTGGATATCGCCAAAGGAATCTTGTGGCCCTGACAGCCCCAGTATCAAAAAGTTTTGCTGCCTTCTGCAACTGCAATTGACAGGTATAATAACTGTTTCAAGCTAATCTTGATACAGCAGCAAGGAAATAGTAAAGAAGGAAAAAAGCATACCCAGCAATGTGGCGATGATGCAATGACAGAGGCCTGAAAGTTTAGAATACCAGACCAAAGAATTTATACAAATGAGTAAGAAAGAAAGAAAAAAAAATGTGGTATTTAGGTATAAAATTATCAGATTGCTTCTCAAAAACTTGACTTACCCATCTCATTTTGCCACACAGAAAACCTTTGCAAGATTAGGTGATTCTCACGCAACAAGTACTGGAATCTGATAAAGGATTATATGAGTATCAGTGTCAGAATTCATACACTGAGGAATCCTGAAAATGGAAATTTTGCTTGGGGATATCTTTTGTACCAAAAAGACTAGACAATGTCCGTATTGCATATTGTATTTCATAATTGATTCTAATCATTAAAAAGCAAAAAAGAAACAGATAAATTTTTTAAGCTTCATAAAATTAGAAGTTATAGTGATCAATTTCAGGCCAAAAAATGAGATCATTGTGAAAGAGATACAAGCCAAAACTTCCTGAATGCATGCAGTGTTTTATTCCAAGAAAAATGAAATGAGCAGATAAATGGTCATAACACAAACACTGTGAGAAATTAAAGGAAATCATACAACAATAAATTGGAATATAAGGTAAATCACTCTTCTAAGTTCTAACTCATGAGAAAACATTAGCAAACACTAACAAGCCCCATAAAAACTGTAATCATTAAGCCCATACACATTCCTTAAATAAGCAGAAACAGTCGAAAACAAACAAATATACATCAAAATCAGATCTTTGAATGTAAAAACACATCACACTCGAACAATAAATCAAACACTAAAAAGCAAATACATTCAAAGCTCAGTTTTTTTATCTTCATACCATCACTATTTTGAGTTTTTACAGTCAAATAACTTAAGGGCTTTAAATAAATCGATGAACATACCTTGAAGGTTCATGCTAAAGTTCTTTTGTACAGAGAAATGGAAACACGTGAGAGGGAAAAAGGAGACAAAAATCTCTGAAATCTGACCTTTTTCAGAGGTCACAAGTCTGAAAAGTGGTTCACGGTCACGGGAGGGTTAAAAAAAATTAATTTTTTTTTTAATTAAAAAAAAAAGGGTGTGGCGCAAAGGCGCGTATGGACCTGGTGAACCCAATTTGTGTACTAATGTTCTAATTTGTATTTTTTAATTCATAGCAGTAGGGTGAAATTAAACTTGCACTTTATTTAAACAAATATTTGAGTTTTGACAATCCATGAATTATAAGTTATTATAGGGAAGTTTTAAACTATTTTTTTCTTACACTACAATGTATAGAAATTGATATACATAATATACAAAATGTTTGCATATACTATCATTATTTTAAATAGTATTATTGAAAGGCAAAAAAAAATAGTGGTAACAACCCACTTTTTATTGAGAACAAAACGTGTAGAAAAATAAATGGATAAAAGTAAAAGAAAATAGAATAAAGTAGCTTTTAATCTTTACTCTATTGTTGTGTACTTGTGTTAGACTAGTTAGTACTTGATAGGATAGAGATTTTGTTTTGTTGCATGGTTGGCAAATTTAGACCATACTCTATTGTTTTTATTTTTGTATATAGTCACCATCACTATCATAAAAGTTGAAACAAGAAGCTATAACTTTTAGCCTACACACAATAATTAGTACTCACATTAACTTGCAAAATTTAAAAAGAGAGATTCTCCTCAAATAAAAGGGAGAAAACAAACATGGTTTCTACTCCACGTACTCAAACACACAAGCTTCAACAACTTACATTATTTCACAAAAATGGTAGAGAGACCTCTTTCACTTAAATAAGTATTTACTTAGTTAAATTATTGTTTAGCTTTTAGAAAATTTAATAACTTAGTTCTTTTTCAATATTTAATTTAAAAGTTTGAGTATATTTATATTTTCTCATTTATTAATGTTATATAATTTTATGATCATTCAATTATTTATAATTTTACAAAAATTGTTGTATAGTTTGTCAATTATATTTATGAAACTAAACCATGCGCACTTTATTTAATAATTAAAATCATACCAAAGAAAAACAACATACTATGATGTTATTTAATTAAAGGAAAATGTTATGTTTTAGTTATTTTTTCATATTGGCATTAACTTTTACATAAAATATGCAATTTAATAAATAAAAACGACACAATCAATAGTAGTGAAAAATAAATAAAAATGGATGTATCATTTATTTCAACCCATTGCGACGTACACAAACTGAGATTGAAGTTTTAAGCTGCGACACATTCAATAATGTAGGAAAAAATATAGAACATTAAATTTACAAAATTGAGAACAAAGAATAATAATTCTAAAATAAGAAACAAAAACAATAAGTAAGTGTCCACCTTTTAAGCCACTAAATCTATTAAAAGTATACACAATAAATTACTAAGAGAAAAGAAGAAAGCTTTTTATTCGTTAAAATTAAACAAGATATAAATATAAATGAAGCATTAATTTACATAAAAGTTTATTTACTTATATTTATTATATATATTTCACATTTAATTTTTTGAAATAATTAACTTACTAAGTAATAATTAATTTAGTTAAATTATTATATAAATTTTGGATTAACAACATTTATTTATTATATATATTCACATTTTAAATTAACTTAGTTTTTGTTACATGTCAATTAACATTTAATTTTTTGAAATAATTAACCTCTTAAGTAATAATTAATTTAGTTAAATTATTATATAAATTTTGGATTTACAACATTTATGAATTGAAGAATTACTTTAACAAAATTATAATGGACATATTTTTAACTAGTAACATAAAAAAAAAGGATAAGTTATCCAGTTACAATACTTGATTCATATATTTGTTAAAAAACAATTATACTTAATACTTGATCAATTTAGTTGTTTCATTTTAATTCTGACTCGACCAATACAGGCTCCAGCTTTCCAGTTCACATTTCTGTTTCCCTTATCTGGAATTGAACTCCTTCTCTCAAAATTTATTTATAGTTAATTAATGAGGTTGAGTATACAAATCAAATCAACACAATAATAAAATGGGACAAGTTGGGGGCATTTGTGTCACTTTACTATCCCTGATTCACTATTCACCCAATCTTAAGTAAGATTTTAGAAGAATTTTGGGTCCGATTATTTATGTTTTTGGATAAATTTTTAAATATTTTCGGAAATCAAGTACTATAAAAGTTCGTATGAAAATTATAATTGTTTGTTTATAATTTTAAAAATAGATTGAAGTTGTAAGATATATCAAATCAGTAATGATAGGTTGATAGATGATGTGTATAATAATTATATTGGCGGTATATATAATGATTATATGAATAAAAAAATATGGATAAAAAATTATAAATTTGAAAAAGAAAGTGAAAAAATGATTATAATAAATGACTTGATTGGTAAATGTTTGAGGTGATCTATATATGATTGATATATAGTTATGTAGTATATTGGAAAAGTAGAGTTGAAAAAACGAGAATTTAAATAAAAATTTGGTGGGTTAGATTTATTTAGAATTTTGTGATTTAAAAACTTGAAAATGCAATTTAAAAATATAAACAAACAATGCCTTAGAATTCTTCAAGTATTTTGCTTCTATAATCAAAAATCAAGAAGAGTTAGGCACTTCGGAAAGAGGTTTCTCCAATTCCACCCAATTTTTGTGTAATAATATAAGTTGTTTAATGGTTGAAGTTTTTATGTTTTAGTAGGTTGAAGGAAGCCAAGTTTGTTTGTTTTCTTTTGTTTTGATTTTGATTTGACTTGTGAAGTGCCTTTTTGTACAATTTATAAATAACTTTATTATCTTTGAATTTGGACAACTTATTATTGTAGGTAGTAATTATTGTCCTACAAAATAGGTTAAACATTGTACCTGCTTTTTTGATCCTTTATTATTTATGATCTAGATTAGGCACAAGAGTACAAACCAATAAAACAATGGTTTTAAACTTCTTTGTTCTTTTCTTTTTGTACTTTATCCAAGAATAGAATTAAAGCAAAACAAAAAATAAAGTGGTGCAGGGTGATACGATTGGAGTGGGTAGGAGTTGGTGAGAGTGAGACATGTATCATTTATTAAATTATCCTAACACATCAATACTTGCATGCTTGTTTTTTTTGTGCTTGTTGGATAAGTAGCTATATTTATGTTGCTGGATTTAATTTGTCAATTCAATGAAATTATTGATTTCAATTTCATCTATGTATTAGTTTTATATTTTAGATATATATAAAAGTATATACACATACACGGGTAAACCGATTGAACCAGTAACAAAATTAAATTTTCCGGTTCGATGACCGGTCCAAGTTTAAAAATATTGTTTAGGATTTTATCTCTTAGTAATTAATTATATATAGGGGTGGCAAATGAGTGGGTTGATTTGGATTTGGTTTGGTTCCAACAAGTTTGTTCTTAAATGAGTTGAGTTCTTAAATGGTTTTAAGGTGGAACCAACTCAACCCAAAAAAAGGAACCAAAGTCAAACTGAAAGTGGACCAAGCACAACCCAACTCAATACCTTATATTTTGTTCTTTATAATTTAGGTTATTGGCAAGTGATTTGCGCTTAAGTTAAAATTAGTTAGACCCAACTTAGAACCAAGTTGGAACCAATTAGTAACCAAATAAAATTTATTATGAATCAACTCAACTCAACCCAAACTAATTTAATTAGGTTGGAACCATGGTTCCTGATCCATTTTGCAACCACTAATTATATACATTTTGAATTGTAATACAAGTTTAAAATGAGATTTACCACTCTAATGTCTAAACATCATATTACTTTTTCTCTCATCTAGGAACTTGATGAGGATTGGTACTTGATTAATAATAAATATTTGAATGTACTATTTTGTTGACATCGACCTTTTGAATAGTGTTAAGAGTGATGATTTTATCTCAAAATAAATATTGAATAATCTGGATAATGTTTTTCAATGATAACAAGTCATGTTGATCACTCCAATTACAAGAATAGTTTCAATTTTTTATAAAAGAGTGTTGTCTATTTTTGAGTTTTATAATGATATGAAGCGGGTCGCTAATAATTTCAAAGATGTTAATTCCCGATATTGTCACAAACGTGTTCTCCAAATCCTCAACAATTTACCTAACTCCCATAATAGCATTGTCGATGTGATGACCAATAACATTGTGAAACCCGTAATATTCTATTTGATACATGAATCTCGTGACACTCACATTTCCTCCCGGATGTTTAATTCTGATCAAGTTATAATTTATTCTTAAATTCTAGGTCGTCATGATAAGAATAAATTTAAGATTAGGGGTTGAGTATTTTATTTTAACTAGAAAAATGCACGTGCATTCGCACGTGAAAATATATTTTTATAGTGAAATAATTAGAAATATTTGAATCTGATTTTGAAATAATATACATATAAATAGTTCATATATTTAAATATTGCGCGTTCTTTAAATTTATTTTATACAGTGAAATAACTAATAATATGTAAAATTTTTGATTTTATGTTCGATTAATTTCACATATTTAGTCAATATTAAGTTAGGTAGTTTGTAAATATTATTTTCCTATATGATAGTTTTACTTGTTACTCAAAATTATATGAAGTTTTTTTTTTTTATTAACCAAATTTAGGAATTTCTTACTAATTTAAAATTTAAAATTACTATTTTTCTCATAATTAATTTTAGAATAAAGTACAAAAACATCCCTAAATATACTTTTATACCCAAAAAAACCATTGGGAGTATTTATCGATATCAAATATTCATTTTATAAATTTTCTATTTGAAACAAAAGTTGAGGTAAACAAGCTCTTTGATAAAATTATCCTTGATTTGGATCGAATATAAACCATAACATTTTGAACTTTTTAATTTTGTAAATTTTATAATGCAAATTTTAATTGTTAATTTAAAGTATGATAATGAAATAGAATTGGGGACAGGAAATACTTTAGTTTTTACAAATTTTATAAAAGATCAATTATTAAAAAATTATTAAAAGTTTTTTTATGTTTTATATAATTTTTTAAAAAAGTGCATTTATTTAATCATGTTTTGATTATGGTTAATTTTGCATTTTGAATAGTAAATTGTTGAGAAAAAAATATTAATTCCATGACATTAAATAGTTAACTCAGAAAATGACAAAAATGAGAATGAATAAATAATTCTAAATAAAATTGTGTTAAGTTTAGTTCTTGAACCGGTAGTGTGTAGTAATAAAATTTCTCTTCATTTTTTTTTCCCTTTTACAATTAGATATCCTATTTTATCCTTATTTTCACTTGATTACAAGTATAGACTCGAACCTAATCAGAAAATTAAAAGAAGCGTTCTCTACATTCCTACACCAAACTTAAGTTTATAATTCATATTTTATGTTATACTTCTAATTAAAGTTTTTATATTAACTTTTAGATTCAGTAAACTGAAAAAATAAAAAATCTAAAAGTTTTAAAAAGGTTAAACATGTATAATGGGATATATCACCAATATCGGAGTCTTCTTCTTTCATGAAATTTTATATTCTAATTTTTATAGAATCATGCGAGTAAAATACGGAGAGAAATTTAACTAAATCTATGATATAATTTATTTGGAGTTTACTTAAAAATTTATGTTGCCTATCACACAAAAATAAGTATATAACTACTGAAGTATGGGACTATGGGGACCACTACTCAATAGTTTCACAAGAATATCAAATGGTATCTAATTTAACGTAGATTTAAAATTACTAATGTGTATATGCAGTAAACATAATGACTCATTTGTTATATTAATGTATTAAAAAAAACATCAGTTTTTTTAGAAGATTGTATTAATATAATAAATTATGTAATTACAAAGTGCTAATAATAAAAAGTTCGTTATTTAGAAAATGAGGATCATTTTGGTGACTTAGTTTGCAATCACATGTAGAGTTAATTAAATGGTTCATTTATAAGAATGAGTGATTAATATTATTCTTATATTCTTTTAACATAATTTTTTTAAGACTATTAGAACGAAATAAAGCAAAGTATATGATAATAAAATAAAGTATCCCTCTATACAATATTTTGGTTGTATACAATAGTTTGCATGTCTGCTTCTTCGGAATTCTGATAAGGACCACATGTATATTCATCTTCTATAAAAGAAATTTTGAAATTTTGTCCATCACTAATAGTTTCATTATCTAATTTTCTATTTATTAATCAACTTCTTATATGAAAATTTAATTTAAGACATAAGTGCAATTTAATTAATTTTTTTAGTCAAAGAATCAAATCCAACTAAATTTTAATATATGATGTATATGCTTAATTTAATATAAGAAAATAAAGCATAGCTTTCAGAAAATTTAAAGCAATATCTTTTTAATGAATTTTTTCTTTAAATTAAGTAAAAAGACAAATATTGAAGTCATATTTATTCAATTACATCAACTCTTATATGTTTGAGGTAATTTCATACTTAAAAAAATGGTTGTGTGAATGTTGAATAAGAGAGGTGAATAAGATATTGATATAGTCATTGCTATTTGTTTTTTAACGTGTTTTATGTCGAAATTCATCCTTCTAAATGAAAAAAGAATGGATCTCATTAACACAAGAATAAAAAAGTATTAGAGTGAAGAAAATAAGTAAAATTTAGCTATGCATACTAAAAAAATAGAAAACGTAAATTACCAATCGTTGAGAAGCATGAGTACACACGAAAGTCTATTAAATTATGATACTCGATATCTCTTTGTAAATAACACATTAGTAAATAGGTTAAATAAAATTTTAAATTGAAATTATTTAGGTTGAAAGTCGATACCTTAAACCGTGAACCACTAATCTTTACCTCAAACCTTGTATTGCATGGTTAAAAACCCTTTTCAAATTTAAAGATAAATGATTCTTTATAAAGGGTTAGACATATGCTACGCCCCTCTGTCCACGGTCTAATCCTTTCCTTCTCTTACCCAATATACAACTCAAACAAAAGGTTAATTATTAGTTAGCTATTAAATTTAGCAATGGAGGAGTATTCTAATTCTAATAAATAAAAACAACAAAAGGTTCTTAATGGTTGAAAGTGCATCACAGCCAATCAAAATAATGATGGAGCTCTCCAAATTTTGAAACGGCCTCAAACATATTGGGAAGAAACGGATGGACAATTATTAATTGAAAAATGACTCTTCAAATTATTATTATTATTATTGTAATAACAACTATTAATATATAGTGTAATAGATAAATAATAAAATGAATAATAATCAATTTTTCATAATAAATTTAATTAGTAAGAATAATGATGTCATTTCACAATGGGGAGAAACACCTTATAAGATTCATACTTTTATAGGAGTATAGATATAGATATAAACAACATCTAATATTTAAGATTCTCAAATAAGGTGGGTTAGGCCAACTTATTTTTTATTTGTTTATAAGACCCAAACATCTTATTTTTTGGTCTTATAAGCTCTTTTTTAAAAAATTATCCAAACACTTTTATAGAGCTTATAAGCTCTCAAACATCTTATAAGATGTTCAAAACTCAAAAGAGCTTATAAGCTTAGCCAAACACCCCTTTGTTTGAAATATTAAAACGCTTATAATAGACCCATTATATCGTAATAGAAAATAGACCTACCCATGTGGACAATGATGATACAAAATTTCAATTTTCAAAACAATTATAATTATGTTTGATGTTGGTAGTTGGGTTGATGGGATGGTACATTAGTCACATGCAAATAGTACAAATTTCAGAAAACTCACCTAAAATGGAATGAATGTCTTGTTTTTGTACGGATCACATTTGCCATTTAGGTTATTTGTCTTTGTATTTATCTCTCAAGAATAATGGGTAGGTGTACTATTCACGTGATAAAATTAATGTCAACAGAGGGTTGGTGAACACAAAGTTAATAATAAAGAGGAATGGAACGGCCTCCAACTTAAGCTAATTATTATTATTATTATTATTATTATTATTATTATTATTATTATTATTGTAATAACAACTATTAATATATAGTGTAATAGATAAATAATAAAATGAATAATAATCAATTTTTCATAATAAATTTAATTAGTAAGGATAATGATGTCATTTCACAATGGGGAGAAACACCTTATAAGATTCATACTTTTATAGGAGTATAGATATAGATTACAAGAAAAATACTGACATTATTTATAAATGTATGGTAATGCAAAACGCTATAAGCAACACAGTGAATAAATGAGAAGGAGCAGCAGCTAGGGAAAAGAGGGAACAATTTGCCTAGCATGTACTATGTATCATTGATCACAATTTGCTTAGTCTAACAATTTAATCATATCTTACTTAATGAATAATAATTGATTAAGTGATGTTATATATTTTATTATAAAAGTGGTGGTGTTTCTTTTGCCTAAAATGTTCCTATATTTTACTTTTGAATGGTATAACAGTTAAATAATAAATTGTAAAGCAAGTTGTATGTATATATTTACAAATAAGATGTATAATTAAATTAGAACATTATAATGTGTGATTTTCCTTCTTAAAAGTAAAATAGTCAAATAATGAAATAAGATGTATATATAGGCACTAATAAGTTGTGTAGACTACATTAAAACTCTACAATAAAATTACATATAAATTCTAAATCTTAAATTAAAAATATTTAATCTACACATGCAAATTACAAAACATTTATTATAATGTTAGGTCACAATTTCTTTTACTCTAAAAATTAGTAAATCAAAATATATAAAATAGTTTCTTTATTTACTAAGTCAATCTTGATTAATCTGAAAAGAATTGTACAAAATATTCAATTCTCAATTATTCAAGTCAAACACCTTCTATATTATAAGCATATTATAAATATTTCTTAATCACATAGTTATAGCTTTCAATTTTCAATAAAATTAGATATTTTTTGTATTAGTTCAATATTTCATGCAAATCAATATTTATTCTTTCAATAGTTATAATTTATTGAATAATAATTCACTTAATTAAATCATTATATAAGTTTTGAATATATAATACTATGAAATTAGAATTATCTATACAATTAAATAATTTACAAGGTCATAAATTATAATTTAGTAAGTATTTACTTAATTAAATAATTATTTAGTTTTGAAATGTTTAAGAACTTAGTTTCTTTTAAGTATTTAATTTAAGAGTTTGAGTATATTTTCGCATTAATTAGCTTCATATATTTTAATAATTATTCAATTAGTTATAATTTTACTTCGGCAATATTGAATATGTCCTTTTCCTTTTCTAATGTAAAAGTTTATTATCAAACAAAAATATATATAACATACAATATTTTTTATCTTTTTCTATTTCATTCAATTTAATAAATAAAAACAACACAACCAGTGGTAGTGAAAATTAAATAAAAAGGGACGTTTCATTTTTTTCAACCAACAAAGAGTACCAGAGATGATATTGAGGCTTTAAGTTGAAACACATTCAATAATTTTAGGGAAAATATTAGCCCAAATTGGTTGGTATATCTATCTCAAAGACTTTTTTCATGATAAAATTGAGAAAATATTGTTTGAAAGATAAGAAATGTGGTTTGAAAAGTGAGTTTAGATGAGTTTTTTAAGAGAAAAATAGGTAATGATTGTGGTTGATGTGATATATTTTTTGTTGTGACAAAATTTATTTATGTTGATATTAAAATATAATTTATACTAAATATTTTTAGTCAAACTCGTTGATTAACACGTCGAGAAATAGTCACAATTGATCTTATTTTAAACGTTATGTTATTTTGCATTAGAATATATAATTAATTTATTTTTTGGCTTTGAAAAATCGACGAAAGAACTCTTTTAATTGATGGTACTAACTGTCAAATCATAAATAATAAAAATTCAATTTACTTAATTTTTTGAATTTTTTTTTACAAATTATTATAAATTTGAGAGTTTTCTTATGACGTGCCAAACAAACGAGTTTTTCGTAATTTGTTTTTCTGTAAAACACTTTTTTCGGGATATAGGTTCCCATCCAATTGAGCCTAATAGTACTCAGAGTTTACAAAATTGAAAAATAAAGAATAATAATTCTAAAATAGGAAACAAAAACAATAAGCAAATATCAAAATTAAAAAAAGATATAAATAGAAATGAAGCATTAATTTACATAAAAGTTTATTTACTTACATTATTAAATATATTTCATATTTTTTTTCAAAAATTGATTAAATTATTACATGTCAATTAACATTTAAGTTTTTAAATAATTAACTTATTAAGTAATAATTAATTTAGTTAAATTTTTATATAAATTTTGAATTAACAACATTTGTAAATTGAACTATATATATAAATTACTTTAACAAGATTATAATAAACAAATTTAACATGATTACTTTTAAAAAATTAAAATTTTATGATGTTATTTTCTTCAAATTTTCATTCCTCTTCTTTCCTTTTCCATTTCCTTCTTTCCCATAAAACCATAGCTAACACCACCACCAACACACCAATGCTCACACCACCACCTTCTCCCACACCCTACCATCTCCTGAGTGAGAGACTGTTTGTGTAATCAATTCAAATTCCATGTTGAGTTTTAGTTGCATTATCCAGACTAAATATTGAGAGCTTGACTTAGATATTAAACGGTCATCTTAAATGCCAAAAACGACTCAGTTGTTCTTCTATTGACTCGACCAACAAAACAAAATTAAGTAATTCTTATTCATTTTAGGCCAACAAATACAGGCTCGTTTTAAATTGAACAAAATGGTAAAAAATAATATTATAATATGACAATATTCTATATCAAATTATTCAAAATTCAAAAAGAAAGATAAGGTACAGAAAGAAGACACCTTTGGTTGCCTGAGAGTTATACTATTTTACCAAATTGTTGATGTAAATAAACAGAAAAAAGCTGCAGAGAATCAAAAGAAAAATCATAAGGCTGCAAGTATAAAAAAAATGGTAAAATGATGTAAATGAATATAAAAGGCTGCAGAGTATCAAATGAAAAAGACGAAAAAAACAGAATCTGCTGCATTTATTCCAAACAAAACAAAACAAAATTAAGCAATTCTTATTCATTTTAGTTCTCCAAGGCTCCAGCTTTCCAGTTACATATACAGAGAGTGTTGTTAAATGTGCAAAGAAATGTAACCAAAAAAAAAAATGTGCAAAGAATTATATCATACTCCAAAAGAGCACACACTAAGCAATCACCACTATGTTAGCTTCCACTAAAAAAAAAACAAACAAACATGGTAGTCAACTTCATCTCTGCTGATGTATACAGAGGTAGTTGAACCGGCCGTGTACAAATCTTGTTAAACCGTAATTATAAACTGAAAGTAGCCCAACTAACCAAATCAAGGTAATGTATTATTGTTCAATAAACCCATCGATTCTGCAACTTCTTTGGACGTAAAAGTGTCAGCTTGTTCCTGCTCGTTGCAAAACAACACATGTCCAAATCGTATTATCTTTCGTGTCTCCAAACATATGGTTAAATTCAAAGTATAACTAGAGTGGGGCGAAAACACATAAATATAAAAAAATTGTAATTTCGTGCGATTAAGTATATTTTTATGTTATGTTGCTGAAAGAATAGGTTATATTAGTAGATTTAGGCATAAATGGGGTAATATAGAGGGAGGATGCTACCGAGTATACAATCTAAGTGTTAACACATTAAGAATAATTTCAGAGCATAACAGACACTTCCCAATAGATGTTTTCTTTTTAAAGCTTGGATAAACTTTTTGCAAGAAACAGAGTAGTAGGAAAGTGTGTAATATTATGTCCCTTTTTCATTTTTTTGGTTTATATGAAATTTATGGATGACCAGATTTACATACCTGCAGGCGATGCAAGAGGTACATCAAGAAAAGATGCACAAATACCTGTTAACATTATCAAACATTATAATTGAACAAGCAACATTTAGGTTTTCTTAACTATGTTGAATGTACATGACTGGAAGTCTGAAGAGTATGGATACCTATCATAAAGTCTTTGTTTACACAAGAAAAATATATGTTCGGTATTTTATAATAATGCAACAGTCACAATTCAAATAACTCAGAACAATGATATCAGTCTCATCAACTAACCATGCTTAAGAATGCACTTGAATAATCTACTCAAGTTAGACCACATGAAAAATAGCTAAACATAGTCAACTGTATTCTAGAGTTTCTCTGTGAATTTTAAATGCAAATACTCAGATGAAATCTTTTTGGGGTACAAAGGTGTTAGAACTGATATAAGGAACAAATCAGTGACAATGGACTTGGTCTGTCCGTCCGGAAATCACTGCAGCCACTGAAAGCATGCAGATTTCTTTACACGGTATAACTGCTCAAAAAAGCGAGCAAGTTCCACAAAATGGAAACTAGTGTGGGCAAGTAACATTATTAAATGATTTAAACTCTTGAGTTGATCAAATGTTCTCACCAGATAGAAAAGCAGGATAATTCGGGCAGTTGGATACCGCCAAAGGAATCTTGTGGCCCTGACCGCCCCAGTATCTAAAAGTTTTGCTGCCTTCTGCAACTGCAATTGACAAGTATCTTAACTGTATCAGGCTAATCTTGATACAGCAAGGAAATAGTAAAGAAGAAGAAAGCATATCAAGCATACCTGCAGACTTGCCCCAGCAATGTGGCGATGATGCAATGGCAGAGGCCTGAAAGTTTAGAATGTCAGATCAAAGAATTTATACCAATGAGTAGAAAACAAAAAAAATATGGTATTTAGGTATAAAATTATCAGATTGCTTCTCAAAAACTTGACTTATACATTTTGTTTTGCCACACAGAAAACATTTTGCAAGATTAGGTGATTCTCAGGCAACAAGCATTATACATCTAGTATTAGTTACAGATTTCCAAATTAGGTCCATGAGAGGAATCTCATAAAGGATTATATGAGTATCAGTGTCAGAATTCATACACATTGAGGAATCCTGAAAATGGATATTTTGCTTAGGGATATCTTCTGTACCAAAAAGACTAGACAATGTCTGTATTGCATGTTGTATTTCATAATTGATTCTAATTATTAAAAAGCAAAAAAGAAACAGATAAATTTATTGAGCTTCATAAAATTAGAAGCTATAGTGATCAATTTCAGGCCAATCAATCAGATCATTGTGAAAGAGATACAAGCCAAAATAAATCTGCTGAATGAGACAGTTGCACTACAGTAGGAACAGACCGAGCATCAGTTCCAGATGCAGCTACTATCAATACTTTTACAGTCGATCATTCATAAGCCGATAAAATCTGGAAAATATTGAAGTGTATTAAGAAGAAAACACCAACAGATAGATTTAACACAGCATCTTGGTAAGGCAGAAACACTTCCTGAATGCATGTATAATAAATAACAAACAATATGATAGTTTGGAGACCTATGAAGAACAGGAAGCCTAAGTACATGTTTTAAGTCATAAGACTTGAATACCAAGGAGAATTGCTTTTTTCAATGAAAAAGAAAGGCTAAAAATTTACACGCATTCCGAAGAGCAATTAAAGGAGCATCTCAAACTATTTCTGAAACTACTAGTCAAAACTTTAATGCATGTTAATACACATATAGCTCAAGTGCATAAGCTCAATGCGAAGTCTCATGCAATTTTTACCGTGGAGATGCATCGCAATTATACAACGCAGAACAATTACGGTCCAGCAAATTCACTGTATGATATGCAGTTACATGTGCAAATATTCTGTTGCATAAAACAAGCACTTGATGCAACTCTAAAGTAGTTGATGAAACCCAATATTTGGATAGATGGATAGCAAATGAGATCTTTCAAATTACAGATTAAATCAGAATCACTAAATACCGCAGGGAGACCAAGTCTGTTACTGTGGTAAACATTTCTTTTGAGCAAAATATCAGAAGCAAAAAGGTCCAGTTCTCCGGGACAAATTGAACATAAATGACCTCAGTAACTATATATGGTATAAAACAATAGGGGAAAAGCAAATAAAAACTCCAAAATAAGTATCTGAATCATAGTATAAAGTCACTTTAAGAGTGTAAAAATAAGAGCTTGCTATAATTTGATGACATCAGTAATTGGGCCAAGGAAGACATACTCAAGTGCTTTCATGTCACCATCTTCTTCCCAAGAGGATGATGCTCGCCGAGAAACTCTGTTTCTCTCGGCCTCTAACTGCTTTTAACAAGGAATCATGTGATCAATAGGGACTCAACATACATAAAAGAGTACGGTGCATAAGAATGAGAAAATGAATACAATCAATGGAAAGAATCATGTCCAGACCTGTGCTTCGTGAAGACGCTTTACTTCCTTTTCCAACTGAAACTCAGCTGCAGCTTTTTCACTAGCCATAGTTTCCAGCTGTGTTTGTTTGTAATACTAAAAGACATACATACTTGCATGTCAGAAATTCGTTATGGTGCATTCATAGCAAATGACAAAGCATGAAATCAACATTAAATACCAATAAATCAGTTAGCTCACGGTAGCGTTTCTCCAGCTCCATGTGTTCCTGCTCATAAAGTTTAAAGTATAAGAATATAAAAACATAGTACACAGATTATTTTTTACAATAACTTTAACAAAAAGAATCTGCAGGGATATTGTCTGTAAATAAACTTATCAACAAAAAACATTACAGCAAATTCTTATAGATAATCCACCCCAGTTAATTTCCGGTAAAACTTCTCGACCATTTTGGGATCATACATTTTGTTCTCATTTCAATCTAATATTAGATGTCAAATAAATAAGTCAAATTATCTCTACCTAGTTACAGTACAATCTATCATGAGTATGATTATCTAGAAGACTTTAGGAAGCAGTAAAGCCAATATAGCGAGTGTTCGCAAACTCTAAACAAAAGCACTTCTAAGCTTTTAGCTAAGAATAAGCAGTTTTGTAGTGTTTGCAAATTTTGCTTTTGCTTATGATTCTCTAAAATTAAGCTCCTAGAAGCCAAAAGCTTCAAGCTGGTTAGGGGTGCTTCTAGGTGCTTTTTACAACCTACAATTAAAATAAAAATCTTAAAAACAAATTTGTACTTAGAAATAGTATTTTTACTAAAACATTAATGGTTAATCACTTTTGCTCACAAACATACCAGTTCTTTTTTCAAAAAAAAATTATGCTTGGATTTGCAAACACTACCTATTTTTTATTCTCAACTGCATTTGCTTTTTTGCCACTTAGAATCACTTCTCCAAAAGCAGAGTTTGCAAACACTCCCATAGTCCCTCTATTGGACCTGAAACTCCAGCTTTCTGTGCTAATACGATTCAAAGCTCATCAATTATCAGAGTCTTCTAAAGTGCACCCATAACTTCCGCATATTTATGCTAGTAAATAGATGCATATTACCAGAGAATCACAGGCTTCGCAGAAGTTTCTACATATTTTAACATCACCAACAGTTCAACCTCTAAGAGGTGGTTTTCCAGATCCAATGGATCAACGTAGGAGAAAAAATATAGATTGAGAATTTACAATATGATGTTTATAATAGACACCAAGACGCACATCCTCAGACCTAGTTTGAATACCACTAACTCCCCTCAAGTTGCAGCAGCGTCTATAGCCTATACTCTTGACAGAGAACACCTTAGAGAACCCACATTGGTCCTCTGTCTCCCCCCTCCTTATTTCTCTACTTATATTTATTCATCTCTTTAGTTTTTCTATTACTCTTGCACTCATCTTTATATACTTATAATATCTAGTAGCTTCTTGTTCATGCATCAAATACTTAAAACTAAATACAAAGATTACTAGTGCTAAAGACAAAAGAGTCAAGTTAACCTTTTTTTAAATGATCGCCCCCTACAAACTCTTCATTTGTTCTATGGTCAGTAGAATATATGATCTTACTGCATAATAATCCATATAATATGCTGGGGAAACATACTAGTATTTACCTGACGAGAATAATGCTCAGCATCCCTCTTCATTGCAGCCATTTCAACCCTCATCTTTTGAACCTCAGCCTGCAAGACAAATGGGTCAAAAAACCTAGTGCATTCCTTGATAATTCAGTAAAGTACCACTTAGACCTACTATCTCAATGCTTTGCCTATTTAGGATGATCTTAAGCAAGAAAACCAACTTGCCTCCATTGAAGAAAGTTTACTCTCAGCCTCTCTCTGACCTTGACGCGCGCGCTCCACTTCCTCTTGCCATGCCTGCACCTTCATGTTCAGGACATAAAATCAAATACAAGCTACCGATATATACTGCAGTGTACTTCTGTATTAACTAGAATTACACTGAACATAAAGTTTTACTCAGACTACTATTGAACCGTTTTGTTTCCAGACACTCTCTGCAGTTGTAAATAACAGTGCTTTCCTTTCTTATCTAATCCAGTAAAATTTACTATCCACCAAAAGCATGCAGTATATTGTATCCAAACAGCCTTATTCAAAGAACAATGTAACCAATGCACTCAGACTAAAATATGATGTCTCAACAAGTTTCTGAGTTCAGTTTAAAACTGTGAACCTGAATTGCTTGATTTGCATCTTCAGGGGCCTTCTTTTGTCCACGGCGAACACGAGCCTCCATATCTTGCAGTTCTTGATTCAGGGACGAACATTCGACCTGGTATCATATATTAAATATGAAGTTTCCTCTTTGATTGCAAGAAAGGCGGGGAGTAGAGTAGGGGTAGAGGGTAAAGTAGAGGGGATAGATCTTCATACAAAAGAAGAATGGAAAACCATTACCTCAAGAAGTGCTACCTTCTGCTCAAGCTCTGCTGCCTTTGCAGCCCTGTCATCTGCTGTCCTCTAATGGAATAATTGATACATATGTTAAGTTTTATACTAGAAAACATTAAGAATAAGATGAATCCATCAATCATGATGATGATTACAAGATTCAGAAAAGGGGTACAATTATATCCTCTATATTGAAACTGTAATACAGGCCTCATGCAAGCAAAAGGTAGTTAAGCAAACACAATCTAGGTATGATAGAGCAGAAAGTTAAACTGTATCAAAATATTCAGATAATTTTTTACAATTTAAGAAGCCATGGGGCTTCTTTTAATGGTTTATGTAATACCAAAACACAGACCTATTTAACCAGATAATTCATTTCAAACTAGTTGATATAATGTTATAATGTAGAAAACAAGATCTTTTATCTGATACTTTATGAGCACCCAAAAAGCCGTTTGGAGCATTTATAAAATTTTGCTTTCATTTAATTTTTCAGAGTCAATTGATTCCCTCCTGAAATCAGTCATGCCAAAAATATTCCTTTCAATTTCCAATGATCAGACCGTCCTCAAAACGCCAGGATTTCATGAGCTGATAGTGACGAGCATTAGAAAGAAAATGCTGAATGGAATGCTCTGTTTGAGAAACAGAAATTACCTCTCAAGAAGATTTCTTTTAATACTACGATAAATTTCAGCAAGAAAAACTTGTCCGTGAAACTTTTTTTTAAAAAGGCTGAGACTAAGTTCTACTTATACGGCTCTTCAAGTTCTACTTGGGGCACTAGTAGCTATTGGACAGAGGGTAAATTTCTTAAGGATTGTCCTAAAAAAACATAGAATATTCCAATGTCTAGTTTTTCTTATTTATAACCAGTCCCGAGTTAGGACCATGATTGTTTATTACTACACAAGGATATTATTCTTATGAGAGTATTCTTATACATAGGTTTTACTATAAACAGTGATTAACCCTATCAGCAGATACATAACCGAGCCTGCTTTAGGTCCAACTCAAACAAACAACAAAAGGACTACAAGGGAAAAAAGATAGAACAATTAAAAACAGATTGATATAGATGATACATGCAGCGCAAATTTCTTATGTTTCCTTGTATTACCTGGATTCTGGCCAATGCTGAAGATGCTTCGATTGCTCTCTGTTCCAATTCTACTTCCCTTTCTCTAGCTGCCTATATTTACATCAAAAAGTTCATTATATTGCAAGTAAATAGCTTCCCCACAACAATGTTCAGACATGCTTCAGGAACAACAATGAAAAAGACCAAACACTTGATAAAGATGGTAAAACACACACTTATAAGCAAGAGAAAGAGGAATTATGTTTACAAACCATCTTTGTAGCATTATGTGCAGCACGCTCTTCTTCAGCTCTTCGCTCGGCAGAGGCCAGTTCTTCCCTTATGGCCTGACATCAGAACAATCTAAACCTCATAAATTCCAGCACAACCACATTCCACACACAAAGAAATAAAATAAACTTACTTGCATCATCCTTGTTTCTGTTAGTTCTCTATTCCTCATTATAGACTCCATATTTGCCTGATAAAAAGAAATAAAATAGGATAAGAAAAGCATAAAATGCTTGACATTACAATCAATAGTATCCAATATGGAACCAGTAAGTAGATGAAGAATCATAAGAGGTTTAGTACAGATGTAATAACAGAAAGTTATTGATATCTGTTGGAGTTTTGATGAGTTTAAGGCTAATAGGGTTTGACATTATTTCCAATAATCTTAATATGTATAATATATCCACTGCAGGAGAAGGGAATTGCAAAGAACAGAAATAAAAGAAAAAGGGAAAATGCCTATATCCATGAAATTTTGTGGGGATAATAGCAAATAATTAATTCTATACAAAAGAATAATTTCAGTATAAAAATGATTATAAAAAAGAACTGCCACCTTCACTTTTTATTCAAGTTTTTATTTTCTCCCTTTTTAATTGAGGTCATTTGAGCCATCTTTCTGACTTCAACACCAACACAATACACACTAATTACTTTTGGGAAACAAATGATATGCAATGACAATTAGCATGTCTTGATGATATTAATGACCTGAAGTGATGCCAAGTTTCCTTCAGACAGGGCAGCTTGTTTCTTCAGTGCATCAACAGAGCTTACAAGTGCCTCAATTTCAGCATTCTTTGCGGCTAACGCCTCTACCATATTTGACTCGGCTCTCGTCACCTCACCTTTGGATGCAGACAGATCTCTCTGGAGCTGCTTTATACGAGCCTCATATGATTTACTCAATTCTCTCTGTCATAGTACCCACAGATAAGTTTATTTTTTTATGCTGTACTTGACATGGAGTTAGATTTTAAATGTTCGGCTCATATCAAACAGAGAGCTTATTGTTCACCTCTGCCACTAGAAGCTCTTCTAGTTGAGCATTCTCAGATTTATACTCTTGAAGGCGAGATGAAAGTCCAGCACAAACCTGAGCATGAAAAACCCTAAGTCCATGACATATATAAAAAATTGGTTTGACATTAATTAACCGAAAGTATTCTTTTGCCATCTAAAATGAAACCACAATCTACTTAACAGAATATCATAAGACATATACTTAATTATTATTTCAGAAAGGGTTACGAAGAATTTCCTGTCAATTTCGACTAAGGGTGGAACATAGCTTGATATTTGGCGGAACTATGCATGCATCAATAATCAACTAAGTAATAGAAAATATCAGTAAGCTTCGCAGTAATCGAAAGCTCCTTCGGGTTTCAGTATTATTCCTCATTACCAAAAACTGGATCCCCTTAGTTATACAGTCTTCCCTGACACCTCAAATATTCTTTCTCTTTGTGTGCGTGTCTGTGTGTGTCAGTCGATCAAAAATCTTCCGACACCAAAAAGTAGACTTCCTTTTCAAGGTTTCAACTTTCAAAAGTTCTCTACATCACCAAAAGTGGTCTTCCTTCTCCACGTTTTAACAGTTTTCCCTGATGCTAAAAAAGGGCCAAGATACTGTACTTTAAAAGAGTTCCCAGGTTCTTTGAAGTAGTACTTCATACTTTCTATCGTAATGATACGTATTTATATGAGCTCATACAACACTTTTATTCTTCAAAAGTTGAAAGTTATTGGTAGACAAAGTAATTGTCCTGTTAATATAATAATACTACTTATATTTGGCCTCTAATTTCTGATGTCAGCTTTTGAGGGGTCGACGTAAATAAGCCATTTTTTTAGACTGAAAAAAAGTCAGTTTCCCTGAGTTAAAAAAACAACAGTGGGTTCAACTGGTAGCACAACAAATTATCATTGATGGAAAGTGAATATATTTACTGTTGGAATATGAGAAACCTCTTTCTAGCAGGAAGTTGGACTCTCTGTTGCATGAATCTTAACACCGAAGCTAAGAAATATTGCAGGGATTCGAGATATCTGGAAACCAGATTTATAGCATTTGGAAGTCTTTTCTGATTGCATTTCAATCAAATTCAACCAGCCTGGAAAAGATGAGATTTCTTACCCGGGCTAGTCTAGCTTCTTTCGACTGTCCCTTTGAATTTGCACTTCTGAGTAATCCTTGAGCCTGTTGAGCAAAAGCTGTTCTAAGCATTTGACTATCACGGGTAAGGAATAGAATCAACATGATACCCAGTTACATGTACTTTACCTCGTCTAGTTGCTCTTGTACTTTCACAGCAGAAGTAACAGTTTGTGGCTCTTGTTGCTTCTTATTTTGGATATCAGGTTCTGTTACTATATCCACATCCTTCATCTGGGCGTTGGCTTCACTTGGTACATTTGCATGTAGAGTTTTGGATTCTGAAAGTTCAATATTTTTCAGAGAATCTGCATCTTTGGACACTGTGCTTTGATTGGAATCAACTGGAGAATCTCCATTCATAGAATCAGCAACTTCAACAGCATTTGATGGACTTCCAACAGGAATGCTTGCAAATTCTTCAACATCCATGCTGCGCTCACCATTTAAATTTGAAGTTGTAGCTTCTGCACTAGAAAAAGTTTTGGCGTCCAGCTGATCACCAACTGGCATTGACTCATTATTGGATGATGTTCCAGATAGGGACGTCTCCGTTATGGAGCCAGCTCTATCAGCATTGTGTTGCTCATCGCTTTCAACTTTGTCACTATAAATACCCAGGTTTTTCTCATTATTTTCAATCAAAGGCTTGGACAGATTTTCATCAGGTTCTGCCTGTGATTTTGATTTTTCAGGGATAGTTTTCTCTCCTTCAAAATTTTCGGTAGAAGGTGCTTCTTCGAGAGGGAGTTGCTTAGGGTGCTGTAAGGAAGGTTATTATTATATTTGACATTATATTCACCTTAACCAAATGGCGAGTACACATATATATGTAACTACTAAGAATTATTGACACAAAAAGGTACCTTTGCTCTTGACCTAGCCTTCTTTGCTCGAGATCCTCGTCCAGTTGAACCTTTGTAATTGCAAAAGTAAAATGAATTAGATTGAACTATAACGAATTGACACTTTTTCTAATTCAACTAACAAACACAAACACACACGCATATATATAAACATCTATCTGTAGAACTTTTATAACAAACTAAATATTATGATATAATTTTCAATCATTAACTATTATTAAAGAAAAAATCTTACATAATTTAACTGTTACGGTAACTTTTGTTCCTCCAGAAATAAAAAAGAAATACACTTCCAAAAAAAAAAAACACTTGAGATGCGGTTGGAAATAACTAACCAAACACACTCCACAACAAAGAATTTGAATAATATTTTCTTAAACTAAGACTAAACACTCTCCAAAATATGCAACTCATATATTTATCTCACCAAATATTCCCACCATACACCCCCAAAACAAAACAAGGCATATCTGAATAATTAGGAAATTAACTAGCTTGAATTAGTGAATCAGCTCCATGACTTTTCAAACTAAATGTGGGTTCTACAAAACTTGTAAGGTTCACACTTAAAAGTGAAGTCCGTCGTCTTCAACAGGTTGATAAGTGATTATTAAAGAAAGTGTAGATAAGTTGAAATCGAACCTCTCCATCAAATTATCATTCAAAATTCATTTGGCAGTGATTCAGCATGAATCCAATTCCACATTATCAATCGCCCATTCAAACACAAGGATCCATAGAACCATTACAATTAAATCATAAAAAGGTATGACCATTCTCGTAGACTATACCAGGGCCTGGAGTAGGCAGCTCGTCTAATTTCTCTCCAACCGCGAGTTTCGCCCTCCGATCCACTACTTCAAATAAATCTGACAAGAAAACATAAGCACAAACAAAAATTATAAAAAATGGGCATCGATTCACGCTTGCCTTTCTATTCATTCTTTAAGTTTAATAATTAAAAACCAGAGACAAATACATTGTCATTTCAACAAAAAAAAGGTTACAATCAGAACATACTAAGGCATAAAACTTGGGATTTTTTTATGAGATCAGAGTACGATTGCATCAATGGCGCAAAATCATAAAACATGAAAATTCAACTTGAAAACACAACGAAATCATTACCTTCAGCTGCTTTCAACCACGACGCCATCGGAGCGATAAATTACTGCAACAAGAAAACGCACTATACCGTTTGAATCATCAAAAGAACCTAACTCAGAAGAAGAAGAAGAAAACTTTTATATCGACAGTGATGTCAAAACAAAATGATTTGAGAAAAAAAAATTGCGAAAATAATTCTGAAATTGTTGAGAGGTTGTATCAGTTGTTTTTGTTGGGGGGTGCAGTTTACAAGCAACGTTTTTACGGTGTCGTATTGAGTTCAACCCACCTAAAGTGGACTGGGCATTTTGATGGGTTAATGGGCCTTATGTTTGGGTAAACTATTTGTCCGGGGTTTTTTGGATACTCGTTTAGTTGTCTTCGCGTTGCAATTTTTTTTAGTTTCAGTTTAGAAATTTTTAGAAAGAAGTCACTTAAAAAATATTCACTTTCTATTTTTTTTAACTCAAAAAATGTAAGTTGCCAGAATCTCATTTACAATTAAATAATAGTATTTCGAATATCTTAATAAAATAATATGATTATATCAAATATATTTATTTTGTTTATTGATGGTTTGAATGCTTTTAAGTTTTTTTACAAAGGTAAATTAGTAATTTTAGTTTAGATTTTAGAGTAGGTTAGATATAATTTTGTCATAGTAGCTATTGATATATCACCTCTATAAACCCCCACCAAGTGAGCTCCGCCAAGTTGTTGAGTTATGGAGCCTGAAAGACTGTAAATAGGCCCAAAAGTATATTTTGATGGGCTTATGTAATTCTCCTATTATGATTAGGTATATTGTATTATAAATAATCCTAATATCATTGTAACACTTAGAGTCCTATGACTCTCATTGTAATCACAGATCTCATCAGAAATATAGTGAAAATTCTGGCTTGGCAGCGCCCCCAGACGTAGTCAAAATTGATTTTGACGAACTGGGTCAACAATTCATGTATTCTTTCATTGTTCTTTCTTTTGTGCGTTTATCACCGGCATCATATTCCTAACAACTGGTATCAGAGCTCCGGGTCGAGTGGGAGCGGATATGATGGGTGAAGGAAAAACGCCATTTGAAAAGTTTGACGGGACGGACTTTGGGTTCTGGAAGATGCAAATCGAAGATTACCTGTATGGTAAAGAATTGTATGAGCCCCTTGGTGATAAGTCGTCGGATATGAAAGATGAATAGTGGAAGGTGCTTGATAGGAAGGCGATGAGTGTGATTCATTTTTTTTCATGACGAGGTTAGAGCCCTAATTATGTTGTCTTCTCTACCGGAAAGTTGAAGTGGAGCGGTTACCGCCTTCAGCAGGGAAAGAGAGATTCTCGGAAAGTTGGAGTGGAAGGGTTACCGTCTTCAGCAGGGAAAGAGATGTTGAAATCTGACGAAGTAAGATATTTGATTATGAGCGAAGAAATTCGCAAGAGAGAAGCGAATATAGCTTCGGGATCAGTTCTGAATACAGAAATTAGAGGCAGATCGGAATCAAAGAAATTGAAGCTATGAATAGCTTCAATTGTCCTTGGAACTTAAGGTGAGAGGCTTGGCGCTATCGGGATCATGTTGTGAGCTACTGAATGAGAAGATCGAGAGATGGCTACATTGTTTGTTGAGTTCAGTCTCCAAGTGGGAGATTGTTGAGTTATGGAGCCTGAAAGACTGTAAATAGGCCCAAAAGTATTTTGATGAGCTTATGTCATTCTCCTATTAGGGTTAGGTATATTGTATTATAAATAATCATAATATCATTGTAACCTTTAGAGTCCTAAGACTCTCATTGTAATCACAGATCTCATCAGAAATATAGTGAAAATCCTGGTTTGGCAGTGCCCCGAGACGTAGTCAAAATTCTGTTTGACGAACTAGGTCAACAATTCGTGTATTCTTTCATTGTTCTTTTCTTTCGTGCGTTTATCACCGGCATCATATTCCTAACAACTGGTATCAGAGCTCCGGGTTGAGTGGGAGCAGATATGATGGGTGAAGGAAAAATGCCAATTGAAAAGTTTGACGGGACGGACTTTGGGTTCTGGAAGATGCAAATCGAAGATTACCTGTATGGTAAAGATTTGTATGAGCCCCTGGGTGATAAGTCGTCGGATATGAAAGACGAATAGTGGAAGGTGCTTGATAGGAAGGTGATGAGTGTGATTCGTTTTTTTTCATGACGAGGTTAGAGCCCTAATTTTGTTGTCTTCTCTACCGGAAAGTTGAAGTGGAGCGGTTACCGTCTTCAGCAGGGAAAGAGAGGTTCCCGAAAAGTTGGAGTGACGGTTACCGTCTTCAGTAGGGAAAAAGATGTTGAAATCTGACGAAGTAAGATATTTGATTATGAGCGAAGAAATTCGCATGAGAGAATCGAATATAGCTTCGGGATCAGTTCTGAATACAAAAATTAGAGGCAGATCGGAATCAAAGAAATTGAAGCTATGAATAGCTTCAATTGACCTCGGAACTTAAGGTGAGAGGCTTGGCGCTGCCGAGATCATGTTGTGGGCTACTGAATGAGAAGATCGAGAGATGGCTACATTGTTTGTTGAGTTCAGTCTCCAAGTGGGAGATTGTTGAGTTATGGAGCCTGAAAGACTGTATATAGGCCCAAAAGTTTTTTGATGGGCTTATGTCATTCTTCTATTAGGGTTAGGTATATTGTATTATAAATAATCCTAATATCATTGTAACCCCTTAGAGTCCTAAGACTCTCATTGTAATCACAGATCTCATCAGAAATATAGTGAAAATTCTGGCTTGGCAGCGCCCCCAGACGTAGTCAAAATTGATTTTGACGAACTGAGTCAACAATTCGTGTATGCTTTAATTGTTCTTTCTTTTGTGCGTTTATCACCGGCATCATATTCCTAACACAAGTGAGCTCTGATAGTAAATTATACTAACTAAAGCCGAAATCGATTAATTCAGGTACACATCGTAATGAGTTTATTATTATTAAATAGAATTTTGAGCTGTTAGGCCTCTAAACTAACAAAACTCTTATCTAAAAAACGCAAACTAACAAAACTCTCCACGAGCCTGCATCATTCCAACTTGATGTAATCAGTATTAGCCGTATTTTGTATTATACTAGTATTCATCCTTATCTTATTAGGATTATTTTTCTAGTTAAAATTCTTGTATCTTTGCCTAGTCCTATGAAGTTATTAATTAGATAGAATATTTTTCAGCAAAATTGTGATTTTAACTCTCTCTATCTTTTTAAATTCTGAACTTATCAAAATTATATCTTTATTGTTCATCCCGACTTATCAAACAAGATTTCATACAGCGTCTTCAAAATCCGTTCTAAGGTTCTTGTTAGCTTACTTCTTCGAGTCGAAATTTTTATACTAAAGTTCGTTGTTATTCACCTGAATATAATCATCTTTTTATTTTGAATTGTATGGATAAATTTGACTTTAACATGTATATACATCACAAAACTATCTAAACTCCACTTAGATGTGTGTATAATATGTTCCTTTAGTTTGTGATGGAATGAGGTTTGACTTATTAGTCTGGTGTCCGTTAGTCCGTTAGTTTGTGCTCCGTTAGACTTGGATAGAACTAAACTCCGTTAGTCTGGGGGTATTGACTTCCGCTTTTAACTAATAGATCCTAGGTTCAAAACTAGACTGAGCTATCATCTAAAATTTATCACATATCACATTTGTCTCAAATAAAAAATGTTTGATTTCGTTTATCAAAATTGGTTAGCAAACGTTGTTTTTAGTTCCTTGACCTTCATTGTTCATTATGTAGGTTCTACTTTATGTCATTTTTCCACTTTAGATAAGATAGAATGAAAATATTATGTTAAATTTTATACTATCAAAATTTAAAATAAGTCGAGTCAATATTTTTGAATTGAACAAGTAATAACTTACATAATCAATCCAAGTATCTAATTACAAATTTTTAGCCAAAACAATCTACACCTTTAATCACAAGATAGATTCCAATATTGACTCTGGATAAAAATAATTAAAAAATCAATCGATCTGAATTTACCATTCAGTGGAAAAAATTCACATGTCCCAATCAAACAAATAACGATTGTAGGCAAAGGAAAAAAGAACTAAGAAATTATATTCCCTTGTTCGGTTAATACTTAATAGAGAAAACGATAAGGGAAAATGAAAAAAATAATGGAGATCTAATACTAATTTGAAAATTATGATCGACATTTGGTGAGAAAAATGGTAGAATACGAAAAGCTCTTCTCCCTCGCGATACATCCAACTTCTACCTTTCTCAACGAGATTTATCACTTTGCAATGACAATTGCAACGTTATTTTTTTTAAGAAACAATTAAAATTAATGAATAGTTTAGTTCCATTGTCATTTCGTCACCTTCACTTCACCGGAATCCCAAACTTAATCCGGCAAGCTATAAGCCGGAATCTTATCCAATTTCCTTTCCTTCATAGTTCCTCTTAACCTCTCTACTTCCTTCCACATACCATGCGTTGCATAAATATTCGACAAAGCCACAAATACCCCATCATTCCAAGGCTCCAACTCCATCATATGCATACTCACCCATTCTCCCATCTTCACATTTCCATACTTCTCACATGCACCCATCAAACAACCCCATATCACAACATTAGCCTTCATAGGCATACTCTCAACCATTGATCTCGCCTCATCGAGCAACCCCGCCCGCCCAAGCAAATCCACCATGCACCCATAGTGTTGCAACATTGGCCTAATCCCATAAACATTCATCATCATGTTGAAATACGTCTTTCCTTCTTGCACCATACCACCATGCACACACGAGCTCAATACCCCAACAAACGTCACGTGATTAGGCCTAATGCCCGTTTTTGTCATACAATCGAAGCAATCGAGGGCTTCTCGCACGTGACCATGCGTGGCGTAGCCCACAATCATAGACGTCCATGACGACACATTTTTCACTTCCATTCTACTAAAGGCCTTGTGAGCCAAATCCATCCTACCACACTTTCCATACATGTCAACAACAGAGTTCATCATAAGAATATCGGATTTTTCCATGTTTCCCGCTTGAAAAACACATTTATGCAACTGAAGAGCTAAACTCAGGTCACCTAAACTCCCACAGGCCGAAGTTAAACTAACCATGGTCACATCATCAGGGTAAAACCCACTTTTCATCATTACTGTAAACACTTCTATCGCTTCCTTAGCGCGTCCTCCTTGCGACAAGCCTCCTATGATAGCATTCCAAGACCCTAGTTTTCTGTCAGTACTTTCATCGAACAGGTTACGTGCATTTTGAAACTCGCCAGCCTTTGAATATAAACTTATTAATCCACTCTCACAGTACATATCCTTTTCAAGGCCATACTTAATTGAAACTGCGTGCACTTGTTTCGCTAATATATGATCAAAATATTGACTGGCTGCTCTCAAAACGATGGGAAGCGTAAAGGTATCTGGTGGGATCCCAGCATGAATCATGGTCGTGTAAACATGTAATGCTTCTTTTGGTGAGTCTAGTCTGCTGTAGATTCTGCTAATGTTGTTGTAATGAAAGGAATGGGGATGTGATTCCAGGAAATGGGTTCGAATTATGTGCGCAAATGTTTGGCGTAGTTGGGTTAAATTAGTGCAGTTTGATACTTGAAATGCGATTGCTTTGGCGTGGTCTAATTGATGAAGGGTTGTGGTTAAATTGTGATTGAAACGATGAAAATGGATTCTTGAAATGTTGAGGGGAAAATATTGGAGGGACTTCATAGTTCAGCCATTGTTGGTCCATGATTGTGTTTGTATGCTTTAGAAATTTGCAATATCAGTCCTCTAGAATGGGTAAATTCTAATTTTTGTCTCATTACTTTTATAAGCACAAAATAAGTCCTATAGATTCTTGTGTTTTTTTTTTTTTTACAATTTTGGTTACCCCATTGTAGGGGTGTAGGTGAGTCAAGCCGGCTCATGAAACTCGATTAAAGTTCGGTTTAAGCTCGAACTGTTGCGAGCTCGAGTCGAGCTTCACGAGCTCAAGCTTATTGATGAACCGAGCTCGAGCTTTCGATTAGGTGTTCACAAGCTCGCGAGCCGGCCGTGAGCTTTACTATTATTCATAGATATATACATATATATGTATATATGTATATATTTGCACACATATAGAGTATATTTGTGTTTATATAATTTAAGTTTAAAATAATTTATACATTATATTTTTAATGAAAGTAAAATTGGGTAAACATTTCATAATCCATTAGTAATTATAATAAAAAATTCATGAGACATAGTTCTCTATTCTCGTTATACCTATTTCAATAAAATCAATAGATGATTTAGACCTAAACATCATATATATATATAATTATATATATATACATACTAATTTTTAAGTATATGAGTATTCTATTAACAATTTACTAGATATTATATGATTCTCATAATTTTTAATATTATGTACATGCATTACATTAGCGAAAGAAATTCAATTTTAGCGAGTTATTCATTAATTAATTACATATTTAATGAAATACAATGTTACATAAGCAAGATTTTATCCACCTTTTTTAATTATCATTTAACCAAAATCATAAAATATAATATATAACCAAATGTGTGAGTTTGATTCTAACGAGCAAACGAGCGAGCTCGAACTTGGATGAACAAACGAGCCGAGTTTGAACTCGAACGAGTAAATGAGCCGAGCTCGAGTTTTACTCATTTTTCTCGAGCTCGAGCTCATTAATTTTTAAACGAGCTCGAGTTTGAGCTAGTGAAATTTTCAAGGCTCGGCTCGAACTCGTCTCGTTTACACCCCTACACCATTGAAGAAAATTGATAGAATTTCACAAATAACCAATATGCGACATTAAAGGTTTACGATGAATTAGGTCTAATACCCGTGTATATTCATTCAAAAGCACAAATACTTCGTTTATTTGTGTATTAAAATGGGCAATGACAGAATTTTTTTTTACAGTTAAAGGTATTTTTGTCCTTCTACTAACTAAGTAGTAAATTTGAACTTAGAATTGTAGAGAGGTAGTGAGTAAGGGTGTCAAAATGGCCCTAACGGGCCGGAACCGGCCGGCCCGTTAGGGCCCAGTCTCTTAGGGGGCCAGGCCGGCCTGGCCCCCTAAGCTAGCCGGCCAGGCCTTAAGGGGCCCAGGCCGGCCCCTTAAGGCCTGGCAGGCCATTTCAGCCTGGGGCAGGCCTGCTGGCCGGCCTTAACGGGCCGGCCAAGCAGGCCTGCCAAACATTTTTTTTTTGTTTGTTTTTTTTTAGTTTTTTTTTTTCTTATTTGTTATTTAATTGTAGAAATTTTTATTTTCATTTTCTAAATAATTAAATTGGTTTTTTAGTAATTATAATATTATATAGTTAACTTAACTTCTAAAAAATAATTATTCTGTAAATAAATATTTAGTAACTTGTATCAAATATAAAAAAAATCATTACAATAAAATAAGTTTTGTTTAAATAAAAGTTTAAAAGTTTGTGTAACTTGTATCAAATATAAAAAAAATCATTACAATAACAAATTATTAAAATGAAAAATATTTTGTGTAATTCGTGCTCGGGAATGGAATTCGGGCTCGGGAACGGAATTCGTGCTCGGGAACGGAATTCGGGCTCGGGAACGGAATTCGTGCTCGGGAACGGAATTCGTGCTCGGGAATGTAATTCGGGCTCGGGAACGGAATTCGTGCTCGGTATAAGGAATTCGGGCTCGGGAACGGAATTGGAAGATTCAATAATTTGCAAAATCGAAAAATGGAATGATGTTACTAATTCTCAAATAATAGTTTCAAATTGTTTGTGATGTAAAACTCTAAAGATTGGATCATATTTATAGGCAAATACATAGGCTATATTATTAATTAAAAAAATAAAAAAAAAAGTAAAAAAAAAAGGCCAAAATAGCCGTTGGCAACGGCTGAAATTTTTCCAGCCGTTGCCAACGGCTACAGCCTACAAAGTATATATATAATATATATATAATATAATATAAATATATATTATATATAATAATGGGCCAGGCCAGCCCATTAAAAAATGGAGCTGGCCTGGCCTTGGCCGGCCCCTTAAGGCCAATTGGCCTTAAGGGGCCAGGCCATCTTGGCCTGGCAGGCCTTAATTGGCCGGCCTTAACAGGCCGGCCAATTAGGCTTGGTGTCAAGCAGGCCGTTGACCGGCCTGCTTGACACCCTTAGTAGTGAGTGTAGACTGACATTAAAGAGTTAAGTGGAAATTTTCGGTTCACCTAACCTAACCTCTAGTCTTCTACAGTCTACACCCCCCCAACTCTAATTTTCATGTCATAAGTCCATCTCACTTTCACATACAAGACAGAAAACTTTGAATCGCAGCCGTCAATGGCGACGCCGGATACTCCGCAACCGACGACTCTCCGACACGCGTTCGGGGGTGTGATTTCTTTCTTCGTTCTGTTACTCATCGGCGTTCTCGCTTTCTCGATCCGTCTCTTTTCGGTAAATTCTCTTCTCTCTAGTTTTTTGTATACATTGCTTTATCAATGTCAATAGATTCGTTCAATGTAATAGTTTACCAAGCATCTTGAGACTTGCTTCTGTTTTTTTACTGGTATTTGAGTTGGAGTGATGAATTTACTTATATATATTGTTGACTTTTCACAGGTGATTAAATACGAGAGTGTAATTCACGAATTCGATCCTTATTTCAATTACAGAGTAACACAGGTCTGTCTGTCTGACTCTTTTTTTCTGGATCGTTACAGATGTGAATGCTCTTTTTGGATCTATGTTTGCCACAGTTTTGCCGAAGTTTGTCATTTGAAAATGATTTACATCTTTGTGTTTGCAATAATGTGCTAAACTGCTAATCGTGATGAACAAATGCTGAAAACAAACAGGTTCCTAATAGAATAAAGCGAGTATGAATGAAGTAAAATTGAAGTCCATGTGTCCTATAATGTGTATTACCATTAGTAAAATAGACTCTATTTAGATTGATAATTTTTGTGCAAAACTGGCTTATGAGATCATCAGATCCCGATTCCAGTTCCGAAAGGTTTGAACATTTTTATTTGCAGATTTTAGTAACTAGCAAATCTAATATTGGAATTCTGGCTAAAATAGTGGAGAAATAGATCAAATGCTCTCTTATGGATCTTGTCACTTTTAGCTTAGACCTAATTTCCCCACCCAAATTTCAACTTAGCACTAGGGTTTCTACTTCAGAAGGAGATGAGTTTCTTTTTTCTTTCGTTACTTTGTTATTTTCGTAGTTTTGAATCTGATTATCAGTTCCAGAGTTGAATTATTCCAAACAGTACAAGACGAGATGGACTTATATTTAATCAGGATGTCGAAAATACTCTTAAAACTATAGGTTGATAAGGGAGCCTGAAAACATGTACGCTTCTGAAGCAACAAAGGGAAGTATCACAATTTATGTGGCAATAGAGTGAGTTTTTTGGGCTTTATATACAGGCCTTTTGAAGTTTATACCATTTTTTGGTTTACATTCCTCCCTCATTGTCTCGAGACTAATTATTGTTAACATGTTATTGAAATGAGTGAATGCCTTCTTTATTGTTTTTCTCTTGCTCGATAAACGCAGTTTTATATTCTCTCGCACGTGAATATCTCTGCAAGCCCTACATGGAAAATGACACAATTCTGTTGATTGCAGTATCTTATCAAAAATGGAGTATATGACTTTTGGAATTGGTTTGATGACCGAACATGGTAATCAATAATACAGCCTGCATATATAGTGTTTTATGGAAGCTTGTAATTGCATTACATTTTTACTTCATATTAAATTAAACTATTTGTGTTTCTCATTGATTCAAAGGTATCCTCTTGGACGTGTGATTGGGGGAACAGTTTACCCTGGACTTACATTGACCGCGGGTGCTTTATGGAGGTGCGTTTTATATATTATTGTTGTTTGCAATGACAATGTCCCTATGAGAAGTTTTCTCTCAGTAATCAGAATATTCTAATTAGTTCATGTAGATTATGATCAAGCTAAGAATCCATTCCCTATCTTCATTTTATATTCCTCAATCCATGATTTATGTAACCTTTGACATTTATTGGCAGGATTTTGAACTCCTTAAATATTCCTTTGTCCGTGGAAACTGTTTGTGTGTTTACAGCTCCTATTTTTTCAGCTTTTGCTTCTTGGGCGACATACCTTCTAACAAAGGTTCTGTTTGAATCTGTCACCTTCTTTTATATTGTTACGTTCCTAGCTGGTACGGAGTATATATGATTTTTATAATGGAGAGATTTATATCATCTATGTTTGCTTTACATAGGAAGTCAAAGGTGCTGGTGCTGGATTAACGGCTGCAGCTCTTCTTGCCATGGTACTTTATTTCTAATTTCTTTGTCAGTTATTAGCATTTTGAAACTGTGAAAAGTTGCATTTCTATTTTGTGCAATAAGTCTTGTAGCCACCCTTTAGAGCCTTCACTTAGAATAGTATGTTGTGATTTCTCTTTGCCGTCCGTGTAGGCGTGTACTATAAAAAGACTCGATCTTTTTATCAAGACATGTGGCATTACATCAACTATCCCAAAATGTTGCTCACATCAGCTTCCTCTTGATGACTTTTATTTCTTCGATTGTCGAGTATCTTTTTTCCCTCTTTCTGTTTTTAGATTTTGTAAAAAACATTAAAGCGCATACTCCTGCATAATACTGGAAATCAGATTATGTGCTGAAAATCTTAAGCTGATATGGGAAACTAATGTATCCATTGGAGATTTCTGAAGTTATATGTAAAATATATGTGGTGAATGAATATCTGTGTGCATTTATAGATGAAATAATTGTCAAATAGCTGAAGTATTAATAATTTCGCCTATTTATGTACTGCACTATATTAAAAGTTAGGAGATTTATTGGCATGTGTAAACTTAGAGAAGGTCGACTTGTCACTGGATATGTATTGTCAAAGTAAAATTATACACTCTGGGTGTCAGGATGAACACACCTTCGAAGTGGTTGCAACAACTATCGTAGCTTTAGTTTGAAGCTGTTGCATTCACGGCTTTGATGAATCTGATAGTTGACTTTATCATGTCTAAGCAGTTGACATTACTATCAGGAAAGGGAAAAATAATTCAACTCAGATTTTTAATCGTGCTGCAATAAACTAATATCTTGCCTTTTGTTTTGGTTGAACTATGCATGTCATGGTTACTATGAAAGTTAGAACTATGTATTTCATCAAAATTGTGAAGGAACTGGTAATAATGCTACCAGTCATTCAATAAGCCGTTCCCAATTTACAATCTGGTGACTGAATTTCCGCAATAAGAAGGAAAACTAGGCAACTCTGGTAGTTCATGTAATAAGGTAAAGAATATTTTGCTTTAGCAGAAGAAATAATACAGGTGACTCATTACATTTATCATGAAAGCCGAAGTCGACTTCTATTGTTTTGCTCCTCTATAGAGCTGCATATGTAATGATTTCTGTAGAGAAGGGTCAGAATTGGTTTTATATTAGCAGAGTTTGCTGTTTAAAAAAAAAGAAAAGGAAAGCCCAATGTGGGGTCCTTAATATGTAGTCAATCAGTTGTGGAAACAAGCAAATGATTATCAAGGGTGCAGAGTTTTGTGAGATTGAACCATTCTATATGCTTATGGTGTCAGCTGTGAAGACATCTGTTCCCATTCAAACTGATTATACATTAGAGTTCAGCATCAAAGAGCAGTTGTTTTACATATATAATTCCACGGTTGCAGTTTTCTGGACAACTATCTATGCAGATTTGTAATTTTCAAACATCTTTATCTGGTCAGTAAGAGATCTATAACGTATATGATAGTTCTATTAGAGATTACGGAAGAAGGCTAGATATCTTTTAAAGCTTCAGAAACTAAAAGCTTAATTAGCTTCTCATTTTTCACACAGTGCGCTGCTTGTCTTTATCAATACACCGCCCGATCTTCTGATTTTTATTTGGTGTACTTCAGACTGTCGGGTCTAGTTGCATAAATGTATTTCTTCCATATGTATGCTGCTGTCAATTTTGCATGTCATATATGTGCATATAGGTTCTGTATTTGTTTGTCAGATTGTTGAGTTGAGATCATAATATAAGGTTCATACTTACTGAATGGCACAGGTTCCATCATATATCTCTCGATCTGTGGCTGGCAGTTATGACAATGAAGCTGTGGCTATATTCGCTTTGATATTCACCTTCTATCTCTATATAAAGGTGAGATACGGATATTTTGCTGCATAATCCCTTTACAATTTGTATTAGCATTTTATTTAAACTGAATGAATTTACCTTTGACACATTAGGTTCTTGATACTTGTATTCCTCATGACATGAACTATTTCATGCTGTAGTCCGCTAATAAATCAATTGACTGCAGACTTTGAACACAGGATCCCTTTTTTATGCTACTCTAAATGCAATAGCGTACTTTTATATGGTAGGTTCTCCTGCTGCTGAGTCTCCTCTTTTCATCTTAACTCACCTTTCTTCTGTTTTCATGCTTGATGGAGATGTTATGCCTTGCATGTTTTTTCAGGTTTGCTCGTGGGGAGGATACACCTTTATTATAAATCTTATTCCGATGCATGTGCTGTTATGCATTGTAACTGGTCGCTACTCTTCACGCCTCTACATTGCGTATGCTCCACTTGTAAGTATCTTTATTGCTGAAGGAGCCTAAAAAATGCTCTATTCGAATTTGTGCAATCATTTGAAGGCAAATTATATTATTATTACATAGAGAGAATCTTGAATAATGATGACTATAAGATTATTTATGGGTACTTACATAAAAGGGGGTTTGAGAGGCTAATTTAACACATAAATTTAGGCATCGGTGACACGCTGAAGAATATCCTTCATTTTTCTTTCTTTTATCAAAATAGCAAGAAAATCATCTCCCTCACGTGCCTGGTAGCAGTGCTTCAGCCTTGGTTCAAGGAGTTCCAAGCTAAGCATGGAGCAAGTACTATAACGATCTTCTGAATAATGGCCTTTGTTTCATCAGACAGCATTCTTTCCATGCTCACTCTAACTGAGTAATCAGAAATGTTGACTCGTGCTTTTAAATGAAGAGATATTCACATCTAAGATTAGCTGTCACTAACCTTTAACCTGGAAAAATTATGCTAAACAGGCACGTAACTTTGAAGACACTATACAGCACATAAATTTTTGATTTCTCCAATATACAGAACACTGTCCATTTTAAGCAAGCAAGAGATGATTTACTGTTAGGTCGTTAGTTTCTTTGGACTCTTTCAAATTGCATTTATTTAATTGGCTGTATGGGTAATGAGATCAGTTTTAAATAATTGAGCTAATAATAAGTTCAAAAAAATTTCACCAAATGAATCACTTCATTTTACGTGCAAAAGATATAGGTTTGAACTGTAACTCCATCTTGGGGATCAAATTCTTGGGTCGAACATTTTAGTCTTGTTACATGTGATTTAATAATGGAAGTAAACCGGACTGAATTCCTGGTTTACGTTTTTTAACTGGATTTTTTTCTTCTATTTTACCTATTAGTAAAAGGGAGACGCATAAAGCATAACTTGTTTGCAGTCTTGGGGTTTTGGGATAAGATGAAGGCCACTCACAATGTTATATTGGTTACATAAGTGAACTTGAAATTATACTAGTTCTCTCTCTCTCTCTCTCTCTCTCTAAATTCATTTTGATTGGCTTAGAGGTGTTGGAGAACGAGTTTTGAAGATATTTATGGCAATAGAGGGTTGGAGTTGGTGATTAGAGGTTTTGAGAATGATGCTAACCATCTCCTGGAAAATATAGAACCTCATAGTAACTTGGTGATATGAGGAAGATTCTTCCCATTTCATACCATGCAAAAACATTTTTCATTTGAATCAGTTTATATTGCAATGTCAATATTATTACACTGCGGTAATGTGGTTGTTTGTAGTATCTCTGTACTTTAGAATTAGGTGAATGTGGTTTGTTATCCCTTCAATGTATACTCTTTTTCTTCAATGGGTCTATCATTGTCCTCATTATATCTTAACTTTCCAAATGCAGGTTGTCTTGGGAACATTATTAGCAGCTTTGGTGCCTGTTGTAGGGTTTAATGCTGTCATGACATCAGAGCATTTTGCATCATTTTTAGTAAGTTGAATACCAATATTGTATTCTGCACTTCTTCAATCAATACTATCTTTATCGTGGATTTTCATGTGGAAGGAATAATCTCCTCTTATAGATAGACTTTTTTTGTTTTGTTTACGGAACTTTGTCCGGAATTCGCATCTCAGCTTGCTAGTTGCTTTGCAACTTTTACGGAGTTTTACTTGCTTCTATGTGATTTTGGGTACCTATTAACTGGCCTGATATGTATATTTGAAAATTAATCAAACTCTTGTTATAGATATGAGTTTTCTAGTACTTTCTTTCACAGTTTCCTGTGTAACTTAAATATCACTCAAGTACCAAGCTCTTCTAATTTATTGTTTGTCAACATGCAAAGTGCCGGAAACAGTAAAGGGAAACATGCTATAACCCGTAGTTGCATTAGTAAATGCTAATCAAAATTGCTGCTGATTCTTAGGCTCGGCTTAACCCAAAACCAATTACATCATAATCTATTATTTGACATCTCCTTTTAGGTTCTGATTCTGAAATTATTACTGCCGATTCTCTCTCTCACACCATTCTATATTGCTGTGCTAACTTTCTCCTGCGATCTCCTGAACTTGGCAACAATAAGAGTACAAGACAACAGAATACTTGGAGTGTTGATTTTTCAAATTTGCAAGAACTTGCGAGCATTGAACTCATCTCCAGATATTCTAGACTCAGAGAAGTTGCAATGTATTTGTAGAATTCTTGTTCCCTAATTCTACTTGGAAAACAAGAATTACTATGATTACATGAACCTTCTACGAGTAGGATTGACATATACTTAACTCACGACGAACTACTAGCGAGAAAGGACTTTAAGCATTAAAATGTAAACAAGGACAGAAAATACTTAAACCTATTGAACTGTCCAATTACTGGAACCACTTGAAATTTCCAAAATGTACCTAAACGTACTGAAAAGGTCAATATTGATATAAAATTGACACTTTTTTAAGATGTTCTTCCTTTTCTTCTTCAAGCAAAACCTTTTGACGTCAAAGTAACAGGAGATTAACAATGAATACATAAATTATTTCGATATTATTATGTATTTTAATATTGAATGGAATGGCCTTAGCTTCCAGAGGATTCTCTAAAAATAATGAGTTCCACTTGTACTCCTTTCAATAGGTGTATCCCCAATAAGACATCCTGTCAGTGACCCAGTGCATGTGATGTCATCCTGACTAGTATGTGAATTTACTTATTCTGTCTAGCTGAATGCATATGATGAAGTGGCGAGAAATATTACAATTTACCCTCTTGATATGAAGGGACCCATTTGTTGTGAACATGAATTAACACGACGGAATAATGCAGGGAGCATTAACATATATACTTCATTTGATTGCTTTGTTTCATTGTGACTCATGACACCCTGTCGATTGTGGACATCTTAAATTTATTAATATCGTTTCTTCTGATGATTATTCTCAGGTCTTCATCATTTTGCATGTCGTGGCTCTTGTGTATTATATCAAAGGAATTCTCACACCCCAAATGTTCAAAGTTGCAGTTACTCTTGTTGTATCAGTTGGCCTGTAAGCTTCAGTCATCTCTAATTTCTTATAGATCATTAAATATAATGCACAGACAAGAAGGAAAATAAACAATCATTTGGTTAAACCCAACTTAGTGGTATATGTTCTTGTATTTGCATTATCCCTTGGTGTCTCTCTTTCATTGACTAGTACTTCCGAAAATTCACTTGCACATTTAGGTGGTCACGTGGACTGGAAAGATAAGATGCGGAAAGATTATTCAAAACTATCTAGGACCATCTGTACACTTTGGATATTCTCTTTTGCACTAACTATTTGCTTCCGCTATCCAGGATAGTCTGCGGTGCTGTTTTGGCTGTACTAGTTGCGTTGGTTGCTTCCAGCCCAACAAAAGGATGGAGTGGAAGAAGTTTGAGCCTGTTAGATCCGTAAGTTTCTCAATTATATTGGTATAGAATAGGACTTGTTGCTCCAATCTTGAATGTCAAATGATTTTTCAAACAAAATGATGTATGTCTATTCTGTATGAGACCTTCAAAATTTGAATTTGTCATGGTCAATGTCACAGGTCCATTTCAGTTTTATCCACTGAACTTATTTGAATTCATATGAGTTAAATGATTTTATCATCAGTCACAATGGAATTATTCTGTCATCGATGTAATTGTGTAGCAAATATAGTTGATCACTGGTCATGAAATAAAATTGAGCAAATAGATGGTCACTGAGGGCTGATTCATTTAACATCATAAGTTTAAAGTTCCATCATTTCCAGCTACATGCTTGCCTATGTCATTGAATATAAACTTGCAACAATATTTCTTGTAACTAAACATATATATATATATATATATATATATATATATATATATATATATATATATATACACGTCTGTCTTTAAAACACAAACTCTGATTCCTTCTTTTTTCCTTGCTGCAAGTTTCATGTCCTAGGATAGGTGGATTCTTTGTTGTAATTTTCTTTGTTATATGTTCTAATTGAAATTACTATCTTGGCAGCACTCTGACATTTACTATGTTTTCTCATTTTGTTTTCCATGTGTGCTGAACTGAACACAGAACTTATGCGAGCAAGTACATACCAATTATTGCCAGTGTTAGTGAACATCAACCCCCTACATGGCCGTCTTACTTTATGGACATTAATGTGTTGGCGTTTCTGGTTCCATCTGGGATTATTGTAAGTTCTCAATATCTTATTTGACTTGGAACTAGCTCAAGTAACATGATTGATGATGTTCTTCAGTCTGCTGCTTCAACAATAACATTCTATTTCCCTTTCGTTAAATTTGCAGGCGTGCTTCTTGCCATTGTCTGATGCAAGTTCTTTCGCAATTCTTTATATAGTTACATCTGTATATTTTTCGGGTGTCATGGTATGTGTATTTGAAACTCGCTTGCATTACATTATCCTTGTTTTCTGCTCCCACAGTGCATAACTTTCCTTTAACAATATGATAGGTGCGCCTAATGCTTGTGCTTGCTCCAGCGGCTTGTATAATGTCTGGAATTGCTCTTTCTGAAGCTTTTGATGTTTTTGCTAGATCAATTAAGTTTCAGTTGCATAGTGCAACACAAAAACCCCAAGCCAATGTGAGCTAGCTATTCAATCTATAGATGTAGTATATGTTTAAACTTTAAACTATGGGACTAAGTGCTTATGATCTCCATAAGGCAGGGGAATCCAGTAATGTTACACAAAGTGATGTGCCAAAGACTGAAAAAAGTGAGGACCCACTAAAGGAAAGAGCGGCGAGGAAAATTAAGAAGAAGGAAAAGGAGAATGTGGAGAGAGCTTCTCTTGCATCCCGGATTGAAAAGAGGCTTCTGGTCTTACCAATGGAAGCTTCTCTAATTGCTATTGTCTTACTTGTCTTGCTGGGGGCATTTTATGTGGTATGCGACCTTTTAATAAGATTGTCTGATTAAATCATGATCTTTATTTAAGATGAACTTGGATCATAGTTCCTGAAGACTAATTCACTAATAGTGTTTGCCATTTCAAGTTCATTATTCGTAAAGAATATATTTTGCTGAATTTTCATTGCTCATGTGATTATTAATTTCGTAAGTTTTGACATATGATGTCATTTTGCACAATGGTCATTCATAAGTACATCAGTTATGATTTTCCAAGGAAAATCATATACTTCTACAATTTTTTTTAAGTTGACTTAACATTGTTCATCGAGCTCAGAACTTTTGTGATTGCTGGAGACTCTGTTCACGAAAGAAACTCTATGTATGTTACAGATTTATGATTATTTCAGAAGCAACTTATATTTGTTGATAAGTTTCGCCCAATAGCAGCCTGTATAGCAATTTGCAACTCACTGGCAGCCCCCATTCACTGAAATCTTCAAAATTATATGTGTCCAACAAAATAGAAATTGAATCGAGATTTTTGGGATTAGGACTAGCCAGTGTTCTGTTACCTATAAGCTATCTCTTGGTTATCGATGAGTGCCATATGCAGGTTTCACCTGTTTAACTAGTTAATGATATCCTTTTCGTAGGTTCATTGTGTCTGGGCTGCGGCCGAAGCTTATTCAGCCCCATCCATTGTGCTAACATCTCGTTCTCATGACGGGGTTCATGTCTTCGATGACTTTAGAGAGGCTTATGGTTGGTTAAGCCATAATACTGAGGTGGATGATAAAGTAAGTTGTTGTTCTGCACCTTTTCCTACATTCTCTTTGCAATCATATCGTCTTATTTGCTCAGTGGAGCATTATTTTGAGCATGACATGCATCTGTTGCTTCTGTTATTGACATTACTATCAGGAGGGGACAGGATTCGGGTATAATACTCACTATAAGTAAGATCTTGCATAGATGCAAACCATAAGAGTGAACTATGTATTGGCTGGATGACTAATTTCATTTCTATATAAAAAGTCGCATATAACTCATGCTACTGGTTCTGATCTCTGGTAACTAACCACTTCAAGCAGAAGCAAGTTGTGAGAGTTTTGTTTTGGTAAGTATATTGGTCATATTAATCTGATGAATGATTTCATGTTAAATAATTAATGCTTAAGAGATCAAGATACTTATTAAGAATAGTTCTCATTGGAGTTGATGGATATGCCCTGGTAATACACATTACTGACAGTGACAAATCAGATATAAACCTGAATATTTTCTTCCCATCTTAGCTGAACTTAATCATTATTAATTAGTTAAAGAAAAGTGTTAATAAACCATGGATAGGATCCATAAGAAGCTGTAGCTTAGGTCTGTATTTGACATATCTGGAGAAACATTAGTCTTGTGCAGTCCTCTTCACTGCTCTTTTCCAAGTTTTACTTTCTGTCACTACTTGTGATTGCTGATCAATTTTAGAGAAAGTGCTACCTTCTAGGTCAACTTCAACGCATGTTCTTGTTTTTAACCTGAAAGACAAACCAAGGGTACAGAACCCGTCATATTCTTTCCCATTGATGACAAATAGAGTATTGTAAAGATTGATTGACATCAATGAAAAGAACGTTGAAAAAAATTGGAAAGTTTCAGCATCCTCACATGCAATATTAAAGGTGTTAGGTGATGTGACGTTTGGAGACCTGATTATGCCTGATGCAGGCAGGAATCTTAAGTTAGAATACTTGGAGGTTGGATATAAAACTTGTTGGATTTATCAATGTATATTAACAAAGTATTAGCTTATTTTTTTTTGGTAATATGATTTTTCCATATTCGAAGGACTCTATTTATATTTCAACTTGTACCTTTATTTGGAGGTGTATCTCTCATAATAAGGCCAACTATCTAAGTTTCACTCAAATACTTTCCACTTGGTATTTTAGAGCCAAACCATAAACACTCTTTGATGAACAAAAACTTGGTAAATATGGCTGGTCTTTTGTGACCTCATGAAGATAGCTGATGATAGTGAGTCTTTTCTGTGAGCTAATACTTTAACCTGTTAAAGGAAGTTTGTAATTAAAAAATAAGACATGTTAGCTTGAATCAGATCGGCTACATATCAAAGAGGTTGTGGCACCAACTTCATGTGGTATTGGAAGTAGGGGTGTAAACGAGCCGAGCTCGAGCCGAGCCCGATGATTTTTTTGGGCTCGAGCTCGGAACTCAATATATGAGCTCGAGCTCGAGCTCGATTTTGAGGGCTCGAGCTCGAGCTCGGTAATAAATAATTTGGCTCGGTTCGGCTCGCGAGCTCGATTCGAACCCAGGCTCACGAGCCTGGGCTCGCGAGCCCGAGCTCGCAAATTAAAAATGAAAGTTTGGGAAATGCAGAAAACCAGAAGCAAATCACTGCTATTAGATACCAAATACCAAATATTTAGATTGCAACGTCACTGTGCATGCCTACCTTTGAAGCAGTGGTGTTCTCGCTAATGGTGAAGCAGTGGAACTGTGGAGTTGAAGAAATGAAAACCTAGGGTTCGCCAATGGTGAAGCAGTGGAATTGTGGAGTTGAGACGATGGAGTGAAGAAATGAAAACTTAGGGTTCTTTTAATTTGAGAAGAATGGAAGATGAGTGAAGTTGAAGAAATGAAAACCTAGGGTTCTTTTAATTTGAGAAGAATGGAAGATGAGTGAGTGATGTTCGTGAGTTCTAATCCCCAATTCATATGTACTACATTCTTTTTCTTCCAATTTTTTTTTTTTTTCAATTATTTATTAACTATTAATTAATGAATATTTATTTATTTATTAATATAATTAAAAAAAATATAAAATTATCAAAAAGCTCGCGAGCCGGGCTCGCGAGCTTTGTTTGGAGAAGGTTAAGCTCGTCAAGCTCGGCTCGAGCTCGAAAAACTCGAGCTCGAGCCAAGCTCGTTTGACACGAGCCGAGCCGGCTCGCGAAAGGAATGAGATCATAATAAGATCCTAATCTCAAAACAAAAAAAGATCCTTTCTTTTGGCTACGCTCCTGCCTTTGGTAAGAAATAGCTAGATTCGAGAACAGGCCACGCCCAAGAGTCAAAGCGATCAGTGCGCTCCCCATTCCAAAGGACGGAGAGGCTAGAAGCAGTCACACGGCTCATTACAAGATGGAAGCGCGCCTGAAGGGGAAGCGGTCCGGCAGGTGGGCGAATCGCCATCCGACCTCGCCAATCGGACTTTTAGGGGACTTTCATCCGTCCCCGAGCTTCTGGGCGCTGGATTATTGATAGGCTATGCGGGGGCACCTCTAACGAATAGAAGAGCATCTGAGCATTCTAGCACCGAAATCAGAGGTCTTTCGTTGCGCGCTAGCTTGTAGTTTAGGGGTATAGTAGGGTTCCAAACCTCGGCTCGACTTACACCCCTAATTGGAAGAGTGCCCCTTCACAGGCTTCTGTTGAACAGACGTGAAATCTGAGGAGCCCATTCAGGCAGCTAATGTACCTGTTACAACAGCTTCTGATATCTCATACGGTAATATGTAAAGAAACCTTGTGAGAACTTGTAATCATCAAGTAGAATGAATGCTTGAGCACCCTTGAAAACATAACCAACATGAGAGATAGATTCCTCTTGATGATTATAATGATTGGTCTAAAAAAACAAAATGCTGTGTTCTAGCGATTGACAGTGAAGTCAACTGACTTTCATAACCACTGATATTGTGAACGAAGCGAGCTCAATCCATGTGACCACCAAGGGTAGTTGATGTCAGTCCTCACATTAGCCTTCCTTCAGTCGATAACTCAATATATCTTAGAGCGGCCTAGGACAACGGACAACCTAGTCCAAGCTATTGGACCCAAATAAAGTGCCGAATGTATGCCGTCATCATGAACACTTGATGAGCTCCAAAATTATGCACCATGGTCTTCAAGCTCTCTTTCAACAAAAGACCTATGAAGTTAGGGAAGGGAGCTTGCAAAATAAATGTTAGCACTCCAACGCTTACGTTAGTATTGTGTTCATATGTAGAATTCGATCCATGTCTCAAGGGATAAGTGAGAACGTGGGAAGCATGGGCAACCCTTCCCCCTCGAAATAGCATTGTGGTCAAGAGTCAACATCTCAAGAGTATTTCACTTCAGTTCCTATTGTAGGATTTGGGTCTTATAGAGAAACATCACAGTATATTATGACAATAAGAATCTGCAACTAGTATTGCTCATAATTGCGTGTATTGTTATCTCTTCAAGGAAAAATTAGGAGATGAAACTTTCACTTTAACATATATACACACACACATGTATAACGAAGTTATGGTAATTTCTCAAACCACGGGGTTTTTTCATAGTTAGTGCTCATGTGAGGAATGCCTATGTAATTCACTCTTAAGATTAACTTTCTAATTTTTCACCTAGATACTTTCCACCTAGATACTTTCCACCTCCAAACTCATGTTGAAACTTTTCACCTAAATACTTTCTAATGAAGTATATGGGATTGAAGTTAGTGTACTATAAAAAATGTAAAGAGGGATATGTTTTGGCCTATTAAACTATTGATATATAAATATGAGGAAATTTTATTCTTAGGGAGTAATCAGGACTGTTCCTGAAAATCTTCAACTAAGTTACATGGTACAAATACAATTGAGGTGCAGTGCAGATTGTTTTTCCTTAGGAGTGTTAATTCATGCATGCTCACATGAGAAGAGTTCTCATTTCGTGCCACCATAAATGCCCCGCTTCATGAGTTCTTTAGATTGCTCGTTATTGTTTCATCTAATGGTAGTATCTGCACATTTTGACAAGAACCAACATGTCGTCTTGATTGGTATTCATACTTTTGATCTTTTTAAATTTCATGCTGCTGGTCTATTTCAGGTTGCGTCTTGGTGGGATTATGGTTACCAAACAACTGCGATGGCTAATCGAACTGTTATTGTTGACAACAATACCTGGAACAACACACATATTGCAACTGTTGGTACTGCCATGTCCTCTCCTGAAAAGGCAGCTTGGGATATTTTCAACTCATTGGATGTAAAATATGTTCTAGTTGTTTTTGGAGGTTGGTTTTTCTTTACTATTTCATCGGAAGTTTCGTTAAGTAGGGAAAAGATTGTCCTAACAGCTTTCTCTTTATTTCAGGTCTTGTTGGATATCCGAGCGATGACATTAACAAGTTTTTATGGATGGTTCGGATAGGTGGAGGTGTATTTCCTCATATTAAGGAACCTGATTACTTGGTGAGTAGTTAAAATAAAGTTTTCCCATGCTTTGATGCATTATACATTTCTTTATTAATCTTCTGTCTATTGTAAACATTGTTGATTTTCTCAGTCAGATACTGCAGCTTAGTATGTATTTGTCAAGCACATTAGTCAAACATACTATATAGATCAATATCCAGTTGTGTTGGTTGCTTATTTTGCTTTATTTATTTTTTCTCCTATTTTCTTGTTGATGTTTGAAGCACCTTTTGCTTTTGTACATTAGTATTATTTGTTGTAATGACATTCTTCAGTGATAAGCTTAGTTCTTTTCATTGACTAACTGTATTTTGTATCTCACACCGTCCAGTTTGTGGTTGTGTGCTGTGGGATGGGTTTATCAATGATAACTTAAGTGAAAAATGGTTGCTTAACTGATGATGGTTACTGCAGGCCCAGGTTTACATGATCACTTCTCGTTTTTTGTTTCAATGAGGACTCAATAGTGTTTGCCTCTAGTTTATCGTTTTTAATAGAGTTTGTGTTGATTATGTTAAATTTTGAAGCACTACTCCTTTGGAACCCTTTTTGTTTTATTGAAATCCGGCTTTGTTAGGATCTCGATTGCTTGTGATGTGGCTATAGGATCTCCTGTGGAAAATACTTTAATCACTTTTATCCAATAATCTTATCATTCGAAAAGTGAAAACCTCATTGCTGCCAAGTAGAAATTCTTATGCCATTATCAAGTTGGATAGTTGGATATTTATGATATTAAACTTGCTTAATAGAACCGCCTTATTATTATTATTATTATTATTATTATTATTTTCAAATAGAACCTCAGCTATCTTGTTTTCAGGGGCAATTTATCTCAACTTTTTAGACTTTCTCTTCCTATCCTCATTTTATTTATTTTCCTGGCCCAGAGTAAATGGAAATAACGTCTTCAATACTATGGAACCTCAGAATGTTAATGCTTGCTTACAATCTTGCTGTTGGACATGGAAAATGCATCAGCTGTTCCCCTTTTTATTTATCCGACAATACTGTTTTACTTTTCCTTGGTTGAAGTAGATTGAGCTCTGTTTATTAATTCTGTTTGGTGTGTAACAGAGAGATGGTCAGTACCGGATCGATTCTCAAGCAACTCCAACCATGCTTAACTCCCTCATGTACAAACTTTCATATTACAGGTGAGACTTTAATGAATATAATATGGATGTTCTAATTTTTTCGCTCTTCAAAAGCTTATTATGTGCATTGTGTTCTTGTAGGTTTGTAGACACAGATGGTAGAGGCTACGATAGGGTGAGGAACACTGAAATTGGGAAAAAGTATTTCAAACTTACACACTTTGAAGAGGTAAAATCCTGATAAGCATTTACTTTGTACCATAGTTATTTAATGGCGAATGATGCGGTGCAGCGCACGCCTTTGTCGAAAAAAATTAGAAAAATAAAATAATATTATATACTAATATAATCAATAATATGCTAGCTTTTTAGCAATAATATTTACTGCTCCGTTGTATAAATCATTAATAATAAGTTTTTAAGAAACAAATAAAGAATAAAACTAGGGGTGGCAAAATGGATCCGGAACCACGGTTCCAACGGTTCCAACCCAATTTGGGTTGAATTGGTTCCTAAGAAAATTTTATTTGGTTCCTAATTGGTTCCAACTTGGTTCCAAGTTGGGTCCAACTAATTTTAACTTAGGCCCAAATCGCTTGCTTGCCAATACTCTAAAATTAAAGAACAAAATATAAGGTATTGAGTCAGGTTGGCTTGGTTCCCTTTCGGGTTGATTTTGGTTTCCTTTTGGGTTGAGTTGGTTCCTTCTTAAAAACCATTTAAGAACCCAACTCATTTTAGAACGAAATCGTTGGAACCGACCCAAACCCAACCCAAACTGCCCATTTGCCACCCCTAAATAAAACGAATTCATGTCAAGTATTACAACGTAATAATAAGAAACAATCTAATTCTAGAGATAATAGTCTAATTGTCTAAATTTAAATATGCTAACTTGATTTTGACTGCTAGAGGTTAGCTTTTTTTATTTGGTGTTAAAAGAGGTTAGGGTTTTTTCAATTTGGTGCCCAATTTTGAAGATGTAAGATTGGGTATCCTCAATTTACCTATTTGACTAGTATACCATTGACCCACGAAAATTGAACTTCAAAATGGCATGCCATGGCGAGAATGGCGCTGATGGCGTGCGCCATATCCAAGATATGTGCCAATGCATGGTTCATGGCGCTGAGGGTGCGCCATTCACAATTATGCTTCACACAATTAGTGTTATTCTTTTGCTTGCTCAATCATGAGTTTCTTCATGTACATGGCTTTGTCCAGTTTGTTGGCTGTTTACCGATTTGCATTTGACTATTATGGAAAGCACACAAAAGCATGAGTAGATATGCTTTAGTGCAACTTCTCTCTATCCTAGTTTTGGTTCTATTATTCTTTTTATCTCAAGATTCCAAAGACTTAGAAGACTAGATGGAGAAATTTGGAAAATCTCCCTCAAATTTGGAATAATATGAATCAAAGTCGATTATATGCTGGGATAATAGTGGATGATCACCCTTAATGTCTCTTTCTATTGTTTACACTTTACATCATTCACACAGTTCAATTGTAGCATTGACAACAAAAGTTGTATCATGTATGTCTAACCTTCACCATGACTCTGTTCATTTATTTTGAGCTTATTTCTTTTTTATGTTCTGTTTAGGTATTCACCACCCATCATTGGATGGTCCGAATATACAAATTGAAATCGCCAAGGAATAGAATCCGTGGGAAGACCAAAAAATCTAAATCGGTATGTAGAAGCCCTTTTGGATCGTTTTGTTGCGTTATATAGTAAAACATATGATAGGAACTTTCTGAAATATTTGACTGGAATATTGTACCCTTAGCAGAAAGGAAGCTCTACAACTAGCTCGAAAAGAAGTGGAGCAAGAAAGAAGAATCCTTGGCATTAGCATGAATTCGTGAAATTTACTCATCTAGAAGACAATATGTAGCACACAGAGATATTTGCATGAACGGCATACATCTGAATTTGGCCCTTTTAAATAGAGATAATAGAAATTGAGGTCAATTAACGTTTTTTATATCTCTTGTATGATTATTGATTTAAATCGAGATGTTCGATAGGCTTCTATCAGAGAGCAGTGTTAGAATTATTTTCCGAGTTACCATCTAGGTCTTTGACTGTATCAGATATCAAATCTATAAGGGAACACCTTTTGCTGAAGATTTGTGCTTTTGCATCAGTTTATTATCATCAAAACCTAAAAGTCTCTAGTAAAACCTCTTTTATTTCTGCAAGTACCTCAATTTTAGCATAAAGCGAGGGGGTATAGGTAATTTATATATATATATATATATATAATGGATGTGGGATAAGTTGAAATCAGACCCTGAATAACTCTAATTATTTTGGTTAATTGCATTTTTGTTTATTTCAGATTGATAGATAGGTAAAGACTAAATGGTGGGTTGGGGCTCATTTGCATCTACAGATACAGTAGTTATGCTGATCTGAAGTTACTGTACGTAGCAAGACAAGCTAGGAGTTAAAAATGCTAAATAGTGAGAATATCTGAAACTTGGTCCAAACTTAATAATACAAATCAAATATTACCAATTCTTAAACTGTGACAGCATTTTCTTGTCTCATAATAATACAATAGGCAACCAAATATGGACCTTTAATTCTATAGTAGTCTAAATATAATGAGCAAAACAATAAGAGCATTTCAGTTCACAACCCTACAGTCTTTCCTGACCTCCTGTCCTCCATTGATGCTGCTCATCTTGATCATAGAGTTAGCAAATGCATTGTGGAAAGCCTTCTTAGACGTCGCAAATTTGTACACCAAACGCTTCGTCTTTGGAAAAGTGAGCAAAGCTTGATCCGAAGAGAAAAGGGTTTTGCGCTGGATTATGAGTTTGTAGTGCGTGTTATCGAAAGTCGTGTAAGATTGGTCCATATACGTGCCAGCGTTCTTGGCCTTGTTATTGACCGGGCAAATGCCCTTCAAGGTCGACGCAAACGAGGGGCGGAGCGTGGGGTCCACGTCGTGGGTCGAGTTGAAGTTGTGGATTCTACTTTGAAACGACGAACAGTGAGAGAAGCCGAGAGTGTGGGCCCCGGTGAGAGCGACGAGGTCGTCGAGCGAGAGGCCTCTGAGAGCAAAGGAGTGTTGAAGTTGAGAAATGTTGAAAGTGGGAGATGGTAAATTTTTGGTTTCAGTGGCTTTTGATGTTCTTCCATCTTTTCTTCCCTTTGGAACATACCATGTTGGTCCCCCAGACTGTATGTAACATAATAAATATTAGCTCAATATTACTACTATTTTTCAATTTGATCAAAGTTAATTATTTTAGGGTGTGTTTGGATGGGGTGATTTGGATTTGGAGAGCGGATTTGGAGGAATGATTTGAAATGATACCTAAAATGGAGTCATTTGAAATCCACGTAGTTATTGATAAAATAGCTCAAAGTGAATGTCGAGTGATTTGAAATCCATTATAACTTGGATACATCCAAACCAACTTTCATAGATTTGTTGAAGGATTCGAAATCCATAGATTTCAAATCATTAAATCCAAACACACCCTTAAAGAAATGATTTGATTTAGATGTTATAAATGAAGTATGTGATAATGATTTATTTACCAGGACTACAGCATCCCTAGCAGCTAAAGCCAAGATATCAGCACAAGAGACAATGCCTGGGCACACAGCTTCAACAGCTCTCTTTGCACCTTCAATCACATAAAATGCATGAAGGGAATGGTTTGGTGGTGCATCCTTTTCTGCACTGTTACTACCTCTTGACTCCAGCAGGATTGAACCATCACACCCCTTTCCGATTTACAACATAATTAGCCAAATAATAATTACAAGAAATATTAATACTTATGAGTAGGGATGGCACTTGGGTTAGGTTTAGGTCGGGTCGTTGGGATTTAAGTGGGTTGGGTCCAATTGGATCCAATGTCAAAAAATATGTATTATAGTTGGATCCAACAAGGACCCAAAGTGGACCCAATATAAGGACGAATCAAAATGGTGTAAGGGATTGTTATAGAGTGTAAAATATAAATTATTGACTGAAAGTGTAGAATAGGTTTGACCAAATTTAGACTCAAATTTGGCCCAATTTAAGACCCAATTGGACCCAAATATTATTAAAAGTCAATCTATTGAAACTATAATGCTAAAATGTTAGGTCCCAACCCATTGAAAACTTAGTTTAATTTGAGTCTAAATATATGTTTGGATCCAAATTTTCACCCCTACTTATGAGTGTTATTGAAACACGAGTGAAAATAACATTTCACATGTAATGTCTTTCAAAACGCGTAGTTACTTAATCTCCTCACATGTAATGAATCATAAATCTACGATGAGAAAAAAGTTATTTAAATATATTCCGCATAAAAAAAACTTACCCTTATAAAACAATCGTGGAAATGCAAGCGGAGAAGTGCTGCAGGGACAGATTTGTCTTTTGACACCTCCTTTTGAACAATCTTAGTAACGATATCCTCTACATTGGGACATGTCTTTTCGTAGTAATTTAAACTAAGGGCATTTGAAAGTGAACAAAGTATGAAGATTATTGATGCACATAATGTTGCTATAGAGAAGGCCATTAATATGTTTTTTTTTGGGATAGCTTATTAACAATGAGATTTTATATATTTAGCAACAAAATACATATCTATATATAGAGGATTAAAATAAAGAGAGAGAAAAGTTAATATTATATGATAATTGTGTTGAATTAATCATGCATGTTAATGATGGTGTGTTTCTAAGCATTATGGGCAAGATCATTATTAACCCATGTTACAATTACTTTAATCCTTTGTCTCTCATGCTAACGTGTCCAAAACAACATTATAACTTATACTAACACTATTCATGAACAAATAAGATCCAAATAGACTCTTCTATAGCTTTCATTTATAATATGAGATAAAGAGAAACAACCCCCAACCATAGAATTATTAATTCTTCGTATTTCTTTCAATTTAATAAAGTTTTAACTTTAAGGCATCGATTGTATAAATGTCTATTTTCTAATTTTCATTGTTTATAGAAAGTAAAAAAAATAAGTTATTTTTGAAAGAGTAGATATATTATGATGATACATAATGTGTATGAATGAGTGTTTTGATAGGAAAAAGCATAATAATTAGGTGTGATTTGATATGCTTTTTTATTATAAGAAAATATGTCAGCCTCAATTGATTTGGACACTCTCCTCCAATATATATAGGAAAAAAATTTTCAAAAAACAACATTTATTTGGTATCTCTTAAAATATTTCTTTAAAACAATTTCTCTCCGGTCTTAAAATTTTAAAGAAATTCTTGCGAAAGAGACTAAATAGATCTTACTTTTCATGATTCAATAATTAACATTTCATATTAAAAATGTCTTCTCCGACTATCTTTCAACACCAAATATTAAGTTAATCACATATTCTAATGTATATACGGAACAACTATTTTTTACGTCTAAATTGATGACTTTGACTAAATATTTGATAAAAATTATATCTAAATTTCAGCACATACAAATTTTTTACAATAAAAATTATATCACATTAACCATAATCATTATAATATTTTCTTTAAAGAAACTTATTCAAATACACATCTCACACCGACTGTCTTATCCCTAAAAATATTTATTACCTCACTTCCTATGTATAATCCATCCAATTGAGAATCTTTTGTGAGAGATTCGTATGAATTAGTTTTATTTATAAGAAAATTTGGAAAAACTTAAGTCAAATTCATTGATTAAGTCAATCCACAATATACAAAGTGAATTTTATTTTTTAGATTATTAATCAATCCACAATATACAAAGTGAATCTTCTTTTGTAAATTACGTCTTTACGATTCATGATTTGTAATTTTTTCATGCTTTTGTTAAAACATTTACAGATAAATAGATTTTAGTTGTGAAAAAATTCTCCAATCAAAATAGTAAAAAAATATCTTATTTTTGGAAAAAGATGGAGATAAATGCTAATTGAGTCTGTTTTCAAGGAAATTGATATTTTTGTTATAATTATAAGGGCCCATAATAATGTGTATATATTATTCTATCAAAAGTTATTTACAATATACAAGGTAACACTATATGTATAGAATGAACGAGGTCATGGGCTATCCAATATATGGGACAAATGAAACTAAATAGGTATGAACAAGGATCAAAGTTTCGAAACTGATCTAAGTTTCGGTTCGTTAAATATTAGAAACATTTCTAAAACGTTTCGGAAAAATAGGAAAAAACTTGCAAAAACGAGAAAAAGACGGAAACAATGTGATAAAAAGTAAACAACAAATACTATCTTCATTCATTTTTAGAAATCAATATTTTGTTTCAAAATTTATACATGTACACCAATAGTTGATAAAAATTTTAATAACGAACTAGGTGATAGTATTGGATTCAAATTTAGGGCTCTTATAACATATAATCGACAAAGTTCAAGCAACTTCACCTGTAAAATTCAAAATTGTAAACGTGTTACGCTATATATTTTTAAATTATTAAATGAAAAAATTGCTCATATAGCATTATAATCAGTGGTATGTATTATGTTATTTGTTAAAATAATCATCTAATAACCCATATATCGTTATAAGAAAAATTGTAATATTTTAGCTTTTTGTGTTCTCTAATGTGCGTATTTGAATATAAACAAAATTGCCTACGATTTCGTTGATTAATTATCTCGAACTTATTTGATTAATTTGGACTCAGTTTAGTAAATTGTGAGATTTATAACTCTTTTATGTTCTTCCTTTTTTTAAAATTTCATTCACTATTATACTCTATCAGAAAAGAATTAAGAAACTCTCAGTGTTTCGTGGAAACTATGGAAACACTGAAAGTTTCGATGGAAACAATGGAAACATTACGATTTTTCTTGGGAACATTGTAATTTCGAAACTATTTCATAATTTCTTTTCGCTTAATTGAAAACGGAAACTTTTCGAACTCTTTGACGGAAAACAAAGAAAATTAGAACCATGATTATGAACAAGATATATATTTAACAATTGGAAAATGCTATATACGATCAAAAAAATTATAACCTATTTTTCACCTCTTACGTGTCAACCTAAATCATCATCCATATCGCTATTTAATTATTATTATTATTATTATTATTATTATTATTATTTCTTCCTAATCTTTATCTTTATATTTTCCAAAATTTATTCCTAAAACATTCTCCTCTTTCCCTCGTCTACGCCCCATTAAATTAGATTCATTCCTAATTAAATTGAAACTCTTGAATTATCCTTTGTTCCTCATTTTTACCCTAGTGCATGTTTGAAGAAGAAGCAGATTTTTTCTCGAAGTTTTTCAAGTTTGGATAGCTACGTTTGATGTTTAATAATTAATGTGATTTTTTCAAAATTCACCTGGCATATCTTCATTTTCAAACTCCCAAACTCTTGTCATTCACATGTGTACTCCTTGACCCTTCCCACCTCGAGTGCAACCATTTTATCCATGACATAAAAACCGCAAAATTTCATATATAATAATGTCTATTACTACTCTTTATCCATTTACTTAGGATTGCAAAATAAAAATATTATGAGGAGATAAAAGAGAGAGTTCTATGTTGCAACAATAAAAATAAAAACAAAAGAAAATGTTAAATCTTCATTCTTCCAAAGAAAAGAAAGAGTTTGATTTTTTTAGGAGAAAATCTGATTTCACAATCAGCGTGCAAAGGAAAAAAAATTGAGCAGTTTTAGGAATAAAATCAAGAAGAATAAGAAGATAATGATTAAGATAGCCACATAGGAGGTTGAAAATTAAACGATATAAAAAGTGGTATATAGCACCACTCTATCAACTATAGTTGCAAGCAATTCTAAGTTGATCCTCGAAGTTGAAATTGGAATCGAGTTAGAATTGTACAAAATATTTAGTACCATACTTTGGCTTTGTTACATCACTACATGTAGTTCAAATGCGACACATAAGTTCATATAAAAACCAAATCATTTTTTAGCACAAAAAAAAAAAATCCAATCGTCGAACAACTTCGTGTCCATCAACCTTCAGAAAATTTTATTTCATAGTCCAACAATGAAGGGAAACCGCAACTATAATTTCATATCGTTTCGTTCTTAAACACATCATTTTTTATCTGCCTCAGAGCCTTTTGTTCCTCAAACTAGACAAGATTTGAATCTACATATTTAAAGTTAAGAAACGGGCGCACAGTATTACCTGCTGATCTCTTGTTCAGCTGCTCGAGTATCCTAATACACTTGTGATTACACGTTCAGCAGAATGTTCTACCTAAACTCCAAAATGTCAACATTATGGAATCAGAAATTAACTCAAAGTAGCAAATTAACCCTGAATTTCATTAAGAGAACATTTGATTTAATGAAATGTTTTCTGCATAAATTAAAAAAAAATGAAAAAAAGGGTCCCCGGATTGTGTTAATGGACTGTATCATCCTTTTCTTCCAGCTAAAAGATTAAAATCTGAAATCAGGATCAACATCCATCGCCCACGCGAATTTAGCCAGAAGAGACTTGTTGAACATCTGCATCACAGATCCATAATTGAAACAATCAAATTATATTGCATTAGAATATCCAGGGGTTAGATAAAATTTAACTATGAATTAACCTTCTGTGTTTTTAAAATTTGTTTTGAAGAAAACAAAAGATTCTTAAAAGACTTGTTCCTTCTCTATATATTCTTCAATCTTCCTCAGGAAAATTTCAAAAAAATTAAAAAGTTCATACGCTTGAAAAGTATTGCATCAAAATTACAAACTTATTTTATTGTACACCGAGTATAATATGTAAACTCTTATATCACTTATCACAATTTGAATAAACGTTAATAGATCATATTCAAAATCTATAGAATATCAAAAAACGCAAACTCAAAATAAATAAAAAGAGAAGATAGTTAAGAAAATAAATTGATCTATATCGAAATTCCAGTCATTTTAATTAAATCTCAGTATAAGGCAGGGGTAAGAGGAACATTTCATAATTTCCAGTTTTTAACATCCATCAGGAGTGATCATATAATACCATCCACCATCTAAACATTTTTATTAAAAATATTAAAACATTGACAGGGAGACGAGCCTTCACCTTTTCGATAGGGACTTCATGGCGTTTACACCATGCAACTGTGATTCTAGGATCAAGGTAGTTAATCTTTGATGTACCCAATGCAACAGTTTTCAAATCTTCTTTTGTCTCCTTATCTCTTTCCATTTTTTCAATCTTTGTAATTGTCTGCGCTATCTTTTTCTCTAATCTGCATCAACATGTTCACCATCAGCAACATGAGATCTTACACATGATAACCTGACATTGAAAAAAGAGAATTAATTACTCACGCATCAGGGTTCAAATTCCGCTTTGGCTTCCCATCAGCACTCTTCAAAGGGGGCTTCCCTTTCTTTGCCCTAGCCAAATCTGTCTTCAATTCATCCAAAACACCCTAAACAAGTTTCGGGAAAAAGCAATGTGTGTTAACATCCACATACACGAAAAAAAGAAAAATCTGAAAGCATCAGTAAGTGAAATAATCATCATAAGTGATGCACCAGACCCAGATAAACAAGATAACTAAAACCTTTACCCACAAATAACAGCTTCACTAGTTCATCCTCAAATTCACATCTAATTTTTCTTGCACACCATTTCAGTAAAAATAAACAGATTTAGATTACTACCTTTAGTTCTTTAATCTTATCATCCAAACGTGACATCTGTGCGCTGTGGGACTTTGAGACGGTCCGCTGATGATTACAAATGATTGCGACCTACATACAAAATGCAGAAATAAGATTTCATCAGAAAATTCTAACAAATGGTTAACACCATCAGATATCTGACCGCCTTTACCTGCTTGTTTGCATGTTGATAAGTTGCAACTTTCTCAATAATGTCTCCAGGTTTTGTCTCGCTCAACTGTTACAGGAACCAAAAAATTGGTGACATAATCAGAGAAGTTAATGCTGGTGACATAATCAAGGAAAGAAATTAACACAAATAGAGCAGGATTAGTGTCTGATATCACATATACATCAGTTTGGTAATAAAATCGGCATCATTAGCCACTTGTTAACAATGTGTGAGTCCCTGATTACAGTTACAATTGCTGTATTGCTCACTATTGAATTAATCATATCTCACTCATCCAAAAAAAATTATCACTTTCACAACAAGTGTGGAGATTGCAAGTAAAAAGAGATCATAATACTAAAAAGGTTCATAAGTAGATAATTATATTTTACTCATAATGATTCCATTATTAAAATATTATAACTAGGTAAAAGATACCCTCCCACACACACACACCAAAAAAAGGCCCAATCTTTCAGCAGGTTGCCCTCAATCCATCCGAAATTAGCATAATATAATTTCTACAAATTCAGGAATGAGTGTAGACTACAGAACTCTGTTCGATGACAAAACAGCAGAGAATCAATATGCCTGAAGCTACTATTATTTCTTCAAGAACTTGTAACCATCTACGATTCAAAAAGACTTGGCACTCCTTTTGGGCCTTCTGAACAGTCTATATATGTTCTAACTTCACTGCCCTTCTTTCATACTGAAAATGTGAGGAAGCAGAAGAGTCTTTACTCATGTTTTTCATTACCATCTTACATCGGACACTCGAACATATTTAAAATATAGAGCTGCTGGTAACAAATTGGTCAACAAAATTTCAAGAAAAGGTGTCCCAAATTGCAGTTTACCTTATCATCCAGCGTAATAGATGCATTGTATGTACGGAATACTTTAGCTGTAAGACCAGGCATGAGTTCTTTTAGATGAGCATTTAGTTTACTAGTGTCAAGCATGTCAAAAAGATCATCACCACCCTTTTTTCCTGGCAATAAAACAGTTTACTTGTAAAATGACAGATAGCAAAGAATAAAGCATAAAGAAAACAACAGACTTTTTACAGACCACTTCGAAACTGCTGGATCGCCTTGAACACATCAATTTCAACCTTGACTTCATTTTGATACCTTATAGAATCTTTACCCAGGAAATCAAACTGCAAATAGAAACACAACACTGGTTATCACTTCAAAGATGTTGCAGCTATAGTAAAATTTAGCGGGGTTAAATATCTGACTTCCTTCAGAAACATCATGCTCTCAGTGTATAAAGAAGAGATAAATTGGATGCAGTGAAATCAAGTTTTTGCAGAAGTCATCAAGCTTGTGAATCTAATGAAAAGAAATATACAACAAAATGAATCCGGCAATTGTTCAATGAAACATAAAGTGTCCTAACCTTCAAGATATTTGGAGGCATTGGTTCAACATTTTCTACTTTTAATGTGCAGCAACCAACTGTATCAGCTTCGTCATCATCCTATAACATGACAGAAGACTTTAAAAGCTTTATAAAACATTCATATTCCTCATGCAGATGGAAAGCAGAACAAAGCGTAACAGATAGGCTCCTGAGAACTAATATGTCCAATTCGGCGGAGCCAAATAAAAATAAGGATAATTGCATATTTTACCCATGTGAAACATGAAACCGGCACAAATTCCCTGTGTTAAAAATATGGCCTTATATATCTATGTGATTTTAAGAACCCTGCACGAAAACCTCACTAATTAGAAACTAACAGAAACTGTTGGTTTTAAGAACCCTACAGGGGAACCTCTCTCCGTTAGAAACTAACAGAAAATGTTGTGCGCTCCCTTGGCCTGAGAGTCTATAAGGTTTTCGCGTTTACTATACTTTTAAAATGGCAATATTATCCTTTCACTTTTTTATGATGTATTTAGGAAGGATAATATGGGCTTGGGTAACCCAAACCCAAAATCACTTTTCCTTTTAATTTTTCTTTTTCCTTGTTCTCTTCCTTTTTTATTTTTTTTTTGCTTTAGCTTCTTCCCTTCCCCCTTCATCTTCCACATCAACCCCAAAAACCAAAACCAACCGCCACACCCCCGACAGCCTACACCACCATCAGTACCCCTATTTGTCCTTCATCCACTTAGATCACGCGATTTTGCAGATCTGCAAATCCTTGAACAGATATCAATTTATAAATCTGCAAATCCTTGATGCAAATTTGCGAATTGTAAATCTGAGTTATAGATTTGGAAATCTGCTTTTCGGTGGGTTTTTGCAGAAGATTGTGTGATTCACAGAAGGGCAGCGGTCGGTGATTATTGGTGGTGATTGGCTGTGAGACGGAGATGAAGATCATGATCAGGATTGTGTTTATGTAATAGATACTCCGCCACAGGCACATATGGTCGGAAGCGATGGCTGCCGGTTGTGGCCGGCGGTCGTGAGTGGGCAGGTGCGGTGGGTGGTGGCAGTTGGTTTATATGCATATATAGATATATAATGTTATATGGTAGATTTATAATTAACATATTTTTTCTGAATTTTTTTCCCTATTTTTTTTACATTTTAAGTGTTTATATTAATATTTTTTTTCCTGAATTTCCTTTTTTATATATATTTTTCTGAACTTTCATTTTTCTGACATTTCTGATCTAATGGTTGTTAAATAATGATGACGGCTTAGAATAAGTGAAAATAAGACATAATATGTATGAAACTGAGGGCATAACAAGTACCGTATGAAAAAATTACGTTTTAGACCTCACTAACGGAAATGGAATGTGCAAACTAAAGACTAACACAAGGGTATACAGGGCTAGATTTTTAATTCGGGTTTTTGTGAAGGTACAATATGCATTTATCCCCAAGAATAATGATCACTATGACAAGCTCAACGCATTTAAAATTTGATAATGCAAGATAATCGAAAAATCCCTGCAAGTTATACCTTCTCATTGCCTGCTCTAAGAGCTAGTTTGTCAATAAGATAGGTGGCAACTGCAATCTGCTTCTTTGTGGCATCTTTACTTGCAAACCCCTTGGTATAAGCTGCTCGGATACCTGATATATAGTCCTTCATTCGAATTGAGTGAGGTTAAATAACTAATCCATCAAACCTCAACACCAATATAAATGGCAAGCATGGTTTTATCGATTGATTCCTATCTCGAGTACCTTTAAGAGCCGTGCTTTCTCATATTTCTCTTTGTCACTTTGTCCTTTCAAGGTACTACTTGCTGCCAGGAATACATACTTGAATTCCTTTTGGTTAATCGGATCATTCCAAAATGCCAACCATGTCACTGTGTTATCATGCCTTATATCTTTCCATCTGCCAAAAGTTGAAATCAGAAAGTTTAACTTCTAGGACAAAAAAATAATCGAATTAGGGGGAAAAAAAATAAATGTAATAAAATTTCTTGTATGTTTAGACAAAAAGAATTTATTCCGATTATAACAAGGATGAAATCATATTTAAGAAGCAGACCTTTCACCAGGGATAGGACATTCGGGAATAGGAGCATCCTTTCCAATATTTATAGTGATGTCACTTGGACGGATTCGTTTTTTCAGCCTCCCCATCTGTTGACAATTTACAATATTCATTCATTATTAGAAACTAACTGCCACTATATCTCCGGTTAACCACATAATAAAATCTTCACTCATGTATAATTGGTATTGCTAGTGGGAATACTGAATGTACCCTTGGGTGCTCGCCGCGGCCTCTGAACAATCCAGGTGGTTCAACTCTGAAGTTTCCAACCTGCAATGGAATCACAGTCAACTTCTCCAGAGACAGGTGAACAGACAAGTAATATTCATCCATTTTTTTCTTTGTATGCATTGATAAGTGAAGCGGGAAAAGATACAAGAAGTTAGATAACTAAAAAATCACACCTTCTCTTTCACGCCATCAACAATAGCCCACATATACTTCTCCTCTTGCTTCAATTTCTCCTCTTTCAAAGCCTTCTTCTCCTGTCCAAAAGAAGAAGAAAACAAGGGAGGGAATACTCTTATGAGAACATCAATTGCATATTTGTCAGACAGAAGGAGCTGTTTTGCCAAAAAATTAACAACATATGTTCTTTTCAACGAAACAAAATGCTTTATTGGAATTTAAACATCCAATTGAATACGACCCTAACTAATTTTATTTGCATCAGTGGCCAACACTCACCAATACAACATTGACAAAGCGAACACGTAACTAAAAAATGCACATACAAAAACAGTCTTTATTCTCATTTGTGTCGAACTATTAGGACTAAATAACTCTTCATCATTTTGAACGAAATTTCAACCAATCATATTTGTAGTATCATTTCAAACAGTATCCAGGTGTACCTCACAGTAGAAGGCATGAAGGCGTTAAATTATGTGTGCTTTCTCTTAAAACATGCTCACAGGATTTAGAATCTCTTGTTTACATTGTAATAGGTGTCTTACTAACCTAATCGCCTAATGACATTTCTTTCCTGATTAATCTGGAAATCCTATTCTTGTAAAGTAACAACTCTACAAGAATAATATTATGATGACCTGTTACAGGATTACTCATGTGACAAGTAAGTACCCTTGAGTGATAAGCATCTAGCTGCCACGGCGCTCATCCGAGCACAAGCAATTCCAGCCCACACCTCCTCCCAAACACAGACACATCCATGAAAGAACAGATAAAGGACAACATCCAACATAACTAATTCATCTGACTTATTACTCCATGCTCATTTAATTAAAAGTTGCATGACGTCAAAAGAAGTCATATAGCAGCAATACACGAAAATGACTGAAACACACTTTTGTTCAAGACACAAGTTATTCGCCAAAAAACCTCTAACAAAAGACCAATTAGATAAATGTCGAACACGAAAGAACTACACAAACAGATCATTTAGCATCATTATTTACCTACAGAAGTATTTGAAGATGATACTGTGGACTTACATCAGTACTCATCTGTTTCTTTTTCTCCTTCTCTTTCTGATGCCATTCATATATCGGACTGAAATCGCAGTCTTCCAGATTCTGAATGATATGATTCTTCCCAAGTATCTTCTTCCAATCAGCCATGAAGTTCTCTTTGAACTGAGGCTTACTCATGTACTCAGTATCTAGCATAACTGCGTACATTGTGGCAACCTTCCAAAGAGAGAAAAATGTTTGAAATTACTCAAAAGAAAATCTAAGGCCAACTCTAGAAAATAATAATTGTATCCAATTGAATAACAAGAAACTTGCAAGAGAAGGCATCAGAGAAGAGAGGCACCTCCTCTTGTTCAGGAGTCAACGCAACGGGCTTGCCCTTGTAGAGCAACTTAACACCATGAGGCTTGTATGGAGGTGGAAAAATCACACCATTGTGGACCAAAGTAGTCCATTTTTGCCCTTCACCAGAGCCCGGGGGGACCTTTGATGACTTGGAGTACTTGGTGTTTTTCATAACCGTCTTTGAGTTCTTATTTGTCTTCTTCCCTAATGAAGACATTGGTTTAGTCATATTTTTAACAAATGATGATTTCTTGTCTGAGGAAGCTGGCTTCTTCATTCTCTGCGATATAGGAACATGATCCTCATCGTCCTCTGCATTCCTTTCAACTTTAATGGATGCTTCTTTATTTTTATTAGGTGTAGATGCATCTGAAAGCTTCGGCCTTTTCAAATTAGATTGACCTGCAGATGCTACACCATCTGCATGTCTCTTTAAGATAGTGGAAGATTTCCTTTCTGTTGATGCTGAACCATTTTGGCCATATATGGCCGATACAGATTTTTTTTCATCAGAATAAGGCCTGCTGGTGGATAGACTAGGGTTAGACTTCCCTTGCACCTTAGATAACAATGGCTTTTCATCATCCAAGTCTTCAGGTTTGGGGATACTGGGCTTTGTACTCACAGTTGAAGCATTCGACCCTTTGCTGGCATGGTTAGACTTGTCCTTTGACATGCCAGCCGAAAGCCTCGCACTGAGTGGTTTATCATCATCAGAATCCTCGGTGCTCTCGTTTGGTTCATCCAAGGGGACAGCAGATGGCTTCTCCTCTTTAATCTGTTGCTTAACAGAGTTTGGCTCATCTTTCACTGAAGTAGAAGGTTTCAGATTTGCCTCAGAAGACTTAACTACCACGGCCTTGGAAGAGGAATTAGATGATTTTGAGCTAGCTAGAGGAGATTTAACAGGTGGCGTCTTGGAGGAATGGACTGTCTTACCCTTTTGAACAATGGTACTTCGACCATTCTGAGATTGTACATCAGGAGCAGGCCTCACTAATTGTCGATTAGGTCTCTGAGATGATGATTTCTTAGCTTCTGAGTTTGACTGATTTTGTTTGGAAGAAGAGCTACTTCTTTTGAAAACTAAAGGCATGTCTTCCTCGTCCATATCATCCACCAATTTTGGTTCACCACAAGTCTCAACAACCATTTGTCCCTATTACCTACATTCACATATGATGATATTAGTATTCGGAGAAAGAAATTTCTTTTATGACAATTCAACTGGGTAAAAAAAAAAGAAAGAAGAGAAAAGGAAAGCAAAAGAACAACTTGGTAAAATTCTCATTACTTCCAAGCACGAAGCTAATTAAAGTTGATTCCGAAAACAAAAAGCCCTGTTGAGATTATTCGCATGGAAATAAAATGCCAAACTATCATCAATATCAAAAGGTACATTTTTGCTTTAATGAGTAAACATATAATGGCCTTTCAGAATCCAAATTTCAAAAGATGGTGGCTTAAAGATAAGAGCAAGTAAAATGAATATGGTGCCCTCATGTGAACATCCATAGCCTAAATGTGTAGAAACTAAAGTTGCACAGAGACAAATGCCACAAGCATAAGCAGACTTTGGAATGCGGGTTGAATCTTCAAAAGAACTAATATTGCATGCATCTACCAATCGTCAGATGAACACAAAACAGAACAAACAAAGAATCTTCCAGGTTCTACATGTACAAGTCTAAACCACTTGAACACCGAAAAGTAGCACACAATTCTCATATTCTTTAACATAGCTTATCTGCACATACATAAATACATCCATTAATATATAGATATACCCAATCAGCCAGCCACCAGTTCTTCACATATCCCCTCTTCTGCACCCACATTACACAAAGGATCTAATCAAATTCCTATACAGCACAATGCTCAAGATTCCTTTCAATTTTTATATATATCCGTACATGATCTAATGGTATACTAGCTCATCTCAAGTAAGTTAGATATTCACTCCAGGGTTAGACTTGAAAACAGTATATAAACTAGTAATTCGAATAAGGTTCAGCATTCCATATGATAGACTATTTTTGGCTCGGTAGATATCTGTATCTATTGATGCTAAACATCCTGGGTGTTGGGCATCCTTAAATACCCTTCAGGTAACTTAAATTAAACAAATTGTGAGATTCCTCTTTATAAGTAACAGAAAAACATATATTTCAAATGACTAAGTTATTAATTGTTTTGGTTCAAAAAAGTTCAAATAGGGTCGGCGGAGGGAATCAAATACACAGCCTGAATAATCAATATTTTGTTTTCACAAGTTCGACAAAATTTTAGTTTACTATTTAATAGACAGCACAATTATGGACCTATATCATCATCACATTTAAATAAAAACACCAGCTTCAAACTCAAAATTAGTTGCCTAATTCAACCAAAATAGTGCATGCAGAAGCGAACCCTATTTCAATTTCAACAGAGTATAATCACAAACAAATTCAGGCACCAGAAACGTTATATCAGTATATGTCTCCAGAAAAATAATAAAAAAAAGGAAATATCAATAGATACAAAACAAATTAAAGAGCTTAAGTCAATCAATCACACACCTCAACTGAAAGAGAATTTAATATCGAGCTTCTACTTTCTTCTTCAGCTTCGTCTCCCCTATCCCTATTTGACAACAGGATTCAGAATTTATCGGAGAAGGAGGTGTAGTTCAGCTGGAAGTCTGTAATGAGAAAGAAAAAAGAGCGGCGGAGATAGGGTGTTCTGCGGCGGTGGCCGGCGGATTGAAGAAGAAATTGAGGGTATGGGCAGATGAAAACGCAGGTTGAGGTGTGTGTAACGTAAGAGGAGAGGCACCGAGAGATGGGCCGATTGAAATTTTTTGCAATTGATCCCGAGTTTGGCGTTCGGATCGGGTTTCCATAAATACTATTTAATTTTATTTTTGTTTTTGGAACTGTGAGATCAAATATGTATTACTTGCGAAAATTTGATCTGATGACTCATTATCTATTAGTTAGTATTTTAATAGATGGCGGGCTGTACTAGATATTACACGAGTGTCAATTTGGGTTCATACATATATTTTAAGCACAAAATTAACTAAGTTTTCAATTGGTTGTGTTTTAATATTTTAACATTTTATTTTTAACTGGGTTGGCTTTTAATAATATTTGGGTCCAACTGGATATTAAATTGGGCCAAATTCAGGTTTAATTTGGGTCCAACCTATTTTACATTTTGAGTTAATAATCTACATTTTACACTATACAACAATCTCTTACACCACTTTAATTAATAATGGGTCCATTTTGGATCCTTATTTTGGATACTTATTGGGTCAAACTATAATGCATATTTTTTTTACATTGAACCTTATTGGACTCAACCCACTTTAAGCCCAACCTAAATGGACCCGACCCAAACTCAACCCATTCAACCCAATTGTCACCCCTATTTGATAATTTCAAAATGCATATATATATATATATATATATATATATATATATATATCTACTTTGAAACGATGAAAGATATTTGTAGTTCTCAATTTGGAACACTTAATTGTTTATTTGTAGTTTTTTGAATACAAACCAGATAGTGAGATTTTATTAATTAAAGTTGTACTTATAGTACCTTCATTAGTTAATGGGTTCGTCTTATTGGGTTAGGTCTCGCTAAACAACCCAATATCATGATATATTAATATCGTACTTTTATAAAATTTACTTGACTAAATTACGGGAACACCCTCACTATTACAGCCTACAGGGACCCATCACAGGCATCGGATATTTAGTCCATGCTAAAAATTTATTTGTGGCATCAATTTGTCGTTAGATTAGTTTAGTCGTATAGATTTGCCTATTGGATTGATCATGAAATGAACCTATTAGGATTTGGATCGATTTGACTCGTAATTTACTAAGATAATAATAGGTTCAAAATTATATTTATGGATGTAATTTTCTCCTAAACCTAGTTCGAACAATCACAAGGAACCTCGGTAAATATCTTGACCCGATTAAGACTATGTAGAAGAATCTTGGAGTGGATTTTCTATGATGCCACAAACGGGATGGTTTTTCGTTTGATAAGTTAGAAGAACGCTTGGATGTGACTCCACTAAATTTAGAACACTCAAACTGAATGAAAAGAGTTTAACCTCACAAAAATTACTATGTATTTATTATTGAATTCATATCCCCTTTACATAGGCCAAAACAAGAGTTTAATATCGATAATAATCTTGGTAAAAGAAATATATAAACTCAAATCAAATTTCCTACTTATTTACCTTCCTAAATAAAGACAATTGTATTAATACGAACATCAAAAAGTACGAAAATAAATAGAATTCTAAGTTAATTGCTGAATTTTAAAAATTCATTATGCTCCGTCATCTTCTAGAACTTGAGTAAATGGATGTTTTTCTTTTCAATTTTTATTTCAATTCCACGAATTTGCTTGAACGCATAGTTTTTGAATCAGCCCTTTAATACTTCCTTGAACTTCTTATATCATGTGGTCTAGTGATGGGTAATTGGGACTTGAACCATATCTCTTAAACTTGACCAATTTGAACTTCTTAGAAATGTTAGACTTGGTAATGAGGATTTGTAAATCATTTTCCCTAAATTATCTTCACAAGCCCAATTAGGACTATGGACGCCCATTAGGAACTAGTTGATCCAATCAATTTATTGCAATTAATTTAATTATATATTTAACTTGATTAAATATACAATAAATTAACATATTCATTAATTGATAAATCAAAAAGGTTAACTTAATAATATTTTTAATATTATATTTAATCAAATTAAACAACTAATTGACTTAACATTTCTAATTAGTTCTTTCGGAGCCAAAAGACCAATTTGCCCAAACATAGACTATTGACTTCCACATCAATTCTCTAACAAGCGACTCTCTAGATTAATCTCGATTATTTTTGTGAGCATACAGAGTGATTTTGATGATACTTAGCCAGTCAGTCATGTGGCCCCATATTGCCACCTAATTAAATAAGAGATGACTAAATCAATAACCATCTATCAGTTATAACTTTCATTTAAGTACATGCATTCACTAGTGTATATTATCGTGTGTTTAACTGATTTGACATATTTTGACTCTTTCAACAACAAGGCATGCATTGTCAAGTACGAAAATTTTATGAAAGCGAGATTACGTAGATTAATCTAACAATGATTCATTAAGTAGTTTATTAAGAGTTTATATGGAAAAAAATTGGTCAAACTTTTAATATTGACCAGTTCGATGTAATAGAGAAACCACAAATACAATTTACTATAGATGGCTTATGGAGCAATGAAGTAAAGCAATCAACATTGGAGCAAGAATAGATTCACAAAACATGCATCACATTGTCTTCCAAGAATATGAAATAGAGACAGGATTTCACGTTGTGTGGATTTTTTGATAAGATGTAACTGTTTGTATTACTCTAACTAAAACTATTAATTATTTTTAGAGTATTTTATGTACATTTAGTTTTGATCGATCTTACAAATATGCGAACAATGTAATGTTCATTGCTATATTCTAAGTTAAGGAATCTTTTTACTTTCTAAAGCCTACATATTTCTTTTCATTGTAGCATTAGTCAAATTGTTAATTTTTTCAATTTTTCCTTCTTTTGACCTTATAAGAAAAAACTAGAGTTACTTCCATTTAGTTATTTTACTCTGTCATTATTTTGATTTTTTTTATTTGATTATGTTTTCCCTTTGTTTCGATTATGATAATTCTATCTAATTTCCATCTTATTTGGACTTATAGGATTTTAGCATAAGATCAAAATCATATTATCTTTTTAGTATGTAACACAGGTATATATTAGTTTATATACGAAAGAACATTAAATCTAATTCATGGAGTCTCTTGAAGGCAATATTAGGAAATTGAAGTATATTATAAGTTGCGAGCTATTTATTTAGGTGTATTTAAAACATAAAACTTACTTTAAAATTGATACTGAATAAATTAACTTATAATATTTTTATTAATTCTATTGCATGCGGAGTTTATAGAGGATCATTTTTGGAAAAATTAATTGAGTAAAAAAATCATTGTTGATTCTTCCTTTTATACTTATGTTAAATTTGCATTTGTCATTTATATTTTTGGTTTTATAACATTAATATAATACTTTAGTGCAATTATGACATGATATTCATTAAACACTTTATTACAATTAGCTATTATAATATGGCGATAGTAACATAAGTAATTGTTTTCATTGATTAATTATCAAAATTTTGTATATTAACTTTTCCCATAAACCCCTAAAATACAGTGAAATTTTTGCTCATATTAATGTTTGCTTAGTTGTGGTGAACCACATTTGATTTGTTTATCATCGGATAATATATATAACATTTTGAATATCAACCTTTAATAAGTAAAAGTACTTTGATTTTTTTTAATGTCTCTTTTTTATTCTTTATTTTCAAACACCTTATAATTACCATGATTATCTTTTTCCATTTGAATAATATTCAAGTCTCGAGTTGGCAAGTTACCAATTTCCATGTGTTATATCATTAGGTACTAGTCTTTTTTTTTCCTTAAAAATATTAAATTTGTATTTTTTTATTCATGTGATATGAAAAAAAAAATGTTGTAACATACTACTAGTTTTATCGATATTTAAAACCACCTTAGTCGTTGAGCTAAAAGCCTAAAATCAAGGAAAAGTTATATAACATACTTAGTAAGGTTCAAAGTTTCGTTTCTAACCTAATTTTTGGGTTGTTAAATATTAGAAACGTTTCGGAAAAATTAGAGAGAACTTGCAAAAACGAGAAAAAGAGGAAAACAATGTGAAAGAATGTAAACAACTATCTTTATTCATTTTTAAAAGTCAATATTTTGTTTAAAAATTTATATAAGTATACCAATAGTTGATAAAAATTTCACAAATTAAATGATAATATTGGATTCAAATTTAGCGCTCTTACAAATGAATTTTTATCTTCTATTTATTCAACCCCCTTCCTCGATGTATGATGTTGATTAACTTGATTTAACTATTGTAATTAATTATCTAGAGCATTTCTATCTAAATATTTACAAAGAGTATTCTAAACATCTTTTGAAAATTTTCTAAGCATCTTTATTCATTTTTAAAAATCAATATTTTGTTTCAAAATTTATACAAATAGTTGATAAAAGTTTCAATAACGTACTAAGTGATAATATTGGATTCAAATTTAGCGATCTTACAACATATAATCGACAAAGTTCAAGCAACTTAACCTATAAAATACAATATTTTAAAAGTGTTATGGGATATTTTTTTAAATTATTAAAAGAAAAAATTGCTCATAAAAGTATGTACTATATTGTTTATTAAAATAATCATTTAATAACCCATATATCGTTATAAAAAAATTATAATATCTTAACTTTTTGTATTTTCTTACATGCGTATTTGAATATAAACAAAATTGTCTATGATTTTGTTGATTAATGATTTAAAACTTATTTGACTATATTTGAACTTAATTTAGTAAATTGTTAGATTTATAACTCTTTTCTATTTTTCTCTTTTTTTTTATTTTTTTTAATTTTATTCACTATTATACTATATCCCGAAAAGAATTAAAAAACTTTCAATGTTTGGTGGAAACTATGTAAACACTCAGGCTGCGTTTGTTTGTCAAGGGAATGGAATCAAAATGGGGAATATGATTCCCAAAAATCAAATAACCTTGTTTGGTATTTTTATTTGATATTATGGAATGCAATCCAATTCCCAAAATATGGGAATTATCATCTCAAATAAGGGAATTACATTACCTTGTTTTATGGAGGTAATGTGATTACCATATCAAGATAATCATAAATGCACTACTTTAATGTCATTACTACCCTTATATCAAATATAATACAAAATCAACAAAATAGTTATTTATTTTTTCATTTCATTTAAGTTATTATTTATGAAGAAATAGTTTCGTATTTTTAATTTGTTTAGAATATTTTCATTCTCAAAATAGATTGTAATTTCATTTTATTTGATATTTATTTATTGAATGAAATTGAAAAATTGCTATGTTGTTTTTGCGATAGTACTTTTGAAATGGTTGTTGGTCACATATGATTAATATATTTTCTTTATTAACAATAATATGTTTTCGACTTAAAATAATTATCAATGCATTGGTATATGAAAAATGCATACATGTAATTTTTTTAAAAGTCGAACAATATGTAAATAAAAAATAAGCATGTTCAATTTAATTATCATTTTTCTAAAAGAGGATAATACAGTTGAACCAAATTCATATCTTATTTATTCTTTATTATTTAACCAAATTAAATATATATATATATACACTTATGTATATATATAATATCAAATATTCTACTTTGTCATAAAATTTATAATTAGATTATACAAATATGATTTAAAATAAGGGTATTTATGTCAAAGTCTTTAATTTTAGATTCCATTCTTTATTATATGTATTTGAATAAAATATAAAAAAGAAAAAAATATATATATCTTTACCCAATTTTTTTGTAGAAACCAAACACAATTAATGGAATCAGATTTCTAGTAATCAAATTACCAGAAATCTTATTCCCATTTTAGATTCCATTCCCTGTCAAACAAACGGAGCCTCAATGTTTTGACAATGGAAATATTATGAGTTTTTTTGAAAACATTATAATTTCGAAATTATTTTATAATTTCTTTTCATTAAGTTGAAAAATTGGAACTTTTCGAACTTTCGATAGAAAATAAGAAAAATTAGAACTATGATATTTAGTTTTGCAAATCCAAACTATAAAACTGAAATCAAGGAAAAATGTATCTATTTAAAGATTAAGATTTATATATTAATTATTAAACGAGTGACCAATGATTTTTTGTATAAATTAAAAATAAACTAAAAAAATAAAGAAAATAGTATTAATTGGTCAATTTCCACTTTATTGAATCAAAGACCGTTGCTATATATGCTCGCCCCAAATGCAAATGAAAAAGAGTTGACTTATCCAAAAGAAAAAATGAAAAGGAGTTGGAAAAAAATATATGAGTACTTATCAACCCTCTAAATAAAAAATCTATAATATTTGCTTCTAATAAAACTTTGCAAATAATTTTAGTGGCCATAAATTTAACATGATTACAATTGCAATTTAACCAGAATATAATGCATTCCTATAAAACGTAAAGTTAATATAAATAAATTTCAACTTTCAACTATTTATATTATGATTATCCTCAAGTATATCATAAATGTTAATAGATAAAACATTAAATATATTTAATAAGTAACAAATTGTAATCTGTACGCTATCAATTATCTGAAGAGATTTGGATAGGATAACAATCTAAGATTGTAAAATTTATCCATTAAATAGATTTGGATACGATAAACTATTGAAGATTCTAACAGATTTGAATAACTAAAACCTCTATTTAAATTAAGATGTATGTATTATTTGTGTAATTACAGTGAAAAGGTGCAGTAGTAAAAATGGCAGGTGGAGGAATAGTGAATGGAAAAGGTGGAGCTAGGGCTCATCTTTATGAGTACAGAATAACACCTTATTTCATTATTGCTTGCATTGTGGGTTCATTAGGGGGATCGTTGTTTGGATATGATCTCGGTGTTTCTGGTACGTTTTTTTTTTTTTATATTTACGCGATTTAACTTTAGTTACAAAAATCGAAAAAAAGTGTTTTTGACCCTTTCTTATGTGCCTAAAATGCACAATTGAAATGATCAGGTCGGTATATTATAAAACCACATATCTTAGATCAATACCGATTGTTTGATGGTTTCATTGACTCCAACAACGAACTAAAACAAGAAGTATTTTTAATTTGACTTTAAACTGTTTTTCACTATTTTGTTTAACGGGTTATGCCTAGAGTGAAATGTTTAACTTTGTTTGCACAAACCCTGGAAAAAAAATGTTTTTTAGCCTTTTTACTGCTCTTAAAATGATCAGATCGATATATTATAAAACCATATATCTTAGATACATATCAATTGTTTGATGGTTTCACTGATTCCAAAAACGAACTAAAACGAGACATATTTTTAATCTTTTTGCTGATTTTAAATTGTTTTTCACTATTTTGTTTAACGGGTTATACTTCTTCAATTTTTTTATTTTGTTTTTTCCATCGATTTTACGACTTTTTTCAATTTTTTCTAAAATTCAGGTGGCGTGACATCAATGGACGACTTTCTGATTGAATTTTTTCCGGGTATTTACCATCGAAAGCAAGAACATTTGAAAGAAACGGATTATTGCAAATATGATAATCAGCTTCTCACTCTATTTACATCATCTCTATACTTTGCTGCTCTTCTTTCAACATTTGGAGCTTCACATGTAACCAGAAATAAAGGTCGAAGAATAAGCATTATTTGTGGATCAATTAGTTTCTTCATGGGAGCAATTCTTAATGCTGCTGCACAAAATATTGCAATGCTCATCATTGGTAGAATTCTTCTTGGTATTGGAATTGGATTTGGCAACCAAGTAAGTATATACTTTTTTCGAATTTATATTATATATACACTAATAATAACTGATAGTATTTTAAGATATCGCTGATTAGATCAGTTTGTTGATAAAATCGAACATTTGGATCAGTGGCGGACACAGGGTGGGTCGGGGGCGATTTTTTTTAAAAATAATTAATATATGTATATTTTATTAATTTTTATTTAATCATTATACAATTTTGTAACCGCTAGTCATATTTCGCCCCACCCATTTTCAGTTTTTTTTTTCAATTTCCGACTCCGCCTCTAAATTTTGGATATTATTTTGAATAATTAAAATTTTTTGTTATTTTATTGTTAACATACTTTAATTTGTGGGGTTGAATTATTTATTACATACACATTGAATGTTTGTTATATGATTATTAACAAACTATTTTTCCATTATAGATTTAAATTCAACAATAATATTTACTTTTACTTCATAAAATACTTAATGTTTTCTCCACAGGCAGTACCTTTATACCTTTCAGAAATGGCTCCGGCCAAGATCAGGGGAGCCGTTAACCAGCTCTTTCAGCTCACAACATGCTTAGGCATTTTAATAGCCAATTTCGTCAACTACGGCGTTGAAAGCATTCATCCATGGGGATGGCGATTATCTCTCGGTCTAGCTGCTGTTCCGGCCACAATCATGTTCATCGGCGGCCTTTTTCTCCCTGAAACCCCAAACAGTCTCGTCGAACAGGGCCGATACGACGAAGGCCGACGCGTTCTCGAGAAAATCAGAGGTACGCCCAAAGTGGATGCCGAGTTTGATGACCTAGTCGATGCTAGCAACGCAGCTAAAGCCATAAAACACCCTTTTAGGAACCTTTTCGCGAGGAAAAATCGGCCACAATTGGTGATTGGGGCTATTGGTATACCTGCGTTTCAACAGCTTACTGGGAATAATTCCATTCTGTTTTACGCCCCTGTGATTTTCCAGAGCTTGGGTTTTGGATCTAAGGCTTCGTTATGGTCATCGGCCATTACTAGTGGAGCTCTTGTTGTGGCCACTCTGATATCCATGGCGTATGTTGACAAGTTTGGTAGAAGGGCATTCTTCCTCGAAGCTGGCTCTGAGATGATCGTTTGCACAGTTGCAGTCGCCATTACTCTTGCTCTGAAATTCGGACAAGGTGAAATGATCCCTAAAGAGATTGGTATATTCTTGTTGATTGTTATCTGTATATTTGTTCTTGCTTATGGAAGGTCATGGGGTCCTTTGGGTTGGTTAGTTCCAAGTGAGATTTTTCCATTAGAGACAAGATCAGCTGGGCAGAGTATAGTTGTGTGTGTGAATATGATCTTCACAGCATTGATTGCGCAGTGTTTTCTGGCGTCTTTGTGTCACCTTAAGTATGGGATTTTCTTGCTGTTTGCGGGTTTGATTGTATTGATGAGCTGCTTTATCTTCTTCCTATTGCCTGAGACAAAACAGGTTCCTATTGAGGAGATTCATTTGCTGTGGCAAAATCATTGGTATTGGAAGAGATATTGTGTTGCAGAGGAGGAGAATGGAGGTGAAGGATCGGAGGTGAAGGTTTAGGTTTGGAGTATTTGGTGGTGGTGAAATAAATAAGTTTTGGTTATTTTGTTTTGTGCGTAGGTTAGTAGGATTTTTTCAATGTTCTAAGTTGAAAATATTGTGCGTGTTTTTCTTTTGTGTGTTTGGTAGGATTGCATCTTGTTATGTTTATGATTCCATGAACGAAGTAAGAATTTAGTTGGAAATTGTTTGATGTTTTTGAATTTATCGTGTGATTGTTTTTTTGTCTTATCTTATTTTGTTCTGAATATTTTATCAAATGTTTTGTAAAAACTTTTTAACTCTCGAACAATTTATAACTTTGTTTAAACACTACAAGAAATTTTGCTAGCAGCCACGATAATTTTTGTTGTGAAAAAGTGAAATTTTTGTTGCTAAAACTTTTGGCAACGAAAATATTTTGTTGCCAGCTTCGTGACGCTTTCCACGTTGCTAAAAGTTCATGGCAACGAAAAATGAAATTTCGTTGCGTATATGTGAATTATAGGCCACATAATTTTTTTCGTTGCAAAAACACATTCAATGGGCAACATTTATAATCGTGCTAAAAAGTATTTGCATATCGTTGCATAAAATGATATTTCGTTGCCTATAATCACATATTATAATAAAAATTTATTATAATTGGCAACGAAAATATTGTTGCCAAATTATCAAATTTCGCAACAAAAAATATGTTGTTGCCAATATCCGCAACGATTTTTTAATTATTGGTAATATTTAAAATATTATTTTTATATTTGATATCTTTTCCATATATTTGTCTAATAAATTGTAAATTTCAGAAATATCCAATAAAGCATTTAAATATTGACAAATCGTATTATAATTAAATAACAAAAGAAATATGTCACAATATTATAAGGTAAACATATGATACCATGTCTTCATAACAAAATAATCAAAAATCCTTAAAAATAACAAACGAAATATGCCACAATAAAACTACGATAGATTCAGTTAACCATATTAGTACGAACTAAAAAAACAACTCAAGCTAAACGGACATGTATGAGCATTGTTTCTTCCTTCGTCCTTAGAGTCACCATCCTCGAATCTGCATAACATAATATATTGCAATATAATTTAAATTAGAGTCACTAAAATTTTATAAACATCAAAACTCAATTTAATTTTGAGTACTTTACCATGGACTATCTAGTTTCTGAGACCGGACCAACTTCTCAAAAAGATGATTGTGTTCCGCCAGAGTTGATTATTTCCTTAGTGCATCACATTCTTTATCTTTTTTCCTTAAAGCTTCATGTAGTGTCCTTACATCGGAATTTGATTTGCTTGGTTTAGGGCCATAACCAAGTCCTACAATGTAGGATGATCTTTCAAGAAATAAAATTTAATCAGTTGAGACGTATGCTTGTAGAATTAATACAAAAATAAAACTATGACACTCAACACAAATTCACAAAAATTAGCAATTCAAATAACTAAAGATTCCAACATATACAAGTCAAAGAAAACATCTCTGAAACTAAGGCCATGTTTGTTTATGTTTTTAGGATGAAATTTTAAATTTTTCTCGGGAATGGCGTACTATAGAAATTCGTGTGAAAATGGTAGGTGTTTGTTTATGTTTTTAAAATTAGGTTGAAAGTTGTAAGAGATGTCAAATCAATAGTGATAGGTTGATGGATGATGTGTAGAATAATTATGTTAGTGGTGTATATAATGATTATGTAAATTAAAAATAAAAAAAATATGGATAAAAAATTGTAAAGTATGAAAGAGAAAGTGAAAAAATAATTTATAATAAATGATTTGATTGATAAATGTGTGAAGTGATGTGTATATGAGTGATAGTTAGTTACACAAAAAAAAACTTATGGGATGATAAAAAAATGCAATTTTTTCCTGTTATACCAAATATGAAAAATTACACAAAGACTCCCTCGTATATTATGAAATTACCCAATAACTCCTTTATTTTTTTAAAATTATATAAAGACCCCAATCTCAATTCTCAAAGAATCCTTTTCTTCCTGTCGGTTCTAAAAAAAAAAAAAACACTTGTGCTGCTGACTGATAGCAGTCAGACTGTCAGAGACTAAGCTCAATTAGTTTTCTTCTGCAACGTTAATGGCAACTAGGTACGTTCAATTTCTCCTTCATGTTTTCTCAATGGATAACTAAAATTATGTGTTTATGCAGCAGACCCTTATCTTCAAACCTGATTGATTGCCCATTCATTGATAAACAAATTTATTAAGGGAAATAAAATTTAAGCTATGCAAACATTTCCTTGTAATTTTGCTCATATTCTGAGAAATCCATTAAAAATGATTTTCTTTTCTCTTTTTTAAAAAACAATAAAAATGCATTTTGCTGCAAATATCATCATTGATTGTGTTCAACTAAGTTTGGACTAAGATATGCAAAAACTTCAACAGGTAGATAAATGGTTCGGGCTAAGGTGATGTTCATTCAATTTTCTTGCTCAACATGCTAAACTAATCTTAAGAGATATGCTTCAAGTTACCAAATACTCATATTTAGGTGAAGTAAAGGGATAATATATTTTGTTTTAAAATAAGTTCTATTTAAGATTCACTCACTTTTGTCAAAATTCGAGTTTGCCCGTTTATCTTGTAGTAAGAGGAGTATGTGATTGCACAAGTGTTCCTAGTGAGATTTCCATTTCAATTCTATCTTTCTTTCTTTTTCAGACAAGTTGTTTCTTAAAGCATGTAATGAAATTCCAGAATCATAAAGTACTTGGGTAATGGATATTGGACATTTTTCTGCAAGGCTTCGTGGCATCCATATCGGGCGGCTGCTATACTTTGTTGGCATTATAGCTACTGTTCTGTCTCTTCTCCACTTATTTGCATATCCAAATCGGAGCTACTTATCAATACTCTCACATGCAAATCTCGTTTTTGTTTCTATGACCAATGATGGTAAACCCTTTTCCAACAAATCGAATTTGGCCGATTCTTATGTTATTCATGGTGATAATGGAGATAGAGACAATGCTCTTTCATCAGATGGTATGAGACAAATGGATAGTGATAAAAAATTGTACCATGGATCCACGTTTGAGGGATCAGGGCATGTGCACTCATATATAAGTGCAAATAAAAATGAGCCTAAGTTTATTGAAAAAGGAAACCTAGGCCAATTAGGCTCTGAGAAATCTGTGAGAAGCAACTTGCCTTTGGTACATAAAAATGAACCTAAGTTCAAAGACAATGTTCTGTTACAAGGAGGTTCATTTTCCGCAGCTGATAAGACTGTGGTGCAACTTAAGCCTGCACTTGGAAAGAGGGGAGGAAAAGCTATGTCAATCTCCAAGATGAATTCATTGTTACTAAATATTTCTGCTGAGATGAAGTCAAAGGTACACGTTAAAAGTTGCAATAACATTCAAGAACAACCTATTATGTATGATTATAACCTATTCATATGATGTGTTTAGAAGCCAAGGTGGTCTTCTTTAGAACAGGAGCTACAACATGCCAAAGTTCAGATTGAAAATGCTCCAATACAAAGGAATGTTTCTGAATCCCATGCTTCCCTTTTCCGGAATTATTCTATGTTCAAAAGGTAAGCCTAATGTACGTGCATGGTAATTTTTGAGTATACTGCTTTTGTGTCGTGCTTTTTATGCTTGCTCACGGTCCATATTAACAGGTAGAATGGTCTTGAATTAGCTATATATTGCTGTTTCTAGATTGATTTGAGAGAAGTGTGTTCTTCTGAGTTAAGTAAGCTTTCTAGACTTATCTTTCTGTGAAAATATTCACTATATTTGAAGTGTAACATAGGTGGTAATTAGGCTTCTTCAAAGGGCTGATACGATTGAAGCACTTTGACCACCAACAAATACGGGTTCGATCAATGCTGCTACAAAAGGAGGAAAAGGAAGAGATAGTACTACATGTGCATGATAATTTATAACTACAGCTAGTGTTGATACACTTGAACAAAATGTAGTATAAGCCTAAGTGTAATAAGAGAAGCTGTCAATTTAAATGCATTTTGGACTGAACAGATTAGTTCACAGCAGCAAATCAAAATTAAACAACAAAATGTGTATATATTCTCTCAAAGAATTAAGTATTTTTATCAATAGATATGACTTACTCGATGTAGTTAACAAACTCTTCAATTGATGGCAGGAGTTATGAACTGATGGAGAAAACACTCAAAGTTTATGTCTACCGGGAAGGGGCAAAACCGACTTTCCACATGCCGTATATGAGGGGTATTTACGCTTCTGAAGGATGGTTCATGAAATTGATTGAGAGAAATAAACAATTTGTCACAAAGGATCCCAAAAGGGCTCATTTGTTTTATCTAGCATTTAGTTCAGTCAAGCTGAGGAATGCACGTAATGGGTCGAGTCTCTTCACTCAAAAGGATATGCAAAATCATCTGAAGAATTACGTTGACATAATTGCAAATAAATATCGTTTCTGGAACAAAAAAGGAGGAGCAGATCATTTTTTGGCTGCTTGTCATGACTGGGTATGATCCTACACCTCTAGTTAGTATTCAGCTTGAATAATATATTGCCGTTCCATTTTTTATTTGTGAAATAATGATTTGAGGATGATTTTTGAACTGAATTAAGAATTGCCCATCTTAGAACTTAAGCATATATTGGATATCAAAATAAGGAGATAAGTAAAAAGTTAAACAACAAAGGTACCATATTTTATGGATAACTAGTAAATAACATATGTTTTGCATATTCGTATGACCTTGGTAAAATAATCATGTATTTAGTTATTGTTCAATTTAAAAATGTTATATATTCAAAACTTCAATAATAATTATAGTACATGAGTTATTGTATTAAGTAAGCTATAATTGTTTGAATGAAAAACTAAATCTTGATTTATATGAAGACGGAATCAATTAATAAAAAAACTAAATTTATTGAAAAAGGAAACCTAGGTAATTACTAATTATCAAACACACTCCTATGAAAATTCATGCTTCATTTGTTCTTTCTCGTATTATTTTTTAAACAGAACGCTCTTCTTGAGTTCATTGCATACTTGCATTAGTCTCTTCATTATAACTCAAAGATTGGACATGTATGTGGTCGTCTTGTAATTTGCTCTTTTTTTTGGCTTTATCTTTTTATGGAAGCAACCTTAACCTATTAAGATCGTGCAATGTGTCTCTATTTTGAACCTCAATCACATTTTTTTGCGCAATAGAGAAAATAATAAAAGCATAATGGGAATGTTTTTTATGTATAAACATGATTCTTGTTATCATCGTATTATAGATTCCATTCTGAGCATTTTTTCATAACCAAAGCTGTAGCCCTATTCCAAATAAATATTCGTCTACTATACTTTAGTTTAATAAATATATTGGGTACAAGATATAAGCTTTTTGAAATCACTGCAAAATAATAATCAATAATTGATTGAGTGGCGATTGTAAAACATTGTCCAAGGCTGTGATCCTAAAGATTGTTACAACTCATATAGATTGTGAATAAATGTAGTATCATCTGTCTGTCAAGGGTTGTTCATGTATAGGATTCTCTTAAGGAGAGTACCTTGTTCCCTGTGTCAATCGAGGATCAGTGCATGCATGAGGGTTTACACTTTGATTTTGATGGATGTTTTTTATTTCTTTTAAGTTTATAACTACAGTCTCAACACAAGAATCACCTTTTACTTGTGTATTCTTATTCTGTCCAAGTGGAGAAGGATAACTTCTGTAAGGAATCATTTTCTCATATCATCATCTCTATGCCATTTCACTTTGAATTGGTTATTGTTGAGTGATCAATTTTCTAAGGGTGTGTTTGGGTGGAGTGATTTGGATTTGGGGAGGGGACTGTAGGAAGGATTTGAAATGACACTAAAATTGAGTCATTTGAAATTCACCGTAGTTATGGAGAAAATAGCTTAAAATGAATGTCGAGGGATTTGAAATCCATTAGATACATCCAAACGAACTTCATGAATTTGTTGACGAATTTGAAATCCATAGATTTCAAATCCTTCAATCCAAACACACCCTAAGGTCAATGTAAATCTGACAGGCCCCGCGACTTACAAGGAAATTTTTTGGAAGTTGCATAAGAGCCCTCTGCAATTCCAATATTGCGCAGGGCTTCAAAATAGGGAAGGATGTTTCTCTTCCGGTGACATATATCCGCTCTTCAGAGAACCCTTTAAAGGATATTGGAGGTAACCCTTTGTCTCACAGGCCTATTTTAGCCTTCTTTGCTGGAGGCATGCACGGTTATGTTCGCCCCATATTACTCCAATATTGGCACAACAAGGAACCTGACATGAAAATCATTGGGCCCATGCCTCGTGACGTTGAAAGTAAAGCAAAGTACAGGGAGTACATGAAAAGCAGTAAATACTGCATTTGTGCCAAGGGTTATGAAGTCCACACTCCGCGAGTAATAGAATCTATATACTACGAATGTGTGCCCGTGATTATATCTGATAATTATGTTCCGCCCTTGTTTGAAGTTTTTGATTGGGAATCTTTTGCTGTGTTTGTGTCAGAAGATGAGATTGCTAATCTGAGAGAGATATTGTTATCGGTACCTGAAGATAGGTACGTTATGATGCAGCACAGAGTAAAAATGGTTAAGCAGTATTTTGTTTGGCACAAAGTCCCTTTGAAGTATGACTTATTTCATATGATCCTTCACTCAGTTTGGCACAACAGACTGTTCCAGGTGCTATGAAAACTTGAATATGTATATACTATATACTGCATGCCAAACAAGTCAAATCTTGTTGAAATAAATTAAAGTATGAGATCTATGATCGTATGATTATTGTTATAGCGAAATTACATTGCTCTTCTTGAAAGCTAAACTAAAACATCTTACAAGCTCTTACTTATTTCTTATAACTTATAAGATGTTTTAGGAGCTGAGGCTTTTAAGATACTTGTTAGATTTTCTAGACTTACGAATTGTTGATTTAATATTAAATTTTAAATTCAATACTATATCTATGCTCATGTGTGTGTGTACTTGTGTGTGTAAAAATGTATTTTTGCAGTGTGTAAAGTTGTGTAGTGTGTGAAAAATGTGTGTTGCGCGAGTAAAATATGTGCACCATGTGTTTAATGGTTTGTTCAAACCAAGGCCCAAAGGATCCTATTCCTAGACATCTTCTCTCACTAGAAAGCCTTTTTTTCATCAAAGAGTTTAAAAACATAACTCAAAATAGTTTTATTGGGTTTTTAAAGCTTCCAAACATCTTATAAAATGTTTCGTTTTAGAAGAGCTTAGGCCCCAACAGGATGAAATAGGCAAAAAAATTGTTATAAAGTGAGGAAAAATGTTTGTAGGGATAAGAAATGTTGTTTGAACGTGTATTTTATGTAACAATTATGATTTTAAATTTAAAAAATAGTTTATAGCGAGAAGAAATGTGGTGTGGGATGTGTATTTTTTTTCGAAAAATATGTGAGGGTTATGATTGATGTGAAATTTTTTTTATCGTTAAAAATTTATTTGTGATAATATTTAGATATAAGTGTACACAACAAATTTGTAATTCTGAAAATCAAGAAACACAAAAATTGTGACAAATGAAATTTATATTGATCAAAATAAAATATGGGGTACAAATCTCTATTATAATCCTCTGATTCTTCCTTCAAAAATATGTTGACTTGAATATTGGAGTTGACTTTGCTTCTTTGATCTTCTCCAACGTTGCCTTGAATGTTTATAACGTTAATTCGAGGGCTTGGCAGCTTAATCTCGGATCAAACGTTGAATTTGATATGGAATTTGAAATCTTCAAGGTTGACTTTGTGACTTTGATCTTCCTTGAATTTGAATTTCTATAACGTTAATTCGTAGGTTTAGCACCATAATTACGAATCAAACGCTATAATTTGATGAATATCTTCAAGAACGCCTTGAGTCTCGCCTAGAACGCCTTGAATATTTGAATAACCTTCGTAGAGAAAATTTGAAGAGCTTCATTCGTCTTCTCTAGCTTTTTGATTGAGCTTCTGTGTGTGTGTAAATTATGAGCTACAAAGGACCCTATTTATAGGTGTAGGATGGAAGAATTATGGATAATTTGGAATCCATTGATAATTATCCATTTGATTTAATAAATAATTATCATAATTTTGGAGCCATTTGATTGGTTGATAGAAGATCTAGATAGATCTTCTAGATATTATCCAAAAATCAACTTAAATTGATAATTATCCATAAATCAACTTGAATTGATAATTATCCAAAAATTAACTTAGTTGATAATTATCCATAAATCAACTTGAATTGATAATTATCCATAAATTAACTTAAATAGATAAATATCATTTGTCGTAGACGATTTTTTGATTGGCCAATATTTCCACGTGGCATGATTTGATTGGTTGCAAAATTTCGATATCTACAAATGCCCCCTTGAGACTCGTTCACGGAAGTTTGGTTATTTCAAAGCATACTTCGTAGTGGATGAGTCGCAACGTCTCAACATAAAAATCATGCCTTAAGAATAGCTTCGTCTTGTGCTTCTATACCACGAAAGTCTTTCCTACAGTTTGGTGTCTCCTCGAAAACACTTTGTTGGCTTCCATGGGCAAGTCGTCCACATCGGGCGGGATTTGCATGCCCCCATGTCACGGTGGAATCTTTCTTTCAAAATTCTTTTGAATGAGTAACGTCACTCCATCGAGAGAATATGATTTGATTTGAATTTATGACTGAACTTATAGAAATTTAAGTTGCCTACGTACCCTTATGAAAAGGGATCAAGTCAAAACGTAGTTCAATTTTTTTTTTCTTCATAGAGGTGCCATATTTAGTTTATACTCTTCAAGGCTTGGAGTACATGATTTGGTTGGACTTGTAGACATTTTATACTCGTGTCAAGGAGAACTTCATTTGATTTGATTTGACTTGTAGACCTTTTATGCTCGTGTCAAGGAGGGCTTCATGTGATTTGCTTTGACATGTAGACCTTTTATACTCGTGCCAAGGAGTACTTCATTTGATTTGATTTGACTTGTAGACCTTTTAGACTCGTGTCAAGGAGAACTTCATTTGATTTGATTTGACTTGTAGACCTTTTATGCTCGTGTCAAGGAGGACTTCATTTAATTTGATTTGACTTGTATACCTTTTATGCTCGTGTCAAGGAGGACTTCATTTGATTTGATTTTGTTGAAAGTTTAAACTCTTATCAAGGAAACTTGTTGACAGTTTATGCTCTTATCAAGGAGCGTTGATGACAGTTTATGCTCTTATCGAGGAGCGTTGATGATAGTTTATGCTCTTATCGAGGAGCGTTGATGACAGTTTATGCTCTTATCGAGGAGCGTTGATTTAGCATCTTTAGTCAAAGTTTGGATGACGATCTTGAACGTCACTTTCTTCCACATGTTCATCACTATCAGATATGGGCTCATCATCAGAAGCATTTGTGAATGGCTTGCCCCCTTTGTTGATTTCTTGTCTATAAGGTTCTTGGATATATGACTTGTCAACTCCACTTCCGGTTATACTCAACTCCATATCATGTGCTCGAGTGGCCATCTCTTCAAATGTTGTCGGTTGAATTCCTTGAAGGATGTATCGAAGACCCCAATGCATCCCTTGAATACATATTTCAATAGCAGAGGACTCATGTAATCTTTCTTTGCAGTTAAGACTCAAATTTCTCCAGCGATTAATGTAGTCAATGACTGGTTCATCCTTCAATTGACGGGAATTGGTGAGTTCAAGCATGCTGATTGTGCGACGGGTGCTATAGAAGCGATTGAGAAACTCTTGCTCCAATTTCTCCCAGCTGTTGATTGAGTCAGCACCAAGATCAATGTACCAGTCGAATTCATTGCCTTTCAGTGATCTAACAAATTGCTTGACTAGTTGATCGTCATAAGTTCCAGCATCATTGCATGTTTCAACAAAGTGCGCCACATGTTGCTTTGGATTGCCTTTGCCATCAAATTGCTGGAATTTTGGGGGTTGGTAACCAGTTGGCATCTTTAAATTATCAATTCTTCGAGTATATGACTTGACATAAGTTAAAGGCATCTTGGATCTCCAATCACGATTGTCTTGGATAGTACTCATGATAAACTCCTTAAGTCGAGCAGCTGGAATCGTCCCATCACTTGAAACTTGAAGCTCGTCGACAATGGAATTTTCCTTCTCAACTAGATGTTGATTCTTTGACGTCTCAGCTTCATCGTGCGCCTCAACTTGTTTTTCAATTTCTTTTATGGCATCCACGTCGTCAGCTATCTTCATCAACTTTGTAATTAGAGTGGCTTGCTCTTGAACATGCTTCATTAGCCCTTCAACAGCTTTCGTTAAGTTTGCAATTTGCTCCTCAGGAGTTGTAACATTCGTCATCATGACACATGCGAGGCTCAAGTCACTTGATGTAGAATATTGTGGAGATGGCAAATACTTCTCTTCATCATAATTGATTTCGTCACTAAAGTGGAATGGATCATCCTTAACATGCTCTTATAGGAGAACCACATTTGAAGATGTTTATAGCTTCATAGACATACTTCTTGTGGCAACGCCAATGACTTCATTCGTGGAGTTTGAAGGATTTGAGATGATCATCTTGGATTCCACTATCTTCATAGCTTTGACTTGAGCATCCATTTGAACTTGTTGAAGTGAGGAGATGAGAGGTAGAGATGGTCCCATTGGGCGTGCCAAAAATTTGTACACAACAAATTTGTAATTCTGAAAATCAAGAAACACAAAAATTGTGACAAATGAAATTTATATTGATCAAAATAAAATATGGGGTACAAATCTCTATTTTAATCCTCTGATTCTTCCTTCAAAAATATGTTGACTTGAATATTGGAGTTGACTTTGCTTCTTTGATCTTCTCCAACGTTGACTTGAATGTTTATAACGTTAATTCGAGGGCTTGGCAGCTTAATCTCGGATCAAACGTTGAATTTGATATGGAATTTGAAATCTTCAAGGTTGACTTTGTGACTTTGATCTTCCTTGAATTTGAATTTCTATAACGTTAATTCGTAGGTTTAGCACCATAATTACGAATCAAACGCTATAATTTGATGAATATCTTCAAGAACGCCTTGAGTCTCGCCTAGAACGCCTTGAATATTTGAATAACCTTCGTAGAGAAAATTTGAAGAGCTTCATTCGTCTTCTCTAGCTTTTTGATTGAGCTTCTGTGTGTGTGTAAATTATGAGCTACAAAGGATCCTATTTATAGGTGTAGGATGGAAGAATTATGGATAATTTGGAATCCATTGATAATTATCCATTTGATTTAATAAATAATTATCATAATTTTGGAGCCATTTGATTGGTTGATAGAAGATCTAGATAGATCTTCTAGATATTATCCAAAAATCAACTTAAATTGATAATTATCCATAAATCAACTTGAATTGATAATTATCCAAAAATTAACTTAGTTGATAATTATCCATAAATCAACTTGAATTGATAATTATCCATAAATTAACTTAAATAGATAAATATCATTTGTCGTAGACGACTTTTTGATTGGCCAATATTTCCACGTGGCATGATTTGATTGGTTGCAAAATTTCGATATCTACAAATGCCCCCTTGAGACTCGTTCACGGAAGTTTGGTTATTTCAAAGCATACTTCGTAGTGGATGAGTCGCAACGTCTCAACATAAAAATCATGCCTTAAGAATAGCTTCGTCTTGTGCTTCTATACCACGAAAGTCTTTCCTACAGTTTGGTGTCTCCTCGAAAACACTTTGTTGGCTTCCATTGGCAAGTCGTCCACATCGGGCGGGATTTGCATGCCCCCATGTCACGGTGGAATCTTTCTTTCAAAATTCTTTTGAATGAGTAACGTCACTCCATCGAGAGAATATGATTTGATTTGAATTTATGACTGAACTTATAGAAATTTAAGTTGCCTACGTACCCTTATGAAAAGGGATCAAGTCAAAACGTAGTTCAATTTTTTTTTTCTTCATAGAGGTGCCATATTTAGTTTATACTCTTCAAGGCTTGGAGTACATGATTTGGTTGGACTTGTAGACATTTTATACTCGTGTCAAGGAGAACTTCATTTGATTTGATTTGACTTGTAGACCTTTTATGCTCGTGTCAAGGAGAACTTCATTTGATTTGATTTGACTTGTAGACCTTTTATGCTCGTGTCAAGGAGGGCTTCATGTGATTTGCTTTGACATGTAGACCTTTTATACTCGTGCCAAGGAGTACTTCATTTGATTTGATTTGACTTGTAGACCTTTTAGACTCGTGTCAAGGAGAACTTCATTTGATTTGATTTGACTTGTAGACCTTTTATGCTCGTGTCAAGGAGGACTTCATTTAATTTGATTTGACTTGTAGACCTTTTATGCTCGTGTCAAGGAGGACTTCATTTGATTTGATTTTGTTGAAAGTTTAAACTCTTATCAAGGAAACTTGTTGACAGTTTATGCTCTTATCAAGGAGCGTTGATGACAGTTTATGCTCTTATCGAGGAGCGTTGATGATAGTTTATGCTCTTATCGAGGAGCGTTGATGACAGTTTATGCTCTTATCGAGGAGCGTTGATTTAGCATCTTTAGTCAAAGTTTGGATGACGATCTTGAACGTCACTTTCTTCCACATGTTCATCACTATCAGATATGGGCTCATCATCAGAAGCATTTGTGAATGGCTTGCCCCCTTTGTTGATTTCTTGTCTATAAGGTTCTTGGATATATGACTTGTCAACTCCACTTCCGGTTATACTCAACTCCATATCATGTGCTCGAGTGGCCATCTCTTCAAATGTTGTCGGTTGAATTCCTTGAAGGATGTATCGAAGACCCCAATGCATCCCTTGAATACATATTTCAATAGCAGAGGACTCATGTAATCTTTCTTTGCAGTTAAGACTCAAATTTCTCCAGCGATTAATGTAGTCAATGACTGGTTCATCCTTCAATTGACGGGAATTGGTGAGTTCAAGCATGCTGATTGTGCGACGGGTGCTATAGAAGCGATTGAGAAACTCTTGCTCCAATTTCTCCCAGCTGTTGATTGAGTCAGCACCAAGATCAATGTACCAGTCGAATTCATTGCCTTTCAGTGATCTAACAAATTGCTTGACTAGTTGATCGTCATAAGTTCCAGCATCATTGCATGTTTCAACAAAGTGCGCCACATGTTGCTTTGGATTGCCTTTGCCATCAAATTGCTGGAATTTTGGGGGTTGGTAACCAGTTGGCATCTTTAAATTATCAATTCTTCGAGTATATGACTTGACATAAGTTAAAGGCATCTTGGATCTCCAATCACGATTGTCTTGGATAGTACTCATGATAAACTCCTTAAGTCGAGCAGCTGGAATCGTCCCATCACTTGAAACTTGAAGCTCGTCGACAATGGAATTTTCCTTCTCAACTAGATGTTGATTCTTTGACGTCTCAGCTTCATCGTGCGCCTCAACTTGTTTTTCAATTTCTTTTATGGCATCCACGTCGTCAGCTATCTTCATCAACTTTGTAATTAGAGTGGCTTGCTCTTGAACATGCTTCATTAGCCCTTCAACAGCTTTCGTTAAGTTTGCAATTTGCTCCTCAGGAGTTGTAACATTCGTCATCATGACACATGCGAGGCTCAAGTCACTTGATGTAGAATATTGTGGAGATGGCAAATACTTCTCTTCATCATAATTGATTTCGTCACCAAAGTGGAATGGATCATCCTTAACATGCTCTTATAGGAGAACCACATTTGAAGATGTTTATAGCTTCATAGACATACTTCTTGTGGCAACGCCAATGACTTCATTCGTGGAGTTTGAAGGATTTGAGATGATCATCTTGGATTCCACTATCTTCATAGCTTTGACTTGAGCATCCATTTGAACTTGTTGAAGTGAGGAGATGAGAGGTAGAGATGGTCCCATTGGGCGTGCCAAAAATTTGTACACAACAAATTTGTAATTCTGAAAATCAAGAAACACAAAAATTGTGACAAATGAAATTTATATTGATCAAAATAAAATATGGGGTACAAATCTCTATTTTAATCCTCTGATTCTTCCTTCAAAAATATGTTGACTTGAATATTGGAGTTGACTTTGCTTCTTTGATCTTCTCCAACGTTGACTTGAATGTTTATAACGTTAATTCGAGGGCTTGGCAGCTTAATCTCGGATCAAACGTTGAATTTGATATGGAATTTGAAATCTTCAAGGTTGACTTTGTGACTTTGATCTTCCTTGAATTTGAATTTCTATAACGTTAATTCGTAGGTTTAGCACCATAATTACGAATCAAACGCTATAATTTGATGAATATCTTCAAGAACGCCTTGAGTCTCGCCTAGAACGCCTTGAATATTTGAATAACTTTCGTAGAGAAAATTTGAAGAGCTTCATTCGTCTTCTCTAGCTTTTTGATTGAGCTTCTGTGTGTGTGTAAATTATGAGCTACAAAGGACCCTATTTATAGGTGTAGGATGGAAGAATTATGGATAATTTGGAATCCATTGATAATTATCCATTTGATTTAATAAATAATTATCATAATTTTGGAGCCATTTGATTGGTTGATAGAAGATCTAGATAGATCTTCTAGATATTATCCAAAAATCAACTTAAATTGATAATTATCCATAAATCAACTTGAATTGATAATTATCCAAAAATTAACTTAGTTGATAATTATCCATAAATCAACTTGAATTGATAATTATTCATAAATTAACTTAAATAGATAAATATCATTTGTCGTAGACGACTTTTTGATTGGCCAATATTTCCACGTGGCATGATTTGATTGGTTGCAAAATTTCGATATCTACAATAAGTTCTATTAAATTTTTTAATTAAACGTCAAAAAATAATTACAATGTATTTTATTTTAAACATAGTGTTATTTTGCATGAAAGTGTGATTAATTTAATTTTTTGGTGTTGAATAATAGACGAAAAAACTTTTTAATCTATTGTGTGAAGTGTCAAATCATCAAATCATGAGTATAGTAATATTCATTTTTTTTAAAAATTGTCTAGTATATTGATAGATTTTTTATAGAATTTTTTCGATGCATATTAAACAAATGACTTATTTTGAACTTTTTTACTTTAAAACAATCTTTTGTGGAGTAGATATCAAGCAAAAAGCGTCTTATAAACTCTTAAAATGTATTTAATAATATTTTTTATTAAACAACTAATAAGCTCTAAAAAAAAGTTCAAAAAAGTTTCCAATAGAACTAGAAAGTCTCATTTGAATTCCATAAAGTTAAAAGTCCTTTTTCGATGATGATTTAAAATCCACGAATTCAATAACTTATTTCCATTCAAAAAGGTGTATAATGAACTAATAATCAGTACCAAAGTTTGGCAGAATATTCCCCAAAAGCATTACCCTTAATAATTGTCAATATTTTTTTATTGAAAAAGAAATAGACCCTTAATTATTAATTAACTTGAGTTTGGATTTAAAAATTAAAAAAAGGACCACTTTGAGGGATAATAATTGAAAGATTGAGCTCGTGACAGTTCTTTTCTTGTGGGTTGTATACATTTATTACAAAAAAAAAAAAAAAAGATGGAATTATTATTTTTATTATTGCATTTAAATGTGTAGAAGTGGACATCTTTATTTAATTATTAACAATATAAAATTGTGGATAGAAATAGAATATAATGCGTGGACGCAATTGGGACGCATTTCCCTCCGATTGCTTTGACCAAACATGTATTTTGAATACAAATTATTGCTTTCATGCTCCAATTTTTCTTTTTTTTATCTATCTGGGAAAATTATTTAAACCTCTCAAATTAAATTTTATATTAAAAATTTCATGGTAATACTTTTCAATTTGGAAAATTTATTACATTAACTTTTCATTAAAAAATAAATCTAAAATTTAGTTATTAAAGTTATGAATTAGTTGTCCTTGGCCTTCTTCATTAAGAATTAATTAATTATAATTTTTTATAGAAAATTATTTATTTAGATTTATTTTAGATAATCGATGCTAATCATGAAATAATTTTATTGTTACAGATTTTCTAATATTTTTGAAAGTTATTAAAAGGTTATGTGTATAATTCATTACTATGTTAAAGTCAAAAGTAATTAAGTTAAAATACTTAAAAATAACTATTATTAAAAGGTATCATGTTATTATATAATTTATTATCTGAAAATCTAAAACTAAACATTTTCAATAAAAAAAATTATTTAATTACCTCTTAACTTAAAAATGAAGGTTAGTTCCAAGAAGTTGTTCATCTTAACTTTTGAATTGTTTTGAATGAAAAATTTCTATAATGGATTTTTGAGATGAAATGATTTTTATGAATGTAAATATTTATTTTTTATGGGCTTTTTAGTAATGTTTCTGTTTTTTACCAGCGAAATTTTTTTGATGCGTCCAAAAAAATTGAAGGAAAAAGTACGTTTTGGATTATAGTAATTATTGAAATTATTTAAAATCCTTGTCTACATAGAAAAACCAACATTACTTATATGGACAACATTTAGACAAGTCCATGAGGACTAAACCACTTCCTATTAAATATGCTACAAATTTCAAGGTAAAAGGTGAGATCATTTTTAGTACACTTTTTACTTTGTCTATTACAAAAAATATCTCCTTGAGGGTCAAAAAGGTAATTATCCAGTATGTGATTTGAGATCAACTGAGGGGTGGTTTTTCCACCTACCCACGTGGAAACCACCCCCACATGTGCAAATGTGTGGTTGAAACTGGACCGAGACCGTTGGTCCAGGTCCAGGATAGAATTTTTCGGGATATTATGTGAACTGACAAACCTATGTCAATAGTTTTTAAGCATGTGTCACAAATTATTTAATATAATAAGATATCATTTTATTATAGTGCACAAAAATTACGGAGATTAAGTTAATTGCACTTATTGCATGCAATTTTTACTAAAATAATCACATTCGAAACAACAAAAACATAAAAATTAAAGAATAATGATAAATATTATAAATAATGTGAAATTTGTGAAATATATATAGGAGTACTAGTACACTTAACTTGAAAAGACTAGGGTGCGGTCCCAAGTGTTGTGGGTCCTGCTGCATTATCCCCACCGGAATAACGGTGGCGCGTGTAGAGTGAAGCGCGTGGGGAAAAGCAAGCCAATAGAAAGAGAGAAAGAGGTGTAAAAGGCCCCAGCCTCTCATTCCACACAGACACACATGCACTGTTACGTCTACACATCAAACACTCTTGCTTTTGCCTTGTTTCTATCCTACAGCTATACTATACCCCCCAATTTCGCAAAGTATCAAGGATGTATGTTCTAGTTCATTGCATTTTTAATTTTATTTAGTGGACATTTCGATTTACTTGAGTAAGTTATTTCTGTCATCTCCGTGTGTATTCATATTAATTATCCGATATCTTGTTTTCAAAAATATATATGAATAAATCCCAGTTGATTATGTGAGATTGCATTTGTGTTTTGCTGAATTTTCTTTAATTCTGATAGTGGGTTTTCTTGATTATGTACTTTGTGGTATTGGGATTTAATTAGTGCATTTCATGTGAACTTACTGAAGTATTTGAGTGGGACTTGGTTACTGCTCTTTGCATTTCCTCTGATTTTGTTCTGATTCTACAATAAAGTGGTTCAAGGGACTCAGAGAAATTTGAATGTTTTTGTTGTTGCAAGACTTGATTTGAAGGTTTTTGTGTTGTTTCTTTGACAGAGTACAGTAATTCGGAGGGCTGATGGGCATGTGGGTTGGTCTTGTTCTGGGACTTTGAGTGATGGGTTGTGTTTATTCAAAAACATGCATTGGTGAATTATGTGCTCCTCGAGATGTTGAGGTGAAAGAAAGTGGAGATGTCAAAACAGCAAAAGGTGAGATTACAACATTCTCGCCTGCTGATTCTGAGAGTGATGACGGGGAAAATGGGGATCAGTTAAATCAATTAAGCTCGAATAATGATAATGAAGTCGGTATTAGAAGACTTTCAAGGGTATCGGCTCAGTTTTTACCTCCTGATGGCTCGAGGACCGTGAAGATTCCATCGGAGAATTATGAACTACACTTTTCGTTCCTATCTCAGAGAGGTTACTACCCTGATGCCCTTGATAAGGCTAACCAAGACAGTTTCTGCATTCATACTCCCTTTGGGACGAGCCCAGATGATCATTTCTTTGGGGTTTTCGATGGTCATGGTGAATATGGGGCTCAATGCTCGCAGTTTGTGAAGCAGAAATTATGCGAAAATTTGCTCAGAAACAGTCGATTCCACATGGATCCAGTCGAAGCATGTCACGCCGCTTTCTTGACAACAAACTCACAGTTACACGCTGATGTACTGGACGATAGCATGAGTGGCACAACCGCAATTACAGTCCTGGTTAGGGGTAAAACGCTTTACGTTTCGAATTCAGGTGATTCGAGGGCTGTTATAGGCGAGAAAAGAGGTAATGAAATTGTAGCTGTTGACCTCTCGATTGATCAGACACCTTTTCGGCCCGATGAAGCTGAACGTGTGAAGCTTTGTGGAGCTAGAGTTCTCACATTAGATCAGATTGAAGGTCTCAAAAATCCGGATGTGCAATGTTGGGGAACAGAAGAAGAAGATGATGGTGATCCTCCTAGACTGTGGGTGCAAAACGGGATGTATCCCGGTACAGCTTTTACAAGGAGCATTGGTGACTCTATAGCCGAGACAATAGGCGTAGTTGCAAACCCGGAGATTATTGTTTTGGAGCTGACGGAGGATAACCCTTTCTTTGTGATTGCCAGTGATGGTGTCTTTGAGTTTCTTTCCAGCCAAACTGTGGTGGACATGGTAATTCTATTCTTTCTCCCTATTTATATCATTATGAATCAATGATAATGCATCATGATCTTTCTTTATCCACTGTAATAGAACAAGTGCTAGTTTGTTGTTAAAGATGTACATGGTTGAGAACAGTGTTTTTACGGGCGGGGGTGTTCACATATCTTGGAGCAGGGGCGAATGCACCGAGGCACTGGCCATATGTCCCATGAATTTTCATGCTTAATATTTACAGAACTTAGAAATAATAGATTGAAATTTTCGAATAAACTAGTATATTAGAAATTAGAGGGCTTTTTGTATATAACCCCCGAGGTATTTAGTATTAGAAAACAACCCCCGAGGTATGAAATCTTGGTAAATTACCCTTATGACCGTTAGTCAACAGTTAAGTTTATGGGCAAAATTGTTCCATCTTTTTGAAGGATTGAAAGCATTGATTTTCACGTCACAATTCTTAGGGGCAAATGTCTAGGTCGGGCACAGGTTTCTGCTCCATAAGCATATCATGCATGGGCTCCTCGCGAAGTTTATTAGAAATCGATGTCGTTTGGATTTCTGCTGAATCTTTTGACCGGATGAAAAAACATCAGTAGAAACATTAGCATAAACAACATGAGAATATTCCATCCATAGACCCATAAGACCAGAGAGTAATGCTCTTGAATGGCACGATCTCCTCTGAAATTCTCGCGCTTCATCTTCTAATGGATAAACTCTATGAAAGTAATTCCATATATCTACTGCTATCATAAAACGGCAGATTCAACACTATGCAGATTATAACAGATAATAGACTAAAACTGAAACCAAAAGGTTGAGTTCCAAAAAACAAAAGAGCAATTGAAATGCTCTCTCTCGGTGGAAACCACCCAATATTACAATCTTAAAAAGCCAGTTACCCAAACTAGGCTTGAATGAAGATGGTCAATCGAGTGAAAGGAAGGAAACTGAAAATCAGTCAACCTCCAGAATCAGGATTAATACTGAAACATGAAGGCATATTGCTATTGAAAAGCTTATCTTTATTCATCATTCCACATGTCTATTTATATAGCAAAAAGAAATGGTCTTTCACAATGACAAAAAATATATTTTCCTAAGTAGGTGGGTATTACTACTAATATAGAATGTACAATTTCAGCCGCAATGTTGGGGAATTGATTTGTTTTGCTGATTCACATTTCAAATTCAAGCAAATTGCTTTGGCTCTCGTAAATTCTGGCTGATCTGAACTAATTTTTTGGACCATGAAATGGGCCTGATTAATATTAATTTACTAGAAACTGAGTGATGAATTTTCTCTAGATAGGGACTTAGTAGAAAAGTTGCTCTTATGAATTATTTTATGAATATTGTTTTTTATTTTCTCTCGAATCAGCACCATCTCCATTCTTGCTTCTCTTTTTTTGATCGTTGAAGTTCCTTTTTTTCTTTCGATTTTCCAGGTTGCAAAGCACAAGGATCCACGAGATGCTTGTGCTGCAATTGTTGCTGAATCTTATCGTCTCTGGCTACAATATGAAACTCGTACCGACGACATTACTGTGATAGTTGTGCATATTAATGGGTTAACTGATGTAAGAAGGCTCATTGGTTTTTATTCGTTTTTCATTTTTCTCTCTATTCTTCATACTTTGAATTTGTGCTTTTATTTATATCATAGGCTGCAGTTGGCCAATCAGAACATTCTGATGCTGTTTTGAAACCCCCTTTTCCTCAAGTGATTGAAGTATCAGGATCAGAATCACCTCTTGTGAACTGGAGAACTAGAAACAATCGAGCAAGGCATGATATATCTCGTGCACGACTTCGTGCTATCGAAAGTTCTCTTGAGAATGGTCAGACTTGGGTTCCTTCATCTCCTGCCCATAGAAAGACTTGGGAAGAAGAAGTATACTCATCTCCCTCAGTTTCGTTCTTCTGCATTTTCTAAAGATTTATATCACTGGAAATGTATGCCTCATCAAACTCGGTTGATTTATAATTTGTTAATGGCAGGCCCAAATCGAGCGAGCCTTGCGAGATCATTTTCTTTTCAGAAAACTTACAGATTCCCAGTGTCATGTTTTATTGGACTGCATGCAAAGAGTTGAGGTTCAAGCAGGGGACATAGTTGTAAAGAAGGTAAGTGTTGTTTTTGTAAGGCATTGATCATCAAATTTCTAATTAATTGACTTTTCAGTTTCTTTCTCCCGCAAATTTTTAGAGTAAAGCCTGCTTGGAATCTAATAGAATGATATTTTTTATTTAATTTGTGTATACCATCTGAAGGATGATAATGTAATTTCAATCATCAATTATAAGCTAGTTTACTTCTAAACTGTTAAGTAAATAGCACTAGTTAAATAAGTAATATCTGCAGATGTGACACAAACCTGTCAGTACTAAAATAGTAAGCTTGGTCAAAGAATGTTTAGGCTGGACTTAATGCAATATCATGATTAAAACAAGTTATTAGATTGACACTTCTCTATTTCACCTGTATGAAAGAAGCAAATATGTAGTATACTATATGTTTAAAGACAAACATTGCGTGCTGGTGCACTAGTACTTTCAGTGTGTAGGCCTTATTCCTTTGTTTGCATCTGAGGAATATATAATCATTTGGGTTAGTTTCATTTTGCCACTCATTTGGAGACTGCACTCTTCATCAATTTATTGCATCCTGTTGTCCCTTTCTATTACCCCTCTTTGTTTTTCTTTTGGTTTTGACCATTTCTCGGCAGGAGAAAAATGATATGCTTTTTTACATAAATCTGTAAAGCATTGACACTAAAACATATTTTACATTTGTACTATTGGACTGGGCAAATCAATGCAATAGATACATGGAGGTAAGCTCCAAATTAGTTATATTTGTATGGGGACAAATGGTTAACCCTAAATATTCACTTTGCTGATATTTGTTAACTTAAGCGCTTATTGTTACTATAGTCATAATCCTACTGTTAAGTATTATTTCGGTAACTGAGCTGAAGAACATTTTTGCTCATGGCGATATCTACTTCCTGGTCATATCAATATGTTGCATGATCGATAGGACTCTGTTGAGTTTAGGTTCTCTGTCGGTGGATTTTAGTTCGGATGTCGAATATATACAAGTACATTATTGTAATCTTTTGTGTTTGGACTTTTCAGGGTGGAGAAGGTGACTGTTTCTACGTTGTTGGCAATGGGGAATTTGAGGTCTTGGCTACTCAGGTGATTTTATGTATTGCATTTCCATTGACAAAACCATAGCTTCATATAAAGGTTTGGCAGGAAAAATCATATGTTCGCTATAGATTTATCTCGATAGATAATCTTCAGTTAAAACAATGAAGCTTCATTGTGGTCATATTTTGTCATTGTATACTATGAAATCTCTCATGTTGAACTAATATCTCAGGAAGATGAAAATGGAGAAGTGTCCAGGGTACTACTGCGCTACACTGCTGAAAAGTTGTCTTCCTTCGGCGAGCTGGCACTGATGTGGGATATCTACTTTTTCCTGTTGTTATGCTAAGTAAAGTCATTGTATTGTTTTCCATGTTCAGTAAAGCTTGATTTATGATTAGTCCTGCAAAACTTTCCCAGTATTTTAGTATTAGTAGATTCATAAACACTTCTTTATGTGTCCGTCCATCTTTATCCCTTAGTTCATAGATTTATAATTCTGCTTCTTGTTTGGTGGGGGGTTTAGTAGATTCTTGATTCGAGTAATATGCTCAGTTCAAATGTTGATTTTGTTTACACTTGAATATCTTCAACTTAGTTTGAGGAATTAAGTAAAGAATTATAATAAGCAAGTCCTCCCGTATGAAATGTTACACCAGTTTTTGTATATGAGAGAAGTAAGGAAATGCCATGAGTAATTTTTCTTTTAGTTGAGGGAAATTACTGGTCTTCTTCTCTGTGGATGTTGTTATTGAAATATGTCGAGCGCATTTCACTTACTTGCTATTGATGTCAACGGTTGATAAGACTCATGTACATGCCTAAATTTTATGAGCTCTATGTTTTTCAGTACTCAAGTTGTTAAACTGCAGGTACAACAAGCCACTCCAGGCTTCTGTCCGTGCTGTTACTGATGGTACTCTCTGGGCACTTAAAAGAGAAGATTTTAGAGGAATCCTCATGTCTGAGTTTTCTAATTTATCCTCACTGAAGTTACTTCGATCGGTAGATCTTCTTTCAAGGTTGACTATCTTACAGCTAAGTCATATTGCAGAATCACTTTCAGAAGTATCTTTCTGTGATGGACAGAAAATAGTTGATAAGGTATACTTTGTAACTAAAATGAATGTGCTTCATTTCAACATCTCTCTTATATGTTTTATATACCTATGCAGAACGAGGAACTTCCCGGTTTGTACATTATACAGAAGGGTGTTGTAAAAGTAACTTGTGACATAGATTCAGTAAGAGATGTTAATGCATCGAGTCTCGTGACTGAAATTGAGAAAAAGTATGATGATGACGTGTCTAATAAGAGCTTTTCAGTGGAGAAGACTGAAGGGAGCTATTTCGGAGAATGGACACTTCTTGGGGAACATATATCTTCCTTGAATGCTGTTGCTGTTGACAATGTGGTATGCTCCTTCTTAACAAAGGAGAAGTTTGATTCCATTGTAGGCCCTCTAGCAGAGCTTTCAGAGGATGATCATAAGTATGTTTTGAATTTCACATAATGTCGAAAATTGTTTCTGGATCTCCACATATGCGCTGCCCTTTCTTAACTTTTAATCATTATACATGCATACCTACGCACGTGTGTGTAACTGTGTATGGATATACAGTTTTTCCCTAAAAGTGATTTTGCATGTCAAATTTGCTTAGGTCAAAGCACCATTCTACTAGTCTATCCACAGAGTCTGTAAAAGATTTGGACACTTCAACAACTAAGAAGATTCAGCTTGCCGATTTGGTAAGAAACAAATATCATTGTTTTAGAGACTGTGTTAATGACCTTTCACGGGAAAAAATAATTTTACTTTACTTTTTCCAAGGAATGGAGAACTTGTTTGTATTCCACAGACTGCAGCGAGATTGGGCTTGTACGTGCTAAAGACTCAGGTTGGTTTTTATGCTACATTCCGCAGATTAAAATTCAATAACATACCAATTTTTTTAAATGAGCCCAATTTTTTCAGTAATTTTCTAATCCTTTTACCCCTCATATGCAGACAAGTTTCTCAGCTTGAAAAGATTTTCAAAGCAGAAGGTTAAAAAGCTTGGAAAAGAGGCAGTAGTACTGAAAGAGAGGAACCTATTGAAATCTATAAGCCATTCTGCTTTTGTACCTCGAGTTATATGCACTTGTGCTGATCAAATACATGCTGGCATACTTCTGGAGACACGTATTGCATGCCCTATCACCTCGATAATTCACAATGGACTGGATGAAATATCTGCACAATTCTGTGCTGCCTCTGTTGTTATTGCTGTAGAAGGTTTGCACAGGGTAGGTTATTTGCTAGATTAAGTAAATTCACACTAATGGATTTCAAAAACTAAAGTTTAGTTTTTTGCTCATTTAATTCAGAATGGCATTCTCTACCGGGGTGTGTCTCCAGATGTTCTAGTATTTGATCAAACAGGATACATACAGGTTAGATCATATTTTTGTTTATAGGTTACTTGATCTTTGTTTTGGGGTACAGATGCCTGCCAATCTGAAATGTTAGATGTATACGAGGTGATAATGACTTTCTTAATTCTCTGTAGCTAGTGGACTTCAGGTTTGGGAAGAAATTATCTGATGATTCTTGTGAGAGAACATACACCATATGTGGTATGTCGGATTCTTTGGCTCCGGAAATAATACAAGGGAAAGGCCACGGCTTTCCTGCTGACTGGTATGTCGCTTAGTTTCATGTTTTTGACTACTCATTTCAGTTTTTATAGCCAAGTGTTTTCTTACGAAATGCGATAAAGAATACATATAAATGAAAATGAAAAGGACTTATCAGTTTCCTGTTGGGAATAAAAAACAACAATTGTGACGTAATCTGTAATCCAGATCTGATTTGTAGTCAGTAGTCCTACCAAATCAACAACCATCATACACTATGGAAAGCCATGCGACAATGCTGTTTAAAACCGGATCTCGATTGGAAAATGTGAAACTGGATACCATGTATAGCTATAGATATATGTACTGTATACAACTGACAAGTGCAAAATGTTAGTATGTCTTTTCTATGTCTGCTACTTCCAAAGCTCTAAGAATCCAAATATGTGAATATGTTATCTTTTTCTTCTGTCCTTTCTCTCTTGAGTTCTTTTTCTTCTTTATCATGTTTTAGTTTAATAGTTAGCACGTAGTTTATCTCTGGTGAATATGGAGTCATCTCGAGTGGAGATAAATAAAAAAATGCTATTAGAAGATTAAAAAATCATAATTTATTCAAATTGGTTGACAACACTGTAGCAACAACTTGATTTGGAAAGAATCCTAGAAACTTTTCGTTTAGGCTTTTTATGAAACTTTGGGTTTTCTTCCTTTTTGTATTTTCCTTTCAATATTTATCTAAAGAGATAACCAGAAGTTAATTGGCTTGGTTATTAGTGTTATCTTAACTGCACCTTTTAAAAGGGGTGTGTATGGAACAGTCTTTAATTGTAAACAGATGGACTACTTAGTAATATACAACTAGTATTTATTTCGTTAATTGTTTTTATAAATACTCTTGGATGCTACATATCTTTAGTTTCATTTTACTGCTTTCATGTTTCCGCGCCCGACCGGTTTTAATGATATTGCAAATCTATTCATATAGGTCCTGTAGTTGATGAAGAAAATATATGAACTTCTTATAAGCTACATCAAATAGTATCATTTGATGCCTTGTATGCCTTATCAATGCATACTTCCACATTTCATCAACTTTGCTAGTTGTGCAGGTGGGCTTTGGGGACTTTGATCTACTTCATGCTACAAGGTGAAATGCCTTTCGGATCTTGGAGAGAAAGTGAAGTCACGTTCGCAAGAATAGTGAAAGGACAGCTAACTCTTCCCCAAAATTTTAGCAATGAAGCTGTTGATCTCATCACTAAGGTTAGACCGTCAAAATTATTTCCTAACTTTTTATCAATAGGGAGCTAAGCTTATTATTATAAGCTTATAAGCTCTTAGTGCTTGTAGGATGTTTCTTGAGTTATAAACATTTCTTTTATAAGCTCTTAAAAGATAAGTTGGGTTTTTTTGCCTTATTTATTAGGAGCTTATATGCCCATGACAGCTTATTTGAGAGCTTCTAAGCTGTTTTAAGAAAAAAACTTACCAAGCATTTTGTATGACGAGCTTATAAGCTCTCAAATGCACAACTAAGGGGGCGTTTGGCTAAGCTTATAAGCTCTTTTAAACATCTTATAAGATGTTTGAGAGCTTATAAGCTCTATGAAAGTGTTTGGATAATTTTCTTAAAAAAGTGCTTATAAGACCAAAAAATAAGATGTTTGGGTCTTATAAGCAAATAAAAAATAAGTTGGCAAAACCCAACTTATTTCAAAATCTTAAATTTGGGATATTGTTTATATTTTTTCAAAGACATAAAATAAACCTAGTTAAGTTTATTCTTTCCAACAATACCTTTCTCCGAAAAAATATTTATTTTTATATTGCACAATTCTCTCGTATAACATTTGAAAACATTTTATAAGTCCAATAGACTTATTTTATCCAAACACTTAAGAGCTTATTTTTTAAATAAGACGAAACATCTTATAAGATATAAAAACTTATAAGAGCTTTTAAATAAGCTTAGCCAAACACCCTCTAAATGAAATCTAACATGTCATATTATTCAGTTGCTTGAAGTAGAAGAAAGTACGAGACTTGGAAGCCAAGGCATTGAATCAATCAAAGCCCATCCGTGGTTTAAAGGCGTTGATTGGAAAGGATTAGCAGAACATAAAGTTTTTGCGCCTCATGAAATTATTTCGCGCATAAATCTGTACTTGGAAAACCAGTCTGCAGTAACTTCAGTATATTCTCCACCCCGAGAAGTGGAAGAACTCGACACTCAAGAATGGCTTGAGGACTGGTAGACAACACAACAACTCATAGTTTTGTTTTTGCTCCCTCTTAGAAGAATTTTCCATGTCATCAAAATGTGCTTGTTGGTTATTATTATATAAATCACTCGTGTTCGAAAGTTCTAAAGGGTCCCACGTCTATCTCGTGTGAGTTGATATCTCTTGTACATGATTAAGGGAAAGCTGAGAAGAAAATGCAGCTCTACTTAGTCAATGCTGGCAGATGTTTGTAATTTTTTGACGCTTTGATTTTTGTAAATAGGTCGAAAATATGTAAGCGAGGGCCGCTATCTTTTTTTGTTTGCTTTTTACGTCTTTAAACTGTGAGTTAATTTCGTCATAAATTATTAAGCTTAGCATAAGTGATGCTTATGAAACTTGGTAGGTTTGTGTGGTGTGGGTAAGTATGATTGAAAGAACCCTTGAAGAAATTGAATAGCAATGTGTACAATGTTTCTTTATTACATTATATAATCTTATTTGAGAAATTTCTGGTATTTCTACATGTCATCCTTATTTCTTTTATGACACCTTTTGTGCTTTAATGCAACTGTATACCTTTAACAGTTTTAAATCTTTTCAAGAACAATTCATCTTCAACTTAAAACATACGAATAGCTTCTGGATAACACTTTAATCACATCATATTTCAACAAATACCTGTGGTGTACACTCCCAAGAGTTTCTCATAATCTCAACTCAAGATCATAAACAAACATAAGCCCATTTCTGTTAACATCCCGAAAATGAGATAAGTTTTAGAAGGCCATATAAAATCAAATGTAGTTTCCGTTTGGTAAATGTTCTCATAATCGAGCAATATGGCACCAAATGCAACACAAGCATTATGACACTGTTAGAGAATATATTTACTATTTTAGAATAATATCTTTCCATATCTTGTTGCTCATTTAGATATATGGTAATATATTATATATAGGTTAGTAATATTTTATTTCCTTGTTTGTAGGGTAGTTTAGGGTAAGTTACGATATCGGTAGATTCTCTTGTAATCCTATATATAGGTTCCATTATCAATAATATTATTTACGGGGTTTTATGTTTTTCAACATGGTATAAGAGCTAGGCCCGTTTTCTGAAAAAAAAAAAAAATAAATAAATAAATAAAAGAAAAAAAAAAAAAATTGGTTTGGAAAATTCAGTCAGGTAATTACACAATTTGGGATGAACAAGTGTAAGTCGGACCATTCAGTGTTTTATAAGCAGTCCTCATATGGTGTTATTCTTCTCGTTGTATATGTTGATGACATTATTATCACTGGAAGTGATGCTATAGGAATATCATCTTTGAAGTCATTTCTTCACAGTCAGTTTCACACTAAGGATTTAGGGTCATTAAAATACTTCTTGGGAGTTGAGGTGACTAGAAGTAAAAGAGGCATCCTTTTATCTCAGAGAAAATATGTCCTTGATTTACTAACTGAAACAGGAAAGTTAGGGGCTAAACCGTGCAGTAGTCCGTTACAGCCGAACTTGCAACTCACAAAGGATGGAAACTTATTTGAAGATCCAGAGAAGTATAGGAGATTGGTTGGCAAACTTAACTATCTCACAGTAACTCGTCCGGATATTGCATATGCTGTTAGTACTGTGAGTCAATTTATGTCTTCACCAACTGTTGATCATTGGGCAGCTTTAGAACATATTTTATGTTACTTGAAGGGGGCTCCTGGCCGAGGCATATTATATAAAAATCATGGCAACACTCATATAGAGTGTTTTTCTGATGCAGATTGGGCAGGATCTAAACTTGACCGCAAATCAATTACAGGCTACTGCGTGTTCTTTGGAGGAAATTTGGTTTCATGGAAAAGCAAGAAGCAAAATGTTGTATCTCGCTCTAGTGCAGAATCGGAGTATAGAGCTATGGCTCAGTCTACATGTGAGATAATGTGGATATATCAGTTGTTAACAGAAATTGGTGTTCAAGTTTCAAAGCCGGCAAAGCTTTGGTGTGATAACCAAGCAGCTCTCCACATCTCTTCTAATCCCGTGTTTCATGAACGAATCATATTGAAAAACATAAAACCCCGTAAATAATATTATTGATAATGGAACCTATATATAGGATTACAAGAGAATCTACCGATATCGTAACTTACCCTAAACTACCCTACAAACAAGGAAATAAAATATTACTAACCTATATATAATATATTACCATATATCTAAATGAGCAACAAGATATGGAAAGATATTATTCTAAAATAGTAAATATATTCTCTAACACTCCCCCGCAGTCGAAGCGTGAAAATCTTGAACAACGAGACTGGAACAGAAATCGTTAAACACCCAAATGATACCATATGCCAAACTCAACTGGAGGGCATACAAACGCTGAAAAATCAGCCCAAATCAGCATTACTATGCTGACTAAACCCAGAAATCCAAATCAGCATCACTGTGCTGACAAAATCAAAATCAACATCACTCAATTGACAAAACCCAAATCAGCATCACTCTGCTGACAAAACCGATGAACGTCGAAAATCAGATCGAGCCTCCCTAGGGTAGAGGTGAACGATCGCGTTACAAAGGTGACCAAAGTCAAAAAATCATGAAACCCTAGAAGTTGCGCTGGACGGGGTCGGCGACTTGAACATGGCTCGAAACCATGGCTCGAAACCATGGCTCTGATACCATGTAGAAAAAGATGAACTAATTTACTTATATTTCATTCAATAGTAACACCTTATTTATACACAAAAGCTATCATCTATATTAGGTAACTGAATAAATCATATATCTAAATATCTGCCTAAATATATTATTTCCTACTTTAACAGACACCAAATGCAAGATAACGCTGTAAAAGCAAAGGTTCTCAGGGACACCCCTGAAATAGATTTACACGGGCCTTCATCTGATGCCAGAAACGCTTTTAAGCCACAAAAGACGCAATCAAAGAACAAACTCAAGATTTCAGTAATATCATTGGGATTACCTGTACTCCTTCCAAGATGTCAACTTTATATCTAGGAACTGCTTGTGGTATAGATCGGTAGCCCCTTAACCTTCGTCCCAGTTCATAAATTTAAGCAATCAACTTAATCACGTAAAAAATACCTTATACCATATAAACAGTAAGTACCAGCTAAAGAAATCAAGTTTGAAGCAGATACACAAAATACATGCAAATCATACATACAACAAAGACATTCGCCCTTGCACGAGAGATGCCCAACTTTATTCACCAAATAAAATAAAAAAAACGCATTTCCAAAATCAGCTTTGAGCGGATGTCGCAGGATTACTACCGGGGAACGATGCTATAGCAGTGTCATCATTTGGAGTGGTATTTTCTTCGGTAGCATGGCGTATGAATTCTTCAGGAGACATGTGAGAACCGTGACAAGCACAAACGATCCTTATCTGAGTAGGGCTAAACCTGTATGTCACACCTGATATTGTCCTCCCGTTGGGGCCTGATCCAGTGGTGGACACCCATGGCAGGTTAGGGTAGGTCCCACAACCTCCGAATTTCAGTTCCGCTGCAATACCGGGCCTTATAGCTGGAAATTCAGAAGGAATTGTTTCTGGCTTAGGCTGTTGATCAGATGCATCTTTCACATGATCAAATTCACCGACGTGCTGCTTCCCATTACTTTTTCCGTGATCTATAACTCTCCCATCATATTGTGTAGATTCGGATGATTTTTGCGAAATATTGATGGGCAATGTACCTAAACGAGATCGAATAAAAACTCAATCAACATTTATATTCACAACTAAAAAGACATTGGTTATTTATCACAGATTCTTATTTAAGGAACAATTGAGGCAAACATCTTTCACAACGACTTCACAATTGGCCAATTTCGTTTTTAATTAACATGCACTACAAGCTTGTAAAAAGAAAGTGATAAACCAAGGCTAAGTTGGAATAAGAAGACACAAATTTGTAATTTCTAAATGCAGAGAAGCACATAAGTAGCAGAAATGTTTTTAATATATAAGCCCATTTGCAATTTGTCAAGTATTTCTCTTCATTGAATTTTGTAACAAATACATATCATTCTCGTATCTGTTGGAGTTGCTAACATGTTTAAGTCAATTCGAGCATCATGTAAGTACCAAAGCAGGGACTGAGGTTTCTGAGTTTCAACTACAACTAGAGAGATTCGAAAACAACTTACATATTTGTAGTTTTGAATCTTATAAATGATGTTAAAAATTATAACTAGTGTAAAAATGAAGTTATAAGACACCTAAGCTGAAAAGCACATATATTTCCCCATAAGTGTCCAAATAAAGTGGCACACAAAACTGTCCTTTGACCTTTAGTTGTGACTGTTAAAATCACTGATTCTGTAATCAATAAAAATATAGGTGTATGTTTTACAAATTATATCATAGACAATACTTTAAAGTCGAAACAACTTGGATTGTCTTTCGGATGGAAACTATTACTCCTTGGAGCAAAGGAATTTATTAATTTTTCAAGCAAAATCCTGTGAATGATACTATAGCTGCTTCAGAAAAAATAGAGATACATTCTTTTTGCGAAAAATACAATTTCCTGTTTAAAGAAAAAATCAGTCATAATTAAGATTGACAGATCAAATTCTTGTCTGTAATACTAGAAGACAATAATGAATGACACATGGAACTCATGACCCTTAGTGCTCTAGCGCTCATTAATGGCCACGCAACACCTTGTTGCACTAACTCTTAACCATCGAAGAGCTACAAGCCCCATGCTTTTCGAGCAAAGGTCTTCACCTTGTTCCATATTTTACTAACAAAGTACATTAGACGGAGATAGACAAAGTAGAGAGATTTAAAGGAAAACCTTGAGTAAGGTTCCGGCCATCATTTTGAGTGTCTGGGTTAACTGTATTCCTTCCGGAATAAGTTGCATGAAGCTGTTGATGGTGAGAAACATTTCCCCGAGAATTATCCCTGTCTAACACTGGCAGCTGGACGGGGTTGTACCCAAACATTAAGGGATAATTAGAGGGGCCCATGGGCTGGGTACCTGGTCGTTCACCGCTCATCGCAGTCAGTGCATGCATCCTGCCAGGCAATGGATAGTTAGACAAACTAGGTGCACCACTAGCATTAGTATCCTTTACAGGTTGTGAGTAAGTGAAGGGAACCCCATAGGACATAGGCACATTCGATGCATTAAATTCCTTTTCTGATGAAATGGTGAACCTCTTTTGTCCTAAAATTTCTACACCACTTGGATTACTGATATCATGAATCTCTTTATCAGCCCTGGATAGGTTACCACTTGTTACAAAACGCTTTGACACATCATCCGGCTGGGGAACCTGCCTTGAGGTTGAACCATCCACTTCCGAATCTGCCACATCTTCATTTTCTGCAGTTGATCCCTCGTCTGTCGTTATGGAAATGTGTGATGTCTTGCTCTTATCAGTCAAATCAGGATGACTAGTTTCTCTCTCATGCTTCTTTTCTTGGTTCGTTTCGATAAACAGGTTTTTACGCTTTTCACCAATACCTGATCTATTTTCTTCTTCAATCTCAGTAGACCTACCATCATTTGTCATCCATATTCCTCCAGTGTTTGAATTCTTAGAAGTAGAACTTTCTAAATTGACAGAACTGCTACCAAAGTTATAAAAGTTTTCCTCGATTTTCAGCGGATGTTGTTGGGTCCCACCTTCTAGAAAGTTTTTGAAGTCGTTGATAATTTTGCTACCTCTATCACCTTCATCCGACCTAATATCAGATGAACTTCCATATTTATCTTTCAGTGAGGAACTACTTCCACCACAAGGTAAGGCTAAGCTCAGATCAAGGCTTTTCTCATCCTCCATTCTGTTAGGACCAAATAGTTGACTGTTCTCAAATATTTTACCCAATCACCACCTGCAGCAGAGTATTGATCCGTTGCCAGAGGAAAAGGTTAGTGAGAAACCATTTTGTCTAAATATTTACTTAGACTCCATCCATAGATAGGAACATGAGGCATAGAGCCATGCTACACCACTGTAAATGCTACAGCAAAAGGGGAAAAGAATGAGTTTTCATCTGGTAAATAGATTAATCACTCATTAAACCACTAAAAAGGAAGCTGCTTAACAACAAAAGGAAATTTACAATTAATACACAGATTCATGAAGCTAATCTGCTAATGTCAGGACAACATCAATCAATTACATGGTTCCACTACTAGTCTTCTTATTCACACGAAGCCAAATAATCTTATCACAGCGCAAGTGTTTAAAAGGTATACTAAAAGTGGAAGCTTAAGAGAGCATTTCATAAACAAATCCATAATGAAACTACACTTTAATGAGAGCAGGATCATAATTAATTTTATGAACCTTAATGAGCTATGCAGCTCACAAAGGAACTAGCTGTACTTGAACTTTTACAGTAACACTTGGACCTTGTCCGAATTAATACAATTAAAATTTCACAAAGAATATTGCCTTAATTACTACTTCACAAACTACAATCTTACTATTACTATATATATTAAAAGCATGGATATCGAACTGTTTCTTTCAATTATAGAAAGACTTTATTTCCCTTAGACACTCTTAAAATAATATCTTGATGACACCTACAAACAATAATTAGCAAAAAATGGCATTAACATCAAAATAAAGTCGTTGATCCCAAAAAGGACTAAGATTTAAATCCCAAATCTTAAAGAGCAGGATTAAAAATTTCAAAAGCACCTCAAGGCACACAAATCAAATATGGAAACTTGGTAAGAAACATCTCAACATGGGCGCTGCAGTACACGTACAGTGTACAAAAAAGGCAAAAATTGACCAGTCAGTATTTACTTGTCCCTTCATCAGAGGTTTTCCAACTCAGTATTTTAATTGAAGATCTTACAGTTTAAGAAGACGATGTATACTTACTTTAGAAGGTGGAGAGTAGCCGGAGAAAGGCCTAGCGGCGGCTGAGGCGGATGTGGGTGGCAGCGGAGAGAAAGAGAGAGCAATTTGGAATTTAGGGATTTGGGGCTTTTTCTTCACCTTATAGTAAAGAGAGAGAAGGGCCAAACTATTAAAATCTGAAATGAGCTTATGTTTTATTTTTTTCGCTTCACATTTGATCTAAAGATAATACGTCTTTACAAAAAGGTGGCTCTCAATAAGATGATACATTTGATCATATTTACTTTATGATTAGTAAAAATGAATTTAGGTGCTTAAGCTTATTCCTAAAAGTAGTTGAAAATTAAAAAAAATCAAATGAAAGTTCTCTACATACAAATCTAGTATTAATTACACAACATTTTTGTAAATCGTATTTTAGAAATAGTATTAGTGGCATTATCAATTGTAATTGAAAATAACTCAAAAATACTAGTCAGACGTGCATGAATTGCCAAATGAGGGGAAATCGACATATAGTTTCCAACAGTAATCCATTTAAGAGAAAATGACTGGTGTGATTTAATTTATGGTGCGAGAGTTAGATGAGAATTTTTCTATAAAAACCAATTGATATATTAATTGGCGCATTTCTAAGCACCGCCCACTTCGAGCTTGTCGTGCATAAAAATGAGGAGAAAAGAAAATTTAAAATAAAAAATCTAATAAATATTAAAAATAGAAAATTATTTGCGAAAAATATTTTTTTTAATAAGGGTATCTTTGACCTTGTATAAAAGTCCATAAGCTAACAAATTTAGGGTAGCGTGTGTATTAAAAATATTCTTAAGGAGGTGTTTTGTTATTGTTTTCATAGGGAGTGGAATGATAATAACAACTTTTCTAAGAGGTCACTTGCAATTTAACATATTAATTGAGTAGAACAAAAAACTGATTTTAAAGTTGCGAATTTGACCATGTTTTGACCAGTTTTGCCCCTAAAGCCCCAAAAATCATCAGTAATTCCGTCAAAAAGGACTAATGTGAAATTAAGTGATAACTTTAGGGATTCAAATGGAAATAATATTAAAACTTGAGGGACTACACCATTAAAAAGAGAAGGAAATTGAGAGTGAAGTGTGGAGGTTGTGTTCTGTTCTGGGAAAAGAACGACAAAAATGGTGAGGATAATATCAGCGATGGCCTCATCATCAATTAAACCCTACTCACTCTCCTCTCTCGCTCGATTCGGCGTTCCTATTTCCTCTCACGTTGCTTATCGTAGCCACAATTCGTTGCATCTCGCTAGTGGTATGTTTTTTTCCGCTGTTTTTAGCTTCTTTGTTTGTTAATTACCTGTATATATGTTGTCGTATGCCTGCTGTTATGAAATTCGTTTTCGCCTTCTGGATTTGTGTGAAATGAATAGTTGTTTTGTGTGTAGAAATTGGCAGTAATGTATATTGTTCTTTTTTGACTAGTTTCAGCGGCAGTGTGGAAGAAAATGAAGATTATTGAGATTTTTTTGAACTAACGTTAATTAAGTAAGGGATGAGAGAAGAGAGAAAAGAAAATTAGATGAGTTACTATGAAATTAGTCTGTTTGAAAGAGCAAACTTAGAGAGAAAGGGAGATAACTATTTTGTCATGTATAATACTTTCCTACATTGAGTTTTATGAGCTTATAATTGTTACTATGCCATTTTATTAATGTACACGCGATATAGCTATAAAGACCTTAGCGGCTAAGCCTAGGTGATGAACACCGAACACCCATTGCATATAAGGATTTTGCTTTTGCCACACCAACTATTTGCCAAATGAAAATGGTTAGTCTAACCCCCCAGTGCTTTATAAATACTACAGATAATTATAAAAAAGCGAGATTGTTTAAAACCAGTAGTGTCTACTTCAACAGAAATCTAACCCGCCCAAAGCTGTTCCTTTTGCCAAAACTTACCTGGGACATATAGTCCATTTGGGTCGAAACCGATTAAAACACTAGTACATGGGCCCTAGTGCCTATTGGATCAAATATTATAAGCTTGCCACCGTCAGCCAACAATATGTATACATAAAGTGGCAAGCTGTACGTGCTCAGTAAAATTCGAACTCGTGATATTCGCGTAAAAAGCTAGAGATTAATGCTAGATACAGAAATGTATGTGTTTATGGGCTGAATTAATTTAGAGTTTGTTGATGTTCTAAGCAACTGGCTTTGTAGAACAGAATTCTGCATTCTTTTCGTATCGATTTTAACAGAACAATGGCTTTCGTTTGGAAGAAAACAAAGTCAGTCGTGTTTTCTGTTTGCAAGCTATCCTATGGACATCTGAAGCAAAATAATATTTCAGCTGATGAATTTTTTAGTCTTTAGTTTTTTGCAATTTTTTTGTAACTATTGGTTAAAATCTTGAAGAATTCTGAAGAATAAGAGGCTTATAGTTCTATTTGACATTTTGGATGGTTTGTCCAATTCTCGGCTGTTTGTCACTCCATGAAGAAATGAAGATGCAGCCTACTGTGACTTAGCTGATTTAGATGGAGTATATTTTTGGTTGCAAGCCTTAAATTAACTGGCTTGTGTATATTGTAATCTATCCTCTCACTTAAATAAAAAATATGGATTTCAGCTGCTGATTGATTGCCAATCTCATAGTCTTGTTCCAAGTTCCAACCTGAAAGAAACTCAATCCTGTTTACTATTCTTATTAATCTATGATGATGATACATGGCCAATTTTAGTGTGTATTAGGGGAAGAAGTAATATATACACTATGTGAATCAATTACCGAAGTTGGTTTCAGCTTACAATTAAGAAAATCAGCAGAAGTCAGCTGTCTAACTATGATTGACTTTGCTTGTAATATTTCATTTTAATGTTATGTACATATGTATTATTGTCTAGTTGCTTGCACCAAGTTAATGAAAAATCTTGGTTACTGCAAAATACTTCATCAAGAGTCATTAAAGATTTGAGTTAGTTCCTTGTCATATCTCGTTTATTTATGCAAACCAAATAAGCCCTTATAACATATTTGGATGTTCTTCAAGCATTTACATGTCTATTATAGTATTTCAATCAGCACTTGATGGGAGTTAACAACATTCTTGGTCAATGTAGATGGAGAGGGGGGCATAAAATATATGAAACGAGGTCAATGAAAAAAAGTATTCAGCTTCCATCTGCAGTAATTCTTTATGATCAAGTATCAGAACATTATATTTGTGCTTTATCTACCTATTTGGTTTGTTAAGTTTACAATGATCATCAAGAGTCCAACATTACAATTCGGCCTAACTTTCTGATATTGGTGGAAGAGAAACTGTTGCTTACCTAATGCTGTCTATATTATCCAGCGGTGCCACAGTTGCAGTCATTTGGGCTTAAAACTACAAAGTTGCTCAAAGGGCAGAGTGGCAACAAATCTCTTAGTATTGCAGGAAGCGCAGCACAAGCAAGTACTACTACTGTACAAGATAATGTATTGGACTGGGTTAAAAAGGACAATAGAAGAATGCTTCATGTTGTTTATCGTGTTGGGGACCTGGACAGGACAATAAAGTATATTTCTTTCTAATATATGACAGACTGTTGATTGTTGCTTCACTAATATCAGACTGATTGCTATAGTAATTAAATGGTGACTTGCAGATTTTACACGGAATGCCTAGGCATGAAACTACTCAGGAAGCGAGACATACCAGATGAAAGATACACAAATGCTTTCCTTGGATATGGGCCTGAAGATTCTCACTTTGTGATTGAACTCACTTACAGTAAGCAATTGACATGAATATGCTTTGAACCATGTCTATTTTACTTGAAAAAAATTCTGTTCATTGATTGCCAAGTTGACTTAACGTCACAGCTGTTCTTTTTTATGTTGGTGTCAGATTATGGGGTTGACAAATATGATATTGGGGCTGGTTTTGGCCATTTTGGAATCGCAGTTGATGATGTAAGTATCTCTTGACCTATTGCGACTGTGCAGTAGCTAACCTGATGATCTGTCAATGAGAGACTCAGACTTGCACTTGCTATTGTTAAGCTGCACTTGTTTATTTCTTTAGAATAGAAGAAATATAGTTACATTGTGCCACCTACTATTTTCATTTCTGGGAAAAGAAATCAGATATATGGGAAATAAAATATATAAATGAATAATGGATTTGAACTTTCTATTTACAAAACCTTATTTCCATGAATAAGCGGAGTGCGATTTTTCTGTGCGCCATATCTTGACCATATTAGGAAAGTTATCTTTGGTTATTTTATTTTCAGTTCTGATAAACATTGGCACATGATATGATTCTTGATCTTTATTCTTTTGAGAGATATTATGTTTACTCTCTAAAGAATTTCATTGGATAAGTTAATCTCTCTCTCTCTCTTAAGAATTGATGGAATTTCTTGCATATTGATATTTGATGCATAGATAACGAAGACTGTAGATCTCATAAAAGCTAAAGGTGGTAAAGTTACACGAGAACCTGGGCCTGTTAAAGGGGGTAAGTCTGTGATCGCATTTATTGAAGATCCTGATGGTTATAAATTTGAACTTCTAGAGAGAGGTCCTACGCCTGAGCCATTATGTCAAGTAATGCTTCGAGTGGGTGATCTTGATCGCTCTATTGAATTTTATGAGAAGGTGAGATTACTTTGATGAACTATGAAATGCATTTAGTTTTGTCAATTTGCTGATTCATGAAGTGTTTCTTTCCTACATCATTTCCTGAAGAAGTTCTGCCCCCCTCTTCCCCCGCTTTTTGGCTTCTATGCTCTGTGTAATGTTTATAGAGTGATGTACTTTTTAGGCTTATGGCATGGAACTTCTTCGCAAGCGAGACAATCCTGAATACAAGGTAATTATGCTCCTCTTGTTTGGATTGAGGTGATAGAAAAATTGTGTTGCAGTAGCTAATTCTATTTTACTATTTACCACCCTTTTTATCTGTTGATATTGAAATTTAGACTTGATAATCAGTGTCTGGGAACTTCGAGTCAATTTTGCGCTTTACGAAACTCTGTTTCTTTGTTTCTTGTAAACTTGGTGGCGGATTTTGGAAGATTTAATTATTTAGGTTTCATTATTTTGTCTTCTTATTTTGAATTGATTAGGTTTCCTTGTTTATTTAATTTTTTGTTGGTTAAGTTCAAGTTGCTTAGGGTCAAGTATTTCCTTTTTATTAGGAGTCAGTAACTTGCAAAGAAAGTTAACTTATGATGAATAGGGGTTTTTATGTTTGTTTTTATCATTCTGTTTTGAATCAATAAAAGGAACGATCTTAGACTTGAGGCGAACTTTGGTTCGTTGGGCAATAATTTATTCTTGTTGGGACTTTCGAGTAATCAAAAGCATTTTCTGTTATTTTCTTTTCATTACAGTTACTTCTCTTAAAACTGAAGCTTTATAGGAGGAAATTGAAGATATTATGGATGTAGGAACACAGAGAACCTGATGTAAATTTATAGGTATATCAGTTGAAAGATAGTTGTAGAATAGAATTTTCTAGATGCACGTTGAACTCATCTTTTACTTTTTCTTTACTTGTAGCTATATGCTAAAATTAAATATAGGTTGCATTATGTGGCTGAGGTCTGCGTTGTATTATTTCGTATTTGTATTACATCTTCCAGGTGTAAGTTTATTTCCATTGGACCCTGATACTCATGAGACATTTTGTTGTCTGTGTAGTATACAATAGCAATGATGGGCTATGGTCCTGAAGATAAAAATGCTGTGATGGAGTTGACATACAATTATGGTGTTACTGAATATGACAAAGGCAACGCATATGCCCAGGTCCAGTCTCGTCCTCTGCCTAGCTTTCTTGATCATATGCTCGGGGAAAATTGCAACATTAGTCCCATTCGATAGAATCTGTTGCAATTTTAGTCCCAATGTTTACAAACTTGCAAAATTAGTCCTCTAGGATTTTTAGCAAATTTGGTCCCACCTCCTAAAAATTGAATGAAGTTTAAATTTATTACTGTATGTGCATAGAACGAGCCCAGACTAATGTGTTCCGTATATTTTCTAAAGGTTGGGACTAAAAAATGCATTCTACGGGACTAAATCTGCAAGTTTGTAAATAACGGGACTAAAAATGCCACAGGCGTGTGGCACTAATGCTGCAATCCCGCCTACCTACTATGTCTTCTGTAATCTGACAATCCAATATATCCTTGATTCATTAATCTTTTTTCCAGATAGCAATAGGGACGGATGATGTTTATAGAACCGCTGAAGCAATTAATCTATGTGGTGGAAAGATTACTAGAGAACCTGGTCCACTACCTGGTATTAGCACCAAGATCACTGCATGCTTGGATCCTGATGGCTGGAAGACGGTATGATCTTCGCTTGTTAACAGTTTTTTCATATCTAGCTTCTCTTATAACTAAATTTGTTTTCCTAAATTGGTTGTTTGGGCTTCCCTGCATCATTTTGTATAGTTATTCCATCTGATTTTTCATCAACAAAATTGCCATTGGCTATTTCAATTGCGGATTTAAAATAGTGTGTTTTTGCATTAAATTATATCTATTTAATTTAAAATGGAAAAGAAAGTATAGAAGTCGAACAAAAGTGCATATTAAAGGTTATCTAACCAATTGAAATCCTCATTGGTATGGATCTAATATGTGCAATTCATTAGTGGTGTCAGTGAGATAATTAGCTTCTCACTTTCTGCTCTGATTTGCTATATGCTCGCAGACCTATATATATATGTATAAAGATTGCTATTCTTTAAGCTGATTTGTGATCAAATGAATAAATGCAAAATTGGATTTCCTAGCCATAATATCAAAGTATTGTCTAAGTTTTAAGTGAAACATGGAAGATGCTGTGAAACCTCATTTTAGTGTGATGAAATTATCTGTTTGTGTCTTAAAACATTCGTCAATATACTGTTTACTTCCTTCTGTTGCACATTGTAATCCCACAAGACATTGCTATAACTATGAGCTTATAGTATCTAGTCAATCTCAATTGAACTGAGCATGATGATCAAAGCCAATATAGGAATAAGCTGAAATTTCCGTATCTTTTTTTAACTTTTGTCTTGGATATGCCAGTAATTTGGGCATGTTTCGAAATTTCTTGATTGGCCTAAATGTGGCTTAGTGCTTCAGACTGATGCCGAGCTTAAATTGTGTAATGACGATATTATAGATTCCTCTTTTGTCCTTAAGATTTGCTTGTGAAAAGATATTAGTTCAATGGCAATAGCTCGAACGTATAAACATATACTACCGATTAGCTGTTTATGATTACGTTTCAAATTTTGCAGGTATTTGTTGATAATATTGACTTTCTGAAGGAACTGGAATAAAGGCCTGTATAGAATCTGTCATCATAGAGTCTGTAATGACAGATTGAGGAGAAAAACCTCTAAATAGTGTTATAAATTATGTTTTTGTAGATTAAATTACAGTGTTCCCTCTTGAGTTATAAACCAGCAGTCTAGTTGCATATATAATAATAATTGAGGTAATAATTATGGCCTATCTAGTTAAATTCTTTGTTTTTACCTTCAGCAAGTCTCCAAAACTCTTTAATTTCTCTCTCTCTCTCTCTCTTTTTTTTTTTTTAACTCTAATTACACTAATTGTCAATTTATGAAGTCTTAGTTCCCTATACCTGCTAATCAGTTATTTAGCTACTATCATGAATTCTAGTGTATCTATACTTATGGGGTAATGTCATTTTTATCCCTCAATTTTACATTTAATATAATTTTAGTCCATCTAGGTCAAATTGCGTCAACGCCTCAACTCAACTATTTATTTAAGACTTTAAGTGTGGTCCACCAATTTTCCATCAATTTGACCGAAAAGTTGATTTGATGCGCTGCATATGTCATATTTTGAATTTCATTTTAGTCCTTCAACTTTAACATGTCGCTTTAGTCTCTCAACTTTAAAATAACATTAAATATTTGTTAGCATTTTTTTTTAAAGTTATCATATGAATCCTTTAAAATATGACATGTGTGTGTCATGCGATCAACTTTCTGGTTGAAATGAGTTAGGGAACAATGTTGAAACTAAATGACGCGCCATCTTTGATATGCCACACGCCATGGCGTGCGCCTTGAAGGTCCAAAATGGCGCGCCATTTTAAAGTTCATAGTTAAAGCGTTTTTTTTGGGTCAAAACCGATGTCAATTAGTCGAATATGTAAATTAGTGATAAAATTTGAACTAGGCACCAAATTGAAAAAAACTCTAACCTCTCATACTCTAGCATCTTCAAAATTAGGATCAAAATTAGAAAAAACTTAACCTATAGTTGTCAAAATTGAGTTAGCATATTTGGAGTTAGATAATTAAAGCATTATCGTTAAAATTCACATTGTTTCTTTATTGTTGCGTTGAAAGGCTTGACATGAGTCTTATTATTTTTTGTTTATTTCTTGAAAACCTTTTATTTATTTTTTTCGAGATACTATTATTGTCAAATAGTTAGTATATTATTAATTATATTAGTATATATAATTCTTTTATTTTTTTATAATTTTGGTTCAATAAGGCGTGGCCGCCACGCCGTGCCGTGTGACCCTTGTCGCACCATTAATAACTATGGTGTTTTTCAGTGCTCATTGCCCATATAGACAAACGAATATTGTGTTTCACGCGCTTTTCTTTTGTAATTTTGCCCGAAATGGGTCTCTAATTTATGTTACGGCATCACATTTGTGTTGTGGTATTTGGCTTTCTCTGTCAAACGAGTTATGTTATTACTAGGGGTGGTCCAAATTCATGGATCCAACTCAATAAAAGTAAGTTTTGGTTTTAAGTGTGCCAATTGTGTTGATTCTTAAATGAGTTGGATTTTATATATTATTCCATGTGGAATCATCTTTAATCTAAAAGAAATTATTAATAGATTCCCCAGGTAGGAACTGGAATCCATGTAAAATTCTAATCCTTAAGCACTCTTCATGCAATGCATCCAAAAGGATCATAACCAGATGTTGCCATTAATCGATCATTTATGTTGACGTACTTTAAAACCTCATTTTTCTCTGCAAATTTGCTTCATTCCAGTCTCACATCATAACAAAAGGGATATCACAAACAGACCGTCTTAAGACAACCTTAAGCAAATATGGAACCAAAGATTTTATGTTCATTCAACTTACCATTTACCAATCACAGAGTGGAAACATCTTCAGGTGACATAACTCTGCTCATTCCCCTATATTCCTGCAAATTGCAAACGTATGAACTCGCAATCCACAGGTAACAGAAATTCATTTTTTCACAGGGGTTACCAGTAAAGAACTAAGATGAAACGACTTCATGAAATCGTTATAAAGAGGGAACCAATTTGTAAAAGATCGTTATAAAGGTACACAAGCATCAATCTCATGAGGCACACCTATAATATAAATGGAAAAGAATAGGAAATTTTTTCAACAGCCACAATATAAACAACACAGACTCAAATGGTTTTTTCAAAAGAAAAAACTGCTTAAAATATCGTTCTTCTTACAATAAACCAAAAAAAAAAATCCAAATAGCTGCAATTAAATAGTACAATGTGTTGAAGAAACCATGCTCTGATCTCTATCCCGGGATCAACAGAAGCGCTTACTAATCAATATCAAGAAGATTTCTATCCAGAGCCTTTTAACAGCACATCAGCTCCTCTGTGGTTGAACATCACCAGATTGCATCACATTTAGAAATTAAGTCTTCATACAATGATCATCCATGTAATCTCATTACAACTTCATAATTTCACACAAGCAGGTAATGATGGCATAAGGATAACTAGCTCAAATCCACACAGCATATCGTAGCATTTCCACTAGATGCCTATCTGATAAGAAATAAGAAATAAGAAAAAAGGATGGGTTATACAGGGACACCTGCGTGAGACCGTATTTACAAAAAACACCTCAACATTTGAGAAATGATCATAATTTCCTCTACTGGTAAAACCAGATTATAGTTGCAGATTACAGCTTCACCCCATGTTTTACGAGTTGCCGATAAGGGGATGTATTGATAATTTGCAAAAATTCAGAGGACTCCTTGGTAATTACCCAATAAATAAGGGAGCATGCATGTAATTATCCCAAGAAAAAAAATGAATTATCTAACCAAGCCACTGATGGAAAAACAAAAGAATGTAATTACCACATCAATCACTTGGATGACGAAAGCGGCGTAGGGATGAAATCCAACTACTTGAAGGGCCATTGTTATCACCAGTTCCATGAGTAGCATTCGCTTCGGTAGATAATATAGCTTTTGAGGGATTTCCTTTTGTGACTACAGGAGGAGAGAATGAAGTGGAGACCATGTGGGCATTGCTCAAAACCTACAAATTCATGTGTCCAATATCACTGGAAGGTAAACAACTACAGATATTATAGCCTCAAACCAATAATTAAACAAAAACCAGTAAAAACATTAAATGTATCATCCACCAGAACAGTAGATTCATTCTTGAAGCAGTCAAAGAAAAATGAAACATAATAATACTGTTTTTATTTCTCAATCAACAAAAAAAACTCGACATACGTTTCTATCAAGAAGATTTCCAGGAGTAAAATTTCTATTCGTCGGAGATTTGAATTGCATGTGAATGCCAGGACTAGTAGCAGTGTTGTTTGACCTCATACGTTCAACCAAATCAGCTGAAGGAGCAATACGGCCTGCACACAAGTACATCCAAGTTGCAGAATCAGCATTCTCAGTTTATATAAATATAAAATGTTAATCTCCGGCATGGATCTATGATACTAAATATAATAAACCTATAGTTCTCGCTATTCTTAATTTTTTTATTTAATTTGAAGGTTCAGTTTTCAGCATGGGCCTCAAAATCATGTCAGACTACCTAGGCTCCAAAATCTGAACCTAAAATAAATGTGCGTTTCAAGAAATATTTGCATTATATGAATGTAAAATAGCTACATCTCGCGGCCATAATTGAAAGATTGGATTAAACCACCTGAACAACCTCGAAACAAATTCCTCTAGAATGAAACTTATTCTTTTTTCTTATAGCATAAAAGTTTCTAACCTTCATGCTTTTCTGCATTTTCAACAGCTGCTCGACTGCTCTCTCCAGCGGTTGGCTGTTAGCAGTTCAAACATTAAACGAGATATAAGTATGATATTGATGTCAGTTTTATGCAAGGAGAGACAGCAGAGTTAGATTTAGTGCATGCAGAAACATATTAAGGAAACTACTAATAGTACCCGTTGCTGTGTTTTATTGATTTGTGCCTGCTGATACTTAAGAATGGTCCAGTCAAATATGTAATCAAACTCATAACCTGCAAGTGGCATCAGAAAATACTAATCAATACCTGAAGACATAAAACTGAGACACAGCATGATATAACTATATCTCCTACTTCAGTATAACATTCAAGTTAAAATCCAATACGCAATACCAATACCATCTCTTTGGATGAACTTGTGTGAAGCACATTACGTACACAGACCTGGAAAATAATAAGAGTTTGGAAACTGACCTTCACGAGTAAACAGTTCACGAAACAGGCGTTTTAAAAATCCATAATCAGGCCTTTGGTCAAATGTCAATGAATGGCAATAGTGAAAGTACGAAGCAAATTCCACGGGATGAGACTTGCACAACACCTATTGGAAAAAAATTAGTACAAAGGATAGCAAACGAAACTGGGACTAGTATAAAAGATGTAATCAAAATGCACACACCTCAATAGGAGTTGATAATTTTTTCTCACAAATTTTGTCATACTTCTGCTTCTTCGTGGCAGCTTTCAATCCCTGCCATGGGAGGCTATATGCAGACTTGTGGTGGGTAAAAATGAAACTGAGACAATATAAAAAGAAAAAAAAGCAGTTAAAAAAAGGGAGAATGGCAAAGTATTGGCAGACCTTCCTCTCAAGAAGTATAGAAGTACATATCCAAGAGACTCTAAATCATCCCGCCGGCTTTGCTCTGCAAAATAAACAAGATGGAAGTAGAATACTTATCATAACAACCAGTGTTCATATTCCTTGCTATAATTAAGCATAAAACAAAAGGATAGAAAAATTGTTTCTTGGCTTACCAATCCCAAGATGGGTGTTACAACTTGCATAGCGTGCAGTCCCTGTCAAATTTTTATTTTCCCTGTAAGTCAACAGTAAAGTACAAGATGATGATGAAAACCAAGGCAAGCTGATAGTGACATGAAATTGTTGAGACAAACCATAAAACTGGAGCAAATAAAAGAGAGAGTCTAGTAATTCAGTTTGGAACAACATTTCTGAAGAATATGGTTTTTAACCAATATAATATTTGGAGCAATTCTTTCACGTTGAATTCATAGGTTGAATGTTCAAATATTTGAAAAGAGTAAAGAAAAATTATAATCGGAGCATAAATAGCATTGCAGTAGAACATCTGCAGAAAAGTACCTGTAAGGAATATGCCGGTTCGTCGATGAATCTCGATATCTTTTAGCGAGACCAAAATCAATAATATAAACCTTAAAGTGCGAAAAGAGAAGACATTTTTAGAAGGAAAGATGGAGGGCATGAATATTACCGATGTCGATGAAATATCAAATGCAGTTTACCTGATTCGCTTTCCGAGCAAGACCCATGAGAAAGTTATCAGGTTTGATATCTCGATGCAGGAATCCTTTAGAATGTACAAATTCTATCCTCGTTATCTGTATAGAACAAAAGTCCAAAGATTTCAGATCCAAATAATGTGTGAATAATTTGCAACACAAGCTGACAAAAGAGAAACCCATGAGCAAAACTTTATGTATGATATTACCATTTGATCCGCTAACATTAAGACGGTCTTCAATGATAACTTCCTACCACAGTACACAAAAAGATCCTCAAGGCTGGGACCCAGCAAATCAAGGACAAGAACATTGTCTTCTCCATCAACACCAGACCATTTTATGCTAGGTATACCACCTAAAGAGAGATACAGGTAATCTTTCAAAATATAATGTTTGAAAACACATATAAATAAACCCACATAAACAATTGCAATATGCTCATGTTGCCATTTTATGCCTACACGTGTACATAAGCTAAGAGCGTGAATGCAACAGGACAAATATTGATGTCAGACTCACATAAATGTCGTGTTCATGCCATGCAAGCAAATTGACTAATGTAATCTGAGTTCAACTATTGTAAAAATAAAAATATGCATATGAGTGAAATAAGTTCTACATGTTCCGCTGATTGCATAAGGTACTTTAAGCTGAGATTTAATTTCAAACAAATACTTTAGGGGCTAGGGCTGAAGGCATTTTGATCATGATATAAGAAATTGTATGCTAGCTTTCATTCTAGATCACAATAGTTATGACGAACATGAGTGGTATTATTTGCTTGACGCAAAATCAATTTTTGACTTCCACTTACGGTCTAAGACTTGTTAGAGTCTTAGACACGGACTTAATAGTAGCAATGAACAGCATTATCGAGACACTGTCTTTTGTTCCCTTGGCTATAAATGAATATAACTACTGCAATAATTTCAGATATAGCAAATGACGTGTGAGGGTATTGAATAAGCCGATACTTAAGCCATCACATAATTCACATAACTGATGCACAAATAAATAGAAATGCATGCCATATAGATCACTTTGCTTGCATTACTACTTACTTCCTCCCTGAATAATGTTGTATAACTTGGCCTCGTAAAGAAGTTGTGGATGCTTAGTTTTATTATTTTCCTGCAATGGAAAACAAATGGCAAAAAAGCACTTTGTTAACAGCAAGTTGTAGATTGATTCAAACATAGAAATGGCTAAAAATTCTTAAAAGCATTCAATTGGGCACCAATTTCATCAAACTGAAGGGAAGTCCAAGTAATAAGAACAAGTAAGCAATTGCAATTCTAAAGCAAATCTTTTTTTATTTTTGGAAGAAAACAATATCAATTGAACTGCTACACATGCAAGTATCCATTCCACTCCATAAATAATCCATACTGAAATTTAAAAGCTCAATCATTTCACAAAAAATAACATGAAAAAAAATCACTTCTTTATTTCAAAACTTACGATCTTTACAGCGACGATCTCAAAAGTATCGACATGTGTAGCTGCACAAGCAAAGAATTAGCAAAAACCCAGTAAATGAAAAACCAATAAAAAGCAAGTATACATATATATACTCAATTAAATTTTTTTTAGAAAAAAGCTGACCCAGAAATATTTCACCGAAGGATCCGCTGCCGATCTTACGGCCGAGCTTGAATTTACCTCCGACGATCCTTTCCATCAGAACAAGTGCTGCTTAGATCCAATCTCAATTACCATGAATCAATTCGAGTTTTCTTCGTTGTGTTGCAATTTGATTATAGGTGGAAAAACGACAGAAAACAATAGGGCTTTGACGAGTTGTACTCTCTCTGACTAACGTTACGGCTCACCAGGGCTGGCAAAATGATGGTAAAGTGGATAGACTTGCCACGTGGATTTCATAATGAATGGGGGTTATTTTGGTAATTTTAGTCGATAATTTTAATAATTTCCATTTCAATAGAAATTATAGTATAATTACTAATTAGGACACGGTTGATATGCAAGAGTGAAATAGGATCTGATTGAAATAACGTAAAGAATGACTACCGTGTATATTCTATGTTTAGTATGTTGAAGGAATGAAATCTACGTTTTTTATTTCATTACAATTAGACGATTGCTAAATAGGAATGAAATAAAATTATTTCTAATAACCACATTACCCTTTATTTGAATTTAATCATATAACTCACGCAAATATCAATATGTGTCTAAGTCTTGTTCTTAAAGGCTAAATTATTTTTAAAATTACACTTGTTTTGCCGCTATATACATTTTCATGTCTAAATTTATATTTTTTTCCCAATATTAATGTGTATATACATAGTCATCTCAATAAAAACCAATGTTTTGAAACCCAGCCCGTTCAGTGAACCGGAAAAATGACCGGGTCACGGGTCATTGGTTCAACCGTTGGGTCAACCCTGGTTGAACCGGTGACGTCATAATTATGTAATAAATAATAAATATAATTATATTAATAATATAATGAATTAATAAATACACATATATCTCATGTTTAAAATTGTACATAATATAAATTAAATTAAAATAAATAGATCCTAATAAAAACAAAAAAGAATAAACAAATTTAGACAATGTAGTTTCCTATTTAAATCAAATAATAGTACAAAATAGGATTTTTATTTCATAATCAAAGAATAGTACAAAAGTTAAAAAATATAATATAATAAATGTTAGTATAAATAGACAAAAACACAACAAACCCTAGGTTTACCATAATAGCCGCCGCGCTCAGTTCTTCTTCAACTTCTCTCTACTCTTTCTTTCAATTTTTCTAGTTTTCTTTCTTCTTTTCTCTTCTAAACTTCCATTGCTAATTAATCTATTTCCCTTCCATTTCTAAGTAGTCTATTTCGTACCCTTTGCTAAACAGTAAGCATGACTAACGATTTCTACAGTCTAATTGTTGAAAATTTTGAGATTTCAGAAAGAAAAAAAAAGGAGAAAAAGGAATCAACAACCGGTTCTATCAACCCATTACCGGTTCTGACGGTTTAACGGTTCAACCGCCGATCTGAACGGGTTTTGACCAAAAAGGGCAGTTTTTGACCAAAACGATTTCGATATTTAACCCGGACCGTTTTGAAGACCGGTTTCCGGTCCGTCCGGTTCGACCGGTCGGTCCGGTCCGGGTTTCAAAACCTTGATAAAAACATGAATCTAAGAACAAAGCATAATTCATATTTATTTCAACAATACTTAACATGAAGGATTATTATAGTTAATAACAATCAAAAGCTTTCAATAAAATATCAAAACAAATTAAATTTATAACCGTTTAATAGTGCTGCAACATGGCCAAATAAATATAACTACCATGAACTTAACTGAAATTAAAAGTCAAAACCAAAAATCTTCAAACATTATAATAGCTCCCACCAATTGCTTTTTATTTTCATCAGTCATGCTAAAATCTAAGTCAGTTAACTCGTGATCACGCGCGACCTGACACACAATTTTAATAATTTCACGAATCGTAAAATTGGGATATTTCTTATATTTGAACCACTTTTGTGTCTCTTTTTAAAAATTTCAGCATCAACTCCAATTTCTTTGCTCCAATTTTTCGCTAAAAACTTCACTAGCCTTAGCAACTTCATTTTCAATGACTTAGCAATTTTATTTTCAATGACTGAAGCGGCTTCTTTAATGTTATCGGCTCATTATCGTCAAATTATCTCGACTTCGACATTTATTATTTTGATTGTAAACTCTAGCTTTTAGGAGAATGCAACAAAGAGAATGACGTAGAAGCATCAATATGATGAAGTCCACTTTCCTTAACATTTTTATTGGTATTATTTGCTTATTTCTCTTTGTATATTTTCTATCATATTAGTAAGACCTTCGGACCGATCTTTTCCAAAAATAATAAGTCATCATAAAAGCGGAAGAACTTGTTTTGCCAACTAGAATGAGAAGATGGCTCTGCAAAAATTCAAATTTCAAAATATATCCAGCATCACAAGATTATAAGAACCTTAAAATATATTAACAGTTACGAGTTAGTTTGAATTATATTATCCCTAATCTATCAAGTAATCTTTCAAAATGTTTCGTTTATGTATCTTACCACGGGAACTGCCAAACTATTTCTCCTACTTATGAAATGCCTTAACCATTTCCTCCCAACCTGGCAACACATAATGATTACCATATCTTGCAAGCGCACTTCTAATACATTAGTAACAATTTTATTTTATGTGATCGATATCTTGGCTTGTCTTCTGCAAATATATGAACTTTTACATGGATGCTATCTAGATCTCCTAAGCAACCTTATTATTACAAGAATAAAATATTACACCACAATATATATGTATATATACTTATGTTAATTTATATGTAATAAATTCTCATTATCTTAAACCATTTTCATCACACATCTCTAAAGTTAAGAGGTACCATCTCATGAGTTTAAGTAATTCCCCTTTAAGACTAATAATAGTATTTATCACTTTTTTAAAAAGTCAACTAATTGTTCGCCGAACACTCAAAGTTATTATTTATTGTTCTTTGTTTTTTATGATGAACCAAAATATAAACACTTACTTAGTCATCCACCAACATATTTTGGTGGTGATATTATACTAGTGGCTTCAAATCTAGCATATATTAACATGTTATACATTGTTCGTAATTCTAAAAAATTTTGTTGACAATGTGTCAATTTTTAGAAAACTTGCATTATATATATATCACGATATAGATTGTATTAAAGTGTATACCTCAAAGTTCACTACATGAAAATTAAGTATTATAGTGAAAATATACGGTCTGATTTGAATCCAAGGTGTATAACTCTCTAAGCCTACGATTAATTTGGTCGTGGTACACATTTCATGTAGCCACGTTGACTTCAACCGTGGTGGAAAAGAATACTATATATTTAATCTCTAATAAGCCGTGACGGACGAACAAAATTTTAATCTACTATACTTTTACAATGCTAAAAGCCATGGTCTTTGCAATGGACAAAATATTAACAATAACTGTAAATCATGGTTGTTGGGTATCGGCTGCCGTCGATTTGAGTTGGCTCAGAAATCCCGAGCTCATTTCTATATTCGATCACACACAGTGTAGCATGTAGGACACTCAGTTTGCATTCACAAAGAATCAAACACCCAAGCCCTAATCACCCCGGTAACACCCTCGCAAGAACTCTCACACTCGAACCCGAAACTAAACGTCACTAAGACAAGTCACGAAGACTATTTCGTAAGAGAGAAAAGCTTTCTATTACTCTAGTGTTTATTGGTGTTGTTGGTGTGTTTAAAGGAGTGGGGAGAACACCCTTTTATAGTGGTAGAAAGGAAACCCAAAGGTCACAAGTGAGAAACCAAAGAGACACATTAGAAGGTGAAGAGTCAAATGGGAATACCAAGGGGCTTCCAAGGGGTGGTGGGCTTGGGTTAATGTGGGGAGAACCAAATGAAATGGGCACACAAAGTTGGGCCAAACATTTCAACAATCTCCACCTTTGGCCCAACACCACTACACTGAATCAAATAGAAACGCGGGAGTCATCATCGCCAAAATACCTGCACACTAAACACACAGTTAGTACGGGCAACCTGCACACTAAACACAAAGTTAGTACAGATAATAAATAACAAGCACAAAGCAAGTTAAATCACAAAGAATAACATAAAGTTAAGCGCACATGACACAAAGTCAAACATTCGACACAAAGTCATGCACAGACACAAAGTCAAGCAAACATAAAACACATAAGCACAAGACCTAGTCAATAGGATCTAAGTTCAAAGTTCTCATGCATGAATGAAATTTCTCAACAGATAAGCACTTAGTTCCCATATCTGCCGGATTAAACTGAGATGGAATTTTCTCTAAACTCACAATTCCTTTTTCAACAATATCACGAATAAAATGGAACCTAACATTGATATGTTTAGTTCTATCATGAAATACTGGATTTTTGCACAGTTGAATTCCAGACTGACTATCAGAATAAACAACTACATTATCGTCTAGAAAACCAATTTCAGACAATAAACCTTTTAACCAAACTGCCTCTTTCAAGGCTTCAGTTATAGCAATATATTCCGATTCAGTGGTTGATAAAGCACCAATATGTTGTAATTGAGATTTCCAACTTATGCAAGAGCCACACAAAGTAAACACATAGGAGGTGGTGGATTTCCTATTATCTCTATCATTTGCATAATTAGAGTCAACATAGCCAATCAAATTTACACCTTGAGCAGACTCAGAAAATTTTAGGCTAACATTCGAAGACCCTTTAAGGTACCTAAGCAACCATTTCACAGCATCCCAATGGGGCATGCCTGGGTTAGACATGTACCTACTCAAACAACTTACAGTGTATGCAATATCCGGTCTAGTGCTAATCATCAGGTACATAACCGAGCCAATTGCATTGGAGTACGGCACTTTAGCCATTTCAGCAATTCAGAATTAGTCTTTGGAGACTGATCCTTACTTAACACAAAGTGAGCAGCAAGCGGCACATTAGTAGCTTTAGCATTAGACATAGCAAATTTACTCAAAATCTTTTCCACATAGGAAATCTGATTTAAATGCAAAATTCGATTCTTCCTATCTCTCTCAATGTTCATTCCTAAGATCCTTTTAGCATCACCAAGATATTTCATATCAAAGTTCTCACTAAGACATTTTTGAACATGTTCGATTGATTTTAAGCATGGACTCACTAAGAGCATATCATCAACATATATGAGCAAGAAGATAGGCATAGGTGCATTTTCTTTAAAGTACAAGCAATGATCATAAGAGCTTCTTTTAAACTTCAAAGACAACATGCACATATCGAATTTTTTATTCCATTGTCTTGGTGATTGTTTTAACCCATACAATGATTTGTTTAACAAACAAACATGATTTTGCCTTTTGGGGTCAACAAAACCATAAGGCTGTCTCATGTAAATTTTCTTGTCAAGTTCACCATGCAGGAAAGCAGTTTTAACATCTAACTGTTTCAATTCCCAGTCAAAATGAGCAACTAATGCAAGCATAATGCGCACAGTGACAAACTTAACAACAGGAGCAAAGATTTCCGTATAATCTATCCCCTCTTTTTGAGTAAATCCCTTAGCCACTAGTCTAGCCTTAAATCTAACTCTCTCACCCTCGTCTTTAACTTTATAAAGCCACTTACAGTCTACAACAGAACAATAATCAGGCTTAGGTACAAGAGTCCAAGTTTGATTAACATGCAAAGAATTCATTTCATCATTCATCGCATTTAGCCATTCTTTAGAGTTTTTTGATTTTAAAGCTTCATTATATGACTTAGGTTCACAATCGTCTGAAGTTTCAAACACATTGAAATCATGAGTATCAATATGAAAGTCATCAAATCTTATGGGTTGCCTAATGTTTCTCCTAGGTCTGTCCCTAGTAAGTTGATAATTTTCTAACTCAACATTTTCAGGCACATCTTCCACATCATCAGACACATCATTTACAGGTTCAGACTCATGCACATCAGAAACAGATACATCTGATTGCTCCACCTTAAAAGGGGCAGTGTCAGAAACAGGCAAAAGCACAGAAGTAGATAAACATGGAAAGTCAGATTCGTTAAAGACGACATCTCTACTTATTACCACTTTATAACCAGGTTCATCTCTAAGTCAAAGCCTATAACCCTTCACACCATCCGGGTAACCTAGGAAAACACATTTTTTAGACCTAGGTTCAAGTTTATCACATTTTTGATGAGCATATGCAGCACAACCAAATATTCGCAAGTTTGAGAAGTCAATTTGTTTACCAGACCAAACAGACTCAGGGCATTTACCATTTAACGGCACAGAAAGGGACCTATTGATTAGATAGGCAGCAGTACACACTGCTTCACCCCAAAACTCTTTTGAAAGTCCAGAAGAAGCCAACATGCTCCTCACCCTTTCAAGTAGAGTTCGGTTCATCCTTTCTGCCACACCATTTTGCTGTGGTGTGTAAGGAACTGTCTTATGCCTTCGAATTCCAGATTTCACACACAAAGTGTTCAATAAATTATTGCAGAATTCTAGCCCATTATCAGTTCTAAGATTTTTAATCTTTTTACCTGTCTGATTTTCAATTAACACTTTCCAATTTTTAAAACTCTCATAGACATCAGATTTTTGTTTTAGTAACAAAACCCACACTTTTCTAGAGAAATCATCAATAATTGACAGGAAATACATTTTTTCACCGTGTGTAGGAACACTGGCAGGTCCCCACACATCAGCGTGCAAATATTCAAGAATGCCAGTGCATTTAGATCGATTTGGGGAGGGGGAAACAGGAAAGCTGACTTTATGTTGTTTACCTTTCACACAAGATTCACAAAAAGGCATGCAAGAAAGCTTATAAGTACCAAACGAACCAGCTTTATGCAAAATTTCCAAACCTTTACTACTCATGTGACCTAGTCTACGATGTCACAGTTCAATTTTGTCTTCTTTGACAACATTCACAGAACAAGGCATAGACTTAGCAATGCAAACATACAAGTTATTTTTCTTTTCGGCTTTTAGAACCACTAAGGATCCTCTCATGATTTTCATCATACCCTTTCCCCACCTACCTTCTAGCCCATCATCTTCTAATGCAGCACATGAAATCAAATTATTGCACAACTCAGGCACATATCTAACATTTTTAAGTGTCAGACCAAAGCCAGATTCACACTTTAAAGAAATGTCCCCTATGCCAATGATTTTACACTTCTTTTCATTAGCTAAAGACACAAACCCATTATTCACTTCTTTATAAGAGCAAAATAAATCTTTAAATGGTGACATGTGAAAAGTACATCCAGAATCAACAAGCTATTCATTTTCACATAAAGAAGTAGAATGCACAATATTTACAGAAGACACATCACAACATTCAGTTACCATAAAGATATCACCATCACTCTCATTACTAGAAGCCTTATTAGATTGTTCTTTTTGTTTCTTAGGACAATCTCTAATATAATGACCAGTTTCACCACAATTATAACACTTTCTGTTATTAGACCTCGACTTAGATCTATTGCGATTTTCTTTTTTATTTTTTCACGATCTTGACCAGTTTGGTTATTGTTGGACTTTTTATTTTTAGCCCTCCCTCGAACAAACATAACCTCACCATGATTTTTACTACTCGGATTAGTTCTTAAATCCATTTCTTTGCTTTTTAAACCGTTTACCACAGTTTCAAGGCTAACCTGATCCCTACCATACTTAATAGCAGATTTTACATCATTATATGTATCAGGTATGGCATTTAAGAGCACAATTGGAGTATAATCATCAATTTTTTATCACCGGTCTTTTTAATATCTTGAACTAGTTTTGTAAACACATCAAAATTTATTCAAATCAAGTTTGAATCGGAAAAATTTTTCAAGTAAAAACATCTTACTAGGCAATGAAGTCTCAGTATATAATTCTTGCAATTTTTCCCACAAATCTTTGGCACTTTTCTGATCTCCTACCTTTCTTAACACCGAGTCAGAAAGATTGAGAATAATAGATGAGTACGCAAGCTCATCCATTTCTGCCTTCTTTTCAGCAGTATCAGAATCAGAAAATTGGAGACTGATACATTTAAACACACGTTGTTGTATCAAAACTCCTTTCATTTTCTGTTGCCAAATACCAAAGTCTGAGCGTCCATCAAAAGGAGCTAGACTATAACCAGACATAGAGCCCATCACAAATCACACAGATTAAGTTGGCACACAACGGAAGCAAACAAATCACACAGATTTTTCTATTTCTATCAGCAGATAAATCCCAATCCTATCCGTTTCAAACGGTATCTAAACGAAAGCGGTAAAAGCGGTTCAAGCCAATTTACCTGAGCGAGTTCCAACCGTATGAAACTCGTTTTACCTGTTTCGTTCCTGATTTGGCGCACGTCGAGTAGAGGCGCGATGGGAGGCTATCAATGGATAGAAAAGCTGGAAAAACGAGCAACGAGCAACCACGGGCAGCCGCGACAAACGCAGACTCGTCAACGGGCAGCAACCGTGGCTCTGATACCATTGTTGGGTATCGGCTGCCGTCGATTTGAGTTGGCTCAGAAATCCCGAGCTCGTTTCTATATTCGATCACACACAGTGTAGCATGTAGGACACTCAGTTTGCATTCACAAAGAATTAAACACCCAAGCCCTAATCACCCCGGTAACACCCTCGCAAGAACTCTCACACTCGAACCCGAAACTAAACGTTACTAAGACAAGTCACAAAGACTATTTCGTAAGAGAGAAAAGCTTTCTATTACTCTAGTGTTTATTGGTGTTGTTGGTGTGTTTGAAGGAGTGGGGAGAACACACTTTTATAGTGGTAGAAAAGAAACCCAAAGGTCACAAGTGAGAAACCAAAGAGACATATTAGAAGGTGAAGAGTCACATGGGAATACCAAGGGGCTTCCAAGGGGTGGTGGGTTTGGGTTAATGTGGGGAGAACCAAATGAAATGGGCACACAAAGTTGGGCCTAACATTTCAACAATGGTCAATATTTTAATCATATTTAAAAATATCACGATTGAAGTCGAGACAAACCGTGGTCAATCAATTTAATCATGCATACTTGTTAATAAACTTTTTTTATGGATTAAATGTTTTAAGTATTATCCTGTAATAATCCTAATATCAATGATTTAATATATAATAATTAATATATAATATATTAATTTAGTGAATTTTATAAAAAGAATCTTTAATTTTTTTCAATGAGTGATCAAGATATAAAACAATTGATAATAGACTATCAAAGAAGTCATATAGTATATGTATAAAAAACTGTTGAATCTTATTAAAAGCAGATAAATAAATCAAACAATATTGAACTTCTGATCTTTTCATCTCTTTTATAATTTCAATTCGATCTATATGAGAATATTGAATTTAAAAAGCAAATAAATTTTTCTAGATATTGATTAATCAAATTAGATTCTTTATAAAAATTATTTGTAAGATTCTTTATAACTCATATCTAACCAAAATGTTGAATTGAATCTAAAGATTCTAATTTGATAATTATGTTTAAAAACTAAGATCAGATTTTTGTAAAGATCATTTATGGATATATAGTTAACAAATACGAAAAATTAAACTAAAAGTATGCCTTTTTAGCTAAGGAAGAATCATTTTGCACGATGTACTTTCTTTGAATTTAAAAATTGGAATTTGAATTTAGAACATTAAATTTTAAAGATCCCTTGTTTTTAAACTCGGCCTATTAAGAACTTGTATTTTTGCCTTTCAAAATTGGGTTGAACTTCGAACAAAAGTTTTGGAAAAAATTTATATTAATTTCTAATTACAAAAATAGGGTATAGATATTTAGTGACAAACATAAATCCGTCTCTAATAAAAGGATTTTATGATGGATATCTACTCTGTATCTCCTTGATGACGGATTAGCGTCATATATAATATCCCGTCTCATTTCTAAAGATGAATACGAAATTAGAGACGATTGTAGCGACGGAACATACTGTGGTCGCTAAGCCGTCACTAAACACTAATTTAACAAACAAACTTAGAGACGGACATTACGGTCATTAAATGTCACAACTAAGACGGATTTAGAGACAGATATAGAGACAAAAATAAATTGAGTCGCTAAAGCAGTCACTAAACGTTAATTTAAGAAACAAAATTAGAGACAGAAATAATCGGTCTCTAACTGTCATAGTTGAGACATATTTAGAGACGGAATTAAATGGGTCACTAAAACCATCACTAAATGTTAATTTCAGAAGCAAAATCAGAGACAGAAACAACAGGTCTCTAAATGTCAATGTTGAAACGGATATAGAGACGAATTTATAAATTGTTTATCCATCAACATTTAGAGACGCAATTTGATTTTTTTTCAAATGTGGACGACAGAAATAATGATGGAAAGATCCATCTCTATCCTTAAAATGTCTTGAAATAAAGAAAATTATAGAAATTGAGAGTTGAACACTTGAACTCTTGACCACCATTGTGAAGCTTAAGTGAAAACCATTTGTACTCATAGAAGGCAGATAATATATAATTGTTTTAGGTAGGAAATCTGAACAAACTCAAATGGTTTGTAATAATTCAATAGCTTATAGTTGTCCAAGATATTTTCGCTACTCAAATTCATTGAGAAAGTGAATTTTTTTGTCTTTAAATTTTTAAGTTTCATGATCTATTAATAATGAATTACATACAATTTTCTAAAATTACATAAATTTCTACAGACCAGATACAAGGATTTCACAATATATTGATATTCTTTTGTTTGTGATTTGATTTTAATATTGTATTAATTAAAGAGAAGAAAGAAAAAAATGCCACTAATCATATTTTTAATTTAGAAAATATATAATTAAATATTAGTGAAGAAAAATATGCATAATTTCTAAACAACATGTATAAACGACTTCACGAGTCATCAAAGTCAAACAATATATTTGTTGGTTTCATTATTTTCAATATTATTTCAGTCAAATATAGTTTTTTCAAGGATCTATAATATTTATATATCAAATACATCTATGAAATTAAAGAATTAATGTTAGCAGGGCAATATTTATTTAGATATGATTATGGCTTTATTTTTATAATAATACCAATAATGGAATCCAAAATGTGATGATAACCAGTATCATAATAAGAAAGAACTAAAACTATTATTCCCCTTATATTATATATTATTATTATTTACTCTATTGAGAGTTATAAATGTATATGTACACCGTATTGCTTTCAAATCTACTAAGTTTTTATTAACTCAATTTTATATTTGAAAAATGTATATCCAGTAATAACAAATTAAACAAAAAAAATGTATATAATAGTTAGTATGACAACATGATGTGTTCAGAAAAGAAATGTAGTTGGGTTCAGAATAAAGACACATTAAATGATCATAAGAAACAAAATGTAGTTGGGTTCAGAATAAAGACACATTAAATGATCATAAGAAACATGACCAAAATTATTTTAGAAAGTTAAGAAATAACAAGGAAAGGTAATAAGTTAGAAATAAGAAGATTACCTAAATATCAGATTTTATGTATAATGAAAATGTGAACGCAATTATTGTAGTACACAAAGAATTCAAGTAAAGGAAAGAAAAGGGAAAATAACATTGACATCCCTATATTATGACTATATATTGGTATCTACATCTCTCACGTTTGTTTTTTGACAATAACCTCAATTCCATCCACATTTTTGTTAACTTTTACTTATCATGACAAGAATGCCTTTTTTAATTGATTTTTAGAGGGAAATTGTTAAATAAGTGCCTTGAATCGACTATGGATTACTAATGGAACTCGGATTTGGGCCTGCAGATACGTGATGGGCTGAGCCCAAGTTAGATTAGTCTGTTAGTATTATAAATAGACCTGTTCGCAGGTTATTCTGTAATCTCTGTAATCTGAAAACCTAGCCTCTAATAAAATCGTTCTTCCTCTGCCCGTGGACGTAGCCAACACAACGTTGGTGAACCACGTAAATTCTGTGTCACTTATTTACGTTTTCTGTTATTTCTTTGATTGCTCGATTAATCCATCACAACAAACTGGTATCAGAGCCAGATCAATCGATCGGCTTTTCCGCACTTGGATTTTTCGGCAAGAATTGAAGATGTCTGCGTTTAACGTAAAGGTTGACAAATTCACCGGGAGAAACAGTTTTGGTTTGTGGCAGATCAAGATGCGATCTCTTCTGAAACAGCAGAGCTTATGGGCTCCGCTATCTGGAAAGACGAAGAAGAAAGATGTAGACGATGAAGAATGGAGTACTCTGGAGGAGAAGGCTCATTCTACGATCATGCTATGTTTGTCTGACGACGTGATCATTGAGGTCGCTGATGAAGATACTGCGGCAGGTCTCTGGTTGAAATTAGAGCGTCTCTACATGACGAAATCTCTGACCAACAAGTTGCTTTTGAAGCAACGCCTGTTCCGATTACGCATGCAGGAAGGTACGTCCCTTCGGGACCATCTAGATAAATTAAATAAAATTTTGCTAGATCTGCGTAATATTGATGTTAAAGTAGAAGATGAGGATGCTGCTTTAATTCTGTTGGTATCTTTGCCTGAATCATATGCGAATTTTGTGGATTCGTTTATTGTTGGGAAAGATAGTTTATCTCTGGAAGATGTGAGATCTGCTCTTCACACAAGAGAAGATCGTCAAAAGGCGTCTGGTTCCAATATAGAGAATCAGGCATCTGGTCTGGCTGCAACAGTTAAGGGAAGTGAAAAATCGAAAAAGAAAAAGAATAAAAAGGGTCCAAAACCTGATGATATTTGCAACTATTGCAAAGAAACAGGGCATTGAAAATCTGATTGTCCTAAGAAGAAAAAGCAGTCGGACAGAAAAGAAGGTCCTAGTGGGTCTGCTGCTGTAGCAGAAACTGATACAAAGTTTGAAGAGGATTTGGCCTTAGTTGCAGATGAACAGTCACATCGCAGGGATGTGTGGGTTCTTGATTCTGGGGCATCGTACCACATATGTCCGTACAGGGAGTATTTCTCGATCTATGAAAAGACAGATGGAGGCAGCGTTAACATGGCCAACAGTGCTGTCTGTAAAGTAATCGGAATTGGCTCAATAAAGATCAGGACACATGATGGTTCGTTCTGCACCTTGAATGACGTCAGGCATGTCCCACAGATGACTAAGAATCTGATTTCGTTGAGTTTACTCGACAGCAAAGGTTTCAGTTTCAAAGGTGAGGGTGGTGTTATGCATATCTGTCGAGATTCAAAGGTGGTTCTGACAGGCTTGAAGCGTGGTACCTTGTATTTTCTGCGAGGTTCTACGGTGACTGATTCCGCTGCGGTTGGATCGTCTGATGTTGGCCTCATTTATGGTGGAGATTCACAGTGTTCTGTGGCTGGCTATTCTGATTCTGATTATGCTGGAGATGTTGACAGCAGGAGGTCGATGACTGGTTATGTGTTCACTCTTGGTGGTTCTGTTATTAGTTGGAAAGCAACATTGCAAGCTGCAGTTACTTTGTCTACAACTGAGGCAGAGTATGTAGCGTTGACAGAAGCTGCAAAAGAAGGAATATGGCTGAAAGGGCTAGTTAGTGACCTTGGTCTACATCATGATCAAACTGTCGTTTATTGTGACAGTTTGAGTGCAATCTGTTTAGCCAAGGATCAAGTTCATCATGAGAGGACAAAGCATATTGATGTGAGGTATCATTTCCTGAGAAGTGAGAAGAGGATCAAGGTGGTGAAAGTTGGTACTGCTGATAATCCCGCTGATATGTTTACCAAGCCGGTTCCTCATAGCAAGTTTCAACATTGTTTGAACTTGCTAAATATCACAAGCTGTTAAGTTACCCTTTGGGGTAATTCTGAGGTGGAGGAAGAAGTCTGGCAATCGAAAGGATGCGTCTGTTTGGAGGATTCAAGTCAAGGTGGAGATTTGTTAAATAAGTGCCTTGAATCGACTATGGATTACTAATGGAACTCGGATTTGGGCCTGCAGATACGTGATGGGCTGAGCCCAAGTTAGATTAGTCTGTTAGTATTATAAATAGACCTGTTCGCAGGTTATTCTGAACATCTCTGTAATCTGAAAACCTAGCCTCTAATAAAATCGTTCTTCCTCTGCCCGTAGACGTAGCCAACACAACGTTGGTGAACCACGTAAATTCTGTGTCACTTATTTACGTTTTCTGTTATTTCTTTGATTGTTCGATTAATCCATCACAACAAACAATAGTTGAAATTTTCTCATTAAAATTAAAAGAAAAGATAACACCAAAATTAACCGGAATGCCATTATTCATTGTTAAAAGATCATAAAAAATTCTAAATCACATTAACACAATCTCATTTAAATTCAAAATTTTCAACTCAACTTTTTCAATTTTACAAAACTACATGTCAATCATTTCACATATTTTTATTCAAAATCATTTACTTTAATTTTATTTCTCTATCTCTTCATACCCTATATTTATATTTTATTATTATTTATTCAAATAATGTATATTTTATATATTTTAGTATTAACAAATCATTATTGATTTGATATATTTTTACATGCATGCATTTCACAAGATGTTCCAACTTTGAGACTGTTAAGCATCTATTCTCAACTTATATTGTTTCATTTATATATTTAAACAATACCAATACAAAAGGTGGGCGTCCATAAAAATATTATCTCCGAAATCTAAATAATATAACTTTAAGCAATCACTAACAATGAAGTCAATGCTAAACAAGATTAATCTTTCACATGGAATAGCCATGTCAAATATATAAAATTTAATCTTCAAAATTTAGAATAAAAATCTCTACCACAATCTTTTTATGGGTAAACTTCTTAAATTTGATAAATATATCTAAAACTAAAGTTTGTCAAAATAAATAAAAAATGTAGCAAAAAAATAAGTCTTTAGAATAATCACTAGCCAAACAAAAACCTCAGGCTAACAACTAAAATCCTAACTATCACTGCCTATAATAAGATATTTTTAAGATAATATATCAAAATCTTAAAACATCATAAACATACTACATTTGTAGGAATCTTATTCAAAAAAAAAAAAAAAAGAGTTCATTTCCAAAAAAAAAGTTTAAAATAAAATATTAGCAAATATTAATAAAAATATGAAACAAAATAGGCATATTAAAGATATTGGGTTACCTTACTGGATTCTTTTCAAGCGACGCCCTTCTCCCGCGAAAGCAAAGAAAATTCAAAGTTGATGCTTGTTCGAAGATGGGCACTCGAGCTTCAACTGTTTTTAAAGAAGTTCTTGATTTTTTATTTATAAATTTGATCTAAGAAAATAAATACATCAAGTGATTTGATTTCTTGCTCTACTAATATATATATATATATATATATATATATTTGAAATGTAGAATTCATGTTGGGTATCGGCTGCCGTCGATTTGAGTTGGCTCAGAAATCCCGAGCTCGTTTCTATATTCGATCACACACAGTGTAGCATGTAGGAAACTCAGTTTGCATTCACAAAGAATCAAACACCCAAAGCCTAATCACCCCGGTAACACCCTCACAAGAACTCTCACACTCGAACCCGAAACTAGGCGTCACTAAGACAAGTCACGAAGACTATTTCGTAAGAGAGAAAAGCTTTCTATTACTCTAGTGTTTATTGGTGTTGTTGGTGTGTTTAAAGGAGTGGGGAGAACACCCTTTTATAGTGGTAGAAAGGAAACCCAAAGGTCACAAGTGAGGTCACAAATGTGAAACCAAAGAGACACATTAGAAGATGAAGAGTCACATGGGAATACCAAGGGGCTTCCAAGGGGTGGTGGGCTTGGGTTAATGTGAGGAGAACCAAGTTCAAAATTGGGCAACACAAAGTTGGGCCTAACATTTCAACAATCTCCACATTTGGCCCAACACCACTACACTGAATCGAATAGAAACGCGGGAATCATCATCGCCAAAATACCTGCACACTAAACACACAGTTAGTACGGGCAACCTGCACACTAAGCACAAAGTTAGTACAGATAATAAATAACAAGCACAAAGCATGTTAAATCACAAAGAATAACACAAAGTTAAGCGCACATGACACAAAGTCAAGCATTCGACACAAAGTCATGCACAGACACAAAGTCAAGCAAACGTAAAACACATAAACACAAGACCTAGTCAATAGGATCTAAGTTCGAAATTCTCATGCATGAATGAAATTTCTCAACAGATAAACACTTAGTTCCCATATCTGCCGGATTAAACTGAGATGGAATTTTCTCTAAACTCACAATTCCTTTTTCAACGATATCACGAATGAAATGGAACCTAACATCGATATGTTTAGTTCTATCATGAAATACTGGATTTTTACACAGTTGAATTCCAGACTGACTATCACAATAAACAACTACATTATCGTCTAGAAAACCAATTTCAGACAATAAACCTTTTAACCAAACTGCCTCTTTTAAGGCTTCAGTTATAACAATATATTCCGATTCAGTGGTTGATAAAGCAACAATATGTTGTAATTGAGATTTCCAACTTATGCAAGAGCCACACAAAGTAAACACATAGGAGGTGGTGGATTTCCTATTATCTCTATCATTTGCATAATTAGAGTCAACATAGCCAATCAAATTCACACCTTGAGCAGACTTAGAAAATTTTAGGCTAATATTCGATGACCCTTTAAGGTACCTAAGCAACCATTTCACAGCATCCCAATGGGGCATGCCTGGGTTAGACATGTACCTACTCAAATAACTTATAGTGTATGCAATATCCGGTCTAGTGCTAATCATCAGGTACATAACCGAGCCAATTGCATTAGAGTACGACACTTTAGCCATTTCAGCAATTTCAGAATTAGTCTTTGGAGACTGATCCTTACTTAATACAAAGTGAGCAGCAAGAGGCACATTGGTAGATTTAGCATTAGACATGGAAAATTTACTCAAAATCTTTTCCACATAGGAAATCTGATTTAAATGTAAAATTCGATTCTTCCTATCTCTCTCAATGTTCATTCCTAAGATCCTTTTAGCATCACCAAGATACTTCATATCAAAGTTCTCACTAAGACATTTTTGAACATGTTCGATTGATTTTAAGCATGGACTCACTAAGAGCATATCATCAATATATATGAGCAAGAAGATAGGCATAGATGCATTTTCTTTAAAGTACAAGCAATGATCATAAGAGCTTCTTTTAAACTTCAAAGACAACATGCACATATCGAATTTTTTATTCCATTGTCTTGGTGATTGTTTTAACCCATACAATGATTTGTTTAACAAACAAACATGATTTTGCCTTTTGGGGTCAACAAAACCATCAGGCTGTCTCATGTAAATTTTCTTGTCAAGTTCACCATGCAAGAAAGCAGTTTTAACATCTAACTGTTTCAATTCCCAGTCAAAATGAGCAACTAATGCAAGCATAATGCGCACAGTGACAAACTTAACAACAGGAGCAAAGATTTCCGTATAATCTATCTCCTCTTTTTGAGTAAATCCCTTAGCCACTAGTCTATCCTTAAATCTAACTCTTTCACCCTCGTCTTTAACTTTATAAAGCCACTTATAGTCCACAACAGAACAATGATCAGGCTTAGGTACAAGAGTCCAGGTTTGATTAACATGCAAAGAATTCATTTCATCATTCATCGCATTTAACCATTCTTTAGAGTTCTTTGATTTTAAAGCTTCATTATATGACTTAGGTTCACAATCGTCTGAAGTTTCAAACACATTGAAAGCATGAGTATCAATATGAAAGTCATCAAATCTTGTGGGTTGCCTAATGTTTCTCCTAGGTCTGTCCCTAGTAAGTTGATAATTTTCTAACTCAACATTTTCAGGCACATCTTCCACATCATCAGACACATCATTTACAGGTTCAGACTCATGCACATCAGAAACAAATACATCTGATTGCTCCACTTTAAAATGAGCAGTGTCAGAAACAGGCAAAAGCACAAAAGTAGATAAACATGGAAAGTCAGATTCGTTAAAGACGACATCTCTACTTATTACCACTTTATAACCAGGTTCATCTCTAAGCCAAAGCCTATAACCCTTCACACCATCCGGGTAACCTAGGAAAACACATTTTTTAGACCTATGTTCAAGTTTATCACATTTTTGATGAGCATATGCAGCACAACCAAATATTCGCAAATTTGAGAAGTCAATGTAAAGAATTTGATAATTTCATCCATGAAATCAGAAGTATCGACAAAAGAAGATGAAGATGAATGAAGAAAATCTGGAACGGTGATGAATATGAATATAAGAGAAATATCAACTCTATTAGAACGAATAAGAAAACCAGAGAAAATATTATTGATGATCTTGGAGAAAGTAAAGTAATCTGAAAATACAAACTAAAGCTGAAATATATAGACATAAATCCTAACAGCTTTGTAACTAACTTTCCCGGGTGAACTGATATCAATCAGAAAACACGCTTCTATAATATATACACGCTTTTGTCTTCCAATACTCCCCCTCAAGGTTGGTGGCTATACAAATCCAAGACACCAAACTTGTCTAGCAAATACTCAAACTGTAATTTTCCCAAAGCTTTGGTTAACAAATCGGCCGGTTGATCTTGGCTTTTGATATAAAACGTTGCAACAGTACCATCTTGAATTTTGTCACGAATAAAATGACAATCTACTTCTATATGTTTGGTCCGCTCATGATACACCGGGTTAGTCGCTATATGGATGGCTGACTTACTATCACAATACAATGCAACCCCCTTCTGCTGCTTGACTCCTAAATCCTTTAGAATCCCAATAATCCAAACCAATTCACTAATAACTGTTGCCATGGCTCGATATTCGGCTTCTGCTGAAGAGCGTGAAACCACATTTTGTTTTTTCGTTTTCCATGACACAAGAGAACCTCCAAATTTAACCGAAAAACCCGTAAGAGACTTCCTTGTCATTGGGCAAGCAGCCCAATCAGAGTCACAATAAGCTCTCAACTGCATATCACCCTCTGCAGGAAACAATAGGCCAAGTCCCGGTCTCCCCTTTAAGTACCTTAATACCCTATGTAAGGCTTCCAAATGAGATCGTTTAGGCATGTGCATAAACTGGCTTAATACTTGGACAGAATAGCTCAGGTCTGGTCTTGTTAGGCATAGATAAATCAGCTTGCCAACAATCCTTTGGTAATATCTGACATCTGAAATCATAGGATCATCCACCTCAGGTTGTATAGCTTTGTCATAATCTGTAGAGGTAAACTTTGTATTTTGCTCCATAGGAATACTCAAGGGCTTGCATCCAATCATACCTGCATCGGTTAGTAACTCCAAAGCATACTTTCTTTGGTTTAAACAAATACCTTTAGAAGACCTAGCTACTTCAATACCTAAGAAATATTTAAGAGAACCTAAGTCTTTCATATGAAAAGTATTCATTAAAACAGCTTTTAGATTATCAATCAATGGTGCACTAGAACCTGTGATGACTATGTCATCAACATAGACTAATAAAATGACAATATCATCACCTTTAGTTTGTGTGAATAATGAATAGTCATGTTTTGATTGTACAAAACCTGCTTGCACCATGGTTTGGGTAAACTTTGTATTCCACTACCGGCTGGCTTGCTTCAGTCCATACAAGGACTTGTTAAGCTTACATACTTTTCCTGAATGCTCCCCCTTAATACCAAAACCTAAAGGTACCTGCATATAAACTTCTTCAAACAAATCTCCCTGCAAGAAGGCGTTAGTTACATCCATTTGATACAAAGGCCAATTCTTGTGTGAAGCTAAAGATATCACTGTTCTCACAGTGACATGTTTAGCTACGGGTGAAAAAGTCTCATTATAGTCCAAACCTTCTTGTTGTGTGTAGCCCTTGGCTACTAGTCTAGCTTTATACCTTTCAATGGTACCATCAGAATGATATTTTATAGCATACACCCACCTACACCCTATAGGTGTCTTACCATGAGGCAATTCCATCAAATCCCAAGTATGATTGAGTTCTAATGCCTTGATTTCAGTTTTCATAGCCTCTCTCCATTGAGGTAATTTCATAGCCTCATGATAATATTGAGGCACATAATTGTTATCAACAGTAGATAAAAGAGACTTATAAGAAGGACTACATTTGTCATAGGAAATGTAATCAGATATAGGGTGATCAGTTGAACAAGAATTAGACAATACATAGTCTTGAGACCACACAGGTGGTTGTGTAACTCTAGTGGACCTTCTTAAACCTGCAGCAGGAGATGTCTGAATAACAGGTGAATTATCAGAGTGCAACATAATACTTTGATTATCATCATTATCAGAATGAGGTTGAGAGACATAGGGATGAACAAATTCCTCAAAGAATGCAGTATTGTCTAGAGTAGAAAACTGATGATTATCAGACTCTTTGTTCTTAAAAGGAAAAATCTCTTCATGGAAGATAACATCTCTAGACACAAATATAGATTTAGTATTCAAATCAAGTATAACCCTTTTGATTTGTTGCATACCCCATAAAAACACACGGTTTAGACCTTGGCTGAAATTTGTCACTTTGATTTAATATCTTGGCATAGCATAGACAACCAAAGATCTTCAAATGAGAAAACATAGGTTTTTTATTGTAAAGAATACTATATGGAGTCTGTCCATCTATTAAAGGAGAAGGAGTCCGGTTTATAAGATAAGTAGCGGTCATAACACATTCCCCCCAATATTGAATAGGTACATGAGATTGGAATTTTAATGCTCTTGCTACATTAAGAATGTGGCGATGTTTCCTTTCCACTACACCGTTTTGTTGAGGTGTATATGGACAAGAGCTTTGGTGTATTATCCCTAGAGATTCAAACAATTGTCTGCATTCACTTTGGAAGAATTCCATAGCATTATCCGTTCTGATTTGTTTAACATTGACAGCAAACTGATTGTGAACAAGTACAAAGAATTTTTTAAGAATGGAAAGCATATCAGATTTGTATTTCATAAGAAAAGTCCATGTAGCTTTCGAAAAATCATCCACAATACTCAAGAAATATCTTTCATTATTGTAGGTAAACTCCTTATAGGGTCCCCATATGTCAATGTGTAACAAATCAAAGATCTTATTGCTAACATTAGTTCTACTAGGAAAAGGAGATCTACTATGTTTAGCAAGCGGACAAACTGGACAGTGGGTATGTTTATTAACAGTTTTAATACCCAATTCTGGTAAAAAAGAAAGCCTATTATAGGACATATGCCCAAACCTAAGATGCCATAAGGTGGCTTTATCATACACTGAATTACTAGAAGCAGCAGAAGCCATGACATTGCATTTTTCAGCATTGGTATTATGTTGTTCAGAACTTGACTTGTCCTTGGATGTCTCTAAGTAATAAAGGCCATTCTTAAGTCTACCAATCCTCTTTATCTGTCCATTCCAAATGTCCTGTACCAAACAAAAGTTGGGATAGAAGCTAATAAAACAATTATTTGCAGCAGTGAACTTAGAGACAGACATGAGGTTATGTTTGAAATTAGGGACATGAAGAACATCCTCAAGAATAAGATCATTATTGATTCTAATACTCCCTATATGTGATACAGCATCTTTATTACCATTTGGTAGGCCAACCGAAGTGAAATCTATTTTTGAGGGTTTATGTAAATGACTAAAGTAGGGTGTCATATGTTGATTGGCTCCACTATCAAGAATCCAGTCAGTTTCGATATTTTGAACATAATTTGGAGTTAACATACTTGTGTTACTTGCCATGTTAGCTGATGGTTGCTGATCTGTCCCATTGTTGCTATTGGACTGATTAATCATTTTGATTAGTTGTTGGTACTGCTGTGGCGTAAATGATAATTGCTGAACTTGATCAATCCTATCATTCCCAACAGATACATTTTCCTTTTCAGTCCCATGGTTATCAGTATAATTTCCTGACTGTGCTTGATTCGATTGATAGTTTTGATTCCAATTTCTTCCTCCAAAATTACCACCACGTCCACCCCTTCCATTTCTTCCCCCACGGCCACCTCTCCAGTTAGGTGGAAAGCCATGAATCTTGAAGCAAGTCGATTTAGTATGGCCTGTTCTTTGGCAATGTTCACACACCAAACCTTCTTTCTTTTGATTATTAGATGGGGTTTGAATATTTGTATAGAACGCAGCAGGTGGATCGGGTGTAGGAGTGTTAATCCCTCGTTGAGTTTCTTCATTCGAGACAATGGAATAGACTTGGCTATGAGTAGGCATAGGAGACATCATCAAGATATTCGATCGGGTAGAGCTGTAACATTCGTTCAAACCCATCAAAAACTGCATCATTTTGAGTTGACTGCAGAATTCGGTGTACTCTTTCGTAACTGTAGCAGATGGGGATGGAGTTAAGGACTCATATTCGTCCCACAAATGCCTCAATCTCGAATAATAAGTTGTGACATTGTTGGTTCCTTGGGTGATAGTATTTATCTCCCTGTATAGAGCGTACATCCTCGCCCCATTTATCTTATCGAATCTCTCCTTCAAATCATTCCAAATCAAGAATGCCGAGTCACAATAGACTACACCATGAATGAGCTCTCTGGATATCGACCGATGTATCCAAGATTTAACGAGAGCATTGCATCTTTTCCATTGGGCAATCAAGAAATCATCATTTTCAGGAAGGCTGCATGATCCGTCAATAAAACCGATTTTATTCTTAGCCTGCAAGGCTACCACCATTTCCCTACTCCACACTTTGTAGTTCTCTGCCCCTTTAAGAACATCCGAGACCAAATCTATATTGGGAGAATCCGATGGGTGGAGGTATAGTGGATCATTAATATCTATAACTTGCTTGGTAGCCATGATGAAGATGTATAGGGGAAAAACGTCCCTGAACAATAACGAAGAAGGAGAGAAGAAGAAAAAAAAATCAAACCCTAAAATTCAATACAGATGATGATCTGTATTGTGCAGCGGAAAGAATCACGAGATATGGATACAATGGCTCTGATGCCATGTAAAGAATTTGATAATTTCATCCATGAAATCAGAAGTATCGACAAAAGAAGATGAAGATGAATGAAGGAAATCTGGAACGGTGATGAATATGAATATAAGAGAAATATCAACTCTATTAGAACGAATAAGAAAACCAGAGAAAATATTATTGATGATCTTGGAGAAAGTAAAGTAATCTGAAAATACAAACTAAAGCTGAAATATATAGACATAAATCCTAACAGCTTTGTAACTAACTTTCCCGGGTGAACTGATATCAATCAGAAAACACGCTTCTATAATATATACACGCTTTTGTCTTCCAATAGTCAATTTGTTTTCCAGACCAAACAGACTCATGGCATTTACCATTTAACGGCACAGAAGGGGACCTATTGATTAGATAGGCAGCAGTACACACTGCTTCACCCCAGAACTCTTTTGAAAGTCCAGAAGAAGCCAACATGCTCCTCACCCTTTCAAGTAGAGTTCGGTTCATCCTTTCTACCACACCATTTTGCTGCGGTGTGTAAGGAACTGTCTTATGCCTTCGAATTCCAGATTTCACACACAAAGTGTTCAACAAATTATTGCAGAATTCTAGCCCATTATTAGTTCTAAGATTCTTAATCTTTTTACCTGTCTGATTTTCAATTAACACTTTCCAATTTTTAAAACTCTCATAGACATCAGATTTTTGTTTTAGCAACAAAACCCACACTTTTCTAGAGAAATCATCAATAATTGACAGAAAATACATTTTTCCACCGTGTGTAGGAACACTGGCAGGTCCCCACACATCAGCGTGCAAATATTCAAGAATGCCAGTGCATTTAGATCGATTTGGGAAAGGGGAAACAGGAAAGCTAACTTTATGTTGTTTACCTTTCACACATGATTCACAAAAAGGCATGCAAGAAAGCTTATCAGTACCAAACGAACCAGCTTTATGCAAAATTTCCAAACCTTTACTACTCATGTGACCTAGTCTACGATGCCACAGTTCAGTTTTGTCTTCTTTGACAACATTCACAGAACAAGGCATAGACTTAGCAATGCAAACATACAAGTTATTTTTCTTTTCAGCTTTTAGAACCACTAAGGATCCTCTCATGATTTTCATCATACCCTTTCCCCACCTACCTTCTAGGCCATCATCTTCTAATGCAGCACATGAAATCAAATTATTGCACAACTCAGGCACATATCTAACATTTTTGAGTGTCAGACCAAAGCCAGATTCACACTTTAAAGAAATGTCCCCTATGCCAATGATTTTACACTTCTTTTCATTAGCTAAAGACACAAACCCATTATTCACTTCTTTATAAGAGCAAAATAAATCTTTAAATGGTGACATGTGAAAAGTACATCCAGAATCAACAAGCCATTCATTTTCACATAAAGAAGTAGAATGCACAATATTCACAGAATACACATCACAACACTCAGTTACCATAAATATATCACCATCACTCTCATTACTAGAAGCTTTATTAGATTGTTCTTTTTGTTTCTTAGGACAATCTCTAATATAGTGATCAGTTTCACCACAATTATAACACTTTCTGTTATTAGACCTCGACTTAGATCTATTGCGATTTTCTTTTTTATTTTTATCACGATCTTGACTAGTTTGGTTATAGTTGGACTTTTTATTTTTAGCCCTCCCTCGAACAAACATAACCTCACCATGATTTTTAATACTCGGATTAGTTCTTAAATCCATTTCTTTGCTTTTTAAACCATTTACCACAGTTTCAATGCTAACCTGATCCCTACCATACTTAATAGCAGATTTTACATCATTATATGTATCAGGTATGGCATTTAAGAGCATAATTGGAGTGTAATCATCAATATTTTTATCACCAGTCTTTTTAATATCTTGAACTAGTTTTGTAAACACATCAAGATTTTCCTCTATGTCTTTATTCAAATCAAGTTTGAATCGGAAAAATTTTTCAAGCAAAAACATCTTACTAGGCAATGAAGTCTCAGTATATAATTCTTGCAATTTTTCTCACAAATCTTTGGCACTTTTCTGATCTCCTACCTTTCTTAACACCGAGTCGAAAAGATTGAGAATAATAGATGAGTACGCAAGCTCATCCATTTCTGCCTTCTTTTCAGCAGTATCAGAATCAGAAAATTGGAGACTGATACATTTAAACACACGTTGTTGTATCAAAACTCCTTTCATTTTCTGTTGCCAAATACCAAAGTCTGAGCGTCCATCAAAAGGAGCTAGACTATAACCATACATAGAGCCCATCACAAATCACACAGATTAAGTTGGCACACAACGGAAGCAAACGAATCACACAGATTTTCCTATTTCTATCAGCAGATAAAACCCAATCCTATCCGTTTCAAACGGTATCTAAACGAAAGCGATAAAAGCGGTTCAAGCCAATTTACCTGAGCGAGTTCCAACCGTATGAAACTCGTTTTACCTGTTTCATTCCTGATTCGGAGCTCTTCGGATAGAGCCGCGACGGGCGGGCTGTCAATGGACAGAAAAGCTGGAAAAACGAGCAACGAGCAACCACGGGCAGCCGCGACAAACGCAGACTCGTCGACGGGCAGCAACCGTGGCTCTGATACCACTGTTGGGTATCGGCTGCCGTCGATTTGAGTTGGCTCAGAAATCCCGAGCTCGTTTCTATATTCGATCACACACAGTGTAGCATGTAGGACACTCAGTTTGCATTCACAAAGAATCAAACACCCAAGCCCTAATTACTCCGGTAACACCCTCACAAGAACTCTCACACTCGAACCCGAAACTAGGCGTCACTAAGACAAGTCACGAAGACTATTTCGTAAGAGAGAAAAGCTTTCTATTACTCTAGTGTTTATTGGTGTTGTTGGTGTGTTTAAAGGAGTGGGGAGAACACCCTTTTATAGTGGTAGAAAGGAAACCCAAAGGTCACAAGTGAGGTCACAAGTGAGAAACCAAAGAGACACATTAGAAGATGAAGAGTCACATGGGAATACCAAGGGGCTTCCAAGGGGTGGTGGGCTTGGGTTAATGTGGGGAGAACCAAGTTCAAAATTGGGCAACACAAAGTTGGGCCTAACATTTCAACAATTCATAGAAAATTTTCTAGCTTTGAATGGGTCTATTTTTTGATGATATGAAAGGATTTTGGGAATGCATGAACTTACGTGTTGTTACAAGGCTTCTGAGTTAAGCCTTTAAAAACTCACATTGTTTGTTTATGTTTTCAAAATCCATTTTCATAATTTTAAATCACAAAATTCAAAATAAATTTAACCCACCAAATTTTCATCTCAATTCTCCTTTTTTCAACTCTACTTTTTCAATCTCCTATATAACTAACTATCACTCCTATACACATCACTTCACACATTTACCAATCAAATCATTTATTATAAATCATTTTTTCACTTTCTCTTTCATATTTTACAATGTTTTATCCATATTTTTTTTATTTTTAATTTATATAATCATTATAAACACCACTAACATAATTATTCTACACATCATCCATCAACCTATCACCATTGATTTGACATCTCTTACAACTTTCAACCTAATTTTAAAAACATAAACAAACACATACCATTTTCACACGAATTTCTATAGTACGCCATTCCCAAGAAAAATTTAAAATTTCATCTCAAAAACATAAACAAACATAGCCATATAGTTTGATGCGGCGTTCATTCATTTGTCTAAAGTCAATATATGGACTATTTGTTTCTTTTACTTTTAATTTTTTTTGGTTGTTGGACAAAATGTATTGGATTTTACGAATTTAGCCTTAAAAATAACAATCACAGAAAAATAGTCGGCAGGGAAGCATTTCCAAAAAAATTAAATATGAGGGAGGTGGATGCCAATAGTTTATAGTACGGGGAATCGATGCTATTTTCACGAGAAAAAAATTACAATTCAGAAGCACAATTTACATTAGATTTTTAATATTAATAAACTTAACATTTTTATTTAATGATTCAATCTTTTATTTAAATTAATATTTAGTTTCTAAAATGATAATAATTTATTGAATAATTATTCTCCTAGTTAGATTACTATTGAAGTTTTGAAATCTATATTGAATTGGTCAATTTCTTTAGATATATTATTTAACAAGATCATATATTTTACAATTAAAAAATGAACATAAAAGTATAAGATAAATGAATTGTAAAATGACTTCATAAGGAAATATTTTATTCTTACAAGCACTCGTATAATCAAAGACCTCGTTAATTTGCAAAAGACAAACTTATAAAGCTCAATTTTTTTTTCTCCAGATCATAGTGGATCAATTCTATCTCCTAATGTTAATTTTTAGTTAGACTTTTTTTTCTATAAAGTGAAGTAATGCGGTAACTGTATTTGTTTTGGAGTGATGAGCATTAATTAGTAGAAATAATAGAATCATAACAAATTATTTACTGTGGGATCATTTGAGAAACACGAAAATCAAAGTGGGCCTTTTTTCAAAGACCAAATCTCAGATAAATCTATGAGACTAGTTGTACATAAATTTGAACAAAAAATAGAAATAAAATAGCATAACTCAAGAATAATCATAAATAAAAGCATCAAATTAAGTAGTTCAAATTCCACATAAACACAAAGATACATCACTTGGTCTCTCATTTATTGAACCAAACACACGCAAAGCCAAAAGGGCTTAATTAACACACCAACAATTATTCATAATAATATTTAAAAACACATTTGATATGTATGTGATATTTGATGAGCACTTGATTTAGGGTTTGACAACGTGATGATTCTCGATATCTTTAGTGACGTCGATGAATAAAGAAAGCAATGAAATTGGATGGTCAACATCTTCATTCAGCATTTCATACTCCAATGTCCATGTAACTAAATCAATGTCACCTTTGGTCTCAATATGAATAGTTATGAGGAAAGCTTTGTATTTCTCCATCAAATCCCCTTCAAGCATCTTAAACTCGATCAACTTCTTCTCCTCGTCTATTGCTTGAATCAATTGTTTGGCAAACCTTTCTTTCCCATCTATAACAAATATTATATGTATGTGTATGTATATAAATGATCAAACAAACTCAAATTTAGCATCATTTTTGCAAACTTGCAAAATCAATCTTTTGTATTTTAGTCCTACAGTAAAAATTGAACATAATCCGTACCACGTGTATTGCATGTTGCAATTACTCAATTTCGATCAAGTTCGTAAAAAGAACCCTATGTAATTTTTTAGTGGTCTTTCTTTCTTACTTGATTGTCTCGAGAAAAGTGAGAACATGGTGGGATATGGAGTAAATGACGAATATTTGAATTATTATTATTATGTCAGAATTGTTAAGATATGCATCGTTAATTTTTTGTAAAACCTGCTTAAAAACTACTTTTTTGTTAAAAGTTATTTATTCAACTTTTCCTAAACATTCAAAGGTGTGTGTATCTGCAACTTATGATCAACTTCCATCTATTTTCGTAACGACTAGACCTTATTTTACGGGATTATATTACAATTCAGGGACATATGTAAAAATAATTAATTGATTACTTACCATGCGTGTACCTCCAAGAAATAATACTTCCAACATGTCCAAATTCACCCTCATGCAAATCACAAGCATGAACTTTATCAGGGCTGGCTGTCGAAATGTGCTGTGGCCTGTGCCTGACTAGTTCATGAAACAAATCTCCTCCAGCCTTGAATTCTATTGCAGCAATCAACTTACCAATTAATCCCATTTTCTTCTTTAAAAAAAATATTCTTAATTTATTTCTTGCATAGAAATGGTTATGTCTTCACTTCCTTTTATAGATGGATATGAGACCCCTATTGATCTACCTTTTTGTATTTTTATATTCTTTTTTCATATTTATTTTACTGCAAATAATTAATCTTCTGATCTTATCATTAGTTTTTCTTCACATCTCATTTTGTCTAATTAATTATTTAAGAGACACAAAATTAGTTGTTAAACACTGATAACTTGCCACATTTAGTTTAATACAAAAATGTCAACCAAAATAAGCCTATACACAATTATTGAAGATGGTGATTGATCTAGATTGAAATAAACTATCTAAACCAAACTTAGCCACAAAAGTACGACCCAGCCATAAGAGAGATTATAGACTGCACTCAGGGTTGACCCAAGCTGCCTACGTACCTTTTTTAAGGATCAAGTCTAACGTAGTTCAAATATGGTAACGAGGATCACAATGATAACACGATAGCTCGGTAGTAGAGTGGATACGTACTAACAAATCTATTCAATTCGGTCCCCTTTTCTGAAGAACAATGCTGGTATTTATAGAAAGTCCACGCTGTACTGACAAAATCAGAGCACGTGTTCGTGTCGTACACGTGTCCTGGATGTGGGGGAAGGTTCTGTCGGGTTCTTGGCAGTACTTGACTAGTACACTAAAAACACGCGGGTCTTGTAGTGTTTTGCAAATAAAGGGCTCATAGAGACTTGGGGTGCAATTTTGGTCCACGTTGGCCCTAGCATTCTGACTAGGCCCCTGGTTCGTATCTCTCCTACTCAATATGGGTTGTACGACTCTCAAGCATATGACCCATATGATCCATATCAATTACTCCCCCAATTTATCATTTCGCGCTTCTTGAAGCGCTATATGATAAATTTCTATTCATTAAAGTCATGTTTACCAAGATCTCGAAAAGCGTGCCTCGCAATCATTACTCTGGGGATACTCAAACGTCTCGACTTTATGATCATTGGATCAAATCTAGTCCGAAGATCCTAGTCGTTCATTTTTAAGGTTTCTGTTGTATAAATAGCGTCTGAACGAAAATTATTTTCTCACCGTTTCAAAATTTCTACTTGCTTCGTTCTCAGAGCACTTAAGCAGACGACCTTAGAAGATACTCAAACTTAATCCGTAATTTGGTACATTCCATTATCTCTAAACTTACGTACACTTTCTCTTACGGTTGATATATAACACTTATTGCATTCGAGGGGTCAAATGAGACTATAGATGTAGGTGGTGTAGATAACGAACCTATTCATAGTGTCAATATCAGCCGTACTTCACGTTCCTCCACTCATAGTAGTAATCAAAATGACACCGACTCTGATCATGATTCCCCATCGGATACTAGGTCGTATGTGTCTAGTGACTTAGAGGGATATAGTGAAACTAACGATGTGCTGTTTGCTTTGATTCTTGATGCGAAGGAAAAGGTTAAATGGTTAGCTATTTGATCTACTATAATTGAGGGTCGTATTTTGCAAATATCTAAGAAATATTACATTCCTCCCAACTACAAATTTTGGTACCAGGGCTGAGCAATGTATTCATAGTCCGCCTGTGCATTTTCGAACCTTTCATGTGGTTCTTTTAATGGCCGACTTGCGATTTCCCTTGCATCATCATTACAATTTTAAATAGATTTCACCTTTGTCTGATCCAATTATTACCTAATTCATATCGTCATCTGACATATTTCATAGTTCTGATGTTAGCCTATGGTTCGGAGCCTAACGTAGAAAATTTTAATATTCTCTTTACTTTGAACCAATGTTCATCCCTAGCCGACATAGGGTTCTATTATATTTCTCCTCGCAAAGGTTGTAGGCTTCAATCTCACCCCAAAGATTCCTATGGGACTTAGAAGGATAATTTTTTTTCATCGCCCAGCCCAAACTGGCACCATGACCCGTTAGTCGTATTTGAAACTTAGATGCTCCCGTAAATTTACCTCGGGTTGGGAAGCCTACAATATCAGGAAAAGATCTAGATGAAATAGTTAATTCGTATTTTAGCTCAGAGATAGTAAGTGAGGCTGTGTTACAAGCCTGTGGATTGAGCACTGCCGATGTTGAGCCCTGCAGTGATATAGGTATATGATTCTTATTTTTTCTGCTCGTCATCGAGTCTAATGTACTCATATGAATTTATGCTTTTTACTAATAGCTTAATTATTATATGGTTTCAGCTATGACCCTCGTGCAGCTCGTATCCAAAAACTGGCGGAAGAGAAGGAACTTGCTAAGAAGAGGGGAGCTGCCCCTTTGAAGAAACCGACTAATCGAGGGGTCATCATTATTGACTCCCATGATCCCGAGATTAAACATTATAATCACTATAGAGTATTTTTGGGTTTTCTATTAGATCCATCTTTACCAAACAACTATAAAACTCTAGGATACTAATTTCATTTACAACCAAACATTTTTTTTGTCTAAATAATGCATTTTTTAGTGTTAAATATATCTATCAATCATAAATTTATTATAGTCAATTACATATATGTAAGTGAAGTGAGGCCTAAATTTCCCGAAAGATTAGAAAACTTATGGTACGCTACAGTATCACTGATATGGATCATATGGGTCGTATGCTTGAGAGTCGTACAACCCATAATGACTAGGAGAGATATGAACCAGGGCCAGTCAGAATGATGGGGCCCACGTGGACCAAAATTGCACCCCAAGTCCCTATGAGCCTTTTATTTTCAAAACACTTCAAGACCTGCATGTTTTTAGTATATGGGTCAAGTACTGCCAGGGACCCGATAGATCCTTCCCCCACATCCAGGACACGTGTACGGCACGAACATGTGCTCTGATTCTGTCCGTACAGTGTGGACTTTCTATAAATACCAGCACTGTTCATTAAAAAAGGGGACCGAATTGGATAGATTTGTTAGTATGTATCCACTCTACTACCGAGCTATCGTGTTATCATTGCAACCCTCGTTGCCATATTTGAACTACGTTAGACTTTATCCTTAAGAAAGGTACGTAGGCAGCTTGGGTCAACCCTGAGTGCAGTCTATAATCTCTCTTACGGATAGGTCGTACTTTCGTGGCTCAGCTTGGTTTATATCGTTTATTTCAACCTAGATCAGGTGGCGCCGTCTGTGAGAAACTACTAACAAATTGCTGCAATTATTCGCACTGAAGTAATGGAGAATCAAGAAACTAGTATGGAGGAAACACCCTAGCCAAAAATATGGGGGCCAGCTCAAGTACTATGATAACCCCAACTCAGGAGGAGCTGGATCGGAGGGTCTAGGCTCAGGTCGAAGAAATGATGAAGCAAGAATGGAGAAAGCACCTATGATACGTCAAAGACTGTTCGAAGGGAATTTAGGCTTAGAAGATGGGTCGGCAAGACCCAAGGAGAATGAAGTAACACCACAAATTGTGACTGAAACCTCGAGGTGTGTGAGGAATATCACTGCTTTGATGGCGCGCAATGTCCCATTGTCAGAAGAGATAATGATGGAACTACCAGATAAAAAATTTGCTATTCCGAACCGCTCGAAGTTCGATGGAACAGGAGACCCAACCCCTCACATTACCTCGTTTGAGCTTCTCATGTCTTTCCAGGATGAGTCTGATGATGTCAATGCAAGGATATTCATTTCAACTCTTACAGTGCGGGCTCAAGAATGGTTTACGAGCCAATCCCAATGGGACCATAATTTCTTATACACAACTAATTATGAAGTTTGAAAATCACTTTGCCACGAATAAATGAACTAAGAAGTCCATTTCTATGATAATGGGAATGAAACAAAATGTGACGAAACCTTGTGAGACTTTATGCATCGTTTTAATCAAGAAATCTTAGATTTTCCAGAACTGAACCATGAACTTATGGTGGGAATCCTGTTACGAGGCCTGAAAGCAAGACCATTTGCAAATGCGATAGCTCGGAAACCTCCTCAATCTCATGAGCAAATGATGGAGCTTGCAGGCCAATACATCAATGAAGAATAAATGAATGAGTTGAAGAACTCTGAAAGTGTACACCCTAAGAACGATTTGCACAGGAATCAAGGCTATAAACACTATGAAAGAGTTGGACATTATGAACCTCCTAAGAAGGACCCGCGCAGGGGTCGAAAGGGAGAATTAGATGTACAATATGAGGGGTCGAGGTCCAAAAAGGACCACGAACGACCCCGTCGATTTCAAAAATACGAAAACTACATTCCACTGAACACTTTAAGGAAACAAGCCTTCCTAGCAATCCAACACTCCAGACACGCAGAGTAGATAGTACGACCCAAGCCAATTCGATCCACTATAAAAATGAACCAACACAAATACTGTGAATACCATCGGGAAAGAGGACACGATACTGATGAATGTTATCAACTAAAGGATAAAATAGAACGACTGATAAGAGAGGGATACCTCAAAAATTTTGTTGAGAAATCGGATATGGGCAGAAACATACGGCCCAGAAGTAGATCGATGGAGAGGCGTCCCTACAGGCTAGGCACTGACTCATACCAACAAGATCGTTACCAACATGGGCAAGGGGATGGCTATAATCATTAGGCGAGAAACAAGGGAGGAAAGGAGGATGCACCTGAGAATGACAGGCAAAATCTATCTAATAGAGGTAACATATAAGGAATATAGGTGCGCACCATTAACACGATCAAATCTTTCCTTAAGATCTTTCCAAATCAAGAATGCGGAATCTGTGTAAACAACGCCATGAATTAATTCACGAGAGATGGACCTGTGTATCCACGATTTAACAAGGGCGTTGCAACGCTTCCAGTGTGGCAACAAGGCAGATCCTTCATCTGGTTGTCGGCAGGTTCCATTGATAAAACACACCTTGTTCTTGGCTTCTAAAGCCACAAGCATTTCGCGGCTCCAAATTCTGTAGTTTTCGGCTCTTTTTAAGATTTCGATATTAAGATCTAGGGTTGGTGTATCAGATGGATGAAGATACATATGATCTTGAAATCCTATCACCGGAGATGTGGAGACTGGAGCACTTGTTGCCGTGATAGAGGTCGAGGGATCCGGATCGGCCATACCAACAGATCAAGAAGGAGAACAATGCAGCGATAAGCGTCCAGGATAATGGTAAAAAATTGATTCTAAAATCAATCAAGATATATTGAATCTGCAATTGATTATGAAATCAATGCAGAAAAAAGATCTAATCGAGAAATCGATTGCTATAAATCGTACATGAAAATCGATCTTAAAATCGATGTTGAGCCTTAGAAAAGAGCACACAATAATCTTCTTCAATTGGAACTCATTCGAATGAGAAAGAGATCCAACCATAGCTTTGATACCATGTTAAGATCAAAGAAAGAGATTGGAGAGGAAAATAATTTTATTCATCAGAGAGAATGGAAGTGTGTATGACAATTATGAATAGAAAAGAATAAATTCCAAAACTATTTATACTGAACTACCTAATAGGAGGATATTGACCCAAGGTCAAACCACTAACAAACTACATTCATAACAAAATTGATATTCACGTGCGTGTCACATGACTTTTTCAGCGATATTATGATTTTTCGGCCACATTGTACTGAAATTGCGATTTTTTTTAATATAAGGTATCCAAATTGCCAGTGGTCCAACTTAAGGTATCAAATTCGTGTACACGCCAACTTGGGGTACCAAAGTTACAATTTTGTTGTTCCTCTCACTAATTATAGCAAAATAATGATGATAAGTTCTAAAGTACCAATTTTGACCGGAAATTCTATGTCATTGGGTTCAATAAATACGATGTAGTATATACTACATGTTTGAAGTGTTGTGAGTGATTTTCAATACATTGCAAATTAAATGTATACTTAAAAACATATGAATCGATATATTATAATATTTTTCAATTTCTGATATACATATCTCCTTTTACTTGGTTTGAATTTCCTTCACAGCCGATAAATGTTATCAGCATGGTTCAAAGTTTAGTTTTGAAGGTGAGTTTCGGATAGAAAAATATTTAAAACATTTCGGAAACGTATCGAAAACGTTTTGAAAACACTATAATAAATTTGCAAAGCATTATAAAGTAAAAACAAGCTAAATCTCACTTTCGTACTTTAGGCATTTTTGGAGCCATCTACGTATACATATTAAAAAGATTGAATTGCACAATAAATTACATACATATATCATTTTATCAATATATAATTTATAAATTTCATGAACAATGCACTCACACAAACATATTATTTAGATAAATCTTCTACATAATTCAATTAAAGATGAACTTTTTGAATATATATATATTGTACACACATTACAATCTAAAGAATAAAATTAAAAAACATAAATATGTAAATATATATTATACAAAAGTAAGAACTATTAATAATTAATCCATCAAAAATTTAATTCCTACAAAAGTCATAGACATGCTTTGTCATTATAGCCTGCAAAAGCACTTTTCAACTTTTCAACAAGAATACTCATTGAACTAATAAATACTACTTTCTCTCTCCTCTAGCATACATACGAAGAAGATAAACCAAACCATGGCTATGGACTCTCTTTCTTTACACACAAACGTAAGTAATTTTTTTTACTAATAGCAACAAATATCACACGCATGAAAAAATAATTAGCAATCATACCTTGGAGAAATTCTTCAATAGATATACTTATTCACGTTTGAATTTAATAACACACTAATAATTCAATGTTTTGAAATTTGTTTATAATATAAAATTATATAGAATTAAAATGTAACAATCAATACATTCACCTACCCAAAGTTAATCACATAATCTAATGCACAGACACTTCAAAAAATCACAACGTGTCGTATCGGACACTTGATCGGACACGATACTCGTCCGACACCGTGTCCGACACTCCCGATACCATGTCCAATATAAAAATAAATTTGTCTGCTTAAATAAAATGAAAAAAAAAATATGGACACCGTAATGAATATAGTTAGTGGGTATGTCTAATATGTATGCATTATTTGTGACACTTATGTTATTTCACTTATTTTTTGTGATTTTAGAAACTGAAATATTTGTTTTTATTTCAAATATATAACTTTACAAATCAAATACAAATTTATAACGTACAATATCCATTCTTATAGTTTATTTCTCTAACTAGTCATTTAAATTAGAATGAAAAAACTAATTTATATATTTAACGTAAATTAATGAACATATATGTATATTAATTTATATATATATATTAGTAGTTTTGAGACCCTGTCGTGTCCTAACATTTTTAAAAATGCCTTGTTCCGTGTCCGTGTCGTGTCATGCGCCATATCCCGTGTCCGTGCATCATAGATCACACATGATTCAGACCCATAACGTGTATGAATGTTGTACATCTCATTTTCCCAGATCCAACACAAGCACAGAGAGACATACTCTATATTGTTATCACATTTTGAAAGGCAAAGTTGCAAGTACGAGATATACAGTCATTTTTCTCAAATAATTAGGGATGTGCACCGAATCGGTCTGGTTTAAAACCGAATCCAAATTAATAACTGAAAATCAAATGGAAAAAATTCGGCTCGATTTGGATAAAAATCGAGCAGGTTCGATTCAGTTTAACCGAAATATTAAAGAAAAAAGGAAAAAAATGTTTGAACCGCCTTTTGTTATTTTTCTTATTATTTTGTATTTATTAAACTTTTTATATATAAAATAATAATAATTAATAAATATTATATATTTTGATTTTCGGTTCGGTGAACCGACCAAAAGGCAAACGAACCGAAAAACCTAAAATTTCAAAAAGCAAAAACTCGAAATCGAACCAATTTTTTTTGTTCATTTTTATTTTTTTATTTTTGGTTCGGTTCTGACTGTTCACTTAATTTTAAACTCCCCTATTAATACCCTCAACTTTTACGTGATTTAAGAATTGTATAAGTAGTTTGAAAAAAATTACAATGTTAGTATTTTTTTTTTTAAGTAAGTTTTAGTTCCACACTTTATTTTCTGAAAAGAAATTAACTGAGAATAACAAGTTCTACTATTTAGAAATTATAATTTGCTCCTTGAACTCTAGAACTTGTATTGAACCCACCAAAATAATTTTTTTTAATCACTTACGCCCGGAAAATTGCAAAATTAAAGCTTGCAGCCTATCGGGGTGACAAAATTTGACCCATAATCTGTTCCATTAACAATTTAGGGACCATACAACTATTAAAAACTCATGAGTCGAAGGCAAACCCCTTCATAAATCGTAAGTTGATAGAAATAAACACGTGATTTGCATAAGACTAGTTAAAATCGAGAACTGTTCTATTTTTTTGGTGAATTTGCCCAGAATGATTGCAAAAAACAGTAAAAGTGGAATTGTCATATTAGCAAAAACCTATGATGCACGGACACGGGACACGGGACACGGCGCACAACACGACACGGACACGAGACACGATATTTTTCAAAAAACCTAGGACACGACACAGCACTTGTATATATATAAAATTTATATATATATATATATAGTTTATTTGGTTTTTTGTAAAACTTGATATGTCATAAAAGTAAACTACTAATCATTACTCAATAAGTCTAACAAATGCAAAACAAAAATAACCACGTCTCCAACTCAAAAATAATCACGTCTCTAATGAGTAATATTTACTCATTTTGTCACAAATACATATATATATATATATATATATATATATATTAAGTAGCAATAGATTGTAAATGAAATAAATTTATAAGTAATTAAATAAGAGACTAAGCTATTAAAAACCCATACGTTCAAATCATTGTGAATAGGTTGATTAAGTGGGGTGGTCAAGCATCCATCATAACATAAATCTTAAAATGAAGCATCCATCGCAAGCAACCATAATAACATCCATTCTATAATTTCGGAATTCAAACCAAAATTGAGTTAATCCGGCCTTTTGTCGAACAGGTGGTGGTGGATGAAATTAATTGGGTTCTCGACAAGGAAGCCTTAGGCATTGGCAATTTAATATAGTATACTTGGTCCATACGAATTTGGGTTCAATATTAGGGATTTAGAAATTTATGGATTCTAGAGTATATGTTGAATATATTGTAGAAGTAAAAAAGAGATCAAATCTTTGTTGGATTAGAGATGGAAGTAGAAGACGACGACATCACCCCTTCGATTGAAGAACAAGGAGAAGTAATTTTCTATATTATAGATTTTTTCTAAATTGCATTTGACCCCATACAATATAATTTCTTCAAAAATTGAGCACAAGTATCCCAAGCCGTGTCGGACACTCCACATAGCCGTGTCCGACACTCCACATGCCGTGTCCGAAACGTGTCCAAACTTTGGACACGAATTAGGCGTGTCCGACACGTGTCGGAGCCGTGTCGGAGCCGTGTCCGTGTCCGACACGTGTCCGACACCATACGGCATGAATTTCCGAAGTGTCCGTGCATTAGAGGCAAAAACATATACTTGTGAAAAAGAAAAAAAACTATTTACAATATTATATTTATAACTTCACTTTCAACCGAAAGTAAGCAGAATAATTACAAATTCCCACAATGAAATTGTGCCACAGACCTGCATTTGTGATAAAGGGTAAGGTTACATTTATAAAATGTATTATCTAGATCGCTTTGATGATACAATTTTTTTTTTTCAAAAACTACCTCATAGCTGTTTTGCAATCACACTTGTATTCTTTGATATCTGCACGCCACTTTTGATAACCTTGCCTGAAATAAAATGAAAATAAGAAATAAAATCGAAAGATTTTCTTTAAAAAATAAATAAGACATTTTTGTTATAAGTTGTTCGTACCACTTCCTATGTTAAGAATTGTGACTTAAAATTCAATTAATTAATACATTCAATTATGAAATTAATTAATTATATATTATAAGTTTTGATTCCATAGTTCATAATTATATATAATAATTCAAATGAAGTGATGTTTCATGTAAAGTTTGAATTAATTACATCATATGTTATTATAAATGACCCGAGTTGATCAGTGATAAGAATGGACATTTTATCTACTAAAACTATAATACACTATATATTCGCAATCGTGGTATTAAGTGATTGCAGGGTCACGTGGAAAGTCAATATTCAAACAAGAGGATAATGGTATTGCAAGACAGTAGTGAAATTGTGATTGATGAAGAAGACTCTAACAATGATGGAATGCCACCATTGGAGGATGATTTAGAGGAATATCTAGCACATGATGCATTAACACTATTAACGCTGGTTAAGAGTAGAGCATTGAGCTTGCATACCTAAACCATATAAGTTGCAATGGTTAAATTAGAGTGGCAAGACGAGAGTGACTTAGCAAGTGTGAGATGCATTCGAATTGGCGAGTACGAGAATAAAGTGTTATGTGATGTCGTTCCAATGCAAGCTGAACATTTGTTGCTAGGAGTACCATGGCAAATTTGTTAGTCCTGTGAAGCAGGATGGATGGCTTCACCAATAAATACTCCCTAGTACAACATAAACAAATGATAACTCTTGTACCATTGACTCCTCAACAAGTTTACAAGTATCAAATGAGATTACAAAAAGAGAGTGAACAAAAAAAACTGAACAAAAGAAAAAGAGTGAACAAGAGGAGGTAAAAAAAAACAATTATATGGCACATGAGAAAAAAAAGCCAATGGGTCAAAAACTGAGAGAAAAAAGAGAGTTTATAGGTAAGGACTAGTGAGGTCAAACGAGATCTATTCACGAAACAGCCAATGATTGTACTTAAGTAAGTACAAGGAGGTATTTTAAACAGAACGAGCTTGCTTATTTGCCCAGTCCTATTTTCTCTCTTCTAGAGGAGTTCGAGGATGTCTTCCCAGAGGAGACACTGCCTAGTTTGCCTTCGATTTGAGGTATTGAATATCAAATTGATTTTGTTCTGTCAAAATCAATTCCAAACCGACTATCATATAGGAGTAATCCCGAGAAGGCAAAGAAGATCCAAAGGCAGGTGAGTGAGTTGATGTTAAATAGGTATGTGAAAAAAAGCATGCGTACATGTGTCGTTCCAGTTCTGCTTGTCCTAAAGAAGCATGACACTTCGAGAATGTGTATTGATTGTCGAACCATGGTAATATCGCCATTCTATTCCTTGTTTAAACGACATGTTAGAGGAGTTGCATGATTCGTGTTTTTTCTGAAATTGATCTCAAAAGTGAATATCAATTAATCTATATTATTATTATTATTATTATTATTATTATTATTATTATTATTATTATTATTATCTATTATAAAAGTATGAATGAGTTACCACCACTAGTCACATTTCAGGATTTTCACCTAATATCTATGAACATATAAATGTGGCCAGCAAATTCACAAGCGTCAATTGCTAAGAATTCAAATTATAAGCGAAAGCGATGTAACGTCAACGATTCCATAATCTAATTCGCGAGATCATGCACCTTTCTTTCCTAGTTCTAACGGAAAAAGGTACAGCTCATTGGATCCTGATAACATATTATCGGACTATTCCCGATTCCATAATAAAATGGATTACTCCATAGATTCGAAGAGACAAACAATAAACATAATTAAAATCAACATATCAACAATAATTAAAATGATAATAAAGAAAACTTAGTCTTGATTAAAATATCGATGAAAATGTTGAATATAGTCATGCAAGATTGATTTGTTCAAGCCTTGAAAAAAGATGTAATTCCAATCCCTAATCTAATGATTTCTTCCAATTTCGAGTTCGAGAATCATCCCTTTCATATAAATAATTGATATATATATATAAAGGATGAAAAGAAAAAAGTCCCGATTGCACACGAATTCGTTCGGGCGTTTTAACGCTGCGTCTAAACCCCGATTGCTGTTTTTCCACTGTTTTGGTTCCTTGGTTAACCCTTTTCCTGTCCAAATTTTACTTTGGCGTCTTCTATAAAGTTGTATGTCAATGTCGTAGCTTTACAACCCAAATGATTTGGATCGAATCCAAGTTGTAGAAGTTATGATCTTTCTATCAAAACTGACATATTGGGTTTGGAACGAAATATATTTTGTAACTTTCGAGCCTTCAAACGTTTGAATTGGATCTTGTCTTATCCATAAGAGTTGTAGAGAATTGTCTTTTATTTCTAACCATATAAGCATCATCAACATTGGAGGTCTACAACCCAAGATATAATTATATGTCCAAACATCGCCAATTTACCCCCTTTCATACGTTTTTTCGCCATTTTTTCGAAGTTAATGATTTTACCCTACAAACATATAACAAACCTATCAACGTATATAAGATATAACTAATGATAAAAATTGATAAAAAATAACTAATCTTAGGCTATAAAACACGTATAATCGAGGTTTATCAACCCCCTCAAACTTAGGATTGATCGTCCTCGAGCAATAAGTATAATTGAAAACGAACAACCATATTCTTGTAATGATCTAAAAAAATGAAAAACTAACTAGCTCACTTTCGTAAAGTTCACGATTGCACTTAGCATGTGCAACAAGCCTTTAAACTTTTTAGTTACCCCAAAAGGACGAGTTATAGTCTCGTGAGGGTTCGCATTTCGATATACCCACAAAATCTATGAAATTCGAGCTAAGTCCAGATAATACAACTTATAAAAATTAACAAAAGACTAATGGCATAACATTATTAACAATTAAGCTAAAAAATATATACATATCACTCATTTTTGCCACATATTAACGCTAAGAGTCAAATTAACTTCAAAAGAGATATATGCAACCATAGGTATTATAGTCGAGTGGCATCCTTACCAAGTTTTGGATATAATCACAATTTTTATCAACTTTCAATTATTCAAAAGGCACTAAGCTTTATAGGCAGAAAAAACACTTCAAAATTAAAGCTTTTGAGCATTTTTTTTTTTACTTTTTATTCTATTACGTGTGGATTTCAGTTTTAGCTCATTAGACCATGTGCAATGCTTGTTCCCTTAAGCTTTCTATGGCACCCATGTAACGAGTTTTAGGTCAACGACTCCGAATCTAGATAGCTTTAGGGCATTGAGTATCGAAACACTCCTTTTGGACTTAATCACTCGAGTGTCAAAAGCCACAAAACAAACTAGGTCTTTATTTGAGTTAGCTTCACAATGTCATAATAATCCGACACATCAAATGATATTTTCAAATGCTAAGCGTTCATTATGAAGCATAAATGTGATTATTAAACTCTATATCTTGTGAATTTTTTTAGTTAGTATCATTTGGAATTAATCCTTACGTGCCTCAAGATGAAACATCCACTCAACTTCTCTACCATATGATTCTATGCAAAGTGTCACCTAAAAAAAGTTAATCCTAATCTTAGGTTGACATGAGCAAAAACCGAGATATGCTTGTTCCATTAGTCAAGATTATATATTGAAGTCATGCAACCTTTCTCAAGTTAATTCTGGCAAATTGTAAATATTGACAAGCTAGAACTCATAAAAAAATTGTGCATGTCATATGAATAGCTCAAACGCTCCAAAACTTAAACGAAACAAACTCATATGATATATATATGCTAAGTCGAATTCCACGCCCAAATTTATACTATAACATTGTCCTCAATGTTGTCACACATAAATAATGGTAAGGAAAAACTTAAACAAACGGGATGTTGAAAAATATGTCCGAATAGCGAAGGAGAATTTTCGTTCCAAGTAGAGGTAGTTAGCATCTCTATCATCCAATGTGAGTTATTCATGTACATTGTATGACAAAACACAAACGAAGCATGCAAAGATATTCTTTTTTTTTGGTTAAAGATAAAAAAGAAAGAAAAAATAAAATAAAATAAAAAGGAAAACACTTGGGTTGCCTCCCAAGAAGCGCTTCTTTATAGTCATTAGATTGACTTTACCATGTTAACTTAGTGTAAATCCCGAATTTGACCCGACAACTTGGCAATTCTCCAATCAACTTTAGAATCTCGATTTTTAGGTAAAGAAAACTCAGGCACCGGTTGAATATAAATCGCCATGTTTTGAATTTTTGGCGACGGATCTTTTTGTCATGCAATACTTTGATGCCTTCCTTGTTAATTCTTGCACTCTCATGTGCATATGTCAATGGCGGATTCCCCTCAAATAGTCGAGCAATATCAGCAATAATTTCATCTTCCTCCTCGATCGAGCCGCCACTCACCAACCGTGCTTCTAGTGGATCATTATAGTGGTGCCTAGCAAGCTTGTTCTTAGTTATTTGATTAACCTCGTCAATCCTGTAACAAGAGTTCTCAAGAGAGCGGTGAGCAACAAATTTACATAGATTAAATTCGACTCTCTCATCTCCAATACTCAAGGAAAGCCTTCCATTTTTTACATCAATAATGGCTCCTACTGTAGCTAGGTAATGGGGATTTGAAAATCCTCCTCCATCTCGAGAACAATGAAATCTGTAGGAATAAAGAACTTACCGACCTTGATAGGTACATCCTCTAACACACCTTTCGGATACTTAATAGAACGATCGACTAATTGCAAAGTTAGGATCGTAGGCTTTAATCATTCATCTCTAACTTTTTCGCTACAGACAATGGCATGAGACTAACACAAGCTTCAAGATCACACAAAGCATGGTTAAAACTCATATTGCCAATTACACAAGGAATTGAGAAACTACCCGGATCTTTAAGCTTAGGAGGTAATTTATTTTGAATTATAGCGCAACACTCCTCAGTTAAAGCGATAGTTTTATATTTTTCTAGCTTTCGTTTGTTAGAAAGAATTTCCTTCAAAAATTAGCATACGAAGGCATTTGTGATAGTGCATCCGTAAAGGGAATATTAATATATAACTTTTTCAAGACTTATAAGAACTTCCCAAACTATTTATCTAATTTTTGCCTTTGCTAATCTTTGAGAAAAGTGTATGGGTGGCTCGTAGGGTGGTGGAGGAACATAGACTGGCTCTTTTTCACCCTCATCATTCGTTTTGTCAGGTTGAGATGATCGTTTGACAGTTTTATTCTTTTCAGTTGGTTCACTTTCGATCATCCCATTAGGCATTTTAGGTTCCTCGTATTGTGTCCCACTTCTTAAAGTAACAGCTTGATGGTGTCTTTAGGATTCGTTTCGGGTTGGCTAGGAAAAGAACCGAAATTCCTAATGGAGATATTAGATTGTTGGGCAATTTGTGTTTCTAACATCTTAGTATGGGTTGCGAATAAATCCACTTTAGAATCTAGTTGCTTAATAGCTTCAGTCATAGCTAGTCCTTGTTGTCTAAATTTGTCGTTCTGTTTAATTTGCATGACAACAAAACTCTCAAGCAGAGTTTCTAAGTTTGACTCATGTGGAGGGATGGGATTATGAGGCATCTGCTGAAATCCAAGTGGTTGACTAATGTTAGCATGTGGAGCTGCGTTTTGATGGTTCTTGTACGAAAAATTTGGGTGGTTCCTCCAACCAGGATTGTAGGTATTAGAGAATGGGTCATTCTTCTGGTTGAGGTTATTGACAAAATTGGATTGTTCAAGTGATCTATCATTAGGAAATGAATTTTCTAATTGATATTTTAATGCAACATGTCCGACCATACCACAAATTTCGCACATAGAAACCGTAGTGTTGAAAGAATTGACATGCAAGTTCATCCAATCTAATTTCTTAAACATGGCTTCTACTTGTGTAGAAAGTAAAATAATAGCGTCAAGATCATATTTACTCGGTGTTTTCTAGGGAATTGATCTTTCGCTTGACCATTGATAGTGATCCAGCGTCATATCTTCGATCAAATCGTAGGCTTTGTTAACACTTTTGTTCATCAAGGCTCCACCCACTGCTGCATCGACTGACATCCTCGTGTTATAGATCAATCCATTGTAGAATGTATGAACGATGAGCCACTTCTCCAGCCCATAGGGTGGGCACAGTCGGAGAATATCTTTGAACCGTTCCCAAGCTTCATATAGTGATTCACTGTCTCATTGAGAAAAGGTGGTTATCTGGTTCCTCAGTTGTGCAGTCTTGCTCGGGAGAAAATATTTTGCTAGAAAATATTGCATAAGTTGATCCCACTTTCTGATTGACCCTGATGGTAACGAATGCAACCACGCTCTCGCCTTGTCTCTCAGTGAAAAGGAGAACAACCTCAGCTTGATAGCATCTTGTGAAACCCCGTTCATCTTTAGAGTGTCGCAGTACTCTAAAAACATGGACATGTGGAGGTTTGGCTCTTCAGTAGATGCACCCCCGAACTGGTTCTGCGTTCTCGTTTCAGTTGAACTTGCTTCAGTCTTTGTAACTTTCTCCTTACAGGAAAAGTTTTTCGATTTCCAGATCTAGCTCGATAGGGAAATCGATGTTTGATGTGCCTAAACCGCAAGCGCACGGCTTCGGTGTAGTACAAAAGATATCGTTCCCACGAGGACCGAACAATCAAGCACTAGCCTATCAATTATCAGTAATCTAAGCCTAACGAAGTTATAAGATAAAAAGTAAAGAAAACGGAACAGAACGTATAAAACTGGTTTTGATTATATTGGATTAGTAATTCCAGAATCAGGTTTCACCACGACATACGTTATCAATTAAATCATATAATCAATTCAGTTACGATCACTACTTATGAAGGACACTATCCAATTATACTTATTATCTTCTGTCGAAGTATAACAATTTACCCAAGTTAATTAATCAACTACTGTCGTGATGATTAGACTAAGCTCGAGTTCATTAATCTCTATGATAATGTATCGATTCCTCAAAAGACCTAAAACTACTTTCGTGATTTAGGATCCTAGGTTTGAATTCTAGGGTTCCGATATAGATGTCACCTTTCAGAATTTTCACCTAATATCTATGAACATGCAAATATGTGGCCAGCAAATTCACAAGCATTAATAATCAAGAATTCAAATCATAAGCATATGCGATGTAACGTAAACAATAATATAATTTAAGCTAATAACATATTATCGGGCTATTCCCAATTCCAGAATAAAATAGACTACTCCATAGATGCAAGAGCACAATCAACGAATATCAAAGTAAACATGATAGATAGACGAGAATTAAAAGAGAATAGAAAGATAAACTCGATAAAACCCGTTGTCAAAGATCCTGTTTACAATCAATTGTCGAATTTCGTTCTTGAATCTCTAATCCTTACAATCAATCTCCAAGAAATAAAGTTCGAACCCTAAAATAATGTTTGGAGGGGGTATTTATACCTAATCTAGAACATAAACCCGAAGTTGGGCCGAATATGGGCTTTTTCAGCGTTTAGACTCAACCTAACGCGCGTCTGTACGCCGAGTAAAGCGGCGTACGTACGCAGTACAAATTGGCGTACGTACGCGAGATAGCCCCAAACTCTGCCTTCGTTGTCTGAACGCCAATTAACACGGCGTACGTACGCCATTGTTCCAGTCCGAATTTGGCTTTGGGGTCTTCTACAAAGTTGTAGCTCTATCTCTTAGCTTCAAAACCCCACTGGTTTGGATCCAATCCAAGTTGTAGAACTCGAGTTATGATCGTTTTACCAGGACTGCGCCATTTGATTCGGAGCAAGGCGTATTTATAACTTTTGAGTCTTTAAACGTTTGAACCGGATCTTGTTCTCTTCATAAGACTTTTAGGTAATTGTCTTAGCTTTCTAATCATATAAAGCTCATTAATATTGGAGGTTTGTAGCCCAAGATACGATTATATTTCCAAGCATCGCCAATTTACCTCCTTTCGTACGTTTTTCGCCCTTTTCTTGAAATTAATGATTTTTTCCTACGAACATGTAACAAACCTATTAAACGCATATGGAGTATAAATCATGATATAAAATGATATATAAATGACTAATCTTAGGCTAAAAAACACGTATAATTGAGGTTTATCAACCCCCTCAAACTTACTTTTGTTCGTCCTCGAACAAACGGTAAAGCAAAGAAAACAAAAAATAAAAACTAAAGATAAACTCATTTTCGTAGAGTACACGATTGCACTTAGCATGTGCAACAAGCCTTTAAACCTCTTTAAACCTTTTTGTTCCCCAAAAAGGACGAGTTATAGTCTCCTGAGGGTTTGCAGAAGATGTACCCACAAAATCTATGAAATTTGAGCTATGTCCAGATAATACAACTTATAAAAATTAACAAAAGACTAATGGCATAACATTATTAACAATTAAGCTCAAAAGTATGTACATATCTCTCAATTTTGCCACATATTAACACTAAGAGTCGAATTAACTTCCAAAGTGGGGCATGTAATCATAGGCATTATAGTCGAGTGGCATCCTTACCAAATTTTGGATGTAATCCCCATTTTTATTAACTTTTAAATTCAAAGGCACTAAGTTTTATAGGCAAAAATACACACTTCAAAACTAAAGTTTTTAAGAATTTTTTTGACTTTCTACACAGTATGTGCGGATTTCTGTTTAGCTCATTAGACAATGTGCAATGTTTGTTCCCTTAGGCTTTCTATGACACCCATGTAACGAGTTTTGGGCCAACGACTCCGAAGCTAGATAGCCATAGGGCGTTAAGTTTTAAGAGACTCCTTCGGACTTAATCACTCGAGTGTCAAAGGCCACGAAATAAGCTAGGTCTTTATTTGAGTTAGCTTCACATTGTCATAATAATCCGACACAACAATATTTTCAAATTTTAAGCATACATTATGAAGTGTACATGTGACCATGGAACTCTATACCTTATGAGAATTTTAGTTAATATTTTTGGGAATTACTCCTTAAGTGTCTCAAGATGTAACATCCACTCAACTCCTCTCCCATAGATTGTGTGTAAATATCTAAAGACGCAAATCCTAATCTTAGGTCGACATGAGCAAAAATCGAGATATGCTTGTTCCATTAGTCCAGATTATATTGAAGTCATGCCATCTATCTTAAGTTGATTCTAGCAAATTGTACAAATGACAAGCTAAAACTCATAAAAGAAAAAAAAATTGCATGACATATGAATAGCTCAAACGCCCCCAAACTTAAGCGAAACAAACTCATATGATATATAAATATGCTAAGTCGAATTCCACCCCCAAATTTAAACTATACATTGTCCTCAATGTTATCACACATAAGTAGTGGGAAAGGAAAACTTAACCTAACGGGATGTTGAAAAACATGCCCGAATACCGAAGGAGAATTTTAGTTCCAAGTGAAGGTGGTGTAACATCTTTATACATCCAACGAGAGCTACTCATGTACCTTGTACGACAAAACAAAAACATAGCATGAAAATATATATATATATATATATATATTTTATATAAAAAAAAACAGAAAGAAAAAGAACAAAAACAAAAATAAAAAAAAGGAAAACACTTGGGTTGCCTCCCAAGAAGCGCTTGTTTATAGTCATTAGCTTGACTTTACCATGTTAACTCAATTTTGTAGATCCCGAATCGGACCCGACGACTTGGCAACTCTCCAATCGACTTTATAATCTCGATTTATAGGTAAAGAAATGTCTGGTGCTTGTCGAATAGAAGAACGAAATCGCCCCTTATTGAGTTTTTGTCGAGGGATCTTTTTCTCATGCAATACCTTGATACCGTCCTTTTCAATCCTGGCACTCTCATGCGCATCAAATTTAAACTTATCTGGTTCACGACGTCGAAACTTCCTCTCCTTTCTAGTGATGTTTGATGTCAACGATGGATTTTCATCAAACAGTCGAGCAATATCAGCGACAACTTCATCTTCCTCCTCAATTGAGCCACCACTCAATAATCGTGCTTCTAATGGATCCTTATAGTCGTGCTTAGCAAGCTTGCCTGTAGTTATTTGATTAATCTCATCAATCCTGCAACAAGAGTTCTTGAGAGAGTAGTTAGCAACAGATTTATATAAACTAAATTCAACTCTCTCATCCCCAATATTCAAGGAAAGCCTTCCATTTTTAACATCAATAATAGCTCCTGCTGTAGCTAGGAATGGCCTACCAAGAATAATGGGGATTTGAGAATCCTCATCTATATCGAGAACAATGAAATCCGTAGGAATAAAAAACTTACCAACCTTGATAGGTACATCCTCTAACACACCTACCGGATACTTCACAGATCTATCAGCTAATTGCAGAGTAATCGTGGTAGGTTTTAACTCACCCATTTCTAACTTACGTGAAACAGAAAGAGGCATAAGGCTAACGCTAGCACCAAGGTCACACAATGCATGATCAAAACTTACGTTACCTATTACACATGGAATCGAAAAACTACCGGGATCTTTAAGCTTAGGAGGCAATTTATTTTGAATTAATGCACTACACTCTTCAGTTAAAGCCACGGTTTCATAATCCTCTAGTTTACGTTTGTTAGAAAGAACTTCCTTCAAAAATCTAGCATATGAAGGCATTTGTGATAGTGCATCAGTGAAGGGGATATTAATATAAAGCTTTTTTAAAACTTCTAAAAATTTCCCAAATTGCTTGTCTAATTTTGCCTTAGCTAATCTTTGAGGAAAAGGCACGGGTGGTTCATATGGTGGTGGAGGCACATAGGCTGGTTCTTTTTCAGTTTCAATCTTTTCGTTTGGTTCACTTTCGATCATCCCATTAGGCATTTTTGGACCTTCATAATTGGTTTCACTCCTTAAAGTAATTGCATTACAATGCTCTTTTGGGTTTATCTCAGGTTGTCCGGGAAAGGAACCGGAATTCTTACTTGAGTTACTAGCTTGTTGTGCAATTTGAGTTTCTAGCATCTTATTGTGAGTTGCTAAAGAGTCGACCTTAGTTGCTAGTTGCTTAATTGCATCATTCACTATCTCGTTTTGTTTAGTCTGGGCTACTACGAAACTCTCAAGAAGGGATTCTAAGTTCGATTTCTGTGGTGGAACAGGATTGTAAGGCTTCTGTTGGAATCCAGGCGGTGGCCTAAAGTTAGGATGTGGAGCTGCGTTTTGGCTTGGGTTATACGAAAAATTTGGGTGATTCCTCCAACCAGGATTAAAAGTGTTTGAAAATGGGTCGTTCTTTTGGTTGAAGTTATTCACAAAGTTGGCTTGTTCCATAGAGGGATCTTTAGGTACACTAGCTAGTTGACACTCTAATGCAACATGACCAACCATACCACATATTTCGCACATAGGAGGTGTAGTATTGACAGAATTAACATGCACGTTCATTGAATCTAATTTCTTAGACATGGCTTCTACTTGTGCAGAAAGTAAAGTAATAGCATCAATATCGTACTTACCTGGTGTCTTATGTGGAATCGATCTTTCGCTTGACCATTGGTAGTGGTTCAGTGCCATATCTTCGATTAGATCATAAGCTTCGTCTATACCCTTATTCATCAGCGCTCCTCCAGTTGCTGCATCAACTGACATCCTCGTAGTGTAAATCAGTCCATTGTAGAACGTATGAACAATGAGCCATTTTTCCAGCCCGTGATGTGGGCACAATCGTAGAAGATCCTTGAATCGTTCCCAAGTTTCATATAACGATTCACCATCCCGCTGAGCAAAAGTAGTAATTTGATTCCTCAGTTGTGCAGTCTTGCTCGGGGGAAAGTATCTCGCTAAGAAGCACTGCATCAGTTGATCCCATGTTCTGATAGAACCGGTCGGTAATGAATGTAGCCAAGCTCTCGCCTTGTCTCTCAGTGAGAACGGAAATAATCTCATTCTGATGGCATCCTGAGAAACCCCGTTCATCTTTAGAGTGTCGCAGTACTCTAAAAACATAGACAAGTGGAGGTTCGGCTCTTCAGTAGGTGCACCCCCAAACTGATTCTGCTGAACCATTTGCAGAAGGGATGGCTTGAGCTCGAAATTGTTGGCCTCTACAGTAGGCCTGGCGATGCTGGAATGAAGTGTCTGCGCATTCGGCGCTGCAAAATCCTTAAGACATCTCGCATTTGCATTCGCATTCACATTTGCAGCCGGGTTTGCATTCGCGTTAGCGTTTGCGTTGACGTTTACATTCACATTCTCTTCAGCCATCGTTATTTGTTTCAGCTGAGCTTGTTTCAGTTTTTGTTGTCTTCTCCTAGCACGAAAGGTTTTCTCGATTTCTGGATCAAGTTCGAAATCAAGCTTACTTCGCATACAAGAAAAAATCGAAAACCTGAAATTAAAGACAAAAATAAAAATTAAAAACGAAAATTAAAAATAAAAAATAAAAATAAAAACGGCTTAGTCTCACTAAGATCTGATAAAAACTAATATTGACTATTCAAGTCCCCGACAACGGCGCCAAAAACTTGATGTGCTTAAACCGCAAGCGCACGGCTTCGGTGTAGTACAAAAGATATCGTTCCCACGAGGACCGAACAATCAAGCACTAGCCTATCAATTATCAGTAATCTAAGCCTAACGAAGTTATAAGATAAAAAGTAAAGAAAACGGAACAGAACGTATAAAACTGGTTTTGATTATATTGGATTAGTAATTCCAGAATTAGGTTTCACCACGACATACGTTATCAATTAAATCATATAATCAATTCAGTTACGATCACTACTTATGAAGGACACTATCCAATTATACTTATTATCTTCTGTCGAAGTATAACAATTTACCCAAGTTAATTAATCAACTACTGTCGTGATGATTAGACTAAGCTCGAGTTCATTAATCTCTATGATAATGTATCGATTCCTCAAAAGACCTAAAACTACTTTCGTGATTTAGGATCCTAGGTTTGAATTCTAGGGTTCCGATATAGATGTCACCTTTCAGAATTTTCACCTAATATCTATGAACATGCAAATATGTGGCCAGCAAATTCACAAGCATTAATAATCAAGAATTCAAATCATAAGCATATGCGATGTAACGTAAACAATAATATAATTCAAGCTAATAACATATTATCGGGCTATTCCCAATTCCAGAATAAAATAGACTACTCCATAGATGCAAGAGCACAATCAACGAATATCAAAGTAAACATGATAGATAGACGAGAATTAAAAGAGAATAGAAAGATAAACTCGATAAAACCCGTTGTCAAAGATCCTGTTTACAATCAATTGTCGAATTTCGTTCTTGAATCTCTAATCCTTACAATCAATCTCCTAGAAATAAAGTTCGAACCCTAAAATAATGTTTGGAGGGGGTATTTATACCTAATCTAGAACATAAACCCGAAGTTGGGCCGAATATGGGCTTTTTCAGCGTTTAGACTCAACCTAACGCGCGTCTGTACGCCGAGTAAAGCGGCGTACGTATGCAGTACAAATCGGCGTACGTACGCCGTACAAATTGGCGTACGTACGCGAGATAGCCCCAAACTCTGCCTTCGTTGTCTGAACGCCAATTAACACGGCGTACGTACGCCATTGTTCCAGTCCGAATTTGGCTTTGGGGTCTTCTACAAAGTTGTAGCTCTATCTCGTAGCTTCAAAACCCCACTGGTTTGGATCCAATCCAAGTTGTAGAACTCGAGTTATGATCGTTTTACCAGGACTGCGCCATTTAGTTCGGAGCAAGGCGTATTTATAACTTTTGAGTCTTTAAACGTTTGAACCGGATCTTGTCCTCTTCATAAGACTTTTAGCTAATTGTCTTAGCTTTCTAATCATATAAGGCTCATTAATATTGGAGGTTTGTAGCCCAAGATACGATTATATTTCCAAGCATCGCCAATTTACCTCCTTTCGTACGTTTTTCGCCCTTTTCTCGAAATTAATGATTTTTTCCTACGAACATGTAACAAACCTATTAAACGCATATGGAGTATAAATCATGATATAAAATGATATATAAATGACTAATCTTAGGCTAAAAAATACGTATAATTGAGGTTTATCAATGTTGCTTTGCATACAAGGGAAAGACGGAAATCCTAAAATAAAAACGAAAAACAAAAATTAAAAACTAAACAAAATGACTTAGTCTCACTAAATTCTGATAAGAACTAATATTAATTATTCTAGTCCCCGGTAACTGCGCCAAAAACTTGATGTATGTAAAATCCGCAAGCGCACGGCTTCTGTGTAGTACAAAAGATATCGTTTCCACGAGAACCGAATAATTAAGCACCAAGTCTTTCAGTTATCGGTAATCTAAGCCTAATGAAATCGTAAGATAAATGTAAAGAAAACTAAACAGAACGTAGAAAACTGATTTTGGCTATATATGATTAGCAATTCTGGAATCAGGGTTCACCACGACATACGTATTAATTCAAGCATATCATCAATTCTGTTACAATCACCACTTATGAAGAACACTATCTAATTTTACTTATTACCTTCTGTCAAAGCATAATAAATTACCCAAGTTAATTAATCCCCTACTTTCATGATGATTAGACTAAGCTCAGATTCATTAATCTATGTGATAGTGTATCGATTCCTCAAAAGACCTAAAACTACTTTCGTGATTTAGGATCCTAGGTTTGAATACTATGGGTTCCGATTTAGATGTCACCTTTCATAATTTTCACCTAATATTTACAAACATGTATATATGTGGCCAGCAAATTCACAAGCGTTAATTGCTAAGAATTCAAATCATAAGCGAAAGCGATGTAACGTCAACGATTCTATAATCTATACTGATAACATATTATCGGGCTATTTCCGATTTCAGAATAAAATGGATAACTCCATAGATTCGAAGAGACAAACAATAAATATAATTAAAATCAACATATCAACAGTAATTAAAAAGAGAGATAAATAAAACTTAGTCTCGATTAAAATATCGATGAAAATGTTGAATACAATCATGCAAGATTGATTTGTTCAAGCCTTGAAAAAACATGTAATTCCAATCCATAATATCATGATTTCCTCCAATTTCGAGTTCGAGAATCCTCCCTTTCATGGAAAGAATTGATATATATATATATATATATATATATATATATATATATATATATAAAGGATGAAAAGAAAAAAAGTCCTAGTTGCACACGAATTCGTTCGGGCGTTTAAACGCCCGGTTGCTCTTATAGTTTGCTCGTTTGACCCTATTCCTATCCGAATTTGACTTTGGCATATTCTACAAAGTTGTATATCAATGTCTTAGATTTACAACCCAACTGATTTGGATTCAATCCAATTTGTAGAACTCAAGTTATAATCTTTCAATCAAAACTGTAATATTAGGTTCGGAACAGAATATATTTTGTAACGTTCGGGCTTTCAAACGTTTGAATTGGATCTTGTCTTATTCATAAAACTTGTAGAAAATTGTCTTAGATTTCTAACCATATAAGCATCATCAACATTGGAGGTCTACAGCCCAAGATATAATTATATGCCCGAACATCACCAATATACCTCCTTTCACACATTTTTTCACCATTTTCTCGAAGTTAATGATTTTACCCAAAAAACATATAACAAACCTATAAACGTATATAGGGTATAAATCATGATAAAATTGATATAAAAACGACTAATCTTAGGCTAGAAAATGTGTATAATCGAGGTTTATCAATAATATTATATTTTATTGAAATAAAAGTGCATGTGCATACTTTCTATACAAATGAAGATGATAAATACAATGATTATCTTATACGAGAGATATAAATAAAGATTTATATATCGAAAAAATATCATTTATGCAATTTCTAACAATGTATCATATTATATAATATTTCATCCTCACTTTCTTAAGTGGTTATTGAAATATTTTTAAATAGCTAACTTATTAAAATGATTTTTCTTTTGTTACAAATAAGTGGTTCTTTAAACGTTAGGCAATGACTCTCAAGAATTCAAATATTAAGGAAGTTCTTGCCAAACAGCAAAATTTCAAGGGAGGTTGATGCAATATAACCCATTGATAGTTGACATCCTTTTCTTAGTCTTGTACTCTTTCTCAGTCCATCAAAATATAAAAGAAACTAGCTTGTTTTGATATATATAAATATATATATATAATCTCTATTAAATATTGTTAATCAACCTCATCAATTTAGACATCAAAAACTAATTATAATGAATCTTTTTTTAAACATTATGTATTATTTTGTATTAAAATATGTGATTGATTTGATTTTTGATGTTGAAAAATAGCCGAATTTGTTTTATTAATCGATGATGCGAACTGTCAAATCATTAATAATAAGAACGATTTTCTCTTTTTTTTTTTGCAAAAATTTATTCAAACTTATCTAGAATTTTGAGAATTTTTTTTCAATATTTGTTTTTATTACCAAACAATTGACATTTTTTATTTTTTTATTCTGAAATATTTTTTTTGTGGCATGAACCTTTCAACCAATTGAGGGCCTAAAGTGTTATGATAATAAAGAGGATAAAATTTTTTTTGGCTAACATGACATAGAGCACATAAGAAACTATTGAAAGACAACACATAAGAATAATCATAAATAAAAGCATCAAATCAAGTACTTCAAATTCCACATAAACACAAAGATACATTACTTGGTCTCCCATTTATTGAACCAAACACACACAAAGCCAAAAGGGCTTAATTAACACACCAACAATTATTCATAATAATACTTAAAAACATAGAGATTGCAATAACACATTTGATATTTGATGAGCACTTGATTTAGGGTTTCTTGACATGATGATTCTCGATATCTTTGGTGAGGTCGATGAAGAAAGAAAGCAATGAAATCGGATGGTCGACATCTTCATTAAGCATTTCATACTCCAATGTCCATGTAACTAATTCAGTGTCACCTTTGTTCTCAACATGAATTGTTATGAGGAAAGCTTTGTATTGCTCCATCAAATCCCCTTCAAGCATCTTAAACTCCATCAACTTCTTCTCCTCGTCTATTGTTTGAATCAATTCTTTCGCAAACCTTTCTTTCCCATCTATAACAAATAAAATATTATATGTATGTGTGTGTATACATGATCAAAACAAACTCAATTTTAGCATCATTTTTGCAAACTTGCAAAATCAATCTTTTGTATTTTAGTCCTACCGTAAAAATTGAACATAATTCGTGCCACGTGTATTGCATGTTGCAATTACTCAATTTCGATCAAGTCCGTAAAAAGAACCCTATATAATTTTTAGTGGTCTTTCTTTCTTAGTTGATTGTCTCGAGAAAAGTGAGAACAAGCATGGTGGGATATGGAGTAAATGACGAATATTTGAATTATTATTATTATGTCAGAATTGTTGAGATATGCATCGTTCTTTTTTTGTAAAACCTGCTTAAAAACTACTTTTTTGTTAAAAGTTTTTTATTCAACTTTTCCTAAACATTCAAAGGTGTGTGTATCTGCAACTTATGATCAACTTCCATCTATTTTCGTAACGACTAGACCTTATTTTACGGGATTATATTACAATTCAGGGACATATGTAAAAATAATTAATTGATTACTTACCATGCGTGTACCTCCAAGAAATAATACTTCCAACATGTCCAAATTCACCCTCATGCAAATCACAAGCATGAACTTTATCAGGGCTGGCTGTCGAAATGTGCTGTGGCCTGTGCCTGACTAGTTCATGAAACAAATCTCCTCCAGCCTTGAATTCTATTGCAGCAATCAACTTACCAATCAATCCCATTTTCTTCTTTTTTTTTTTATAAATATTCTTAATTTATTTCTTGCATAGAAATGGTTGTCTTCACTTCCTTTTATAGATGGATATGAGACCTATTGATATATACCTTTTTGTATTTTAATATTCTTTTTTTATATTTATTTTAGTGAAAACAATTAATCTTCTTATCTTTCTTGTTTATTTTAATGATAATAGAGACACACTGTTGACTGTCTTATCATTTTGTCTAATGCCCATACACAATTATTGATGGTGGTGATACTGTAGCTAATTACGATACGTTTTCTAATCTTTCGGGAAATTTAGGTCTCACTTCACTTACATACATGTGATTGAATATAACAAATTTATGATTGATAGATACATATAACAGCAATGGAAAAACATTGGACAAAAAATGTTTGGTTGCAATTATAACTGAAATTGGTATCTTAGAGTATTTACTTAATTTATAGTTGTTTGGTAAAGATGGATCTAATAGAAAAGCCAAACATACTCTATGAAATGTGTAGCTTCGTGCTCTCTCGAGCGTTCATTTCTTAAAAGGGAAAATAATTAGTGATTATAATTTTCAAACTAGATTAGATATTATCATGTGATAGTAGATATTCAACTTAATATTAAGAGTGATAATGGATATATCACTTTTATAAACCTCAACTAAACGAGCAAGACCTCAATAGCTTATTATTCCAGCGAACTTAAAACTTTTTTTTTTTTTTTTTAATTTTAGCCCATGTGTTGATGAAATAGGTTAAAGACACATTGTGTTATTTAAAAGTCTGCAAAAATCTTAAATAAAACTAATACTGGTAAGAAATTGCATAAAATACCATGTTATTTAATTGATGCAAAAAACATCTTTATTATTTATGGAAAAAAACCCTTCTTTTAAGGAGAAAGCCACATAAACCCAACTGCATTTCTATATAAACTATTACTTAGGAGGTGGAATTAGTTACATGATATATCGAAATTTAACATGCGCCACACAAAATGGTATCAGAACCTTTAATTTTATTGATGAAATAATAATAATAATTCCGTATTGTTATTTTATTCATAACGAATGAGATCCAAACAAGTATGGAACAATGGAACAAATGTTTGAGTAGTTATGAAAAAAAGAGAATTTTGTCCTAAATGAACAGACATCGAAACTAGACATCGAAACTGATATCTCTAAGTCCTCAAACGACGACAAAATGTGTGCTTCAACCAAAGGCTTTCGAGGCAAGGACTAGCTAGTTAGGTTTACGATACAATGCTCTTGAAAATAAGTATTCTCGTAGATGTTTTGTACAACAGATATTGAATTATGGCTTTTTATAATTAGTTTTCTTTGTCATTTATGATTTATTTTGCTACAATACAAAGTTATTTTAAAATTTTAAATTTTTTTGTTCCTATTCCTTTCTATCGTACATAGAATCGTGTATATTTCTATTCCTTAAGTAAATAAATCATCTTGAGCCGTGTTATTAATTTTTGAACTAAATTATTAAATATGCGTATTAAACAATTTTAATATTAAGATCCATGGTATTAGTTAATATTATCATTTATTTGTTAGTATTTTATTGCGGGGAGGTTCAATGATTAATTTGTGGGACCGGAAATGTAAATAGCGATAAGATACGTGAAATTAATGTGTCTGAATACTCTTTTCATTCACCAAACAATATCTTTTAACTAAATAAGGTTCGAGTCTTTAGAAAAATATTATTCAGACAGACAAATAATTATTCACGTTTGAATTTAATAACAACACAATAATTCAATATTTTGAAATTTGTTTATAATATAAAATTATATCACACATGATTCAGACCCATAACGTGTATGAAAGCTGTACATCTCATTTTCCCAGATCCCACACAAGCACAGAGTGACATACTCTATATTGTTATAACATTTTGAAAGGCAAAGTTGCTAGTACGAGATATATAGTCATTTTTCTTGAATAATTAAGGATGTGCAATGGTTCGATTGGCTCAAAACGGAAAATCAAATGGAAAAAATTTGGCTCGATTTGGATCAGGTTCAATTCGATTTAATCGAAATATTTGAAAAGAAGAAAATAAATGCTTGAACCAGTTCGGTTTTTGTTATTTTTCTTACTATGTTGTATTTTTTAAATATTTATATATATAAATAATAACAATAGTTAATAAATATTATATATTTCGATTTTCGATTATGTGAACCAACCAAAAGCTGAACGAATCGGAAACCCTAAAATTCCAAAAACAAAAACTCGAAAATCGACCCAACTTTTTTTTGGTTCAGTTCGGTTTGGACCAAATTTATGATTTTTGGTTCGGTTCTTTCAGTTCACTTAATTTAAACTCCCCATAAATAATCTCGATTTTTACCTGATTTAAGAATTGTATCAGTAATTTGAAAAAATTTACAATGTTAGTCTCTTTTTTTTTTTTAAGTAAGTTTTAGTTCCACACTTTATTTCTTGAAATAAAATTAACTGAGAATAACAAGATCTATTCTTTAGAAATTATAATCTGCTCCTGGAACTCTAGAGCATGTATTGAACCCACCAAAATAATTCTTTTAATCACTTTGCCTGGAAAATTGCAAAATTAAAGCTTGTTCCATTAACAATTTAGGGACCATACAACTATTAAAAACACATGAGTCGAAGGCAAACCTAAATTGTAATTTGATAGAAATAAACACGTGATTTGCATATGACTAGTTAAAATTGGGAACTGTTTTATTTTTTGATGAATTTGCCCAGAATGATTGCAAAAAACAGAAAAAGTGGAATGGTCATATTAGCAAAAACATAAACATGTGAAAAAGAAAAAAACTATTTACAATATTATATTTATAACTTCACTTTCAACCGAAAGTAAGCAGAATAATTGCAAATTTCCACAACGAAATTCTGTCACAGACCTGCATGGCTGCATTTGCGATAAAGGGTAAGATTACATTTATAAAATGTATTTTTTTAATCGTTTTGATGTTGATACCATTTTTTCTTAAATACCTCATAGCTGTTTTGGAATCACAATTGTATTCTTTGACATCTGCACGCCACTTTTGATAACGTTGCCTGAAATAAAATGAAAATAAGAAATAAAATCGAAATTAAAAAAAATAATAATAATAAGACATTTTGTTATAAGTTGTTTGTACCACTTCCTATGTTAAGAATTGCGACTTAAAATTCAACTAATTAATATATTTAATTATGAAATAAATTAATATATTTAATTATGAAATAAATTAATTATATATTATAAGTTATGATTTTATGGGACAGAAATAGTTCATAATTATATAATGATAATTCAAATGAAGTGATGTTTCATGTAAAGTTTGGATTAATTACATCATATATTATTATAATATGATTGAGTTGGTCAGTGATAAGAAAGAACTCTACTAAGACTACTATACTATATATCGAAATCGTGGTATTAAGTGTTTGCAGGTCACGTGGAAAGCCAATGTCCAAAGAAGAGGATAATTGTATTGCGAGACAATGGTGAATTGTGATCAATGTAGAAGATTCTGACAGATGATATGCCACCATTGGAGGATGATTCAGAGGAATATCTAGCTCATGTCAACGCATTGACATTGGTTATGAGGAGAGCATTGAACTTGCATACCTAGACCAGTGCAATGGTTAAATGAGTGGCGAGACGAGAGTGACTTAGCAAGTGTGAAATGCATCTCGAATTGGCAAGTACGAGAATAAAATGTTATGTGATGACGTTCCAATGCAAGTTGAACTTTTGTTGCTAGGAGGACCATGACAATTTGATAGTCGTGTGAAGCAGGATGGCTTCACCAATAAATACTTCCTTAAACAACATAAAATGAATACTCGTGTACCATTGACTCCTCAACAAGTTTACAATGATCAAATGAGACTATAAAAAGAGAGTGAATAAAAAAAAATGAAAAAAAAAAGTGAACAAGAGGCAAAAAAAAAAAAAGGTAATTATATGGCCCATGAGCGAAAAAAGGGGCCAATGGGGAAAAAATGAGGAAAAAGAGAGTCCATAGGTAAGGACTAGTGAGCTAAAGGGAGCTCTATTCACGAAACAACCAATGATTGTACTTAAGTAAGTACGAGGTATTTTTAAACACTAACGAGCTTTGTTATTTGCCTAGTCCTATTATCTCTAGAGGAGTTCAAGGATGTCTTTCCAGAGGAGACACTGCCTAGTTTGCCTCCGTTGAGATATTGAATATCAAATTGACTTTGTTCTGGCAACATCAATCCCAGACCGACTATCATATAGGAGTAATCTTGAGAAGATAAAAAAGATCCAAAGGCAAGTAAGTGAGTTGATGTCAAAGAGGTATGTGAAAGAAAGCATGGGTCCATGTGTCATTCCAGTTCTGTTTGTCCTAAAGAAAGATGGCACCTCGAGAATGTGTATTGATTGTGTATCCTAAAGAAGGATTCTCGAAGTGTTGATTGTCCAAAAGTCGTCCCACTAAATCGAAAAGAAAATAGATTCCATTAGTAAAAGAATCAAAAATAAAATAGCGAAGAAAATAAGATAAGAAAGTATTCTTATTAGATTTGTATAAAGAAAAGAAAAAACAGAAAACATGAATTTTTAAGAAACAATTTAAAAACTCAATAATTAATCAGTCAAAAATACAATAGCTAGTGAAGAAAGTAAGTCAAGAAAGTATTTTTATTAGCTTTGTATAACCAAAAGAAAAAACAGAAAACATGAACTTTTAAGTAATAACTAAAAACTCAATAATTAATCATTTTTATAGAGCCAAATTACTAAACACGAATACATTATGTTTTTAAAGACACTTCTAAATAATTTACTTTAATAATTATGTGAGTTATTATTATTTCTATTCTTGTACAATAAACATGATTATCATTTAAAATACCTATGGTTGTTATTAATTGTATAATAAATATGGTTCTCTTTCAAACTACTTATACTATTGAATAATAAATGATTTATCATATTCCTATTATTGTATAATAAACATGGTTGTCTTTCAAGTTATTTATTGTTATTAAGGATAAAATATATAAATTTATATTTATATCAATATCTATAAATATTTATCTCTATTATAAACGTACGAGTTAATATTTATATTATTTTATCTACTTTAAGTATTTAACTGAACTTTTTAATGGTAAAAAAATAAAACAAAAACAATTAAAAAAAATTATCTAAAGAATGACTCTTTAGGACTCGATTATTAAACTGAAATGTGTTTGGAATAGAATGAGCATTCTCAAGTTCAATCATATACCTATGCTTGGTATGCTTTTGTGTTATGAATGCCCAATCCCGTTGGAATCCATATTTTCAAAAGTATGGAACAGTGATTCATTCCCTACCCCTTGGTTTAGCTATTCCGTACCCCATGGCCCATGGGTTTAGCCATGCCCTATCCATCATTAATAAACTTCAATTTTCTTAAGATAAAGTTATTTTTTCCAACCTAATAATAGAGTCTTGAAAAATCAACGAATAAATTATATTTTCATTTATGGCATGTCATTAATAATCTCAACTTATTATAAAAATAATTTAAATAATAAAAAATAGAAAAATATTTAAATGCGTTAAAAGAATAAAAAAAATACATATTATTTTTGTACTCAATCAATAACATTTACATCAATAAGAATTACTTTACTCATAATAAAATTAATTAAAATTGTTATAGTTCATAAGTAAATGGTTATAGTTCATAAGTAAATTATGTATTCAGATTTGGCACACTTGTAAAAACGCATGCTTAGTGTATAGAAAATACAATTGTGGTGCATCACCATTTTCAAATTGAAATATAATTACAAAGCATTGTATACAGTTTAGAACTAGGTCATAATTTTTGTAAATGACATTTTCCATTATCCATGTGTGAAATAATTATATTTAAAAATAATTAAATAGGTAATTTGATTTTTAAAAATAACCTCATTATATTCATAATGTTCATTTTAGTTATCAATTATGAAATTGTAATGAATAATAAATTATGAATTCATTCCTTTCCCATGCATTATTGAATATACAAATCATATGATATGTTATATCAATAACATTTCATTCCCAAATCCGTTCCATTCGTTATTTCATGCTATTACCATTTAATTCCATTCAAATATACCAATCGAGTCCTTAGTCAATAGATAATAACAAAGATTGAGTTATATAAAGACACAATCATTTACTCACTAGAAAAAGAAAGAAAAATGTTGGGTTACAGTAACATGTGGAAAAAATATTTATCCCATAAAATTATATAATGAAATACATCTTATCCATGTTATAGTAATAATAAGTCATTATAATAAAAACCCCTAAACCTATGCAACCAGGTGCTTCTAGCGTCAAACCATTTAACCCAATACTAGGTCGAGAAAATCGGTTGGGTCTTGAAACCATAAAAATTTAGGATATATAATGTTTTCCTTACTTCTCCTCCTATTTTATTTCACGTCTTCAACCTTAAAAATTCACAAAGCATATATTGTTCTCAACTCTCATATTTGTATATAGATGTCTAAATATAATATATTTATATTATTGACATAAATATATATTAATATATAGTGAACACGTTGAAAATAGTCTTTAAAAGCCAAAATTGCTTAAATCATTTTAAGTTACAATCACCCTTCTTTTACTTATTTATATCATATTAAAGTAAATATTATTAATAATTAGTAGGGGTGACCCTTAGCATAATCAATAATTAATAGTCTTAGAATAATCAATAATTGATATGGTGACCATGACTATGAATATTTTTGTCTCTTTATTTTTATTTAATTTTCAATAGGGGCATATTATATTTAATTTTTAAACTGTATGACATTTAATATACCATTGAATTAATTATGATAAATGACACTTTACCATGACACTTTAAAGGCTTTGAGACACTTTATAAATGACAAGCGAATTTAATGGGGATAAATGTAGATTTCGTCCCCCTTCTTTTTTCCAATCGCAAAATTGGTCCCCCTTGTTACGGCCTCTACACATTGAGTCCCTAAACATTTAAAATTTGGACACATTACGTCCCTTCCGTCAATGCATAATGTTATATTATATTATATGCATAATGTTATTATTTACATAAAAGCCCTACTAATTTACTTGTAACTTTTCTCTAGTTTTCTGCTTGACACCACTTGAAGAGGCTGATGATTTTGATGTTGTCACTGGCTCTTGAACAGCTTGTGGTATTGCCACTGGAGCAACTTGATTTGGTTCATTCTCAGCTGTAGCAGCCCAACTTTCTTGTGTTTGGTCCTGTTCTTGTGTTTGGTCCTGTTCTTGTTCATTTAGATTATTTCTTTTTCTTTTACAACCTTTTGAATTATGACCACCTTCTCCACATAGACATCAAAAAACTTATCATCATCCTCAAAATCATACTCACTATCATAGAAGTCTGAATCATCTTCATCAGTTTCTGTTTCTGAAATTCTAACAGGAACCTCAACAGTTTTAGTTATGGTGTGTTCAACAGTTTGAGGTTCTTCTACAGGTCTATCTACAACATCAGATGGCTCAAACTGACTTTCAATATCCCCTCTACCATCTAGGTGTTCTAAATAAATTTCAACTTCATAGTTACTAGGAATGTGTTTTTTAATGGACAAAACATCAAGATCTTTATCTAGATATCTACCCAAATTCATTATTTTTCCATATTTGTGCCAAAACCTAACACTCCCTCTAATATTGTATCCTACCTCTTCTGCAAATCCCCACATCTCAATCATCCCAAGCTTATCTACATCAACAAAGTCAAAGTACTCTACATGCCCACCAATATATTGCTTAAGATTATGTTTCATTACACCATTGTAATATAACTTAATTGTAAAACACTCATCATCCCTCATTACACCTTCATTAGTTTTAGTTATGGTGTGTTCAAAATTACAAAAACAGCAACAAAAACAAAAACAACAGTCAATATCATGCATAACCAAAAGCAAACTAAATTTATAACATCAGTTCATATATAATGTACCGTAATTAGGAGTAAAGTCCAGTGCGTGCTTGCTTCTTTTGGCCATACTGCAAGTCCATTACAGTGTAATTATATTAAATTAGGGTTTAATAAAAAAAAATGGGATTTTTCAATTCGATAATAAAATTGAAAGAATTAACATATGTACCTTTTCGATTTGGTCTTCAGAAGCTTCAATCTCAAAGTAATTGAAAAAAAATCGAACAAATATTACGGTTTCCAAACCTTCGAAGCTACAGTGAACAGAAGTTCCAACCTTCGAAGCTACGGTGAATTGAAATCCCAAACAATCGAAGCTACGGTGAACGGAAAAGTGAATAGAAATCCGAAGAGCTACAATGGATTGAAGGATTGAAGGATTCAAATGAAGAAATTTGGGGCAGAGGTGCAATGGAGTCTTAACCTAATTTGATGAAAATGAGAAAAAAACGTTTTCCCCCCTAATTTATGAGGCACGTGAGTGGCACGTGACGTGCCAACCCCGTTAATGATTGACGGTAAATTGAAAAAAATTGACGGAAGGGATGCAATGTGTCAAAAATTGATATATTAAGGGACTCAATGTGTAGAGGCCATAACAAGGGGGACTAATTTTGCGATTGGAAAAAAGAAGGGGGACGAAATCTACATTTATCCCAATTTAATGTTATATCAAAAATTAGTGAAATAATGGATGATACTTTGGAAAGTATGAATTTATAAAATGTTTTTTCAATTGTAAATAAACATATTTATCATCAAAATTTAATTATTGATTAATTAGTTAGTTATTGTTGTTTCTATTATTGTATAATAAACATGGTTGTTTTCAAACTACATATACTATTGATCAATAAGTTATTATTAAATAACTTATTTAATTATTTAATAATAAACATGGTTGTCTTTCAAACTACTTATGGTTGTTATTAAGGATAACATACATAAATCTATATCTATTTATACTCTATATGCTATTATAAAAATATGTGTTGATTTTTTATAATTTTTTATCTACCTAAATTATCCATAATTAATTGAACTTAAAACGTCACAAACAAATAAGAAAAATTATTTGAAATATTTATAATACCACAACAATAAGAAGTATAATTTCATTATGATTATTTGGTGAATATTTAATTATAGTGGTTAATTTATATAAAACACTATCATAAGTCATGATTAAATATTTAATATTTAATTAAAACAAAAAGTCCTTCTATAATATTTTTTTTACGTTTAGTATATAAATTTATCAATGTCCATAAGCAAATTTTAGGGTTAAATAAAGTTCGCCAAATTATCTATGAGGTATATTACAATGTACTCCCTAAACTATCAAATGTAACTTGTATCTCCCTTTATTTAATATACTATTATTCCCTTGTATAAAATATGCATTTCTGAGAATTACATTCGACTTGTTTTTTTCTTGTTGTTACTTCCAATTTTTTCTCCTAACGCAAAAGAAGTACTTCTCAAATTATATGATTATAAACTCATCAATTTTGAGTTAACTCAATAATCAATTTTCGTATCATCTTTATTATACATTAGTCTCAAATAATATAATTTTCTCATTCTTATATCAATCAAAAATGAGAGTTGATTTAAACAACATTACTAACTAATCTTAATAACTCTTGAATTTAGAACAATTGATTAATTTTGAATTTAGTTAGAGGCTATTTAAAAGAAAAAAGAAAAAAGAAACAATGGGAAAGAATGGGGAAAAAAGAAAGAAAAATACATAAATAAAATTAATAATTAGTCAGGCAAAAATAAAAATTTATGTTATACTAAATGATATTAAGTGAATAAGTGTTACCATTGATAGTGTAGGGGTACATTTATTGTATGACCTATAGTTCGAGGGGCAATGTGTATTTTACCCAAAATTTTATTATTAACTATTATTATTGTTCACTGTACATCAATTTCATTATATTTTTTTGTCTTTCTCTCTCTTAGTTGTGGTAGTAACAAGATATTTCTTATAAATTTCATGTGAAAAAGTATGGCTTTTGTTAGAAATTTCTTTGTTAGAAGTTTTGATAATGACAAGATAGCATAAATGTTGACACCTGAAAAATGTAAGTTTGATTTTAGTAGAATATCATGTTTCAAGCTATAGAAAGTTTTGGAGTTGTAACTTTTAGAATAAATGTTTTTGTTTGTCTTTTTGTTTTCTTGTATTTTAAACGCTTGTAACGTTAGTTGAACTCTAGGTGAGTCTATTAATGTGAAGAGGTTGAAGATCAGTAATTCCAAGCAACAAGCAGAAGTCCATCCGTAATATCAATTATTTCAAGTGACGTTATTTTATAAGCGACATATCTTCAAGACACGCTGAGATTACTTGAAGTTCCTCATTAACAAACGACTAAGGATTAAATGTCTTCTCAAAGCATTCAATGCTCAAACGCCATTTATGTAAATGCATTTAGTGCTTGTCAAAAGCATTAATGTATATACTGGTGATGGAGTACGGATAGCAGCAAACCCATTGGATGTCAACATACGACAACTTGCCGTAGTCTGACACTTGCAGCAGAATTTCAGGGATTCACCATTAACAACCTTCTAAACTTTTTGAGCGATTCATTTACATGCGCCTATCAAATGATCCCAATTATTTCAGGCCCTGCGTATAAATAGAACTTCAAATTCTCTATATGAGAAGATTCGTAACTCTTGATGTTTTTTCAGAAAGCTTTCTTATTCACTCCAATCTTTTGAAAAAGCTTTCAATACTTTATTGAAGTTCGAACCCAGAAATTTCGAATCCTTGAACATCCACTCCAAGATATTCATCTTTATCTATTTTCAAAAGAACTAAACCGAAGTGAATATTATCCAAGTTGTTTGACTTAACCAAAACCAATAAAACTCATTTCTGAGTGAAATACCCCATCCTATCTTTCAAACTGAGTGTCAGGTGATGTGCCTAAACCGCAAGCGCACGGCTTCGGTGTAGTACAAAAGATATCGTTCCCACGAGGACCGAATAATCAAGCACTAGTCTATCAATTATCAGTAATCTAAGCCTAATGAAGTTATGAGATAAAAAAGTAAAGAAAACGGAACAGAACGTATAAAACTGGTTTTGATTATATTGGATTAGTAATTCCAGAATCAGGTTTCACCACGACATACGTTATCAATTAAATCATACAATCAATTCAGTTACGATCACTACTTATGAAGGACACTATCCAATTATACTTATTATCTTCTGTCGAAGTATAACAATTTACCCAAATTAATTAATCAACTATTATCGTGATGATTAGACTAAGCTCGAGTTCATTAATCTCTATGATAATGTATCGATTCCTCAAAAGACCTAAAACTACTTTCGTGATTTAGGATCCTAGGTTTGAATTCTAGGGTTCCGATTTAGATGTCACCTTTCAGAATTTTCACCTAATATCTATGAACATGCAAATATGTGGCCAGCAAATTCACAAGCATTAATAATCAAGAATTCAAATCATAAGCATATGCGATGTAACGTAAACAATAATATAATTCAAGCTGATAACATATTATCGGGCTATTCCCAATTCCAGAATAGAATGGATTACTCCATAGATGCGAAAGCACAATAAACGATAATCAAGGTAAACATGATAGATAGACAAGAATTAAAAGAGATTAAAAAGATAAACTCGATAAAACCCGTTGTCGGAAGATCTCGTTTACAATCAATTCTCGAATCTTGTTCTTGAATCCCTAATCTTTACAATCAATCCCCGAGAAATAAAGTTCGAACCCTTTTACAATGTTTGGAGGGAGTATTTATACCCCGAAGGAAAGAAAAGACTGAAAATAGGTTAAATACGGATTCTGGAGCGCCGCGCTTGTCTTGAGCGCTTAAGCGCAACGTACAGTCCGATTTTGCCTTCAGTGTCTTCTACAAAGTTGTAGATCTATGTCGTAGATGTACAACCCAACCAATTTGGATCCAATCCAAGTTGTATAACTCAAGTTATGATTGTTTTACCAGGACTGCGCCATTTGGTTTGGAACATAGCGTATTTGTAACTTTCGGGCCTTTAAACGTTTGAACCGGATCTTGTCATCTTCACAAAACTTTTAGGTAATTGTCTTAGATTTCCAAACATATAAGGCTCATTAACATTGGAGGTTTGTAGCCCAAGATATGATCGTATTTCCAAACAGCGCCCATGTATCTCATTTCATACGTTTTTTCGTCATTTTCTCGAAGTTAATGATTTTACCTTACAATCATGTAACAAACCTATAAAAGTATATGGGGTATAAATCATGATATAAAATGATATAAAAACGACTAATCTTAGGCTAGAAAACACGTATAATTGAGGTTTATCAACCCCCCCAAACTTACTTTTGTTCGTCCTCGAACAAACGGTAAAGCAAAGAAAACAAAAAATAAAAACTAAAGATAAACTCATTTTCGTAGAGTACGCGATTGCACTTAGCATGTGCAACAAGCCTTTAAACCTTTTTGTTCCCCAAAAAGGACGAGTTATAGTCTCGTGAGGGTTTGCAGAAGATGTACCCACAAAATCTACGAAATTTGAGCTATGTCCAGATAATACAACTTATAAAAATTAACAAAAGACTAATGACATAACATCATTAACAATTAAGCTCAAAAGTATGTACATATCTCTCAATTTTGCCACATATTAACACTAAGAGTCGAATTAACTTCCAAAGTGGTGCAGTCAATCATAGGCATTATAGTCGAGTGGCATCCTTACCAAATTTTGGATATAATCCCCATTTTTATTAACTTTCAAATTCAAAGGCACTAAGTTTAATAGGCGAAAATACACACTTCAAAACTAAAGCTTTTAAGAATTTTTGACTTTCTACACAGTACGTGTGGATTTCTGTTTAGCTCATTAGACCATGTGCAATGCTTGTTCCCTTAGGCTTTCTATGACACCCATGTAACGAGTTTTGGGTCAACGACTCCGAATCTAGATAGCTTTAGGGCGTTGAGTGTTGAGACACTCTTTTTGGACTTAATCACTCGAGTGTCAAAGGCCACGAAACAAGCTAGGTCTTTATAATAATCCAACACATCAATATTTTCAAATTTTAAGCATTCATTATGAAGTGTGACTATGTAACTTTATACCTTATAAAAATTTTAGTTAATATCTTTGGGAATTACTCCTTACGTGTCTCAAGATGCAACATCCACTCAACTCCTCTCCCATAGATTGTGTGTAAATATCTAAAGAAGCAAATCCTAATCTTAGGTCGACATGAGCAAAAATCGAGATATGCTTGTTTCATTAGTTCAGATTATATATAAATCCTAATCTTAGGTCGACATAAGCAAAAATCGAGATATGCTTGTTTCATTAGTTCAGATTATATATTGAAGTCATGCCATCTATCTTAAGTTAATTCTAGCAAATTGTACAAATTGACAAGCTAAAACTCATAAAATAAAAAAAAATAAAAAATAAAATGCATGCCTTCTGAATAGCTCAAACTCCCCCAAACTTAAGCGAAAAAAAACTCATATGATATATAAATATGCTAAGTCAAATTCCACCCCCAAATTTAAACTCTAACATTGTCCTCAATGTTATCACACATAAGTAGTGGGAAATGAATACTTAACCTAACGGGATGTTGAAAAACATGCCCGAATACCAAAAGAGAATTTCCGTTCCAAGTAAAGATGTTGCATCATCTTTATCATCCAATGTAAGCTACTCGTGTACCTTCTATGACAAAACAAAAACAAAGCATGCAAAGAATTTTTTTTTTTTCGTGTGTTAAAAAAAAAAAAACAGAAAGAAAAAGAAAAAGAACAAAAACAAAAACAAAAACATAAAAAAGGAAAACATTTGGGTTGCCTCCCAAGAAGCGCTTGGTTATAGTCATTAGCTTGACTTTACCATGTTAACTCAATTTTGTAGATCCCGAATTGGACCCGATGACTTCGCAACTCTCCAATCGATTTTAGAATCTCGATTTTTAGGTAAAGAAAACTCAGGTGCTTGTCGAATAGAAGAACTAAATCGCTCTTTTTGAAATTTTTGGCGAAGGATTTTTTTATCATGCAATACTTCAGCACCTTCATTGTTAATCCTTGCACTCTCATGCATATCAAACCTTGATTTATCTAGTTCATGAAGTCGAAACTTCCTCTTCTTTCCATCGAATTTCGATGTCAATGGTGGATTTCCCTTAAACTGTCAAGCAATATCAACGATAATTTCATCTTCATCCTCGATTGAGCCACCACTCATAAGTCGTGCTTCTAATGGATCTTTATAGTGGTTCTTAGCAAGCTTGTCTTTAGTTATTCGATTAACCTCGTCGATCCTGCAACAAGAGTTCTTGAGAGAGCGGTTAGCAACAAATTTATATAGGCTAAATTCAACTCTCTCATCCCCAATATTCAAGGAAAGCATTCCATTTTTAACATCAATAATAGCTTATGCTGTAGCTAGGAATGGTCTACCAAGAATAATGGGGATTTGAGAATCCTCATCCATATCGAGAACAACGAAATCTGTAGGAATAAAGAACTTACCAACCTTGATGGGTACATCCTCTAACACACCTATCGGATACTTAACAGAACGATCAGCTAATTGCAAAATTAATGTCGTAGGCTTTAAATCATTCATCTCTAACTTCTTCGCCACAGACAATGGCATGAGACTAACACTAGCTCCAAGATCACATAAAGCATTGTTAAAACTTATATTACCAATTACACAAGGAATTGAGAAACTACCGGGATCTTTAAATTTTGGAGGCAATTTATTTTGAATTACAGCGCTACACTCCTCAGTTAAAGCGATAGTTTCATATTCCTCTAGCTTTCGTTTGTTAGAAAGAACTTCCTTCAAAAATTTAGCATACGAAGGCATTTGTGCAAGTGCATCGGTGAATGGAATATTAATGTAAAGTTTTTTCAAAACTTCTAAAAAATTTCCAAACTGTTTATCTAATTTCGCCTTAGCAAATCTTTGAGGAAAAGGCACGGGTGGTTCATATGGCGGTGGAGGTACATAGACTGGTTCTTTTTCGCTTTTATCAGTTGTTTTGTCAATAGAGTTGTCGGGATGAGACGATTTTTCCTTTTCGACCTTCTCAGTTGACTCAGTTTCACTAATCCTAGTAGGCATTTTTGGACCTTCATAATCGGTTCCACTCCTTAAAGTAATCGCATTACAATGTTCCTTCGGATTTGTCTCAGGTTGTCCGGGAAAAGAACCGAAAGTCCTATTCGAGTTACTAGCTTGTTGTACAATTTGAATTTCTAGCATTTTATTATGAGTTGCTAAAGAATCGACCTTAGTTGCTAGTTGTTTAATTGCATCATTTACTATCTCGTTTTGTTTAGTCTGGGCTACTACGAAACCCTCAAGGAGCGACTCTAGGTTCGATTTCTGTGGTGGAATAGGATTATAAGGCTTTTGTTGAAATCCCGGTGGTTGCCTAAAATTAGATTGTGGGGCTGCGTTTTGAGTCGGCTTGTACGAAAAATTGGGGTGATTCCTCCAACTAGGATTAAAAGTGTTTGAAAATGGGTCGTTCTTTTGGTTGAAGTTATTCACAAAGTTGGCTTGTTCCATAGAGGGATCTTTAGGTACACTAGCTAGTTGACACTCTAATGCAACATGACCAACCATACCACATATTTCGCACATAGGGGGTGGGGTAGTGACAGAATTGACATGCATGTTCATGAAATCCAATTTTTTAGACATGGCTTCTACTTGTGCAGAAAGTAAAGTAATAGCATCAAGATCGTACTTACCTGGTGTCTTCTGTGGAGTCGATCTTTCACTTGACCACTGGTAGTGGTTCAGTGCCATGTCTTCAATTAAGTCATATGCTTCGTCAACGCTCTTATTCATCAGAGCCCCTCCAGCTGCTGCATCAACTGACATCCTCGTGTTGTAAACCAGCCCATTGTAGAACGTATGGACTATAAGCCACTTCTCCAGCCCATGGTGTGGGCACAGTCGGAGAAGATCCTTGAATCGTTCCCAAGCCTCATATAATGATTCACCCTCTCGTTGAGCATAAGTCGTGATTTGGTTTCTCAGATGTGCAGTCTTGCTCGGGGGAAAGTACCTCGCTAGGAAGCATTGCATGAGCTGATCCCATGTTCTGATGGAACCTGATGGTAGCGAGTGTAGCCAAGCTCTCGCCTTGTCTCTCAGTGAGAACGGGAATAACTTCAGCCTGATGGCATCCTGAGAAACCCCGTTCATCTTTAGAGTGTCACAATACTCTAAGAACATTGACAAGTGGAGATTCGGCTCTTCAGTAGATCCACCCCCAAACTGATTCTGCTGAACCATTTGCAAGAGGGATGGCTTGAGCTCAAAGTTATTCGCGTCTACAGTAGGTCTGTTGATGCTCGAGTGAAGGGTCTGCGCATTCGGTGCTGCAAAATCCTTCAGAGACCTCGCATTCACATTCCCATTCCCATTTGTATTCGCGTTAGCGTCTGCATTAACTTCAGCCATTGTTACTTGTTTCAGTTGAACTTGTTTCAGTCTTTGTAGTTTTCTCCTAGTACAGAAAGTTTTCTCGATTTCTGGATCAAGTTCGAAATTGATCTTACTTCGCATACAAGAGAAATCGAAATCCTGAAATTAAAACAAAAAACGAAAATTAAAAACAAAAATAAAAATAAAAATGGCTTAGTCTCACTAAAATCTGATAAAAACTAATATTGACTATTCAAGTCCCCGGCAACGGCGCCAAAAACTTGATGTGCCTAAACCGCAAGCGCACGGCTTCGGTGTAGTACAAAAGATATTGTTCCCACGAGGACCGAATAATCAAGCACTAGTCTATCAATTATCAGTAATCTAAGCCTAACGAAGTTATGAGATAAAAAGTAAAGAAAACGGAACAGAACGTATAAAATTGATTTCGATTATATTGGATTAGTAATTCCAGAATCAGGTTTCACCACTACATACGTTATCAATTAAATCATACAATCAATTCAGTTACGATCACTACTTATGAAGGACACTATTCAATTATACTTATTACCTTCTGTCGAAGTATAACAATTTACCCAAGTTAATTAATCAACTACTGTCGTGATGATTAGACTAAGCTCGAGTTCATTAATCTCTATGATAATGTATCGATTCCTCAAAAGACCTAAAACTACTTTCGTGATTTAGGATCCTAGGTTTGAATTCTAAGGTTCCGATTTAGATGTCACCTTTCATAATTTTCACCTAATATCTATGAACATGCAAATATGTGGCCAGCAAATTCACAAGCATTAATAATCAATAATTCAAATCATAAGCATATGCGATGTAACGTAAACAATAATATAATTCAAGCTGATAACATATTATCGGGCTATTCCCAATTCCAGAATAGATAATCAAGGTAAACATAATAGATAGACAAGAATTAAAAGAGATTAAAAAGATAAACTCGATAAAACCCGTTGTCGGAAGATCTCGTTTACAATCAATTCTCGAATCTTGTTCTTGAATCCCTAATCTTTACAATCAATCCCCGAGAAATAAAGTTCGAACCTTTTACAATGTTTGGAGGGAGTATTTATACCCCGAAGGAAAGAAAAGACTGAAAATAGGTTAAATACGGATTCTGGAGCGCCGCGCTAAAGCGCGCTTGAGCGCTAATTTTTGCCTTGAGCGCTTAAGCGCCCTAGCGCTTGAGCGCTCGTCCCTGTCTTGAGCGCTTAAGCGCGCAGCGCTTAAGCACAACGTACAGTCCGATTCTGCCTTCAGTGTCTTCTACAAAGTTGTAGATCTATGTCTTAGCTGTAAAATACAACCAATTTGGATCCAATCCAAGTTGTATAACTCAATTTATGATCGTTTTACCAGGACTGCGCCATTTGGTTTGGAACAGAGCGTATTTGTAACTTTCGGGCCTTTAAACGTTTGAACCGGATCTTGTCATCTTCACAAAATTTTTAGGTAATTGTCTTAAATTTCCAAACATATAAGGATCATTAACATTGGAGGTTTGTAGCCCAAGATATGATCGTATTTCCAAACATCGCCCATGTATCTCATTTCATACGTTTTTTCGTCATTTTTTCGAAGTTAATGATTTTACCCTACAATCATGTAACAAACCTATAAACGTATATGGGGTATAAATCATGATATAAAATGATATAAAAACGACTAATCTTAGGCTAGAAAACACGTATAATTGAGGTTTATCATCAGGGAAGAATTAGAACATCTGCCGATTTCTGAGTGAGAGAAGCAGACCACTAGAAGTGATCTTGGAGCAGGCGCTTGTGTAGCAAAGGAGCTCAAGACGTTTTAGTTTTATTCATTGTATTGGAGAAGACTCTGTGTGAATCTTTCGTGTCATCGAAGAAGAAGAACGTAATTAGGATTATACCAACCAACGAACCATGCAAACTCTCTCTGTTACTTATTGCTCTATTATCTTGCTCTTTATTGCATATCATATAATTTAGCAATCGAGTTAATTAATTTTCACAAAAGTAAAGTCAGCTAAAAGAACTTGCTAAACACATTGCTAAAACAAAGACTAAAAACCTTTTCCGTTGCGTATTTAACTTTGATCTGAGTGTTGAGTGCTACATTTTTAGCAGTGTTCATATCTTGGTCTACGTTATATTCTCTTATCTAATAGTCCTTGTCACGAATTTTTTGAAGTTTAAAAAGAAATTCAGGGTCTATTCAACCCTCCTTCTAGACCCTTTCATACACCACTTGGGACCAACAACTCTGTTATCAAAAAATAAAGAAAAGAAAAACAAAAACAAAAGCAATTTGAAAATAAAAATATAAAATTAATGAAATGATCAAGTATCATAAACGGTTCATGTCATTTGTTTATAATTTACTTTTTAAGATTATCTTCAACCCAAAAAATTAAATATCATTAAAAGAAGCATATAATAGATAACTTAATTATCAGTACTTAACACGTGGAATTTACTAAATTTAATCAAAATACAATATAATGTCATCACATAATAATTATATATGGCGATATATAGTTAGAGTGGGTAAATACTAACTTTTAATAATATTTTAATAATGCAACGTTGTTTAATTTAAAATTTTAAACCATTTATTTTTATTAGGAATTAAGTTGATGTCTAAATTTGTTAATTAGGCATCCGTTGACTCTTTTATAATATTTAATTATATAATATTTACTAATGAATATGTACATGTATATATTTATATCACATCATTTTTATTTTTGCAAGTTATAAAGTTTTAAAAATTTAATTTCAAAGTTGATATTTTGTTAATTGTTGAATACTTGCATCGAGGAATACATATATCAAGTTATAGACTACACGAAGAAATGTACCTCAAAAGTTATTATTTATTTAAATGTCAAGTCACTTTCATTTTGAACTACATGTATGTAGTTATTAACATGAATATTTCCAAAAATATTTGTATAAATGCAAAGATTTTGTTTATAATAATCAATATTCAATAGAATAAATATTTTTATAGTTCCTATTATGTGATCATTTTCAATATCAAATGTATTAATTTGATTTCATTACAAAAGTATATGATGGTGTTAATAAAATGATTAAGAAGAAATAATTTTGATAGTTTTGCACTTACTTAGGAAGTTATACACTATATATGTGTATAATAAAATTTTCAACTTCATTTAATCACAGTTGCAAAAGTATAAAAAGAATTTCTAAAAAAATTATTTTCTTTTTTACATTTTCAATTTCATTTTCATGAGAAAAATAAAATCAATAATTTAGAAAAGTTTACTTTTGATATCATTGTAGTCCAGCTAAATCACTTTTATTCTCACAAGTATTTCAAGGACACTTTTGGTCTTATTGAACAAAAATGTGATACTTTTAGTCGCATCCATATCTTTTTTATGGAAATTATCCGCATTCGTCGAACATTCAGTTAGTTAACTACCTCAAAATTTAAATGAAATACATGAGAGGGTTAGGCTGAATAGGATATGTTTCTTCCACATGCAACGACGGAACTAAAAGTGTTATATTTTGATTCCAACAGATCCAAAAGTGCCACAAAAATTCCTGTGTGACAAAAATTGTCATAATTTAATTCAAAGATACCAAAAGTGTAACTAAAAAATTTCAATATGATTAAAAGAGATTTGGTAAAATTTTCAATTGGATCAAAGTAAAATTATCCATCCGTATCCAAATATAGGAACTTGAGCTTATAAAATAACTATTATTACAATTCTTTACACACATTTGCGAAAATATTTAATGCAACAAGAAACTTACATTCAATTCAACTACATAAAATCCTTAATGTAGACTTATGTAGTATGAGTTTCATCGTTGCGTATATCTGCTAATACTACTCTTTTTAGTTGCAATTTAATAATAAAAGAGTAAAAAATAAATAATAAATTAATATTGGAATTTTATACAACAATAAATTATATGATTGTATTATGACTTTTCAATAAAATTACAAGACAACAATCGGATGTAGAGTTATATAAAGAAATACTTTAATGTGCGACAAAATAAATAGAGGCATCACAGGCCCGGTTTCTTTGATGTCGCACAAACAAATTGATATATTCTATGGCATATTTTGATTGCTCTGTTAGTTCTGATTTTAACATTATATTACAAACTTTATAGTGAAAAAGTATAAATTTGTTATTTTGAGACTAAGAAAAATAATATTAAAAAGATGAAGATATAAAATTAATGAATCAATCATGTCGCATTAACGGTTCACATTATTGAATATTTTTAATTATTAATTGATTATATAAATATTACATTGGTTGATAAAATTGAGTATCATTACAAAAAGTATACGAAAGATAACATAATTAAGAGTACTTAGCATGAAATTATTAATCTTGATCAATATTTTATGTAGTACAAGCACAGAGTCTTGTATACAGAACTAAACTTTTACATTAAATTTTTAATAGCATGCACATAGTCTTATTTTGAAGTTTTTAATCATTAATTCTTTAGACAAAAACTTAATGCCTATATTTTATAAATAAACATCCATTAACTTTATCATAATATTTAATCCTATAACATTTGTTAATGGTATATGTATATATATATACCATTTATATTACATTAACATGTTATAGAAATCTGAGATTTAAAAATTGATAATGTGTCGTTTGTTAGAAAACTTGCATTATATAGATATCACGATATAGACTGTATTAAAGTGTATACCACAAAGTTCGCTACAAGAAAATTAAGTATTAACAATGAAAATATACGCGATGGTTTGAATTCAAAGTTTATAGCTCTCTAAGCCTTCAATTAATTTGGTTGTGGTAGACATTCCATTTAGCCAGGGACTTCAGTTAGGTGGAAAATATAAAAAAAAAAAATTAAGTCGTGGTCAATATTTTGATTATATTTACAAAATTCACGCTTGAAGTCGAGGCAACTTTTATTATCTATGGTCAATAAATTTTGACCATAGATAATTGACATCCGAAAAACTTAAATGTCTTGTAGAGGTTGTGGTTTATAAATTGTTAGTAGACTTTTATATGAATTAAATGTTTTAATTACTAACTTAATATCTGCCTATAAGTATCCGAATATCAATGATTTAATTTGTAATAACATTTTTGTCTATAAAATGGATGTTTTTATGGTTGCTATCCTTTTGTTATTTTAATGTAATATATTAATTTACTCACTGTATTAAAAATAGGCCTTTTGTATGCTAATTTCTAACTTTTTAAGTTTAAAACATTAATGTATCGAGCATATAAATTAAAATTTAATTGTTTTTTTAACTAAGCCGATTAAGAACATGCATTTTTTCCCTTTCATAATTGGGTTGAATTTATGGAACAAAATTTTAGAATAAAGTCCATGTTAATTTCTAATTGATTCAACAAACTTAACATTTATATTGATATGGAGATATCAAATTTAGGAGTATATATAGTTGTTTTTGTCTATGAAATCTGAATAAACTCAAATAGTTCATAAGAGTTCAATAGCTGATAGTTGTTCAAGATATATATTTTTATCAAATTCAATGAGAAAGTGAATTTCTTTGTTGTTTAAAATTTTTTAAGTTTCATGATCTATTAATCATTAATTTCATATAAGTTATCAAAAATTACATAAAAGTTCTGCACAATAAATAAATAATTTCACAATACATTGATCTTTTTTGTTTACAATTTTGTTTTATATATTTTATTAATTAAATAGAAAAATAAATAACACCAAAAATTATATATTTAATTGAGAAAAATATATAATTGAATATTCCTTGAAGAAAAATAAACATAATTTTTAAATAACGTCTAGAAACATCACGAGTCATCAAAGTCAATAAATAGAATCCCTTGCCTTTATTATTTAAATATTATTTCAATCAGTTATGATCTTGCAAAGATCTCATAAAATTTATATACAAAATACATTTATAAAATTAAATAATTAATATTAACAGGATAGCATTTATTTTAATATGATTAAAGCTTTGTTTCTTTAAATAAAAATACCAAGCATGGAATTCAAATGTGATGATAACTAAAAATACATTATAAGAAATAATGAAAAAAAAGATATTATACTTATATTATAATAATAATAATTATTATTATTCTTTCAATTGGATATTACAAATTTATACGTACACAATTTTTTTCCACATATCCTAAGTTTTCATTAACATTAGTTTTATACTTGAAAATTTTACATCCAGTAACTGCTAACTAAACAATACAAAGTATTATCAATGAGTATAACTACCTATATGACTTAACAAAAAATGTAGTTGAGTTCAAAATAAAGACAGATTAAATTATCATAGGAAGAAACATGGTAAAGTTGCTTTAGATAGTTAAGAAATAAAAAAAAAAATGTGAATATGACTTCAAGTATAGTTGTTGTACACAAAGAATTCAAATAGAGAAGAAAATTAAAGCGCAATTTACATTAGATTTCAATTTTCAATAAACCTACCTTTTTTATGGAATGATTCAGTTTTCTATTTAAATCAATATTTAGTTTTAAAAATATTATAATTTATTAAACAATTATTCACTTAGTTAAATTTCTATTGAAGTGTGAAAAACATCAATTTCTTTAAACATGTATTATTTTGACAAAATTATATGGTTCACTTGCAACACAAATTGTTTACTAACAAAGTGGGAAAAGCTAAATACAATGAATTATAATAAACTTCAACTAAGAAACATAATAAAACATAAATTAATACAAGTGCTAGAAAGATAATATTGTTTTATTTCTAACACTCTCCCGTCAAACCATAAGGGTCTTGATATCTGCGGTAGAGCGACCAGAAAGAGGGTGTAGGTGCGACAGTGGCATAAAAGAAAGGAGATAGGCGACATTTGTGGCGGCCTTTAGAGATAAGGTGGTGGAGGCAAAGAGAAGAGATTGGTGGTCAAAGTTGGCCGCGACCAAATACAGGAGAGAAAAAATTAGATAGGTGTGCCAATTGTTGAGTTATGGAGCTTGAAGGACTCTAATCCTTTCCTTATTAGGACTGTAATCCTTTTCCTATTAGGGTTAGGTATCTTGTATTATAAATAACCCCAATCTTTCAGTTATCGGTAATCTAAGCCTAATGAAATCGTAAGATAAAATGTAAAGAAAACTAAATAGAACGTAGAAAATTGGTTTTGGCTATATATGATTAGCAATTCCGGAACCAGAGTTCACCACGACATACGTATCAATTCAAGCATATCATCATTTCAGTTACGATCACCACTTATAAAGGACACTATCTAATTTTACTTATTACCTTTTGTCAAAGCATAATAAATTACCCAAGTTAATTAATCCCCTACTTTCATGACGATTAGACTAAGCTCAGATTCATTAATCTATGTAATAGTGTATCGATTCCTCAAAAGACCTAAAACTACTTTCGTGATTTAGGATCCTAGGTTTGAATACTATGGGTTCCGATTTAGATGTCACCTTTCAGAATTTTCACCTAATATCTATAAACATGTAAATATGTGGCCGGCAAATTCACAAGCGTTAATTGCTAAGAATTCAAATCATAAGCGAAAGCAATGTAACTTCAACGATTCTATAATCTGTATTGATAACATATTATCAAGCTATTTCCGATTCCAGAATAAAATGAATTACCCCATAGATTCGAAGAGACAAACAATAAACATAACTAAAATCAACATATCAACAGTAATTAAAATGTGAGATAAAGAAAACTTAGTCTCAATTAAAATATCGATGAAAATATTGAATACAATCATGCAAGATTGATTTGTTCAAGCCTTGAAGAAAGATGTAATTCAAATCCAAAATCTAATGATTTCCCCCAATTTCGAGTTCGAGAATCCTCCCTTTCATGGAAAGAATTGATATATATATATATATAGGATGAAAAGAAAAAAAAGTCCCGGTTACACACGAATTCGTTCGGGCGTTTAAACGCCCAGTTGCTTTTTTTGTATAAACGTATATAGGGTATAAATCATGATAAAATTGATATAAAAACGACTAATCTTATGCTAGAAAATCTGTATAATCGAGGTTTATCAATAATATTATATTTTATTGAAATAAAAATGCATGTGCATACTTTCTATACAAATGAAGATGATAAATACAATGATTATCTTATACGAGAGATATAAATAAAGATTTATATATCGAAAAATATCATTTATGCAATTTCTAACAATGTATCATATTATATAATATTTCATCCTCACTTTCTTAAGTGATGGTGAAAATAAGTGGTTATTGAAATATTTTTAAATAGCTAACTTATTGAAATGATTTTTCTTTTGTTACAAATAAGTGGTTCTTTAAACGTTAGGCAATGACTCTCAAGAATTCAAACATTAGGGAAGTTCTTGCCAAACAGCAAAATTTGATGCAATATAACCCATTGATAGTTGACATCCTTTTCTTAGTCTTGTATTCTTTCTCAGTCCATCGAAATATAAAAGAAACTAGCTTGTCTTGATATATATAAATATATATATATATAATCTCTATTAAATATTGTTAATCAACCTCATCAATTTAGACATCAAAAACTAATTATAATGAATCTTTATTTAAACATTATGTATTATTTTGTATTAAAATATGTGATTGATTTGATTTTTGATGTTGAAAAATAGCCGAATTTGTTTTATTAATCGATGATGCGAACTGTCAAATCATTAATAATAAGAACGATTTTTTCTTTTTTTTTTGCAAAAATTTATTCAAACTTATCTAGAATTTTGAGAAATTTTTTCAATATTTGTTTTTATTACCAAACAATTGATATTTTTTATTTTTTAATTCTGAAATATTTTTTTTGTGGCATGAACCTTTCAACCAATTGAGGGCCTAAAGTGTTATGATAATAAAGAGGATAAATTTGTTTTGGCTAACATAAGTGACATAGAGCACATAAGAAACTATTGAAAGACAACACATAAGAATAATCATAAATAAAAGCATCAAATCAAGTACTTCAAATTCCACATAAACACAAAGATACATTACTTGGTCTCCCATTTATTGAACCAAACACACACAAAGCCAAAAGGGCTTAATTAACACACCAACAATTATTCATAATAATACATAAAAACATAGAGATTGCAATAACACATTTGATATTTGATGAGCACTTGATTTAGGGTTTCTTGACATGATGATTCTCGATATCTTTGGTGAGGTCGATGAAGAAAGAAAGCAATGAAATCGGATGGTCGACATCTTCATTCAGCATTTCATACTCCAATGTCCATGTAACTAACTCAATGTCACCTTTGTTCTCAACATGAATTGTTATGAGGAAAGCTTTGTATTGCTCCATTAAATCGCCTTCAAGCATCTTAAACTCCATCAACTTCTTCTCCTCATCTATTGTTTGAATCAATTGTTTCGCAAACCTTTCTTTCCCATCTATACACGATCAAACGAACAAAACTCAATTAGAAGTTCCTAACTTCCTAGTATATGTGCAATTTTAGCATCATTTTTGCAAACGTGCAAAATTGAACATAATTTGTGCCACGTGTATTGCACGTTGCAATTAGTTAAGTTCGTAAAAAGAACCCTACATAATTTTTAGTGGTCTTTCTGTTTTTAGTTGATGGTCTTGAGAAAAGAGACAACAATCATGAGTAGGATATGGAGTAAGTGAAGAATATTTGAATTATTATTATTATTATTATTATTATTATTATTATTATTATTATGTCTGGATCGTTGAGATTGCATCGTTTTTTGTTTTTTTGTGTAAAACCTGTTTAAAAACTCACTTTTTGTTTAAATTTTTTTATTCAACTGTTCCTAAACATTCAAAGGTGTGTGTGTCTGCAACTTCTGATCAAATTCCATCTATTTTCGTAACGATTAGACAATATTTTACGGGATTATATATATTACAATTTAGGGACATAAAAATAATAATGGATTACTTACCATGTGTGTACCTCCAAGAAATAATACTTCCAGCATGTCCAAATTCACCCTCATGCAAATCACAAGCATGAACTTTATCAGGGCTGGCTGTCGAAATGTGCTGTGGCCTGTGCCTGAACAGTTCATGAAACAAATCTCCTCCAGCCTTGAATTCTATTGCAGCAATCAACTTACCAATCAATCCCATTTTCTTCTTTTTTTTTATAAATATTCTTAATTTATTTCTTGCATAGAAATGGTTGTCTTCACTTCCTTTTATAGATGGATATGAGACCTATTGATTTTTATATTCATTTTTTATATTTATTTTAGTGAAAATAATTAATCTTTCTTGTTTATTGTAATGATAATAGATAAGACTGTCTTATCATTGGTTTTTCTTCACATCTCATGTTGTCTAATTAATTATTTAAGCAACACAAAATTAGTTGTTAAACACTGATAACCTGCCACATTTAGTTTAATACAAAATGTCAACTCAATTAGGCCCATACACAATTATTGATGGTGGTGATACTGTAGCTCATTACGATACGTTTTCTAATCTTTCGGGAAAAACATTAGACAAAAAATGTTTGGTTGCAATTATAACTGAAATTGGTATCTTAGAGTATTTACGTAATAGTTGTTTGGTAAAGATTAGTGATCTAATAGAAAAGCCAAACATACTCTATGAAATGTGTAGCTTCTTGCTCTCTCGAGCGTTCATTTCTTAAAAGGGAAAATAATTAGTGATTATAATTTTCAAACTAGATTAGATATTATCATGTGATAGTAGATATTCAACTTAATATTAAGAGTGATAATGGATATATCACTTTTATAAACCTCAACTAAACGAGCTAGACCTCAATAGCTTATTATTCCAGCAAACTTAAAACCATACAAAACTCTATACGTATCTCATATTACTTTGGTTTTAATTTCCTTCACAGCCAATAAATGTTATCAGCAAATTATTTCGTTGCAATCAATCACTTGATGACGTGACGAGATCATATCCCAAAAGATTTTAGATAGAACTTTTAAATAAGGTTGGTGGGAATTCAGGTAATAAAATATTAAATAAAAGAAAAAGGAAAGGAGAAAAAAATTGGAAAACCAGCTAGCTTGCCACAAACAATTGATTGTGGGACCGAACATGTAAAATAGCGATAAGATACGTGAAAAAATAATTTGGGAGTAATTGCAAAACAACCTCTTTTTTTTTTTTTTTGTTAATTTTAGCCCATGTGTTGATGAAATAGGTTAAAGACACATTGTGTTATTTAAAAGTCTGCAAAAATCTTAAATAAAACTAATACTGGTAAGAAATTGCATAAAATACCATGTTATTTAATTGATGCAAAAAACACATAAGAATAATCATAAATAAAAGCATCAAATCAAGTACTTCAAATTCCACATAAACACAAAGATACATTACTTGGTCTCCCATTTATTGAACCAAACACACACAAAGCCAAAAGGGCTTAATTAACACACCAACAATTATTCATAATAATACTTAAAAACATAGAGATTGCAATAACACATTTGATATTTGATGAGCACTTGATTTAGGGTTTCTTGACATGATGATTCTCGATATCTTTGGTGAGGTCGATGAAGAAAGAAAGCAATGAAATCGGATGGTCGACATCTTCATTAAGCATTTCATACTCCAATGTCCATGTAACTAATTCAGTGTCACCTTTGTTCTCAACATGAATTGTTATGAGGAAAGCTTTGTATTGCTCCATCAAATCCCCTTCAAGCATCTTAAACTCCATCAACTTCTTCTCCTCGTCTATTGTTTGAATCAATTCTTTCGCAAACCTTTCTTTCCCATCTATAACAAATAAAATATTATATGTATGTGTGTGTATACATGATCAAAACAAACTCAATTTTAGCATCATTTTTGCAAACTTGCAAAATCAATCTTTTGTATTTTAGTCCTACCGTAAAAATTGAACATAATTCGTGCCACGTGTATTGCATGTTGCAATTACTCAATTTCGATCAAGTCCGTAAAAAGAACCCTATATAATTTTTAGTGGTCTTTCTTTCTTAGTTGATTGTCTCGAGAAAAGTGAGAACAAGCATGGTGGGATATGGAGTAAATGACGAATATTTGAATTATTATTATTATGTCAGAATTGTTGAGATATGCATCGTTCTTTTTTTGTAAAACCTGCTTAAAAACTACTTTTTTGTTAAAAGTTTTTTATTCAACTTTTCCTAAACATTCAAAGGTGTGTGTATCTGCAACTTATGATCAACTTCCATCTATTTTCGTAACGACTAGACCTTATTTTACGGGATTATATTACAATTCAGGGACATATGTAAAAATAATTAATTGATTACTTACCATGCGTGTACCTCCAAGAAATAATACTTCCAACATGTCCAAATTCACCCTCATGCAAATCACAAGCATGAACTTTATCAGGGCTGGCTGTCGAAATGTGCTGTGGCCTGTGCCTGACTAGTTCATGAAACAAATCTCCTCCAGCCTTGAATTCTATTGCAGCAATCAACTTACCAATCAATCCCATTTTCTTCTTTTTTTTTTTATAAATATTCTTAATTTATTTCTTGCATAGAAATGGTTGTCTTCACTTCCTTTTATAGATGGATATGAGACCTATTGATATATACCTTTTTGTATTTTAATATTCTTTTTTTATATTTATTTTAGTGAAAACAATTAATCTTCTTATCTTTCTTGTTTATTTTAATGATAATAGAGACACACTGTTGACTGTCTTATCATTTTGTCTAATGCCCATACACAATTATTGATGGTGGTGATACTGTAGCTAATTACGATACGTTTTCTAATCTTTCGGGAAATTTAGGTCTCACTTCACTTACATACATGTGATTGAATATAACAAATTTATGATTGATAGATACATATAACAGCAATGGAAAAACATTGGACAAAAAATGTTTGGTTGCAATTATAACTGAAATTGGTATCTTAGAGTATTTACTTAATTTATAGTTGTTTGGTAAAGATGGATCTAATAGAAAAGCCAAACATACTCTATGAAATGTGTAGCTTCGTGCTCTCTCGAGCGTTCATTTCTTAAAAGGGAAAATAATTAGTGATTATAATTTTCAAACTAGATTAGATATTATCATGTGATAGTAGATATTCAACTTAATATTAAGAGTGATAATGGATATATCACTTTTATAAACCTCAACTAAACGAGCAAGACCTCAATAGCTTATTATTCCAGCGAACTTAAAACTTTTTTTTTTTTTTTTTAATTTTAGCCCATGTGTTGATGAAATAGGTTAAAGACACATTGTGTTATTTAAAAGTCTGCAAAAATCTTAAATAAAACTAATACTGGTAAGAAATTGCATAAAATACCATGTTATTTAATTGATGCAAAAAACATCTTTATTATTTATGGAAAAAAACCCTTCTTTTAAGGAGAAAGCCACATAAACCCAACTGCATTTCTATATAAACTATTACTTAGGAGGTGGAATTAGTTACATGATATATCGAAATTTAACATGCGCCACACAAAATGGTATCAGAACCTTTAATTTTATTGATGAAATAATAATAATAATTCCGTATTGTTATTTTATTCATAACGAATGAGATCCAAACAAGTATGGAACAATGGAACAAATGTTTGAGTAGTTATGAAAAAAAGAGAATTTTGTCCTAAATGAACAGACATCGAAACTAGACATCGAAACTGATATCTCTAAGTCCTCAAACGACGACAAAATGTGTGCTTCAACCAAAGGCTTTCGAGGCAAGGACTAGCTAGTTAGGTTTACGATACAATGCTCTTGAAAATAAGTATTCTCGTAGATGTTTTGTACAACAGATATTGAATTATGGCTTTTTATAATTAGTTTTCTTTGTCATTTATGATTTATTTTGCTACAATACAAAGTTATTTTAAAATTTTAAATTTTTTTGTTCCTATTCCTTTCTATCGTACATAGAATCGTGTATATTTCTATTCCTTAAGTAAATAAATCATCTTGAGCCGTGTTATTAATTTTTGAACTAAATTATTAAATATGCGTATTAAACAATTTTAATATTAAGATCCATGGTATTAGTTAATATTATCATTTATTTGTTAGTATTTTATTGCGGGGAGGTTCAATGATTAATTTGTGGGACCGGAAATGTAAATAGCGATAAGATACGTGAAATTAATGTGTCTGAATACTCTTTTCATTCACCAAACAATATCTTTTAACTAAATAAGGTTCGAGTCTTTAGAAAAATATTATTCAGACAGACAAATAATTATTCACGTTTGAATTTAATAACAACACAATAATTCAATATTTTGAAATTTGTTTATAATATAAAATTATATCACACATGATTCAGACCCATAACGTGTATGAAAGCTGTACATCTCATTTTCCCAGATCCCACACAAGCACAGAGTGACATACTCTATATTGTTATAACATTTTGAAAGGCAAAGTTGCTAGTACGAGATATATAGTCATTTTTCTTGAATAATTAAGGATGTGCAATGGTTCGATTGGCTCAAAACGGAAAATCAAATGGAAAAAATTTGGCTCGATTTGGATCAGGTTCAATTCGATTTAATCGAAATATTTGAAAAGAAGAAAATAAATGCTTGAACCAGTTCGGTTTTTGTTATTTTTCTTACTATGTTGTATTTTTTAAATATTTATATATATAAATAATAACAATAGTTAATAAATATTATATATTTCGATTTTCGATTATGTGAACCAACCAAAAGCTGAACGAATCGGAAACCCTAAAATTCCAAAAACAAAAACTCGAAAATCGACCCAACTTTTTTTTGGTTCAGTTCGGTTTGGACCAAATTTATGATTTTTGGTTCGGTTCTTTCAGTTCACTTAATTTAAACTCCCCATAAATAATCTCGATTTTTACCTGATTTAAGAATTGTATCAGTAATTTGAAAAAATTTACAATGTTAGTCTCTTTTTTTTTTTTAAGTAAGTTTTAGTTCCACACTTTATTTCTTGAAATAAAATTAACTGAGAATAACAAGATCTATTCTTTAGAAATTATAATCTGCTCCTGGAACTCTAGAGCATGTATTGAACCCACCAAAATAATTCTTTTAATCACTTTGCCTGGAAAATTGCAAAATTAAAGCTTGTTCCATTAACAATTTAGGGACCATACAACTATTAAAAACACATGAGTCGAAGGCAAACCTAAATTGTAATTTGATAGAAATAAACACGTGATTTGCATATGACTAGTTAAAATTGGGAACTGTTTTATTTTTTGATGAATTTGCCCAGAATGATTGCAAAAAACAGAAAAAGTGGAATGGTCATATTAGCAAAAACATAAACATGTGAAAAAGAAAAAAACTATTTACAATATTATATTTATAACTTCACTTTCAACCGAAAGTAAGCAGAATAATTGCAAATTTCCACAACGAAATTCTGTCACAGACCTGCATGGCTGCATTTGCGATAAAGGGTAAGATTACATTTATAAAATGTATTTTTTTAATCGTTTTGATGTTGATACCATTTTTTCTTAAATACCTCATAGCTGTTTTGGAATCACAATTGTATTCTTTGACATCTGCACGCCACTTTTGATAACGTTGCCTGAAATAAAATGAAAATAAGAAATAAAATCGAATTTAAAAAAAAAAAATAATAATAAGACATTTTGTTATAAGTTGTTTGTACCACTTCCTATGTTAAGAATTGCGACTTAAAATTCAACTAATTAATATATTTAATTATGAAATAAATTAATTATATATTATAAGTTATGATTTTATGGGACAGAAATAGTTCATAATTATATAATGATAATTCAAATGAAGTGATGTTTCATGTAAAGTTTGGATTAATTACATCATATATTATTATAATATGATTGAGTTGGTCAGTGATAAGAAAGAACTCTACTTAGACTACTATACTATATATCGAAATCGTGGTATTTAGTGTTTGCAGGGTCACGTGGAAAGCCAATGTCCAAACAAGAGGATAATTGTATTGCGAGACAATGGTGAATTGTGATCAATGAAGAAGATTCTGACAGATGATATGCCACCATTGGAGGATGATTCAGAGGAATATCTAGCTCCTGTCAATGCATTGACATTGGTTATGAGGAGAGCATTGAACTTGCATACCTAGACCATATGAGTGCAATGGTTAAATGAGAGTGGCGAGACGAGAGTGACTTAGCAAGTGTGAGATGCATCTCGAATTGGAAAGTACGAGAATAAAATGTTATGTGATGACGTTCCAATGCAAGCTGAACTTTTGTTGCTAGGAGGACCATGACAATTTGATAGTCGTGTGAAGCAGGATGGCTTCACCAATTAATACTTCCTTAAACAACATAAAATGAATACTCCTGTACCATTGACTCCTCAACAAGTTTACAAGGATCAAATGAGACTATAAAAAGAATTCATAATGTTCATTTTAGTTATCAATTATGAAATTGTAATGAATAATAAATTATGAATTCATTCCTTTCCCATGCATTATTGAATATACAAATCATATGATATGTTATATCAATAACATTTCATTCCCAAATCCGTTCCATTCGTTATTTCATGCTATTACCATTTAATTCCATTCAAATACAATTGAGTCCTTAGTCAATAGATAATAACAAAGATTGAGTTATATAAAGACACAATCATTTACTCACTAGAAAAAGAAAGAAAAATATTGGGTTACAGTAACATGTGGAAAAAATATTTATCCCATAAAATTATATAATGAAATACATCTTATCCATGTTATAGTAATAATAAGTCATTATAATAAAAACCCCTAAACCTATGCAACCAGGTGCTTCTAGCGTCAAACCATTTAACCCAATACTAGGTCGAGAAAATCGGTTGGGTCTTGAAACCATAAAAATTTAGGATATAGAATGTTTTCCTTACTTCTCCTCCTATTTTATTTCACGTCTTCAACCTTAAAAATTCACAAAACATATATTATTCTCAACTCTCATATTTGTATATATATGTCTAAATATAATATATTTATATTATTGACATAAATATATATAAATATATAGTGAACACATTGAAAATAGTCTTTAAAAGCCAAAATTGCTTAAATCATTTTAAGTTACAATCACCCTTCTTTTACTTATTTATATCATATTAAAGTAAATATTATTAATAATTAGTAGGGGTGACCCTTAGCATAATCAATAATTAATAGGGGCTAGTCTTAGAATAATCAATAATTGATATGGTGACCTTAAGTATGACTATGAATATTTTTGTCTCTTATTTTTATTTAATTTTCAATAGGGGCATATTATATTTAATTTTTAAACTGTATGACATTTAATATACCATTGAATTAATTATGATAAATGACACTTTACCATGACACTTTAAAGGCTTTGAGACACTTTATAAATGACAAGCGAATTTAATGTTATATCAAAAATTAGTGACATAATGGATGATACTTTGGAAAGTATGAATTTTCAAAATGTTTTTTTCAATTGTAAATAAACATATTTATCTTCAAAATTTAATTATTGATTAATTAGTTAGTTATTGTTGTTTCTATTATTGTATAATAAACATGGTTGTTTTTCAAACTACATATACTATTGATCAATAAGTTATTATTAAATAACTTATTTAATTATTTAATAATAAACATGGTTGTCTTTCAAACTACTTATGGTTGTTATTAAGGATAACATACATAAATCTATATCTATTTATACTCTATATGCTATTATAAAAATATGTGTTGATTTTTTTATAATTTTTTATCTACCTAAATTATCCATAATTAATTGAACTTAAAACGTCACAAACAAATAAGAAAAATTATTTGAAATATTTATATTACCACAACAATAAGAAGTATAATTTCATCATGACTATTTGGTGAATATTTAATTATAGTGGTTAATTTATATAAAACACTATCATAAGTCATGATTAAATATTTAATATTTAATTAAAACAAAAAGTCCTTCCATAATATTTTTTTTTTACGTTTAGTATATAAATTTATCAATGTCCATAAGCAAATTTTAGGGTTAAGTAAAGTTTGCCAAATGATCTATGAGGTATATTACAATGTACTCCCTAAACTATCAAATGTAACATGTATCTCCCTTTATTTAATATACTATTTATTCCCTTGTATAAAATATGCATTTCTGAGAATTACATTCGACTTGTTTTTTTTTTTTCTGTTGTTACTTCCAATTTTTTCTCCTAACGCAAAAGAAGTACTTCTCAAATTATATGATTATAAACTCATCAATTTCGAGTTAACTCAATAATCAATTTTCGTATCATCTTTATTATACATTAGTCTCAAATAATATAATTTTCGATCTCATTCTTATATCAATCAAAGATGAGAGTTGATTTAAACAACATTACTAACTAATCTTAATAACTCTTGAATTTAGAACAATTGATTAATTTTGAATTTGGTTAGAGACTATTTAACCAAAAAAATTCTAGATGCTACTAAAAAAAAGAAAAAAGAAAAAAGAAACAGTGGGAAAGAATGGGGAAAAAAGAAAGAAAAATACATAAATAAAATTAATAATTAGTCAAGCAAAAATAAAAATTTATGTTATACTAAATGATATTAAGTGAATAAGTGTTACCATTGATAGTGTAGGGGTACATTTATTGTATGACCTATAGTTCGAGGGGCAATGTGTATTTTACCCAAAATTTTATTATTAACTATTAGTATTGTTCATTGTACATCAATTTCAGTATATTTTTTTGTCTTTCTCCCTCTTAGTTGTGGTATTAACAAGATATTTCTTATAAATTTCATGTGAAAAAGTATGGCTTTTGTTAGAAATTTCTTTGTTAGAAGTTTTGATAATGACAAGATAGCATAAATGTTAGACCCCTGAAAAATGTAAGTTTGATTTTAGTAGAATATCATGTTTCAAGCCATAGAAAGTTTTGGAGTTGTAACTTTTAGAATAAATGTTTTTGTTTGTCTTTTTGTTTTGCTGTATTTTAAACGCTTGTAACGTTAGTTGAACTCTAGGTGAGTCTATTAATGTGAAGAGGTTGAAGATCAGTAATTCCAAGCAACAAGTAGAAGTCCATCTGTAATATCAAGTATTTCAAGTGACGTTATTTTAGAAGCGACATATCTTCAAGACACGCTGAGATTACTTAAAGTTCCTCATCAACAAACGACTAAGGATTAAATGTCTTCTCAAAGCATTCAATGCTCAAACGCCATTTATGTAAATGCATTTAGTGCTTGTCAAAAGCATTAATGTATATACTGGTGATGGAGTACGGATAGCAGCAAACCCATTGGATGTCAACATACGATAGTCTGACACTTGCAGCAGAATTTCAGGGATTCACCATTAACAACCTTCTAAACTTTCTGAGCGATTCATTTACATGCGCCTATCAAATGATCCCAATTATTTCACGCCATGCGTATAAATAGAACTTCAAATTCTCTATATGAGAAGATTCGAAACTCTTGATCTTTTTTCAGAAAGCTTTTTATTCACTCCAATCTTTTGAAAAAGCTTTCAATACTTTATTGAAGTTCGAACCCAGAAATTTCGAATCCTTGAACATCCACTCCAAGATATTCATCTTTATCTATTTTCAAAAGAACTAAACCGAAGTGAATATTATCCAAGTTGTTTGACTTAACCAAAACCAATAAAACTCATTTCTGAGTGAAATACCCCATCCTATCTTTCAAACTGAGTGTCAGGGAAGAATTAGAACATCTGCCGATATCTGAGTGAGAGAAGCAGACCACTAGAAGTGATCTTGGAGAAGGCGCTTGTGTAGCAAATGAGCTCAAGACGTTTTAGTTTTATTCGTTGTATTGGAGAAGACTTTGTGTGAATCTTTCGTGTCATCGAAGAAGAAGAACGTAATTAGGATTCTACCACCCAACGAACCTTGCAAACTCTCTCTGTTACTTATTGCTTTATTATCTTGCTCTTTATTGCATATCATATAATTTAGCAATCAAGTTAATTAATTTTCACAAAAGTAAAGTCAGCTAAAAGAACTTGCTAAACACATTGCTAAAACAAAGACTAAAAACCTTTTCCGTTGTGTATTTAACTTTGATCTGAGTGTTGAGTGCTACATTTTTAGCAGTGTTCATATCTTGGTCTACGTTATATTCTCTTATCTAATAGTCTTTGTCACGAATTTTTTGAAGTTTAAAAAGAAATTCAGGGTCTATTCAACCCCTCTTCTAGACCCTTTCATACACCACTTGGGACCAACAACTCTGTTATCAAAAAATAAAGAAAAGAAAAAGAAAAACAAAAGCAATTTGAAAATAAAAATATAAAATTAATGAAATGATCAAGTATCATAAACGGTTCATGTCATTTGTTTATAATTTACTTTTTAAGATTATCTTCAACTCAAAAAATTAAATATCATTAAAAGAAGCATATAATAGATAACTTAATTATCAGTACTTAACACGTGGAATTGACTAAATTTAATCAAAATACAATATAATGTCATCACATAATAATTATATATGGCGATATATAGTTAGGAGTGGGTAAATACTAACTTTTAATAATATTTTAATAATGCAACGTTGTTTAATTTAAAATTTTAAACCTTTTATTTTTATTAGGAATTAAGTTGATGTCTAAATTTGTTAATTAGGCATCCGTTGACTCTTTTATAATATTTAATTATATAATATTTATTAATGAATATGTATATGTATATATTTATATCACATCATTTTTATTTTTGCAAGTTATAAAGTTTTAAAAATTTAATTTCAAAGTTGATATTTTGTTAATTGTTGAATACTTGCATCGAGGAATACATATATCAAGTTATAGACTACACGAAGAAATGTACCTCAAAAGTTATTATTTATTTAAATGTCAAGTCACTTTCATTTTGAACTACATGTATGTAGTTATTAACATGAATATTTCCAAAAATATTTGTATAAATGCAAAGATTTTGTTTATAATAATCAATATTCAATAGAATAAATATTTTTATAGTTCCTATTATGTGATCATTTTCAATATCAAATGTATTAATTTGATTTCATTACAAAAGTATATGATGGTGTTAATAAAATGATTAAGAAGAAATAATTTTGATAGTTTTGCACTTAATTAGGAAGTTATACACTATCTATGTGTATAATAAAATTTTCAACTTCATTTAATCACAGTTGCAAAAGTAGAAAAAGAATTTCTAAAAAAATTATTTTCCTTTTTACATTTTCAATTTCATTTTCATGAGAAAAATAAAATCAATAATTTAGAAAAGTTTACTTTTGATATCATTGTAGTCCAGCTAAATCACTTTTATTCTCACAAGTATTTCAAGGACACTTTTGGTCCTATTGAACAAAAATGTGATACTTTTATTCGCATCCATATCTTTTTTATGGAAATTATCCGCATTCGTCGCACATTCAGTTAGTTAACTACCTCAAAAGTTAAATAAAATACATGAGAGGGTTAGGCTGAATAGGATATGTTTCTTCCACATGCAACGACGGAATTAAAAGTTTTATATTTTGATTCCAACGGATCCAAAAGTGCCACAAAAATTCCTGTGTGACAAAAATTGTCATAATTTAATTCAAAGATACCAAAAGTGTAACTAAAAAATTTCAATATGATTAAAAGAGATTTGGTAAAATTTTCAATTGGATCAAAGTAAATTATCCATCCGTATCCAAATATAGGAACTTGAGCTTATAAAATAACTATTATTACAATTCTTTACACACATTTGCGAAAATATTTAATGCAACAAGAAACTTACATTCAATTCAACTACATAAAATCCTTAATGTAGACTTATGTAGTATGAGTTTTATCGTTGCGTATATCTGCCAATACTACTCTTTTTAGTTGCAATTTAATAATAAAAGAGTAAAAAATAAATAATAAATTAATATTGGAATTTTATACAACAATAAATTATATGATTGTATTATGACTTTTCAATAAAATTACAAGACAACAATCAGATGTAGAGTTATATAAAGAAATACTTTAATGCATTCGACAAAATAAATAGAGGCATCACAGGCCCGGTTTCGTTGATGTCGCACAAACAAATTGATATATTCTATGGCATATTTTGATTGCTCTGTTAGTTCTGATTTTAACATTATATTACAAACTTTATAGTGAAAAAGTATAAATTTGTTATTTTGGGACTAAGAAAAATAATATTAAAAAGATGAAGATATAAAATTAATGAATCAATCATGTCGCATTAACGGTTCACATTATTGAATATTTTTAATTATTAATTGATTATATAAATATTACATTGGTTGATAAAATTGAGTATCATTACAAAAAGTATACGAAAGATAACATAATTAAGAGTACTTAGCATGAAATTATTAAGCTTGATCAATATTTTATGTAGTACAAGCACAGAGTCTTGTATACAGAACTAAACTTTTACATTAAATTTTTAATAGCATGCACATAGTCTTATTATTGAGAATTGAATAGGGATTGAAGAGAAACATATTGTATTGCATTGAAAAATGTTTTGAATGAGAACTTTATACAACAATAAGAGAAAGAGAGATATATATACAAGTTCAACTAACTGTTACTGTTACTAACAACCCTAACCAACTTTCCCTCTAAAGCCGGTTGTGTTGAGCTCGAGACCATCAACTTGTACTCCTTGTTGCTTACACTCCTTCTTATCTTTACACTCCCCCTCAAGCTGTGTGTCTTGATAAAGATTGAACACACCAAGCTTGCCAATCAAAGTATTGAAGTGTCCTTTCCATAGAGATTTAGTGAGAACATCCGCAAGCTGATTTTCTGTTCTAACAAATGAAGTTTGGATCACACCTTCCAATATTTTTTCTCTAACAAAGTGACAATCTAGTTCTATATGTTTTGTCCTTTCATGATACACTGGATTAGAAGATATGTAAATAGCAGATTGATTGTCACAGTGCAAGATAGCAGGTTTAAGACAGCTAACTCCCAAATCTTCAAATAACCTTTGAATCCACACTATTTCACAAGATGTTGTAGCCATGGATCTGTATTCAGCCTCTGCACTGCTCCTAGAAATGGTCTTTTGTTTCTTTAATTTCCAAGAGATCAGAGAATCTCCCAGCTTGATACAGAAACCAGTAATGGACTTTCTACTCATGGGACATGTAGCCCAATCTGAATCAGAATAGGCTTCAAGTTTTAGTTTACTGGTTGCTGACAAAAATATTCCCATTCCAGCTGTCCCTTTGAAGTATCTTAGCACTCTTCTAGCAGCTTCCATATGTGAGGTTTTTGGACAGTGCATAAATTGACTTAGAGTCTGAACTGCAAAACAAATGTCAGGCCTTGTAATAGATAGGTAGATCAACTTCCCAACCAACCTTTGATAAGAGGACTTATCTAGTAGAATTGGATCAGAAGTATCATCTCCTTTACTAACATCAAATTCAACAGAAGTTAACTTGTTGTTTGGATCCATAGGTACATTAGCAGGCTTGCAACCTGTCATGCCACACTCCTTCAAAAGATCCAAAGCATATTTCCTTTGATTAAGTACAATGCCTTTTTCAGACCTTGCAACCTCAATTCCAAGGAAATAAACAAGTTTCCCCAGATCTTTCATATAGAATTTCTTACTTAAAAAGGTTTTAATCTTGAATCAACTTAGGACAGCTATCAGTGATGAGAATATCATCAACATACATAAGTAAAATAACAATGTCCTTACCAGACTTCTTTGTGAATAGTGAATAATCATTCAGTGACTGAGAGTAACCTGCCTCTTTCATTGCACAAGTAAACTTGTTGTTCCACTGCCTTGGAGCTTGTTTGAGTCCATATAAGCTCTTTAGCAGTCTGCATACCTTCTCCCCCTGACTGCTAACACCAGGAGGCAGTGACATGTAGACCTCCTCATAGAGATCCCCTGCAAAAATGCATTTGTTACATCCATTTGAAAGAGTGGCCAATCTTGAATGGCTGCTAAGGCTCTAACAGCCCTTACAGAGACCATTTTGGCTACTAGAGAAAAAGTTTCTGTATAATCCAAACCTTCCTTTTGAGTGTACCCCTTAGTTACTAGCCTAGCTTTGAACCTTTCAACACTACCATCAGACTTGTATTTGATCCTAAATACCCATTTGCATCCTATAGGTTTTTTTCCTTTAGGGAGATCAGTAACAATCCATGTGTTATTGAGTTCTAAGGCTTTAAGTTCTTCTTCCATGGCACACTGCCACCTCACATCTTTAGCAGCTTCATAATAAGAGTAAGGTTCTTGTTCTTTGGATATAGAGACCAGAAAGGATTTATAGGAAGGAGAGACCTTATTGTAGGAGATACAATTTGAAATGGAATGAGCAGTAGAGGAATTATCACTAATGAAAATAGAGGGACACACATAGTCAGTGACCCAAGCAGGTGGTTTGGACTCTCTAGTAGACCTTCTAAGGGCTGCAAGACTGGAAACTTGAGGCATAGTGTCACTAATATGAGGCTCATGAGCATCAGTAGAGATATTATAATCAGAGTTAGAAGCTACATCATCAGAATATATATCACAAAAGATATTTTGGTCACTAATGTTGTGAGAAGAAGAAGAGGTGTTAGTTACTGAAAAAGGGAACACCTCTTCATGAAATATTATATCTCTTGAAAACATAAACATACCAGTTTGAGCATCCATAACTTTATAAGCCTTTTGAGTTGAAGAATAACCAAGAAATATGCAAGGCTTTGATCTATGCATGAATTTATCAGTTTGAGGCAAGATTTTGACAAAACATAAACACCCAAACACCCTCAAATGATCTATAGCAGGAGCATGATTATAAAGTAAATGAAAAGGAGTTAATCCTTGTAATAAGGGGGTTGGAGTTCTGTTGATGAGATAGGTTGCAGTGGACACACAGTCCCCCCAAAACTTGATAGGAGCTTTAGATTGAAATAAAAGAGATCTAGCAACATTTAGTAAATGTCTATGTTTTCTTTCTACAGTCCCATTTTGTTGAGGAGAATAACTAGCTGAAGTTTGGTGAAGGATCCCTAATGATTTGAACAGATATGTAGCTTCAGTAGACATAAATTCTAGCCCTCTATCAGTTCTTATCTTTTGAACAGATTTTTGAAACTGTGTGCTTATAAACTGAAAGAAATCCTTCATTGTAGACTAGGCATCAGATTTATGTTTTAGTAAAAAAGTCCAAGTGAACCTAGAGAAATCATCAACTACAGTTAGAAAGAATCTTTCATTATTGTATGTAGTAGATTTGTAAGGACCCTATATATCAAAGTGAACAAGTTCAAAGATTTGAGAAGAAAAAATAGTTCTTTTATTAGGAAAAGGAGTCCTTGAATGTTTGGCCATAGGACAAATATTACAAATCTGTTCAGTGTTACACAGTTGAGATCCAATATCTGGTAGTAAACTAAGTCTAGAAAACAAAATGTGGCCCATTCTAAGATGCCAAAGTCTAGCTTTGTTGTTTGAAGCAGCATGAGAAGATAAGGTTTCTATCTTAGCAGCATTATTGATTTCTGTAGACTACAAGTAATAGAGTCCATTGGTTTCTTTACCAATCCCTTTTATCTTTCCACTCCAAGGATCCTGAAGAACACAAATGTTAGGATAGAAAGTGGCTATGCATTGATTGTCTCTTGTGAATTTGAAAATAGACAAGAGGTTAAATTTGAACTCAGGTACATAGAGAACCGATTTTAAATGCATTTGAGAGTTTAGAAAGATATCACCTGTGCTCTTGACAGCAACAATATTACCATTTGGCAAAGAAACTGATGCATTTGAATGCAGGATGGATTCCGGAGCAAATGTGGAGGAGTCATGTGTCATATGATCATTTGCTCCGGTATCAAGAATCCAAGCATTTTGTAAGGCATCGGTTGAAGAGTAAGTGTTACCTGCCATAGTAGTGGCTGAATTTGAAGTATTGTTGACACCTGGCATGGTTTGAGTTCCTTCTCCTAACATTTGCAATATCTGTTGATATTGTGATGGTGTAAACACAGGAGCTGATATAGTCTCTTTGTTTGGAGCTGCTTCAGAATGTTGTTGGTATGAGTACTCTCCAAGAATGGAGTTTGATTTTCCATTATTTTCATTATTGGTCAGATTTGCAGACGAAGGATTGTATGTTGATCGTGTAGAATTGTTTCCTCCTCGTCGACCTCTACCTCTAGAAAAATAATTTGGTGGGTACCCGTGAATTTTAAAGCAATTTTCCCGAGTATGCCCATTGATCTCGCATTTGTCACAATACAAGGAACTTTTCTTGACCCCTTGACTGTTTGATCCTCCTCGAGAAGGATTTTGATTTCCAGAATTTCTATTGCCTCCTTGTGTAAAGAAATCTTGTGTAGTATCAGTGTTGAGGGAATTTGTGTGTAATCCTCGCTGTTTTTCCTCATTTTGAATCATAGAGCACGCTTGTGAGTGAGCACGCTTGTGAGTGAGTTGGTAGGGGAATCATCATTAGAATGTGGGAACGGACAGCACTATAGGAATCGTTCAAACCCATCAAGAATTGCATCATTTTTAGGGTTTGTGTGTGCTCAAGGTATTCTTTAGAGAAGACAGTAGTTGTAAAGGGGATGAGAGACTCATACTCGTCCCAGAGCTTCTTGATATTTGAGTAATAGCTTGATACAGAATTCGATCCTTGACTAATAGTGCTGATCTGCCGGAACAGATTGAACATTTCAGCTCCGCTTGTTTGATCAAACCTTTCCTTCAAGTCACTCCAAACTGCTGAAGCGAGATCAGTATACACAACACCGCTCAACAGCTCACTACTAATGACATTGTGTATCCAAGAAAGCACAAGAGCGTTACATCTCTTCCATTGAAGATAGAGATTATCAGATTTGTCTGGGGGCGTAAAAGATCCATCAACCAAGCCTAATTTGTTCTTAGCTTCTAGAGCTATGATCATTTGCCGACTCCATACCTTGTAGTTTTCAGTCCCTTTAAGAGATTCCGAGACAAGAATAATGTGGGGTGAATCTGATGGATGAAGGTAGAGAGGATTTTGGAAACTGTCATTTACAGTTTCAGATTTCGTATCATCTTGAGATTTTGATTCCATGCTTGCGAGGAATGTAGCAGAAAGAAAAGAAAATCTGCAGTATTGCAGAAGCAGATGAAGATATGAGAGAGAGGGGATGAGGATATTCAGAACCGGGTGCTGCAAATCTGTAGAACAGCCGATGAAGATAAGAAGGGGTGAAGAAGATGTATATCGCCTTTAGGCTCTTGATACCATATTGAGAATTGAATAGGGATTGAAGAGAAACATATTGTATTGCATTGAAAAATGTTTTGAATGAGAACTTTATACAACAATAAGAGAAAGAGAGATATATATACAAGTTCAACTAACTGTTACTGTTACTAACAACCCTAACCAACTTTCCCTCTAAAGCCGGTTGTGTTGAGCCCGAGACCATCAACTTGTACTCCTTGTTGCTTACACTCCTTCTTATCTTTACACTTATTTTGAAGTTTTTAATCATTAATTCTTTAGACAAAAACTTAATGGCTATATTTTATAATTAAACATCCATTAACTCTATCATAATATTTAATCCTATAACATTTGTTAATGGTATATGTATATATATATATATATATACCATTTATATTACATTAACATGTTATAGAAATCTGAGATTTAAAAATTGATAATGTGTCGTTTGTTAGAAAACTTGCATGCATTATATAGATATCACGATATAGACTGTATTAAAGTGTGTACCACAAAGTTCGCTACAAGAAAATTAAGTATTAACAATGAAAATATATGCGATGGTTTGAATTCAAAGTTTATAGCTCTCTTAAGCCTTCAATTAATTTGGTTGTGGTAGACATTCCATTTAGCCAGGGACTTCAGTTAGGTGGAAAATATTAAAAAAAAAAATTAAGTCGTGGTCAATATTTTGATTATATTTACAGAAATCACGGTTGAAGTCGAGGCAAATCTGTGGTCAATAAATTTTGACCATAGATAATTGACATCCGAAAAACTTAAATGTCTTGTAGAGGTTGTGGTTTATAAATTGTTAGTAGACTTTTATATGAATTAAATGTTTTAATTACTAACTTAATATCTTCCTATAAGTATCCGAATATCAATGATTTAATTTGTAATAACATTTTTGTCTATAAAATTGATGTTTTTATGGTTGCTATCCTTTTGTTATTTTAATGTAATATATTAATTTACTCACTGTATTAAAAATAGGCCTTTTGTATGCTAATATCTAACTTTTTAAGTTTAAAACATTAATGTATCGAGCATATAAATTAAAATTTAATTGTTTTTTAACTAAGCCGATTAAGAACATGCATTTTTTCCCTTTCATAATTGGGTTGAATTTATGGAACAAAATTTTAGAATAAAGTCCATGTTAATTTCTAATTGATTCAACAAACTTAACATTTATATTGATATGGAGATATCAAATTTAGGAGTATATATAGTTGTTTTTGTCTATGAAATCTGAATAAACTCAAATAGTTCATAAGAGTTCAATAGCTGATAGTTGTTCAAGATATATATTTGTTATCAAATTCAATGAGAAAGTGAATTTCTTTGTTGTTTAAAATTTTTTAAGTTTCATGATCTATTAATCATTAATTTCATATAAGTTGTCAAAAATTACATAAAAGTTCTGCACAATAAATAAATAATTTCACAATACATTGATCTTTTTTGTTTACAATTTTGTTTTATATATTTTATTAATTAAATAGAAAAATAAATAACACCAAAAATTATATATTTAATTGAGAAAAATATATAATTGAATATTCCTTGAAGAAAAATAAACATAATTTTTAAATAACGTCTAGAAACATCACGAGTCATTAAAGTCAATACATAGAATCCCTTGCCTTTATTATTTAAATATTATTTCAATCAGTTATGATCTTGCAAAGATCTCATAAAATTTATATACAAAATACATTTATAAAATTAAATAATTAATATTAACAGGATAGCATTTATTTTAATATGATTAAAGCTTTGTTTCTTTAAATAAAAATACCAAGCATGGAATTCAAATGTGATGATAACTAAAAATACATTATAAGAAATAATTAAAAAAAAAGATATTATACTTATATTATAATAATAATAATTATTATTATTCTTTCAATTGGATATTACAAATTTATACGTACACAATTTTTTTCCACATATCCTAAGTTTTCATTAACATTAGTTTTATACTTGAAAATTTTACATCCAGTAACTGCTAACTAAACAATACAAAGTATTATCAATGAGTATAACTACCTATATGACTTAACAAAAAATGTAGTTGAGTTCAAAATAAATACAGATTATATCATAGGAAGAAACATGGTAAAGTTGCTTTAGATAGTTAAGAAATAAATAAAAAAATGTGAATATGACATCAAGTATAGTAGTTGTACACAAAGAATTCAAATAGAGAAGAAAATTAAAGCGCAATTTACATTAGATTTCAATTTTCAATAAACCTACCTTTTTTATGGAATGATTCAGTTTTCTATTTAAATCAATATTTAGTTTTAAAAATATTATAATTTATTAAACAATTATTCACTTAGTTAAATTTTTATTGAAGTGTGAAAACATACATTTCTCAATTGGTCAATTTCTTTAAACTATGTATTATTTTGACAAAATTATATGGTTCACTTGCAACACAAATTGTTTACTAACAAAGTGGGAAAGCTAAATACAAGGAATTATAATAAACTTCAACTAAGAAACATAATAAAACATAAATTAATACAAGTGCTAGAAAGATAATATTGTTTTATATCCTCTAATACTCTCCCGTCGAACCATAAGGGTCTTGATATTTGCGGTAGAGCGACCAGAAAGAGGGTGTAGGTGCGACAGTGGCATAAAAGAAAGGAGATGGGCGACATTTGTGGCGGCCTTTAGAGATAAGGTGGTGGAGGCAAAGAGAAGAGATTGGTGGTCAAAGTTGGCCGCGACTAAATACAGGAGAGAAAAAATTAGATAGGTGTGCCAATTGTTGAGTTATGGAGCTTGAAGGACTCTAATCCTTTCTAATCCTTTTCCTATTAGGGTTAGGTATCTTGTATTATAAATAACCCCAATCTTATTGTAACTAATTGAATCACAATTTAATCTCATAGGAAAAATTCTGGCTTGGCAGTGCCCCCAGACGTAGTCAAAATTTTTTTGACGAACTGGGTAAACAATTCGTGTGTTCTTTTATTGTTCTTTTCTTTCGTGCGTTTATTCATTGGCATCATATTCCTAACAACTGGTATCAGGAGCTCAAGGTCGAGTGGGAGCGGATATGATGGGTGAAGGAAAAACGCCAATTGAAAAGTTTGACGGGATAGACTTTGGGTTCTGGAAGATGCAAATCGAAGATTACCTGTATGGTAAAGATTTGTATCAGCCCCTTGGTGATAAGCCGTCGGATATGAAAGACGAAGAGTGGAAGGTACTTGACAGGAAGGCGATGAGTGTGATTCGTTTGTCTCTGTCACGGAACGTTGTGTTTCATACGACGAAGGAGACAACCACCAAGCGTATTCTGAAAGTTTTAGCAGACATGTACGAGAAGCCATCAGCGGCAAACAAGGTGCATCTGATGCGGCGTCTCTTTAACCTAAAGATGTCAGAGAGTACTGTGGTGGCTGAGCATATTAATGAGTTCAATTTTATAACATCCCAATTGAGCTCAGTTAAGATTGATTTTGATGACGAGGTTAAAGCCCTAATTCTGTTTTCTCTACCTGAAAGTTGGGATGGAACGGTTACCGCTGTTAGTGCTTCAGCAGGTAAGGAGAAGTTGAAATCTGACGAAGTAAGAAATCTGATTATGAGTGAAGAAATTCGCAGGAGAATTGGGTATAACTTCGGGATCAATTTTGAATACAGAAAATAGAGGTAGATCGGAATCAAAGAATTCGAACAGAAGTAGGTCAATGTCTAGAGCTAAAAGTAAGACGAGGAAGGACCTGAGTTCGATAAAGTGTTGGAACTGTGAGCAACTTGGTCATTACAAGAACAAGTGTATAGCACCCAGGAAGAATGAAAAAGCTAATGCAGCAACTGAATATATCAGTGACGCTTTGATATTGAGCGTGAGCAGTCCATTGGAATCGTGGGCTTTATATTCTGGAGCATCGTTCCATTCTTGCAGTGATGCTGATATAATTGAACACTATACTTCTGGAGATTTCGGGAAGATTTATCTGGCTGATGAAGAGCTTTTGAAAATTGTGGGAAAGGGAGATGTTCGAATTAAAACTTCGAATGGAAGCGTGTTGAAGTTGCGTGATGTGTGACATATTCCTGGCTTAAAGAGGAATTTGGTCTCCGTAGGACAATTAGCTGATGATGTATACATTGTGACTTTCGGTTGCAGTACCTGAAAGATAACCAAAGGATCCATGATATTGGCTCGAGGTAAGAAAGTACATTGTATATGACAACTAACACCAAAGACTGTATTTCTCTTGCAGGAGAAAACAGTGATGCAACTGCTAGAAGTAAGTTAGATGCTAAATCTGTCAAGTGTACGTAAATTGGATATGGTGGTGATAAATTCGGTTATAAATTTCGGGATGAACAGAATCGGAAGATAATTCGTAGTTGAGATGTTATATTCAATGAACATGTTTTGTACAAGGATAGGTCGGGAGCACCACAAATTGATAATGCGGGTACTCAGGCTAAAAATCCCAAGGTTGTTGAGTTAGATATCTCTACTCGGGTGGGAGCAAAGTTACGCAAAATGATGAGGTAGCTGTTGAAGCAGAACCGAGTACGCCGAAACTTCCGTTGTGGAGATCTAGCAGACAAGTGTTGATTAAGAGTGTGATCTTAGATAAATTGAAGTTATGCATGACTTCAATTGCCCTCAGAACCTGAGTTGAGAGGCTTGGCACTGTCGGGACCATTATGGGCTACTGAATGAGAATATCGAGGGATGATTATATTGATTGTTGAGTTCAGTCTCCAAGTGGGAGATTGTTGAGTTCAGTCTCCAAGTGGACTCTAATCCTTTCCTTATTAGGACTGTAATCCTTTTCCTATTAGGGTTAGATATCTTGTATTATAAATAACTCCAATCTCATTGTAACTCATTGAATCACAATTTAATCTCATAGGAAAAATCATGGCTTGGCAGCGCCCCTAGACGTAGTCAAAATTCTTTGACGAACTGGGTAAACAATTCGTGTGCTCTTTTATTGTTCTTTTTTTTCGTTTCTTTATTCATTGACATCATATTCCTAACCAATATGGTGAGGACTTGAGGGTGGCACAATCAAACGAACGTGACTATAGTTGAAGCCATATCTCTGATATCATGTAGGAATATAATAGCTCTTTGATGACATATAAGATTGGAGAAAATTTCGTAAATAATATTATTGATAGATGAAATTTATTTATAAAGTTACAAGACTTGAGAAACAAGATAAATAATCACAAACTAGAAAAAAGATGAATACAATGAATCAAAAATAAACTTAAACTAGAAAACATAACAAAATCTAAAAAGATAAAAAGACTATATTCTCTAACTCGTCATTTGTCATTTATAATTATGGGTAAATAATCTAGCTGGCTTGGGGTGTAATATAGCACATAAAATTACAAGGATTTGATGTTTATGAAACAAAAAAAATAAAGAATTTCTAAGGCTGGAATGATTGTCTATTAATGCTAGGGTTTTTATTTTCATCAGTATTGTGCCTTGAAACATTCACCTGGAAATAGTCCATTGAATTTGTCGAAATCTTTGCAATAATCATAGACCATAGAGTCATTTCTGATCAAGTTCATTTGGTCCAATTCATCAGACGTGAGTGGCACGTCATATATGAAAGGCCGAGCCCTAAAACGACGTAGTCTGGAAATGAATGGAGCCTTTGCCCAATCAATCTTTTCTAAGCCTCCTCTTGTTGCCCAACTATCACCATTCCATATGCTAGAGTACACCTTCATTGCCTGTTGGTTTGGGTATGGAATTGTTTCGTTCTCATAGTTTCTATAAACTCTTATCGGAATGCTGTCCACATACCACCTGAAATTATATACGTGTTCAGATACAACTATTGGCAGTTGGACAAGTGAAAACTTGATTGAATTGATGCAGAAAATTTAGGTTCTTCTGTCAACTTTACGAATTAATCTGTTTTAACTGGAAATTAATTACAGGTCAAGCCATACATCATTGAAAAGTTTAATGAGTCTAGTTTCTAACCAAACAAATGGATCCCAAAAAATTCCATTCCTACAGGGAAATATGTCCATTTTAGTAAAACCTGGCAGAATAGTGTTATCATACGGGAATTTGGAAGGTTGAAGTGATTCTTGGTATTTTCATGGATTTGTTCTTCCAAATATATTACTAAATACTACTCAAAGAATTCATGGTACTAAATATTCATATTTGACTCATCTTAGAGGGTTGTTCCAAGCATTGACCTTGTATTCATTTTGGATCAACTAATTTTCAGAATATATTATCATATTTTAAGCTTCTAAGCTGCACTGAAGGTCATATCTTCTTTTTATCTTTCTCTAAACTTTTGGTGGACTTCCTAAAGTGGTGAGTGTTGAATAGCCTTGTGGTTCCTCCTACTTCTACATTTTCAGGCGTCATGAATTTTGTAAATTTCATTGAGTCTGTCAAGAATAATTAATTTATTTTCTCAAAATCATTTCTCAAATAATAGAAAGATGTGAGACTTCTAACTTTTAAGTAAATGTGTCAACCAAACCTACTTGATGAGTCGATGGGCCGACCCATTAAAACTGATGGGGCCAAATTGGCCCAATCCATATGATGATAATCTTGATGTAGGAATTAGCTTGTAAGCTATTGCAAAAGTATTGAGACTTACACAATATGAGATGGGTCCCAGTGTATGGTGTAGTTGTGGAAATCGGCAGTCGGGTCGAACCATGGTTTGAACTGTTGTTCTCTTCCTCCTCCTTCTTGAGTAAAAATGTTGGTATGGATAGTATAGGGTTGTCCTGATATGTTTCCTAAAAACTCAAAGTCAATCTCATCATGCCTCTCGCCACCCGAATAGACCTGTCAAATGTCAAGTATCAAGATTAAGGAGAGTATTCAAAATATTCATTTTAGTAAAAGGATGTGTTAAATACAAATTTTATTATTACACGTGTCATTCATATAATATATTGTAATGTAATAAGAATTGTAATAAGATATCTCGATTGTCATGTGAAAGACGCCACTGCAACTTTAGTCTTGTTGCTTTGTTAAGTTGTAAAATTCATCCCATATGATTGAGTCTAATGTAATATGAATTTCATTGTGTGCCAAAATAGTTCAATTGACTTCGTTTTTGTAATTTCGGCACGTCCCATATATTAAAACGGATGAAATTTCACGAATAGCATTATGCTATATGATTTCAAGAGTTCATAATTATAGATTTGAGAAATGGCAAACATGACTTTTCGCAATACAAAACGTTAATTAATAATAAAAGTGATTGTTTTGCAAGTTTGAAATAAATACGACTTCATTTATTATATTTTTTTCAAATCAAGTAATTGTCAAAAGACACGTGGTTGAACTCGATTTCACAAAACTTATAAAAGTTACGCAAATTTATGTTTTGTTAAATTAATTGTATAAATTTGTAAATAATAATACTATAGTATCCATTAGATGGCAAGAGACATTTCCAAGTATGTAATTATGCACTTACATAAAATGCTGTGACTGTTCCGGCAGAGTCTCCAGGAACGAGCTTGATTTGCATTTCGAAGCTTCCAAATACAAATGAACTAGTTGATTCAGTTCCAGAACCTGAAAATGCATATATAAATATATTTCTTTTAACAAGCAATTAATTACATTTATAAGATTATTATATGCTTTGATGAGACGTAAATTACTAAAAAAACATACAAATTAAGAAAAAAAAGTTTAGCATAAATTTACCAGAAGTTTGATCTAGAACTAGCGTAGCTTCATCATCCCCAGTTCCCTGAGCTTCAGAATGTTGATCACCCCAGTTGAAAGGCATATCAATGAAATTTCCATTCACCAAACCTGAATAAAATCCCATCACTGAGATAAAAAATACCATCCATAAAATATGGAAATTTCCCATTTCTTAAGAAAAAATATTCTTTTTTTCTGCTTTGAGAATAAAATGGAGCAAGATGACTAATTTGATTATTGTATCATTTGACATTTATATTGAAGTTTTTATACTAAAATAATAAATTTAAAAATATCTCAAGGATTGCATGGCAATTATTAAGTGCATTAATTTGTATGCTTTTCTTTAATTTCCTCATTGAACGCGGAAGCGTAAGGACGTGAAAGGAAATGCTGTGTGGCCAGCTATCAATTATGATACTTCATTCGTTTTCCATACAAATATAGGCTGTCGACCAGCTGAAAAATCAACATTTATTTCTCATGCATTTACATTAAGAAATTGTTTTGATTAGTAATTTTTAGATATCACGTATCTTTTATTTATTTTTTGGTCAAAGCCACATGTATTCTTAAAGAAAAATATTATATAGCATCTAAAATTGGTCACTCAATTTTCACTTCTTATGTGGTTGTCTTTGTCACTCACCAACTCACAATCCAGTCATTCAATTATTCATTTTTTTTAATACTTTTTTTTACATTTTATCTCTGATTTACTCCTAAAAATTCTCCTCTTCTCTTTCACCATTTATATCTCAAAAACCATCAAATAGTTTTCTTAGTAATCAAAAGATTTCTCATACTCAAAATTAATTCCAAATAACAACTATATTTTTCAATGTTGAAGTAGAACTGTAAATCAAAAATTTAGAATCATAGTTGTTTTAGTTTTCTGAAGTCTGAATTTTTTTTTACATATTATTGTCATATTTGATGACAATCATTTTGAGTTAATTACCAATACATTCATAGAATAAGATTTTATCTTCTTTTTGTCTGTTTTCTTTGTCAACCTTTTTTATAATTATTTGATGCCAAACCTTGAAAATTTTTCTTTGTTAGAAAAACTAAATTTTAAGTTGAATCCATTATTTCCCCGTTGATATTCCGGTTGTTATTAGAAATTAATTTTGAGTGTGATTTTTGGTAGAGCGTCACAATTCACAGTCATGAAAAAGTATACCGAATAATTTGATAATTATTTGAGTAAACATTATTTGATAGGAAGTAGCTAATCAATCAATGTTGTTGTATAGCCATGAAAGAAATAATGAATACTCAGATCTTCAAAGATGAAAGAAAAATAATTGAAGAATTTTATTTATGCAAAAAATGATTTTGATGGGTTCAATATGTGAAGAAACAAGGAAAGGGAATAAGAGAATTTTTAGGAGAAAATTTAGAGATGGAAAATAGATGAAAATAAAGAGAAAAAAGATAATTAAATGCTTGAATGCTTACTTGGACGATGATAAGGATATCCACCTACGAAGTGAAAATTAGGTGATCTTAATTTTGATGGTATATAGCATTGCTCATGCTTAAATATCTATTATATATATTATACGGGCTTTTTGTATATAACCCCCCGAGGTATTTAGCATTAACAAATAACCCCCGAAGTATGAAATCTTGGTAAAGAACCCCTTCTATTAAGTTGAGTACCGTTAGTCAACAGTTAAGTTAATGGACAAAATTGTAATCTACATAAAAACAAGAAACACAAATATTATATTCATAGTTTCAATTAAGTTGATCTAACATAAATAAATAAATTTTAATTCACTTTATACAACACTAATTTTTCTCAATTTCAAATGTTTAATTTATTTATCTAAATATTTAGATATATTACATTATCTATCTAATAATTTAAAGATAAAGTTAAATAAAAGGAATATGTTTGAGTTTGGTTTGGTTACTACTCAAATCAAGCTCAAATGAGCTTGACTAGAGTTGAATATTAATTGATCTCAAGTTGCTTGATTTATTTGCACGTATTCTATCATTTTTCACATAATCAAATAGAGTTTTAATCTAATTTAGAACTTGAAACACACAAAAGATTGTTCAAACTTGTTTTGACATATAACAAGTCAAGCTATAAAGAACTTTACAAGACGAACGATAGAAAAATTAGCTATATATCTAATAAAAATATAATATTAATATTTAATAGCAGCCCAAGTCATCACAAACTTAATAGCAACCCATGTCATAAGAAACTTAATATGGATATATTTAAAGCAACACCCTAATAGCTCATTTGAGTATGTTAAAACGTTATGCAATCTCCAACCTGTAATATTAAAAAATAAATAAATACATTTAAAACATATTTAATGTATAGAGAATATACTAAAACAAACTATATCATTGGAATTTATACTAATGACAAGTTTGCCCATTAACTTAACTGTAGACTAACAGTCAACTTAACAAAAGGGGTTGGTTCTTTACCAAGATTTCACACCTCGGGAGGTTATTTGCTAATGCTAAATACATCGGGGGTTATATACAAAAAGCTCATTTTATACCAATACTTTAATTTCATAACTTCAGTTACAATTTATTTGAAAATGGAAAGACAAAGATTTTCTCACAATTTAAACAATGATAAAAAAATTCTCCCAAAATGAATTCACGTTCTCCCAAAACTACTATCAAGAAAATTTAAATTCAATTTTTTGGACAAATTCATTAAAGCTAATTAAGCTTAATGCTGAGTGAAGAAAATCAAATTGTTTAAAGGCATAAACTTATGTTTTTTATTTGTCGTCTCTAACTCAATATTTTTTTTATTTTCTTTTATATTTTTGACATGCATGCACTGTTCATCATATTTTATTTTCCATTTCAGCCCATATTGAAGCTGAGATTATTGATAAATGTTAGGAATATGATCGACTATTGTGAATAAACGCAAGAAAGAAAACACACGAAATTGTTTACCCAGTTCGTCAAAAGAATTTGACTACGTCTGGGAGCACTGCCAAGCCAGGATATTTTCACTATTTTCGAATAATGAGATTACAATGAGAATCTTAGGGTTACAATGATATTAGGGTTATTTATAATACAATATACATAACCCTAATAGGAGAATGACATAAGCCCATCAAAATACTTTTGGGCCTATTTACAGTCTTTCAGGCTCCATAACTCAACAATCTCCCACTTGGAGACTGAACTCAACAGTAACCATCTCTCGACCTTTTTATCCAATAGCCCATAATGGTCCCGGCAGTGCCAAGCCTCTCTTCTCAGTTACTGAGGCCAATTGAAGCCATGCACAGCTTCAATTTCTCAAATGTGACACTTTTAGTCAACATATCAGCAGGATTCTCATCACCTCGAATCTTCATCAGTTGCAAGATTTTCCTTTCCAAGAGATATCTTATGTAATGATACTTCAATTCAATATGCTTAGTTCTCGAGTGAAACGCTGGATTCTTTGCTAAGTGGATAGCACTCATACTATCACTGTATAGAATACTATTCTTTTGCCCCTTCCCCAATTCACTCAAAAAACCTTGCAACCATACCATCTCTTTACTAGCCTCAGTCACTGCTACATACTCAGCTTCTGCAGTAGACAAAGCCACGACCTTTTGCAACTTTGAAGTCCAAGAAATCGTTGTACCACCCAAAGTAAACACATACCCGGTTGTACTTCTTCTTTTATCAAGATCACTTCCCGCTAAATCAGCATCGACAAATCCTTCTAATTCGATACTTTTGCTTTCAAAACATAAGGCTTTCTCCATAGTACCTCGCAAGTATCTTAGGATCCACTTCACCGCTTCCCAATGTTGCTTACCCGAATTTCCCATAAATCTACTAACTACTCCCACTGCATGCGCAATATCAGGTCTTGTGCACACCATCGCATACATTATGCTACCAATTGCCGAAGCATAAGGAGTCTTCTTCATGTAGGCCCGATCCTCATCACTACTAGGCGAGTCCTTGTTGGATAGCTTAAATTGGCTACCCAACGGAGTATTTACCGGCTTTGCATCATGCATACTGAACCTCTTCAAAACCTTTTCGATATACTCAGCCTGCGAAAGATACAACTTTCCTGCCAACTTATCCCGATTAATTCGCATACCCAAAATTTGATTTGCCTCTCCTAGATCCTTCATAGCAAATCGCTCAGACAATTGCTTCTTCAGCTTGCTCAATTCTCGAGCACATGATCCTGCTATTAACATGTCATCAACATACAATAGCAAAATAATATAACTATTGTCAAACCTCTTGAAGTAGCAACAATGATCGGCATTGCAACGCACAAAATCAATCTCATGCATGAATCCATCAAACTTCTTGTACCACTGTCTAGGAGCTTGTTTCAAACCATACAAGCTCTTCTTGAGCTTACACACTAGCTCAATGTTACCTTCAGACGAGTACCCTTCTGGTTGCATCATATAAATATCTTCTTCAAGATCACCATGAAGGAAGGCCGTTTTTACATCCATCTGCTCTAACAACAAGTTTTCTGCAGCCACCATACTCAACACCAATCGAATAGTGGTTAATTTCACAACGGGAGTAAAAACATCAGTATAATCGATACCATATTTCTGTTGAAATTCCTTCACAACCAGTCTCGCCTTGTAACGTTTGCTTCCATCCGCCTCTTCTTTAATTCTGTAAACCCACTTGTTATGCAAAGCTTTCTTTCCTTTTGGAAGCTCAACAAGTTCCCAAGTATCATTGGACTTTAGAGAGTTCATCTCGTCATCCATCGCAAGTTTCCACTTGCCCCCATGCTCACATTGACTAGCCTCTGCATAACATTCAGGTTCACCACTATCAGTCAATAATACATAATGTAAAGAAGGCGAATACCTATCTGGTGCATGACGCTGTCTGCTAGATCTCCGCAGCGGAAGTGTCGGAGTACTCGGTTTTGCCTCAATAGCTACCTCATCATTCTGCGTAACTTTACTCCCACTCGAGTTAGAAATATCTAACTCAATAACCTCAGGAATTTTAACCTGAGTACCCGAATCATCAATCTTTGGTGCTTCCAACCTATCCTTGTACAAAACCTGTTCATTGAATATAACATCTCGACTACGAATAATCTCACGATTCTGTTCATCCCAAAACCTATAACCGAATTCGTCACCACCATATCCAATGAATGTACACTTAACAGATTTAGCATCTAACTTACTTCTAGCAGTAGCATCAATGTGAACATATGAAACGCATCCAAATACACGAAGAAAGGACAGATTTACCTCCTTACCACTCCAAGCCTCCTCCGGTATGCCATTACCCAACGGAGCTGATGGTCCTCTATTAATCAGAAAAGCAGCAGTGTTAACTGCATCAGCCCAAAACATCTTCGGCAACCCGCATTTTAATCGCATACACCTAGCACGTTCATTCAATGTTCTGTTCATACGTTCTGCAACCCCATTCTGTTGAGGGGTTCCTCTCACAGTCTTTTCCATGCGAATACCGTTCAGATCACAGTATTCCTTAAACTCAGCAAGTTCATACTCTCCACCATTGTCAGATCTCAAGCACTTCACTTTCAGACCTGTTTCGTTTTCTACAAGGGCTTTCCATTTTCTAAAAGCGTCAAAAGCATCAGATTTATGCTTTAGAAAATAAACCCATACCTTTCTCGTGGAGTCATCGATGAAAGTCATGTAGTATGACGCACCACCAAGAGATGTAACTGGTGCAGGTCCCCATAAGTCACTATGCACCAACTCTAACTTCTCGTTCTTCAAGGTCCTGCCACCTTTCGAAAAACTCACCCGTTTCTGTTTTCCGAATATACAGTCCTCACATAAACCAACATCAACTGTTTTGAGGCCTGGCAGCTTTCCTCTCGAACAAAGCTCCTTCATCCCCTTCTCACTCATGTGGCCAAGACGGCAATGCCACAAATCTGTATCACTGTTTTCTCCTGCAAGAGAAATACAATCTTTAGTATTGGTTGTCATGTACAATGTACTCTCTTTCTTACCTCGAGCCAGTATCATGGCTCCTTTGGTTATCTTCCAGGTGCTGCAACCAAAGGTCACAACGTATCCAGCATCATCTAGTTGCCCTATAGAGATCAAATTCCTCTTCAAACCAGGAATGTGTCTCACATCACGTAACTGCAAGATGCTGCCATTCGAGGTTTTGATTCGAACATCTCCCTTCCCCACGATTTTCAAAGGCTCATCATCAGCAAGATAAACCTTCCCGAAATCCCCGGAAGTATAGCATTCTATTATATCAGCATCACTGCAAGAATGGAACGATGCTCCAGAATCCAAAACCCACGATTCCAATGGGCTACTCACGCTCAATATCAGAGCATCACTAATGTCTTCGATTGCTGCATTAGCTGATTTTTCATCCCTTTTGGGTGCTGTGCACTTGCTCCTGTAATGTCCAAGTTGCTCACAGTTCCAACACTTTATCGAACTCAGGTCCTTCCTCGACTTACTTTTACCTCTCGATCTTGACCTACCTCTGTTCGATTTCCTTGATTCCGATCTGCCTCTATTTTCCGTATTCAGAACTGAACCCGAAGTTATACCCGATTCTCTCCTACGAATTTCTTCACTTATAATCAGATCTCTAACCTCGTCAAATTTCAGCTTCTCTTTCCCTGCTGAAGCACTAACAGCGGTAACCGTTCCGCCCCAACTTTCAAGCAGAGAAGACAACAGAATTAGGGCTCTAACCTCGTCATCAAAATCAATCTTAACTGAGCTCAATTGGGCTGTAATTAAATTGAACTCATTAAGATGTTGAGCCACCACAGAACCCTCTGACATCTTTAGGTTAAAGAGACGTCGCATCAGATGAACCTTGTTCGCCGCTGATGGCTTCTCGAACATGTCTGCTAAAACCTTCAGAATACCTTTGGTGGTTGTCTCTTTCGTCGTATGGAACGCAACGTTCCGTAATAGAGACAAACGAATCACACTCATAGCTTTCCTGTCAAGTACCTTCCACTCTTCGTCTTTCATGTCCGACGGCTTATCACCAAGGGGCTGATACAAATCTTTACCATACAGGTAATCTTCGATTTGCATCTTCCAGAACCCAAAATCAGTCCCGTCAAACTTTTCAATCGGCGTTTTTCCATCACCCATCATATTCGCTCCCACTCAACCTGGAGCTCTGATACCAGTTGTTAGGAATATGATCGACTATTGTGAATAAACGCAAGAAAGAAAACACACGAAATTGTTTACCCAGTTCGTCAAAAGAATTTGATTACGTTTGGGGGCACTGCCAAGCCAGGATATTTTCACTATTTTCGAATAATGAGATTACAATGAGAATCTTAGGGTTAGAATGATATTAGGGTTATTTATAATACAATATACATAACCCTAATAGGAGAATGACATAAGCCCATCAAAATACTTTTGGGCCTATTTACAGTCTTTCAGGCTCCATAACTCAACAATAAATGCTTATTTGATTTTTTTTATTATTATTTTCCTCTTGTCATGTTTCCTAAGGTATGAGTAAGTTTTTTCTGTCATTCATGTATATTTTCAATTTTTGTTATACTCTTTTATCTTTCGTAAATTTTAATTTCTCTACAGTTTATTAACAGTCAACCAATATAATGTCTTGAATGTTGATATTTAGGCTTAGAGTATCAAGCACTCTTCTTTCTGATATTTGATCAGGTATTTTTATCTTATTTTAATTATCACTAAATATGTTTCTTTTTTCTTTTTAAATTATTCAAATTCTACTTTTTAACAATTTTGAGTTTTGTTAATGCAATAGAAATGTTTAATGGTCGTTATAATATAATTCACTTACAAGAAGTATCTATTTATTTATTTATTATTTTTGCTTTTCCAAAGCTTTGTCCTATCTATATATATTATCGTAATATTGTAAACATTTTGTTTCTTCAGTTATAAAGTGTAGGATATCATTCTCGAGAAATATGCTAAAACTGCATAAATGAGTCATTTAGGATGTCTATTTGAGATTTTTAAATTTTTTTTTCTCTTTACGACTAACCTAATTTTCTAATAAAAGGATCAAGCCATAATTCAGATGCAATATGATCCCAAGTTCACTACCTCCGTACATAAAATCATGGCCAGAAAAATAATTAAGTTTGACTTCCCTCTTTTTTCTTGCATGAGCTACTCCTAATCGTGAACTGCATGAATTACTCCTATTGATGAATATCAAACATTTAATTTATATAATGTAACTTGAAAAAAAAAGTCATCAAAATGACCTAGCTGGTAAATCCCACCACTGCATGATAAAGAAGGTAAATGTCAATTCAAATGGTGCAATTAATTTAGTTGAAATGGACGTTCATAACGTAGTATGTCTTTAATTCTGTGAGGAAAGTTATTAAATTGATTTTCAATAACGATCATTGCCTTCTTTATGTATAAGTTTTTAGAATATACTTATATAGTCGTATGTCTATATGAAATTACCTTTACTAAGTTAATACTCATATATTCTTTAATCCTATAATTATAGCGGAAGCTATCCAGGCTATCTTTGCGGTTGTTGTTTGAGTAACATTTTAAAACTTAATATTATGTTCTTTTGATGCATCTAATATCTTACATATATTTTCTAAGACGATTTTCATGACATTGATTTGTATGTTTTCATGTTCTTTAATTGATGAATAAATGCTACTCGACTTTTCCATTTCCAAAATTTATCTTTTACATTTATTTTTCGTATTTATTTGAATTGATATTTGGTACGTTCTTAATTTAAGTCCAAATTTTAGGGTGGTTGGAACCACAATCAACAAAATAATTTACTGAATGTATTTTTCTATATTTCTTATTGGTATTGATATTTAGTTTTTTTTTTCACAATACAGAATCCAGTAAGTTTAAGTGGTTAGTTGATTAATTTTTTCACTTATTTTTTGATGCGGGATAATATGTGATTAGCTTAGTTATAGGATGTTAATTCATTTACAATGAATCGCATTTTCTTTTTTAAAAAAATTATTAATTTCTAGGTGCTTTCAATAAACTTAAAAATCATACATCCACTGAATTCTATCAGTGTCAATATGTTTTTCTTTGGGATAATTGCATCCACCTTCTCTGAACTTTAGACATTTGGCATCCACACTCCTCAACTTTGAAAAATTGGCAGGGACCTCCTCTTTGTACTTTTTCATTATTTTACTTATAAAAATTGGCAGGGACCTCCCCGTTCAATGTTCACTTATAATCTATTAAAAATAAAAAAAAATATCAGAATATCATCAAATGACAAAAGGAGAATGAAATAAATTATAAGGGGTGCATAATTGAAAATTCTAGAGAATGACTCACAACTCTTAAAAAAAATTATCTTTTCTATTTAAATAAAACAATTATTGCTTAAGTATGTTAATACATTTTACATAAACATGTATATTACCAATATCATAAATAATATACATTACTAAATTTTAATTTCTCATTTAATATAATATTATTAGTGCATTACTAAATACTAAAAAAAAATTTTATGGCTCCGTTTGTTTGACAGGGAATGGAATCTAAAGTGAGAATAAGATTTCTGGTAATTTGATTACTAGAAATCTGATTCCATTAATAGTGTTTGCTTGTCTACAAAAAAATGTGTAAGGATATATATGTTTTTATCTTTTTTTTTTATGTTTGGTTGAAACACATATACTAAAGAATGAAATCTAAAATTAAAGACTTTGACTTAAATACCCTTATTTTAAACCATATTATATAATCTAACAATAAATTTTCATCCATAGTAAAATATTTGATATTATATATACATAAGTGTATATACACACACATATATATATATATTTAATTTGGTTAAATATAAAAAGTAAATAAGATAACAATTTGGTTCAATTGCATTATCCTCTTTCAGAAAAAAAAATTAAATTGAACATGCTTATTTTTTATTTACATATTGTTTGACTTTTAAAAAATTGATACATATATGGATTTTTCATATACCAATGCATTGATAATTATTTTAAGTCGGAAACATATTATTGTTAATAAATAAAATATATTAATCATATGTGACCAACAACCATTTCAAAAGTACTATCACAAAAACAACATAGCAATTTTTCAATTTCATTCAATAAATAAATATCAAATAAAATAAAATTACGATTTATTTTGACAATAAAAATATTCTAAATAAATTAAAAATACGAAACTATTTCTTCATAAATAATAACTTAAATGAAATGAAAAAATAAATAACAATTTTTGTTGATTTTGTATTATAATTGATATAGGGGTAGTAGGGGCATTAAAATAATGTATTTATGATTACCTTGATATGGTAATCACATTACCTCCAATAAATAAGGTATTGTGATTGCCTTATTTGAGATGATAATTCTCATATTTTGGGAATTAGATTGCATTCTATAATCTCAAATAAAAAATGCCAAACAAAGTTATTTGATTTTTGGGAATCATATTCCCTATTTTGATTCCATTCCCTTGACAAACAAACGGAGCCTATATGTCCAACACTATATATTCAAATATGATTTTTCATAATAAATTCAAAAACTTCTTCTAGTGTGAAGATATAGTGTATTAACCAATTGAAATAATTAGTTGAAAGAAAAGTAAATGCACTTCTATACCACTCTTTTTTTTTTCCTCAAATTGACAATTGTGTTTTAATAAAATGCCAAATCTAAAAAAAAATACTATTTTAACTAATATCTATATGGTACATAAAGATTCGACATTAAAATATTTTTAACTAAATTCAAAATTTAGAAATATGAACATATTTTGAAAAACTTAACTTTGAGATACTATTTGAATTTTCCAATTAATTTGTCATTTAGTGATATTATTTATCCTCCAAATAATACAATTTAACTATTTTCTAATTAAAAGTGGAAGGGCTTTTTTGTCTTCTCACTAGAAAATTTAGTGAAAAAGTGGAAGAGGGGGTGTTGATGCCAATTTTCAAAGTTGAGAAGTGTAGATGACAAATGTCCAGAGTTCAGGGCAGGCTGATACAATTATCCCGTTTTCTTTGCATATTTCTAATGCAATTCTCCTATTTTCTTTGCATATTTCTGTTTTTTAAATTTCGTGTTGTATGTATAATGTTCGCTAAATTAGTTATGATTGCATCCTTATACAATCCGAGTTACATTTCAATTTTGTTAGTTCTATATTACAAAATTTACAAGAAGAACAATAATTTACTATATCATGTCACATTAACCATTTCTTAACGGTAAGAAAGCTTTTTTAGGGAAGGATAAGAAGGTTTTTATTATCATATACATGTTTCATATATATACTTATTTTTGTCCAAGTAATCTCACAATTTCTTTTCGAAAGACCATATTTTAAGTTTAATAATTTTATGATACAATTAATTGTCATTATTTTCAATTTCTAAGAAGATTACTTCAACGGGAATAAATTATAAAGAAACTCTAATAAATTATTTTCATTACTAATTTGATTTATGTACTTATTCGTGACATACTTTTTAAGAGATCATCGCTTTAGAGAAAAGAAGATATATGTAGTTTTAATTTAAGAAGTGTGGTTAAATATTATTTAACAATTTGTGTACCTTTTAGATCTTCATAGAATATATTAATTTTTTAATAAAATTCATTATGTTCTTTTGTTCTTGATTTTTTTATTATATTGTTTAATAATTAACTATTATTTATTAGCTTTACTACAGTTGTGATTAATTTGTATCACAATATTTGCGAAAAGGGACAATTATATTTTCAAATAAAAATAATTATACATTAAACATTTCAAATTTGAACAAATAATTTTTTTTATAAATTATATTTAAATTAATATTGATCGTGCATAGCACGGATCACACAATAGTATTGAATTATGACAATTCTGTTCGCACTGGGTCTATTCCTTTTCTGCCACCAATCTGCCAGCGGCTTCGGTAACAAATCGTCGGCCTCATTCGGCATTAGATGGGCAATCTTCAACAGGTCAACGCGGGGGATGACAACAGTTCCGGGTTGAACCCAGAACCGCCCTGTCGATTCTGGTTCTCCAAACGCTGAACGATTTCGATTTCGGTTCCGGATCCAATTAAACGGTTCTTAGGCAGTTCTGGGCCTTTATTTTTATTTTTTATTTCTCTTTATTGAAATTAATGTTGGATATTTTACTAAACACTACGACCATTCAACCAATCAAAATCAATTGAAAATGTTTGTTAGGTTATTTCTTTGCAAAGAAAATTAAATATCAAGTCCACAAATTGTATGAATATTAAATCAATTATATTGGTGTAATTGTGCTTCGATCTTTTATTAAATTAAAATATGTACCAAATATTGAATTTGATTTCGACTCATTTTAATGATATTTATTTACATAATACATATGTCAAATCAACACATATACTAATGCCATAAACATAAAATATACTTTCATTTGATTTATTGTAAAATCGTCCTAAGTTTATGCTATTATGTAAAACTATTACAATGTTTTGTGAAAACTAATATATTGTAAAAGAAATACAAAGCCGTCCTGATTTTTATTTTTTTTATTTTGATGCGAAAGATATAATGAAATTACATGCTATGTTTGTATTTAGAGAATTTTGTTCTTATTCACATTTTAAGCTAATTTTGTAAAGTTAACATAATTTAGTATAAATTTATGAAGAGACTATATAAGTTTTTAATTTAATATTTTTTTCTATAGTTTATTAATGTAGTTTAATTTGATTGCATTTTGCTATCGTACTTTATGCTCATATAATGGTTATAATGACGTTTATGTAAAATTATTTTATTATATAAATTTAATTTAAATGAGCAATAGGCTAAGTAAAAAATAAAAGAAGGCAAAAAAGAATTTTACATGCGGATTCGGGTACCCGCAGGTTGGACCCAGCGGTTCCGGTTCCACCTATTCCGAACCCGAAACCGCCCCAATCAACCGATCGCTTTTTGCCGCCAACGCCAAACAATCAGCAAGATTTCAATGCAACTAATTCCAATTGATGAAACAAGATACCAAATTTCAATTAAAATTAACAAATCATTAAGATTCAAATTTTAAACATACTAAATCCTAAAATGCAACAATTCTAATAAGACTAGTAGAGTAGACGCGTGTATTAGAGTATATATTGCTCATAATTTCATGTATATATTCTTCCATATAGATAGGTCATCTTGGTTGTTCTTCATCTTTATATACTTGTATATTGTATTGTATTAAACATCTTTGGTATATCTAAAAATTCATATTCAAATACATATTATGAATTCTAATAACTCTAACATGGTGTCACTCGTCGGGACTATGATCCTAGAATCCAATGCATCGTCCTCACGATACCCAGTTATGCCTCATCGCCACAATCGGGATTCTCTTCTTCTCCTCCTTCTCTCTCCACCTCTTTCCTTCAAACCTCATGGCATCAAAACTCCTCTCTCTCCTACACTATTACATTTTTCACCATCATATTTCTCCTCCATTCAATCTTAATTCTAAGGATATTTCCACTCTTTTCTCCTCCTCTTGTCCCCTTTTTTGTCGCCACCTCCTGATCTATCACCTCTCTATCCCTTCTCCAACCCATAGCCGCCACCGCCGCTAGATTTGGGGGCCTGATGCCACCAGCATTTCAATTGCCTACCATTGGCGGTTGTGACCCAACCCACCGCCGCCGCCTCCTCCCCCACCTTCTCTTGACGCCGCCCCATCAACCCCAACTTCTTTTCTCTCTCAAACTCTACCTCACACTCAAACCTTAATATTATACTACACACAAAATCTAACCCGAATTTATCCCCAAATTCCATACCTAGCTCCACCCCCACCCTACACCACGAATTCCACCCCCTCACACCTCATAATAAAAATTGTGACTTCTAAACTTTACTTTATCAAGAAAATAACTAATTTGATTCGGAATTGATCTTTTATCCCACATTGGTATAACAAAATGGTGTCACATCCTTGTAGGATGGACAAACGTCTTTTTATTTAAATTATTATTTATATTTTATTTTTAGATTGACACTTGTCAATCCCACAATCAAGTGACACCATTTTGGTACAGCATTATGGGATAAAAGATCTGCTCCGTATTTGAAATAACCAATAATCAACTAAAATACTCAAGTACGCATAATTCATGTCCATATTCTTAATTTAGTTGGAACAGTTAATGTTTGTCCCAATCGGTATACGAAAAGATGAGGGGGGGGGGGCTGGATAGACCTGATGTTTTTTTCGAACTTCAAAAACAGTTTTGAGATAATTCTAAGTCGCTTGCACAAGAGATGAGGAAGACACAAGCTCAATGCTTGAGTTGGACTGGTTTTAAATTAAAGACTTGTTTTACCAAAAATTAACTTAGACAAAGGTTCGAGTGCTTAAAGAAAGTTCAACTCTCAGGGCTTAGTACGTAATATATAGAACATTAACTTAGTTGCTAGTTTTGAAAACAACTTAGTTTCATACTGGTTCAATGCAGATAATTAAAGGTAACAACAGGATTATAAAACAATAATTAAAATATATAAGCAGTTATAAGGTTCACTGGATGATGTAATCTCAACTCTATATCTCCAATTTTAAGGAGAAAATTAACTGTATAATGAAACTTACACTTCTCAAATACAATGATTAAAACTAAAGATTTTAAAATCCTTAGTTGTACAAGCGTATGCTTCAAGTTCTTACTGGTATGCTTCACTCATTCAGAATACTGCAAATAATTGATCAATTATTTTCTTCCAAAAGGTTTAAATGGTTGATTGGACTTTTTCACACATAAATGATCTTTTATTTGTTTTAAGAAGTTAAAACAATATGGGTTGATATCCCAGAGATTTGATTCTTCTGAAAAGGATAATGACAGCCTTGAAGGTTTTTAAGTGACCAATGAGATTTTTTTAAATTTTCAAAGCAATGGACTTCAACGGAACATTGAACGCTTTTCTTAAATTTTGAAGTTCCATTTATAAGCACGAGAGGAAAAGATACATTAAATCCATTCAGTTACCGTGTATATGTAACTCTATTAAAAAATGTGTATCCTAAAAGTACTACCACAGTGAAAGAATGTGGCAGTATTTCAGATTTCTATTTCTAGTCTATTCATAGTTACTAGTTTCTTTGGTGATGGGGTTGATGCCAAAATAATAAGTGTTTGTGGAACTTTTCCATCTCTTCTAGTCTGGAATTAAAACTATCAGACAGTTATATATCTGTGATCTGGAATAATATCTTTTGTTTACGATGATGACTCAAAAGATCTATCTTGCGGTATAATTCAGGCAACAGAATTACAAGAATTTTTTGATCTTAAAACAACTAACCAAAGAATAAAGAATTATAAGGGTCTATTAACTGTCAGCTACATTGTTTGTGGTTTATATCCTCATCAGTACTGTGTCTTAAAACATTCACCTGGAAATAGTCCATTGAATTTGGCAAAATCTTTGCAATAATCATAGACCATAGACTCATTTCTAATCAAGTTCATTTGATCCAATTCATCAGAACTGAGTTCACTGAGTGGCATTTCATATTCGCAAGCCCGAGCCCTAAAACGACGTAATCTGGCAATAAACGGAGCCTTTGCCCAATCAATCTTTTCGAGGCCTCCTCTCGTTGCCCAACTATCACCATTCCATATGCTTGAATACACTCTCATTGGCTGTCGGTTTGGATATGGAATCGTCTCGTTCTCATAGTTTCTATAAACTCTTATTGGGATATTGTCAACATACCACCTAAAACAATATGTAGATATTTATGGTCAAATACAAATGTTAACATTCTCTATATTTTTTTTAAAAATTTCGATAAGAGCCCGTGATTGTGTTGTAAATTTTCCAATGAAACTCCAAAAATACCTCACATGCAAGAATATCAAAATTAAAGAGTTAGATATGCTTATTCGGAGAAGTATTCTACTAAATCACAAAATTATGGCTTTAGGACAGCGTCATGTGGTGTGACTCTCCATCGGTGCAGTATCTTATTTTTATGTTTACATGTTGTTTTATATACATCAATTTATTATTTATAAGAGTATACTAAAGTTGTTGACAAAACATTTTTAAAAAATTTTGAGTATATTAAGATTATGTAAAACACAAATCACAAAAATATACAATAGATTGAAGTTCTTACACAACATGAGAAGGGTTCCAGTGGATGGTGTAGTTGTGGTAATCAGCAGTCGGGTCGAACCACGGTTTGAACTGTTGTTCTCTTCCTCCTCCTCCTTGAGTAAAAATGTTGGTGTGGATAGTATAGGGTTGTCCTGATACGTTTCCTAAAAACTCAAAATCAATTTCATCATGCTTCTCGCCACCCGAAGACAGCTGCCAATTATCAAATTAGCCATTTTTCCTTCTGAGTATTCGAGATATATATATATATATGCATTTGGAAACAATTGCATTTTTTTAAATAAGATAAGATAGAGTTTATAACAATTTTAGTGTTATTGTTGTTTGCAAAAGTCAAAAATTTGTCATGTAAATTCGGGTCTATTTCGTTAAGAAAACAGATGGAATTCGACAAATGACATGGACACGATGGCGAGCTAATGTTTCTATTTAAATTAAAACTCTCAGGATGTGTTTGGATTGAAGGATTTGAAATCTATGAATTTCAAATTCATCGACAAATCCATTTAAGTTCTTTTGGATGAATTAATGTTACGATGGATTTCAAAACTCTTGTCATTCATTTTAACCTATTTTCTCCACAACTACAGTTGATTTCAAATGACTCAATTTTAGGTGTCATTTCAAATCATTCATTCAAATCCCCTTCCCAAATCCAAATCACTCAATCCAAACACACCCTCAAAGTTGGACATTAATAAACACAATTTGAGCTATGGACCAGGAAATCGAATTTGGGTTGGATGAGATTCGATTTATGCAACGGTGGACATTATCGGGTATAATTCGCAAGTTATATATCGAGTTATGATTTATCCTATATACACGCCCTTATCCTATATTATCCTATATCGCCGTATATCTTTGTACTTGTGATGGAGGTTTTACATGGGATTGTAAGATACTTCTTGAAAAGGTGGATCAACGGATTGGGTCGTGGACTAATAGGATGCTATCCAAGGGCAACCAATTAAATCAATATTATCAACTTTGCATGTCTATTGGGCAGGCGTATTCATTCTACCAAAAGGAATACTACGGAGTATTGAATCTAAACTTGGTGAATTTCTATGGTATGGAAAGTCCATAAGAGGATACGCTAAAGTGAGTTGGGACACAGTTTGTAAACCGATAGAAGTAGTGGGTCTTGGGATAACTATAGAATGAAGGGCGGTACATAGACTCTGGCATATTGCTTGGTAGAGTTAGAGACGTGCTGTTTTTATTACGATTACATTTTGATGTTTTACACTCCGGGCTTTCATTGGGACTGGTTAGTTGGTAACTTGAAGTATAAAACAAAGGGGTTCTTTTGCATTTATTAAATAATATAGGGTCATTTTATGAATTTTTGCAAATCTAATAGTTGTCATGTGGATAAACTTTATTTCCACAGATTTATAAACTAGGACTAAAAATGCAAAATCTTACATCTGTTACAAGTTTTTAAACAGTGAAAGCAGAAATGTGACGACATGCATCTATCAAATGACTAATACCCCAATTTTTCTTATCCATGAATTACCAGAGATATTTCCAAGTAAATAAATTTGCACTTACATAGTATGCTGTGATTGTTCCGGCGGAGTCTCCAGTGGCCAGCTTGATTAGCATTTCAAAGCTTCCAAATAGAAATGATCCATTTGATTCAATTCCAAAACCTGAAATATATATATATATATATATAATATATATAACAAGTATATTATTTGATTAATTTCAAAATTATGAACTTTATATTTTCTTTTACAATTATGCAGTCAAGATTTCGAGTTTTGTGGACAAAATATCAAAAATTAATTAAAAATTACCCGAAATTTGATCTAGGATGAGAGAAACATCATCTCCAGTTACCAGAGCTTCAGAATTTTGAACACCCCAGTTGAAATGCATACTTTCCACAAAACTTCCCTTCATCGCATCTGAAGATCTCGTTTGGTTCTTCAATTTTGGTGCAGAAAACGAAATACAATATCAGAATGACGAAACAATAAACCACAAAATATGAAGCATGCATAATAATTTCTTTTCCTCACCAAAATCCGAAAACCAAACATAACCGAATGGAACCCCACTACTAAGATGAAAAATGCCATCGATACAACACGGAATTTTCCCATTTAATTTCCAGCACAATGCCAGTTTTTTTCTCTTTCTGCTTTGCAAAATTGAATGGAATATGATCAAACAATTTGATTCTTCAATAACTTTAACATTTTTATTGCATTATTCAATATATATTATATATATAATAGTTTTATAAAAGCTTGCATGGGGTAATTATTAACTGCATTAATATATACGCGCTTCTTCAATATATAGATAGCTCATGATTGAACGTGCATGTGACTAATGGAAACTCTCTGTCGCCAGCATGTGATGCCTTTGAATTTTGATTCAATACAAAGATATGATGTACGTGACGTGGGGACATAATCATTAGTGCTTAACATTTATTAATCCATGGATAATTACAACTCATATTTGGTAAGCTTGGCTATTTAACGTTACTAATTATACGATGGCACGTGTGTTTGGGAAAAATTACACTTTTTGGTTCACCTCGAGATAGGGGATTTACAGATTTACTCTTGGACTTTATGGGCTTAGAGAAATTATCGTGTAGATTCCAAGAATGTTTGTGCAGCTTTGGTCCAATTAGGACAGAAAAATGCACGTCCTAGTATTTAAAGATATATTTCCTATCACAATAACACCACTAGAAAACGAAGCAAACGCGACGGGCGTTTCGCCCGTCGCCATTTTTTTTAAGTTTCGCGACGGTATGGCGACGGTATGGCGTCGGTGAAATTGCAACCCGTTTTCTTAAATGGGTTAAAAATAATGCGACGGTATGGCGACGGGATGGCGACGGTACGATAAATAAATAATTTAAAATTTTATTTTTAAACCATTGGCGACGGGATGGCGACGGTATATACTAAAATATTTTTAAACAATTATTAATTTAATATAAATATATTTTAAAAATATGGCGTCGGGTTTGCGACGGGCTTCAAGAAATAATTATTATTATTTGGCGACGGGATGGCGACGGTATATACTAAAATATTTTTAAACAATTATTAATTTAATATAAATATATTTTAAAAATATGGCGTCGGGTTTGCGACGGGCTTCAAGAAATAATTATTATTATTTGGCGACGGGATGGCGACGGTATATTATAAAATATATACAATTATTAATTTAATATAAATATATTTTAAAAATATGGCGTCGGGTTTGCGACGGGCTTCAAGAAATAATTATTATTATTTGGCGACGGGATGGCGACGGTATATAATAAAATATATATAATTATTAATTTAATATAAATATATTTTTTAACAATATGGCGACGGTATTGCGTCGGGATGGCGACGGTATGGCGTCGGTATGGCGACGGTACGATAAATAAATAATTTAAAATTTTATTTTTAAACCATTTCATTGACTTACCGACGCCATACCGACGCTATTTTTATTTTTAAAATAAATAAAATATTATTATTAATATATTTTAGGATAAAATATAAATATATATTATTAGTTATTTTATACCGTCGCTATACCGACGCTAACTACTATTTAATTTTTAAATTTTTTTATTATTAAGAATTCTAGAAAATATATTTAAACGTTTGCGTCGGTATGGCGACGGTACGATAAATAAATAATTTAAAAATTTATTTTTAAACCATTTCATTGACTTACCGACGCCATACCGACGCTATTTTTATTTTTAAAATAAATAAAATATTATTATTAATATATTTTAGAATAAAATATAAATATATATTATTGGTTATTTTATACCGCCGCTATACCGACGCTAATTACTATTTAATTTTTACACCGTAAGGATTAATAACTATCAAATTGTCAATCGTAGCCGATAATTGAACTATAAGTCGACACTCGATATACATATTATATATATATCACGAGTCCGTACTATAATATGTAGTTCGTAAATACTATGCGTTGTAACGATTTCTCTAGTTAACTTAAAGTAATAATCACTAACAAAATTTTCTTTTCTTTTTTTATATTTTGCATAATTAAATGATTAGTCACAACGACTAGTAGTTCACTAAATAATATTTTATTTTTGTGTCACATCTTACAACTACCAATTACAATATATAAGTTCAAATTTATTTAGGAGGTGATGAATTAAGTTTTAAACAATTTTTGAGTGAATATGAAATGAAAATGAAACGAACAAGTACCTAAAAATAAATTGAAAATTACTTTTATTTTGAAAAGCTTGAAATTATTAATTTTAGAGCAAGTTTGGGAAGAAACATGGAATAGAGAATCAGTAAATATTTGTGAAATCCTAATCATCATGAGACCAAAATATTAAGTGGGTGTGCAAAATCATTTGTGGAGCCGTCTGATGAAGAATGGGCAATTATTGGTGAGATAACTATGTAATAAAGAATAATTTATATACTTAAAAATTTAAATATAAAAATATATAATAAATAATTATTGTGAAAAGTTGTCAACCATAATAGGAATTTTATATCCCTAATACACTTGACATTTTATACCAATTCTTACAAGCTAAAAAAATATAAAAAATGATAAATAAACAATGAATTGTTTTAAATGATTGGTGAAATAAGTGAAGAACTCACTCATAAACGAATATTAATTATGTTAAGAGAACATTACTTTTAAATGAATATATATATATATATATATGTAAGAAAGGTGTGATTAGAAATTTATATAAGATATTTGACTGATATAAACTCAGGATCATACAATCACTTTGAGAATTTTCACATTCCCGCTAAATAGTGGCGACGGGATAGCGTCGGGATGGCGACGGGATTTAAATTTTTGAAAATTTTCACACTCCCGCTAAATAGTGGCGACGGGATAGCGTCGGGATGGCGACGGGATTTAAATTTTTGAAAATTTTCACACTCCCGCTAAAAAGTGGCGACGGGATGGCGACGGGATGGCGACGGGATTTAAATTTTTGAAAATTTTCACACTCCCGCTAAAAAGTGGCGACGGGATAGCATCGGGATGGCGACGGGATTTAAATTTTTGAAAATTTTTACACTCCCGTTAAATCTTATTAGGCGCCATATTCAATTTTTTTCAGAAATAGTGGCGACGGGATAGCGTCGGGTTGGCGACGGGTTTTAAATTTTCGAAAATTTTCACTCCCGCTAAATTTTCGAAAATTTTACAAATTGTTACTCTATATAAAGCCTCATATTCACAACTTCCTAATCCAAATCTTCAATCTCTTCTTCCATTTTTCATTACATGTATCATCTAATATTTTTATTTATATTTTGTTATATTTTGATTTTAATGTGCACTAATATCTTGTTGTTTTGTTTAATTGTGTAGGACAATTAAAAAGGGTAATTACGAATCAATCCCTTACAATTCAATTTTGTTTTTTAATTATTCATTATGATATGAATTCTATGTATTAATATTCTTACACTTTCTATTATGAATCCTAATTTTTTTATATTTCTTATAGGAAAAATTGTTAAATACAAATAAAGAGAAAAGAAAAGGTATGTATTATATTTTTTAATTCGTTTTTAAGGCTTAATGTTTATTATCAATTCCAATTCTTTTTATTCTTGATGTATTTTGCTATATTCTTGATATTTATGTTGAAGTAGATAAATTATTAGTGTTTATGTTGATTTATTATTTTTGATGTTTAATCTTTTAATGTTTGATACATTTGAATTAGTGCAAGAGGTTGATATCTTCAATTATTGATGAAATTCTGAAATTGCAGCCGGTTGCTCGATATGTTGCAGCAACCCGGCTGCATATTTTTTTACAAAATTTACCAGAAACGCGACGGGATTGCGACGGTCTTCAAATGTTTGAAGACCGTCGCCAAACCGACGCCAAATTATTATTATTTGGCGACGGGATGGCGACGGTATATAACAAAATATATACAATTATTAATTTCATATAAATATATTTTAAAAATATGGCGTCGGGTTTGCGACGGGCTTCAAGAAATAATTATTATTATTTGGCGATGGGATGGCGACGGTATATAATAAAATATATACAATTATTAATTTAATATAAATATATTTTAAAAATATGGCGTCGGGTTTGCGACGGGCTTCAAGAAATAATTATTATTATTTGGCGACGGGATGGCGACGGTATATAATAAAATATATATAATTATTAATTTAATATAAATATATTTTAAAAATATGGCGACGGTATTGCGTCGGTCAATACCCGGCCAAAACCGGGTCAAGTGTTTAGGTAGTTGGCGTCGGGATGGCGACGGGATGTATTTTAGCGACGCCGAAATTGCGACGGGTCTATACCGACGCGAACCCGTCGCAATTTCGGCTTTGGCGACGGTTTAGCGACGGTATCGGGCGTCGCGTTTGCTTTGTTTTCTAGTAGTGTAAAACATGTATTCCAATCGTTATTGGAATATTTCCAATCTATCTATATCATACTAATATAAACGTATGGATATCAAAGTGTTTCTTTTTATTGTGGAAAGACACGTTTATCCTCAATACTTAAATATTGTATTAATTAATAACTGAGTTACTATAATGCACTGACACTTCAAAAAATCACAAATGTTGTGTTGGACACCTGATCGAACACGACAATCGACCGACACCGTGTCCAATATAAAATTAATTTGTCTGCTTAAATAAAATAAAGAAAAATAATATATGAACACCGTAATGGACGCAGTTAGATGGTATGTCTACTATGTATGCATAATTTGTGAAACTTGATGTTATTTCACTTATTTTTTGTGATTTTGAAAACTGAAGTATTTATTTTTCTTTCAAACATATATAACTTTACAAATCAAATACAACTTTATAATGTACAATAGGCATTCTTATAGTTTATTTCTCTAATCAGCAATTAAATTACAATGAAAAGTCTAATTTATATATTTTAACGTAAATTAATAAACATATATATGTATATGATATATATACATATTTTATTAGTAGTTTAGAGCCCGTGCCGTGTCCCAAAATTTTTAAATTATCGTATTCCGTGTCGTGTCGTGCGTCATGTCCCGTGTACTTGCATCATAGGTGAGTTATTATTCTTATTCTTGAATAGTAAATATGGATGTCTTTCAAATTACCTATAATATTGATGAATAACTGATTTTTTATTATTCTTTTTATTATATAATAAACATAATTGTCTTTTAAACTACCAGTTGTTATTAGTAGTAAAATATATAAATTTATATCTATATCTCTCTATACTCTATATACTATATAAAAATAGAGAATTTTTTCAAAAAATTGATCAACCTAAACTAGTCTTATTAGTTGAACTTAAAAAGTCAAAAAAAAAATAAGAAAAATTATTTGAAGTATCTAATCACAACAATAAGAAAGTATAATTACATTATGACTCTTTAGTGAATATATAATAATAGAGGTTGATTATATAAAAACACTATCATTTACTTACTAAAAAAAGGAAAAAGGAACGAGCCATAGCTATGGATGGAAAAGGCTGGGTATAGTGACATATAGAAAAAAATACATAGCCAATAAAGTAATACATGTTCATTAATACATGATTAAATAGTTTATATAACTAGATAAACAAAGACTTCTCATATTTTTTTACGTTTATTATATAGATTTATCATTGTACAAAATAAAATTATAGGGTAAAACAAAGTTTACAAAATTGATCTATCAAGTATATCACAATATACTCCCTAAACTATCAAATGTAACATTTACCTCCTTTTTTATTTGATGCACCATTTATATCATTGTATAAAATATGTAGTTCTTAGCATTAAATTTGACTCATTTTTTATTGTTACTTCCAAAATTTTCTCTTAGCATAAAAAAATACTTCTCAAATTATGTGATTCTAAAAACTCATCAACTTTGAGTTAATTCAATACTCAATTAGGCATCATTATACTATAAATTATTCTCAAATAATATAATTTTCTCATTCTTAAATCAGTCAAAGATGAGAGTGAATTTAAACAACATTACTAACTAATCTTATTTGTTTATTATTTTTCTCGTGATCTTGAATTTATTATATTTGATTATTTTTCAATTTGATTAGAAGCTATTTAACAAAAGAAATATTTAGAGGCTACTAAAGGGAAAAAAAGGGTAAAAATATTGCGGAAGAATGAGGGACAAAGAAAGAAAAAAAAAACATACACAAAATAAATATACATTAATCAATGAAGACAAAAATGAAGATCTGTGTTATACTAAATAGGTTTATGTGGTAAGTGTCATCATTGAATGTTTCTGGAGATTTGTTACATGACCTATAGTTCGAGGCCTGTAATTTACACTAAATTTTATTATTAACGATTATTCAGTATACATCGATTCTAGTGATATTTATTTGTCTTTCTCCATCTTAGTTGTGGTCTTAGCAGAATATGTATTATAAATATCATGCAAATTTTTTTTATGGTTTTGTTACCAAAGAATATGTATTTATGTTTTAAATTGCTCAATACTTTTATATTATAATTTGAAATTATGTTTTTTGTCCTATTTTTAATGTTCGTTGTCATTTGCTTATTTTTGTTTCCAACTCGTTAAATTTATGGGTTTTTTTTTTGTGTATAAACATGAAGAGTTCCACTGGTACTTTTTATTTCTGACCTGTTTTTTCATTCTTCCATCTCTTTAGTTTAGTTACACTATTTCGATTGCATTTGTTATGTCACTAAGTTTATTCTTATATTATTTATAAAAATATTATTATTTAATCAACCATCCCATCAATCAATTAAAGCAATGATGATGAAAAATAAATTTGAATGATGAGTGATGAGTTATGCATACTATAAATTGACAACGGTGGTTATGCAATTTATTGCAACATACATGTACATTCTGCATTATACATAAATATTAAATAAATTTATTCTGTAGTAAAATACACATGCAATTTCATATAATCTTATTTTTGTATTAAGTTTTGTATAATACGAAAAAATATTTTAACTGAATAAAATATTATTTAAAACACTATCAAATGGGCTCCATGATGATTTGTTTGCCATCTTCCTCTTCTCTATTGATATTCAATAAGCAATGTCATAATTTTTTTCGCTTATAGAAATGATGGGAAAGTGATAAATTAGCAATATCAAAATCAAGGTGATAGTACTATATATTTTAAGAATACTTTTGTCAGAAATACTTACAAATAAGAAACGAAACTTGGACTTGAACTACTTTGATAACAAGTTCAGTGTTACAAGTGTATTTCTCATGACTTCCCTTGTCTAATGTTCACACATAGAATTATGACCAGTAATCTAACTATTGACTGACGTAGAGGAAACTGTCATTTGGTAGGAATTATGGTGATTAGATTTGAATGTATGAATTTCATCAGTACACTTATGCCATGGATTCGCAAATTTCTTATGACCAACTAACACTATCGGTCAAAGTACACATCATACAAATCTAGTCACAGTGTCATAGTTTTGCCATGAGCACTTATGCCATGAATGAGGGAATAATGAGGGAAAAAGAAAGAAAAAAAAATATATACAAAGTAAATATACATTAATCAATGAAGACCAAAATGAAGATCTGTGTTATTCTAAATATGTTTATGTGGGTAAGTGTCATCATTGATTATTTCGGGATATTTGTAACATGACCTATAATTCGAGGCCTGTATGTTACACTAAATTTTATTATTAGCGATTATTCAGTATACATCGATTCTAGTGATATTTATTTATCTTTCTCCATCTTAGTTGTGGTCTTAACAGAATATGTATCGTAAATATCATGCAAATTTTTTTCATGGTTTTGTTATCAAAGAATATGTATTTATGTTTTAAATTGCTCAATACTTTTATATTATAATTTTAAACTAGGTTTTTGTCTGATTTTTAATGTTCGTTGTCATTTGCTTTTTTTTGTTTCCAACTCGTTAAATTTATGGGTTTTTTTTGTGTATAAACATGTTGAAGAGTTCGACTTGTACTTTTTATTTTTGACATGTTTTTTCATTCTTCCATCTCTTTAGTTTTGGTTGCACTATTTCGATTGCATTTGTTATGTCACTAAGTTTATTCTTATATCATTCATAAAAACATAATTATTTAATCAACCATCCAATCAATCAATTAAAGCAATGATGATGAAAAATAAATTTGAATGATGAGCAATGAGTTATGCATACTATAAATTGACAATGGTGATTATGCAATTTATTGCAACACACATGTACATTTTGCATTATACATAATTATTAAATATATTCATTCTATAGTAAAATACACATGCAATTACATATGATCTTATTTTTGTATTAACTTTTGTATAATACGAAAAAATATTTTAACTGAATAAACTATTATTTAAAACACTATCAAATAGACTCCATGATGATTCGTTTGCCATCTTCACTCTTCTTTATTGATATTCAATAACAATGTCATAATGTTTTTCGAATATAGAAATGATGGGAAAGTGATAGATTAGCAATATCAAAATCAAGGTAATAGTACTATATATTTTAAGGATACTTTTGTAAGAAATACTAACAAATAAGAAACGAAACTCGAACTTGAACTACTTTGATAATAAGTTCAGTGTCTCAAGTGTATTGCTCATGGCTTCTCTAGTCTTGTGTTCAAACATACAATTATGACCAGTGATCTTACTATTGACTGACCTAGAGGAAACTTTCAATTGGTAGGAATTATGGTGATTAGATTTGATTGTATAAATTTCATCAGTACACTAATGCCATGAATTCTCATATTTCTTATGACCAACTAACACTATCGGTCAAAGTTCACATCATACAAGTCTAGTCACAGTGTCATAGTTTCGCCATGATCACTTATGCCATGAACTCGCATATTTCTATGTCCAACTAAAACTATTTGTCAGAGTTCATGTCATAGTTTGACTCGCAAATCAATTTTATCAAATGAGAATCCGATCCTCTCAATTTCAATCTTGTTACATATCAATAGCTTGACTATATGAATATTGATCAAATTTCATTTTTACAAAACACCGTTTGTATAGTTTGTATAATACAGTGATAAATGCCCTAAGCTATCTTGTCAAGAAAGATATATACCTAAAATGTTAATAATACTAATAACTTATAATACTAGTATAACGCACGTTTGTTGCATGTGACTTGTACAAATTTTTATAATAATTACATAATTCAAATACTTGAATGAATAAAAAATCAATTAAAACTTCATAATTTCTTGGTCATTTAATCGTTATATACATAACTAACTTAAAATATTAAATACATTATCAATTAACATATTACTTTTGATTTGAAATATTTTATAAATTCAACAACCTTTTATAAGTGTAGGCAAACACGTATTATTCTCTCAGCTGTATATGTATTTTTTGATATAATTTAAAAATCAAACTCAAGGCATAAAAAATATAGCCCTACAATTTTTTTTCATATAAGTACATATGTTTATGTATGTATTTATATAGGATGAATGTTGTAGATTTGTTAAAATTTTAGATTTTGGAAATCACGATTTTTTATATATTTATACAATAAAAAATAAGAAAGGTTAAACCAATGCATGGTCCTTGCGCTTAGTTGGCAAATGTATATATATATATAGCATTTAAGATATAATCAGTCTATGTTGGGTACCTACTTACCAAAAAAATAAAAGCTTGTGTTAGGTACTTAATATAAATTCAAAATAAATATCACCTAATTTTACTTTATTGCAAGCAATTATCAATTGTCAAGTATTTAATACTTAATACATATATATACTATTTAGTTAAACATAAAATTAATTGTATGTATAAATAATATAGATTAAGTCACTAATTCAACTTATTTTATAATGATCGATGTCATCTCAATTTATATATATATATATATATATAGATTTCGCTGTAGCATCTACTAAATCTTTTTTAATTAAAATCCAAGTCAAAAGATGACCCAAAGCCACGGGGCTCATATTCAAGTGCCCTTAAATTAGGAAGGAAATATTATGCGTCCCCATTTTATCGTTTGGTTTTTAAATATGTCTTATATTAAAGTTTAGCCATTTGTCTGTTTTTATATCAAATTTTAATATTATAACAATTATCAAGGTAAACGTGAATATTATAAAATAAAATTGTTAAAATATGATGAGTTAATAAATGGCGCATTGGATTATTCTTAGATTACGAGAGTATCACTTGTCATCTTAGTTCGACTTATTCTGAGATTACGAGAGTATCACTTATTCTGAGATTATTGGATTTATTTGTTTAATATTGTAAGAATGCAATTATGTTCCAAGCAAGATATTTAATTCTTTGCATCACCAAATTCGACTTTTCCAACTTATTCTTGATCTTACAAACAATCATTGATCGTAATACTTAAATTCTGAATTGAAATTGGTTGCACTCAAATATTTTAAAATTGTAATATAATAGTTTTCACATTATTTGAATTTTATTGTATGTAAGTAGTATAGGGTATATGATTGTTGGAAATAAGTTTTAAAAATTTTTTAATTGTTTATTTATTTTCAACAATTATATTTTATTAAAATCTCACAATTAGTGTGTCTATTTATTTATAATTTATTCTAGACTTATAGCCTCATTATCATTGTATATATATGATTTTGACCATCATTAGTGGACCTATTTAGTATTTGGTTTATGGTGATTTATGATGATTTTTAATGGTCCATTAATATCTTAGACTAGGTCAAAATTTATCTCTTATATAAAGGGGTCATAGTCTACTTTGTTTACATACATATTGAGAGAGACACACTTTATACCTTATTTGTGAGATTATTTCATATTCCCCATAAGAGTGTTTTGGCAACGTGGCTAAGGATTGGTTCCTCGTCTCCTTGTCGTGCACCTAGGATGAGACACCGCTGGGAGCTAATGGGATTTTATCTTGAAGTCGTGATCAGTCGTAAAAACCTGCACGTAGGAAGGCAATCATGGCTTTAGGACAGCGTCATGTGGAGTGACTCTCCATCGGTGCAGTATCATTATTTTAATGTTTATATGTTGTTTTATATATATTATTTCGTGTTTTATAAGAATATGTAGAGTTAATAATAATATTATTTTACAAGTATTTGAGTATATTAAATTTATGTAACATAAATTACAAATATACAACAATCATATGATCCAATTTTTTGCACATCAATATATATTATATTTTAATTACTAAATACGATATAGTCCAAACTACATTTCCCTTATATTCTATAATACGTTTTGGTCTGAAGGCACTATATACTGTCAGTCCGAGGAACTTATCCTGGTATAGCCTAGGTTAACCTAAGCTCTGATACCACCTGTCACGCCCTACCTCAGCTGTCTACTACACGATACACCAAAATCTCTAATAATCCAATCATGTGGTTCAGAGCTCTACAAAGCAAAGCTATAAAATCATTAGTGAAATAGGACATGAAGTTTTACTAAACATAAACAATTGAATGTAATGTGGAACGTTCGATACCTCTAATTGTCTTAAGTTAATCCGTAACCGTAAGCAAGTCCCATTTGTCCCTCAACCATCTATATCTTTACCCTGGGAGGGGGAGACACGAGTGGTGAGCTACTAAGCTCAGTGAGTGCAGTGTGTGTAAATGCGGGGTTATGCACGAGTATGATTATAAGATAGAACCTCATGATACATGGTTGTGATAATATGATAATCATCAAACATTGAACTAATCATCAATAAAAGAAAAGATGATAACACATAACACTCAATTGTCAGTGAGGGATTATAAGGATGGCTACTCCCGGATTTGCCTCAGTACAACACTAGAGATACTCATAGTGCCCTGAGATTGTGTCACGGTGCAGCACTTGGTCCGTCACATCTAATGAAGTTTTATCATATAATAAAGGATACAATTTGTTGACAACCTCCTTATAACTCCCACTGCAAATCAACTACCTTATTCACCAAGTGCAAGGAGCGACCTTGCTAACAAACTGACATGCCCGGGAACATGTCTAAATCTACGACCCCATCGCCATGATACGCTCCGTCCATGCGCGAAAGGGGAATCGGTAATCATGGGACTGTGACCAACCAATACGGCAAGCCCAGTGCTGCCCGCAAGGGCCACAACCTCCATGCCGCAAATGGGCCCAGAAAACAATCAAAATCTACGTAAGGGAATCATACAATCAATATGAGGTCACATTTCGGCAAAGGCGAGATCAAGTACTACGCCAAACCGATATTAACTATGTCATAATAATTGATATTTGTAGCACCAATACGAGACTTCACACATTTTATTATTAAACAAAGATCGAATATAATATCAATCCCAGCGGGCACTAAATTACGAACCTTGGTTATATAAATAAACATGTTCGATAATGTCGATCAAATATATTTATGATATGATTTTAACTAAATGGATGTCAATAACAATAAATTGTGAAATTAAATAAACTAATAAATAAAGCACTCACAATATGTCGAACATAATTTATCTCAACATAAGCCCCATGACCTGAAGCTTTGGAGAAACATGTAACGCTGGCACCTATACCTAGAAGTGAATATACAGATTGAAATATATTACTCGTCGTTGCATTAGATCTTGGATACGTGGTGTTTCATGTGTTTAGAATTGTTACCCGTGTCTTGTAAATTGCATATACCATCTTTCAAATAATTCTACTAGATTCTTGACACTTCTAATTTTTAATTTAAATACTAATCCTAATTCTCAAAAGTTGTCGTCACAGTTTCGTTTGCCATATGGGTAAACTATTCATCAAGAACAATTATTTGACAAGAATATGTTAACAGCGCGAGTGAGTGAATATGCCAGACATAATGGTCCTATGTACATGAATTCAGTTTAAATATCAAAACATATGTACATGACTTCAGTTTAAATATCAAAACATAAATAAAGAATACACAATTTACCGATTTACTCTTCATTTAGCAGTTAACTAAGGCCACTAAGAAGTGATTACTTAATTAATTAAACTACTAAAATGAAATACCTCAAACCCCAATGGTAACTACCTTAAACAAGTTACGATTAAACAATTAACAAATCAAACACTAATTAGATCAAAGAAGAAAACATATATGCACCTGATTGTAAAGACTATGTTTTTGTTCATTCATGGAATTACTCCTTGTTGAAATTGAAAAAGTAGAATTTTGTAAATTTTATGATAACCATAAAAGGCCTTGGTTTACTGTTGTTTTTCTCAAAGAATGTAAATTAGTGGAGCTGGTTTCAGTGGGTGAAACTTGAAAGTGAGTTACTTTGCTGAAGGTGTGGAGAAGATATTAAGAAGAGGTGTCATCTAGTTGAGGCTTGGAAAGCCACGTGTCTACTCCCTCTCTATTCTAATCCTTATTTCTTAAGAAAATTGTAATTCAGCCCCTGAGATAAATACGACAACCAACCACATAATTCAAGTCCCTAGATATTTAAATTAGGTCATCAACCAATTCACCTAGTTTATTTCAATTACACTAATTAATATTTACTTCTGTTCACCTTGATCTCAAGCTTTAGAAAGTCTTTTCTCATATAAATTATGATAATGTATAATATTTGATTTTCTAGTAATGATTCTCCACAGATGAAATATTAATTATGTGAATGTCATTCCAGCTAATCCTACAAATTAAAATTAATACGATATCTAAATAGCTAAACTTTTCGCTAAACATCATGGGGCGTCACACCCTCCCCTCCTTCGAGGAATTCGGTCCCCGAATTCTTCCTAATTCCTTGATTTTTTTTTTCTAATTCTTGTAATTCTCCTAAACGACGACTCATCATTTCACAACGACAAAAGTGTACTTGACTAGTTTGAATAGAAGCATAGGATTGAGGCATGAATCCAATTTTTTTGTTGTTCGAACTCATGATAATATGAACAAGGGAGTTAAAAAAAAAACAGTATGGCTCCTAAGTAAAGAATCGATTTAGGATTTTAACGTTTCCAAGTTGTGTGATATTAGTGTTTGTCTGAAGAATAGAAGGGCAAAGATTTATTTATTTTGTTCATTTTAAAATCTCAAATTAGGAAATATAATTCAAGGTAGTGGATCACGTCAAGATGGATACCCTTCTGTAACAAGACGTGCAATAAGGCCGCTAAAACAATTTCGAAATAACTACTGATTTCATAGATTGGTCCCGAATATGAAAGATTATCATAAGCACCTTAAAAGAAACAATCGGAAGAAAGAAATTCAGAGATAATATGTTCTCAATAATCTGGATCCAAGGGAAAGAATTACGGACACGGAATAAATTTAACAAGAATCAATGTTACGAGTCCAATGAGTATGAACGAATATAACTAATCAAAGTCATACGAAAGACTCTAGAAGTCTTTTCTCAAAGCCTATTTCTATCTTCTAAATTCTTAAAGGTACAAAATCAATGAATTTGAACTAGAGAAGTTAGGGATAACTAAGACCCACATGTAGATTATGAATAAACTGCTTATAGGTCTAGGGTGAGTGGGAGCAGGACTAAAATAAGTGGGGGAAAAAAACAATACAGAAATATAAATTTTTTTTTGTACGACCTAGTGTTTAACTTCCAAACTATAAAATTCATGGACAAAGGTAATTTGCAGTAGATAGTATGGCAAAGCATGTAATACATGAGAATAAAATAAGGTACTATGATTACAAATGCTCAAACTTATTTACAAATGTATTTCTTAAAATGTATAGAGAAAAGGAATTACTCCGAACCTGTATTTATTGTTCAATTTGAGTTGGGAAAGGACAAGAAGATTAGACAATAGTTGACAAAACAAGAAAATGTCAAACTAGGCCGTTTTCTTGAAATTTTTTTTTAATTTCACTGATGGCACTAGGTAGAATAGAAATTTATTTCAACCCACTTTAGCAGGAGGTAGCTTATGTTCCAAAAAAATCCTGGGTCATTAACACAACAATTAAAGATTGTTGACACTTATAAGTTGCTCTTATATCTTTTAATACATTCTTATTACCATAAAACTTTGTCTAATATCTTGAAAACTTTGGCCTAACTATTATTTGACATGGCTAAGTTCATAAGTCATACATAGGAAAACCTAGTTCTTAACTCGAGTTTCAACTAAGATCTACCGAGAAATAAAATTGAAGTTTTACTGAAAGGCCCCAACTGGATATATTTTTTTTTTAATACAATGACTTTTATCAAAGCAAATTTGTTCCACAGAAATGACGATTTTCTTCTATGATTAAAAGGATATGTGGGGTTACCCATACAAGAGTGAACGAATAGATGTCGAGAATGTAAAGGAACCAATTAGAGAGTAGTGATAACATTCTGTCGATTTGATGTTTCTATATACTAATGAAAGAAATAAATGAAGAGCTGATGCAATTTATTTAATGAAGAATAACAAAATACTAGTGAAAGAACTCCATCCAGAAACCTACTATTTCAATGGATACCGTTAAAAGATACAAACAGGAATATTATTATTGTTGGATTACATAATAAATCTCGACTGGCTGCGATTATCATCTAAGTCAATATCCTGCCGCAAACTTAAGAGTAATAAAGTAATATTAACGAGAAACCCTTTTTAAGCAAAGGAACCTCTACAATTTTAGTCTAGTTAACCAAGGAATGTCACAATACTTCTAATAAATCATCGCATGGTCGGGAAGGTAACACATATGTTTAAATAAATTTCTTTCTTTTTTTCTTTATAATCTAAATATTAGCATAGGACTGGTCATTAAGAAAAATTTGAAATCCAATTCGAAAATTAGTATTCTTAGAGAGTGGAAATATCTCAGTGTCATTTAAGAAAAGAAGAAAACAAAAATTCATAGGTATTGAAAATTGTTTAAACTCTAGGGATAAACATTGACTAATTAACTAAATGCATATACGCTTACCATGAGACGAAATACAATAGTACCTAAAAAGGAATTTTATAATTATTGATAATACATGTAAGCATATGACTGAATGAACTTAACTTAGGTATGAGAGTAAAGGACGTAACTCGTCTTGCTCATCATTAGTCTAACTCTAAACGATTCTTAAACTCAATATCATTGTACTTAAGGGGTATTGATTCAACATTCTCTAATATAATTGAGATTTGAAATTTAGTACTCCAATTGTGATCACATAAAAGTACGAAGAATTGAATATTTATCAATGATGTAGTACTTTCATGGACTCAGCTAGACACGGTATTGAAAGAAAATTATCTAGATCAAGAGTATAAGATAATTTGACTATTGAGTTCTAATTAAGATTTTTTTTTTCCATGAAATATAACAATCAAAGTATTCAAATTTAACATAAAAAGGGAAATTTAAAAGCAATCAAGTAAAATAACTAGGCAAAAACAACAACTAAACAAGTCTCACCTTCTGCCAAATTACACATGGATTATGCAAAGTATTTATCTAAGCTCAAGAAGAGTATAAACAATGTGATATCGAACTTAGCAGACAGTCCCAAAAGATTGAAAAGACTATTGACCCCAAAACATAGCAAAATATACATGAGAATTTAAACAATTGACAAATAGAGTACATAGAAAACCAAGAAGAGGCAAGTCATGAAAGTAGCATAAGAAAGTCAATTAAAGTTCCTTATTTAAAGGATAAAATAAAAGCACATAAACACATGTAAACTATTTGACAAATTGAGTCCATAACTATACGGAGACCGCACTCAAAATTCTACAATATAGCGAACAGCTTTAGAAGGGGAAAAATGAACAAAATAAAACCATTAGGCAATTTACGATTATTTGTCTAATAATTTTATTTATTGGAGTAAATGATATGTTCTTTCATGGGAAATTCATGGATAATCGCAATATATAATATAAACTTCATAACAAGGTCTGTGCCACAGCTAGAGAAAAATTTGTGATAAGAGAATATCTTTCCATTATATAACCCTATTAAACTTATATCACTCATTCGCCAAATCAAAACATTCAAGTCGTCTAGTGCTACTAAGTTCAAACAGTCCCCAAAATAGAAGTACCTACGATACTTTATTCTAAGTAGTAGGTATACACTCCTAAGTATCAGTACTATAATTGTAATAAATCATTGCTTGGTCGGCCGCCCAATCAATGGTCTACCACAATTTAAGCACTGACTTATTAGTATGACTTTTTTTTTTACAAGTTCAAACGTATTTAGTAAACATCTATTTAATTCAACCATGTCAGTCCGAGGAACTTATCCTGGTATAGCCTAGGTTAACCTAAGCTCTGATACCACCTGTCACGCCCTACCTCAGCTGTCTGCTACACGATACACCAAAATCTCTAATAATCCAATCATGTGGTTCAGAGCTCTACAAAGCAAAGCTATAAAATCATTAGTGAAATAGGACATGAAGTTTTACTAAACATAAACAATTGAATGTAATGTGGAACGTTCGATACCTCTAATTGTGTTAAGTTAATCCGTAACCGTAAGCAAGTCCCATTTGTCCCTCAACCATCTATATCTTTACCCTGGGAGGGGGAGACATGAGTGGTGAGCTACTAAGCCCAGTGAGTGCAGTGTGTGTAAATGCGGGGTTATGCACGAGTATGATTATAAGATAGAACCTCATGATACATGGTTGTGATAATATGATAATCATCAAACATTGAACTAATCATCAATAAAAGAAAAGATGATAACACATAACACTCAATTGTCAGTGAGGGATTATAAGGATGGCTACCCCCGGATTTGCCTCAGTACAACACTAGAGATACTCATAGTGCCCTGAGATTGTGTCACGGTGCAGCACTTGGTCCGTCACATCTAATGAAGTTTTATCATATAATAAAGGATACAATTTGTTGACAACCTCCTTATAACTCCCACTGCAAATCAACTACCTTATTCACCAAGTGCAAGGAGCGACCTTGCTAACAAACTGACATGCCCGGGAACATGTCTAAATCTACGACCCCATCGCCATGATATGCTCCGTCCATGCGCGGAAGGGGAATCGGTAACCATGGGACTGTGACCAACCAATACGGCAAGCCCAGTGCTGCCCGCAAGGGCCACAACCTCCATGCCGCAAATGGGCCCAGAAAACAATCAAAATCCACGTAAGGGAATCATACAATCAATATGAGGTCACATTTCGGCAAAGGCGAGATCAAGTACTACGCCAAACCGATATTAACTATGTCATAATAATTGATATTTGTAGCACCAATATGAGACTTCACACGTTTTATTATTAAACAAAGATCGAATATAATATCAATCCCAGCGGGCACTAAATTACGAACCTTGGTTATATAAATAAACATGTTCGATAATGTCGATCAAATATATTTATGATATGATTTTAACTAAATGGATGTCAATGACAATAAATTGTGAAATTAAATAAACTAATAAATAAAGCACTCACAATATGTCGAACATAATTTATCTCAACATAAGCCCCATGACCTGAAGCTTTGGAGAAATATGTAACGCTGGCACCTATACCTAGAAGTGAATATACAGATTGAAATATATTACTCGTCGTTGCATTAGATCTTGGATACGTGGTGTTTCATGTGTTTAGAATTGTTACCTGTGTCTTGTAAATTGCATATACCATCTTTCAAATAATTCTACTAGATTCTTGACACTTCTAATTTTTAATTTAAATACTAATCCTAATTCTCAAAAGTTGTCGTCACAGTTTCGTTTGCCATATGGGTAAACTATTCATCAAGAACAATTATTTGACAAGAATATGTTAACAGCGCGAGTGAGTGAATATGCCAGACATAATGGTCCTATGTACATGAATTCAGTTTAAATATCAAAACATATGTACATGACTTCAGTTTAAATATCAAAACATAAATAAAGAATACACAATTTACCGATTTACTCTTCATTTAGCAGTTAACTAAGGCCACTAAGAAGTGATTACTTAATTAATTAAACTACTAAAATGAAATACCTCAAACCCCAATGGTAACTACCTTAAACAAGTTACGATTAAACAATTAACAAATCAAACACTAATTAGATCAAAGAAGAAAACATATATGCACCTGATTGTAAAGACTATGTTTTTGTTCATTCATGGAATTACTCCTTGTTGAAAGTGAAAAAGTAGAATTTTGTAAATTTTATGATAACCATAAAAGGCCTTGGTTTACTGTTGTTTTTCTCAAAGAATGTAAATTAGTGGAGCTGGTTTCAGTGGGTGAAACTTGAAAGTGAGTTACTTTGCTGAAGGTGTGGAGAAGATATTAAGAAGAGGTGTCATCTAGTTGAGGCTTGGAAAGCCACGTGTCTACTCCCTCTCTATTCTAATCCTTATTTCTTAAGAAAATTGTAATTCAGCCCCTGAGATAAATAAGACAACCAACCACATAATTCAAGTCCCTAGATATTTAAATTAGGTCATCAACCAATTCACCTAGTTTATTTCAATTACACTAATTAATATTTACTTCTGTTCACCTTGATCTCAAGCTTTAGAAAGTCTTTTCTCATATAAATTATGATAATGTATAATATTTGATTTTCTAGTAATGATTCTCCACAGATGAAATATTATGTGAATGTCATTCCAGCTAATCCTACAAATTAAAATTAATACGATATCTAAATAGCTAAACTTTTCGCTAAACATCATGGGGCGTCACAATTTTAATGGGATATTATGTCGGAATTTGAGTCTGTATACTTGAACAAATTTTTATACATTTTTATCAAAATTAATATTAGATTATATTAATGGGACATTATGTCGGTATTTGAGTCTGTATAGTTCAAACAATTTTTTTAATACATTTTTATCAAAAATTTATTTTTCCACACCTATCTAACTCGACCACATGTGCTAAAATTTTGACGGAATATTTTGTCAGAATATACTAAAATATAAGAAGATGTAAAGTTCGTGAAGTTGAGATAAAAGCAGTTAAAAAAAGAAAAACAAGTTGTATTTAAAATAATATAAAAATCCAAAAGTTATGAGTAATGGTCTTTTTCCCATAGATTTAATATGGACAAAATGTACTTCACCCCTTTTAAAATTTACATTTGAGCATTTAACCCCCAAAAAAAAAAAAGGAGACGCCCATTATTTTGGTCCGACACCAAAATCAGGTTAGGGCTTATCGTAGCCACATCATGTATTTTAACAAAATCACCCATCTTGATTTTTTTAATGACTTAAAATAATAGTTACTACATAAATATGAGTAGCATATATATTAGCAATCATATTTAAAAGTCAATCAAAAAATTAATTTATGTAAATATTCTTTAATTATAAATGGCATTACTTATAACATAAAAAATGGTAATGTAATAACAACCACTATGATGTTCAACAAATTTTTTGAAAAAATTTCAATCGCATATAATAAAAAACGATAAGATGTACAAAACACCTAAGGAAATTAATCCTTAGGGAACCCAAGGAGATGGGAGTGCTAGCTACACCTACCATCCATCAAAACTAACAAATGAAAATTACAACTTTACAATCAAGAAACTACCAAGCTATGTGCCATAGTCGCTTAACAGCTCGTCCTTGTAGATTGTCGCCGATCTTCATCGTACACATTACACAATCTGTTCTTGACGGTATTGATCACTCTAAAGCATATAAATCAAGGTTGATAACAAAATACGGTACGAGCAGTTTACAAGGTGCTTACCTCTCCATCTTTTTGCCGCTTACCCCTCCATCTTTTTGCTGCCCTCTCTATGCCTCTATTCCACGTATAACCCGGCCAATGAAATGGTGTATATTCGTTAATCAGTGCAATACAACTTTGAGAAAACGAACACTCGAAGAAGAGGTGATTATGATCTTCAGTATGAATTCCGTCACATAATACACATTTTAGATCCCCAACTCCTATCCATGGTTTATCCTTTGTTGGTAACCTTTCCCGACTGGCCAACCAAAGTATAAATAGACACTACAAAATAAATGGTTTATAGTGACGACATTTGTAGTGATAATACGAGTCTCATCACTAGAAATATATTTATAGTGACAAAATTTATAGTCGTCACTAATAATTCAAAATAGTGATTATTAGTGACAACATTTTGTTTTGTCACTAATTAATGATGCCCAATATACTTTCTCCTTGTTGTGCTGAAAAAGTGACAAAGCTGATTTTGGAGGGGTGTAAGTGACCAACTAATCCAATCGTTGCATCCTATATGAATTGGAGGGAGATTATCAACAATTTCATAAATACCAAGTCTCGTGTTAGCTGGCCAATTATATTCCATACCCCCTGATGAATAACAGTATCAACCCTCTTATCTGATGGTAAGCCGGTAAGCCTCGGACCTGTAGCAAATACCTCCATAATAAGAATCGACTACCGTTTCCAATGTTGTATTTGAAGGCATGACGTACCATTGGGCGTAACTTAAGTAATTGCTTCGAAGTCCACGGGCATGTTCAACAAATTTATGATGTATAATGAATATCTAAAATATTTCTTTTCCAATGTTTAATATATGAAAATTAAAGTTTACATATTATTTTATTTCAATGTTTTATACTATATATTTTTGAGTTATATATTACAAAGAAATTATTTCACATATTTTTTCAAACAAATGTACGTATAGAAAATACAATAGTCAAACATGTGTATAAAAATTACATAGATTTTATAATATAAAAACTAAAAATGATAAATAAATGAATTTATACTACTTTTGAGGTAAACATGCATTCAAAATGTTACAAAGCAATTATTTCACATATTTTTTCAAACAAATGCACGTATAGAAAATACAATAGTCAACCATGTGAATAAATTTTTTAATTTTTAGTATAATTTTTCTCATAAACCCACAATCTGTTATTTCTCTCGAACTTTTCTACATTTCTACTTCTAGGGTTTTCATTAGCCCCACCATTAGGGTTCCACAAAAGCCTTAATCCCAGGATTTATGTTCCTTATTCAGACCTGTAGATTCGCTTTTTTATTTTATTTTTTAGCTTGTTTTATTTTGTCTACATATATACACCTTGCTTTAGTTCCATTTCTTGGATAATTCTTACTCAATGTTTTTTTGCTTGATTATTTTGTCTACATTTATATAGCTTGACTTAGTTCCATTTCTTAAAATCGGATTCTTGTTACGCAGGTCGATGGAGGTATCATTTCGGCTGGAAACGAAGGCTTAAATCTTTTGGCTGCAGCTGCTGCTGAGATGTAATCCTTTCCTGTTCATTAATTCTACAGCTTTTGCTTTAGAGCATAGAAAAAAAAATTCTAAGGTTTTTCCCCCAACCTTATTAATATAAATTTCCGTTTAATTTTATCAGTTTACAAAAAGTTGTCGGATTATTTGGAATTCACACTGAAATGTATGCTAGTAATTTGATGCCAATGATAAAAATAATCACTCGAAAGAAAAGCAATAAATCAATAAAAGAACACGAATTGTTGACCCAGTTCGTCAAAGAATTTAACTATGCAGATGCCAGGATATTCACTATATTTCTCGTAAGAAAATGTTACAATGATATTGGGGCTATCTATAATACAAGATACGTAACCCTAATAGGAGAGGGATTACATATATAATGTAAATAATATTATTCATCTGCTAAAAACTTTTTTTTTCTTTGGTACACTTGTTTAAATTACTTCGATGATATATAGGGAGTTGGAAAACCTTGCACGAAAACGTAATAATTCTTACGATAAGAACAAGAACAACAACGATTCGACTGACTCAGCCACCAAAATGCCCCCAGTGTTGGAGTCTAGAAGGTGCCCCAAGAATGGTTCCATATCATCAGACTCGAATATGTACATTTACTATTTGGGATTTGGAGTACCGGGGCGTGGAAAAAGGAGAGGTGAACATTCCGATAACGGTGGCTCAAGCTCTAGCGCGTCCAAAAATCCCGAGCAAGAAGATGAACTCAATCCATTATATTTGGGGCGTATGGTAGATGATGATTTGGACTATGATGAGGACGAAGAAGAAGAAACTAGAGAGAAAGGTAAGAAGAGAGCCAAGAAGCCGATTAAGGCTAGGTCTCTCAAATCTTTGAAGTAAAGATGTTTTAATGTGAAAATATGTAGTATGTTGTTGTGTTTTGATTTCTTTTGGAATTTATTCTTATTGCATTGTGATAGTCCTTTTAAGTTTGAAATATGTTTTGTTTGACAATTTTTATCTTTGATTTTATGCGAGGTTATGAATTTCTGGATAGAATTGCCGCATTTTCTCATTTTGCACCAGATGGTGCGAAAATTGCACCAATTTGGCGCAACTACAGTAAACTCACTCCAACCTAGAACACTATTCACTGCACTGAAAATGAATCTTACAGAATATCCATATTTTTTCATGATAATACAATCTTTCACAAATAAAACCTAAAACTTTTACGTACTGTATATTTTCACCCAAGAAAATATACTTTGCTAAAAAAAATCACAAAAATAGAAATATTTTATTATTAAATAATTAAAAATTATATTAATTGCAATTCGATATTTCAAAAATTAATTAACAATTATATATGTTATTTAATTAATGAATAAATAACTAAAGTTGAACTTTCAATTATAATTTATTTATAAACTCAAATTAATATATAATTGAATAAAATATAATTAATGGGCTATAATTATAACTAACTAAACTTATAAGGATTAAATTATAAATAATTTAAACTTTATAAATTTTAAAGGGATTAAAATGAAAATAAATAAAAAAATGGAGGGCTAAATGGAAAACCCTAAAAAGTAAAAAAAATTAAATAAAATATGGAGCAGCGCCAAAAATGGCGCAGCTACAGTGCTGCACCAGATCACTGTAGTTGCGCCATTTCTAGTGCAGCTTTTGGCACTGGATTGTCCAACCCAACGCCAAAACCATCTCCACTTACGCAAAAATAACATGGTTGGAGATGGTCTTAGAACAAAAACAAATTTAAGAGCATAAAATTAAAAAAACAAACAGGAATTTACCGACAATTGATAGGCCATAATAGAGGAAAGCTTTGTTAACTAGTGATGAAAAATATATAAATTACAATGAATATTTAAAGTATCCTCTTTTATACAGTGACATGTAGAAAAAAAATACATAGCCAATAAAATAATACATGTTCATTAATACATGATTAAATAGTTTATATAACTAAATAAACAAAGCCTTCTCGTATTTCTTTTACGTTTATTATATAGATTTATCATTGTAAAAATAAAATTATAGGGTAAAACAAAGTTTACCAAATTGATCTATCAGGTATATCACTATATTTACCTCCTTTTTTATTTGATGCACCATTTATGTCATTGTATAAAATATGTATTTCTTTGCATTAAATTTGACTCATTTTTTATTGTTACTTCCAAATTTGCTCTTAGCATAAAAAAATACTTCTCAAATTATATGATTCTAAAAACTCATCAAGTTTGAGTTAATTCAATACTCAATTAGGCATCATTATATTATAAATTATTCTCAAATAATATAATTTTCTCATTCTTAAATCAGTTAAACATGAGAGTAGATTTAAACAACATTACTAACTAATCTTATTTATCTATTATTTCCCTGGTGATAACTCTTGAATTTATTATATTTGATTATTTTTCAATTTGATTAGAGGCTATTTAACAAAAGAAATTTTTTGAGGTTACTAAAGGGTTTAAAAAAGAGGGAAAAATATTGCGGAAGAATAAGGGAAAAAGAAAGAAAAAAAACATACACAAAATAAATATACATTAATCAATGAAGACAAAAATGAAGATCTGTGTTGTACTAATGTTAACGTGTATTTTGTACACGTTTCTTGATCGGTATATTGCATTGATTGTCGCATTTTTAGTCCATATGTCATAGATTTATGCTTATACTGTCATGTTTAGATATTTGTATGAGAATGGATTGAAAACATGACAAAAAGGGGTGAAAAACGATGAAGATTGGCTTAGTGCAAAAGGAAGGCAGTCGAATCCTCACAAGAATTAAGCGTGACCACGCTGGTCACGCTTGAAACTAGCAAGGTTACGGCATTTTGGGATCAAGGATGTTCGGGAATTCCACTTTTGAGGCTGAAAATTACCTTTGTTGTTTGGTTTTAGTTCCCAAATATGTTGAAGACTATTTTTTTATGTTAAGAATTTTATTTCCTTTTATTGAACAATTCTAGTTGGATTAGGATTCGTCCTATCTTTTTAAGTTTCCTTATTTAGAGAGGATTCTCCTAGGTTTAAATAGTGGAATTATTATTTCACAAGACTATTCTAGCTTTACATACGTTTCTTTTCTCTGGAGATTTCGAATTCTTCACACTTTTGTAGACACTTTTTGATTATGTGTTGCTAAACACATAATTCTAGTCGAAGGATTTTTAAGGTTTGATTTCTATTAATTCGTGAGATTTGTTTTGTGCTTTTAATTTCTTTGTTCTTGAAGTATTTACTCTTTTCCGATGATTTGTTGATAATATATTTTAATCGATTAATTGATCTGGCCAATTGATTAATCATTGGAATTATATTTTGCTAATTAGGACCCAAATTCTTAATTATTTGGTAAACCCTAATCTTAGTAGCAATTAGTGACGTTGATTATGGACAAGTTTTTTATTAGTCGCTATGGGAATTAGTAATCTAGTTTAAATAAATCGAGCTTGTGTGTTTATTGATTAGAATTGGTGTTTTTCTAGTACATGAATGCTATCAATAGGCTAAATCCTAAGAGCTTGTTTAGGGTTGTTTAATTGATAAGAGGAGTAATCAAAGAGCTTGTTTTGATTATCGACGACATAAGGAAAAGCTAGGTCATTAGATCTTATTAACGGCTATAGCCAATTTACCAAAGAATATTGAACTATCATAAAAATCGATGATCAAATTATAGAATCAATACCGAGATATCCGAAGACTAGAATCTCTCACTATATTGAATTCAAATCAATTTTTATTGCGCATAATTAGTTTACGTTTTTAAATTCATTTAGTTAAAATTTCAAAACCCCCCCTTTTAATCGATATTATTAATTTAGGGATTAATTCTACACCATTCTCTGTGGATCGACCCTACTTATCGTTATTTACAAAGTTATTCAAGTAGGTTTTATTTTTGTTGAATTCGACACCCACCAAATAAATAGGTTTATGTGGGTAAGTGTCATAATTGATTGTTTCGGGACATTTGTTACATGACCTATAGTTCGAGGCCTATATTTTACACTAAATTTTATTATTAATGATTATTCAGTATACATCATTCTAGTGATATTTATTTGTCTTTCTCCATCTTAGTTGTGGTCTTAACAGAATGTGTATTATAAATATCATGCAAAAATAATTTATGGTTTTGTTATCAAAGAATATGTATTTATGTTTTAAATTGCTAAATACTTTTATATTATAATTTAAAATTATGTTTTTATCCTATTTTCAATGTTCGTTGTGATTTGCTTCTTTTTGTTTCCTCGTCGTTAAATTTATGGGGTTTTTTTTGTGTATAAACATGTTGAAGAGTTCCACTTGTACTTTTTTATTTCTGACCTGTTTTTTCATTCATCCATCTATTTAGTTTTAGTTGTACTATTTCGATTGCATTTATTATATCACTAAGTTTATTCTTATATCATTTATAAAAATATAATTATTTAATCAACCATCCCATTAATCAATTAAAGCAATGATGATGAAAAATAAATTTGAATGATGAGTGATGAGTTATGCCTACTATAAATTGACAATGGTGATTTTGCAATTTATTGCAACATACATGTACATTTTGCATTATACATAAATATTAAATATATTCATTCTGTAGTAAAATACACATGTAATTACATATGATCTTATATTTGTATTAAGTTTTGTATAATTCGAAAAAATATTTTAACTGAATAAAATATTATTTAAAACACTATCAAATGGGCTCCATGGTGATTCGTTTGCCATCTTCACTCTTTTTTATTGATATTCAATAAACAATATCATAATTTTTTTCGCATATAGAAATGATGGGAAACTGATAAATTAGCAATATCAAAATCAAGGTGATAATACTATATATTTTAAGGATACCTTTGTCAGAAATACTTACAAATAAGAAACGAAACTTGGACTTGAACTACTTTGATAACAAGTTCAGTGTCACAGGGGCATTGCTCATGACTTCCCTTGTCTAATGTTCACACATAGAATTATGACCAGTAATCTAACTATTAATTGACCTAGAGGAAACTTTCATTTGGTAGGAATTCTGGTGATTAGATTTGAATGTATGAATTTCATCAGTACACTTATGTCATGGATTCGCAAATTTCTTATGACCAACAAACACTATCGGTCAAAGTACACATCATACAAATCTAGTCACAGTGTCATAGTTTTGCCATGAGCACTTATGCCATGAATGAGGGAAGAATGAGGGAAAAAGAAAGAAAAAAAATATACACAAAATATATATACATTAATCAATGAAGACAAAAATGAAGATCTGTGTTATACTAAATAGGTTTATATGGGTAAGCGTCATCATTGATTGTTTCAGGACATTTGTTACATGACCTATAATTCGAGGCTGTATAACACTAAATTTTATTATTAACGATTATTCAATATACATCGATTCTAGTGATATTTATTTGTCTTTCTCCATCTTAGTTGTGGTCTTAACAGAATATGTATTATAAATATCATGCAAATATTTTTTAGGATTTTGATCAAAGAATATGTATTTATGTTTTAAATTGCTCAATACTTTTATATTATAATTTGAAATTATGTTTTTGACCTATTTCTAATGTTCATTGCAATTGCTTCTTTCTGTTTCCAACTCGGTTAATTTATGGAGGGTTTTTTTTTTTTTGTATAAACATGTTGAAGAGTTCCACTTGCACCTTTTATTTCTGACCTATTTTTTCATTCTTCCATCTCTTTAGTTTTGGTTGCACTATTCGATTGCATTTGTTATGTCACTAAGTTTATTCTTATATCATTTATAAAAACATAATTATTTAATCAACCATCCCATGATCAATCAATTAAAGCAATGATGATGAAAAATAAATTTGAATGATGAGTGATGAGTTATGCATACTATAAATAGACTATGGTGATTATGCAATTTATTGCAACATACATGTACATTTTGCATTATACATAAATATTAAATATATTCATTCTGTAGTAAAATGCACATGCGATTACATATGATCTTATATTTGTATTAAGTTTTGTAATATACGAAAAATATTTTAACTGAATAGAAAATTATTCAAAACACTATCAAATGGGCTCCATGATGATTCGTTTGCGTTCTTCACTCTTATTTATTGATATTCAATAAACAATGTCATAATTGTTTTTGCATATAGAAATGATGGGAGAGTGATAAATAGAAATATCAAAATCAAGGTAATAGTACTATATATTTGAAGGATACTTTTGTCAGAAATACTTACAAATAAGAAACGAAACTCGGACTTGAACTACTTTGATAACAAGTTCAGTGTCACAAGTGCATTGCTCATGACTTCCCATGTCTAATGTTCACACATAGAATTATGACCCGTAATCTAACTATTGACTGACCTAGAGGAAACTTTCATTTGGTAGGAATTATGGTGATTAGATTTGAGTGTATAAATTTCATCAGTACACTTATGCTATGAACTCGCATATTTCTTATGACCAACTAACACTATCAGTTCAAAGTTCACATCATACAAATCTAGTCACAGTGTCATAGTTTTGCCATGAGCACTTATGCCATTAACTCGCATATTTCTTATGTCCACCTAAAACTATTTGTCAGAGTTCACGTCATAGATTGACTTGCAAATCAATTTTATCAAACGAGAAAGCGATCCTCTCAATGTCCATCTCTTTACATGACAATTTCTTGACTATATGAATAATGATTAAATTTTTTTTTACAAAACACCATTTGTATAATACAGTGATAAATGCTCTAAACTATCTTGTCAAGAAAGACATTTCCCTAAATGTTAATAGTACTAACAACTTATAATACTAGTAAAACACACGTTTGTTGCATGTGACTTGTACAAGTTTTTATAATAATTACATTATTTAAATACTTAAATAAATAATAAAAATCAATTAAAACTTTACAAATAAATTGAAATGTTCACTACTAAGTAAATTGAGATGACAAAATATCACAAAATGGAAATAGAGTAGTTTTAATCTTACTTGAAATTCCCATCTTCCTGTCTTATCTTATTAGACGTTGTAGTCTTCTTTTCATTGACTTCACGAATTTTTTTATATATTTATGTTTTAAATTGCTCAATACTTTCATATTATAATTTGAAATTATGCTTATGTCCTATTTTTAATGTTCGTTGTCAATTGCTTCTTTTTGTTTCCAACTCGTTAAATTTATGGAGTTTTTTTCTGTATAAATATGTTGAAGAGTTCCAATTGTACTTTTTATTTCTGACATGTTTTTTCCCATCTCTTTAGTTTTGGTTGCACTATTTCGATCGCATTTGTTATGCCACTAAGTTTATTCTTATATCATTTATAAAAACTAAATTATTTAATCAACCATCCAACCAATCAATTAAAGCAATGCTGATGAAAAATAAATTAGAAAGATGAGTGATGAATTATTTATACTACAAATTGAATGGTGATTGTGCAATTTATTGCAAAACACATGTATATTTTATGGTATACATAGATATTAAATATATTCATTAGTAAAATGCACATGCAATTACATATGATCTCATTTTTGTATTTTGTTTTGTATAATACGAAAACATATTTTAACTGAATAAAAAATTATTCAAAACACTATCAAATGAGCTCCATGATGTTTTGTTTGCATTCTTCACTCTTCTTTATTGATATTCAATAAACAATGTCATAATTGTTTTACCATATAGAAATGATGGAAAAGTGATAAATTAGCAATATCAAAAAAAAGGTAATAGTACTATATATTTTAAGGATACTTTTGTCAGAAATACTTACAAATAAGAAACGAAACTCGGACTTGAACTACTTTGATAACAAGTTCAGTGTTACAAGTGCATTGATCATGACTTTTCTTGTCTAATGTTCACATATACAATTATAACTAGTAATCTCACTATTGAGTGACCTAGAGAAAACCGTCATTGGTAGGAATTATGGTGATTAGATTTGTGTGCATAAATTTCATCAGTACACTTATGCCATGAACTCGCATATTTCTTATAACCAACTAACAATGTCGGTCAAAGTTCACATCATACAAATATAGTCACAGTGTCATAGTTTTGCCATGAACACTTATGCCATCAACTGGCATACTTTTTATGTCCAATTAAAACTTATTGTCGAAGTTCACATCACAGTTTGACTTGCAAATAAATTTTATCAAACGAAAAAGCGATACTCTCAATGTCAATCTCTTTACATGACAATAGCTTGACTATATGACTAATGGTCAATTTTTTCTTTTTACAAAACACCGTTTGTATAATACAGTGATAAATGCTCTAAACTATTTTGTCAACATACCTAAAATGTTAATAATACTAATAACTCATAATACTAGTAAAACGCACGTTTGTCCCATGTGATTTGTACAAGTTTTTATAATAATTTCATAATTGAAATACTTAAATCAATAAAAAAAATCAATCAAAACTTCAAAAATAAATTGAAATTTTCACTACAAATTAAAACTGAGATGAGTTATGTCGAGTCTATTATTATATTATTCATAAAAACATAATTATTTAACCAACCAACCCATCAATCAATTAAAACAACGCTGATGAAAAAATAGATTTGAAAGATGAGTGATGAGTTATGTGTATACTATAAACTGACAATGATGATTGTGCAATTTATTTCAACACACATGTACATTTTTCGGTATACATAAATATTAAATATATTCATTCTGTAGTAAAATGCACATGCAATAACATATGATCTTATTTTTATATTAAGTTTGGTATAATACGAAAAAATATTTTCACTAAATTAAAAACTATTCAAAACACTATCAAACGGGCTCCATGATGATTCATGCCTTCTTCACTATTCTTTATTGATATTCAATAAACGATGTCAATTTTTTTCGCATATAGAAATGTTGGTAGATTGATAAATTAGCAATATCAAAATCAAGGTAATAGCAATATATTTTAATGATACTTTTGTAAGAAATACTAACAAATAAGAAACAAAACTCGGACTTGAACTACTTTGATAACAAGTTCAGTGTCACAAGTGCATTGCTCATGACTTCCCATGTCTAATGTTCACACACAGAATTATGACCCGTAATCTAACTATTGACTGACCTAGAGGAAACTTTCATTTGGTAGGAATTATGGTGATTAGATTTGAGTGTATAAATTTCATCAGTACACTTATGCTATGAACTCGCATATGTCTTATGACCAACTAACACTATCGGTCAAAGTTCACATCATACAAGTCTAGTCACAGTGTCATAGTTTCGCCATGATCACTTATACCACGAACTCATATTTATTATGTCCGACTAAAACTATCTGTCAGAATTCACGTCATAGTTTCACTCGCAAATCAATTTTATCAAACGAGAAAGTGATCCTCTTAATTTCAATCTCTTTACATGACAATAGCTTGACTATATGAATATTGATCAAATTTCTTTTTTACAAAACACCGTTTTTATTATACAGTGATAAATGCCCTAAACTATCTTGTCAAGAAAGATATATACCTAAAATGTTAATAATACTAATACCTTATAATACTAGTATAACGTACGTTTGTTGCATGTGAATTGTACAAGTTTTTATAATAATTACATAATTCAAATACTTGAATGAATAAAAAAATTAATTAAAATTTCATAATTTCTTGGTCATTTAATATAATCATAACTAATTTAAAATATTAAGTACATTATCAATTAACATATTAATTTTGATTTGAAATATTTTATAAATTCAACAACCTTTTATAAGTATAGGCAAACACGTATTATTCTCTCAGCTGTATATGTATTTTTTGATATAATTTTAAAATTCAAACTCAAGGCATAAAAAAATATAGCCCTACAATTTGTTTTCATATTTATATAGGATGAATGTTGTAGATTTGTTAGAATTTTGGATTTTGGAAATCACGATTTTTTATATATTATACAATAAAAAATAAGAAAGGTTAAACCAATGCATGGTCCTTGGGCTTAGTTGGCAATGTATGTATATATATATATATAGCATTTAAGATATAATCAGTCTATGCTGGGTACCTACTTACCAAAAAAATAAAAGCTTGTGTTAGGTACTTAATATAAATTGAAAATAAATATCACCTAATTTTACTTTATTGCAAGCAATTATCAATTGTCAAGCATTTAAATACTTAATACATATAATTGTATGTATAAATAATATTGATTAAGTGACGTCAATATGATACTAATTCAACTTATTTTATAATGATCGATGTCATCTCAATTTATAAATATATATGTTGGAAAACATAGTGACAAGCTGTTGAGTAGAAAATTAGAAGTGTTATAAAAGTGTTAGTTATAAACACGCTTTTTGTACTTCTTTATATAGTTTAGTTTGTGTACTGTTCATCATTATCATTGAATAAAAGTTTTTTCTCTTCTCTATCGTCTTCAAGCTTCCTCTATATCTGTTCCTAAATTCTACATGGCACCAGAGCCATTTACACGCATAAATCGAGAAATCCGCTGCTCGCACTAACAAATTCATAGGATCTTCAATCAATTTCTGGTAATTTCTTCAGAAATCATCTATGACAGAAACCACTGAATCTGCCACCGGAACAATGTCTGTAACAACCGTGTCTTCAAAGATCGATTTTCATGATCCACTCTACATTTCTCCTTCCGATTCCCTCAATATCGAATTAGTTACTGAAATCTTGAAAGGCAGTGACAACTACAAAATATGGAGTAGAGAGATGAGAGTGGCTCTTGAAGCGAAGAATAAGATAGGATTTATTACCGGTGAGTGTGAAAATCCAGGAGAAGATTCGCCCAAATTCTTTCTGTGGAAGAGATGCAACGCATTGGTCAAATCTTGGATTACAAGATCCATGTCCAGAGAACTCGTACATGGAGTTGTGTACTGTGAATCTGCAGCCCTAATTTGGAAAGATTTGAGAGAGAGGTTTGATAAAATCAATGGGGCAAGAATGTACACATTATACAGGCAGATTAACACGCTCACTCAAGGATCAAACTCTGTCACTGACTATTACTCCAATCTTAGGCAATTGTGGGATGAATATGAATCGATGATTCCATCTCCGGCAACCAGTGTTACAAAAGAATATACAGAATTCACCATGCAATTGAAGATGATGACTTTTTTAATGGGGCTGAATGACTGTTACAACAACATGAGATCACAGATTCTGATGATGAATCCCCTACCAAACCATGGACAGGCCTTTTCTCTAATTTGTAATGAAGAAGGTCAGAGGCAAATAGGAAATCCATCAGGTGGTCAAGAATCCAATGTACTTACCTTGAACACTGTAAGTAAGAGTGCAAATCAGATTGACAAAAGCACTCTTAAGCGTGATGTGTGCAATTATACCGGACACACAAAAGAAACATGCTACAAGGTAGTAGGATATCCCCCTGGATTTGGGAGAGGTAGGGGTAGAAGAGGTGGAAAGAAAGGTCCCTGGGGCAGAGGAAACACTGGGAATGGTGAATTTACTGCAAATCAGATAAGGACTGATACCAATCCTGCTGGTGATCACACTAATCACCAACCCACCTTTACTGCTCAACAATATGCTCAAATCATGAAGCTTATCTCAAACCAACAATCTGCTGAAACACAAATGAATGATACATCTACCACTAATGCAGGTATGGCAGGTATATGCTTTAATATGTCCTGTAAATTTATTGAAAATCATAAGGCTTGGATTATTGACACTGGTGCAAACCAACATATAACTTGCACCTTTAACATGTTTGGTAATGATGTTAAGAAATGCACTAATATACATCAAGTTAAATTACCTAATGGTAATCTTAGCAATGTCACTCATGTTGGTAATATTTGGTTAAATAACCAGTTACAAGCCAAAAATGTTCTGTTTGTCCCTGAGTTTAAATTCAACTTGCTCTCTGTGTCTAAGCTTCTAGCTGACAATAAATATAGGATCAGCTTCTACCCAAAATTTTGTGTGATACAGGAAACCTTGACTGGGTTGATCAAGGGGCTTGGTAAGGAAAGCAATGGCCTGTACTTTCTAGAGCAAAATCACAAAGACTGTGAGCTGGTTACAGAAAGAAAGAGGACTACTAGTTGTAACAATAGCATTGATATTTCCTGTAAAAATTTTGCTTTAGATAAAACTGCCTTGTGGCATTTTAGACTAGGACACATGGCTTTTTCAAGGTTCAGTATGTTACCTCAATTGAAAATTAGTGATATTGAATCTAGTCACAATTTTTGTCCTATTTGTCCTCTTGCTAAACACTCTAGAAGCAGTTTTCCTAAAAGAGTTTTCAATACCAAAAGTATTTTTGAACTCATACATCTTGACATTTGGGGACCCTACAAAGATCCAACATACAATCAAGAAAGATACTTTCTCACAATTGTTGATGACTTTTCTAGGTACTGTTGGACCCTGTTAATGAAACACAAAACTGAAGTTTCCCATCTCATTAAAGAATTCTTACTGCTTGTCAAAAATCAGTTTAATACCTCTGTTAAAATTATAAGAACAGATAATGCCCTGGATTTTTTTAATTTTGAATGCAAAAATCTGTTTAAAAGTCAGGGTATCATCCATCAGAGTTCCTGTATCTACACTCCACAACAAAATGGAGTTGTAGAACGTAAGCACAGGCATATCCTTGAGGTAGCAAGAGCCTTAAAATTCCATTCACATATTCCCTCAAAATATTGGGGTGACTGCATTATTACTGCTTCATATCTTATTAACAGAACTCCAAGTGTTATTTTGAAGGGTAAAACTCCTTTTCAGTTACTGTACAATGAGGTTCCTACTTACACTCATCTGAAGGTGTTTGGATGTCTTTGCTATGCAAAGATACTCCCTACTCAAGACAAATTCCAAGCTAGGAGCAGACCTTGTGTACTTGTGGGGTATTCACCAACTCAAAAATGGTATAAGCTTCTTGACCTCACTAATATGAATTTTGTTATTTCAAGAGATGTGATATTTTATGAATCTATCACTCCTTTCTCTTTCCAGAAACAGTCCTTTGATAATGATAAATTTCTCACTACTGAACACACTGTGTTTCACCAAGACCTTGTTGCACCTTATAATGATTCTCACTCTGCACATGAGCACTCTGTGCAGGAACACACTAATCTGCAGCCTAGTAGTGATGATTCTGTTCCTCTTGAACCTAGTTTGGATGTTAATCAGGATCACCTACCTAGAGAGGAAGAACAGAGAACTAATTCACCAACACAAGTAGGATTAAGAAGGTCAACTAGGGAGAGTAGACCACCTATATGGCTCAAGGACTTTATTATTCCTTCTGAAACCTCTACAGCTACTTCTACTCATACAGGAACCCATTATCCTATTTCAAATTATGTGAATTATGACTGTTTGCAGCCTGATTATAAAGCTTTCTTAACATCCATAGCATCTGATCAGATACCTCAGAACTTTGAACAAGCTAGAGCAGACACTAAGTGGATAGAAGCTATGAAACAGGAAGTACATGCCTTAGAATTAAATAACACATGGAGCATTGTAGACCTTCCCCCTGACAAACAGGCTATAGGCTGTAGATGGATATTCACTGTTAAACACAAGAGTGATGGGTCTATAGAGAGGTATAAGGCTAGACTTGTGGCTAAAGGATATAACCAAAAAGAAGGAATAGACTACTCTGATACTTTTGCCCCTGTTGCTAAACATGTTAGTGTTAGGATTGTTCTTTCTATTGCTTCTATAAATCAGTGGCCTATTTTTCAAATGGATGTCACTAATGCTTTTCTTCAAGGTGATTTAACAGAGGAAATCTACATGCAAATACCTCCTGGTTTTGGACAGGAGGACAAACATAAAGTTTGTAGACTTCATAAAGCTTTATATGGCCTTAAACAGGCCCCCAGGCAATGGAACAAAAAATTTTGTTCTGCCCTCCTTACCTTTGGTTTTGTTCAATCCAAACATGATTATTCCCTCTTTGTTAAATCAAGGGGGAGTGATATTGTAATTTTACTTGTCTATGTGGATGACATCTTGATTACAGGGAACAATACTGATTTAATAAGTCAATGTAAAGACTACCTCAACTCCACATTCTACATGAAAGATCTTGGAGAACTTAAATTCTTTCTGGGGATAGAGGTGGCAAGATCCAACTCTGGAATTCTATTGAACCAAAGGAAATATTGTTTGGAAATGCTAGCAGAAACAAGTATGTTGGGAGTTAAACCTGTGCCAACTCTTCTCTATCGTCTTCAAGCTTCCTCTATATCTGTTCCTAAATTCTACAATATATATATATAGATTTCTCTTGTAGCATCAACTAAATCTTTTGTAATTAAAATCCAAGTCAAAAGATGACCCCAAGCCACGGGGCTTACATTCAAGTACGAATGGCAATGGGGCGGGTCCGGGGCGGGTAATGCTGGACCCGAGACCCGCCCCGGTCTGAATTTTTAGGACTCGAGACCCGTCCGGACCCGGTAATACCCGGTCCCGCCCCGGACCCAGCGGGTACTCGGCGAGTCCGGGTCCTACCCGGTGGGCCCAGTTAAAATTTGACTTTTTCCCTAAAGCAAGCTTCAATACCAAAACTCCAATTCAAAGGCCATTTCGAACAACCTACCCTTATCGGACTCATCGAAATAACTAGCTAAACTAGTATAATAAATTATCTTTAGGATTATTTTACAAAAGTATTTTTCTAAAAAAAAATTATTTTTCTGAAAATTTCCAACAGTATTGTAACAAAAAAAAAGGAATTTGAGATCTACCTTCGATCGATCAGCGCCGTCGAATGTCGATCGATCACAGCAAAACTGGAGACTGGACTCGGCATGAAGACTGAAGAAGGTGGAGATTGAAGATGGTGAAAATTTGAAGAGGGACATTGTCGTGAAGAGGAGCTGCACACTAGGGCTTTGAATTGAGGGCAGCTTTGAGTTTGAGCTCTTTTTTAATTTTGAGATATGTTTATTGTTTAATCTAAAATTATATATTATTATATTAATTTCTTTTGATTTTATAATTTTATTATATTAAAATAAAAAAATATATATATAAAATATATAAATTACTGCTAATGGGGCGAGTCCGGGTCCGAGTCCGGGACGGGTGTATGTTGGACCCGGTATCCGCCCCGGACCCGGCCGGGTCTTGATTTTTGATACCCGAACTTAGATCCGGCCCCATTTTCTTGGACTCGGACCTGACCCCATCAGAACGGGTCCAATACGGGTATTTAAATTACCTGGCCCCATTGCCATCCCTATATTCAAGTGCCCTTAAATTAGGAAGGAAATATTATGAGTCCCCATTTTATCGTTTGGTTTTTAAATATGTCTTATATTAAAATTCAACTATTTGTCTTTTTTTTATATCAAATTTTAATATTAAATATGTCTTATATTAAAATTTAGCCATTTGTATTTTTTTTATATCAAATTTTAATATTATAATAATTATCAAGGTAAAGTGAATATTATAAAATGAAATTGCTAAAATATGGTGAGTTAATAAATGGCGTATCTGATTATTCTGAGATTACGAGAGTATCACTTATCATCTTAGTCATGTGATTAAATAATTTTTATTTGTTTAATATTGTAAGAATGCAATTATGTTCCAAACAAGATATTTAATTCCTTGCATCACCAAATTCGACTTTTCCCAACTTAGTTTTGATCTTATAAACAATCATAAATCGTAATAGTTAAATTCTGAATTGAAATTGGTTGCACTCAAATATTTTAAAGGGAAAATTACAAATACCTCCCCTAACTAATGTCGTAATTTCAAAAACACCCAAAAATAACCATAATTACAAATACCTCCCCTATTTTGTATTTTGCCTCCCCTGCCCGTTTTTTCGGTTAGCTTTTTGCTGACGTCAGCGAAAATTTTTTGTGGTTTTCCTATTTTACCCCTGATGATGTCATCAATTGGTGACGTCATCCAATGTCATATATTTTTTGACGAAAATACCCTCAGGGGGTGTAAATGTAATATTGTTTTCTTGGCCATGATATAACCGTTATAGGGGGTGTAAATGTTATATTTTGTCTTGGTCATATACAGGAGGTGTATATGTTATTGTTTGGTTTTTTCAGGGGGTCCAACCGTAACATTTTAAAAAATAAAATCTGATCGTTGCAATATGACCGTTGGAAAATATTGTTATATATGTGTACCAAATTGTGATAATTTTATGAATCTCAATTGATAAAATGTCCTCATCTAGTTAATCATCTAGTATTTTGGGTTTCAGTAGCAACTTTAGTAAGTTTCAGAAAGCCCCAAGGTTGGACAGCTCCAAAGCAGGGGATGAAGAGAAACAACCAAACGGACCAAACAACAGGCCCGAAGAAACACAAGACAGCCTCCACAGCAAACAGCAACACACCGCAAAAGCAGTCCCGAAACAAAGCAACACACCAAGAACGAGTGGCTTGTAAATGTCGATCGCAGCAGAATAAGAAACCCAGAAATCAGGGGCTTGTAAATGTCGATCGTACAAAGCTAATCCCAAACCGCAACAGCCACTTGAATTTCCAAAGATCAGAAGCAGTAGAGTTGAATTTCCAAGAGCAGAAGCAGGGGAAGAGTATTGAACCAAACAACAGCCCCAAAACAACTCGACAACACCCGCGATTCAAAGTTTCGTACGGGTATAGTTGTAATTTTCACCAAAAATCGTACATTGGGATTTTGAGGTATTCCAGTCTATCACATGCTCACAAAGCTTATGGCTTTGGTTCCAATGCATTTCGACATCTTTTGGTACCTCAAATCACCATACAAAGTTTCGTACGGGTATAGTTGTAATTTTCACAATTAAAAATCTTCAGTTTAGAGACATTCAAATAACATGATTATTTAGGCATTCAAATAATATGGTTATTTATACGTATCACCCTTTTGTCACAAAAAGCAAGTGTACAAACAAACCGTCCACCACATATTGAAACTAAATAAAAAGTTTACTGTACGAATAATTGCCATGATGGAAAAGTCTAACGCGAACCCTCCTTAATCTGTTACTTGGTTATATATATATATATATACATACATATATATATACATGATACATCTACTTGTTTATTTCAGCTTTCTTGAATCTGTGGCAGCATGGCTGATTTTGAGTTTTCAAGCGTGAAGCCAGTTTGAACATTGAAGTTCTCAGAAGCTGATTTTCTTTACTGGAGGCTTAAAGGTGATTGATTTCCTACTTTAATTACTCTGCATCTACCATTTAATTTCATATTGCTTCACAAACTTCAATTACAAAATGAATCTCATCTATTCAAAGACTTTTAATCTACCCACAAATATTATGCAAAAAGGGTTAGTTTTGAGGCAATGCCCCGAAACGACTACTCGACACCTCGCGATACTCCGACGCGGCCCACGACAGCCCTCAAGACCTCGCGACACCCCGCAAGACCTCGCGACACCCCGCAATAACCTCGCGATGCCCCGCAACAACTACGCGACACCCACAACAACCTCGCGATGCCCCGAAATAACCCCGCAACACCTAAACAAGACGTAGCAGAAGCCAACCAATACAAATAACCCAACACAGCCACTTGGACAACGAATACCAAGCAGCAAATAGTAGTAGAACCTTGAACGGAACCACCCCTGAAGCACACTCACTAAGAACAATCCCACAGATCGAAAATCAATCGGAAAACTCGATTGAAATTTTTTACCCGTAAGTAGATTGAAGAACAAAGGAGGTCACAATAAGTAGCCCACAGGAAACGATTACCAACACCCTAAAACCCAAAGATGGAGTAGTCACAAGCTCCAAAAGGTTGAAGAGGGATGAAATGAAGCAGCCGCGTCGCCGGAAAAGTAGATCGAAAAATCGATTTTCAACGAGCTTTGAAGAAAATCACGATTTCGACCACTACCAATGGAAAACAGCTTGAAGACGATCTTAGAGGACAAGTACCAGGAACGCAGCAACTCAAAGCAGCAATAAATCGTTGAATCGCGGCTCGGGTTCGCAGATCACAAATCGCGACTTGGGTTCGCGATTCACTGAATAAGAGCGAAAAAAGATAAGCCACCTACCCCATAAGCGACTGTGGCAAACAATTCATGTCTACGAGTGACAAAGAAGGACTAGACCCACCGTCCAAGAGGCACGATCACAGTGATTTTACAGAGCGAACCGGTCGTTTTTACAGGGGAGAGAGATGGTGGGGAGAGAGATGTTTGAGCGCCAAAACGGTGGACCAAAGTAATGTAAGTGGCTAATCTAACATTTAACTGTTAGATTAGCCACTTACAGACACAAAAATTACCGGTTAATTGGCAATTTAAAACCTTATCATTTGAAACTCCAAAAAATCTGTATTTCAATAAAAACCCCAAACCATCTTCCTAGTTTTTAACATAACCCCAAATAAGTTTTTCAACTATTATGCTATAATTAAGACAAGGGAGAAAAGCAAAATTCCACTTTATTCTAAGCTCCCACACTTAGGTGTATTTTTAGAATACTTCAATTTAAAAATTCTATTTCTTTAAAAAATTTGAAGGATTGATTTCTGTAATAAAATAAAAAAAGATGATTGTTTGCTAAATATTTTTGTGGTTTTTGCTAAAAGGATGATTGGTGTTGTTGTAGTTTTATAAATATAATTAGAAAAATTACTGAAATTCTCAAAACAAAATTGTATATTTAAACCATTTATACAAATATTTTTTAATCTCAAAAACTCATTTCAGAAATTTTCAATAAAAATAACTCAGATGCAAATACAATTATTGAGAATAAATTATCCTTCATGTATTAAGTTAAATTGATTAATTATTTTTTTTCTTTTAAGATCTTTTTATTTTAGATTTTCAGATTGTTGATTGAATAATACAAATTTTACTTCTTAATATTAATATTTTAATTTGATTATAATGTGATAAATGTCCCATTTTTAAAAAGATTGAAAAAATCCATAATTTCAAAATGAAAATCATAATTAATTTCAGTAATCAATATAAAATTATCTATATAAAAGTAGAATCCAGTAATTCTTATCTTAAAAGGGTAATTACCATTTAATTTAATTATTGACTAAACTTAAAGTGGTGTGCTTTTTTGGAATGAAAAATTTCTAAATTATGTATGGGGTTGATATGGAAATAATAAAATATTATGTCCAAATATATGCAAAAAATACCCTTTCACCGTGCAACCTTCACAGCAAGTTGACGGTTTTGCTCCAGCCGCCTTTTGTGGCTGGAGACTGTATGTAAGATTTTTTAATGTTACAGATAGTCATTTAAACTTTTCCCATATTCTATAATACATTTTGGTCTGAAGGCACTAAATCCTGTTATGGTTAATAGCCCGCAATAAGATTATAGACTAAAATAGAATGGAATTGGATTTGGATGTTAATTGTATAAGGTATATTTATCACTTACATTAATGTTATCATAAATAATCTATACAAATTTGTTATCCGTCCCAAAAAATAAATAGGAGTTTTTTTTGTGAGAAGTAATAATATGGAATTTCATTGTTTGTTTTTATTTTTCGAGTCATTAATAAATATAAATCCAACATAATTGTGAGTCACTCCATTGAAAATTTCAGTAATAGCTAGCTAACATTAGAGGTAAGACTGAACATTATAAATTGTATACCTAATAAATTTAGAGATAACCATTACCATATAAAGTTTTCGTTTTTAATATTTTCTCAAATAACTTTTTAAACTTCTTCGTTAAAATGGTTTTTAATTTTTCTATATATTAGAATATTTTAATGGGATATTATGTCCGAATTTTGAGTCTGTATATTTGAACAAATTTTTTATACATTTTTATCAAAATTAATACTAGATTATATTAATGGGATATTATGTCGGTACTTGAGTCTGTATAGTTCAAACAATTTTTTTAATACATTTTTATCAAAAATTTCTTTTGCCACACCTATCTAACTCCACCACATGTGCTGAAATTTTGATGGAATATTTTGTCAGAATATACTAAAATATAAGAAAATGCAAAATTCGTGAAGTTGAGATAAAAGCAGCAGTAAAAAATAGAAAAACAAGTTGTATTTAAAATAATATAAAAATCCAAAAGTTATGAGTAATGGTCTTTATCCCAACATGGACAAAATGTACTTCATCCCTTTTAAACTTTACATTTGAACATTTAACAAAAAAAAAAAAAAAGAGACGCCCATTATTTTTGTCCGACCCAAAATGAGGTTAGGGCTTATCGTAGCCACATCATGTAGTTTAACAAAATCACCCATCTTGATTTTTTTAATGTCTTAAAATAATAGTTATTACATAAATATGAGTAGCATATATATTAGCAATCATATTTAAAAGTCAATCAAAAAATTAATTTATGTAAATATTCTTTAATTATAAATATTATTACTTATAACATAAAAAATGGTAATGTAATAACAACCACTATGATGTTCAACAAATTTATAATGTATAATGAATATCTAAAAAATTTCATAATGAATATATGAAATTTAAAGTTTACATATTATTTTATTTCAATGTTTTATACTATATATTTTTGAGTAATATATTACAAAGAAATTATTTCACATATTTTTTCAAACAAATGTATGTATAGAAAATACAATAGTCAAACAGGCGTATAAAAATTACAAAGATTTTATAATATAAAACTAAAAATGATAAATAAATGAATTTATACTATTTTTGAGGTAAACATGCATTCAAAATGTTACAAAGAAATTATTTCACATATTTTTCAAACAAATGCACGTATAGAAAATACGATAGTCAACCACGTGTATAAAATTACATAGATTGTATAATATAAAAACTGAAAATGATAAATAAATGAATTTATACTATTTTTGAGTTAAACATTCAAAATGTTACAAAGAAATTATTTCACATATTTTTTCTAACACATGTACTTATAGAAAATACAATAGTGAAACATGTGTATTATATTACATAGATTTTATAATATAAAAACTAAAAATGATAAATAAATGAAGAGATATCTCATAATAAATATATTAAAGGTATATTTATCGTTTTTTGATTGGATAAATGAATATTAATGTTATTTACGCTTTTTTCAAAATAAAAAGTGATAATTAATCATTTTTATCACATAGAAAGTATTGTGCATTTTTTTAAGAATGTAATAGGGGATTGGATTTTATATTCTAAATTCTCTTTTCATATTCTATTTCACATATTTAGAGGCTAACACATGTTAAAATATTTACACATATTAAACATTGCATGTGTGAATTACACATATCAAGCATGCAAACCTATGGAATATAAGATGAAATGTGAATTTGAAATAAAAAATCTTATTCCGGCAACATACCTTATGATATTTTCTAAAGTATTTTCTCCTTCATAATCAAAATTTTCTTATGAAAAACGTGTTTGTAAAATCCATTTTCTGAAATTCACCTTAACAAAAAACATGCGCGTGCATGCACGTGCATGCGCGTGAGTTAACAATATCTTTACAAGTCTCACTAATTTTGTAACGCGCGAGTGAGTTAACGTCAAAAATTCTATCTATAATGTAAAAATCTAAACATATTAATTGAGAATCACAATACGTAAATCTTCAAATAAAATTTCAAACAATTATGTAATATCTTCATCAAATTCTAATTGTACTCAAGTAATTGCATGAAAATTACTATAACACCTCTAATATTAGAGTATACACCGAATCCAAACTTATATAGAAATCAAAATCTAAAATAAAATCGAAAAAATCTATTCGTGCAAGACTAAATTTTGTGGCAAGACAACTATATATTATAATAAAAATTAATTTCCTCAATAAATAAATCTATACATACAAGTCACTGTATCTATATATTTCTTAGTATATATTGGATCTATGTCTATTCTTCATCAACCTCATCCCCACATAGAAAAAGAAACCCCTCATTTCTACCGCCCATGAGGATACACAAGAACTTGAAGCTTTCAGCTCAATTCAGTGCGAGATCGTCGCATATCTTCAAGCTTAACCAAAGCTCGTGGGACGTCATGAGCTCCCCGCCGTCAACTCCTCGGCCACCATCTCCTCCGCCGCCGCTGCAGGTTTGTCAACTTTAATTTTCAGTATAATTTTTCTCATAAACCCACAGATCTGTTATTTCTCTCGAAGTTTTCTACATTTCTACTTCTAGGGTTTTCTTTAGCCCCGCCATTAGGGTTCCACAAAAGCCTTAATCCCAAGATTTATGTTCCTTATTCAGCCCTGTAGATTTGCTTTTTTATTTTATTTTTTAGCTTGTTTTATTTTGTCTACATATATATACACCTTGCTTTAGTTCCATTTCTTGGATAATTCTTACTCAATTTTTTTTTGCTTTATTATTTTATCTACATTTATATACCTTGACTTAGTTCCATTTTTTAAAATCAGATTCTTGTTACGCAGGTCGATGGACGTATCGTTTCGGCTGGAAATAAAGGCTTAGATCTTTCGGCTGCAGCTGCTGAGATGTAATCTTTTTCTGTTCATTAATTCTACAGCTTTTGCTTTAGAGCATAGAAAAAAAATCTAGGGTTTTTGCCCCCAACCTTATTAATATAAATTTTCATTTAATTTTATCAGTTTACAAAAAGTTGTCGGATTATTTGGAATTCACACTGAAATGTATGCTAGGAATTCGATGACAATGATTAAAATAATCACTCAAAAGAAAAGTAATAACGCAATAAAAGAACATGAATTATTGACCCAGTTCGTCAAATAATTTGACTACGCTACCATGCCAGGATATTCACTATATTTCTTGTAAGAAAGTTACAATGATAATGGGGCTATCTATAATACAAGATACGTAACCCTAATAGGAGAATGATTACATATCTAATCTAAATAATATTATTCATCTAGTAAAAACTTTTTTTTCTTTGGTACACTTGTTTAAATTGCTTCGATGATATGTATGGAGTTGGAAAATCTTGCACGGGAACGTAATAATTCTGACGATAAGAACAAGAATAACAAGGATTCGACTGACTCAGCCACCAAAAAGCCCCCAGTGTTGGAGTCTAGAAGCTGCCCCAAGAATGCTTCCACATCATCAGACTCGGATATGTACATTTTCTATCTGGGCTTTGGAGTACCGGGGCGTGGCAAAAGGAGAGGTGAACATTCCGATAACGGTGGCTCAAGCTCTAGCGCGACCAAAAATCCCGGGCAAGAAGATGAACTCAATCCATTATATCTGGGGCGTATGGTAGATGATGATTTGGACTATGATGAGGACGAAGAAGAAGACACTAGAGAGAAAGGTAAGAAGAGAGCCAAGAAGCCAGTTAAGGCTAGGTCTCTCAAATCTTTGAAGTAAAGATGTTTTAATGTGAAAATATGTAGTATGTTATTGTGTTTTAATTTCTTTTGGAGTTTATTTTTATTGCATTGTGATAGTCCTTTTAAGTTTGAAATATGTTTTGTTTGACATTTTTTATCTTTTATTTTATGCGAGGTTATGATTTTCTGGGTAGAATTGCCACATTTTCTCATTTTGCACTAATTTAGCGCAGCTACAGTAAATTCACTCCAACCCATAACACTATTCACTGCATTGAAAATGAATCTTACAGAATATCCATCTTTTTTATAATAATACAATCTTTCACAAATAAAGCCTAAAACTTTTACGTACTGTATATTTTCACCCAAGAAAATATACTTTGCTAATAAAATTCATAAAAATAGAAATATTTTATTATTAAATAATTAAAAATTCTATTAATTGCAATTTGATATTTCAAAAATTAATTAACAATTATATATATTATTTAATTATTGAATAAATTACTAAAGTTGAACTTTCAATTACAATTTATTTATAAAATCAAATTAATGTATAATTGAATAAAACATAATTAATGGGCTATAATTATAACTAATTAAACTTATAAGGGATAAATTATAACTAATTTAAACTTTATAAATTTTAAAGGGACTAAAATGAAAAAAAACAAAAAAAATGAAGGGCTAAATGAAAAACCCTAAAAAAAATTTAAAAAAATATTGAGCTACACCGAAATGGCGCAGCTACAATGCTACGCCAGATCACTGTAGCTGCGCAAATTCTAGTGCAGCTTTTGGCAACCCAGTGCCAAAACCATCTCCACTTACGTAAAAATAACACGGTTGGAGATGGTCTTAGAACAAAAACAAATTTAAGAGCATAAAATTAAAAAACAAAACAGGAATTTACCGACAATTGATAGGCCATTGTAGAGGAAAGCTTTGTTAACTAGTGATGAAAAATATATAAACTACAATGAATATTTAAAGTATCCTCTTTTCTACAGTGACATGTCGAAAAATACATAGCCAATAAAGTAATACATGTTCATTAATACATGATTAAATAGTTTATATAACTAAATAAACAATGCCTTCTCATATTTCTTTTACGTTTAGTATATAGATTTATCATTGTACAAAATAAAATTATAGAGTAAAACAAAGTTTACCAAATGATCTATCAGGTATATTACGGCAAAATTGCAACTTTGGTACTTCAAGTTGGCGTATACACGAGTTTGATACCTTAAGTTGGACTACTGGCAATTTGGGTACCCTATGTTTAAAAAAACTGCAATTTCAGTATAAATTTGGCCGGAAAATCATTAAATCGCCAAAAAAGTGACATGACGCGCACGTGACTCTCAATTTAGGGATTTTTTCGATTTTTCCTCCAAAATCACCAAATTGGGGGAATTTAAAATGCAATTTGGGGATTTTTCTGATTTTCCCTCCAAAATCACAAAATTGGGGGAATTTTCTTTTTTTTATCTGAAATTGGGGGAATTTTCTCTTATTGTAAATTTTGTTTGTATAATAAAATATTTTACAATTATACAATTAAAAAAATTATTTTTTTATGTATACAATTGATTGAATTATACATATTTCACTTAAATATATATATATATATAATTTAAAATGCATGACAATAAAAAAAACTTAAAATATAGGAGGTTCACAATCCATATGATTGTTTATTTGACCAAATAAGTCAACTAAAAAGTGCATAATTACCCAAAAAAAGTGCATTAATCAGGGAAATGGAATTCAAAACTCGATTTAAATATTAAACTCAAACATAATTTACAATAAGAGAAAATTATACGTTTCACATATAATAGACTTATTTTACATGAATTACAATAAAATTGAATCCTAGTTTTCCTGACCAAATCTGCTGCAGTGGATAGCCATTGTCGTCTAGGACGCGAAAACAGGGGATTCTCTTGCCAGGGGATTCTGAAATGAAATTCATTTGAGGTGTAAATCCCACTTTTCCGCCAGAAAATTCCAGGGCCTAGTAAATTATTAGCTAATCAGGCAAATGAATTTAAATAAATTGCATAAATGTTAAAATATGGAAAACAAAGGTTTATTGATCACAATTACTAGTAAATCTATTGAAATTTTACTAAACTGCTGAATTTATTATTAAGAAGCAAGAAACTTCAGTACTGAAAATAATTCTTCAAAATTAATTTCCAGTTTTCTTGATTCTGATTGTCGTTATATGATTCATGGGATGTTTTAGTAATTCATCAAATTATACAAACAAAATTCCAGCTGAATTTTGTGAAAATAATCTTACACATGACTAATCAAACAATAAAAAGGGCTGCAAAAAAAGCTTAACAAGAATTTAAACATGATCAAGTAACAAAATCACCTGAGCGGTCGTTTTCTTCATGGTTAAATAACTGTGCATGTTATCTCAATGGGATAGCGGATTTAAATCGAGAAATGCAGAAAGTATTATTAATCGAAGATACATCCAGCAGTGATTCATGGGTTTTGCCAAATAATCTTGAGTAAGGCAAGTACGTATGGAAAAATATGAAGTTCTTCAATTTTGGGGTAAAATTAGGTCTAGGGGGTTAAATTGGGAAAATCAATATGATTAGAGGGTATTTTCGTCAAAACAATCTCACATTTCCCCCCAATTTGGTGATTTTGGAGGAAAATCAGAAAAATCCCCAAATTGAGAGTCACGTGCGTGTCACGTGACTTTTTTTGGCGGTTTTTATGATTTTTCGGCCATATTTGTACTGAAATTGCGTTTTTTTTAACATAGGGTATCAAAATTGCTAGTGGTCCAACTTAAGGTATCAAATTCGTGTACAAACTTGAGGTACCAAAATTGCAATTTTGTCGGTATATCACAATATACTCCCTAAACTATCAAATGTAACATTTACCTCCTTTTTTATTTGATGCACCATTTATATCATTCTATAAAATATGTATTTCTTAGCATTAAATTTGACTCATTTATTATTGTTACTTCCAAAATTTTCTTTTAGCATAAAAAATACTTCTCAAATTATATGATTCTAAAAACTCATCAACTTTAAGTTAATTCAATACTCAATCAGGCATCATTATATTATAAATTATTCTCAAATAATATAATTTTTTCATTCTTAAATCAGTCAAAGATGAGAGTTGATTTAAACAACATTACTAACTAATCTTATTTATCTATTATTTTCCTCGTAATAACTCTTGAATTTATTATATTTGATTATTTTTCAATTTGATTAGAAGCTATTTAACAAAAAAAAAATTAGAGGCTACTAAGGGGAAAAAAAAGAGAGGGTAAAAATATTGCGGAAGAATGAGGGAAAAAGAAATAAAAAAAACATACACAAAATAAATATATATTAATCGATGAAGACAAAAATGAAGATCTGTATTATACTAAATAGGTTTATGTGGGTAAGTGTCATCATTGATTGTTTAGGGACATTTGTTACATGACCTATAGTTCGAGGCCTGTATTTTACACTAAATTTTATTATTAACAATTATTCAGTATACATAGATTCTATTGATATTTATTTGTCTTTCTCCATCTTAGTTGTGGGCTTAACAGAATATGTATTATAAATATCATGCAAAAAAAAAATGGTTTTGTTATCAAAGAATACGTATTTATGTTTTAAATTGTTCAATACTTTTATATTATAATTTGAAATTATGTTTTTGTCCTATTTTTAATGTTCGTTGTCATTTGCTTCAACTCGTTAAATTTATGGGTATTTTTTGTGTATAGTTTATGTTGAAGAGTTCCACTTTTACTTTTTATTTATGACCTGTTTTTTCATTTTTTCATCTCTTTTAGTTTTGGTTGCACTATTTCGATTGCATTTGTTATGTACTAAGTTTATTATTATATCATTTATAAAAATATAATTATTTAGTCAACCGTCCCATCAATCAATTAAAGCAATGCTGATGAAAATATAAATTTAAATGATGATTTATGCATACTATAAATTGACAATGGTGATTGTGCAATTTATTGCAACATACATGTACATGTTGCATTATATATAAATATTAAATATATTCATTTTGTAGTAAAATACACATGTAATTACATATGATCTTATTTTTGAATTAAATTTTGTATAATACGAAAAATATTTTAACTGAATAAAATATTATTTAAAACACTATCAAATGGGCTCCATGATGATTCGTTTGTCATCTTCACTCTTTATTGATATTCAATAAACAATGTCATAATTCTTTTCGCATATAGAAATGATGGGAAAGTGATAAATTAGCAATATCAAAATCAAGGTGATAGTACTATATATTTTAAGTTTTTGTCAGAAATACTTACAAATAAGAAACGAAACTTGGACTTGAACTACTTTGATAACAAGTTCAGTATCACAAGTGCATTGCGCATGACTTCCCTAGTCTAATGTTCACACATAGAATTGTGACCAGTAATCTAACTATTGACTGACTTAGAGGAAACTTTCATTTCGTAGGAATTATGGTGATTAGATTTGAATGTATAAATTTCATCAGTACACTTATGCCATGGATTCACATAAGAATTACGACCAACTAACACTATTGGTCAAAGTTCACATCATACAAATCTCGTCACAGTGTCATAGTTTTGCCATGAGCATTTATGCCATGAACTCACATATTTCTTATGTCCAACTAAAACTTTCAAATCAATTTTATCAAACGAGAAAGCGATCCTCTCAATGTCAACCTCTTTACATGACAATTTCTAGACTAATATGAATAATGATTAAATTTCTGTTTATACAAAACATTGTTTGTATAATACATTGATAAATGCTCTAAACTATCTTGTCAAGAAAGACATTTACCTAAATGTTAATAATACTAATAACTTATAATACTAGTAAAACGCATGTTTATGTTTGTTGCATGTGACTTGTACAAGTTTTTATAATAATTACATAATTCAAATACTTGAATGGATAAAAAAATCAACTAAAACTTCATAAATAAATTGAAATGTTCCCTACTAAGTAAAATTGATATGATAAAATAGCACAAAATTGAAATAAAATAGTTTTAATCTTACTTGAAAATCTCATCCTCTTGTCTTACCTTATTAGATGTTGTAATCCTCTTTTCATTGACTTCACGTATTTTTTTATATATTTATGTTAATTGCTCAATACATTATTATAATTTGAATTATATTTTTGTCCTATTTTTAATGTTCATTGTCAATTGCCTCTTTTTGTTTCCAGCTCGTTAAATTTATAAGGTTTTTTTTTTTTTGTATAAACATGTTGAAGAGTTCCAATTGTACTTTTTATTTCTGACATGTTTTTTCATTCTTCCATCTCTTTAGGTTTGGTTTCACTATTTCGAGTGCATTTGTTAGTCTATTTTTATGTCATTTATAAAAACATAATTATTTAGCCATCCATCCCATCAATCAGTTAACGCAACACTGATGAAAAAATAAATTTGAAAGATGAGTGATGAGTTTTGTATACTATAAATTGACAATGGTGATTGTGCAATTTATTGCAACACACATGTACATTTTTCGGTATACATAAGTATTAAATATATTCATTCTGTAGTAAAATGCACATGCAATAACACATGATCTTATTTTTGTATTAAGTTTGGTATAATACGAAAAAATATTTTAACTGAATAAAAAATTATTCAAAACACTATCAAATGGGCTCCATGAAAAATGTGTTTGCCTTCTTCATTCTTCGTTATTGATATTCAATAAACAAAGTCATAATTTTTTTCGCATACAGAAATGATGAGAAAGTGATAAATTAGCAATATCAAAATCTAGTACTATATATTTTAAGGATACTTTTGCAAGAAATACTAACAATAAGAAACGAAACTCGGACTTGAACAATTTTGATAACAAGTTCATTGTCAGAAATGAGTTGCTCATGATTTCTCTAGTCTAATGTTCACACCTACAATTATGACTAGTACTCTCACTATTGACTGACCTAGAGGAAACTTTCAATTTGTAGGAATTATGGTGATTAGATTTGAGTGTATAAATTTCATCAGTACACTTATGCCATGAACTCGCATATTTCTTATGACCAACTAACACTATCGGTCAAAGTTCACATCATACAAATCTAGTCATAGTGTCATAGTTTTGCCATGAGCACTTATCCCATGAACTCGCATATTTCTTATGTTCAACTGAAACTATCTGTCAAAGTTCACGTCATAGTTTGAATTGCAAATCAATTGTATCAAACCAGAAAGTGATCCTCTCAATGTCCATCTCTTTAAATGACTATAGCTTGACTATATGAAATATGATCAAATTTCTTTTTTACAAAACACCGTTTGGATAATACAGCGATATATTCCCTAAACTATATTGTCAAGAAAGACATATACCTAAAATGTTAATAATACTAATGACTTATAATACTGGTAAAACGCACGTTTGTTGCATGACTTGTACAAGTTTTTATAACAATTACATAATTTAAATACTTAAATGAATAAAACATCAATTAAAACCTCATAATTAAATAAATTCAAATGTTCACTACTAAGTAATATTTAGATAACAAAATAGCACAAAATGGAAATAGAGTAGTTTTAATTTTACTTGAAAATCCCATCCTCTTGTCTTATCTTATTAGGCATTGGTTGCAGTCTTCTTTTCATTGACTTCACGAATACTTTTTTATATATTTATGTTTTAAAGTGCTCAATACATTTATATTTTAATTTGAAAATATGTTTATGTCTTATTTTTAATGTTCGTTGTCAATTGCTTGTTTTTGTTTCCAACGCATTAAATTTATAGGGTTTTTTTTTGTTTTTGTTTATAAACATATACTACAAGAAAATGTATTTCTTATGACAAAATATATAGTAACAAAGTCATAAATTGTCACAAGAACCAACTTTTCTTAACAAGACAAATCTATTGTTACCTAAAAGTCATTTTTTTCGTGACAAATGTTTTCATTTGTTACATAAAATAAACGTTTGTTACAAAAAAGTTCTTTTTTAGTAACAATTAAACGATATCATTCAAAATGTAAGTTTTTGTCACGCAAAGTAAAAAATTGATTCAAATTAAAATATTTTTTAACAACTAATCATTTTCTTGTAACAAAATTAGTGATTGTTACACTAAGTTCATTGGTAAAAACCTTCGTTCGTTACAGGAAATCTATATTGTCTAAAACAATTTATTTATGATTTATTGCAAATCTGGCAGTGAAATGTGCCCAAAATTAGTATTTCCTAATCGTTTTCTTTATTTTTCAAAAGTTTCAATTTTGGGGAATTTTTATGCCATATAATTATTGATTGCTCCAATCTTGTTAATTATTACATATGTTTCACTACTGATAAATTAAATTTATTATTAAATTAAGATTAAAGTTTAAATTAAGATTAAAGTACATGACTGCTTAAATATATGTAACTCATATTTCAAATGTGTTACAAAACAATATTTTTAGTTTTAGTTTTGCCTTTGTATTAAGCGTGTTTTATTTTTCAGCACTTTATGTTAGTGCGGGTATATAAGGGTATAGATTAGACCCGTTAGTGTATGATTGTAAAAACCCCAAATTCCTTATCGTCTTCAATCAATACAATTCAATTCATCTTCAATATCACATTCTTGACATGGCACCAGAGCTTGGTTTCATGCCTCTAAATTTTTGATCGATTAGTTTCTTCTCCATCGTTTCTATACGATCGATTTCTGTTGTTGTTCTTGGGAATCTTCCGCACGCGTTTTTCTGAAATATGGCCGGAGTTGTTGGTACATCCACGGCGAGACCTGAAAAGGCTGATTCAACTGTGTCTGCACAAATTGATGTTCAAAATCCTCTATATCTTCATCCTTCAGACACGCCGAACCTTGATTTGGTGACAGAGATTTTAAAAGGATCGGAAAATTACAAGATCTGGTCCCTTGAGATGATAGTAGCCCTAGAGGCCAAGAACAAAATCGGCTTCATCAATGGTACCTGCATGCAGCCGGAAGCAGACTCAGAATTCTTACATCACTGGAAACGATGCAACGCCCTAGTCAAATCGTGGATACATCGCTCGATTTCTCGTGACCTAGTCCATGGTATCGTCTATATAGATTCGGCTCAGGCGATTTGGAATGATCTTAAGGAGCATTTTGACAAAATCAACGGTGCTCGCCTATATTCACTATATAGGCAGATTAACACAATAACTCAAGGAGCCAACATTGTGACATATTTTTACTCCAAAATCAGATCACTATGGGATGAGTATGAATCTTTGATCCCCTCACCATCCACAGTGATTTCAAAGGAATATGTTGATTTCTGCAGCCAATTGAAGGTAATGCAGTTTTTAATGGGACTTAATGAGTGTTACAACACCGTAAAGTCACAAATCTTGATGATGTCCCCGTTGCCTACTCATAACCAAGTATATTCGATGATAAGCAATAAAGAAGCACAAAAGGGGATTACCTCGCACAATAGTAACTCGGAATCTGCAATGGTCTTCATGACTAATACTCAATCTAGCAATAACAACAAAGAAGGGCTATATTGTGATCATTGAAACTATACCGGACACACAAGAGACAAGTGTTTTAAACTTGTTGGTTACCCACCCAACTGGACTAGAGGTGGGAGGAAAGGAGGCAGAAGAGGTGGCGGCTCAGGAGCAAGAGGAAATGGTGGTGGCAGATTCAACAACAGCACACAGGTCAACAATGTATCATTTCCAAAGGATACAACACCAGTTGATCAATCACCCCAGACAGAAAATTCAGGGTCGGACCATCCATCCAATCATTCACCTGTGTTCAATGCTCAGCAATACAGCCAGATCATGCAGCTGATGTCCAGTTCCAAAGGAGATCACAATACAACCCAAGGCACTACAGGACCTATTTCTTCTGCCAACATGACTGGTATTGTATCCCATTTTTCTACCTCATCACAACAATATGATTTAAATGCATGGATCATTGATACAGGGGCAAACCAGCACATGTTAGCCAATAATAAATACATGAATAACACTTTCCACCTCTGTGACTCACAACAGCATGTTAAATTACCCAATGGGGATTTTAGTAACATCACACACATTGGTCACATAACTTTAGGAACAGACCTTGACCTCAAGAATGTGCTATTTGTTCCTTTTTTTAAGCACAATTTACTTTCTGTTTCTAAACTAACTAGTGACAACAATGTGTATGTGAGTTTTTTCTCCAACTTCTGTTTAATACAGGGAACATGGGATGGAAAGATAAAGGGGATTGGTAGATTGAAAAATGGCCTATACTACATCCAGCATAGTTCTAGTGACCTCCAAAAGTTTTTTGCTAATGATTCCTATGCTTGTAACTCTGTTTTCAATAAGAATAATGACATTAATAGCAAAGCCAACCTGTGGCATAGAAGATTAGGACACATGTCTTTTAGCAGATTCTTGTATCTTCCTGAACTTGATATCAAGATTGATAATAAACAAATTTTCTGTGATATATGCCCCTTGGCCAAACAAGCTAGAAATGTTTTTCCTACAAAAACAGAGTACACTGCTAGTATTTTTGAGCTTTTGCATGTTGATGTATGGGGCCCCTATAAAGAAAAGACTTACAATCAAGAAGCTTATTTCCTTACTTTAGTTGATGACTATTCAAAGGGGACCTGGGTTTTCCTAATGCAACATAAGTCTGATGTGTATGATTATTTGAAGAATTTCATTACCCATGTAGCCACTCAATATTCTGTTAATGTCAAGAAAGTAAGGACTGACAATGCTAAAGAGTTTTTTAACAAAGAATGCAATGCTCTCTTTAAATCTTTAGGCATTATACATCAAAGCAGTTGTGCTTATACACCCCAACAAAATGGCATTGTTGAGAGGAAACATAGGCATATATTAGATGTTGCTAGGTCATTGAAATTTCTATCACATGTTCCTATGAAATATTGGGGTGAGTGTGTTAGCACTGCTGTTTACATTATTAATAGGATATCTACACCTTTGCTCAATGGCCAGACACCTTTTTTTGTGCTAAATGGCACACTTTCTGCTTATACACACTTAAGGGTTTTTGGATGCCTGTCTTTTGCTAAAATTCTGCCACAGGGAGACAAATTTCAACACAAATCTAAACCTTGTGTGTTTATGGGTTATGCCCCTCATCAAAAGGGTTATAAACTCTTGGATCTTCAAACTAATACCTTTTTTGTCTCAAGAGATGTCATGTTTTATGAAAATATTTTTCCTTTTGCTGCTTCTGAAAATCAAAATCATAGGACCTTGTTTCCTGTCCAAGATATGCAATCTTATTATGAAGATTTTGTTTATCCATATCATGACTATGATATTTCAGAAACTGACATTGTTCCTGCTTCAGACCCTGTGCCATTAGAAGATGTTCAGACTGATGTTCCAAACCATATTCCTGATGATGTCCCTACCAGAAGATTTGGCAGACCTATTAAACCACCTTATTAGATTAAAGACTACCTTTCACCTCTTACTTCAGATTGTTCTGATTCACATACTCACAGTACTGAACATCCTTTGTCTAACTACATCCAATATAATACTATATCTCCTGAGTACAGAGCATATCTTTCTGCCATTTCTGAACAGCCTATTCCAAACAATTTTTCTGAGGCAAACAATGATAATTGGAAACAAGCCATGACTAATGAAATCAATGCCTTAGTCCTGAATAATACTTGGAAAATTGTTGACTTGCCTCCTAATAAAACACCCATAGGATGTAGATGGGTGTATTCTATAAAATACAAGTCAGATGGTAGCATTGATAGATATAAAGCCAGACTAGTGGCTAAAGGTTACACACAACAGCAGGGCATTGATTATACAGAAACCTTTTCACCTGTAGCAAAACATGTGACTGTCAGAGTAGTTCTTTCCTTAGCAGCTATGAATAACTGGCCACTTTGGCAAATGGATGTGTCTTATGCTTTTTTGCAGGGTGACCTACATGAGGAAGTCTACATGCATATACCCCCTGGTTTTGACAAAGGTAAAACAGTTTCTCATGCTCCACCTCAGGTATGCAGACTTTTAAAATCCCTTTATGGATTGAAACAAGCCTCTAGACAATGGAATGATAAATTTACACATTCCATGTCTCTTTATGGCTTTGTTCAATCCAAGAATGACTATTCTTTGTTTATAAAATCAAGGGGGAATGATATTGTGATTTTATTAGTGTATGTGGATGACATTGTGATAACAGGTAACAATCAAACTTTTATTGATGACTGTAAGTCCTACCTAAATAAGACTTTCCATATGAAAGACTTAGGGGAACTTAAGTACTTTCTGGGTATTGAGATTGCTCGTTCTGATTCTGGTATTTTTGTTTGTCAAAGAAAGTATCTGCTTGAGCTTCTTACAGAAGCTGGTATGATAGGTTGTAAACCCTTAGGGGTACCTATTGAGCAAAATATTAAGTATACTAATGAGGATTTACATAATGATGATCCTCTTATTGATGATGTGGGCAAATATCAAAAAATTGTTGGTAAATTAATTTACCTATGCCTCACCAGGCCTGATATTGGATATGCAGTCCAAGTCCTAAGTCAATTTATGCATAGTCCAAGAAAATCACATCTTGATGCTATGTATAAAGTGCTTAGATACTTAAAAGGTAAACCTGGACTTGGATTGCTTATGTCTTCTGATTCTAACTTTAATTTGTATGCATATTGTGACTCAGATTGGGCATCATGCCCTATGACCAGAAGATCCTTGACATGATATGCTGTGAAGTTTGGGAATTCATTGATTTCATGGAAAGTAAAAAAGCAAGCCACAGTATCTAAAAGTTCTGCAGAAGCAGAATATAGGGTCTTGGGAACTGCTACAAGTGAAGTATTATGGCTCATCAGTTTATTGAAGGATATGAAGGTTGACATTAACCATCCTGTGCCAATTTTTTCAGACAGTAAATCAGCTCTTCAGTTAGTAGCAAACCCTGTTTTTCATGAAAGGTCCAAACACATTGAAGTGGACTGCCACTTCATCCGAGAGAAGATACAAAAGGGAGTGATTTCAACTCAATACATTGCCTCTAAAGATCAACCTGCATATATATTTACAAAGGCATTGGGGAAGAATCAATTTGATCATTTATTAAGCAAGCTTAGTGTCTTTGATATTTTTAAGACATAAGCTTGAGGGGGAATGTTACAAAACAATATTTTTAGTTATAGTTTTGCCTTTGTATTAAGCGTGTTTTATTTTTCAGCACTTTATGTTAGTGCGGGTATATAAGGGTGTAGATTAGACCCGTTAGTGTATGATTGTAAAAACCCCAAATTCCTTATCTTCTTCAATCAATACAATTCAATTCATCTTCAATATCACATTCTTGACAAAATGTACCATGTGAGTACTATTGAAATAATATATTTCATATATGGATAACCTGATCCCTAAACAAAACCTCAACTCCTTTAAACATATATTTTTGAGATACTCAATTTTATGGTTTGATTATTTATCATCTAAACATTGGTTTATTACAAATTATCCAACAAATTATAATATAAGTATAATACATATATTGTCTCGGCCTTTTAGGTTTGAGATGAGTTCCTGGAGGAAAAATGCAAATTAATTTAAAATTTAGTAGAGTACAAAATTAATTTGTAACTTAATCTTGAATAGAAATTGTAGATGAAAAGTAAGTTGGAAGAGTTCATCTTAATTAAACTAAATTAAAAATGATTAATATTCAAAATAAAACTAGATTTTAGTTTTAGAGTAATCGAACCTAGGAGTCTACCAACACAAAAATAGAATAAATCCGACCAACAAGGATATATGTTTAGATATAAGTGACTCAGTGTTTCGGATTCAAGAACCAAAGGGATATATTATACTAGAGCCTTTGAGAGTTTCAGATTCAATCACAATCAAAACCCTAACCCTCATCTTTTGTTGACCGCGGATGCTTTGTCAGCCACGAACTCCAAACCATTGGCTTGCACCGTTATCTTCTCTAGCTTCGGCCCTGCTGCGTCAAGATCTCTCAAGTTTTTTTGTGGTATATTTCACACCTAAGGCTTATCTTAAAGAAATAAACAAGAAATTAGGGAATTTATACATCATTCATTATATATATATATATATATCATTTATTTAGTTATTTTTTATTAACTTTTTCTCTTCATTAGACAGCGCTTCTCTCGGACGTCTGTTTTTTTTGTCCCATATTATTAATTGGTGGATTGTTAAAAATGGTGAGAATTTTCAAACGGTTGACTTTGAGGGAGATGAGAGAACACATATGAAAAAGAATGTAGTTGTGTTGTATTTGAGCTAGATATATGGTGATAAAAAATTTCATTTCTGGTGATTATTTGAGCTCAAATAATTACTATGAAATTTAGCTTCTAATTCGTAAAATGTTAAGGTAGGGGAATGTGTATTTTTTCTGTTAATATCAATATGCCTTTTTACTTAATTGGTTTGACATTGGAAAGCATAGACTCGAGCTACTTATGGAAAATGGAAAACAAAGTTGATTAATTGTTCATATTATTAGAATATATGTCTGAATAATTTATTAATCTCATAAGTATTTTGTATGAATCTTTATAACGTTTTTTTTTTTTTTTTTTGGCTATCTTGAGTTGTTTTTAGGTTGAATAGTTAGTTAATTAAGTTTTATGTCAAAATGTTTTGTGATATGTTTCTTTTTTTTTTGTAATTCCAATTCAGCTTGAAATGTTTGACTGGGTTGGACTTCGTTAAAAATGTGAGTAAATATATATATATATATATATATATATATATATTCGCACGAAGAGACTCCATAATAGTATATCTAGCATTACAAATGTACTTGAAGAGAGGGCAAAAATAATTTTCTCTAGCATTTATCTGATTGCTTGCTAATCTGACTTGTAGTGTTAAAGTCAAGTTTAAACTTTATTAATCAATTTTAATTAGAGTTGAATTAAAGAACTATGATTGTTTTGGATTGACAACCATTTAATTTGAGATTGTGGAGTTACGATGCCTCCAAAATATAGAAGGATGTCTTATAATCTAAGACTTGTTATGGGCCTGTTAAAGCTTATAATATTTAACAATATCTGATCATATAATTGATTTTTGACTTACATGTTCTTTCTTTGTATTGTAGCTTCTCGTGGTGAAAAGGTTTAGAAGATACTAACATCTCGCATAACCAAAAAAGATTGTAACTTTTAGCATTGATGTCGCATTCCTTGTAAAAAATCATGTAGTTCGAATTCGGTTGTTATATGTTTTGAGTTATATCGAGAAAACCACATTAATCACAAAATGGAAGAAAATCTTCTAGAGAATTAATCATAATCATAGAAAACAAATATGCTTTTATGACTTAATTCAGTTATTAGATTTCACTACAAGAAAATAGGGTATCAGAGACGGAATTTTAGAGACGGACGTAAATCCGTCTCTAATAACAGGGTATTTGAGACGAATTTTGTGACGGATATTCACTCCGTCTCTATTTGGCGACGGATTAGCGACGGCTTTAATATCCCGTCGCTTTATCCAAAATAAATAAGACAGTAGAGACGGATTTAGAGACGGACATAAATTCGGTCTCTAAATCCGTCACTAAACATTAATTTAAGATACAAAATTAGAGACGGAAAAATCGGTCACTAAATTTTACATTTGTGACGGAGTTAGAGACGGATGCAGAGACGGAAGTAAATTCGGTCTCTAAATCCGTCACTAAATATTAATTTAAGATACAAAATTAGAGACGGAAGAAATCGGTCACTAAATTTTAATTTTGTGACGGATTTAGAGACGGATGTAGAGACGGAAGTAAATTCGGTCTCTAAATCCGTCACTAAACATTAATTTAAGATACAAAATTAGAGACGGAAGAAATCGGTCACTAAATTTTAATTTTGTAACGGATTTAGAGACCGATGTAGAGACGGAAGTAAATTCGGTCTCTAACTCCGTCACTAAATATTAATTTGAGATACAAAATTAGAGACGGAAAAAATCGGTCACTAAATTTTAATTTTGTGACGGATTTAGAGACGGCAGTAAATTCGGTCTCTAACTCCGTCACTAAATATTAATTTGAGATACAAAATTAGAGACGAAAAAAATCGGTCACTAAATTTTAATTTTGTGACGGATTTAGAGACGACTATAGAGACGGAAGTAAATTCGGTCTCTAAATCCGTCACTAAATATTAATTTGTGATACAAAATTAGAGACCTCGATCACTAAATTTTAATTTTGTGACGGAGTTAGAGACGAAAGTAAATTCGGTCTCTAAATCCGTCACTAAATATTAATTTGTGATACAAAATTAGAGACGAAAAAAATCGATCACTAAATTTTAATTTTGTGATGGATTTGGGATGAACACGACGGGCACTTTGAACGAACACCATTCATACTATATTATTTAGGGATATTCATTTGTTCGATTTTATCTGAAATGAAATTGAAAATTAGATTCTTCAAAATCAAAACACGGAATTAAACCGAACTAGGTTCAGTTCAATTTGTTTCTAAGTCGGATGTTTTGGTTTGATTTGGTTTTTGTTTAATCAATTTTTTTTAAAAAATGTTGTTTTAATTTATTTTACTAACTGCCAAAACGTTTTACTTCTATTTTTCCTATGTATTGTATATATATATATATATACAAATGATATACAATGTGGTTCGGGTAACCAAAAAATTAAAAACAAATTTTTTTAAATTGAACCGAAATTTTCAATTCATTTAAATTTGAACTGAAATATTAATTTTTAATTTGGTAATGGAATTATCCACACTCCTAAACTGATTTCATATTCTCTATAGGGTAAAATTCATTTTTTTCCTCCCATGTACTATAGCCTATACGACATCTCTGAGCAATAGAGACCTTCAAACATTTTCTTGTTAAGATTCTTCAATCACTCACAAACATTGATCAATAAAGTGATAAATTCTCATTGAACTTACCTATTACAGTCTATTTCGTATTTAGCCCACTCCAGAACTAAATTTTGATTTAATTTAACCCATATTTTGTTTAGTTACTAGTTTAATTAAATAAATAATCCTAGAATTAATTATAAATTAAATGAATAAGAAAGTATGATTAAAATAATATTGAGAGAATAAACAATCAATTCTAAACTATCATGTAAACTTAAATAACTGTTGTGTTATAATTTTTATCATAGATATATACACTTTTTCCTCTGCTTGGATAACTAAATTGGATTATTAAATATTATGATTTTTTTTTTTTGTGTTTTCTGCTTTTGGCTGCAGTCTAACAGATAACTAGACATTGATATTTTATATTAAATATTCAAAGTTTCTATTATTTTGTGTTTTCTATTCAAAGTTGTAATTATTTTTTAATCATTTAATAGCATAATTAACTTCATATTGCACTTAGTCTCATGTGGAAATATTCAAACAAAAATATAATTAAATGAAATAATAATTAATTTCATAAGGCAAAATAAAATAAAACTTATGATGTATTTCTTGACTTGAAGTCTTGACCTCTAAATAAATCTCAAAGTCCCTACCACTGCACCAAATACTTCTTTAACAAAGATTGCCATATATATATTTACTATATTTTGAAATGCCCCATGTTATATGTAAAAGAAAAGCCCCTCTTTTAGACTAACACCAACCAAATATTCGAATCCCCTTTCTTTTAAAAAGAACCCTAACTTCGAACCATCTCAAATTCGAATCCGTTTCTTCCAAATATTCCCAAGTTTACGGCGCCGTTCACCATTCGGAGTTTATCGGCGACGGGGAGGCCTAGCTCATTATCGGCGGCGAAACGGCGAGTATTAGGGTTTTTAACTATTTGTCTGCCTTTTTGCTTGAAAAGAACAAACACAAACCTATTAGTCAGGTTTCTTCTCTTTTTTTGTCTTAATTAGTCAGGTTTTTTCTCAGCACATTTCTGGAAATTAATTAAGATGGGGAAATAAGTGTTGAGATTTTCTAATAATTTTTTGACTCTGCATTTACACATATTAGTAGTTTGCAGCTTGATTGACTTGTAGTGCTTTGTTTATTTGATTTGACTTGCAAAATGTTTTGAGGTGCTTCATTTGTAACAAGTTTTATGCAATTGTATTATTATATGCGTGATAATACATAGTATTTGAATCATCAGAACTCTACTTAGTGAAATGGACTAGGTTGTTCACTCCAATCCTACTAAGTAATCAAACTGTGAATGACTACCTCCGTTAAAGTTGCTTATTCTTGGGTACATTAGAGGCTATTTTCATGTTCTATCTTCAAGAAGAGTATTCGAAAGAAGACAATCTTCAAGAAGAGTATTCGGAAGTTGACTATGCTATTTTCCTATTTATATGTCTGGAGTTTGTTCAAGGTAAGTAACAAATTCTGAAAATATCTTTGCTTGTCCCAGTAACATATGAATTACTGGGTTGATGTAGAGCGTAATGTTTTCATGATGTGATTGTGATCAACGTATTGGTTTTACTGATAGCTCAATATTTCGATGATGTCATTAACTCTTTCACGATTGTGGATGCTAATAAACCTCTTACTTTTAGAATTCTTAAGAATTATCTCTTTCTATGTCAAACTTTTTTATAATCAATACCATGAAAATTTACCTCAACCTGTCATGCAGTTCTTTTTAAGACTTCTTTGCCTAAGTTACTAAGTAAAGTGCTGTGTAACTTGATTACTGCAATCAATCTAACAATCATCTACACATATGCCAAAGGACATGATTTTTTTGTGCTATATTTGGACTTTGGAGCATATTACAACATTAAGAATATAGTGAAAACTAAGCTGAATTCTGAAAATTTTATCTCACATTGTTACATGAACAGGTTGGAGTCATTTTTCAAACCAGTTGCTAGCTGCTAGCGTATCCGTACCTGCGAAACAGAAGGTGTGTTGTTAATCCTTCACATTTAAATTCCCTACTGGTTGGATACATTTTAATTATTACTCTGTAGTACGGCCTGGGTAATGAGATCTTTTAAGTGGATATTTAATGCCTAATTTACATTTGCTGTTAATTTGCAAATCTTTGTAGCCAAAACAGAGCACTTACTAATCATGGTAGCCTCTGGAACCTAACTAATCAAAAATTATAATAAGTCCACTACAATTAGATTCCTGAATTTTGGAAATATTAAGTTATATGTTTGTTATTTTTTGAATTTAATCATATATGATTTTTATTTATTTACAGATAATAGATATATATTAGAACTAATAACAAAACATATATATTATAAATTTAATTAAAATATTTAAAAGGACAAATTACAAAATATGTTGCATTAATATTAGTGAATCAATATAATATTTAGTGTTGGGGATGAAGAAAAAATAGTATTTACAGCAATTTCCTTCCCCAATTATGACTGATTTACCTGAGATTGAAACCATCGTGATATCTGGTATTTATTGTTGATCTACTGAATGTTTAGACTTTAATATATTGTTCAGTGTCAAAGAAATTTAAAATTAGTATGTTCGAATACCTTTTTGATCCAATTTCTAATTACTGCATTAATGCATAAACTTGTCAGTGGAGCTTCTTGCTATTATCGTACTATGCAGAAAATAATCAGTTATAAGTTTTATCTAATTGTTGAAATATTTTAATTGAGATATAGATGGGACAACTTATCAGATATTGGGATGCGGAAGGTGTGGAATGAAACTGTAGGTAATCGATTCAAGGATTTGCTTTACAAAGCTAGGACGAAAGCGAAGGACGACGCGAAAAAGCAATTAGACAGAGAACCGAGTATATTGGAGTTAATTGGTCGAGCTCCAAAATGGATGAGCAATGATGTATGGGATGGATTGGTTCAGAATCATTGAGCTAAAACCATGTGCTAATTGTGTTTTTATGATGTGAATGACTTTTTTGTTATGTAGAAGTGATTATGATGTTGTGTTAAATATGTTTGGTTGATTTTATTAGATTAATTGTGATTTTGGATTTTATTAGATTAATTGTGACGAATTTAGAGACGGAATGATATATAAATTATAGAGACGGATTTAGAGACGGGTTTATTAAAAAATTTAGTGACGAATTTAGAGACCGATTTAGAGACTGAATTATAGAAAAATATTAGAGACGGGTTTAGAGACGGAATAGCTCTAAATCATAGAAAAATATTAGAGACGGGTTTAGAGACGGAATAGAGACCAAACTTAGACACCAAATTTGAGACGGATATTGAGTCGGAATGGCTACAAAATATTTGTGACGGAATTAGAGACGGAAATAGGTTGAAATTTAGTGACGGAATTGGTGTCGGAATAGAGACGGAAATAGGCTGATAGTTAGTGACGGAATTGGTGTCGGATTAGAGACGGAAATAAGTTATATTTAGTGACGGAATTGGTGTCGGATTAGAGACGGATTATGTTTGAAAAATAGCATCACACTAGAGACGGAAATAGAGACGGATATGATCCGTCACTAAATGTAGCGACGGATTTTGGCCCGTCTCTAATTTGCGTCAAGCCTTTTAGCGACCGATCTTAGCGACGGACGATTCCGTCGCTAAAACCATTTAGAGACGGAAAAATTGGGTATCAGAGACGGATTTGTCCATCTCTGATACCCTATTTTCTTGTAGTGTTTTATTATTTTTAACAAGAACCAATTGAGATATTGTTGAGAATTAGGGAAGTTTCTAAGCATGAATTCAATTCATGTAATCATATAACATGGATCACCAAGCAGTAGGGATATAAGTAGATGAAATTATTTGTGCTTCTCTTTACATTTTGAGGTTTTGCATTTAGTTGAACTTTTATTTACAGATTTTTGAAGTATATGATCGGATCGTGGTACATGCACTTTAAAATTTATTTCTTTAGCGACTTAGTAAAGTGCCAACTTTGGAACGAGTCACCATAGAATGAGTGGAAGGATTTGTTGAGTGTGAGGGAATGGGTAGAGGGTGATTATCAGAGAGAAGCGGTGGCGAGGGTGGACGTTGTGGCGGAGAGATAGGCGGTGGTGGAAAAGAGGAGTGTATGATTGAAGGAGGTGGATCAGGTTCTACAGAGAGAAAGTCATAATCACCTGTCGTAATAGGAGTTTGTGGAGAGGAGAACGGGAAAGTAGATTCATCAAAAGAGACGTGACGAGAAACGATGACTTTATTGGTAGCAAGATCCAGACATTGATAACCACGATGATTGGGTGGATAACCAAGAAAAACACATGGTGTAGATCGAGGTGAGAGCTTGTGTGGAGCTGTAGCCGTGAGGTTGGGATAACAGAGACAACCGAAAGTACGAAGATGATCGAAGGTGGGTGGAGTTTTGAAAAGAGCTTCGAACGGAGAGCGGAAAGATAACGCAGTGGTTGGAAGGAGATTGAGAAGATGAACAGACATGTGCATGGCTTCTACCCAAAAAGTAGAAGGTAAGTGTGCTTGGAAAAGAAGGCAGCGCATCATGTTATTAACTGTTTGAATAGTTCGTTCAGCCTTGCCATTCTGTTGCGAAGTATGAGGGCAAGAAAAGCGAAACACTATGCCATTTGAGTTGAAAAAGTTATGAAATTGGGAGTTATCAAACTCACGACCATGATCACAATGGAGAGCATAGTGGCATTGAATTGAGTTCGGACATAAGCATGAAATTGAGAAAAAATAGAAAACACTTCAGACTTAATGCGAATAAGAAAAATCCATAAAAAATGTGTGTAATCATCAAGAAAAAGTACGTAGTAACGAAACCATTTGAACTAATAATAGGAGATGTCCATAAATCCGAGTGAATAATCTCAAAAGCATTTGCAGTTTTATTAATTGAACTATGAAATGAAAAACGGCGATTCTTGCCAAGTTGGCAAGCATTACATAAAACATCAAAACTACCAAGAGAAGTAATAAAATTGTTTGATAATAAAAAATGAAAAACAGATTTTCCCGGATGACCTAAACGACGATGCCAAGTTGAAGACGAGACAGTGGCGAGACTGACGACGGGAGAAGAAGTTGGCGAAGCAGGCGAATGGAAGGGATAGAGATCACCACTACTATCGCTACGATGAATAAGGGCACCGGTCTTAAGGTCCTTCACAGAAAAACCAAAGGGATCAAATTCAACAGTGCAATGATTATCACGAGTGAACTGACGAATAGAAACAAGGTTTTTAAAAATATATGGAGAGACAAGGACATTGTTAAGTTTGAGATTGGTGTTAACGGAGGGTAAAAAAGAGTTGCCAGTATGTGAAACAGGAATAACAGCACCATTACCGACCATGATATGCTTTGATAATTCACAATGAGACGGAGAAACAATATTACCTGGGTTGGAAGTAATATGGGATGTTGCACCGGAGTCCATGTACCAATTCTCATCAGGTGGATGAACCGTCATAGTGGAAAAAAGCTGAGAAAGGTCTGTCTGGACATTGTGTGAGCCGGAGAATTGAGAAGTGGCGGTTGATGGTGCACTTTGATAGACAGTCGAGGGTTGTGGTGTAGGACTTGGAGCAATCGGTGGCTGGTAATTACTGTGTGGTGGGCCTGGAGGAGCAGCTTGATAATAGGCCTGTCCAAAGTTGGCCCAATCAGGTGAGCCGTGCATGTAAGTGGGCTGCTGGGGCAAAAAATTTCCGGTGTGGACTTGTGGTTGCTGGAAAACAGGCCTTGCAGTGTAAGCTTGCTGAGGAGCCGAACCTCGGCCTAAGATAGAAGATGGAGACTGATCCATGTTGTGAATAGGGCGTTGATGAAACGGTACCTGCATAGAAGGAGAAGACCAAGTAGAATGTGGACGATAAAAATTACCATAACCTCGGCCCGAACTGCGGTGATTATTTCTACCACGTCCTCGACCTCTAAATTTATTGTGCTCAGGACGACGAGGTGGTTGAGAGTATAGTATAAACTGCGGGTCGGGGTTAGACACGGTTGAAGCGGCGGAATGGTTCCGTGTTTCGTGTATCATTAACATGTTACGTGTTTCAGAGAGGGAGGGAAAAGGGATTCGATTTGTGATAACGTCAACAATACTATTGTACGAATCAGGTAGATTGTGTAAAATTTGTAGGACTAGTTCTCGGTCAGAGATAGGGGAATCTACATCTTTTAGATTGTCGGCAATACGTTTCATGTCACGACAAAATTCAGAGATTGATAAAGTGCCCTTTTTGTAGTTACGAAATTTTTCTTGGAGTTGAACGTGACGGTTTATTATTAAGGAAAAAATGTTCCAAATTATCCCAAATCTGTTTTGCGGAAAATCCGTCACCACTAACACTATCTAAAAGGTTTGGATCAACAGAATTATACATTCAAGTTTTAATTTTGGCATCAAGTGAGAACCAATTTTCATCGTTTTCATCTTTGGGTAAAGAAGTGCCATTAATGTGCCCAAGAACTCGATAACTTCTACAAATATCAGAAAATATAGTTTTCCACAATTTGAAACGTGGATCTTCATCACATAATTTAAAATTGAAAAGGGGAAAAACAGTGTTTACGGAGTAGGCGGGATGGGGAGGCGAAGCAGTAGTAGGCATGGGAATAGGTTGGTTTGGGATATCCATATGAGCAAAAATAAATAAAGAGATAAAGAAACGAAGTAAAAAATAAAAACAACCACGATAAACGGACCGAGATGATGGATCGAACAACAGAGGAAGTCTTCGTTAATATGGTGATGGAAGACGAAGTTGTTGATGTTCACAATTAATTGAAGGAAGAAAAACAAAGTGTGGCTGTAAAAGATTTGTGTCGTGGGGATTCGGCTATGGGTGGATGTTTATTGAATAAAGGAGAAAAAAAAAAAAAATAGGCTATGGTTGTTTATTCTGTTCTAACAAAAAGCTAGCAATGACATGCTATGGGTAAAAAATTTATGGCAGAGGTGGACGTGTATAGTTTAGGTATAAAAACATTATTAGGCTCGATACTATGTTGAATGATATAAAACCCCATGATTATCATTGAATACAAAGCAAGAATATATAGATACAAAAGAAACCCTAAACCTAGATAATAAAGGAAAGATACGATACGATATGAAAGATTTTCAAAGATATGGAAACAATCCAAAATGTATCTAAAATATACTCTAACAGCTTCAATGGGGCGAATATCTTGTATTTTAAGACTTTCGAGGAAGTGTAAGCAAGATTTGTTTAGCTTTTCGATTTTGTATGTTTACGAGATTCATTATATATTAATTTTATTGAGTTTTCTAATGCAAAAAATATTGGCAAAAAAGAGCAAGGAATCTACAATTGTCATATTTATGTTTCGTGACAAAAGTACTATTAAATTATGTACTATTATTACTATTAATCTTCTATTTGGTAAGGAATCAAACTTAATACAATAATTATTTATAACAAACTCACTACTAGATTATATAAAAGAAAATTATTAAATTCACTTTTAGTGAGGAAAAGTTCTTTTGTAACGTTACAAAGCAGCTTTTGCGATGACAAAGTCATTACTAAAACCTTTGAGATTGTAAGGAATATTGTTTTGTTGCAGATACATTTGTAACGAACTTCTAGCGACAAGGTTTATAGGACAAAGCAATTGTGACGAAAGCTTGTTACCAAAAGTTATAATGACGAAAATCGCTTGTATTGTGACGATTTCTTACCTTACTAGAAATGAAATTTCTTGTAGTTAATGACTTGTACTTTTTTTCTAACCTACTTTGTCATTCTTCCATCTCTTTATTTTTGGTCGCACTATTTCGATGGCATTTGTTACGTCACTAAGTTTATTCTTATATCATTTATAAAAATATAATTATTTAATCAACTATCTCATCAATCAATTAAAGCAATGCTGATGAAAAAATAAATTTGAAAGATGAGTAATGAGTTATGTATACTATAAATTGACAATGGTGATTGTGTAATTTATTGCAACACACATGTTGTGAGCCCCTTACCTCAAAAGCGGGCGTCAACCCTTGGGAGCCTCGAACCTAAGAGGGGGGAAGTTCACTCTTGGGTGACTCGAACCTTAGAGAGAGGGCGTCTAACCTTGTGGGCGTCCACCTTTGGAGCCTCAAACTTTAGAGCGGGCGTACAACCTTGTATGACTCAAACATCAGAGGGGGGCATCCACTGTTGGGAGCCTCGAACCTTATAGGTAAGCGTCCACACTTGGGCGTCCACCCTTAGGAGCATCAGACCAGGAAGAGGGCGTCTACCCTTGGGAGTCCACCCTTAGGAGCGTCAGACCAAAGAGAGGGTGTCCACCCTTGGGCATCCACTCAACCTTAGAAGGGGCGTCCACCCTTGGGTGACTCAAACCTCAGAGTGGGGTATCCACCATTGGGGACTCAGAGGGGGGCATCCACCTTTGGGAGTCTCGAACCTCAGAGGTTGGCATCCATACTTGGGCGTCCACTCAACCTTAGAGGAGCGTCCACCCTTGGGTGACTCGAACCTCAAAGGGGGGCGTTCACACTTAGGAACCACAACCCTCAGAGTGGGGACATCAATCCTTGGAGCCCAAACTCTTCGAAGGGAGCGTCCACCCTTGGGAGCCTCGAGCCTCGGAGGGGGGTTCTCACACTTGAGGGGAGCGACCATCCGGGGTTCAACTCGTGACTTCTCGAACTTGTCACATGGCAATGTCTCAACTCCTTAAGTTGTGCATCGCTGGCTGGTCGCCCGTTTAGGGTGACCCTCCTTGGGGGTCGGGGACCTCCGACCTTGATGAGGGAACCTATGGGATTCATTTCTGGACTGAGCCTTCTCGGGGGTTAGAAATTTCCGGCCTCGATGGGTTGACCTATGTGAATCGTGCCCCCTGTCTCTGCCCGTAGCCGTGGCGTCGCTCTTTGGGAGAATCAACGTCAACCTCCATCGATCTGTGAGCCTTCTCCATATCGCTGACATCCGGATGGCTCAATCATGCCCCCGCGACCTCTGACCTCTGCGCAGAGATGGAAGAGCTCGGTATTGCGAGGTTCGCTCACATTCTCCGCGTCGATATTTGATCATTTGCAGTCCTTGCCCCCCTTTGGATAGGCACCTGGCGTGCCACATGAGGTCCTCCCCTTTGAAGGGAATCTAATGCTCTGCAAGGAGGCAATGAGGCTGAGAGTCCGCTGGACGGTGGTGATGGGCAGCATACTGCTGGACTGCCCGCACTGCAGCTCTGACAAAAACGTCCTCCAACAAGTCAATAGTGCCTCTTGAGTGATCTCAATTACCCTCTGAGAGGGAGGGTCACTGCTGGGAGGACCACCTTTGGTAGAGTTGGGAGCTCTTCTCCTGACGCCTCCTGCGGAGGGGCTACTGCCCGTCCTATCTTCATTGATACAGGCCTAGGATGTAGCTGCATTCTCAGTGAGTGAATCGTGTTTCCACAGACGACGCCAAAATGATGCGAGATCAAATATTAATAACATGTGAAAGATACGTGAGGATGGGATTCGACTCGACTCACAACAGACTAGATAGTGTTTTGATGGATTGGGGCTGCGCTCAGTAACTTCGAGCTACCTACGTACCTACATTGGTAGGATCATGTCTCTTCGTAGTTCTTGGGTATTAATTATACTCCTCGATCTTATAGACTCGGAGAGTATTCAGTCCTTCTAGTTTTTAGAGTGGAAACCCGATAATGATCAATTAGCTGATTAAAATGGTATTTATATCAAGCTTTAGTAGGCCGTATGCTCATATTATTGGGCCGTTGGCTCGGCCCATTATGTGGCTCATGAATGCAACATATTAAAATTACTATTGCATATATTACCTTATTAAATTATGGGATTACCCCTATTTAGAATTAGGGACCCATCAGTTAGAAAATTCCTATATCAACTATTGTAATTTTGTTATGATCCATTATTGACTAATTATGTCACGTGAGTGATAATTTACTAATTAAATTAGAAATAGATAGATTTTTATTGACAAATTATAGATTTGTGACCAAGTGTAGTGACAAATAAAAGATATAAAGAAGTAAGCAGCAATAAGAATATTTAAGAGTTAGAATAGTCAGATATTTTAAGTTAGGATTTATGTTTTTATGTCGCTTCAACAAGAAGTTTTAGCATTAAAAGCATTTATTCTCATGGTTCTAATTTTCTTTCTTTTTCATCGAAAAGTTCGAAAAGTTTCCCTTTTCCAACTAAGCAAAAAGAAATTATGAAGTAGTTTCGAAATTACAGTGTTTCCAAAGAAACTATTAATGTTTCTATTGTTTTCAACGAAACTTTCAGTGTTTCCATAGTTTCCACGAAACACAGAAAGTTTCTTAATTTTTTTCTTAATAGAGTATAATAGTGAATAACAATACAAAAATAAAACAAAAGAAGAATAGAAAAGAGTTATAAATCAAACAATTTTCTACATTAAGTCCAAAATATAATCAAATACGTTCTAAATAATTAATCAACGAAATCATAGACAATTTTGTTTATATTCAAAAACACAAAAAACTAAAATATTACAAATTTTCTTATAACGATATATTGGTTATTAAATGATTATTTTAACAAACAAATACATACTACCGATTATAATATTACATGAGCAATTTTTTTTTTAATAATTTAAAAATATATACTATAACACTTTTTACACTTTTGTATTTTACAAGTTAAGTTGCTTGAACTTAGTCGATTATATGTTATAAGAGCGCTAAGTTTGTATCCAATAATATAACTTAGTTCGTTATTGAAATTTTTATCAACTATTGATGTATATATATAAATTTTAAAATAAAATATTAATTTTTAAAATTGAATAAAGATGCATTTGTTGTTTACTTTCTTTCACATTGTTTCCGCCTTTTTTCTCGTTTTTGCAAGTTTTCTCTTATTTTTCCGAAATGTTTCCGTTACGTTTCTAATATTTAACAACCCGAAACTTAGGTATGAATCAATACTTTGAACCTTGTTTATTCTCACAAAGTATTTATAATAAACAAAATAAAACCCATAAATATCTAAGCTAAGAATACTCTCAATATCTAAACGCTTGTTGTCTAAGAGCTGTTTCTTCAGCTTGATCTTCTTCAAGACACTCTATTGTGAACACTCCATTGGATACATATCCATTCGGCAATGTGTTTCACTTAACGTGGATGGCATTTCCTTTGACAAGGTTTGATCTTGGAGTTCGAGAATTATGTATACTTTTGTTTCTGTGAATTGGAAAAACGTAATATTTTGATACCTGTTTTGATATAGTTCTTATCGGTTGCATATTTAATCAAAAGTGAAATAATGAAATTTGTAAGCAATTAATATACCAAAATTTTGATATTTTATTTTTAACAATAGATATAGAAAGAGAAAATTCTGAATTTGACAATTTTCTAACTAAATTAACAGAAATTTACACCAGAAACATTGGAAACACACTCTATCTCAATTAGTTCGGGTAAGATTAAGGTACCATCATCTGTTTTTTAAAAACCCGAGTAAAAAAGTAAAAAATATATTGACAAGGGCCAAAAATGTAAAAAACACAAATCAAAAACCAAACTGTAGATAAGAATAGTGAAGGGTTTAATATTATTGTGGATTACCATTAATCATTTAAGTATTTAATTAACATGATAAGGAAAATATATAAATGGCAATTTTTATGTATATATATATATGACGCGGGATTCGGTTTTGGATATATTAAGAGCAAAATCTCCTTATCTATTAGTTAAGGTAAAATCAATTAGGATTCCTAGTAAATGATATACATAACAGAATTACAGAATAAGGACTCTATTTTCATTTAAATTGTATAAATTTTAACACTTCTAATTAACAAGAAATATCAAACGAATTTGTACTCGCCTAGAACCCTAAATAAATATTACGTATGTGTGTAGTAGTTCATTAAAAAGACAAAAAAAAATCAAACAAGAAAGATAGACGAGATAAGTGATGGAGAATTGGGAAAGAGGTGAGAGTAATACAGTTCCTCCGGGTTTTAGGTTTTTACCTACACATGAAGAACTGATCAAGGAATTCCTATGGAATAAATCAATGGGACTTCCTTTGCCCCACAATCATCCTGTATTGGAGATAGATCATATCTACGGCGAAAACAAGACACCATCGGAGGTTTTTAAGGATGTTGTTTTTGATGATCATTCTGAGATATATGTTTTGACGAGGTTGTCAAAGATTAGTAAGGGCAAGACCCGTATTGCAAGAACTGCCGGTAATGGAAGTTGGGAAGGGCAAACATCTTCGAAACCGATAATGAGCAGTGATGGCCAAAAAATCGGGTCTTGGAAAATGTTCTGTTACGAGGAAAATGTTCACCATTGGATAATGCATGAGTTTTCACTAGATGGGGTTTTCTTGGATTATGACTTCATTTTTAAGGACTATGTGATTTGCAAGATCAAAAGAAAACTTGTAAATTCTAAATCTAGCACTGAAAACAAGAAAAGATCAATTGTGAGTTACAATAAGAAGCAAAGGGTTGATCATGATGTTGATGATGATGATGATGGGAATAAATCCATGGATTCACACCTCGGAAGTGTTAGGAGGTACACTGAAAACAAGAAAAGATCAGCAGTGGAGGAGGGTGGTGCAATTGTGAGTTACGATAAGAAGCAAAGGGTTGATGATCATGATGTTGATGATGATGATGATGGGAATAAATCCATGCTCGGAAGTTCGTATAATAATGAATCTCAACAATCCGATTCCCACAATTTAGATTGGCCGAGTTTGATCGAACGAGCTTTGAACACGGATGATGCCACTTGGAACGACTTTTTGAATGCTCTAGGCAAATGATGTACCGATCGAGGTTTATTCAAGGAAACTAGAAGAGATCATATTCTTGGTTCTAATTGATTGATTCTTTAGCTTATTCAGTATTTTTAGGCTTTGAAAAACTACTTTGTAATAAATCTTTTTTGGTTTTTTTAATATCAAGAATTGTTCCCATGTGTATATGTCATAAATAAAATTTAGTTCAATCTAATAATGTCTTATAAATATAAATATTGAACATTATTAACTATTAATTCGAAGTTCCCATCTAATTATATATTGAACAAAGCCATTACGTTCGCGCAATTCATTTAATAATATTAAAAAATAATTTAATTTGAGGATAAGATTAATTTATTTCTTATTTTAGTTTAAATTGAAAAGTTAAGATCATATAAAACATTTCAGAGTAAATAATGTAAATTATTCACACTTTTAGAATAGAAAAATAATATAGATATAAACCAAAAAAAGTTATAATTTATCTCCATAATTAGGGTTTTGCTTTTTTTAATTAGCTATCTCATCTTACAAATCTTTTTGCCTCTCTGAATGCCTTCTGGTTGTATACTATCAATAGTTCAATACTGTTAAAAATTGCATTTTTTTACTCGGAAAATTATAAATCTTTGTTTACTTAGCGTGCATCATCTAAAAATAGATTTTTATAACTCTCGTTATAATAAGTATTTCTAATCTCAGAAATGATACATAATCGTACATGTATATCTTTGTAATGGGAAATTTGAGTTGATAAATATCACATCAAAAGTGAATTATACAATCATGTGTTAGTTCCTTTAGTAATCGACATAAAACAAGCATATATATATTAATTAACAAGTCGAATTTTCTATATATCGAATTTCTACTGAATTTGCACCCAAATTCCTTTGCTTGGAACGTTACGATGAACGACGAACAAAAGATAGTACCCCGGAGGAGCAAGCTTTCCCGACGGCGGAGCCACCACTGTTATTCTTCCATTATTCACTTGTTTTATCTTCAAAATCAGCAATCTTTGGTTCATAGAGTATCCATGAGTAGTAAAAGGTGGTGAATACATAGTCACCTTTATATCACCCTTTGTTATTTCCTCTTGTTTAAGCTCAATTTCAACACTAAACTCATTTCCATACGTCAACACTTTGTCCGTTTTACCTTCCGAAATCGCTAACCGATACTTGTCGAGCCCGGGAGCCAAATAAGGCGGTGAAAATTTCTCGACTCTCAGTTCAGTCGGGTAAGTGTATTTCTCGCCGGAGTTTCTCAACTTGTAATAACCGTTGGTGTTACTTCCAGCGACTAATATTTGGCCGTTGGGTAAAACTGCTGAACTTGAGTGGTACATACGTGGAATGGCTGTAGGTGTTAACTCTTTAAACCTTTTGCCTTTTTCCTTATATGGGCTGTAAAGGACAGGTGTAAGGTTAGGATCTTGTGCTGCGTCCCATGCTGACGTGCCCTTTTTAGCACCGTTGATCATGAGTACATCGCCGGTAGGGAGAAGTAGCATATCGCCCATTACTCTTTCTGACGGCATATCTTCTATGTCCCATTGGGAGTTTTCTTTGTTGAGGCTCAGTCGTCCACAGTCTTTGCGGGCTGGAAGAAAGGTTCGCTTTGGCTGCTGTAAATCGGCCAGCGTGTACGCTTCACGTGTGTTACCTGTAAGTTTATCGAAATGTTAATCGAAGTTTGTATTTGATATGGAATAGTAAAGAGGAGAGAGATCCTGATATGAAACTTGGGTCGTACGACGTAAGGTCTTGCCCCGTATTCTAATGGGTCGTATTTATATTGACTAGCTCATGGGTCCTCCCAAGTAAAGAAATTGCAGAACACTACAAGATCTGCGTGTTATTAATGATCGGGTCAAAGATTCCTGAGGACCCGAAAGATCCACTCTGCGTGTTATTAACGGTGTCCCCACGTACTCTCATATTATCCGTATAGCGTGTTTTTACTATAAATACCCCCTTTCCCAAACAAAGAGGGGACCAGATTGAGATAGATCGGATAGTACAAACCACATTCTACTACCGAGTTCACTTAGGTTCAATTATGACTCTTTATCATATCTTGAACTACGATTAGACTTGATCTTAAATAAAGGTACGTGGACAACTTGTGAAGATCCTAAGTTAAGTACAGTCTATAATCTCTCTTATTCTTAAGGGTCGTACCAGAAATCTCGGCTCGTTAAATTACAACCTAAATCAATATTATCATATGTGAATTTACGAACCAGACTCTACTACCGAGTTCATTTAGGTTCAATTACAACTCTTTACCATATCTTGACTACGATTAGATTTGATCCTAAAGAAAGGTAAGTAGACAATTTGGGAAGATCTTGAGTACAGTCTATAATGTCTCTTATTCCCTTAAGGGTCGTACCAGAACCTCTCGGTTCATAAAATTACAACCTAAATCAATATTATCATACATGAATTTATGAAAATAATTTCACATTACCTCCACAAACAATCACTTCGACATCGTAAGCACCGTTTTCAACGTCGAGGTTGATCGGAAGAAGGGCCGACATCCCTGACGGAGGATAGTTCCGGGCGCCGCCAGGGAGGTCCGGGAGCTGTCTAACGGTTTCTCCGGTATAAGGGTTGAGAATAATCGACTTGTAATTTGCGAAAACGAAGAGGTTACCATCAGGGAGGAGATTAACGAACGGATAAAGATTATTTTCCCGGCCACCATCGTCGGAACTTTCTTCGAGTAGGGGTAACTCGACGAGTTTCGGCGTGAACTCGAGGCTGTCGGCGGGGATGATCTCATAATTGTACGCGTTTCGACCGCCCACGACGACAAAACTGCCGTCCTCCAAGGCGTGTTGAGTGGCGTACCATCGGCTCGTAAAGAGTGCTTTCGAATTTTCCTGAAATTCACAGTTTTGACAGTGTTTCAAAAGTCGAACGGATCTGAAACCGTCCTTGTCGCCGCCGGTGGAGACTAGGGTTCCGTCTTTTGAAAGGCCGCCGGATGAGCACCACGGGCTGGTATCCATCTGAAATAGTATGAGCCATGAAATTCAGCTTCATTTCATCAATCACTTACGATATATTTACAACATTATTTTGCATTATTAAATTTCATAATCATTATATCTCTCATGGTTTAATCAATTTTTAATATTAGTTTCATAGAATGCATTTGTTTTATATTTTTTATCCCATGCACGTGTGAATTAGAAATTGGACAAATTTTCGCAGCATTGGAACTAAAAATGGAAAAGAAAAATTTGTAGAATTAATTTTGCAAGTTTATAATAAAATTGGACGGAAAATGCAACGTAGGTCTAATCTATTATATGGGAGCGACCGGACTAATGCTTTAATTTTATTTTATATTTTTGATGAAATTTATATTACAATACTTAACATTTCCTAAAGTCGTTTCACAAGTTAAGCCCACCATAATACAATATCGTGATCAGCACGAAGAAGAAATTAGGTATTGTATTATCGTGATCACCACAAAAAAACAACAAAATAGATTTTTAATTAAATATATTAAATATAGATCAAAATTAAAATATCGAATAAGAAACTAAAAATTAAAACATATACCAGATCCACATTCCAACTAAATATCTCACAATTTGTTTTCAAATTTTTTCCAATCTTAAAAAGCAATAGAAGTTCATGATCTTTTCTAAAATCCCTCATCATATTTGCTTGATTTAATCAAAACAAAAACAACAAAAAAAATTCACCACCTCCTTCATGCATGCAACAGATTAAAGTTTCATTAAATGCAAAAAAAATAATGAAAAATAGAAAGACGAGGAAAACCTTGAGTGTTCTAATTTCAGCTGTGTCAAGATCATACTCAATAGCATGAGCCGTACAATCTTGTTCAGGATCATTATCTTTGCCCCCATACCTCGGTTTACAATTTTTCGGTTTAAGCTCAATATCCGACAAACCATTACTCGACGAATCATACCAAACAGCCTTGTTGCTATTAGGCATCAACTGTATATGCATTGCTGAGACTCCGGCATTCTCGGAATCAATTTTCCAAGTACCCAGATTATTACCATAGTCCGTTTCTTCTAATTGTACGCCTTTGTCCAATTCTTGTTCGTCATTTTCCTTTGGAGGGTTATTTTCCATTGAAGGATTTTTTTTTAACCAAGGGAATTTAATTAATGGAAACCCACCAAAAATGTTGTTCAAATTGTTGCCATTTTCGTCGGCGGGAGGTGCCGGAGATTGGTGGTTCTCATTGTAACGGATGACGGTGGAGGGCCTCACGGCGGCGGCAGTGAGGCCGATGAATAAGGAAAGAACAATAAGAGACTTAAACAATTTAGCCATTGAAGAAGAAAATTTTCTTCAATGCTTCAAAGCTTTTTTTCTGTCCCTTTTTGTACTTGGTTTGGATCTACCCACGCCTCACATTTGTACTTGCTATTTCTAGCCTCAGGGCTAAAAATGGAAATTCACATTTTTTAATGTTGTCATAAATATATTGAGTTTATATATGGAAAAAAAAACATTGATATTACCGTAGAAAACTGCAGTTTAGCGGTCAATAATGAAAATCAAAATGCCGCACTTAATGCTCCACCACCTTTTTTCTTTTGATTGTTCTATTTTAAGTGTTATTTTTTGTTAAAATGTTCTAAAATATTTCAAATCTATATTTTATTTAGATTGTTAGGAGTAGTTTCACTTTTATTAATAATTAATATTGAAAATTAATAATATCTTCTCAAAATAATTTTTTATATTATCAATTCAAATGTGCACCCCACAAATGTTCATCTAAAACATTGAAGTGTAATGTTAATGACGAATAATTCAGCATAAGATTTTTTATTCTAAATCATGTTACATATTCTATATCTTTGACATATATAATCAACAAATACACTTTTCAAAATATATTTAACATGTATAAATATTTTAACACATGTACACATAACACATTTGAAATAGAAAATTCAATTTGAATAATTCACCGCACAATCGGGACATAGTTATCTTCGAGTACAGACTTTGGTACATATCCCATATATGACGTGCATTTTCGTAAACAAAATAAATATAAATAATGAGAAAGATGGAACAATAAGTTGAGGATTCAATAGTTGCACTAAATAATGAACTATACTCAAATTTGAATACAATCAAACTTTTATTGCAGTCATATTTTCATTTTGTGAGCAAGTGTGGCATATTGCATACATAAATCTATTGGTTCATGAAATATAAGTAATAAGATAAATAGTCTACAAGATCATTTGTTTAAGGGACTTTACAAGCCATCTTAGCCTATTTGTCTTTCGGAACAAATCGCCACAAGTCCACAGCCACGTCAACCTCCCTTTTCTTATGGAACTTGTAAAGTTGAGGGACATCAAATCGAAGCTACATAAATACAAGATGATAATCATATTTCCTATATAAGCCTTGTGCTATTATGCTAAAAGCCTGTTTGCAAGAACTTGTGCTTTAAACAAGTGTTGAATTTTAAAAATAGTTGCAAAAAGTGCCGAAAGAGTATTAGAAGATTTGGAAGTTGGTACATTATTTTCAACTTTTTTCTAGATAAAAAAAAAAAAAAAAAAGCATAATCAGTTAAACAAATATGCAAAAACAAATATATTTCGGCCAAAAGCTCAAAAGCACTTCTTTTTTCCAGTGTTTGCAGGCTTAAAACCAAAATGTCTAAAGAACCCAAGCAAAGAATGCAGGTTAGCTGCTCAGAAATGTACCTCGCATAGCACCTCGGCCTTGCTAGCATTATATTCTCTTAGTGCTGTTCTTTTTATGTGCTGTAGTCATAAAATCAGCAAGTGGATAGTTTATTAACTCATAAAACCTCCATCACGTTATTCCCTAACAAAGGTTGTAAGAATAACATGAAATTCTAATACAGTGCAAAATATGTGCAGATAACAATATGCAAAACATGGATCAATAGAGCAAGTGTTAAAACCTTTAAATGGTATGGGAACTGTATCACAAAGAGAAGAAATAATGTATATGGAAGTCGGAAAATCCAAGTAGAAAAAGAAGAAAATTTAACTTGCATTTTGAGTAAGCCCAGTATCATAATCCAAGAAAAATTGCAGTAGTCGTCCCATAGGATATGTCAACTTGCAATTTTTGGTCCCATTGTTTATGTACGTACCAAATTTGTTTTAGGCAATTTTTATCTCAGTTTGGTCACATGTCTTACAAGTGACCTTTCTTTAATTTGCATAAATTTAAGCAAAGAAGAGTTATATTATGTAAACTTGCAAAAGACTTAATTTTGGTTAACATTTAGGCTTTAAAGTTCAAAGAGTCAAAGGGGATTTATACAATTCATCCTACATCCTTAAAAGAGTGTGTTTGTCACTTGTGAAATTCCTTTGTTTCCTTAACAAATAGGACCAAAATTGAAAAAAGAAAACTCCAAGGAACTAAATTGCAATAGACCATATCCTAGGGGACCATATTTTCCCTTATAATGCACTTGGCTTTAACATTTTGGAGTACAGTACTAGATTGGAGGATATATAAGGAGTAATAAAAGCAATGTGATCATAATTCACAAAGTCAATAGCATCATAACTCAGAAAATGCTGTATAAAAACCAAAAAAGTAATGCCAGTTTTTAGAGAAATGCAGACTTACATCTCTTGTTGTGGTCTTGTGTAATGAATAAACTGCTCCAGAAGCAACCTGGAACATTGAATTTCAAAAAAATAAGACAAAATGCAAGAAACCAAATAGCAGGTTCATGCATTCATTGAAAAAACACTAATGAAACCAAAATGTAGTACATGTTTTACCTTCAAAGCCATACAGAGAAAATCCATGTCAGCTCCCTTCTTCCTTGTTCCAAATGGAGGGTTCATCACAACAGTATCAATAACTCGATCTATGCAAAAGTGAAGAGAGGGGGTCCAAATGTCAATTTATTCTTTTCCAGATATCCACCTAAGATACATATACACACATATATATACACATATATGAATAGATACTTTATTTTCGGAGATGGGATCAGAAAAGAACTACCTGATAATCTCAAGTTGCTGATATCACATTGAACAAAATCCATGTCTAACTGCAAGTGCAATTCATCAAGAACAGTATAAAAAATCCTATAAATTTCAAATCTGTAAAACAGTATAACATTTCATTATTAGTTACAAATGAAATCCTCGAGAACAACCATAAGTTTTTCCATTACAACAATATTTAATTCATATATTCCTATAATAAGCAACATAAAAATCAATAGTTTGCTTGCATACAACCATCTACGTGAAACAAGTACCTCAAGTTCTTCTGCATTAGACGTTGCAATTTCAATAGACTCTGCATCGATATCAAGCCCAATAACATGCCTGGAATAAAACGAGCATAAATAACTAACATGATTCACAGAACAATTATTTAACAACTAAACTGGAATTATATAAGATTTAGAAAAACAAGATATAACAAAAGCAAATTAAAGAGAAACTTTATGCTTACTCTGCACCCAAAAGACCAGCTGCCAATCCTAGAGTACCACAGCCACAACCAAAATCTGCAACCACCTTATCTCTAACATCCCCGAATGAATTCTCTGCCTGTATTTATGTTATACAGAGAATACTTACGAATTTTCAGTATTTCATTACATATTCGAATAAAAAATACATAGATCTTAAAACTGAATAATTCTAAACTTTTATATGGAATCCAAAAACATGCATCCTCAGGAAAAAAAAAATAGAGCATCATCAACAATATAACTTGTGTAGTATGTCAAATTCGAAAAGGATATGAACTTCAGATGAAAATCACTTTAATTTGATTGTATATTGGCACCAAGATATCAATTTGGTGTCGTTTGTTAAAATTTTCAATCTACTACACTTCAGATTAGGCATAAATAAATTATCCAATGACCTCATCATCGTAGAAAGCAAGAGAAATAATAGTAGTAGAACTGTAGAAGTAGCTAATAATTTCCCAGCTTATACTAAAGATACAAAGTAGATTAATAAATATTTTATATTTGAACGAGCAGCTTTCTTGTTCTTGAGTGGACGATTTATATTAAGGTTTTGTATGTTTACTCTTAATTAACTCAATCACCATTTTACTCATAATTAACACATTCATTTCACATATCAAATCCCATTAAAAATCGGTTGTATATCACATCCACACTACTCCCAACAATTTCATAAAAACAATATCCAAACAAACCAAAGAGGCAAAAAGTCACGACATTTTACACAAAATATATAATACACATTCTCCCAAAAATAAATCAGAGTTCATTTTCGAAAACAAAACCATACATAGCCTAAGTATTCATACCAATTATTCGGCACAATCGTTAATAATACATTGAATCGGTTATAAAAAGGTATACTTATCTTTTTAAAAAAATGAACAATGGGTTTTTATCAACAAATAGGAACTATTTGATCAAATAAATTGTGGAGGCATAATATCAGTTTCCTGTATAATATTCAGAATCATTGAGAGGCATAAATGCATAAAATATAGCAAATATGGAAAAAGGGGTTCTGCAGAAAGTAAAAGAAAGAAATGGAATAGAACACAATTACAGTGAAAAGCAAGCGAGATGCTATATGGGGTCCGGTTGGGTACTGTTCCAATTCAATCTGTTGCAACATAAGAGGATTCGAAACAAACTTTAGAATGTATTAGTCATATCAAAGCAACTAAATAAACATTAAGGACAGAATATTCATAATGTCTGAAGAATGTATAAAAAGTGGAGAAAAGAGAAAAACCTTTGGGTTTTGGAACTGTTGAAGAGATCCCAGAAGACCCTCTAACTGTTTAAGCTTCATCTTCAATTTGGGGCACTTCTTGAGAATGGCGCCTGCAAAAACCTAAAAACTTTGTACTGACATATTTGTTGGAAACAGATAAATAAAAAAGAAGAAAATAATTATGAGTAAGTGCAAGGGGCATCTTGCAATTTCTTTGTTAAATTCAAGGATTAATTGCACAGAACAACTTGTTAATCAAAATTTGGATGAAAGGGAAATCTCAGAAATGGTAAAAACTTTTTATTTTTGATGTCATTTGTTTAGTGGATTTCATTTTTGGAGTAATATTACTTAACACTTCAGTGAATTTTACTCTTGGTACAAAAGTGTTAAATTTTCTCATTTCTGATATTACTGATTGATATTATTGATTTAATAAATATCACTTTTAATAAAAAAAATACTTAAATTTTCTATTTGGATACTAGGTAGTCCACATCTGGGTAGTTCAGCTAGGCTTGTGATTGTCCAGACCCGAACTCATTCAATAAAAAATTTACGCGACCCGAACCCAACTCGTAGGGTTCGAGACCTGGACCAGAAGACATTAGGTAATTCGGGTCCGGGTCAAATTGGGGTCTAATTTTTACCCGCGGGTATTTTATCCGAATTTTACCCTTTAAAAATACACAAAGGTCTGTACCCGAACAATACGCGAAGTTTACCTGTGGACATTTAGACGACACGTACCCGACCCGAAACGTACCCGGCCATCCCATCTAACTTTTTTGGACCTGTCGGGTATGCGATTGGATTCGGATTGAGTCTGAATAAAAAATTTTGTTATGGATAATTTCGTGGGTCCGGTTTGAATCTGGGTACTACGCGCCTATTGATAGCGGTAGCTCCGACTGTGAATGAAAAGGGGTCCCACTAAGATGAAAGTGTGAGGACGTGCGGAAAAAGATTGTGCGAACATGAAGGGCCCTTGATCCGGGAAAGCCTAGAACAGATTCACCAAGAACTCGAACCAATCCCCCCGTAGGAAACGCCGGTCTATATTCCATTGGCCAGGATATGATAATAGTTCCAGCGAAACCCATCAATAGACGACGATTATGCTCAGTTTTCTACACATCCATTGATGCAACGAATGCAAGCTCTTATTGAACTGGTGGGGCTTGGAGTATCCGAGTTGAGTGGAAGTTAACACTTTAAGTTCTATAATTTGTTACTTAAAATTTAACTTTTATTTGCGATGTATATTGTACTACTCATATCAATTCACTTGGTAAGAACAGTCACCTGGTAGTGCTATGGTTGTTTGCAATTATAAAAAAAAAGCAATTTTCATCTTATATTCGTTAGTTAAACAATGCGACGGTAGGTAGGGAATAGGATGTGGTTGATACTGAGGAATTGAAGGCAATGATGAAGAGGCGTTTGAAAGAAGTTTTGTCCGTCCCTGAGGTTGTTTTGTCTTACTGATTGAACATGGCCGTCATTTTCTCATCATTGTCAAACTAAGGAACATTTCACTTTCCTTTAGATTTTGTTGAACATTACAGACCAACATGCGAAGCTACTTCAGATCTTCCAAATTCAGTAGTCTGTCTAAAACTAGAACCAAACACAACCCTCCAAACATACCATTAGAAAATAAGCATCGATACAAATTAGACATGTCATTTATATAATATCTATATATATAAGCATGTGAAACAAACATTATATTGCAAGTAGTTATCAAGAAACAAACCATGGCTCACCTGCAAATGTTCTCTCTGTTTTTACCCCTTTTCATCTCTTTCTCAGCAATCACAACAACTCAATATCCGATTTCCATGCCTCCACAACTGCCCATATCTTGTCCACCTGCTCTGCCGCCACAAACACCGGTAGTTGTTTCTCCACCACCATCAGCTTATCCCGTGCCTCGTGGCATAAAAGGCGCATATTGGCCTTCATGGCAGGCCGAAAGCCTCCCACCATCCACAATACCAACTCAATACTTCACACACGTCTTTTACGCTTTTCTTCTAGTCGACCCCACCAGCTTCCAGCTTTTGATCACACAAACCGACGAACAATTGATGGGTGTTTTCACCTCCACACTCCATTCAGCCAGCCCTTACGCGGCTAAGGCCATTCTGTCCATCGGTGGAGCAGGGGCGCCCCCTGCCGTTTTCCCCAACATGGTCAAAAATTCAGATAATCGGGCTGCATTCATCCACTCCGCTATCGACACAGCACGAAAATACGGATTTGACGGTCTTGATCTCGACTGGGAGTTCCCCACTAATCCCGAGGATATGTCTAACCTTGCTTTGTTATATGAAGAATGGCGTGCCGCTATTAACCATGACTCTATTACCTCAGGCAAGTATAGTCCATAGTTCAAACTCCAAAGTCAAGGTTCCAACTAAAGGTGTAAAATGGGCCATAACCGGCCGACCCGTTATGGCCCATTGAGCTTAGGGGGCCAGGCCGGCCCATTCCCTGTTATGAGATAGGCCGGCCTGGCCGTGGCCGGTTAAGGCCGGCTGGCCTTAAGGGACCGGCCTGTCCGGCCTTCAGGCCTTCCAAAGCCTGCTTGACACCTTTAGTTCCAACCCAATTAAACTATTTATTTCTCGAACATTTTATAATATCACTTATACCGCGACTTTGAAACATATACACAGGCAAGACAAGACTGCTTTTGTCATCTGCTGTGTATTTCGCATCAGACTTTTTCCTACCTGGATACGTCCCACGGACCTATCCAGCCGACGCTATAAGCCGTTTCGTGGATTTTGTGAGCCCAATGTGCTTCGACTATCACGGTGGGTGGGACCCAACCGCCACAGGGTCCCACGCCTTGCTCTACGATAAGACTAGTAACGTTAGCACGAGTTATGGGATCTCGACATGGAAAGACGAAAACGTTCCATCGAATAAAATAGTTATGGGAATGCCTGTATATGGGAGAACCTGGCAGTTGAAGGATCCAAACCAGCATGGAATAGGGTCCCCTGCTGTGGGAATGGGCCCCGGTGGAGGGGTGATGATTTATTCAGCTGTGTTGGAGTTTAACTCGGACAATAACGCAACTGTAGTTTTCGATGATGAAACCGTGTCCACGTACTCGTACGCGGGAACGAATTGGATTGGATACGATGACGTTACTTCGATTCAGCAGAAGATTAAGTTTTCTAAGGCTCAGGGACTTGGAGGTTATTTTTTCTGGGCACTTGGTTTTGACAGCAATTGGGATCTTGCTAGAGCAGGTATATATATATATATTATTGTTACTGCCAAATAAATAAGATCAATGAAAAAAAAAAAGATATCATAGTTTAGTCCTTTTTTCAATTATTACTATTTTTATTATTTAAAACTGTATTTTACCCCTTAAACTATACAAAATGTATAAAATACCTCTTACACAGATATCATTGTCACTTATCCTCAGAAAAAATGAGAAGAAAATAGAGAATGGTTTATGAACGTCCCGGTTTAACCTATATGTTCCTTTTAATTTTTAAATTATTTTTTAGGGGAGCAAAATTGAAATAATATTTGTTTAAAAGGTTGTTTAATATGGAGGGGCAAAAACAATTTATAATAACAAAAATAAAGTTTGCAACTAATTTTATTATAAAAAATGACTAATATTGCAACTAATATGAAATATTGTGACGTTTTCTAAAATTCTATAAAATTTGAGACTATAACTAGAATCGTGATATTTTATAAGACTACAATTTAGATTTTTCCTAAAATAAATAAATGAAAGCTCATAGGACTTAGCGCATAATATGATGATAAAACTATGTTATGATAATTGACGTCGTTGCTCTAAAATACTCAATGTTAGAATTTAGGCGATAATGGGATATGCAAGTGCGACATAGTGTTTCTCCACATGATTGAAATTGTATCTGAAACTTTGTTTTATGATTTTGCAGCTTCAATAGCATGGGACAGTGCAAATTGAAGAATCGGCAACATAAGAGAGACTTCTACATATGTTAAATATTTATATATATATATAATATATATGTATATATGTTATATATACGATTTCTGTTTTGCTGAAGTAAGGAAAACTAATTCTAGGCTGTGATTGTTTCTAGTAGATCTCTTGACAGATTCATAAAGCATAACAATGAGCCTTGTATAAGTGCATGATTATTTTCTGAGTATGATATTCTTACTACAATGAAAAATATATTATTAATGGCAAACTTTTAAAGTGAAAATTTTAAAATTATCACTAGATATATATCATGATACAATTTTTGCTTAGTGTCTCCAAAGTAATTACTATTGATATTTAGTGGCACGTGTGCGACATAAATGAGTGACAAATGTTGTCATTATAGGTGTCACTAATTATTAATAGACAACAAATTTTGTGTCATTAAAATTTATAATTAGCAATAACTTTTATATTGTCACTTTGCATTTTGTCAGTAATATCTTTTTCTTTTTGTAGAATTATATGTTAAATAATATATATAAAACCACATAATGATTGTATTATTAATAAATAATATAAATAGAGATTACAAAGAAATTAATGTAATTGTAAAGTACTTACAATTAAAAAAATAAGATAAATCTAAATAACTACAAGATACTGAAAGATATAGTATAATCTAAACAAATATATTTTAATCTAATATTCTCTCAAAAACAGGAAATTCTTGAACATTGAGACTGGATTGAAAGTCCAAAAAAATTCGGAACGGATTTCTTTGGTGTAGACAACATTTGAAGAAAACAAATTCTTTTAAAAATTTCGGTGTTAATTGGGAAAGATGGAAATTGGATGGGGCTCTCTTAATAAACAGGAATCTAGTAGAGCTATTATGTAAAAATAGAAGAGATGTGTTTAAAATAGCTATATAAAAAAAAGAAAATTAAAAGATGACAAAAATTAAAGATGTATGTTGGTTGTTGTGAGTAGAAATCAAGAAAAGGAGAGAGAGGAGGAGAAATAAACGAAGAGAGAAAAAGAAAAAAGGAAAAAGAAAGAAGAGAGAGAAAGAAAAGAGGAAAAGAAGAAAGGGGCACTGATAATATCGTCCGAGAGAGATGTCCTGAGAGGCGGTGTCGAGAGAGATATCCTGAGAGGCGGCGTCGATGCAGTGGCGGTGATACAAGTAGTATAAAATGGGAGATTTCCCCGCTAAACTTCAGAGAACCGAATGAGAGAATCGGATCCGGAGAAGTTCAACACACTAACAATCACACTCAGAACTTAAGAAGAAGAAAGATAACTTGGCACATAAAACTTGCTTGCCATTTTCTATGAATCAATTTCAATATATACAGAATGCATAGCCTGAAGAAGGGGAAAGATACCCCCTGCTCCGCATGTTCCCTAACGGTTTCGGGGCAAAAAGGGAAATATAAAAAAGAGAGAAACAGAAAGTAAAAGATAGCAGTTAAAATGGAAAAGTGCAGTTAACTTTCTAAATTTGTCTTAAACCCTAATCTAACCCTAATTCATAATTAATATCAATCTTTGAGCTGTCCTGGTCTTTTGCTGCCACGTGTCGTTGTGTCGTTCGTCCTTCGAATAAGTAAGTCGTGTTTCTACTTATGAAGTTGATGTTTGTTTTGTTTGTTGTTGCTTTTTCTGGTGGATTAGATTTATGCCTATATCAAATACCCCCTCTTTAAACAATCCTTGTCCTCAAAGATTGAAAGAGGGGAACTGCTGCCTGAAGAAACTCCCAAGTGTTGTCCTCGATTGGTGCGTTAAACCATTTAATCAAGCTTGTGAAACTGCATGGTGTCCTTGGCGTACAATGCGACGATCCAATACCTGTTCAGGAGACAATAAAACGTGTCCGTGTGAAGTGTGATTTATGGGGAGAGATGTTTGGCAAGTTAATGGACCAAGCTTCTTCTTAAGTTGTGAGATATGAAACGAAGAGTGTATTTTGCTATCTTTCGGAAGATTGTGTTTGTATGCGATGTTGCCAACCTTCTGAAGAACCTGAAATGGACCAAAGTAACGAGGGGAGAGCTTTTGATTTGTGTGTTTCTTCAAGGATGTCTGTCGGTATGGTTGAAGCTTCACAAATACCCAATCACCAATGTTCAGTTGCCGTTCAGTACGGGATTTATCAGCTTGGGTTTTCATTCGGTTCTGAGCAAGGGCTAAATGAAGTTTGATTAGACGAAGCGTGGATTCACGCTGCTGCAGACTTCTATCAACGGTTTCAACTCGGGAAAGCATAGGTGTGTAGTGAATGTATTTAGGTGGTTCTGCCCATAGACCACCTCATAAGGTGTAATGTGGATCGAAGAGTGATACGAGGTGTTATACCACCACTCCGCTAAAGCCAACCATTGGACCCAATCCTTGGGTCGATCACTTGTCATGCAACATAAGTACCCTTCGATAATTCGATTCACTACCTCGGTTTGGCCATCAGTTTGTGGGTGATAAGCGGTTGACATGTGGAGTTTGACCTTTTTTTGCAATTTAAACAACTCTTGCCAAAAGTTGCTAAGAAAAATTTAGTCGCGGTCACTAACGATGGTCTGTGAAAATCCGTGGAGTTTATAAATATTATCTATGAAAGCTTGAGCAACAGTCATAGCCGTATAGCAGTGTTGGAGAGCGATGAAATGACCGTAATTCTGAGGCGGTCGACGACTACAAGAATGGAATCCTTGCCGTTCGACGGGGGTAAACCATTAATGAATTCCATCGAAATATCTTGCCAAATTCTGTCGGGAATAGGGAGTGGTTGTAGGAGTCCCGGAGAGGCTACATTTTCTCCTTTGTTTCGTTGGCAAATATCACATTCCTGTATGAATGTGTGTACGTTTTGCTTCATTCCCGTCCAATATAATGTGTTCTTGATGCGCTTGGGGGTATTGTGAACGCCGGAATGTCCACCTTTTGGACTGCTGTGATATCGGCACAACAACTCACGTTTTAGGGCAGAATCGTTAGCCACCACTATCTTATTCTTTCGTGTTAGTATTCCGTCTTTCCACTGATAGTTGGGTTTAGCAAGAGGGTTATTGCTAAGTTTTTGAATTAAAGCTTTGAGTTTCTCGTCATGTTCCCAACCATCTCTTATTTTTTGTAACCAAGGGTGAGTGAGAATAGTTAAAGCTGTTAAGCAACCCCCGGTTGTCATAGCCTTGTCAGAAGGAATTCGAGAAAGAGCATCTGCAACAATGTTATCACTGCCTTTCTTGTAGACAATGGTGTAATTATACCCAGTTAGTTTTGCCAGCCATTTCTGCTGACAAGGTGTTGAAATTCTTTGTTCCAACAAGTATTTGAGGCTCTGGTGATCTGTTTTAATAGTAAAATGTCGCCCAATTAGATATGCTCTCCAACGTTGAACCGCGGCTACGATGGCTAATGTTTCCCTCTCATAGACAATGCAGCGTTCTTTGGACCTAACCACTTACTCATAAATGCAATGGGTTTTCCATGTTGCTGCAGCACGGCCCCAATACCTAATCCCGAGGCGTTCGTCTCAATAATGAATTCGTACGTGAAATTAGGAAGGGCTAATACCGGTGCTTTGCACATGGACTCCTTGAGTTGTGTGAATGCATAAGATGCAGTATCATTCCACTTAAATTTATCCCGCTTCAACAGGTCCGTTAGAGGTCGTGCGATCTTACCATAATCTTGATGAATCGTCTACAGTAGCCCGTTAAACCCAAAAACCCTCGTAATTCCCTCAATAGTTTTGGCTATGGCCAAACCTTCATAGCTTGGATCTTTTGTGGGTCCGCCGCAACTCCATCCTTGGTTATAATATGTCCAAGGTATTCCACCGAGTTTCTGTTAAAACTGCATTTACTTCTCTTGACATACAATTGATTAGTGCGAAGGAGTTGCAATGTTGTGCGTAAATGTGAGAGGTGACTATCCCAAGTGTTACTATATATTAAGATATCATCAAAAAACACAAGGATAAACTTCTGCAAAAATTATTGAAATACCTTATTCATCAAGCTTTGAAATGTCTAAGGGGCATTTGTTAATCCAAACGGCATTATCAAAAATTCGTAATGGCCTTGGTGAGTTCGGAATGCGGTTTTGTGGATATCGTCTGTCTTCATCAGAATTTGATGATACCCCGATCTGAGGTTGAACTTAGTAAAAACCGTGGCTCTATGAAGTTCGTCGAGTAACTCCTCAATCAAAGGAATAGGAAACTTATCCTTAATTGTATGTTTGTTGAGTTCCTTGTAATCTATGCATAACCTCCAGCTTCCGTCATTTTTCTTTCCGTCCTTTTTCTTGACCAATACCACAGGTGATGAGAATGAACTATTGCTATCCCGGATGATCCCTCCATCTAACATCTCTTGAATAATCCTTTTGATTTCATTTTTCTGGATTGATGGATAACGATATGGCTTCACATTAATGGCATTTGTTCCTTCCTTAAGAGTAATAGAATGATCATGTAATCGCGATGGTGGGAGGGAGTTTGGTTCCTTAAAAACATCCGAGAAGTCAGAGAGGAGTGATATTAATTCAGGGCTGTCTGTGTATTTATCTTCCTGCTGTTCTCTAGCCTGATTGTTATCATATGGTTCGGGTTTTTGGTGAATAAACCCGACATGCATCAGTGAAAGTTGGGCAGATTGTTGAAGAGTTTTGTGCATTTGCTAAGCATTTATGGTTTCAACGGTTGGAGATTGTTTACCCCTCAAGATACCTTCCTTCCATCTATTGTGAAATTCATTTTAAGCTCATTAAAATTCCAATTGATGTTCCCTAATGTGATAAGCCATTAACTCCCAATACTACCTCACATCCTCCCAATGTCAGAATCATTGCCTCCGTAGTGAAGGGAATTCCTTGCATTAGCCACGTAAATTCCTTGCAAATATGTGAACTGTAAATTTTGCTACCATCAGCCACGGCTACCGAAAATGGCTTGGTACTCTCTAACTTACACCCCAACCGCTTCGCAGCCTTCAAGTCGAGAAAATTATGGGTACTGCCAGTGTCTATAAGTATGTGTACTGGGTATCCATTGGAAGCTCCTACAATTCTCATAGTACGAAAGTAATGTACTCCTGTCATCGCATTCATGGAAACGTGATAATTGGCTGTGATTTCTTCCCTCGAGTTACTATCATCATCGTGCACATCCTGACCTACAAGTTCTATTGTTTCCCCATTGTATTCATTTTCGTATCCTTCTGCCATTTCCAATATGTAAAGTTCCTTCCTCTTGCTGCACATATGCCCAGGTACAAATTTCTCATCACACCAAAAACAAAGGTTCTTCGATCTTTTTTCATCTAGTTCTTGAGGGCTCAATCTCCTGGCATGTATTAATGGTTTCTGTGATGGGTAGGGGCTTTTGTTAGGTTTAGGTTGGAAGTGGGATGGTTGTGGGGAGATATTGGTTGAGTAATTTGTCCGGGAAGTATGGTTATTGTATGGTGGTCTGTTTGAGATGGAACGAGGCGGAATGGTTGAGTTTTGTTTGTGGTTTGTGAGGGTATTAGCATGATCCTGGAGTTTTGCTAAGCTAATGGCATCTTGTAAGGTGCGAGGTTTAAACATTCTAACGTGGATGGCAACATCGTTCTTAAGGCCCCCCCTAAAAACCAACTGATAGCATATCTTTCCGGTAACTCTACGCAATTCATCAATTCATCAAAACGATCTAAATATTCTTGGATTGTATTTGTTTATTTCAGATTAACTAACTCAGACATAGGATTTTCAATGGCATCGACTTCGAAAAACTGTTCGCATTTGTAAATCCATCCACGAAGATCATCTTCACAGAATTTCAGAAACTCCACTTGAGCAAACCGTGTTGGTTCTTGGTATGTTTGATGCCATGGGTTGCGTCGATCCATGAATGACTCACCCCCATGTTCGTCTTCCTCGTTTTCACTCTGTCGTGATTTTCCCGAAGGTCCTACTTGGAGTTCTTTCATTGACGAAGCCACTACTGTTATCATACTTCACAGTTCGTCGATAGAATTCCTGGTCTCTTCTGAATTCATCCTCAGTTGATCCTTCAACACATCCATTTCACGTCGCATTTTCGTGCTCCTTGTTCCATCTGCCATTGTAATGGTCCAGCCGCCGTCAATCCGAGTACCGACGGCTCTGATACCACTTGATACGAGTAGTATCAAATGGGAGATTTCCCTGCTAAACTTCAGAGAACCGAATAAGAGAATCGATCCGGACAAGCTCAACACACTAACAATCACACTCAGAACTTAAGAAGAAGAAAGATAACTTGGCACATAAAACTTGCTTGCCATTTTCTATTAATCAATTTCAATATATAAAAAATGCATAGCTTGAAGAAGGGGAAAGATACCCCCTGCTATGCGTGTTCTCTAACGGTTTCGGTGCAAAAAGCGAAATATAAAAAAGAGAGAAACAGAAAGTAAAAGATAGCTTTTAAAATGGAAAACTGCAGTTAACTTTCTAAATTTGTCTTAAACCCTAATCTAACCCTAATTCGTAATTAATATCAATCTTTGAGCTGTCCTGGTCTTTTGATGCCACGTATCGTTGTGTCGTTCGTCCTTCGAATAAGTAAGTCGCGTTTCCACTTATAAAGTTGCTGTTTGTTTTGTTTGTTATTGCTTTTCTGGTGGATTAGATTTATGCCTGCATCAGGCGGCGGCGCAGCGATAGAATTTTTATGATTACTATTATTATTATTATTATTATTATTATTATTATTATTATTATTATTTTATAGAAGATGAGGAATTGAGAGAGAAGATGCTATCAGAACTAACACAGAGGGGGCGGCTACATCACAAAAGGAGAGGACAAGAAATTTCAACGGCAGTGACAACACCGAAAATAGTAGATAGTGGTGGAGTTGCAGTGGTGAGGCCAAGAGAGAGGTGGCAAAACTCAAATTAATATATATTAGAAAAGGTTTAAAGGTGCGTCAGGCGGGGTAAATGACGGCAACAGAAGTGAAAGATCGAGAGACCAAGGCTTCAAGTCATGGCTCTGATACCATGTTGAATAGTATAAAACCCCGTAATGATCGTATTATTGATAATGAATATAAATAGAGATCACAAAGAAATCTAATATAATCCTCAACCAAACATTTATAATTTGAAAAAAAAATCAAGACCACCGTTGTATAACCATTCATCAACTGATGCTGCTCCCTAGATTGGGTAAATGTGCAAACCACTAGCCGCAGATAACCTACCTCCAATCAAGAAAAATAAGATAAATCTAAATAACTAGAAAGATATAACATAATCTAAACTAATATATTTATTTATTAAAATTATGCACAAGGAATATCTATCGGAATATGTGTATAAAAAAAATATCTACCTCATATTCAGTTGGTGCACACATCCTCTTTCTAATTACCCGACATAAAACCCATAAAATTTTAAGCCGTATAATTTAGACTAGTCAATGTCTATATCTATTCTAAAAGTATTAATAATTTACATGATTTACAATTTTTTTTTTAGGATAAAATAAATTTGTAATAATAAATTCATATTATGCATAAATCAATTCTAAAAGTACTAATGATTTATATGATTTACATTTTTTTGTTGAGACTAAAATAACCTTGTAATAATAAATTCATATTATCCATAAATTTTAAAAGAATACATTAAAATGAATATACATGGACTCAGTAATACTAATCAAGCTTGTTCAATGTATATTAATATGAATGTTTCACAAGAATATGAATAGGTCAATTCACATATATCATTATATTATGTTATTATGATATTACATTTATTATTTTATCTATGAAATGATTTACATTTTTTAATATAAGATGACTAAAATAACCCTGAATAAAATAGTTATTAGTTTTATTATTGTTATCAAATAAATGTGCACACATGAACTTAAAATAGTTATTGATTTTTATTATTATTATCAAATAAATGTGCATATAAATAATAATAATGGAATGTGTATGAACTTGAAATCAATACGTAAAAATATGTTCAATATATATTTTAAATACATTTAATAAGAATATAATAGTCACTATTTCATTATTATATATACATTAGCAGTTTTTAGCTTTTGGGGACTAAAATAACCCTATCAAGCATTAAAAAAAAATAGTTGTTCATTATGTATGCCGTTATAATAAATGAATTACTGTGTCTTTTTATACACTTATATGTTCAAAGACTGTACATGAGCAGGACTTAAACAACTGCAATTAGTTCAATGCATGTTATTTGAAGTTAGTAGTATAAATAGATGGTAAATGAAAATTATGAAAAATATTAGGAGAAGAAATCCTAAGAACAATATAGAAGCCAGAGAAATGAGAATAGTGTTTATACATTCATATTTATGCATATAACAAACCACCACCCAAAATAAAGAATCTATTTTTTTTACAATGAAGTTTATGCATCCATCTATTATTTTGATGTATATCTCCGTTAAAAAATAGGTTTACAATGCCTATGGTCGGATAAATCTTACAAAATAGAGTGATTGGTAAAGGCAGCTATTTATCGTGATCAAATAAGAAATGCAGTAAACTTAGTCGACAGTGATGGACAAATAATTTTTGTCCATACTATTATTTTAAATAAACCCATAATTGACTAGCTTTATCAATCACATTTTCTACATGGTGATGATTCATTTAGACATTCTTTCTATAACATAAAGTAAATTAAAATTGTCACGCAATAAATATATTAAAGATATCTGGTACTTAATTAACAACAATAATTGGCACTATGAGGAGAGGTGTTCAGTTAATTTCAATGGAAAAATATACACTTTAGAAAAGAAAAAAAAAAACTGTTAGAAACTTGATTTGAAAAAAACATTACACGACGAGCTAGTTTGATAATTTTTTTTTGAACTCTTTTTTTTTTTTTTTTATTAATATAATAATATTAATCACAAGAACTGATCAGAGAATATTAACAAGAGTATATAGAATTAACGAATAGGGAATATGGAGGAAGAAAATGACAAGAAGAAATGTTATAATTTGCTTCTTGGAATAGGATGAGAAATGTTGAATAATAAAAAGAATTTAATTAGATGGGAATAAAAATGGTGTAGAAAAAAGACAAGAAGGCTCACAACAAAAATTTTAGTCGTACGGACTAGGCATCCCATTTATAATATATACTATCACTCATTTCCATCAATAATTGAATTATATATGTATTTTTTTCAAGTTTCAAGAGTTGTTTTTGTATGTTAGTTACAACATGCATAAAAAAATATCAAATAAAATGGTTTAGGAGATTGTTAAAATATATTATTTACTTGTGAAATATTCTTCTTGTTATTCTTTAATAGCATGTAATATTCCTAGCATTTGGATGTTGGAAATCAAAGATCTAACTCCTATGCTTGTCATTATGTGGGAGTTGATAGTTAATCTCGTTTGTGAAAATTAAATTTCCTTTGTCCAGAATTAAATGCTTATACATTTAATATATTAATTATTATTATTAAATCATAAAATATATTAAAAATGCAAAAGATAAGGAAATTATAGAAATCGATAAGGCACAAATGTATAATACGTAACAAACAATTATTCATTTTCATTAAAAAGTTCCCTAAATCATATACGTGTCTGCATTTGTGGTTTGGAATGGGATATTCAATAGGGATTAGGCATAATTAATCCAATTTGGAGATCATTAACAACATTAACCTTTTTTTAACAGAAAAACATTTACCGTTTCCTGTTTTTCTTCATAATAGAGGTTTCACAGTTTATTTACTAATACCTTTTTCCCCACTTTGGTGATAAAGCAAAAAACATAAAAAGAAAAAGGAAAGAGCTGACAAAATGTACTCAAACTCCCATCATTCATGTTTCCTCTCTCTCTCTCTCACTCTCCTTTCTTCATTCCCCTAGCTACTTAATCAATCAAGTGTAGTATAGACCCTTATAAGATTCAAATTCAAAAGCCTCTTCCAGAACTCCCAATAGAAAGAAAAGTGAAAGTTAAAGATAAACAAAGGAAGATTTCATATCTATAAATCAAGGAGTCGACGGAATGAGGCCTCCTCTTAACACCATGGCTGCACATTCACAGCTAACACCATTGTTAAGTGCTTGGAATCATAGCCAAGAGCTTCTCTTGTAGATCTCTCTCTCTCTCTCTCTCTCTCTCTCTCCCTCTCTCTCCCTCTCTCTCTCCCTCTCTCTCCCTCTCTCTCTCTCTCTCTCCCTCTCTCTCTCTCTCTCCCTCTCTCTCTCTCCCCCCCTCTCTCTCCAAGCAATGGGGCTTTGTTCTTATGCAGTATCCTTGATACTTATTTGCAGTATATATTTGAGAAGAGTTATCATTTTTAGATATTTATTATATCTTACCATGCTTATTCTTATCATTTTGGTCATATATATATATATTTAAGGTGATTTTACCTTCATGACTTTGTTGTGTAGAGAAGGGTTTGTTGGTGAAGAGGATATTCATGAGGCCAAAAAGTTGGAGAATTTGGAACAACAGTTGATTCTGAATCAGACTTCAAACACTACTTGTATTGTACAATTCCAGGGAACTAATAATTGTTGGTCTCATCCCATGATGTCTCATTCATCTCCAAAATCATGTGTTACCAATAACATGTTCGATTTTTCCCATAAATCTGAGGTATATATATGATCTTTGCCAACTAGGGCTAATTTGTTTAAAAACAACAAATATATAGTCAAGTATAGAATAGTTTTCACAGCTTTCATGCCACTTTTTTTCACTCTAATTTAGAAAGTATTAAATTAAATAATATATTAAACCCATAAAAAAGTTGATTAAAGAAATTAGGGATATGAAGAAAAAGTGTTACATAAAATGTGCTATAAGCATTGCTTTTTTAGGTCTATTAATGATATATATGGGCTTGAGGCAGCTAATTTCTTCATGCCTGAAAACATGACATGATTAATTTGATCACAACAACACGTATTTGATATATTAGTTTATTATTGCAAATTATAGATCCAGAAAAAGATTTTACTCTAATGAATATGAAAAATTATTAATCATGGTTAATTTTTTTATTTTTAAAAGTGCAACAGTGACTCGACAGGTGGGGCAGCCAAGAAAGCTAGAGTTCAACCTTCTTCAGCCCAGTCTACCTTCAAGGTAATTAATTTTAATCCTTCTAGTTATCATTTTAACTATTATCTTATGATTTTAGAAATAATATGTAATCAGGTCAGTAAAGAAAAATTGGGTGCCCTCCACCAAATAGTTTCCCCATTTGGCAAGGTAAATCAACAAATGAGTTTATTCCAAATTCATAAATATTCTTTATATTAGAAGATATACTGTATTACATTAAAGATTGCGTGAAATTTATATATTTCTTAAAACGAATAAAACTCAGTGAATTATTGACAGAAAGGATTTCGTGCGGAATTTAATGAAATACGATTTGTTTTGCCTTTTTTTAATTGAATAAAGTATTTAACAATTTTGAACTAACATATACACTGTTCCATAGTAAAACCTAAACAGACTCTAACATAGTAATTTACTAAAGAAATATTTTTTTAAAAAGTTAGGTCTTGCTTACTTTATTTCTTTATTTTAGTTTAAATTTTACATCTATAATTTGTTTTGCAGACTGACACAGCTTCTGTCTTGTTAGAAGCTATTGGATACATTAGATTCCTTCAGAGTCAAATTGAGGTGGAATTTATGTATATATATATATATATATATATATACACATAGGGGTGTGCATGGATAGACTAACCGACCAAACCGAACCGAAACCGACTAAATCGGTTCAAACCGTAACCGAACCGAAATCATTCCGGTTCGGTTTCAGTTAACCATTTTCAAAAAAATCGGTTTCGATTACGGTTCGGTTATTTGGGGCCGGTTAGTCTAACCGAACCGTAACCGATATATTTGGGCCATAATATAATATTTCATAATATATGGGGTCAGTTTGAAATATATAATAACTTAACTCATATTAACCCTAATTTTTATATTTCAAGTCGTAACTTATAATCTTTTTGTATTTTAAGTTGTAATGATTTTTGTGTATTCAATAGGTCAAATAGCCCAAAATTCAAATTAATTCTCGGAAAAAAAAAAATTGCCCGGAATTCGGTTAATCGGTCGGTTAACCGAAAATAACCGAACCCATTCGGTTATAACCGTAACCGAACCGTTCTCAAATCGGTTCGATTATGTTTACGATTTTCTCCAAACCGAATTTTCGGTTAACCGAACATTCGATTCGATTCTGTTATAACCGTTTGAACGCCCCTATATACACATTATTTATTAATTTATTTATTGCTTAAGTTTCAGTGATGAGTATTGTTTGGTTCTAAACATTCTTCCTTCAATAACACAGGCCCTAAGTCTACCGTACTTGGGCACTGCATCACGAAACATGCTGAACCAACACCATGTAAGAAACCCTACATAAACACTTTCTCTCTTTAATTTTTATTTCATTTCATTTTACACCCTTACTCCAAATGAATGTATTTATATAGAAAATGTGATACAACGCTTTTTTTTATCATCTCTTGGATTAAAAAGTATGAATGTAATAAATCTATTAAAATTAATTAATTGTAGGTGATATCTTACCAAAACTAGATTAAATAAAAAAATCCATGCTATATAGTATTAATTTATTTTGTATTGCATTAAATCTCTCTCTTGTATTATCAAGTTAAAAGAGAATATTAGCAATGATATATTGTGCTAATGACAAAATAATATCAAATTATATATATTCAAGCCACAAGAATTTCTTTAAATTATGAACTGAGTATATGCTTTATCTGCTAACAATTTAATTATATTAATGTGACAACAAAGGTTAAATTTACGTTGTCACTACTATTCTAAATTATTGATCAGAAGAGACCTTAAATCCTTTACAGGTTAATGGCGAGAAGAATTGTTTCTTCCCAGAGGATCCTGGGCAGGTATGCCTTGTTGGATCCATTCAAATTAAAGTTTAAATATTTATTATTTCTCCCTTTCTCCTGAAATTAACTACTCCAGAAAGCACCAGTTTTCCAGCATATATTCCAGATTTTTACTTACTAATAAAATGCAGGTGCATTCGCACGTGAAAATTAGTTTTATAATTTTAAATGATTAAAAATATTAAAAAATAATATAAATAGTTTTATAATTTTAAATGATTAAAAATATTAAAAAATAATATAAAACCAATAAACAGTTTATTTATTCAAATATTGCCAATCGTTTTAAGTAAAAAGTTTAATATTTAATTTGATCACTAAAGTCTATGTCAATATATATGTCTTTTAGATTTATATCATATTAAATAAATAATGAACATGTACATTTGACTTAAATGACTTTCGGAATTGGGTTCTCCATTCCACCAACTTAATTATATTGTATGGATACAAGGTTTTGAATAGAATGAAAATACTACAAAAGAAAATAATCCTAGTAAAATATATATAGTACAATAATAAATTTATAATTGAGATAGTTAAGTGTCATCTTTGTTATGTCAATTCACATATTGAAATTTTAGAAGATGGATAGGCAGAAAGCTCTTCATATCCCCACTAACTATTATGATTATATAATTTATAATTTATTAATACCATGCAAAGAATTTCTTTACAAAGCTCTTAATATCCTCCATTCTTTTTGTAGATATGAAAAATTATTTTAAGTAAATATGGTTATATTTTTCAGTGGAATATTAGTAACCATAAGATTCAAACTATTAACCATATTGATTAAATTTTATTGAATGATAATAATGATAGTATAAATTGATAATAACATATATATTAGTAAAGTGAATGGTAGTCTATATTAATGGTAACATTTAATTGTAAAGTTAATAAGCAAGAGTAATATTGTCTTAGATTTGTTGTTATAAAGCGTTTGACATTCTTTATTCATTTTAATTAGTTGAAGTGTAAGTTTTTCGATAACGTTTTTATTAAGTTAGAATTGATTTTAAGCCTTGAAACAAAGTGCTAATATATAAATATATATTATTGTAGGTATAAATGGTTATATTTCTTAGTGTAATATATAATATATACTCAACAACCAATTGATGATTTTTCAGCTTTACTTTAAAAAAAATGGATGGATGTACATAAGATTCAAACTATTAATCATAATGATTAATCGAAATGAATGATAATAATGGTAGTATAAATTAATAGTAACATATATATTAGTAAAGTGAATGATAGTATAGATTAATAGTAACATTTATTTGTGATCTCTCTAGCTTCCAGTCTATATAAAACGTAGTAATTGTCCTAGAATTTGTTGTTATAAAGCTGTTCACATCCTCCATTCATTTTAATTAGTCGAAGTTCAAGTTTTTCGAATTCAATTTTTTAAGTTAGAATTCATCTTAGGACTTAGGCTTTGAAACAAAGTGCTAATAGTTAAATATATTATTGAGAAAATGTCAAAAATCATACCATAGGATAGGCCCAATCTAGTTTTGATACCACGCTTTAGACCTGTAACACATTGGGTACCAAAAGACTTGTTTTTTAACACATTTGATACTCCCGTTAGTTGACTAACGGTCAACGTCACGTGCATGCCACGTGGCCGTTAGGAAATCCATTTTCCCCCATATTAATCAACAACAATTAACATCAATTAACCCTAAACCCTAAACATCAAAACAATCACATAATAATCCCTTCTAATCCCCCAATTAACACCAACATTTCCCCTCCAAGTGTCCCCATTTTTGACAGCAACAAAACCCACAAAAAAATGGCTATAAAGTACAGAGAATGCTTGAAAAAACATGCAGCCTCAATGAGCGGCACCACCACAGACGTCTGCGGCGAGTTCATGCCCAACGGCGAAGAGGGCACCATAGAAGCCCTCACGTGCTCCGCCTGCAATTGCCATAGAAATTTCCACAGAAAAGAAATCGAGGGCAATAGCCATGATCATCATCATCAAAGGTTCATCATGGTTAGATCATTTCACAACAAGGGTTTTCACCATCATCATCATCATCATCATCGTCATCCATTGTTTTTTGAAAATGGATTTGGGGGAAAATGAATTTCCTAACGGCCACGTGACATGCACGTGACGTTGACCGTTAGTCAACTAACAGGAGTATCAAATGTGTTAAAAAACAAGTCTTTTGGTACCCAATGTGTTACAGGTCTAAAGAGTGGTATCAAAACTGGATTGGGCCTATCCTATGGTATGATTTTTGACATTTTCTCTATATTATTATAGGTATAAATTGTTATATTTGTTAGTATTATAATAATATATACTCAACAACTAATTGATCATTTTCCAGCTTCACTTTTAGAAAACTGACGGATGTAAAATAGAATTTAAGCTACTAATAATTATGATTAAATGTAAATGAATGATAGAAATGATAGTATAAATTAATAGTAATATATATATAAGTGAAATGAATGATAGTGATTATAGTATAAATAGACAAATAGTAATTACATACATTAGTAAAGTTAATAAGCAATGGTAACATTGTCTTTTCACAACGGGAAGAAACATCTTCCAATATCCATAATTTTATAATATTACTAGCAAGATGTACGTGTGTTGCACATGAACACTGTAATTTTTTGTGCTATGTTCCGATTTTAGGAAAAAAATACAAATAAAATATGTTTCTTTCATAAAGTAATGAATTTTGGTTTTTATTTTATACACATTTTTTTTACTCACTAAAATATTGATCAAATTATAATGGGATAAATGCAAATAACCCCCACGTGAAATATTATATTGACTGAAAACCCCCTGTGAAAAAAATATAGGCTAAAAAACCCCTATGAAATTTTTAAACTGCATGAAACCCCCTGTGAAAAAATATAACATAAAACCCCTTGTGAAATTTTCAAATTGCATGAAACCCAATGTGAAAAAAAAACTTTTTTCGATAAGAAACTACTCAACACATAGCATTCACCAAATTCCTTAATGCACCTCATTTCGATAGACTAAAATCAATTATTCAAAACTATTGCCTACCAGGTTGTCAATGGTTTTCGGATGACACAAGAAAAACTCAAATATTTTATGAATTTATTTTAGTCGATTCAAAATCGATTAAACTTATTCATAATATGGATCTGAAAGATCTTTCGAAAATGTCTTTTCAAAATGTATCATAAAAAGAATTTTTAATTGACAAACACTTTTGTTGAACAACTTGGACGGAACAATATTTTGTATCAAATTGTTCCCACCATTTGACTTTAAATTCCCTCACTATTGATAATGGGCAACAGCTTAAACTGTAGGGACATGAGCTTGAACTGTTTGTGAGTAGGAACTGGGGATGAGGGCTTGAAATTGGTTGAAAATAGGAACATTTGAATAATCGTCTGCACTTTGAATTTTTTGAATCTATCCATTCTTTTGCTTACTTATTATTTCCTGAAGTTTGAAGAAATTTTCGAGTAAGAAAATCTAGTAATAAACTGTTTTCTCCTTTAATGTATTCAATGTCGAAATTGAACACAGAAAGTATGGCATGCCAACTGGCAAAAATTTGTTTCGAAACAATATTTTTAACATAGATTTGCAAATTTCTTTGGAGACTTACAATCAATTGTGGGAAGAATTTCTTATTGAAAATATCATCTTAAAATTTTGAACTACAAAGAACAATGGAAATAATTTCCTTTTTGATAGTTGAATAATTTTTTTGAGGTCCAAGCCAAATATTTGAATGAAATCGAACAAGTTGTTCATGAAATGCATGCGATGATGATGATGATGGAATTCTTTGTAAAGTCCAAATCTCATCGAAAATTCTATGACACACCAGGCCCAACACACTCGATATAGCATACATTATAGATTTGGGGTGGGTGGGTTTGTGTGGGGTGGGGGTGGGTTTCGCCACACCACACCACAAATTTGAGGTGTTTAAATGAATATCGAGTAAGGCGAGTATATATTCCAAATTATTATTTAGATTGTTAAGAGACCGTCGTTAAGTAAATACAGAAAAGATGCTAATTATAATACTCCCTAACAAAAAACGACCAATCAAAATGAAAATGAGAGAAAACACTAAATATATGGACTCAAGTATTTATATAGGTGAAGATCATCCCGAAACTCAGAATTCTAAAAGTCACAAAAAATCACCAGTAATTTAACAAAACGAACTTCTCAACCTTGAGAAATGGCCTGACAAAGCCTCCCCCAGTGAACTGCTCCAACTGAATATATCAACCAAATAAATACATCAAACACATATTATAATAAAATTTTAAGACGTATAAAAAGTACATAACTTACATTTCTGCTAAAGTTCATAATGTAAAGTTCTATAATCTAAAATATTTATATGTTTGTCAAAAATTATATTTTGCTATAGTTTTGCTTAAATATATTTCTTTATAATTTCGGCCATTCATTAAAGTAGACACGAGAAAATTAGCGAATTACAAATATCGTATATAGTCACAATGCTACAATGCGTTGATATTAAATTTATTCAAATCAATTAAGTAACCATAAATCTAACCACAATAAATAAAAATTTAAATCACTTTTCAAATATTCAACAAACTAATTTAACATAAGAATCATCGAGTTTTTCATCTCTGAAAATTCTATTATGCATGCTCTAACCCTAAATTCTTCTTCTTTTTATACCATAGCTTTTTGCAATATTAAGATCCCTCTTTAATTAGCCTTCTCAACTTCTATGCCAGACCCTCACAAAAAACAACCTTGCATTCACTGGTTGATCAGCAATGAAGGCCAAAACAATGCCCATATTGAAATGTCTATATATATAATCAAACCCCTTCCTCCGGAAAAATTTATAGAGTTAGTTCTATATATTGTCTATTTTTCACAATTTAAGAACCAAATTCATCAAGAATTTAAGAAGTACTAAAAAATGGCATGTATCAGTTATTAATTAGCGATCTATTGAAAATTTAGCTTTTATGTAAAAAAAACAAACGTATGCACGTGAGGACCAAGCATGGTAAAATAGTAAAAAAAAAAAAATTGTTGAAGGCAACTGAACTAAATTTGTTTGAGACAAATGGAAATATTATGAAATTTGCAACAATCTTTTTTGTATCTCGATGACAATTCATGGAATTTGCAAATTTATAGATAAAAAGAATATATGTGATTTAATCTATTCATATTCTTAGAATTGTGTAAATGTAAAGTGAACACTCTTTGTTAGTATTAATTCAAGTTCATGTACATTTATTTGATAACAAAATATCAATTTTAATTACTTTTAAAAAAAATTGAGAATACATAAAATAATAATCATCACAACTGATTCACACTTTTATAATGCATAAAATAATAATAGATAACATAATATACTATACTATAATAATATGTATGTGGCTATTCTTGTGAACCATTTATATTAATATACATTAAATAACATTGTTTAGTATTATTGAGTTTATGGACATTCATTCTTATTTTTATTTATTTTTTTTTTTTTTTTGAAACAGTAAGCGTATTATATTTCATATATCACCAAAACTTTACAAGACTATCAAACTACCCATTCAGCTCTACAAATTTAAACTACCAAATTTACATTTAATAGCTATCCAACTAAGTTCACAAATTTCATATCAATTTATTAATACAAGGTTATTTTTATAATTTTAACCAAAAAAATGTAAATCATGTAAATCATTCATGTTTTATAATAGATATAGAATAGACTAGTATCTCATAAACCATAAATCATGTAAATCATTAATTGAAGATATAAACGATTACAAATCCCTTGACACTCATTTTACCTATTTTTCCCATTATCATAATGGATTTCAAATTGCTGCATTCTAAATTTATTTCAAGCGTGCATGACTAATCAATTTAATTCATTTTTGATGATCTCTTGTAGCTGTTGAATGAAAACTGCATGAAGAGGAAAGGAATATCTGAAATGGTACTAAACATTTGTGATTTTTGTTCCCTAAATTGTGTCTCTTTTATTCACTAGATAAAATGAGATTAATTAATAGATTTAATTTGTATTTAATTAGGTGTCTGATGAAGAATCAAAGGGCTTAAGGAGTAAGGGGCTGTGCTTGGTTCCACTGTCAAGCACACTTCATGTGGGGAGTGAGAATGGAGCTTATTACTGGGCTCCTGCTTTTGGTTCAAAATTTCCATGAATTATATAATGTATTACAAATAAATAATGATGAAATTAATTAAGCTTCATAAAATGATATAACATCATGAGCAGTCAATCTGCTAACTTCCAAGGCTGATTGCTTCTGATGATATGCATTATGTTTGATCAGATTATAACCACATCTTCTGTATATTTATTATTAGCAGCTTGAATTAATGTCATTAAATTTAACTCATGAGTTCATTTATTACATCGAGAACAAATATTACTCTCTATTATGATAGCTCACAACAAGAAAATATAGGGTTTTGGAGACGGAATTTTTGACGCTACTAACTGTTAATAAACGTAGACCTGTCAACGGATGGATAATACCGGAAATTTTTTCTACATGACCCGGTCAAATTTTTTTTTTCATTCCTTTTACACATAATTTATTAATTAAATTCTAATTTAATAAAATTATACCCAATCAAATTATTTTAACTCGAGCACTTGGAAATAAATAACTTCTATTGGTGTTGGGCAATAAGTTTACAATTTTATTCTGATTTACACTTGTATGTGTATTTATCGGTAACTTTACATGTATGGTTATTAACTAAAATCTTGACACAAGTTCATTGCGACAACGCTAAAGTGTTCACAATATATAAAAATTTAGAACAATATAATATCATAACTAAAAAACCTGAATAATTTTTACATAGAAATTATGATATTAATTTAATTACTAATTAAATCAAACTTGGACAAACTTTAGTCGAAACCAATACAAACTCGTATTCTTAGACACCAAACATAAAAAATGTTCGAGTACTCAATTAGTAATAGCATGTGATACAAATTTCAAAGATGTAAAGAAAACTAAAATAAAACTATATACAATTTGGACATCTTCACTAAAATCTCCCAAGTTGTCATCATTCAAATGCCAATTATATATATATCGAGTGGAATACTCCAATGCTTGGTATTTGATCAATAATGACACCTTCATATTGATATATTATTTGTGATGAAAAAAAAAATCATTTATACAATGCGAGAGCACAAAACTAAAATAAAACTATATTCAACTGTATGTAAGTAGTACTAAATCACCATAGCCTTGAATGCTATCTTCTTGAGATTCAACTGATTAAGTAGTACTAAATCTGCGACAATATCAAAATGCAATGAGCAAAAATAAGATAATCACAATTTAGAGATAATAAAAAGAATAGTAAAAAAGAATAATAAAAATCAACTTACTCGTCTCTAATCCAATCATTGGCTACTATAATATTAATATCTAGAAATGATTAATTAAATAGAATATAAAAGAAATTTTATATTGTCAAAATAGTATCAAAATTTACTTTGAACGCACTTCTAATTATTATATCACATCATATATGTGCTTGTGATGTATCATATATTGATCAAAATAAGTGATTTCACATATTTTTTACAATGATAGTCAATTGGATTTATAAACGCAATATTATATAATTAATACAGAAATAGAATCTAAACAATGACGTCAACTGAATGTATATATATATTTGTTTTGTAAATTTTTCTTATATACCATTACGAGGTTAGAAATACACTAACGATATTTTTGAGGTCATAAATACTTTCATTTTTCATAACTATAATCATATGTGAGCGGTAAAATAGCATTTTTAATCTCAGAACTTGAGTCATGTACAAAATTGATACCAATATTATGGATCTCACCACATTACATCCCATGTCTATAACAAAGTGCAGTTTTAGTCTCAAGTCTCGATGGTTGTTGGGTTTTAAGATGGAAATGACTCGTGCTTCTCACGTGCCAAACTAACACACAACTTTAGGCATCTTGCAACTTGTGTCATGTTCAGTTTAATCTGGCTGTATATATCTGACTTTATTTTTTACTTTATTTGTCTGTATATATCTGACTTTATTTTTTAAGGTGTCTCAAGAAAATTAAAGCAATTTAGGGTATTGTCATGTCTTTATTTCTTTTTGAAAGAAATATCGTATTTTCATATATAAAACAATTTGACTGTAAATATTACATAGTTATATCACATAGTTAAAGATAGATAGATATAGGTTTACTAAATATAAATTAAATATAATCTTTTTTAAATTTCAATATTTTAATTAACATTTGAGTGATGTGGCATTTTTGGAGTTTGTACGAAATAAAAGTTCACGATTAAATACAAACCCCATCTGAAATTCTATGAGACATCGGGCCCAACATACTCAAATAGCAAACATTATAGATTTGGGTCGGGGTGGCGTGGGTGGGTTTCGCCGTCCCACACCACAAATTTACCGTGTATAAATGAATATCAATTTAGGCCATGACAATGCCCATATTAAAATGTCTCTATAATCAAACGCCATCCTACGGAAAAAATTATAATGTTAGTCTTTTTTTTTTTTTTTTTGGATGACGGGGGAAACCCGCAGCCGCTACCTTTTCGGGTGCGCACTGGGTAAACCTCGCTCTTGTGCAATAGCCTGCAAACCACACAAGAGAGGTAAACCAGCCTAAGTTGCCCATAACTGACAGTCTCATGGTAGAGAAGAATTATAATGTTAGTCTTAGTTCTATATATTGTAATACTAATAGATTAAGGTCACTAATTTTCTATTTTTCACAATTTAAGGACCAAATTCATCAAGAATTAAGAAGTGTTAAAAAGTGGCACGTATCAGTTATTGATTGACGGTCTATTGAAATTTTTAGCTTTGATATAGAATGATACACATATGCACGTGAGGATCAAACATGGCAAAAAAGTAATTTTTTTGTTGAAGGCAATTGAACTAAATTTGTTTGATTCAAATGAAAATATTATGTAATTTGCAACAATCTTTTTTTCTATTTTTTTATCTTCATGACAATTCATGGAATTGGCAAATTTATAGATAAAAAGGATTTTATGTATTTAATCTATTCATATTCTTATAAACCAATTATGTTAATGTACATTGAACACTCTTTGTTAGTATTAATTCAAGTTCATGTACATTCATTTGATAACAAAATTATTAATTTTAATAACTTTTTAAAAAAAACTGAAAATATATTAATTTATTATTATTGGGTTACTTAACAAGAAAGTTACGAAATGTAACGACACTTTTACAATGCATAAAACAATACTAAATAACATAATGTAATATTAATATAATATACGATAATGATATATATATGGGGTTTGTCTATTCATATTCTTGTATTCATATTCTTGTGAACCATTTATATTAATATACATTAAACAAGTTTATTTAGTATTAATGAGTTTATGCACATTCATCTTAATTTTTTAAAGTTATGAATAATATCAATTTATTATTATAAAATTATTTTAGAGTTAAAATCACGTAAATTATTCATATTTTCACAAAAAAAATATAAATTTAACAATGTTACCATATAATTATTATAATTTAAATTAATTTACCCAGGTATTACAATTTTATTCCTACAATTATGGTACAAATTCATGAATTCAAGACATTCCAATAATTTGAGTATATAATTATTGTAAGAAGTATCTTCAAAATTTTCTCAACTCAAATCCAAGAAAATAAAGACGTTCTTGGTGGCATTCAAAGTGTTCTTGGTCAGTTTGGCATCATTAAAAGCTGACATTCAATGTGTTCTTGTGAATCATCAAGAAGTTCAAGGTCATGACATTAAACGGCATTTTTGAAAAAATTCATCAAAAGTAACATTTAATTTGTGATTATGGTCCAAAACATACTAGTTATATTATTAAATTCATAGCGTCGAATTCATTAACTAAATCCATTAAAATCAAGATAAGCCAAATAAAAAAAGATCAAATTTCCTTCAAAAAGTTTAGAATTCCATCATTTTTTTGTAATTCAATAAAGTTATATGTACATCTTTTTATATTTGATTATATTGCAAATTCAAAAATTATTTATACTTATAAGCTTAGTCAAATAGCTTGTTAGTGAATGTACTCAATTTTTAGCCTAAGGTGCCAAGCATATGCTAAAAACCCTCATTTACATTGGACGGGTCGACCCGACCCAACCCAATCGGCTGTCTTTAAGGCTGCATGACCAAATCGGATGGTTCCGATTTGGCTCATGGGCCGATTTGTCCAGTTTAATTATATAAATTTTTTATCATACTATAATATTATATTTTATAATTTTATTTTTAAAACAAAGTATGGTACAATTGGAGAAAAAAAAAAAAAAGTGTGAAAATTGAGGTCAAGGTTATGAATCCATCAAGGTGTTCAACTCAGTACCATGTCAACCGATTCACATAGGCATGTCTTGACAAAAATAGCTTCTGATTCCATTAACGAAACCTTTCTATCCATTTCCATGGCAGAATAAACTCTCATATAATATTACTCATTATTGCACACGCACATCACCCACCATTATTGAGCTTGCTCTTATCTTGTTTGCACTCAACAGATAACTTAATTTAACAAGTCTCAATCACCTTTTTCAACACTCTTCCTCTTCTTCTTGCCAATGGCTTCTATAACACCCTTCTCACAATCCCAACCCCTCTTCAAGAAACCTCAACAGGCAGTCCTGAAAAAGCCCCAAATCGAGTTTTTGTCACTGCCCATTACGCAGAGGAAATCAGCAAAGATGGTGGTGGTATCAGCCAGTACAACCGCGGCGGAGAATAAACCTAAGAAGGATAGATATCCCGGTGAGGCTAAAGGTTTTATTGAAGAGATGAGATTTGTGGCTATGAAATTGCACACTAGGGATCAAGCTAAAGAAGGGGAGAAGGAGCCTCAGGGTCAACCGATGTCTAAATGGGAGCCTACGATTGAAGGTTACTTGAAGTTCTTGGTTGATAGTAAGTTGGTCTATGATACTCTTGAAAGGATTGTGGACAAAGCTTCTTTCCCTGATTGTGAGTATTAATTATACTCTATTTAGTTTCAGTTGTCTATAATTTATGTTATTTGCTAATTTGCTTGAAATTTATTGATGCTTGAGATCATGAAATTGCTTTTTGTAGAATTGTTTTTGATTTGTTTTTTAAGTTGTTGGGTTGGATTTGTGATGGTTGTTGGACAAGGTTGAGTGAATGGTGTTTGTAGATAATCCCCAAAGAAAAAATTAGTCTGTAGGGTGGATTTATGCCAGCTTTTACATAATTGATTGTGGTAAAAGTTAGGATTTCAATATAGGCTTTAAGAAAGAAGAAGAGTAGAATCTCACCATCATAACCTAAGAAGAAGAGTATAATTGATTATTACAAAAGCTAGGATTTCTAGCTATTCAAAAACCTGGTTTTGTAGAGCAAAAATGTCTAAACAATATTATAGGAAAGGGGCCAACAATCATCAAAATGGCCGGTAGCGTTTTGGACTACAAAAATGCAGATTTTAGCTTTTCAACAGCTGGGTAATTTTTTGGACTACAAAAATGCGGGCGTGACTTGAATTTACAAAAGAGTTTAAAATGAAATAATTTGGTCAAAGTCTTATAATAAACAATAATATTTTTAGCTTGAGTAATTAACCAAATTAATTGTGAATGGTGCAGATGCAGAATTTAGGAAGACAGGTTTAGAGAGATCAGAAAGTCTTAGAAAAGACCTTGAATGGTTTAAGGAGCAAGGCCATGTCATTCCAGAACCATCATCTCCTGGTATTACCTATTCGCAGTATCTTGAGGAGCTATCGGAAAAAGATCCACAGGCATTTATCTGCCATTTCTACAACACATACTTTGCTCACACTGCTGGTGGTAGGATGATTGGGAGAAAGGTTAGCAATGCTAATTCAGGTTTCCAGCATTTTCAGTGTTTTTATTTTATCATTGATTTTCGTGTGAAAATGAAGACGTGTTTGGATTAGTAGTAAGAATCTTGAATTAAAAATGATAATTTTAATTCAAGATGAAAATGCGGTTCCAATTGTCATGTCACTCATACAATATTAAGTTCAAAAATCGTCACTAATTTATTGCGGGTACCATTAATTTCTTTATATCATATCAATCGGACTATGTTGGAGCAAGAAACTATTGTGCAACGTGTTATGGATTCCGTTACCCTTTGAGTGTGTAACTGAGATTATTAGTGGATTTAAGTATATCTACATTAGTGAAATACCATTTCAAATATAATTAAGTGGATTTCACTTGACAGAATTGGTGTTTATAAGATTGAGAATGATGGGTAAAAGGTATGAGAATAGAAACAAGTGATATTTTTGATGAAAATGAGTTAAGCAGACACATTTTCGATAGTTTGAAATTTGAATAGCATAAAGGCAAAAAGAACGACTGAGACAGAAATGAACAAAGCGTTTGTTTACTGTAGCTTGCCTTCATAAGTTTAGGAAAAAGTGCTCAGAAGAAAAGTTAATGTTACAATTTTTATTGAGAATTCATAGTGTATGAATATTGAGTAAATGAATATTTATAGCATATCAAATGGCTTAGTAGTGCATATAGGCAGGATTTTTCTATCAATTGAGATTTGGTGAGGATACTGAATATGATAATGATAAAAATGAAAAACAAATGGAGTGGAATAACATGTTTGGAATAATTTTAGCTGAAAGGGTTTGTTATATGATGAACTTAAACTCAACCAAGACAGATTTAAGTTTTGAAATTGGATATAAGGTGGAAACAAGAGATGAATGGTGTCTTAACACCACTGCGAGCTTACTTTCACCGCCACAAAATTATTCTTTTCCTTATCTACCAACTAACTAAATCTATCTAACTCTAAAATAAATGAAAATACAAAAAAATTAACAAATCTAATATATTAGAAATATATTCACATCAATTTACTTTTATTTTTTGCCATTTCTGTCTGATTGCTTAACTATTCATTGTCGAAAGTACATTTCATCCTCTATTTATTGCTAAGATTTTACATATTACAATGAAAGTTTTCAATTCTTGTACATGTTAGAATCTCTTACAAATAAAGTCAATGGCTAGATATAACACCAAATTTGACGGGGTTCCATTTATTTTACCATGGATAGAAAAGAATAACATCAATCTCATTTATCAACTTTTTTCCTCAAAGGTTGCTGAGAAGATTCTTAACGGCAAGGAATTAGAGTTCTACAAATGGGACGGTGACCTAACCCAACTACTGCAAAACGTCCGAGAAAAGCTAAATAGAGTTGCTGAAGTAAGTTCGTGATATCTATTACAAAACGTCCAGTTATAGTTTTTATTAATGTACTTTTTGTCGTTTGCAAACGCTAAAGACTTGATAATTGATGTTTTTGTGTTGGGATGTTTATATAGAGTTGGACTCGGGACGAGAAGAATCATTGCCTTGAAGAAACGGAGAAATCATTCAAATTCTCAGGGGACATTCTTCGTTTGATATTGTCATAATGCAGAAAGATTCGATTTCCATCTGTATATTAACTATTAAGGTTTCAAACTTGTAACTATTGTTAATATTCCATCATTTCAATTCTCAAATATTACTTGTGTACTTGGTACTTTGAAGAAGCTTATTTATATATCCAACTGTTTAAATTTTAAGAAATGTGTTAGAATGTCAACACTGAGGTATCTCTTTACTGAGTGATTTGTTCATTGTTGGTTCTTTTATTTGGCAATATTGTCATTTACATTCATAGAGATGAAGTTGCTTGTTATCTCAGTCGTATGTGATATAACTAACTCAATTATTGTATTTGATTGTTGACTTGTGCTTATGGCGTATTCAATTCTTGTGGTACTTAGATATATTGATAGTGTTCAAGTTTTGAGAACAATCAATGGAGATTTGTCTAGAATATTGTAATATATTTAACATTAGAGATTAATTCAAAAAAGGAATCAGGTAATCAATCAATTCAATTAAGTGTTAAAAGATTTTAATACGGTAAGTTATATTAGTTTACTATTACAAAGCTCTAGAAAACTTTATTTTTCTTATATATATATATCTTTCGTGAAATTAAGATAGTCATACTATTTAGTATTAAAAATAACACTCCACTTTATAACAAATTTATGTCCATTAATAGGAATTAAAATTTATTTTACATTGAAAGAATAAAGCGCCTTGATTCCTACCCATGCCGATAGATTGGTCAACCGAAAAGAAAGAAAGAAAAACAACTAAACCCTAAAAAGGAATAAATATAGTGATAATTTGATTCTTCGTCGCCGTAGTAAATAGGCGAGAAAATCGAATTTCTCTCTTCGTCTTTACAAAAAAAAAAAAAAAAAAAAATAGGAGTAAGCTGTGATACGTTCACTAAAAAAAAATCCTTTTGTAGCCAATCATGTATTAAAAAAAATTGCTAAGCTTAATAAAAAAGCAGAAAAAGAAATAATAGTAACTTGGTCCCGTGCATCTACCATTATACCCACAATGATCGGTCATACAATTGCTATTCATAATGGTAAGGAACATTTGCCTATTTATATAACAGATCGTATGGTAGGTCACAAATTGGGTGCATTCCAGAAGCAAGCACAAAGATAAAATGTAGAAAGTATTAGCCCATCTGGATTTACGAATTATCTAGAACAATTCATAAATTAAGAGGATAAACCCTCAACTATTTAATCTATCTATACTATGTTCACATTGGGAATAGACTATTTTAGTCCTATTAATTCATTTTATCAATATTCTACCCCTAATTAGTTAATTAATATTAAATATGTAACTCCTTTACAATAAATAATAATTAAATATTAATATTTTATAACTTTAGTAACAATTTTTCATTTACAATATTTTCAACCCTTTTTAAAACTTCTGTTTTAACGACCGATTTAACCGGTTTAATTGTCAAACCAATTTTAATTGAAAATTTTAACATTATACATTACATTAACTTTTCGTGCATTAGTTATAAATTTAAAAATACAATTTTTTCACTTTATTAAATAATTCATTTGTATATAAGGTTGAATATGAAATACTTTAATGTATAATTGCCTAATTTCTTTAATTTATAATAATGAAAATATACATTTGTGATAAACATATTGAATATTATATAAATTTAACTACACTATTTCTTTTAACTATAATTGACTCATGAATTCATTTAAAAATAAATTCAAATTAATTTATTTATAACATAAATATGTATACTATATATATGTACATGTAGAATAATATATATGTATAATCTGAATTAACCGATTTTTTATACCAGTCCAACCGGTCGAACCAGTGACCCAATTAATTATCCGATTCGATCACCAGTCTGGTTTTAAAAACATTGATTAAAACATTTATATTCTACTAACTTTTCAACCTCCTCACTAATATCTACCCATTATGTATTACTAATCCCCAATTTCTCATGTTAAATTTCTCAAATTATAGTAATAGTTAAGCAAACGAACTAATTATCACCTTATCAGCCCATCACTTTGCCTCATGCATGGACAGATAGTTCAATTCTTCTTTATAGAATTGTGCATTCTCATGCTCAAGGCCCCAACAAATTGGAAAAAACCACACTGAAGTTGATCAAAGATATGGACAGAATACATATGTATATATAACTTATTAACATGTTTTGTCATCTTTACGCATTGTTCAGTTCGCTTACAAGAGATTAAGCATTTTGAGACGTTCTTCATGTTCTGGATCCAGTTTTGGCTCAGTGTAAGAGCCTCCAAGATCCTCAACTATGTACTCCTGAAATATTCAAAAACATACCTTAAACAACCCAAAAACTGGCAAATGGAACTTCACAATGGAAAATTTATGAAATAAATTCAAGACACAGAAATGCAGCATGAAAAGGATAACAAGATTCACAAACAGATTACAAGCAGCCAACGTAACAGGATATTAGTTGGCCAATTTACTGTTACCAAATGAACATTATCAGGACGATATTGAATACTGTAATATATAAAAGTATGAAATCATATTTATAGATGAACTAAAGCTAATACTCTGTTCGGTTCAATTGCTAGGGAAAGGAAAAGAGAAAAAGGAAACACAAGGAAAATCTTTATCCCTTATTTGGTTACTAGGGAAGATCTAAAGCAAAAAAAATGGAGAGAAAATCTAATTGTCATCCTTTATATATTACATTCTACACGCTATATATGTTATGACAATTGACAAATTGTATCTGTATTGTATTGTCAAATCGTCAAAGATCTTACCAACTATTTAACTATAAATACTTGGCTTTTACAATGCTATACAAGATAAGTTGTCATAATAGATTTGCATCATCCACATATCTCAACAAATTAGAGATTCATAAACTATTGTACTAACACTCTGTTTTGTTAAAGGATTTGGTGAAGAGAAGAAAATGCTAGGGAAAGGAAAAGAAAATCAAAGAAATCCAAATTTTAAAGTTTGTTTGATTGCCTAGTGAAAACTTAAGAAAAACTCTACGGGAAATGACAACAAAAGAAAGAAATAATTATGAAACTAAAAGATAGATTTGATTTCACATGTTTCCTAAAAAAATAACTTTGCATATGTCATTAAGAAAATAATAAATCACTAAAAAGATATAAATCTGAGTGGAGTGCAAAGAGTTCTTAGCTTTCTACCATTTTCCTCAGCAGATGTAATTTTCTCAAACTAGTGTTAGATTCTCTCTCCTATTTTCTTTTCCTTTTCATTTTCTCTTAGTACCCAAACAATAGGAAATACTTTCCTTCTATTTTCTTTTCCTTTCCTAATCAATTTCCTCGAACCAAACAGGTAAATATTTCTCAAATTCAAACAAAAAAAATTATTATGGGCAGAACTAGTCGGGTTAACACAGCAAAAACGATATATATGCATTTAGAAACATAGCGATGTGAAAAATTTAGACCTGGGTGAGTTCTCTCTTGGTGAGAATATGGTAGTGTCTCTGCCATATCCTCTGAATGGCCATAGTGGCGGCAAGGAAGCCATAGGCAATGCCAAGGATGACAAAGATAATAACAAAAATGATAACCAAAGCAAAGCATGCTTCCATTGATGCAGGAAAACAATCCAAGATGCCCCAACCATAGCAACAATTTTGACAACCAGCCAAACGTGGATCATTGCTATTCAGGGATGAGCAATGCAGTATCAAACCCAAAAATCCAAGAAGCACCAAGAAACCGAGAACTCCTGGTTTTGTGAAAATAGTAACACCATAAATTTCGTTGACATACTAATACTAGTATTTAGAAATGCTGAATCTCATATTAATTTGAGAATAGTGAAGAGAAAATAAGAATTAATAGATTTACGCGGTTCAGTCACTTGGCCTACATCCGAGAGACAAGCTCTTAATTCTTATCATTCTCTCTTAATATGACATTACAGTGACCGCTATTTATATACATGAATTACGCATGTCAACAAATAATAATTGAAGGAAATCACTCCAAAATCAAATCAAATAGAATCAAGAATATCACTACAATAAATCATGGGCATATTGTTGTGATCTTTCAATTATATCAAATTATCAATTGATAAAGTCTTGGTTCGAACAAGACAAAATGTGTCGATTTCTAGGAATCCTTCAAGCTAGAAAATTACTGTTCTTACTTCGTTTCTTCTTCGTATATAATATTTGTTTTCTCATTTTTGAATGTCTATGCAATGGGGGTGGGATAATACTACTTGCTTCTCTAAAAATCAATTGTCAAAGGATTCTGAAACACAATAGTATCTAAAACCATGCAGCTTCAATTTAAAAAAAAAAAAAAAAAAAAAAAGGAGGCTCACCATTGTCTGTGAAAAGGCTAAACGCTAATAATTTCAGAATATAGTAAAGCAGAATACCAGATATATCACTATTACATGCATGACGAAGAACTCATCATTTGAAATCCAAAATTCCTAATAGTTGATAATATGATTTTTCTTGACATGCTTGCAGATGAAAATATTGGTTCAGAGATTTACCAACAGAATAGTAAAAAGGAATAGGGTGTTTCGAAAGTATTCGGTCCCAACTGTCATTAAACGAATTCCTAAAAGTTCCATCTTTGTCCATGATGTATGCAAAACCACCAATACCTGCAATGACCTGGAACAAAACGGATAAAAATACAACCATAAGCTTGTATTTCCACTTTGCTGCTGCTTAGGCAGTTTTACTTGTAGCTATAACTATACCACAACCCAAATAGGTTATTGGAAGATTCTCAACTTGTATTTTGACTGCTAATATAGTTGTTTGTTATTGAGGCATTAAGAATCTCATTAGAGATTCCACAAAGATAATGCACCAGAAATATTCAGAAGTAATAAACATACTCAAGCAGGGATAGCCTGGCCTTCAACATTTATGTCCATTTTTCACTGAAATTCAAAAGCATTTTCAGGTCTTCAGTTAAAATATCAATTACATCAACTGAATTTTTTCTCCTGGAAATTCAATTGAATCAAATGAAAGCTGTATGCCGCCAATCTTAATACTTGTAAAAAAAAAAATGAAATCCATCCGCACACTGCCTAAAGACAATCTACAAAAAAGTCTTTTAAGTTAATTTCAACCTCTAATATGATATTGATTGGGGAAAGAAAACTCGGACTGTAAGACATATTTGAAAGACTAAAGAAGGATAGCATTCAAATTTATAGAATCCATAGCTTTGATTAGTCAACAAAATGCCAAAAAAATAAAAAGATAGATAGAAGTTCAATAGAATTCAGCACTAGGGTCAATCCAAATCGCATCACGCGCATCATTCTCATATTCCACATCCTATCGCTCTTGCTAACACCAAAACCTAACACATGATTAAACAATGGTCAAGAAGTTTGGAGTTGTATCCATGTCATATCCATCAGTCTCCAGAGATCCCTATCCCGTGTTCTAAAGTGAAATTAATGATATCTGCTAAACACATAATCAAGAATTTTATTTAATTTGAGTTGAATCAACATGGTTTAAATGGGTTACATGCCTTCAAAACAGAAAATTTGAAAAGCTTTTATCTTGGAACGAAGAGTGCCTTAAGAAGTTTTCGGAAAGGCAGTTGAATCGACAAAATAACTGAATATATCCCACTTTTGTCATTGCAAATAAAATAGTTCCACTAATAACATAGATAAATGAGAAATAGGAGCATTACTTGAAAAGTGGCAAAACAAAGGGGGAAAAAGAAACAGAAGGGAATTCTCTATCTGCTGATTGATCAAGAAATTGAATCAGAGACCAATTTTCTATCTTGGAATGCAGCAATGAAGGCAAATGGAACATATTTCTCGACAAACTACCTAGAACTTTCATTAGTTACGTCAGGCAATAAGCTTATTTCAATCCTTCAAATAAAGATCATATTTTGTTTCCACTAAAAAAATAAGGTTTGAAACAAACTCTTCAACCACTTGTTATCGTTATTATGTTTACGGACACCACAATTCCCATATTAGGACATTCCTCTGAGCCTGATTAACTATTTTCCGGTCAAATTCAGCTCTTCTATACTAAGTCCTAATAACTAGATGCGGTTTCAGAAGACTCAGACAAAAACCAAGAGGTACACATTATTCCATTTAATTTGTACCAAATTGTTATAATAGACATGTTCTGATTTGAATCAAATTTGTCTTGCATAATCATGCCTGAATAAAGTTACGTAACACGCTTGAACCAGATTTGTGTTACGTAAACATGTTTAGGATTCATGCCGCATAACCTATATAAGAACAGGATAAATTTCATTAACCCAATCAAATTTGTGACAGGTTCACAATTGGCATACACCTTCTTTATAAAGACAGAGAACACGTATAAGCTTTCACATAGATATGACTTAATAAATAGCCGGATCATTATGTATAAGTTTATATGGCATCTGAATCTAGAGATTTATTTCTTAAAAAATAAGCTTATGCAATGCATGAGTAACTCCAAAATGGTACACCTGTGCATGAGTGTCATTTTTCTATCTAACTGAACTTAAGAAACTATAACTCGATTGATACTCTTACTCTTGACTGAGCAAAAACAACCTTTGCCTAATAGATACCCAATTCCTGACAGCAAAAATCTGATCTAGAATTTGTTGAATTAGAAGATATTGTAACAACGGAACTACATGTTCTTCACCAGCAGGGTTATCTACCTAACACAAGACTGGCTTTATGAAGAATAAGTAAAAAGCTACGGAACAAGTGGTCTTAAAAAATGCATGATCATATTGTTATACAGCACTTCTGACACCTAAATTGATCGAATAAGATATTGCAGCATCAATCTATTAATTAACAAGATACTCTTTTAGATATTGTATCCCTATCCTTAGTGGAAACATGTCAAGTATATTGGTTCAGACGTCCTTTCAAAAGATACAGCTAGTAGAGAAAGATCCGATTTTAGGAAAACGACAAAATTAGGGACAATATGTAATCAATAATCCATTTGGAATATAATATGATCACAATCACATTTGTGTAAACATTGGTATAGGCACCATTACATCCATAACAACCATTGTAAATTTCAAAATTAGCTTAATTGGGATGGAAATTCTTTTGCCAAAAGCAATAAGCAACCTTGAAGGATGTGAAGAGAGGAACTTTCCAGGTCTTGATATGAGCAGTAGTCACAGATATTTAAAAGGAAAAGCTACCATTGGTCCCGATAAACAAGTACATAGTTGACATTTAAGTTTATATGGATTATGCCACATGCTACAACTCATTATCCGCAATACCAGTCTATGGTGGAAGGACAGAACTTCACAAGAACTGATGTCGCTGCATTTCCACGTTCTAGTTAGCTATTTCGGACATAAGAAACATTTGATAAATAAGCATTAGCAACAAAAAGATGCAAATTCTCCTTTTACAGAAGAAAGTTGTAGACTAAAATAAGTGATCTGCCGGTCAGATACCAAAGGGGTTCCACCTGTTCAACCAAAAATACAAACTACCACAGTACATCATGGATTCATTACCTAAGATCATTGAAACAACCAGAAACATTTATATACTTCTAAGAAGCAAGTGAATGAAAAGCCGGAGAAATTTTCCACCAATTAAGAAAGAAACTGACCAATAAGGTTAAAAAACTTACGCAGATGGAAAATCAATATTTTTCTAAGCTGCACTTACAGTTTGCACAGCCAGAAAGACAAGGAAAAGATCCCTAGCGACAAAGATTCTGAATTGTATTTTTCGCCATGAGTTCTCCTCCACTTCTGCCACTTGGAGATGAAATTGAGCTTTACACGTGGTGCAATGTGAAAAGGCAAATCCTTCCTACATTAGAATACAAAGTTTTGACCAGAAGTTTTGCTTATGTCCTATCCATATATAAACAGATAAGTACACCGAAAGAGGTTATTCACACCTTAACTGATCGCCAATGATCAAGGCAAGAGCGGTGCACAAACTGCTGGGTGCCTTTGCACATGCATGGAGATATCAATTCGTCGCCTATGAAGAAAACAAAATTAGGCCAAAGTAAACATAAATAGACATAGAACAGCAACAAGAATACGTAGTCGATACTAAATAAATGCCAAATAATATGGCTCAGAATAAAGGCGAGGTTTGACTCTACGACGCACTTAGACGTGCTTAAGGTACAAAGTGGCCATGGTTAAGAATATTAGTAGGTATGGCAGTTGAAGTAAAAACTGCAAACCAAATTAATAAATCCCAAGTACACCAAAACCCGGGATTGCAAAAGGACATAAATAAGAGAAGCAAGAAAAAAACAGAAAAACAGACATTAGTCCACTGATGAAAGCGAAATCAAAACTAAACACATTGAAACCACGTTGTACTTTAAACTCCACGCGAAATGCATGATCAAAGCTCTTCAGTTAGTGCTCCTATTCTCTGTTCTCCAGAAAATCAGGCCACATTTTGTGATAAATTTACGAATCTGGCAAAAGGAATCTATACTTTCCAACTTTGATATTAGAACTCCAGTGTCAAACCCTTCAACTAGTAAGTAGTAACTCACACCTATATAGCAAGTTAAAAAAGAAAAAAAAACAATCGTACACCTACGACAGTAGAACTACGCCACAGATAACAAAAATTTATAGAAGATTTCAAAAATGTAACAAATTCCTTAAAAATGACATAATCAGTAAAAGCTGATACAAGAAATCCATAAAAGGCAATAATAAAATTTGTAAAAAAAAAAACATCAACCGGTACCATATTCACAGTCGCTTTCGAGGCAAATTCTACAGCAAGGCAATGAACCAGCCTCAGGGTCATCGTTCTCAATCTCACAATTTGAACTTAGCGGTGATGATGAAAAAGAAGAAGGTGCATGATCCACAAGCAGAGGATCAGAATCCTTAGGGTTTCTACCATCAATTGGCTCCATTTCCAGCTGTGAATTCATCTCCAAAACGCTATTTGTAAAACCTAATTTCGGATTAGCCTGTTGATGATTTTTTGTGCAGAGATGAGTCAAATGATTACTTCGGAATTGATTTCTAGCGTTTTCCGTTTTAACTTTGGGATTTATAATTTGATCAATTGTCCGGAAAATTACAATTTTAGTCCTGTAATTTAACTTAATTTAATTTTTGATCTTATTCATTTTGTGTTTCTTATATTTAATTTCAAATTTTAAAATATTTCACTTTCGTTCCTAGTTAATATTTCATTCAATAATTATCGATCGAACTTTGTTGGTCTCTTAAACATACTTTTGAAAAAACTATAATAATATTGAATATAATTTCTCAGTAAGTGCATTCACTGTCATTTTAAAACTCAAATAGTTCGAAATGTGCTTCGAGACTGCACAAAAGCGAAAACTTGTGATTTCTTTCCAAGAAGATAAATCAAAGTGATAATAATTGATTCTTAAATGAAATCTTGAATTCGACTAAAAAATATTTTGAAAATTATGATATTAAATGTTAAAAATCTATAATGAAGGTGGCAAAAATTGAACTGAATACTATATTAGGAGACAAAAGTGTAATTTTATATAGAAGTTATCAATAGTCCGGGGAATTTTGACATGATTAGTCCCATAGTCTTGGCTTGTTGCAAAATTGGCATCATGGTTTCAAAAAGTGCAAGTTTAGTCCTATAGTATCACTTTTCTCACAAGAATGTTGAAGGAAAATGCCACATATGGTGCACTTTTTATTTGCTTCTTTATTTTGAGGGGATAATATAATGTATAATATAATTTTAGAGGAAATACTATTTTTCCTCAAGTAATTACCCGACTTTATGGTTGTGTTTGATTTTGTTTAGATTAGAATTATTAGTGAGAAATTTATTGGTACATGTGTATACTTGATGAGATTGTGATTTATTTTATTTTGATATTTAATTTTTGAAATTTTTTAGTGAGATAGTATTTTTTATTTTTTTCCCGGTGGAACATAAATTATTATAGGAGTCAAATCGTGGAAGCTATTGTTTGTTACTGATTAAATAATAATTAAAATTTATTGCATAATGTTGATATTGTAATAATTATTATATACAGATTAATATTCATATCTATCTACTAATAAGTAGTAATTGATATTTTTGTACATTATAAATTTTTAATAATACATATAAATAAATTAATAAATGTTTATACTTATTATATTTACACTATATAAATATAATAATAGATTTTATTACATATACGTTTTCTATTTTGATTTGGTTGCTAAGTATTAAGTATTAACCATTGTATTTCAAATGTGAGTCTATATATTACCCTTAAAAATCTATCAATAAATTTTAAATGTTATATATAGTAGGTTGTAATTCCTACTTGCGTCGGTAAGTAAAAAAAGCAAAATAAATTTAGCAAAAAGCATTTATGAACTTTATAAATATTTGTATGCTTTAATTTGTGAATTAATGAATTAATTAAGTTATTATAATTAGTTAATGACTACTACAATAAATTATAATAATCGTTATATAGATTAATATATATATATATATACTTGAATCTATGCAAGGGTAGTTGATATATATTTTATAATTTTTTGTTAATAGATAAAAATAAATTATAACATATTTATATTTATATGTAATATTTTATTATAAATACTTGTGTAAAGAGTGTAAGGAGAGAGAACCAGGTGTGATTTGATCAATTAATGGAACCCAAGAGTGGATATGAGTATATGACAAAGACAAGTAATATAATATTTATTAAAATTGTTTCTTATTTATTATTCCAAAATGTTTACTTTTTTTAATTTCTAGTCCAAATTGTGTAGACTAAATAAAATTTGATGAGAATTGTGGGCCAAGATATATCCAAAATAAAACCAAATATAGTCTATGAATTTGAATTCTTAATTTTTTTATTAAAGAAAGGATTGAAATCTGTGGTCCGTCCGTCATTCAAGAGCATTGAGCATGCATGGTGTGAACGAATTTATGTAAAGAATCTTATCACAAAAGCCAAAGGTGATGTGACAGACAAATATTTCATGTAATCTTCAGAATATTTTATAAATTTGAAGGGAAAAATAATAATTAAAGATGCAAAACAATAATTAAGTTTTTAGTTTTTAATAATAATTAAAGAAAAGAATATATATAGTATGTTTATAGTTTTTAATCATAAAGTCTCAACAAGTCTTTTACAATTAAGTTCAACATTGACATGTTTATTCAATCTGATAGGTCTGCTTATTTAAAGAAATTGAAATTAAGTACTGCTAAGAGAAATTCAATAATTAAAAAAATTAAAGCTTTTTGAAAGGTGGAAGTTCTAGTACTCATAAAAATGACATTTTATAATTTGCAAAGTGTCTAACATTCACTTCAACTTATTTAATCAAATGTTGTTATGTAACTTTGTGGTGTCTTAACCAACAGTGTTTTGACAAATCGAACACTTAGTCGTAAATTTTATGTATTGTGCATTATATAATTGTATGTAAAGAATATATATACAAGTATAATATATATATATATACACAAATATAAGATGTCACAAGTTATAAGAATGATGAGCCAAAACATACATTATCTCTACTAACACTCCTTGCAATATGAGCAATGGGACCAATGCAAAGATTGAAATTAAATAGAGTGAACTTGGCAGTTGGTAATGATTTGCTGAAAATGTTTGCAATTTGATCAGTCGAACATAATTTACATGAACATTATCAATAAAAATTTTCCTGTAAACAAAATGATAGTCAAACTCAATGTGATTACGAGTATGACACATGATTAGGAACAAGATAGATAACAAATGAGATTAACACTATTATAAAAAAAAGATTAATATTGTAATTCAAAAAAGACTAATACAATAGTATAAAATATTATGACATTTTTTAAAATATCGAAAAAGTGTGAGAACAAATTGGGAATAATAGTAGACAAGGATGTGATATTGAAGGCCAACAATATTAATTTGGACTTTTAAGACATACCCAATTTCTAGCCAGATAGAATTTGGAATCATGGCTATTATTTGGGCCTCATGAGATTAAATCAAACAGTTATTTAAGCTCTATATCAGCCATAATCTCAACCCAACTAAAAACAAATCAAACAACAAGGCCACAGCTTTTTATGGCTTAATGAATTGGGTAACTATGATAATAGAAGGCTGTCAAACAATATAGTAGGTCCTAATTGAAAAGTCTATTGTCTCAAAAAATAAATTTCATAATAAAAGTGAAAAAATTAATATTTTTAGGAATGAAATGTGTAGTGTGGAAAATGAGTTTCAAACTTTAGATGAGTTATTTTTTTAGAGAAAAAAGTATGCAATTTGATTGATGTGATATGTTTTATATGGTGAGAAATTTATTTGTATTGATATTAATTAATACATCTTGAAATCAAATAATATAACTTTGAGCAATCACCAACAATAAGGTCAATGCTAGATAAGATTAAATTCATAAAACGCAACTCATATTGCAAAAACAGAAAAAATGAGTTCATATATAAGTACGATGACATCCAAAAGGTGCAAATCATATTAAAAATTAAATCAAAACATATTGTTTCCCAAGCCAGTGTACATATCAATGACGGCCTTCAAAATCCACAGCGCTCTTAATGTCAATTGGTTGATCATACAAAGGTATCATATCTTTAAATTTCGAAATCTCTCCAATATGCAGATGAGGCTCAATTACAACAAAAGAATATATATCATTGATTAACTTTTGCATAGTGATACTTCTAGTTTCCACATCATTCATTGTATCAACATATCCGTCAAACTTTTTTTTTTTTGGATGACGGGGGAAACCCGCAGCCGCTACCCTTTCAGGTGCGCACTGGATAAACCTCGCTCTTGTGTAATAGCCTGCAAATCACACAAGAGAGTTAAACCAGCCTAGGTTGCCCATAGCTGACAGGCTCATAGTAGATAAGGCAAATAGGCATTCCCACAATGTGATTCGAACCCGTGACCTAGGTCACAAGTTCAAATGCCCTTACCAACTCTACCAAGGGTTGCCCCCACATATCCGTCAAACTTGACTTTTAAGTTGATCTCCATTGCATAAAACTCTAAATAACACATGGAATAGCCATGTCAAATATATAAAATTTAAACATTCAAAATTTAAAACAAAAATCTCTACCATAATTTTTTTTATTGTATATTTTTTAAATTTGATAAATATATTTAACATTAAAGTCTGTCAAAATAAATAAAATGCAACATCAAAATAAGTCTTTAAAATAATCAATAGCCAAATAAAAATTTCAATCTATCAACTAAAACCCTAGTTATCACTACCTATAATAAGATAGTTTTAAGCTAATGTATCAAAAAAAAAAAAATTCTTTTGAAAATAAAATTATTACCAAATATTGATAAAAATAAGAAATAAAATGGGCAAAATTTAAGATATTGTGTTACAATGACTAGATTCTTTCTTGCGACACTTTTCCAAGATGGCATCAAGCTTTTCCGATGAAAGCAAAGAAAATCTAAAGTTGCTGCTTATTCGAAAATGGCACTCGAGCTTCAGTTGTTTTCAAGAAGTTCTTTTTTTAAAAAAAAAAATTGACTTGAGAAAATAAAATAATACCCAGGTGATGTTGAGAATAATATTAAGAGTAGTTAAAGAAGCGTCATTTTATATAAATGCACTAACACTTTATGTACATAAGTGTAATACCCGGCCCTTAACTAATAAATCCAACCAAATATTAAATATTACTTAGGATTTTTATTAAAATATTATACATAAATACCTAATTAAATAATCTAATTTATGGATAATTACAGTTAGGATTTTACCTCAAACTTTCCTAATTTTATTGTAATTTTCGGATGTATATTTTTTTTGATAAGCATATCTCCATGAAACAACCATATCTACTAGATTTAAGCCTACCTTATCATATCTAATCCATTAGGAAACCTACTCAAACTCTATCATCTAAGCCCTAGACCTCCTAAATATACCCCCAAACCCCACATATGAAAATTGCACATCTCTCACTCTTTTCTCTAAATTTTCATTTAGGCTTAGAAATTCCCGTAGAAGAAGAACCGGAGACGGTAATTTAAAGACACCATTGCAATTGTAAGTGATTTTTTATTCCTATGCTTTTATATAAACCTCTTTTAATCAAATATCATGTTATGATTGCAAAATTATTTTTTAATAAAAAAATTAGGTCTTGAGCATGCTAGTTTACTTTTCGTATATACAAAAGCGCTACTATGTGATCTTGCTTTATAAATGATGAATACTTATAATAAAAGTTTTCTTTTGAGATTTTCGAATGATTCATATGCTCTAAAATATTAGTATCTGTTGGTAAGGAATTAATTCCGAGCCTGCTGTAGGGCTTTAAATATGCAGTATTTGAATCTTTTACCTCATGCGGCGAATTAATAGCAGTGTTTGAACCTTTGAGCCTACTGCGGCGAATTAATAGTAGTTTTGACCTACCTAGCGGGATAAACAGTTAGGACTTGATCAAGTTATTGACTAGGTTCTAAGAATTCATGAGCATTAGAATACTTCTTGAATCGATTTACATACTTTGAAAATAATTGACAACGTGATAATAGTGTACGAATTGCTTACAAATTTGATCACATGTTTTACGACTAGTTTTAAATTGCAAAGTTTATTCACATAAAAAAAAATATACATTGACCGTAATGTTTTATTTTTGCTTGATTTGAAATATGTATATGTACTTAACGTGCTCTAGACCGATAGGAGGTGTAAGAACTACTTACGGGGCGATTTTGTTGCTCACCCACTATTTTAAATCTATGCAGAAAGTTTAGTTGAGTCAGAAGAAGGTGAAGAACAATTTTGGGGGTGGTGAAGATTAGTGATCTAGAGTCATTTAAATTTCATTTTGAGCACAATTAATTTCGGCTAGGATTTATTAAAGACTTGTTTTGAGAATATTAGTTTTTTTGTTTTTAGTTTTGTTTTCAATAAAAGGGATAATTTAATTGCTTTGATTCTCTGGGTTATGTTCTTCGAGCCTTATGGGCTTAAAGACATGGCCATCACGTGGCCAAAAATTTGGGGCGTGACAATAAGTGTGAGGGGTGATATAGCCGTTGAGTTAGTTGGTATAAGTAGGCAGATTAGCTTATCTTCTTCAATCCGATATACTTTGTTGTACACTCTCTATACTTCTATGTTTTTCTAATGGAAATCTTCTCTTCTCTTCAAATCTTGTTCGTCTTCTTTTCCAATTATCTTAACATGGCACCAGAGCCTTCAATCGTGATCTTCGTTCTTTCTGCGATCCATTAGTATTCGCGGATCGACTTATTCCGATTGTTTCTCCAAATTTGAGGATTTTCTTTTTCTTGATCTTCTTGTTGTGTTCGATCACGTTTCTGCAATTTTTAGATCAAGCATCCTTATCTAGCTCCTTCATGGCGCTCACTGATCCGTCGAAATCCAAGATTGCGAATGTTGATTTCCACAGCCCGATGTTCTTGCATCCATCAGACATGCCCACTCTTGATCTGGTCACCGAAACATTGATTGGATCTGATAATTACAAAATTTGGAGCCGTGAAATGTTTATTGCATTGCAAGCCAAAAACAAGATATTTATCGATGGCACATGCCCGCGACCATCAACAGAATTGTCTAATTTCCCTCAGTGGATCCGCTGTAACGCTCTAGTCAAATCTTGGATCCATAGATCCATTTCTCGTGATTTGATACATGGTGTAGTTTACACAGATTCTGCACATTAATTTGGAAAGATTTAAAGGAGCATTTTGATAGGATTAATGGAGCTCGACTCTATTCTTTATACAAAAAAATTAATACAATCACTGAAGGTAGCAACAATGTGAGTGGTTATTATTCCAAGATCTGAAGTCTGTGGGATGAATATGACAGTCTCATTCCTTCACCTGCAAATGTGTTGTCTAGAGAGTATATCGATATTTGTATACAGTTAAAGATGACGCAATTCATCATGGGGTTAAATAAGTGTTATGCAAATATGAGATCTCAGATCCTAATGATGGAACCTCTGTCCTCAGTCCTCACATAATCAGGTGTTTTCTATGATCCTCAATGAGGAGACATATAGGGGTATTACTAACCAGACAGGTTTCATAGGCAATTCCATAGCTCTCATGACCAACTATAACTCCTTGAATTCCCAAAATTCAAGCAATAACAAATCACAAGTTAAATGTGATCATTGTGGACAGTCCAACCACACCATTGATAAGTGCTTCCAGCTAGTTGGATATCCACCATGACGGAATCAAAGAGGCCGCAGACGGGGTAGAAGAGGTGGATGAGCCAGAGGTAATGCTGGGGAAGAGGTGCTAACCAAGTGCATTCAGCTACAACTCTCATTGGTAGCATAACCAATGAAAGTAGTATTGTGGAGAACAATCAGGGAGAAGCACCTCCAACCACTGCACTTAGTGCTCACCAATATCAGCAGCTCCTTAATCTATTGAGGCAGACCACTAATATAAGCAATGAGCATGAAGGTAATCCTGGACAAACACACTATGCAGGTATGGTTCCTTTACAATCCACACATTTAGGGAGATGGATTATTGCCAAAGGTGCAAATCATCATATGATATCTAGTTCTACAATGATGAATAAAAGTTTCAAAACTTGTAAATCAAACAAAACAGTTAAAATGCCTAATGGGATATATAGCATAATAACACATACTGGTCTTATACAATTGGACAATGATTTAAAATTGGATGATGTTTTCTTGGTTCCTGATTTTAAATATAATCTCTTATTTGTGTCCAACCTTACTGCTGATAATGATGTTGTTGTGATCTTTTATCCCTAGTTTTGTCTGATTCAGGGAATTTGGAATAGAAAGATGAAGGAGAGTGGTAGATTGGAGGATGGATTATACTACCTTCAACCTATATCCCCTGAGCAGATAGATCAGACTTTCAAGTTCTTAAGTCATTGTAATAATGTGTCTAGCCATACTGTTAGTCCTTCTGTACACAATAAGGCTAAACTCTGGCATAATAGATTTGGGCATATGACCTTCAAAGATTCAAATTTCTGCCTGAACTAGATATTCATGTTAGTGGTAACATTTTTGTGATGTTTGTCCTCTTGCAAAACATTCTAGAACTCCGTTTCCTAACAAAACCACTTTTAGTTCTTACCCTTTTGATTTAATCCATATAGATATTTGGGGGCCATACAGAGAGTTGACATATAACCAAGAGCAATATTTCTTAACTATAGTGGATGACTATACTAGAACTACTTGGATTTTCTTGATGAAATATAAGACTAAATTGCATGACATCATGAAGATGTTCTTAATATATGTGAACACTCAATATTCTTTACATGTTAAAACTATTAAAAATGACAATGCTAAAGAGCTTTTTAGCCATGAGTGTGCCCAGCTTTTTGATTCTTTAGGCATTATTCACCAAAGTTCTTGCACTTATACACCAAAACAAAATGGAGTGGTAGAAAGGAAACATAGGCATATTTTGAATGTAGCAAGGTCCTTGAAATTTCATTCCTATGTACCTATGAAATATTAGGGAGATTGCATCCTTACAGCTGTATGTTTGATAAATAGGACCCCCACACCTCTCTGAAATGGACAATCTCCTTTAAGAGCAAATAGGACTCCCACACCTCTTTTAAATGGACAATCTCATTTCCTTACTCTTACTGGGAAGTCTCCTACCTATAGTCATCTTAAAAATTTTGGATGTCTTTGCTTTTGCTAAGATTTTGAACCTCCATGATAAGTTTCAACCTAGGTCTAAACATTGTGTTTTCTTAGGGTATTCCAGTCAACAGAAAGGGTGCAAGCTTCTTGATCTTAAAACTAATAATTTTCTTATCTCTAAAGATGTTATATTCCATGAAGATATCTTTCCTTTTGCCATTAGTGATAAACATTATGTTAACGGTCCTTTTCCTGAACAAGATACTCAAAAGTATTATGAGGATTTGATCTTGCCTTATTCTGAAATAAACTCTACTCATCCTACTGTTTCTCAGAATCATGAATCTGCTATATCCTCAACTCATATTCAATAGGATATTCCTCATACTCAGCAAAATATTCCTCTAAGGAGATTTGATAGAGTGTCTAAATTACCTTACTGGGCAAAAGATTATATCTCACCTTTTGATCCTGAAGCTAATGTCTCTTCTCACATTAAACATCCTTTATCTCATTATATGCAATATCAAATTGTTAGCCCTCATTATAAAGCTTTCCTTACTGCTTTGTCTAGCAAGTCTATTCCACAAAATTTTGCAGAGGCTAGTAAGAATAAGGATTGGCAATTAGCTATGCAAACAGAAATCAAGGGCTTTGAACGCAATAAAACTTGGACAGTGGTTGACTTACCCCCTAATAAAAAACATATTGGTTGTAGGTGGGTTTACAATATTAAGTATAAATCTGATGGCACTATTGAAAGATATAAAGCAAGACTTGTTGCTAAAGGTTACGCAAACATAGAAGGCATTGATTACACTGAAACTTTTACCCTTGTAGCTAAACATGTAACTGTGAGGTTGGTCATTTCTATGGCTGCTATGAATGGGAGAACTCTATGAAAAATAGATGTCATCAATGCTTTTTTGTAAGGTGATCTCAATGAGGAGGTGTTCATGAATATTCCTCCAGATTTTCATATTTCTAAATCTTCTGATAAACCTCAAGTTTGCAGGTTGTTGAAATTCTTGTATGGCTTTAAACAAGCCTCTAGGCAGTGGAACAATAAGTTCACTGCAGCTATGTCAGATCATGGTTTTGTTCAATCCAAGCATGACTATTCTTTGTTTATCAAATCAAAGGGGAATAGCATGGTCATTCTTCTTATATATGTAGATGACATTCTCATCTCTGGGAATAATTTTGATTTGATAGCAGAATGTAAATCTTACCTTCACAAAACTTTTCATATGTAAGATTTAGGGGAGTTAAAATACTTCCTTCGCATTGAGATAGCTAGATCGCAAAAAGGAGTCATAATAAATCAAAGAAAGTATTGTCTTGAACTTTTGAGTGAATCGGGGATGCTTGGGTGTAAGCCTTTATATACTCCTATGGAGCAGAATTTGAATTTATCAAATCAACTTGATGAAAAATCAGACTCTATCATTGATAATATTTTTGAGTACCAAAAGATTGTTGGCAAATTAATCTATCTTTGCTTAACAAGACCATATATAGGTTATGTTGTGCAGGTGCTCAGCCAATTCATGCACAATCCACGGGAATCTCATTATGAAGCTATGTTCAAGGTGTTGAGATACCTTAAAGGTAAGCCTGGTCTAGGATTACATATGCTTTCCAATGCTGACTTTACTTTGAATGCTTTTTGTGATGCAGATTGGGCATCCTGCCCTATGACTAGAAAATCATTAACTGGTTTTGCTATCAAAATGGGAGGAGCTTTGGTCTCTTGGAAAGTGGAGAAGCAAAACACTATCTCCAGGAGCTCAGCAGAAGCAGAGTACAAGGCTTTAGGATCTGTTACATGTGAAATCATGTGGATCATAGGAGTTTTAAAGGATTTGAAGATTCAAACTCAACTACCAGTGAATGTGTTTTCAGATAGCAAATCAGCTATCCAACTGGCTGCCAATCCTGTATATCATGAGAGATCCAAACATATTGAAGTAGATTGTCACTTAATTAGAGAAAAGATTCAAGAAGGACTAATCAAACTTCAGTTTATTCCCTCAAAGGAGCAACCAGCAGATATGTTAACCAAGGCATTGGGAAATGAACATTTCAGATATCTTCTGGGCAAACTTGTTGTTCATGATATATTTTGTTCATCAAGTTTGAGGGGGAGTGTTGAGAATAATACTAAGAATATTTAAAGAAGTATATTTTATATAAATGCACTAACACTTTATGTACATAAGTGTACGGGGTGATATAGCCGTTGAGTTAGTTGGTATAAGTAGGCAGATTAGCTTATCTTCTTCATTCCATTATACTTTGTTGTACACTCTCTCTACTTCTATGTTTTTCTAATGGAAATCTTCTCTTCTCTTCAAATCTTGTTCGTCTTTCTTTCCTATTATCTTAACAAATCATTTGATTCTTGTTCTACTACTATGTATAATTGAAATGTTGAATCTCATAGAAAAATTTCAAGCTTTGAATGGTTTTTTTTCCTGATGGAATATGAAAGGATTTCGGGCATGAATAACTTACATATAGGTACAAGGCTTCTGAAGTAAGCCTTCAAAAATGAGAAAATTAAATAAATAATATTGATTTAAAACAAATTCAAGAACTGGTGTAGAATTAGAGGGGATTCGAAAAATGGTACTACGTGCCTTGGGAGAAGGCGCATAGGGTGTATTATGCGCCTTCTCCCAAGGCACATATGATAATCCTTGAATAAAAAAAATAAAAAAATAAAAAATTTCACATGCTCCTTTGTAGAGGCGCATCCAATTTAAATAATAAAAAAAAATTATACAAATAAATTCTAAAATATCATATCCTTTAAGTCAAGTCATCCATCCCCATTTGTCAACATAATAAGTTCTAAATTCATAATGGAGATCACAAATAAATTAAACTAACATATATGGTCAACTTTATATAGTTAAATAATTAAAGTTAATTAGTTATATGACATCAAACCAAAAAAAAAAAAAACTCCTAAGAAAAATTAAACATAAAATAATTTAACATTCATTTGACTCCTCATATACCTAACATTTAGATTTAAGTGACTCTATCTTAGACTTAAAATTTCCAAACAAGCAACATTTTCTTAAGAACTTTATAATTTTTTATTAATTATTTAAACTGGATGCGCCTCCTACAAAGGAGCATATGAAATTTTTTTTATTCAAGGATTATCATATATGCCTTGGGAGAAGGCGCGTACACCCTATGCACCTTCTCCCAATGCACATAGTATCATTTTTCGAATCCCCTCTAATTCTACACAATTTCTTGAATTTTTTTTAAATAAATATCATTTATTTAATTTTCTCTTCAAAAACTTACATGCCATAGCTTGATGTAACATCTATTCATTGGCTCAAGTCAATTATATAAACTATCTGTTTCTTTTTCTTTTAATATTTTTCTTGCTATTGGACAAAATATATGACATTTTACGGATTTAGCTTAAAAATAACAATAAACTAACGGAAGGGATCCGTTTGTCAAAAAAACCGGGATTGAGTTGATTTTCAACTTTGAAATACAATTAACTTTTTTCCAAGTATGTTAACTGTCAAATTATTTATCGGAATTTTTTCATTGATTTTACTATGAAATAAATATTTTGTGTCAATGGTCCAACTTAACCTTGGGGTTGCACATTTTCAAAGGAAAAAAGGACCATTCATTTATTCACGACAAAAGGTACCTTCTTCGCATCATATCATTGTCTCTCTCTTTCTCTCACATGGCTTCTCGCCGGAGTTCACTCTCACTTACATAAACCTAACGCCGGAGTTTCATATTTCTCACTCCTTCCATGGCCGTGATTTTTAACCGCCTTGCTCTGGCGGCCTTATTCAGTATCCTCCACTTAGTGTACTCTGAGCCCACTCAAGACAAGCAAGCTCTCCTCGCCTTCCTCTCGCGTGTCTCGCACGAGGCTCGCCTCCAATGGAACCAGTCCGACTCGGCCTGCTCCTGGACCGGCGTCGTCTGCGACGCCACTAATTCCTCTGTGTACTACCTCCGCCTCCCCGGCGTGGGGCTCATCGGCCAGATTCCTGCTAATACATTGAGTCGACTCACTCAGCTCCGAGTTCTCAGCCTCCGCTCCAATCGACTCACGGGTCCTATTCCACCCGACTTTTCACAGCTCAGTTTACTCCGCAATGTCTACCTCCAGGACAATCAGTTCTCCGGAGATTTTCCGGCGAGTTTAATCCGGTTGAACCGACTCACCAGGCTGGATCTATCGTCCAACAATTTTACCGGCTCAATTCCGTTCGCCGTCAACAACCTGACGCACTTGACTGGTATTTTCCTACAAAATAATCAATTTACCGGTAGAATACCTAGCATTGCGCCGCCGAGCCTCGTTGATTTCAACGTCTCGAACAACCGTCTCAACGGCTCGATTCCGACGGCGCTTGCGAGGTTTCCGGCTTCAGCGTTTGCTAATAACCTACAACTCTGCGGCGGTCCTCTGCCGCCGTGCAATCCTTTCTTTCCTTCGCCCGAACCGTCCCCAGCCCTACCTCCGCCGGTTATTGCGCCGCGGAGAAGGCACCGAAGGCTCTCCACCGCCGCCATTGTCGGAATCTCAGTCGCCGGAGGTATCCTTCTACTACTACTCATACTCGCCCTAATCTTCCTTCTGTTGAAAAGAAACAAGAAAAATCAAACCACGAAAGCGCAAAATCCACCGCCGATCGCGGCAGCGAGATCTGTCGGTGAGGCCGGTACGTCGTCATCGAAGGATGACGTCACAGGCGGCTCCGCCGACGCGGCGGAGAGGAACAAGTTGATCTTCTTCGACAGCGGCGGCGGATACAGCTTCGATCTGGAGGATTTGTTGAGGGCTTCAGCGGAGGTTTTGGGGAAGGGAAGCGTGGGTACAAGCTACAAAGCGGTGCTGGAGGAAGGTACAACAGTGGTGGTGAAAAGGCTGAAAGATGTATCAATAGGGAAGAAAGAATTTGAGCAACAAATGGAGATATTGGGGAAGAATGTGAACAAGCATGAAAATGTGCTGCCATTGAGAGCTTTTTACTACTCTAAGGATGAGAAATTGTTGGTTTCTGATTACATGCCTGCTGGAAGCTTATCTGCCCTTCTCCATGGTAATTTCTTCTTCATCTTCTTCATCAAGTTTTTTGCCATAATTATCATTTATTTTTACAGAAATTAGTATTATCTTCTTGTTTTTGGTAATCACAAAATTGATGAAATCCCATTTCAAGTTAGATTAATTGTTTCTATTCCTCATCACAGAAATTGAAAAATTATGAATTATAGCTTGTTTTTGCAGAACCCTTTGTTCGATTTTGTCCAAATTGAAATGTGGCTGCCATTAGTTTATCCAAAATTCAATCAAATTCTTCATCTTCCCTTTTGTATTTTCTTCATTTGTTTTAATGTGTGAATTTGAAACTTGAATGAGTGTACTTTGTGTGCTTTTTTTCCTCTCAATTATTGGAGCCTCCCAAGTCCCACCTACCACTGATTTCAATTCATCTATTTATTGAAAAAAATCCTTATTATGTAACTCCATTAATCAGGTATTAATCAGGTACCAAGTTATAATTAAGTGTAATTATAATATAAATGGAAAACTTTTAGAAAATTTGTGCTTTAAGGAGCAAAGATTATAACTTTTTTACATGTACACACATAAAATAGAATTTTTTTTCAATCAGATTGTTTGCATGAGGAAAAGATTTAGTCTTTTAGATTTGTTTATTGGTAGTAGTACCTAATATTTTCCTAAAAGTAGTACTAACAATTTCTTTTCTTTTATCAGCCGGCTTATATTATTATTATTGGTTTAATTGCAATCTTAATTAATACAAAGCGGCTTTCTATGTTTGTTACACTTGGTGTAGACTTATTCCCATATTTCAAATTTGAAGTAGTATTTACGTTATATATAAAAATATATAACTGCATTACTTATTTATGGAATATAAAATTACACTTGACTTAAAAAATGGAATAACTTTTGGGTTACAGTTTGTCAAAGCTGGCAAACAATAACAGGTGGGAATGCTATACCTAAGTGATTATATTAAATATTATTGGACATATACAATCTGAATTGTATATTATATTTATATATATACACACTTTTTTGACTCAAATTCAAGCATATAGCAATAGACTACCATGATCACTGTCGACATGCTTCTTTGCTTTTTTATAATGAAAAGAATAAAAAATGATGGCACCTTACTTTTTTACCTCTTTATTTCTTTATTAAAATGTTGTCTAACTTTACCCCTTTTTGACGTTACTAGTTGGGCACACTGCCATTTTTCTTCCTAATTTGCCCATATCTAATCTTACAACTGTATTTGACCCATTTTTCCATTGTTTTTTAAACCCAAGAATTGTCCTTTTATACGTAAATATTCCTAATGCACATGTTGTTCTTAGGGTGACATATTCCACTTTCTATATATAAGAAGTAGGGTTTAATAAATAATTGCAGTAAGAAATGTCCACAGACAGCTGCCATATTATCTGTAAAATCCTAAAATAGATTTGGTTGTGGAAAATTGTAATATTAGTCCTCTAGGATAGGGTTTATTGCAATTTTAGTCCTGTTTACAAACTTGTAGAATTGGTCCATTAGTTTGCATTTTGTTGCAATTTTGGTTCCAATTGTTGCAATTCATCATATGCAACTATTTTTTGCAGAGTAGACAAAAAATAGCAACATGGGCTATCTTATGGAACTAATATTTTTTTTTTCCTTTTACTTGTGAATTAAGATTGGTGCAAAAAGGGGTTAACCATTACCATTATTAGTGGTATATATCATTCTTGCTTGAGTGATGCACATAGAGGTGGTTAGACAATTTGACTTTGCTTAAAAATGAAGGTTTCATATAGTGTGATCTCTCATCATGTAGTCTTTTGTAATAATTATTGCTTTATTTTGGGTATCTCTCAAGTGCCTATTGAGTAGTCACTGCCTTTTCATTTTCTGCTCTTTTTCAGTTTTTCTTTAAGCCTGAGTTGGTTCACCACATTCATTCCATTTACTTTGACTTGGATTTCATTGGTAACTCGAACCAAGTCAAAGACCCGAATGATTTAAACTTTAAACACTAACCCAATAGGCCAATACAGATTATAGACTTAACTTCACACCTAAAATGAAGCTGTCTGTGTATGTATACGTACCTATACAGTAGGATCAAGTCTAACGTAATTCAATTATAGACATTGCTAGTATGATCTAACACGTAGTATATAGGACAATAAATACAACCTAGATTATTCTTCTTTTAGGAAAATACAAGGTCGGCTGGAGAGAGTTAGTTAGCAATAAATGATGGTCCCAACTCCCAACTTGATTCACAATGTGATATTTTGGCCCTTAAGATGACGACATGTGTCGATGGATCAACCGGTGATGCAATACCGGGTCGTATGGTTGGGTCCTGGGCTGGCCCGATCCGGCCATTTGAAAACCCATGAATCCTAGTTAATTTGTGAAGTTTTAAGATAGTGAGGGCAGATACATCTTTCATTAATTATTAGGGGTGGTAAATGGGAGGGTTGGGTTGGGTTTAGGTTGGTTCCAACAGTTTGGTTCTTAAATGGGTTGGGCTCTTAAATGGTTTTAAGTAGGGGTGGCAAATTGGTTCCGGAACCGTGGGTCCAACCCGACCCAATTAGTTTTGGGTTTGGATGGATCTTAAAAAAAAGAATTATGGTTCCAATTGGTTTTGTATTTATTGAATTTTCAAGACTTTGGTTTCTTATGGTTTTTGATTGGGTCCAAATTGGTTCCAATAATGGGCCTATTTTGGTTCTCAAATGGATCCAATTAAAAAAGAGAGAAATAATTCTCCATTTTTTCTTTCTTAGACCCAATTGGTTTTCTTTATTTAAAATTTCACTTGTAGAGAATATGTGATTGCTTAAGAACTAAACTTATACTTGTTTTAGTCATTTGAACTTATACTTTAAATAAATTTTTATAATAAGATCAAAAAATTATTTTATATTATTTTTAGTCATTTGAACTTTTTTATTTTTTAATATATATTATATTTTTATTATTATATTAATAAATATATATTAAATAATTAATAAATATATATTAAATAATTAAAAATAAATAAAAATATTTGGCTCGGCTCGAGTACGGACTCGAGCTTGAACCCATGCTCACGAGCTCGAGTCCGAGCTCGAAAATTTTGGGCTCGGCTCGAGTTCGGGCTCGAGCTCGCGAGCTTGGGCTCGGCTCGAATCCATGCTCACGAGCTCGAACCCGAGCTCGAAAACTTTGGGCTCGACGAGTTCGAAAAAAATGTCAAGCTCGGCTCGTTTACACCTCTATTCTGAACCGACTAACTTTCAAATAGTAACATAAATTATAACTTAGTATCAATTAATATATCTTTAATTTCTGTAACCGAAAAAAAAATTTATATTTTTAATTTTTGTAACCGAAAAAATAATTATATCCTTAATTTCTCTACATTAATTTTTTCGTTATAAATTAAAATACATTAGTTAATAATATATTTTACATATAAATTATTACATTAGTATAATATGATTGGAATTTTTATAAGAAAATTATAAAAATATAATGTAATAAGTTAGTTAGTGAACAAGAAAAAAAAAATTGTTTGCATTATATTGGATTAGTTGGTGAACAAGAAAAAAAGATTAGTGATTAGTATACAAATGTTTGCATTGTGTTGGATCCATAAGTCACCAACCTCCTATTTTGGATCCTTTATGGTTCCTAAATGGATCTTTGTATAAGAACCATTTGGAACCAATCAAAACCAATAAGGACCCAATTCATATTGAAAAGACATTTTGGTTTCTTGTTGGTTCCAACTTATTTTTTTTACAAACCCAATTGGACCCAACCCAAATCCGATCCGATCCACCCATTTGCCACCCCTAGTTTTAAGGTGAACCAACTCAGGCCAAAATGGAACCAAGTCAACTCGAAAGGGAACCAAGCCCAACCCGACTCAATACTTTACATTTAGTTCTTTATAATTTAGATTATTGGCAATCGATTTGGGCCTAAGTTGAAATTAGTTGGACCCAACTTGGAACCAAACAAAATTTCTTAGGAACCAACCCAACCCAAACTAGTTTAATTGGGTTGGAACCGTGGTTCCAGATCCATTTTGCCGCCCCAATTAATTATGCTAAATTATTGCCATGCGAGTTATGACAATTGTTCTCCAGTTTGATTTATAATAAAACCTCCATACATGCATTCCAAAATCAATACTTCAACTCATTTCTTTTGTCTTATAGACACACAATCTTAACATCTTTGCTTAATCATAACTCATGCGTAACATTTTATATAGGTAGTCGAGGCTCAGGCCGCACCCCACTAAACTGGGAAAACAGACTGAGAATAGCAGTAAGCGCCGCAAGAGGACTTGTCCACCTCCATGTCTACGCCAAAACAGTCCACGGGAACATCAAATCCTCAAACATCCTCCTCAGACAAGAAAATCAACTCGATGCATGCGTATCAGATTATGGTCTTAACCCACTATTTTCCTCCTCAAGCCCTCCAAATCACCGCATAATGGGCTACAAAGCACCCGAAATTCTCGAGACCCGTAAAGTCACATTCAAATCCGACGTTTACAGTTTTGGAGTGTTATTGTTAGAGCTTTTAACCGGAAAATCACCTAATCAGGCTTCATTAGGTGAAGAAGGGATTGATTTACCGAGATGGGTACAAAGTGTAGTTCGTGAGGAATGGACTGCCGAGGTTTTCGATGTTGAGCTTATGAGATATCATAATGTGGAAGAAGAAATGGTACAGCTTTTGCAAATAGGTATGTCTTGTGTGGCCACTGTTCCAGATCAACGGCCAGAAATGCATCAAGTTTTGCGAATGATCGAGGATATGAACGAGGGGTTAAGGCAGTCATCGGATACTCAAACACCTCCAACAGAGTCGAGAAAGGCTTCACCTGCTGCTATCACACCGTAAGCAACTCGTTGTTATTGCGCGTCTTTTAGGTTTTTATATTCTTTCGGAGAGGTTAATGCCTCTCTTGTTCGATTTGTGTAGAGGGTAATATCCGTATATTCGAATTTGTTTTGTGGGTGTTTGGGATGATTCCAAGGCCTGATTGGAATCGACGTTAATCGTTTGTTAATGTTGTTATTCTTTTTGGTGTATACCTTGATTCTATGAGTTGTAAACTTGTAAGTTTGTTTAATGCATTTTACTCATCTTGATTGTAATTGATCTTTGTGTTGAAGGGTATGGATGAATACGGTTAAATAATATAAAATCTCGTTAATAATACTATTAATGATGAGAGATATGTATAGAGTTATAAGACTTGACAATTCAGTCAAATTTAATTAAACTAGTAAATTATAAATATAAGGAAACAATATACTATTGATGATGAGAGATATATAGAGTTACGAGACTGGACAATTAAGACAAATTTAATTGAACTAGGAAATTATAAATATAAGGAAATATAATATATAAGAAATTATAAATATAAGAAAACATATAAGTAAATAAACATCTATGAATGAATATATTCTAAAAATATACTAACAATCTCCTCCCACAGTTGAAGCGTGAAGATTTCGAACGTTGACACTTTGGTGTGTAAATGAACCGAGCCTTGAAAATTTCACAGGCTCGAGCTCATTTTAAAAGTTTTGAGCTCGAGCTCGAGCTTGAATTCATCGAGCCCATTTTTTGAGCTCGAGATCGAGGCAAATATGTAAAGCTCAAGCTCGGCTCATCTGCTCGTTCAAACTCAAACTCGGCTCGTTGTTCATCCAAGTTCGAACTCGCTCGTTTGAATCAAACTCAAACCTTTTGCTATATAATATATTTTATGATTTTGAATACATAATCATTTAGAATAATTAAAAAAGGTGAATAAATTCTTGCTTACGTAACATTGTACTTCATAAAATATGTAATTAATTAATGAATAACTCGCTAAAATCACACTTGTTTCACTAACATAATGCATTTACATAAAATAATACCAAGAACTATGAGAATCACAAATTATCTAATATTTTTTTTTGAGAACCAAAAAAATAATATATGATTCTCATATTGGTAACAAAATACTCATGTACTTCAAAATTAGTAGATATATATATATTTGATGTTTATGTCCAAATAATCTTTTGGTTTGATTGAAATAGTTATAACGATAATAGAGATCTATGTCTCAAGAATTTTATATCATGATTACCAATGAATTATGAAATGTTTACTCAATATTATTTTCATTAGCAATATAATACATCAATTATTTTTAAAATTAGATTATATATACACAAATGTACTATATATGTAATTATGTATAAACACACACACACACATATATATATATATATAATAGTAAAGCTCACGAGCCAGAAGCTCGGCTCAGGCTTGCGACAGTTCAAAATTAAGCCGAATTTTAATCGAGCTGACTCACGAGTTCGACTCACCTTAAGTTCAGACTAGAAGTCTTGCTCTTCTTTTCCCCTTTCATTTGTAATTCTTATAGGCAGTGGACGAAGAATTAAATTACTTCCAAATGGTCCTCCATTGTCTACAGCGTTAACTAGAATCTTCTCTATTCTAGTCATTATTATTAGATAAATACATGTTAAAATTACTTTCAATAAACCGCCTCATATATCTTGATTACTTTAAATTTTAACCTTTAGAATTAAACTAGGAAAGGACACGTGCGATGCACGTGAATTTTTTGAATTTATTGAAATAATTATATAATCTAAATACTTGATGCACCAATGAACTTTTGTTCCAAACTCGTTACACTCTCAATCTATTTTGAGTAGTACTTGAACTTGATCATAAAAGAATTATGTATGTACAATATGCAAAATACTTTCCTTCACTACACATCCCACGTAATGTTCTAGTCATTACTGTCGAGCATCCACTAAATCACTATAAAATAATTGGATAGGTAGTCATTTTTTAATAACGGAGAAAATCTGCAGCCGCTACACTTGTGGTGCATACTGGGTAAACATTTCAAGGAAAGTTATGTAAAAATCTCCAATCTCTTTCATCTCATTTCCTCTAGAATTCCATTTATATTTCTACTGAGCGTCAAGGGGAAGCTAAGTTTACTACATACATAAAAACACAATATCCTATTAATATGAGTATTAAGTATCGAGAAACACAACCATATAAATATTAAAACTATTTATATACTTAATACAAAATACTACATCTGCATTAAGCTTATTTTTCAGTGCTTCAGTCTACTTCTAAACTCTTTGTAAATGTTCTATCAACTTATGTATTTATCTGAATAGCTTGTGCCATCGTTTCTACCTTGAGTTGCGAAGTTCATTAATCCGTGTTATTAATTCTTGTTGCAATTGGGAAATAAATGGTTTTATAACGATAATTTTAAATAAAAACCTTAAGTTAATCAAATTAAATATAATAAAAACCTTAATTTAATCAAATCAAATAGATAGAAATTCAACACATACATACCAAAAATAAAAGCATAAAATTAGATGAGACTTATAATTCAATATAGAATATTATAATAATGACTTCATCTTATCTTTTTCAATTCATGTTTTTCAAAATGAAACATGGCTTCAACAAAATAAAAAATTACATATTAGTACAACAACAACATCCGACAAGGTGAATATTTGGGACAAACATAGATACAATTAGGAACTACAAAAGATTGTAAAGGCAAAGCCACTTTTGAAAATAGAATGTAAAAATCATGTGAGCTATATCTATTAGTACATATTTGAAAATTGAACAATTATGATTCACAATAGTAGTTTAATTCGTCATTGAACTCCACAAACTTAATATTATTATTTTTAAGCTCATGCACATTTATTTTATATAATTTTTATTATTCTTCCATGAAATGATAATATTAAGTTTTTACTATTGAATTATTTTACTTTAAACATTTAAATATAGTAAATCATCTCATATATATCTATATAGTATAACATGATTTATTAATAAATAAAAATATCCTAAATACCATATTTATTGAAATAAATTTTATTCTACAAAAAAAATTAAAATAAATTATAAGTACGAGTTAGAGCGTTGGAGCAAGGTTTTACCAATGACAACTTTATGTAACATTAATTTAATGAAATAAACATAACACGATGTTAATATTATAAATAAGATAATTAAATTTACAATAGTATCACTTAATTTTTTATGATCACTATTAGCACATTAAAATAAATTATTTTAATGAGCTCGATTTATTCCCAAATAGTGTACGATGCTAACTGATTAATTACACCATACAACATTAAATCACATCACCAAATTTCTTAAGTAACAAAATGAAGTTAACTATATATCATCTAAACAACGATACATCCTTTAATTGTCAAAAAAATCTATTCTCATAATATCATCCAATAGTCTCGGTCAATGCTGCTTGATATCATTCAATACATGAACAACTCCTAACCTCAACATATAGAGCTTATGAAATTAGAGGAAAATTGAAATATGAAACTTAACTCAAGATGCAAGAAATTTGATCAAATGGATGTTGTACAAGCTATGGTTCGTAGTTTTTCATCTTTTAAATGTGGGGAATGATATTTTAAGAAATCCCGATTGATAAAAAAATTACTTATAATCTAAATCATCATTCCACTACTATATTTTAAAATAAATCAAATCACCTGCTACAATGACTTCTTTTCAACAACTTAGTGAATATAAATAACATTGAAATTTGAACTATTAAACCTACCATTACCAAGTAATTTTATATTATGATCCGCGTATTATACATATATATTGAACAAATTTGAGAAATATTCATGTCAAGTTCATGTTTGTGTAGCTATCTAATTTAATATTAAGATAACATATATATTGATTATTAAAGAATAATATTAATTTATTGTTATAGGTTATTTTAGTTTCAAAAAAAAAAATATATATATATAAATCATTTAAAATGATTCATACTTTTAGAATAGTTATTATTATTATTATAAATATTAGACAATAATATGAATTTATTGTTGTAGGGTTATTTTATAAAACTTTAAGAAATATAACTCATTCCAATTGATTCATATTTTTGAAATAGTTATAGATATAGATATAAAGGGCTTTTTTGTATATAACCCCTCGAGGTATTTAAAATTAGCAAATAACCCCCCGAGGTAAGAAATTTTGTCAAATAACCTTTTCTGTTAAGTTGACCGTTAGTCAACGGTTAAGTTTATGGGCATAATTGTAATTTACATATAAAAACAAGGAACAGAAAAAATAAATTAATAAATTTTAATTTACTTTATACAACAATAATTTATTTATTTATCTAAAAATTTAAATACATATTATATTATTATATCTAAATTACCTTCAAATTTATATATTATAATGTTATATTATTCTAACCTTCAAATGTTATATTATATATTATATTGCTTCATCTAGTTACCTTCAATTTTAAATATTATATTATCTTCAAATTATTTATCTAAATTTATTTAATTTTACCTTCAAAACCTCCAAATATTATATATTATAATATTATTCTATCTAAATTACCTTCAAATTTATAATATTATAATATTATATTATTCTACCTTCTAATATTATATTATATATTATTTATTATATTATTCTATCTAATTAGCTTCAATTTCTAATATTATATTATCTTCAAATTATTTGTCTAAATTTATTTAATTTTACCTTCTAATTATTAGATAGAATAATATAATATATATCTAAATCTAGAGATAAATAAATAAACATTTGAAATTGAGAAAATTTATTGTTGTATAAAGTGAATTAAAATTTATTTACTTATTTTTGTTGTTTCTTGTTTAATATATAAATTACAATTTTGCCCATAAACTTAAACGTTGACTAACGGTCAACTTAACTAAAAGGGTTACTTGCCAAGATTTCATACCTTGGGGGGTTATTTGCTAATGCTAAATACACCGGGGGTTATATACAAAAAGCCCAGATATAAATTATTGATAAGATTACAATAACAAATAATATACATTGAACAACCTTATATATATTTATCATTGAAGTTTATGCACCTATTTATTATTTTGATAACATTATTAAATGATTACTAATAGAATATGAAGGTGTTTTGGTCTTAACTATAAAGTGTAAATCATTTGATTTACCAATCTTATAGATATTAGACAATAATATTAATTTATTGTTATAGGGTTATTTTATAAAACTTTAAGAAATATAACTCATTCCAATTAATTCATACTTTTGAAATAGTTATATATATAGATATAAATTATTGATAAGATTAGAATAACAAGTAATATACATTGAACAACTTTATTTATATTTACATTGCACCTATTTATTATTTTGATAACATTATTAAATAATTACTAATAGAATATGAAGGGTCTTAACTATAAAGTGTAAATCATTTGACTTGGTAAATCATTCACACTTTTAGAATAGATATAGATATAGATTAACAAAGACTTCTCACATCCAATTCCCTTTCAAATTATAAGTTGTTTAGGGCTCAAACTAGGGAAGGCTCCATAACTAAATTGTTTGACTACAGTCTACAGCAATGGAAAAAAGAGGTGTTTAAATGAACTAGGGCCTGATAGGTAAGTGGGGTCACAAATCACTTACAAACTATTTTTTGCAAATAATGTATCTTACCCATATTTTATTTAATTCATTTTCTTATCTTTAATATAATATAATTGCAAATAATGTATGTTACTCATATTTAATTAATTAATTAATTTTCTTATATTACTAAATTGTTTTTTTGCACATAATGTTAGTTATATTTCATTTTCTTATCTTATACTATAAAAAGCTGATTTCTTTCTCCCAAATTCCTACCACCCACCAATACTCTCTCTCTCTCTCTCTCTCACCTTTCTTTTTTTTTTCAGTCCAATTGTATAAATTCATATTTATATTTTCTGAATATAAATTTGAAATAGAGAGAAAAAAGAGAGAGACAAAGGGAAAAACACTTCTAAACGATCTGCGAGCCCTAGGAATCTTCACGCCAATGGTTTTGCCGATCAGACTATGATGATTTCCCTTATTTGTCTGCATTGATTCTTTTTTCTCTCTATTTTTTTCCTGATTTTATAAAGGTGCGTTTTTCTTCCTTTTTTTTGGGAATTATTTGGTCCTTTTTTATCCTGTTTGTTTTGATGTGAGGGACTCGGATTTGTACATTCACCCAATTTGATTGTTAATGTAAAATCTTAGTGATTTAGCGGCGTTCATTGTTGTGATTTAATTCTCAGATCTGCTTTGGTATAGGATTTCGGGTTTGAATATTGTACTACAATATATTCATTTAGTTTTTGTTTTTGATGATGTGTGTTTTTCAAAGTATACGTGTTTTTAATTTTTTGTGCCAGAATTTTATATTGTCATATTGTTTGTTTGTTTAATTTTGCATAAGCAGGATAATTGGGTTGGGCTGAGCAAACAACTCTCGTAACTCGTAGAATTCATATAGTTATTAGTGTATCTGTACTGTCATTTTGTGCAAAAACAGGCTGTTCATGTGGGGAAATTCATTTTTATTTTCAAGATATGTTTTTTTTTCCCACTTACTTTTCTTGATTTTCCCAGTATAGAAGGTTGGCATTTATATAATCTTATTTTTTATACTGGAGTGATCTTTAGAGAGGATATGATATTCAAATAACATGATATTTAATAATATGATATTTGGTCAATTTAGTTACCTTCAAATTCTCTTCATGTGACAGACTCTCCTGATCCTTTTCTCCAAGATGGTAGCCACGGCTGCAACATCGGCATTCCTCTCAATAGCTTCTCCGGCTTCAGATTCCTCTGGCAAAATAACAGGAAAGATTGGAGGAAGCATCCCTGCAAGCATTGATGCTCGTGGAACCAATTTTAAGTCAAAATCCGCTTCAGGAAAATTACAGGTTAAAGCCAATGCACAAGCCCCTCATAAGGTTAATGGGACTAAGGTCGGAGTGATGGATGGTTTTAAGACTGATGATGAGTTGACCTTGTCACCACCCGCGAGGACGTTTATCAACCAATTGCCTGACTGGAGCATGCTTCTGGCTGCCATCACAACTATTTTTTTGGCAGCTGAGAAGCAATGGATGATGCTTGATTGGAAACCAAAAAGGCCCGATATGCTTGTTGATCCTTTTGGTTTGGGTAGGATTGTGCAGGATGGTTTCGTTTTTCGTCAAAACTTCAGTATTAGGTCATATGAAATAGGGGCTGATCGTACTGCTTCTGTGGAGACATTGATGAATCATTTGCAGGTACATGATGGAATTTATGTTAATTCCTTTTGTCAGTTACAAACTATTAAAATTTCACCTCACTCCTGGCTTGATGATGTTTTCCTCAGGAGACGGCTCTTAACCACGTCAAGAATGCAGGACTGCTCGGTGATGGCTTTGGTTCAACACCAGAGATGTGCAAAAGAAATTTGATATGGGTAGTTACTAAGATGCAGGTTGTTGTGGATCGTTATCCCACGTGGTAAGTTTTAATTCCTGATACGCCTAACTGAACGTCATCTTACAATCATTTGGTAGTGAACCTTGAACAAATTTCATCAATCAAATTATACAAAATTTTATGCTCTAAGATTGTTTGTCTTGCAGGGGCGATGTTGTTCAGGTCGATACATGGGTAGATGCATCTGGTAAAAACGGTATGCGTCGAGACTGGCTTGTACGGGATAGCATTACGGGTGACATATTGACTAGAGCCTCAAGGTTGGCATTCATTTGGTTATTTGGTTGTTCTTTTACAATAGACCTGCAGCCGCTTTTATATGCTTTCAGTTGACAAATGAGATGTTTGTTATGAGTCCATAGACTAGTTTTCTTTTGAGGGTGAATAAGGGGGTGGTAAATGACGACTATCACTGATTCATTAGGGATTACTTTTCCTATATACTTCAAGTTCCCGTTTAGCTAATTGTTGAAGTTTCTATGTGTTTATTTTCCTATTTATTTTTTAATAACGCAGTCTATGGGTGATGATGAATAAAAAGACGAGGCGATTAGCTAAAATTCCAGATGAGGTCCGAGAAGAAATAGGTGGTTACTTTGTGGATTCTCCTCCTATTTTGGATGATGATAGCAGGAAACTACCTAAACTTGTCGACGATACTGCTGACATTATTCATACTGGTTTGACTGTAAGAATCTGACTGTTGTTTACTTAAAGAACTCCTTTTCTTGCCCCTTTTTTGAAAAAATCTGTTCTCTCGGTGCAGCCTAGATGGAGTGATTTAGATGTGAACCAGCATGTGAATAATGTAAAATATGTTGGTTGGATTCTTGAGGTAAACACTTTCTTTGTCTCTCCATAGTACCTTGTTAAGTGTTTCGAGTTTTTTTTTTTTCTTGTAGTGCTTGCAACTATATTCATCAGAACTAGATTACCTTTGATTTTGTGAGGCCCATTGCATGTAAACTAATGTCTTGTATTCATAGTAATAAAAAGATTGTGCGTTGGCGGAAAAGCAAAAATTCATAAAAGAAGGAAATATGTATGTGCCGTTTGGCTCTAAAGAGTGTCATGGGTTAATAGCAAGGTGGGTTTTCGACAACTAGTTTGTCAAGTGAACATGGATTTTGCTCTAAATGTCACATCTCAACTTTTCGTATCTGTATTGCTTGGATTAACCATCCTTTTTGGGAGGACAATCACATTTCTTGCAATGTGAATAAACCCTCAAGTCCGCTTTGTCCAAAGTTGAACAGCTTCAAGAAACTGGCGATAGTGAAGCTTGCAATATTATTTTTCTTTATTGTCCATATTTCTACTGCTTGTCACATGAAAATATAGTTCATTTAATGGTACCCTGAAAAGTTTTGGCGTATTTTTTTTGGTTCCACATGGCACGGAGCATAATTTATATTATTTAATATACAGAACGATTTCTGGGACTTTGATTGATCTAAGTTAATGTCGATATATTGTGTGATTTTGTGATTGCAGAGTGCTCCAGTTCATATCCTGGAGACTCATGAGCTTGCTGGTATGACACTGGAGTACAGGAGAGAATGCATGAGGGACAGTGTGCTACAGTCCCTCAGTTGTGTTTTGGACAAAGACGCAAATTCTGGCATTGTCGAGTGCCAACATTTGCTTCGATTGGAGAATGGTGGTGAAATTGTGAAGGGAAGGACTAAATGGAGGCCCAAACATGCTAACGGAATTGGGAGCTTTGGTCAGTTTCCAGCTGAAAATGCTTAATCCCCATGCTACTATACCCTTCTCTATGTCTAATACTGCTTGCTATTTTTTTCACTTGTTAATTTATGTTTTTTTCTAATTGATTTTATTCCTTTTTGGAGAAAAGATACAAAATATTTTTATGTGATTGTAAGTAAGTGTTGCCATTAGTTTTTTCCAGCTGGATGATAAGGAACGTGCCGTCCGCTAATGTATTATGTTTAATGAAAAGTTGGTTTGTAGGGGGGTAGTGGTCCATTTCATCACAGTTGTACCAGTTTCTTGTTTGTGTATTATTATTGATTTAAGTATTAAATGATGTTTCATACATATAAGCCTAAAAAGTTTGGTGACCAACCGTAAATTCGGTGAATCAATTGGAATTGATGGCACATTAATCACAAAGTGAATCTTCTATTTTTCACAATAATATCACATTAGGATTTGACAAGTGTTCATTTAAAAATAAATTATAAATAAAAATTTGACAGCATTGTAGAATATAAATCTATTCTGCATTAATCCGTAAAATTGAGAATTGATGTTTTAGCTGATTTTAGTGAGTGTAAAAATGGGTTAAGTGATTATTGCACTAATATGGAGGAAAATACATCTTATAAATGGGGGAGGTCGTAACAATGATCCATAACCACCCATAACCCTGAACAACTAGGGTTGGAATTTGCTCATAGGTCCCTCCAGAGCGTAAATTTATGAAACACTATAAGATCCGAATGTTGTTATGAAGATCAAACATTCTTATAGGGACCCGAGAGATCTGTCCCACATATCTTGGACACGTGTACGGCATTTCCCATTGATCCTCACACCATTCGTACAGCGTGTAATAGCTATAAATACTTGCTATTCCAGAGGACTGAAAAAGGACAATAGATCGGATTAGTACGAACCCATATTCTATTATCAAGCATATTAAGGCTAAAATTGGGACTCATTTCTATTTCATTAACTACTACTTGAGTTGATCCTGGGGAAAGGTACGCAGGGTAGCTTGGGTGAACATCAAGTGCAGGCTATAATATTTCTCTAAACCCACTAAGTCGCTTTGGAGCAACTTGGCTTGATTTAGACACGTATGTTATGACCTAGATCATACACTAACTGTAAATTTCATTGAAGATCAATTGGAATCGATGACACATCATTCAGTGTTGTGAGATTCAAGCCGACCTATTGATAAAATTGAGAATTGATTCTTAAATTGGTTTGAGTTGTAAAAATCGGTTAGGTGAACCATAAATTCGCCCAAGATCAATTTGAATTGATGGCATTGGATGGCTTGTGGGTTTCTTGATTTGGCTTGCCTTATATACCGTTGACTCAATATTGTTGACTGTTGTAGTTTGTCAATTACAAATTCAATAGTCGGTGTTTTTTCTTTTTTTCCCTTTTCTTTAATGAAATAATTTGTTAACCCTATTTGATGAGATTCTTTTTTTTTTTTTTCTCATTTTTCAATTTTCAAAACCAAGTAAGATAAATTATTTTTAAGGTAGCAAGGAGATAGAGGAGTAAGTTTGTTTCGATGAAAAAAGTTTATAGAAGAAAATGTTTGATTGTTTATTTATTTTGAGAAATTGGTATCAATGTATTTTCATTTTATAAAAATATGATACAAATTAAAGTTTAAATAATTGATTTAAGCGTAAAAGAATATGCAAAATTGATCTTATTTTATAGCTTATGTTATTTTGGATTAAGATATGTGATTATTTGATGACTAAGTTAAGATAGTAACGAATATAATATTTTAGTTGTTGAGTGAATTGTCTAATTTTATAAAATTTTAATTCTTTTATAAAAATTTGACCAGAATCCATTTCCAAGAAAATTTAGGATTTTCTTAGGGTAATTGTGTGTAGCATTTTGTGATATTTTTATGAGATGACAAAAAAAATGCATTTTTATGAAAAATCTATAAAAAAAATTGAGAAATGGAAAATGACGTGCTGACCATTTGAGGCCTAAATTGTTTGTTTTGTTGCCAAAGATTTCTATATGGACTCCAAGATTTGCAATTGGCTGGTGATATTGTTGTCAGGTTGACAATTTTAGCCTTTTCTTGTTTGTTGTCAACTAGTTAGTAAACAAAAAAAATATTACTCTTTGTAGATTTTATTAAAAAAAATTAAGATCAGGATATAAAAAATTAAGTGATGTTACGAATAAAAATCATATAACCATAATTTATAATTAATAAAAACTCTAATATTTTTAAAAATAAAAAAATCATAAAAAATTAATCACGAATATGTGTAATATATTTTCTTAGTTTTTGACCAATGTAATTGTCTGGTGATTATATATTTTCTTAGTTTTTGACCAATGTATTTGTCTAGAGACGGGAAATTCTATCCCGGACCCATACCAATGGGGCCGGTCCTTCTCCACCACACAATTGTGGTGTGGTGGGTGGTTTTTGTATGGGTGGTGGAGGTAAAATACCACCCATCCCACCACAATTGTGTGGTGGAGAAGGACCGGCCCCATTGGTATGGGTCCGGGATAGAATTTCCCGTCTAGTGACCATGCCTTCGTGATGGGCGTTGACGAAGTTATTTTGGGCTATCTTTTACACCCTAATAAAACTTGTATTATTATATATTTTTTTTATTATTTATTTAAAAAAAACTCTAGAAGTGGATGATGTTTTTTCACTTGGAAGACTCAAGATAAATATGTTTTAGAAGGCAAAGACTTTGAATAAGAAAAAATGAAAAGCAAAACAAAGAAAGTTGCAGCCTACATTGTTAAAGCAAGTCATAACTCATAACTCATAACTCATAACTCATAACATCTTTTAAGTTGAATGGCCATGTAATAAGGGATATGACAATTGACAAGCTCCTATTCTTATTGTAATAATAATGTCAATTTCGAGTTCTATAAGACAACTTATTTCTTTTGATTAAAATATAGAAAAGAAAATGAGAGTCAATCTTTAGTGAAACTAAAGGAAATTGAGAAGAAATATAAGAGCAAAATACTTTTTTCTCCCACTAGTTTTAGTTTCTAAAATTGACATTTTTCTAATTTTAGAGATATTCTGTTGATTCTCTTAGTTTAGAACGAAATTGTTGATATGAATAATATTAGGAATATTATATTTCATTTTATTACTTTTATATTTTATATTTAGTTAGATTTAGATATATTTAATTAGTTGTTTAAATAAGATAGAATACTTATTTGGATTGATATCTTATTTTTATTAGAATTTCTTTCAAAATTAGGATTCCTACTTCTATTAGAACTCTTGTAATTTTTGCCTATAAATAGGCTACGTTTTTTCATTAATAAAGAGAGAATATGTTTGATTTAAATTTGTGAGTTTTAACTTTCGTCGTTCTTCAAGAACGTTTATTGAACTTATCGGATCTTATATCGGTGGCATTCATCCCGATTTATCAAACGGCAATTCAAATTGATATCTTCCTTATCTATATTATTTTTTTACTTTATCTAAATAACTAACTGAATATATTTAAATCTATCTAAATATAAAATAAAACAGAATAAAAGGAAATATAATATTCCTAATAATATTCATATTAATTGTGTAAGTTCATTAGTAATACAGTGGAACTTTTGAGAAAATGTCAAAATTCATTTCGTAGGATAGGCCGAATTCATTTTTGATACCACGATTTAGACATGTAACACATTTGGTACCAAATAAGATTTTTTTAACACATTTGGTACTCCCGTTAGTTGACTAACGGTCAAACTCACGTGCGAGTCACGTGCTCGTTAGGAAATAACATTTTCTTCGTTCAGCCATCTACATTCACACACTTTCTCTTAGAACCCTAATTCAGCCATCTTAGTTTAACATTTTTTCTTATAAATTCCCCCAAATCTCCCAAATTCGCTCCGAAATTCTCTTCATTCTCCCAAATTCACCCCAAATTCGAATAGGGATATGTAGTGAGGCTCGTGGTCCAAGGATCGAAAGCATGGATATGGTGTTAAGCTCTATAGTAATGGTAACTATAACGAGGGGCATCGGAAAGCATGGATATGGTGTTAAGCTCTATAGTAATGGTGACTATAACCAGGGGCATTGGAAGAGGAATTTGCAGGAGGGACAAGGTCGGTATTTGTGGAGAAATGGAAATGAGTATAATGGTGAGTGGAAAATGGGGGGTGATACATGGTAGAGGTGTTTTAGTGTGGAATAATGGGCCATGGTGTTTTCACTTGGTTTAATGGCAATTGTTATATTGGGTGATGGTCGAACGATTTATTGAAAAATAGTAATCGAACACAAGTTTTGAATGGGACATTTTACCCAGCACACAATGGGAAGAAGGGGATCGGGCATGAGAGTGAAGAAGGTTTATAGGGGTACTTTGGTCAGAAGCTATTTGCGCCATTGATCGATGGTGGTGGGGAGGAGGATGTAATGGGAAAGAAGACAAAATGGCAAAACTAACGTATCAGTGAGTTTGACTGTTAGTCAACTAACGAGAGTACCAAATGTATTAAAAAAAATCTTATTTGGTACCAAATATATTACAGGTCTAAACCGTGGTATTAAAATTGGATTCGGCATATCCTATGATATGAATTTTGATATTTTCTCGGAACTTTTGGACTTTGATCCTTTGAATTTTTTCCTAGTTTGTATTTTTCACGTAAAAACTCATGTCTAATTTTCTCAAATTTCAATCTACATCTAAATATTTCCTATTTTTATTATTCAATTAATGGGAAATGAATTTATTAGTTTTGTTGGACCATTCTCATTTTAATTTTGGCACCTTTCCCAACATTATGTGACCTAGGATTAATTGCTCGTTGTTAGCCAGTGTTTCAAAATTTCAATTATTTTATGGGCTTCCAATTAGAATCTTCCGTTTACTTTTTATGCTAAATAGAAATTTTCTTTTTTTTAAGCGTCTTTAACATGGAGAAAATTTTGTAATTGGACTTGATTTATAGTTTTATAATTGATTTATATCGCACAAGTTACAATATGTTGATTATTTGATCGGTTTGATTAGACATCCAATATCATATAATATAATTAAATTGACGTATATACAAATATAAAATAACTTACTTGAAGTTTTAGAAAGCCTATATGCCTTTTGATAGGCTTTGCCATATGGGCTCATAAAATTTAAATTATATAATAAATGTTAGGTGAATCTCAAAAGAAGTAGGAAAATCAATATACTTTCTTGAATGTTCGCCTAAGAGGGGATGAAATTCAATTGAAAGTGATAGGAACATGTTATAATTGATGGGTTGATTTTGATTTCATTATTTAATGAGCTTTTGTTATTTTGTTGTATTTCGGATTTATTTTTGGTATTTGATGTTAAAAAGAAAAAATCAGGTTGATGGATTCATGTTAAGTATCCCCATAATTTAATAAAATAACTTATATAAGTGCAATATTGATATATTACAATCATAGGTCGCCCAACAAGACGAGCATGTGGCCCAATAAAGCTACTATAAATACCATCTTAATCAGTTAAATGATGATATTCTTGTTTACACTCTAAAAACTAAAAACACTAATATTCTCTAAGTCATCTAAAATCGAGAAATATCTAAAAATTACAAAAAGGCTTGATCCTATCGAAATAAGTATGTAGGCAGCTTGAAGTTACTGAGCACATTCCCCAATCTATTAAACATTAACTAGTTTGTCGTGTGTCAGATTATATCACATTCCCATGTGTAATTCACGTAATATTCATTTGATCCCGCATCATTTTAGCGCCGTATTTGGGAAAATAGATCCACACGCTGAGTATGCAAACCAAATCTCAAGCACATACCAACTGTGATAGGATGGTAATAGCCCCTATAAAGGAGAGAGGTTGGAAGAAGAATGCATGCTCCGATGTCTTAGCCAAACCTCACAGAGCCCCTACTGAGATAGCTCCCAATTGCGCTCCTTCCACCGACTGCCGAGGAGGTGAGTCCCCACTCAGGGAGGGTGATTGAGATCACTTAAGAGGCACTCCTAGCCCTAGTGGAAGACGCTTTCCTCTAGGGAGCTAAATAAATGGTCTAGTAGTATGCTAGGAACTCCTTCCCCAGTCGCTTCACTCCATCCAACAAGGGGGTCAATCATCCCGAGGGAGGGAGACCCATGTTGAGCAAGCTTCCCTGCTACTTACACATAGTGAGCAAGCTACCCGAATTGAAAGTCTCGAGTGACACCACATATTCGTTCATGTAGAAAACGAGAGTCCACACCAAGAGAGCGGATCTCGCGCCATGAGGCCCCTCCACCCCTAAATGGGGGCCAAGACTCATTGGCTCCCATGGGGATTGGATCGAGGTAATTACAGAGTTGGATAGATAAACAGAGATAAAAACAAAGAGATCAATGTTGCCTCCCCTCATGAGAGGCCACCCCGAGGAAAAGATGGGGATTGTCAATTCCCTAAGTCCCCACATAGAGGTGGAGAGTTCTCAATCTCAGTAGAGACCGGATCAAGGTGAGCGGGTGGGTCGACAACGACATATCTCGTGGAGATATGAAAGTTTGGAATATCGAGTCAGTCTCGTAGAGGTACAAACTGGGCCTCTATTAAGAACACCCCAGAAGAGGTCCTTACTCCACCATTATACTATTTGAGGCCTTCCCTCAAAGGTTAAAGTTTTTCCACATAAGTGAGTACAAGAATGTGGGAGCCCTTTAGGAGCACTTAGATAAGTTCAATGAGAAGGCTGATATGTATGACATTAGCGATGCAACCTACTGCAAGATCTTCAGGACTACGCTATCTGGAAGGGCCCTCTCCTGGTTCAACCAATTGCCCTTTGGCATGATAACCAATTTCTAGCAATTAGCAGAATGTTTCCTTCACCATTTCTTCATGAATAAAAAGTATCCAAAGACCGATTCATACTTATTCATGGTGACGCATAGGGACAGTGAATCCTTATAGACTATGTCGTCATTTTGCCACAATAGTGTCTGAGGTATCCCATGTCAACCATGAACTGCTCTCAAGTATCATGCAACATAGTCTTTGCTCCAGCAAGTTCAAGGAGTCCAAAATGCGGATCCCTCCATCACCATATATGAGTTGCTCGCTCGTGCGAAAAGGTACTTCCGGATAGAAGAGAACTTGGGAATAGCCAAGGATCAGGGAGGTAATAATTAGAGGAAGGCCCGTGAGGAAGATAAATTCCCAAATTCCAAGGAGTGCAAACATATGACTTCTTGAAGCTTCTCCCAATTCACTCCACTCACGCTACCTCGCAAACAAGTGTTGGCTATAGCTGAACAGCAAGGGATAGTGAGTTGGCCAATGAAAATGAAAAACAACCTTAGTAAGCTAAAATTCGATAAGTAGTATCGTTTTCACCGAGACAAAGGGCATATCATTGAAAGTGCCATCACCTAAAAGTGGAGATAGAGAAGTTGGTCAAGAGAGATTATCTGCAAGAGGTGGTGTCCACACACTAATAGTTACCTATAATGGAATAGATTATTCAGCAGTCGATAGAGTGATCTCGTAAGGCATATCACTAAGTTTAGTAGTTACTATGCTTATAGCCATGAGGCATAACTCTTTAATTTTTATGTTGCTTTTGGTTGTTATTTCCGACCTCGTACCGAGTTGGCCCAGAGCCAAGTGTTAAATAATATGCCCCTTCGGCCATGCTCTTATTAGTATTATTAGTTTTAATTGACCTTAGAATGAATTGGTATGTTTTTAAACATATACCTTTTTCTTTTTATAATGATGAGCCTTTAGTTCGCCTCAACAAAATTAGAATTTTTTATCGATTCTTAATGGAAAAATCGAGACTACTAAGAATTTTATCCTTGCGAACATGACGTCTAATGATCCCAAAAGGTTGGTTAGCTCACAACAAAAAACAAGTAAGTCCTTAAAAAATCTGAAATTCTTTTGTAGATACACAAACAAAAAAATAGGCTAGAAACCACAAAGAGAATAGAGATGGACCAAATTCACAAGAGGATAGATTGGTTGAATTAATGCAAAACGTTTCACATGTGAATAGATGGGTTGTAAACCACTAAGAGATTTGAGGGTACACAATGAGTTTGAGAAAGGTTGTTTTGAGGGAGAAGATGATATAGATTCTATTATGAGCTATACGCAACATATGGTGGGAGGTTAAGAGAAACGAGAAATCAAGACGAAAATAATCTAGAAAGCATTAAGATACAGATTTCATCATTTCAAGGAAAGAATGACCCAGAGTTGTACCTTGTGGGGGAGAAACAAATGGAGCTAGTGTTTGATTTCATAGCTCTTCCAGTTTAAGAAGGTCAATCTACTAGCGATTGAGTTATCTGTTGTTGTATCATGGGACCAATTATTCCTAAATAGGTGAATGAATAGGAAGACACCTATTAAGATGTGGGAGGAGATGAAGACGAAAATGATGAAGCGATTTATTCTAGTTATTACTCCAGAAATTGTATAATAAATTACAAAGTCTTCGTCAAGGCAACCAGAATGTTGATGAGTGTTATAATGTAACACCCCATTTTTGAAAATCTTGCATAACATATTTTTGCATACAAATACAAGTTTTATTTATAGTTTATTATTGCTCATTACTTCAATGTTTTAGACGAGCTTTTCGTATAATCGAAAATAACGAGCTAATGTTTTCTCAAGTTTGAAAACTCTTGCAGGATAGCTACCCGAAGAGACCGAGTTCGATCGTGATGCACTCGACATGTATATATAATTATGAACGAACACAAAATAGATATTTCATGTGTAATAATTCCAGCAATTAACATGTATATAAATTAAAACATATATATATATAATTTAACATACATATACATATATACAAAACATATATATATATAAATTAACATATATATAATTTAACATACATATAACATACATATACATATATACATATATAGATAAGGTCATGTTTATATAAGTGGGAATAGTAGACATGCATGACAAGTGTCTAACTTAGAAGCCTCCACACTATTGCATGACATTAGGTGTCAATACCTTATTCTTTCCTACCATGACTCATCTTGAAAATCATTTTAATTAAGCCTGATCCTATATTTTTATTACTACACAAACCTATCTCTTTCACACAATCTCTCCCTTCTCTCTACCATCTCTGCACTCTCAAGAACAACTTCACTTTTTTTGTTGAGGAAAGGAAAGTAAGCTTGATTCTTCAATCAAGCATAAACAACTTTTGTTGAGCTTTTAAGAGGTAGCTTTCCTTTTTGCTAGCTAATCTTCATCATATTTCTTCCTTAGAACATGATTAGGTTGCTAAATATTGTATTGCATGTATGATCTAAAGAGGGATGTCTTTTATGTGATGAGTTAATTTGTTGCATGTGTTTTTTTTATGGTTGATATTCAAATAAGTGTCATTTTAAGTGTTGATGGTGCAAAAAGATGTAGAAATAGGCTTTGCATATTTAATTCTCTTACCCAAAATCATTGCATGTATGATTTAAAAGTGATTTCCTATAAGTGTGATGAAATTTATTGAATATTTTGTTAAATGTGATAGATCCTCAAAAATATGTCATTTTGAGTGTTGATTATAGAATTGCATGTTGAAATAGACTTTGCATGTTTGATTATCAAGTCTAAACTTTTTGCATGTGTAATAAAATGGGTTAAGGTGGTTTGCTTGGGGATGATTGGTTATAAAACTCGAATTTACATTTTTATTGAGAAAATATGTGAGTTTGAGCAATTTGTGAAGAATTCTAAAATTTCAGTCCACTTTGCCGATTTGTATAAATTTTTATACTTCAATTTTTAGAAAACTGTTTTAGCATGTTATTTTATATGATGTTGGGAGTCTATGGTTAAAATTTAGTAATTTTTGGAGTAATACACGAATTATGGTGAATTTTCAAAAATGGTACTGTTTGAATGGGTTTCTTGTGATTTTTAACTTCAGAAGAAAAAGTTTATAAACTCGATCGAATTGAATCTTTCGATCTATGTTTATATAAATGATCTTAGAAGTTTAAGTTATAAATTTCAGAATGTTTTAGTAACTATATGATTTATAGTAAATTTTTAAAAGATCGACTAATTTTAGAGCATTTTTCAAACGAATTTTAGCTATGATAAATATTTTATAAAAACTTATGTGGTTTGAATTTATATCCACTGTTTTAGCTTAATAAACTAAATGTTTTACAGTAAATGGATGATTAATTTAATGAATTTTTGATGAATAAATGAATTATGTAAATTGTTACAATAAAGAGTGCTTTTAAGACATAAGTGGTTAGTTTAAAATCAAATTGTGTGGCTATGATTAAAAGTAAAATTAGACATATTTGAGACACCTCATGATGATATGATAATGAAGATATTAGAAGCATATATATATATATATATATATATAGATGTATATACATATTTTTGAAATATTAAAATCTAAATGTCGATGAATGGTCGAGTGCAATACGAGACGGCCGGGCGCTTTAGGATATATCCACTCATCTAAGTGAAACGTCAAGTGGGTAACGTTTAATTTCAGTTATATTGATTAGAATAACTCTTATGTTGGATGAGATGAAACGACATGATAAAGTATCAGGTTGACGAACCTTGGAGTAAAGTACCAGGGTTGACGAACCTTGGTGTAGACAAGATAGGCCAGTTTGACGAACTTTGGAGTAGACCAGGTCTTCGGACCTTGGAGTAGACCAGGTCTTCGAACCTTGGAGTTAGTCCAGGTCTTCAGACCTTGAATGATGTTTTCGACGTATTGGTTAATCTCTTCAACGTAACAGTTAATAATCGTTATCCACTAAGATTTCTCAAACCTTACATTGCTCAGTTTAATCTTTTTCAGGTCCAGCTTACGACGAAGCGGATGAGTAGCCTGCTGTATGGACTTCCCTCAAGAAGCATATATATATGTTATGTTTTTAATATGTGTAAATGATTATAAATCAGATAATTTTTGATGTTTTGGGAAACTACTATTTTCGATAATTAAGTAAACATTTTCATGTGTTTATAACAAGGTTTTGATATGCAAATGTGGGTATAACACGAGTCAGTTTTGAATGGTTAGCTTTTAAAGTTAATAAAGAAAAAAAAATACTCGTGTTTTATAATGAAGCCTTCCGCTGTAATTATTTATAAAATATTATATTTTTATTTGGAAAATATATTTCTCACACTCAAAAAGTCACGGTGGCAACTCGACTCCTATTAAGTTGGGGTTGGGGTGCTACATATAAAGAGATGAAGATAGCTATCATTCGAGCTGATGTCCATTAGGATTGAGAGGCTGCTATGGCTAGTTTCTTGGCGGGTCTGAATCGCGAGATTTTGAATGTGGTGGAGTTAAAGCATTATTTCAATTTAGAGGATATGGTACACATGGTAGTAAAAAACTGAGAACCAATGGGTAATGCTCAACGAAATACACCTGCTTGAGAAACTAACCAATAAAAAATGATGAGAAGCAAGCCACACCAAAGCCAAAGTTTGAGCACAAACAAGAAACGAACAACCATAAAAATTAAGATACACATGATATTCAAAACTGAGATATTAGGTGTTTAAAGTGTCGGATTACATAACATGCTAGTGTCCAAACAAATGAATCTTGGTTTTGAAGGGCAATAGTGAAATTGTAACTGACGATGAGGGTATCGACATTTATGATATACCACCATTGAAGGACAATTCAGGTGATGAGTGTATATCCCCTGATGCATTGACGTTTGTTTTGACAAAAGCATTGAGCCTACAATGGGTCAAGTTGAAGAAGAGCATCAGAGAAACTTTTTTAAAACTAGATGTTATATCCAAACAAGTATGTAGCGTAATTTGATGTTGATAGTTGTACTAATATCTCAAGTACAACTACGGTGAAAAAATTGGGTGTGCCTATTTTGAAGCATCATAGGCCGTACTGTTGGGATCACCTAGACCCTCGGGTGAAACCTCGCAGCGGAAATAGAGTTAAAAATTTATTAGAGTCGTTTCACCCAATTAAACGCCTAGCATTTATGCACAATTAAAATAAAACGTAAACATACCGTTTTGATTAAATCTCGTAATTCAATCAACCATCTTGATTTCTTCTTGATGACGAATACAAATATTACGTGATCACCGAAGGTCTTAAAGCACTCCAAGTGTCGTGCCTCTAAGCGTTGTATCCACACCTTGAACGCTTCCCTCGCTAATAACAATCGTGCTAGCGATTCGTAATTACGACTACGAATATGTAGGATCATATGTAGTTGACGGAATATTAATTCTTCCAACTTGAAGAATATGAGAGTAATAAAACTAAGGAAGAAACCCTAAGGATTTTGGGAGATTTCTTTTTCTCATTGTGTCTAACATTACCAAGAGATAAAGAACAATGAATCGTTATGTAGAGATACGAAAATTAGGTTAATATAACCCTAATTTTCGTCCATACCCTTGTAGCCCTCAAAAAGTGGACTCTTTCAACTAGAATCCTACTACATGTATGTCTCTACTCTTCCATATGTTAATACATATCAAATCCCACATTATTAGGAACTAATTCCTTATATTTAGGATTCTATTATGCATTAAATCTCCATCAAAATCCAAAAGTCACTTTCCTAATTAAATTGTCTTCCAACAATTTTATTTCAACCCATTAATTAATTATATTAATCTCTAAGACTAATTAAATTAATAACTCTCAAGATTTATTAATTGGGCTTTCATTAATAAATCCCTTGGGCCTAGCCCATTAATTAATCAATCCCCGATCAATTAAAAGTCCAATTAATTAATTCAAGCCCAAAGCTCAATTAATTAATTTATTCCATCATGAATCAATATCCAATATTAATTCATCTAGGCCCAATTCAAAATTGGCCATCTCGTACATACAACCGGGAAACTTATTCAAGTTAGTGTGTGACCCCTTAGGTTCATTCGAAAGCTAGCAGTGAGACCATTTCCCAAATGGCTCGGTAACAATTAACCAATCATTACCTCAATTAATCATTGCGCCAAATGATTAATCTTGGTCATGAATTAACCACCAATTAATTCACGACTCTCACAGATTGAGTTCGATGTCTAGCAACGTCGACTCAACCCCTAGATTCAAATGATTATAATAGACCTCTCCTGATCACGATCGTAGCATGTGTCTCATCCTTCTGTCAGATCTCCCGATTAAATCTAGGATTTGGTTACCAGTCGAAATCCTACTAATTTAATCATATGACTATGTCAATTGGCGAATGACGACTTATGTCAACTAAGCAAGGATCACACCTTCTTATTGACTTGCTTTGGCCAAAGACTTCAAGTCCAGTCATTCCCAAGACAGCATAGGAGATTCACTAATCATAGATTAGAGACAGATCCCATCTTGGAACCGCCTGCCAAATCACATAACCAGACTACACCCAAAATAGCCCATTGTTTGATTATCCTGTAATCATGAACTAAATCAAAGTGCAGTGGGTCATGCATTTGAACAGCCGCGATCCCTCAAGTCGTGAGGATCATCACAAGCCTACGTGACCGTGGAATTTCATATTCGACACGTCCACCAATATGAATTTCCACTGGGGTTGCTCGATTCACCATCCCCGATGTGAACCCTCATACGTTGCATAGGTTCCCAACCAATACCCATGGAACAAGGTACATTCCTCTAAGGAAATGCAACGCACAAGCAAGTCTTGACGAGTCATTGATATCCCAATCTCAATGACTCTATGACTTGGAACGCTTTTAGGATTACAGCCGTTCGAGTACATCCCATGATCACCATCCAATGCGTGACCGTACCCATAGCTCTATGTAATCCAAGGGACTTTATTACATATATGTAAAGACATAGATATATAATAAAGAAGATGCCATATAATAAATAACAATTTAAACAAGACTGTTCTCGTAGTGTTGCTAAGTATTTGGCAACCAATTGGCTTGCCGGGCACCCAACACTAACAATCTCCCACTTGCCCTAAAGCCAGTTGCCCATGTATCTAAGGCCCATCCCAGATGTCCTTCAAATACCTTTGGCTCAAGGGTTTGGTGAAGGGGTTTGCTATACTATCTATCGAGTCTATACGTTCCACTCGAACGTCACCTCTACCAATGATCACTCGGATCCATTGGTATCGCCTCTTATGTTTGGATCTTTGATGAGACCTTGGCTCCTTTGCTTTCGCAATAGCCTCATTGTTATCACTGTATTGTCATACATGATCAACAATGAATGGAATTACCCCAACTCTTGGGCGTATTTCCTATCCAAACAACCATCTTAACAATTTTCATTGCTATGTACTCACTCTCTATGATGAGCTTTAGTCGTAGTCTCGCACTTAGAAACTTACTAACTTAGAGCTCCACCAACGAGTACGAATATGTATCCGGATATCGACTTCAAGTCAACTATAATTGACTGAAGAACCAGAGTCTATAAAACATTCCAGTTCGAATTCTCCCATTGCCATATATCAAGAAAACATCCTTTTAGTCTTCCTAAGAAACTTAAGGATCGTTTCCATGGCAGTCCAAAGGCCAACCCTTGGATTGGCATGATATCGACTTTTCACATTCAGTGCATAAGTCACACCAAACCTAGTACATAACATAGCATACATTTTTGCCTCTAATAGTAAGCACAAAATGTATGTAAGACGTTTTCTTTCTTTCTTCAGATGCCGTAGGTGACACCATCTTAGAAAGGTATAAACTATGTCTCATTGGCAAGAATCCCCTCTTGGATTCTTCCATGCTGAATCCTTTCAGCACACTATCTACGTACAATGACTAAGAGAGACCCAACATCTTATTGCTTCTATCTCGGTATAACTATATACCTAGCACATAAGACGTCTCTCCCAAGTCTTTCTTGGAGAATTGTGTCGACAACCATCCTTTGATTGATTGCAACATCCCTACATTGTTTCCAATTAGTAGGATGCCATCAATATAAAGGATAAGAAAACGCAACCTTGCTCCCACTATCCTTCTTGTACACATGCTCGGTCTATACGTACTTTGACGAATCCATACAACTTTATAGTTTCATCAAAAAGTATATTCCAGTTTCGGGAAACTAATTCAAGTCCAAAATTGAACCTTTTTGAGCTTACACACTTTGTGTTCGCTCCCACTAGATGTAAAGGCTTTCGGCTGTGCTACTCTCCCTCAATATTTCCATTAAGAAAAGTAGTTTTACATCTATCTGTCAAATCTCCTAATCGAGATATGCAGCAGTGGCAAGAAGTGTCCGAATGGATTTCGGCATCGCTACTAGCGGAAAAGTTTCTCTCATAATCAATTTCTTGCTTTTGAGAATAACTCTTCCCCACGAGGCGATCCTTATAGGTTACCACCTCTCCATCTACCCCAAGCTTTCGCTTATAGACCCAATTGCAGCCGATAGGCCTAAAGCCTTCAGTTGGGTCTACCAAGGTCCATACCTTGTTTGAGTAAATGAAGTCCATCTCGGATCTCACGGCTTCTTGCCAAATTTCCCGAATCGATGTCCAACATCGTCTTCCCTTAACACTTTGGATCGACATCCAAGGGAGTTTGTGTACTTAAAATAAGTGGCATCGTCTAGTCCTCAACCATGGTCTTTGTGAGAGCTTGTGGTTCATGAGTTTCCTCAAGTTCTATACTTGTGCCATTTATAACTAAGAGTACCCTTTCCAAAAGGGTGGCATCATGAAAAACAAACACAATTTGTTCCTCCAAGCTATAGAAATGGTATCCATATAACTCTTTTGGATACCCCACAAATTTACATAAAGTGGATCTCGAATCCAACTTATCTCCCACTAACTGCTTAACAGCAGAGCACCCCCATACCTTAAGTATTTATAGGCAGGCGCTTTTCTAAACCACATTTTAAATGAGGTTTCAGGCACACTTTAAGACGGAACTTTAAACATGCATGTGCAGCAACTTCCAAGGCAATAACCCTAGAAGAATGGAGGCAAGTCTATAAACTCATCATGGACCGAACCGTATCCATCATTGTTCAATTTCCACGCTTAGACACACCGTTTGATGTGGTGTTCCAAGCGGAGTCCATTATGAGAGAATTCCAAATTCTTTAGATAGTCTGTGAACTCACTGGATAAATATTTTACTTCTCGATCAAATCAAAGAGCTCTAATATTTCTACCAGCTTGGTCCTCTACTTCATGTCTAAACTCTTCTTAAAAGATTCAGACTTGTATCTCATAAGATACAGATAACCACACCAAGAACCATTGGTAAGTTATGAAGTATGAACAGTTCACTCATTAGACCACATACATCCTAATGGACCAAGTCCAAGGCGCCGGTGGCATGTTCCATTTGGCCTCCAAATGGTGATTTAGTCAGCTTCTCTTTAAGACAAAATTCACAAATTGGCATGTCTTCTAAATCTCCAAGATCTAGTAGACTAGCTAACTTTCCAATTCTATCTTTGGAAGCATGTCCTAATCTTGCATGCCACATGTATGTGTCAGTTAGACTATTAGACTTACGTTTGCTCACATTGTTACTTTGTTGAATACACATAGTAGAAATACTTGGGGATATAGTATATAAATCATATGTTAAACTTGCTTCCAGAATTAACCAAAGAACATAGACATCCCTTTGTCTTTCATTGATAAATAATATCCCTCTCTATCCAAAACAAGGACAGAGATAATGTTCTTTGTTAAATCTAGAACAAAATAACAATTATTTAATACTAATTTCTACTATCTATCTCTAAGTAGATGTCCCAATGGCTATGGCAGCTACTATAGCTCCATTCCCCAGCCTTAGGGTCATCTCTACTATACTTAGAGATTTACTTCTTGCCATCACTTGTAAATCATTACAAAGATGAGCACCATAACTGGTGTCTAATATCCAAGAAGTAGCGTTAATCAAAAGATTAACTTCAACAAATAATATACTAGCACTAGCCTTCACAGGCTTTGCACAGTTCCTCTTTTAAGTGTCCTTTAGAACCATAGTTGTAATATTCGCCATAAGTTTTCATTCTCTAAGAACTTAACACTAATTGGCAGAATTAGGACCAGTAAGCTCAGTTCGTTCTAAAAGATACATGCGAGTGGTTTCTTAACTATTAAGAAATAGGCGAACAGATAAACAGCATTCAGTTTTAATACGTTATACACATATATCATGGACTTTGAATAATATGTGTTCTCCCACTATTTTATTCGAATTCCATCACCCCCATGAAGAAAAACGAGAAGATAGACATCTTCTTAGTGGGCTTGAGATCTAACCATAAATACTATACACCCCGATTTTACGAGCCCATATAATATTAATGATTAGTAGACTCGCCCGCCCTTCCACAACTCTTTTGTGGTTCTCAAGATGGTTTTGCCTCACCTTTCATATACACCCCGATTTTACGAGCTCATATACTAATCAGTGTTAAGTCTAACCCACCAAATTATCGTAACTAATAAACCCACCCAAGTGTCCCACGACTCGTAGCCAACACTTGGACTAGCGTATTACTACGGGCATGTAAAGAGGCTTAGTAGACCACAGCCTTCTAGGCACCATACCCGCCCCTACGACTCGCAGTCGACGAATATGGTCTTCGCGGCATTTCACATGTTCTACTAGTGGTGGAAGGCAGGGTATAGCAAAACTTTCGGTCTTTGCTATTCCCATTCTAGACTTAATATTTAAACGAGGGAATTCAACATGCAAGGTCTCATCAAATTTTAGCATTTATCTTGTTTAAGGTGATCATGCAATAACATATCACATAATAAAACAAGAACATAACGCCTAATACTAGCATGCTCAATAAAACGGTAAATCATAATATCACATAGGCATGCCAACATATGAGATATAAAGCATCATAAATTTACCGAGCCTCAAATTAATTCGACTTGTAAGTTAATGGGATTTTAAAGTTTTTGAAATCCAATATTCAAAACTTCGTTTAATTTCGTTCTAATTTTCTTTAACAATTCATGATTCCCTTAAATTTAATTAAGGCCCCTTTTTCGATCAAATATTTTTTTGACCAAAAATTAATGATTCCATAACCATTATTGAATCACAAATTCATAAGAAAAATAACAAAATTAAATTTTATGCCAATGCATAACATCATCGTTCGATAAGTAACGAAAACAAATCAATAGGGTTGTGATATTGAGAGAAGAGTATTCAAAACCCAGATTTTCATAAATACGTAATTATTTTCATAAGTAATTATTGATTGCATGATCAGTGTGTTGGTTTAGCATAAATCCGTTGGTTTAGCCGTTGTAGGTGGTCCCGGTTGTGGTCCCACAAGATTATTGCAACTCAATAAAAACTTAGAAAAAATAAAAAAGTATTCATGGCATCTAGGTTACGAACTCTATTCTCAAGAGACAACTCAAACAGTTCTGGTGTCGTCCAGTCCCATGAATTGCATAGTCAGCATAGCAATTATTCAAACTGGAATATTCCACAACAACAGATAGAAACTATGTACAAAATAGGTACATTCGATTTCAAAACTGCATTTTCTGTCAAAACGCACGAAGAAACTATCTCATTACAACATGAATTTCAAAGTATACCTTTACTTTCACAGACTTCAATAAAGAAATATCTAGACAAAGGCTTTAGATATATTCATTTTGGGCTTATACAAATTGCTGTTAAACCCCTTGTTCATATTGGTGTTAATGCACCAGTCTATTTAGCTCTTAGAGACAATAGATTAAAGAAATACAAAAGCTCCTTATTAGCTATGATTCAAACTAATATTTGTAATGGGCCAATTTACTTTAATTGTGCTCCAAATTATTCTATAGATCTATCTGACCCTCTGATTTTAGACTCCCTAATATTAGACATACATCTTCAAGGAGATGAATTCAAAAACTTAAGCAAAAACTTTGCTGTCATTTATCGGGTTTATTTCCGTGTAATGTCATCTCAGTTGAATCCAAAATTTATATTAACTCCAACCTCTAAAGATGAAACTGTCATGCTCCAACTAGAAGCAGACAATTCAACTTACTTTGTCCCTAAAAGATTAAAATGGAATGAAATTACCATTCCTAAAGAATTTATAATTAATAACCCCCAAATCCCTCGTGGTGTTGAAAGGCATGAAGTCTCAGATATAGAAGAAGACTCTGATGGTAGAGTCCTACTTCGATTCAATTCCCTTAGGATAAACGAACATCCTAGAATGAGAATTCAAGAAGTTAATTCTAGGGCTTCCTTTTCCGATAATAATTCTAGGGCATCCTTTTCAGAAGGCGCAAACATGAGTTTTCAAAATGTTAGAGTTGATTTTAAATCCCCTATTCCTTCTACTTCATATCAACAGGAAGATGAATCTTTTCATATAGGTTCTCCTACTACTTCTCAAATGGAAGATCATATTAATATGATTTCTTTTGCTAGCTTTACTCCAAATTTCGGATATCTTGAACGAGAGTTCAACGATCCGGATGAAAGAATCAGAAGAGATTGGTATCTCAAATTTGACCAAGATTTTCGTGATAAACTTCACGAAGAATGGTTAAAAGGCCTTCAAAAATTTAAAACTAATATTACATTACTAAATTGGTTTGACGCATACTGTCAGCTAAACAACATTTCAAATGTTTATTCCCTTGATCAAATTAATGTTCAAACTAACCTATACAAAAAATGGAAACTATCTTCAGGTTCCATTATCACCTCTATTCATCCTCCTTTACAAAATATTAAAATTCCTCATGATAAAGGTGAATTCTTAGCTACTCCTTTCCGAACGGGAAAAGATGGTGAAGGAACGATTAACATGGCAGATATCAGAAAACTTCACGAACAAAATAATTACTCAAATCAAATTTTACATACTATTGCCGAACAGGTTGATAACCTATCGGTTAAAATTGATTCTAAGAATAATGTTCCTAATGTTCCTAAATTTCCTAATGAAACCTCTTATCCTCATTTTAATACTAGAAGTTTACCTGAAAAAATAGAAAGTAAACTAAAACTCCCTGCTAGCTCTTATCTAATTGATAAAATTTCTCAAAAACTTATTGGAGAATCATCTTCAATTTCGAACATAAATTGTTTAAAAAGGGCTGATTCAAATACTGAATCTGAAGCGGAAATTAATAAAGTTTATTTCAAACCAGGAACAAAGACCTATTATAATAATAGATATACTCCTCCCGATATTCTCTTTGAAGAGAGAAGTCAATTCAAAACTGGATCTAAATATGACGGTCATTCCATTCATGAATGGAATATCGACGGAAAATCCGAATATGAAGTGTTAAATACACTTCAAGAAATGGGTATGGCTCGAACAGCCTACAAAGTTCAAAATCAAAGTGAAGGAAATGCTGCAGCATTAATTGTCACTGGCTTTACTGGTCAGTTAAAAAATTGGTGGGACAATTCCCTAACTCTTCAAGATAAACAAGATATACTCCAACATACTACCACCTTCGAAGAAGAGGATGGTACTATGGTTGATAAAAATGATGCCTGTGACATGCTTATCATTACAATTGGTATGTATTTTATAGGCAACCCTAAAGAAGAAATTGATTCTACTCAAATTGTTCTTTCAAATCTTAGATGTCCTACTCTGTCTGATTACAGATGGTACAAAGATATTTTTCTAACTTATATTCTCAAAAGATCTGATTGCAATGCCTCTTTCTGGAAAGAAAGATTTATTGCGGGATTACCCAAACTCTTCGGTGAAAGAATTCACCAAAAACTTAAAGATGCTACTGGTCTGACAGAGATCAAATTCGAAGTAATAACTTACGGGCAATTATTCGCCTTTATTAAGAAAGAAGCTATTGCTTTATGTTCAGAACTCAAAATACAATCCAAATATGGATCTGAGAAATCCAAATTTAGAAAAGAGGTAGGAACCTTCTGCGAGTCCTTCGGATTACAAAAGGTCCAAGCCCCATCTTCAAAAATGAAAAATAATGTTAGACATTTTCCAAAACAAAAGCATCACAAGAAAAGGTTTAAACCAAAAACTTATCCAACGAATCAAAATCATCAAAAGTATCCCAGACGTAAATCCTTTAAAAAGAATCATGATAACAAATTTGAAATCACTTGTTTCAAATGCAACAGAAAAGGACATAAGGCTGATGCTTGTCCTTTAAGAAAAAAGATTAATGAAATCTTTCATGACGATGAAGATCTTAGAAATAAAATATCCTCTCTTCTTATATCAGATGATAAACCTTCTGATAGTGAAGAATCTTCTAGTTCAAGTTCTGAAGACAACTCTTTAGAACAAATGTTTCAAGGAACTGATTCAGAAAGTGAGAATGATTCCTGTCAAGGATTCTGTCCTCTAAATATTAATGTCATTTCTAAAGATAAGACTGAACAAGAACTCTTGTTTGACTTAATCGATAAAGTCCCCGATCAAGATGACAAACAAAAATATCTTTTAAGATTAAGAGATCTAATCCTTAAAGATGATACCCCTAAAAGAAACAAGTCATTAATAGTTGAACCATTTAGCATTTCAAAGCTCTTTGATAAAGCACCATCATCTTCGGTTTGTAAAAACTATATCAACACAAATGATCTCCATAGAGAAGTCAACATTCTCAAAAGAGAAGTTAACGATCTTCAAAAAGAGATAAACTATCTCCATACAAAAGATCTGGAACTCGAAACTAGACTTACCCTTCTAAAAGATATTCCTGAATCCTCAAACAAAGAAATAATTGAAGACTTACCAACTAATGTTCTCAGTGATGAAACTATTCAAAGTATTAATCAAATTACTTTTCAAAAATGGTATTCAATTATAACTCTTGTTATAAAAGATTTCCAAATCAATGTATCATGTCTCATAGACAGTGGTGCTGATCAAAATTGTATCCGTGAAGGTCTTATTCCTACAAAATATTATGAAAAGACTAATGAAAGACTATTAGCAGCTAATGCTACTCCTCTTCATATTAGATACAAACTTTCGAATGCTTATATCTGCAATGGTGGATATTGTTTCAAAACACCTTTTATATTGGTTAAAAACCTTAGTCAAGATGTTATTTTAGGAAACCCTTTTCTAACAACCATCTACCCTTTCAAAGTTGATGGAACCGGTATCACTACCGACATAATGGGAAAATCAATAAGATTCAGTTTCCTTAATCCTATAAAAGAACGAGAGGTTTCTCTCTTACAAAAACATTATATCTCTCAGATTAATGCCATTAATTTTAAGAAATCTCACATAAATTCTATTAAGGAAGAAATTCCTTATCTTAAAATAGAAGAAGAATTACTTCAAAAAACTCTACAAAATAAAATTCAAGACTTTGAAGCAATTCTAAAAGCCGAGGTATGTTCTGATCTACCTAATGCTTTTTGGGAAAGAAAAAAACACACTGTTTCTCTCCCCTATATTGCTAGTTTCAACGAAAAGGCCATACCTACCAAAGCAAGGCCAATTCAAATGAATCACGAACTTATGAACACTTGCAAGGAAGAAATCGATTCTCTTCTTGTTAAAAAATTAATAAGGCCTTCCAAGTCCCCTTGGAGCTGTGCCGCTTTCTATGTCAACAACCAAGCCGAGAAAGAACGAGGAGTTCCCAGGCTTGTAATAAATTACAAACCCTTAAATGAGGTACTCGAATGGATTAGGTATCCTATTCCAAACAAAAGAGATCTCATTAACAGACTTCATAATGCTCGTATCTTTTCAAAATTCGACCTCAAATCAGGATTTTGGCAAATCCAAATTGATGAAAAGGATAAATACAAAACAGCATTCACAGTACCCTTTGGACATTACGAATGGAACGTAATGCCTTTCGGTTTAAAAAATGCTCCCTCCGAATTCCAAAATATTATGAATGACATATTCAACAGTCAATCGGACTATTCTTTAGTCTATATTGATGATGTTCTAATTTTTTCCCAAAACATCGATCAACATTTCAAACATCTTAATTCATTTCTCAATATTGTTAAGAAAAATGGGTTAGCCATTTCAGCCCCCAAAATCAAATTATTTCAAACCAAAATAAGATTTCTCGGCCATGAAATTAACCGAGGAACAATTAAACCTATTGCTAGAGCAATTGAATTTGCCAATAAATTCCCAAATGAAATTAAAGAAAAGAATCAACTCCAAAGATTCCTTGGATGTCTAAATTACATATCTGATTTCTTCCCAAAAATGAGATTAATATGTAAACCCCTTTTTCAAAGACTCCAAAAGGACCCAATTCCTTGGTCCAATATTCATACCGAAATTGTTAAAAAAATAAAAACTCAAATTCATTCCCTACCTTGTTTAGGCATACCAAAACCTAACTCATTCATGATAATCGAAACCGATGCCTCTGATTTTGGCTATGGTGGAATTTTAAAACAATGCATGCATGCACCGCATACATCCCATGCATTTATTTCTAAGAATGACGAACAACTTGTTCGATTCCATTCTGGCGTTTGGCTAGGGCCTCAAAAGAATTATTCAACAATTAAAAAAGAAATACTTTCTATTGTATTATGTATTTCAAAATTTCAAGACGATATTTTCAACAAAAAATTCCTACTAAGAATAGATTGCAAATCTGCTAAAGAAGTACTTCAAAAGGATGTCAAGAATATTGTTTCAAAACAAATATTTGCCAGATGGCAAGCTATCCTCTCTAGTTTTGATTTCGAAATTGATTACATTAAAGGAGAGAATAATTCAATACCCGATTTTCTAACTCGAGAATTTCTTCAAAATAATACAGAAACATGAGTCGGCCAAGGTTGCAGACTCCAGATCATTACTCAAACACCCTACCAATCAAAAATCAGTTCAATGTAATAGCCGTAACCCCAGATATACCTTACTCTCAAATAGCTCGAGCACCTGCTCCAATCACTCCAACAAAACCTATAGCCTCAAATTCTACCACTCAAAAACATGAACCCACTGTTGGGTATTTTACCAAACCACAATGTCATAATGTCACTCTCACAAACTTCAAAAAAGCCCCAGATATTAAAACACTCAAGAGTATTATTTCAAGATACTTTTCTGAAGGTTGCCAATGGTACACCGATAATACTCAAAAAACCCAAACCTTTTATGAATTCATTCTTGTTGATTCTGGATCAATAGAGTTAGTTCATACTCCTGACCCTAAAGACCCTTCAAGAATATCATTCTCAAAATGTATTATTAAAAGAGTATTCAAATCTGATGAATGGCTTGCTCCTTTCTCAGAAAAGGGTTTCTCAAAGCCATTTATTCCAAAGGGGTACAATTACCCTGATTACAAACAAGCCTGGTTCAGGACCTTTTTCCTGAGACCCTTTGACCATTCATGGTTTTTTACATTTCATACAGATTTCATAAAACACATGTTCCCCATCTGGTTTTTAGAATGGTGGATGGATTTCGGACCTGTACCCGACATACACCCGCCAATTATTCAAGAAGCCTATTCCTATTATATTTCAAAAAATCTTATCGATGGCATCTCTAAAGCCCCTATCGATACTCATCTAAAACCGATACGATTTTACGCCGAATTCAAAGTACCATGGATCCTATGTTGGAACTTCGCATTTGACCAGTTCTTCCAGGCTCCTTTCCCTATCTCAATAATCAGAGAATTCAAAGTTAAATGGTGGCAGAATTATTCTACACAATTCTGCAACATTCAAGTCATCAAGAATTTTCTCCTAACCGGTAATAAACCAAAATGGGAGAAACAAATTTCAACTTCCTCCTCTACCGAAAAGAAAAACAAGAAAAGTTCAAAGGATGATCTCCCTCAAAGCAGTTCTCTTACACAACAACAAATCAAAATGTTCCAGCTACTCGAAGAAGATCCTGAGATGGCTAAGGACTACCTCCAGTTCATCAAGATGAAGAAGACTAATTCTGATAAAGAAGGATCCTCTTCGGCTAGTTCAAGCTCGGACCCTTACGGCGGACCTTGTGCGCAAGATCCTTTCGACTTGTGACTACCTTTAAAACAGAAGAATGTTTTATTCAAAAATAAAAAAGAAAATAATGCTGAAAAAATCAAGGCATTAATATCCAAAGATACTGAAAATAAACAGGTATCAAAATTAAGTGCTAAAAAGAAAAAAGGCACTAATGATACTGAAAACAAAGAGGTATCAAAGAATGAAATGCTGAAAAGAAAACAGGCATTTAAAAAATACAAAAAGAAAAAAGAAAAAGAAAAAAGATTAGAAAAATTCAAAAAAGCCGGGAAAATCAAATTGGCATTTAAAAGAAAAGAACAAAAGAATTTTTCCCTCCTTTGTTCATACAACAGATACTTGAAACATTCAAAAATATTTGGATCAGATGTTTCTCGGTGAAACGCGTATCTAAATAAATTTTGTTTATTACAAAAACAAGATGTACCTATCAAATCAAATATCCCCCTCATTTCCATCAGTCGGCCATCTTCGTCGACTAAAATCAAAAGGGCTATAAGTGCTACCATTTACTATCGATCAGCAGTAAAGATTCGGCCATTTATTCAAAAGTGCAATAGTACATGTCGGCCATCTTTGCTTAAAACAAAAATCAGAAGTCAAAAGTTGAACAGCGATGACCAGTGCTATGTCGGCCACCGTTGAAATTCAAATTGAAATTTCGTTCAAATTCGAAATGAAATTCAAGACAGGATGGCTATATAAGGAAGCCTCTTCTCCATTCATCATCATCGCAAAAATTCTAGTTCTCTCAGTATTTAGCTTAATTTCCTATATTTTCTCCACATATCCTCTGTTAACTCTATCTTTCAGTTCATATTTAGCTATTCAAGTAAGTTTTCCAAATTTGTTTTTTATTTATCAGTTTTTCTGTAATTCAATTACTTGTACTCATATTCCGCTGTATTACTATTCAAAAGTCACTGTTCATTTCACTGTTCACTCTGTTTATTCATTTGGTTATTATTATCTTAAATCATTTAACATGTTTATTTACTACATGCATAGTACCTGGGTCTTCCCTGGTATCAAAGAGAATATCGGGAGGAGTATATCTATTATTATAATAGGTCTTTGTTCCTGGTTTGAAATAAACTTTATTAATTTCCGCTTCAGATTCAGTATTTGAATCAGCCCTTTTTAAACAATTTATGTTCGAAATTGAAGATGATTCTCCAATAAGTTTTTGAGAAATTTCTGATCGATAGTAAATGGTAGCACTTATAGCCCTTTTGATTTTAGTCGACGAAGATGGCCGACTGATGGAAATGAGGGGGATATTTGATTTGATAGGTACATCTTGTTTTTGTAATAAACAAAATTTATTTAGATACGCGTTTCACCGAGAAACATCTGATCCAAATATTTTTGAATGTTTCAAGTATCTGTTGTATGAACAAAGGAGGGAAAAATTCTTTTGTTCTTTTCTTTTAAATGCCAATTTGATTTTCCCGGCTTTTTTGTACATTTTTGCCTCTAATAGTAAGCACAAAATGTATGTAAGACGTTTTCTTTCTTTCTTCAGATGCCGTAGGTGACACCATCTTAGAAAGGTATAAACTATGTCTCATTGGCAAGAATCCCCTCTTGGATTCTTCCATGCTGAATCCTTTCAGCACACTATCTACGTACAATGACTAAGAGAGACCCAACATCTTATTGCTTCTATCTCGGTATAACTATATACCTAGCACATAAGACGTCTCTCCCAAGTCTTTCTTGGAGAATTGTGTCGACAACCATCCTTTGATTGATTGCAACATCCCTACATTGTTTCCAATTAGTAGGATGCCATCAATATAAAGGATAAGAAAACGCAACCTTGCTCCCACTATCCTTCTTGTACACATGCTCGGTCTATACGTACTTTGACGAATCCATACAACTTTATAGTTTCATCAAAAAGTATATTCCAGTTTCGGGAAACTAATTCAAGTCCAAAATTGAACCTTTTTGAGCTTACACACTTTGTGTTCGCTCCCACTAGATGTAAAGGCTTTCGGCTGTGCTACTCTCCCTCAATATTTCCATTAAGAAAAGTAGTTTTACATCTATCTGTCAAATCTCCTAATCGAGATATGCAGCAGTGGCAAGAAGTGTCCGAATGGATTTCGGCATCGCTACTAGCGGAAAAGTTTCTCTCATAATCAATTTCTTGCTTTTGAGAATAACTCTTCCCCACGAGGCGATCCTTATAGGTTACCACCTCTCCATCTACCCCAAGCTTTCGCTTATAGACCCAATTGCAGCCGATAGGCCTAAAGCCTTCAGTTGGGTCTACCAAGGTCCATACCTTGTTTGAGTAAATGAAGTCCATCTCGGATCTCACGGCTTCTTGCCAAATTTCCCGAATCGATGTCCAACATCGTCTTCCCTTAACACTTTGGATCGACATCCAAGGGAGTTTGTGTACTTAAAATAAGTGGCATCGTCTAGTCCTCAACCATGGTCTTTGTGAGAGCTTGTGGTTCATGAGTTTCCTCAAGTTCTATACTTGTGCCATTTATAACTAAGAGTACCCTTTCCAAAAGGGTGGCATCATGAAAAACAAACACAATTTGTTCCTCCAAGCTATAGAAATGGTATCCATATAACTCTTTTGGATACCCCACAAATTTACATAAAGTGGATCTCGAATCCAACTTATCTCCCACTAACTGCTTAACAGCAGAGCACCCCCATACCTTAAGTATTTATAGGCAGGCGCTTTTCTAAACCACATTTTAAATGAGGTTTCAGGCACACTTTAAGACGGAACTTTAAACATGCATGTGCAGCAACTTCCAAGGCAATAACCCTAGAAGAATGGAGGCAAGTCTATAAACTCATCATGGACCGAACCGTATCCATCATTGTTCAATTTCCACGCTTAGACACACCGTTTGATGTGGTGTTCCAAGCGGAGTCCATTATGAGAGAATTCCAAATTCTTTAGATAGTCTGTGAACTCACTGGATAAATATTTTACTTCTCGATCAAATCAAAGAGCTCTAATATTTCTACCAGCTTGGTCCTCTACTTCATGTCTAAACTCTTCTTAAAAGATTCAGACTTGTATCTCATAAGATACAGATAACCACACCAAGAACCATTGGTAAGTTATGAAGTATGAACAGTTCACTCATTAGACCACATACATCCTAATGGACCAAGTCCAAGGCGCCGGTGGCATGTTCCATTTGGCCTCCAAATGGTGATTTAGTCAGCTTCTCTTTAAGACAAAATTCACAAATTGGCATGTCTTCTAAATCTCCAAGATCTAGTAGACTAGCTAACTTTCCAATTCTATCTTTGGAAGCATGTCCTAATCTTGCATGCCACATGTATGTGTCAGTTAGACTATTAGACTTACGTTTGCTCACATTGTTACTTTGTTGAATACACATAGTAGAAATACTTGGGGATATAGTATATAAATCATATGTTAAACTTGCTTCCAGAATTAACCAAAGAACATAGACATCCCTTTGTCTTTCATTGATAAATAATATCCCTCTCTATCCAAAACAAGGACAGAGATAATGTTCTTTGTTAAATCTAGAACAAAATAACAATTATTTAATACTAATTTCTACTATCTATCTCTAAGTAGATGTCCCAATGGCTATGGCAGCTACTATAGCTCCATTCCCCAGCCTTAGGGTCATCTCTACTATACTTAGAGATTTACTTCTTGCCATCACTTGTAAACCATTACAAAGATGAGCACCATAACTGGTGTCTAATATCCAAGAAGTAGCGTTAATCAAAAGATTAACTTCAACAAATAATATACTAGCACTAGCCTTCACAGGCTTTGCACAGTTCCTCTTTTAAGTGTCCTTTAGAACCATAGTTGTAATATTCGCCATAAGTTTTCATTCTCTAAGAACTTAACACTAATTGGCAGAATTAGGACCAGTAAGCTCAGTTCGTTCTAAAAGATACATGCGAGTAGTTTCTTAACTATTAAGAAATAGGCGAACAGATAAACAGCATTCAGTTTTAATACGTTATACACATATATCATGGACTTTGAATAATATGTGTTCTCCCACTATTTTATTCGAATTCCATCACCCCCATGAAGAAAAACGAGAAGATAGACATCTTCTTAGTGGGCTTGAGATCTAACCATAAATACTATACACCCCGATTTTACGAGCCCATATAATATTAATGATTAGTAGACTCGCCCGCCCTTCCACAACTCTTTTGTGGTTCTCAAGATGGTTTTGCCTCACCTTTCATATACACCCCGATTTTACGAGCCCATATACTAATCAGTGTTAAGTCTAACCCACCAAATTATCGTAACTAATAAACCCACCCAAGTGTCCCACGACTCGTAGCCAACACTTGGACTAGCGTATTACTACGGGCATGTAAAGAGGCTTAGTAGACCACAGCCTTCTAGGCACCATACCCGCCCCTACGACTCGCAGTCGACGAATATGGTCTTCGCGGCATTTCACATGTTCTACTAGTGGTGGAAGGCAGGGTATAGCAAAACTTTCGGTCTTTGCTATTCCCATTCTAGACTTAATATTTAAACGAGGGAATTCAACATGCAAGGTCTCATCAAATTTTAGCATTTATCTTGTTTAAGGTGATCATGCAATAACATATCACATAATAAAACAAGAACATAACGCCTAATACTAGCATGCTCAATAAAACGGTAAATCATAATATCACATAGGCATGCCAACATATGAGATATAAAGCATCATAAATTTACCGAGCCTCAAATTAATTCGACTTGTAAGTTAATGGGATTTTAAAGTTTTTGAAATCCAATATTCAAAACTTCGTTTAATTTCGTTCTAATTTTCTTTAACAATTCATGATTCCCTTAAATTTAATTAAGGCCCCTTTTTCGATCAAATATTTTTTTGACCAAAAATTAATGATTCCATAACCATTATTGAATCACAAATTCATAAGAAAAATAACAAAATTAAATTTTATGCCAATGCATAACATCATCGTTCGATAAGTAACGAAAACAAATCAATAGGGTTGTGATATTGAGAGAAGAGTATTCAAAACCCAGATTTTCATAAATACGTAATTATTTTCATAAGTAATTATTGATTGCATGATCAGTGTGTTGGTTTAGCATAAATCCGTTGGTTTAGCCGTTGTAGGTGGTCCCGGTTGTGGTCCCACAAGATTATTGCAACTCAATAAAAACTTAGAAAAAATAAAAAAGTATTCATGGCATCTAGGTTACGAACTCTATTCTCAAGAGACAACTCAAACAGTTCTGGTGTCGTCCAGTCCCATGAATTGCATAGTCAGCATAGCAATTATTCAAACTGGAATATTCCACAACAACAGATAGAAACTATGTACAAAATAGGTACATTCGATTTCAAAACTGCATTTTCTGTCAAAACGCACGAAGAAACTATCTCATTACAACATGAATTTCAAAGTATACCTTTACTTTCACAGACTTCAATAAAGAAATATCTAGACAAAGGCTTTAGATATATTCATTTTGGGCTTATACAAATTGCTGTTAAACCCCTTGTTCATATTGGTGTTAATGCACCAGTCTATTTAGCTCTTAGAGACAATAGATTAAAGAAATACAAAAGCTCCTTATTAGCTATGATTCAAACTAATATTTGTAATGGGCCAATTTACTTTAATTGTGCTCCAAATTATTCTATAGATCTATCTGACCCTCTGATTTTAGACTCCCTAATATTAGACATACATCTTCAAGGAGATGAATTCAAAAACTTAAGCAAAAACTTTGCTGTCATTTATCGGGTTTATTTCCGTGTAATGTCATCTCAGTTGAATCCAAAATTTATATTAACTCCAACCTCTAAAGATGAAACTGTCATGCTCCAACTAGAAGCAGACAATTCAACTTACTTTGTCCCTAAAAGATTAAAATGGAATGAAATTACCATTCCTAAAGAATTTATAATTAATAACCCCCAAATCCCTCGTGGTGTTGAAAGGCATGAAGTCTCAGATATAGAAGAAGACTCTGATGGTAGAGTCCTACTTCGATTCAATTCCCTTAGGATAAACGAACATCCTAGAATGAGAATTCAAGAAGTTAATTCTAGGGCTTCCTTTTCCGATAATAATTCTAGGGCATCCTTTTCAGAAGGCGCAAACATGAGTTTTCAAAATGTTAGAGTTGATTTTAAATCCCCTATTCCTTCTACTTCATATCAACAGGAAGATGAATCTTTTCATATAGGTTCTCCTACTACTTCTCAAATGGAAGATCATATTAATATGATTTCTTTTGCTAGCTTTACTCCAAATTTCGGATATCTTGAACGAGAGTTCAACGATCCGGATGAAAGAATCAGAAGAGATTGGTATCTCAAATTTGACCAAGATTTTCGTGATAAACTTCACGAAGAATGGTTAAAAGGCCTTCAAAAATTTAAAACTAATATTACATTACTAAATTGGTTTGACGCATACTGTCAGCTAAACAACATTTCAAATGTTTATTCCCTTGATCAAATTAATGTTCAAACTAACCTATACAAAAAATGGAAACTATCTTCAGGTTCCATTATCACCTCTATTCATCCTCCTTTACAAAATATTAAAATTCCTCATGATAAAGGTGAATTCTTAGCTACTCCTTTCCGAACGGGAAAAGATGGTGAAGGAACGATTAACATGGCAGATATCAGAAAACTTCACGAACAAAATAATTACTCAAATCAAATTTTACATACTATTGCCGAACAGGTTGATAACCTATCGGTTAAAATTGATTCTAAGAATAATGTTCCTAATGTTCCTAAATTTCCTAATGAAACCTCTTATCCTCATTTTAATACTAGAAGTTTACCTGAAAAAATAGAAAGTAAACTAAAACTCCCTGCTAGCTCTTATCTAATTGATAAAATTTCTCAAAAACTTATTGGAGAATCATCTTCAATTTCGAACATAAATTGTTTAAAAAGGGCTGATTCAAATACTGAATCTGAAGCGGAAATTAATAAAGTTTATTTCAAACCAGGAACAAAGACCTATTATAATAATAGATATACTCCTCCCGATATTCTCTTTGAAGAGAGAAGTCAATTCAAAACTGGATCTAAATATGACGGTCATTCCATTCATGAATGGAATATCGACGGAAAATCCGAATATGAAGTGTTAAATACACTTCAAGAAATGGGTATGGCTCGAACAGCCTACAAAGTTCAAAATCAAAGTGAAGGAAATGCTGCAGCATTAATTGTCACTGGCTTTACTGGTCAGTTAAAAAATTGGTGGGACAATTCCCTAACTCTTCAAGATAAACAAGATATACTCCAACATACTACCACCTTCGAAGAAGAGGATGGTACTATGGTTGATAAAAATGATGCCTGTGACATGCTTATCATTACAATTGGTATGTATTTTATAGGCAACCCTAAAGAAGAAATTGATTCTACTCAAATTGTTCTTTCAAATCTTAGATGTCCTACTCTGTCTGATTACAGATGGTACAAAGATATTTTTCTAACTTATATTCTCAAAAGATCTGATTGCAATGCCTCTTTCTGGAAAGAAAGATTTATTGCGGGATTACCCAAACTCTTCGGTGAAAGAATTCACCAAAAACTTAAAGATGCTACTGGTCTGACAGAGATCAAATTCGAAGTAATAACTTACGGGCAATTATTCGCCTTTATTAAGAAAGAAGCTATTGCTTTATGTTCAGAACTCAAAATACAATCCAAATATGGATCTGAGAAATCCAAATTTAGAAAAGAGGTAGGAACCTTCTGCGAGTCCTTCGGATTACAAAAGGTCCAAGCCCCATCTTCAAAAATGAAAAATAATGTTAGACATTTTCCAAAACAAAAGCATCACAAGAAAAGGTTTAAACCAAAAACTTATCCAACGAATCAAAATCATCAAAAGTATCCCAGACGTAAATCCTTTAAAAAGAATCATGATAACAAATTTGAAATCACTTGTTTCAAATGCAACAGAAAAGGACATAAGGCTGATGCTTGTCCTTTAAGAAAAAAGATTAATGAAATCTTTCATGACGATGAAGATCTTAGAAATAAAATATCCTCTCTTCTTATATCAGATGATAAACCTTCTGATAGTGAAGAATCTTCTAGTTCAAGTTCTGAAGACAACTCTTTAGAACAAATGTTTCAAGGAACTGATTCAGAAAGTGAGAATGATTCCTGTCAAGGATTCTGTCCTCTAAATATTAATGTCATTTCTAAAGATAAGACTGAACAAGAACTCTTGTTTGACTTAATCGATAAAGTCCCCGATCAAGATGACAAACAAAAATATCTTTTAAGATTAAGAGATCTAATCCTTAAAGATGATACCCCTAAAAGAAACAAGTCATTAATAGTTGAACCATTTAGCATTTCAAAGCTCTTTGATAAAGCACCATCATCTTCGGTTTGTAAAAACTATATCAACACAAATGATCTCCATAGAGAAGTCAACATTCTCAAAAGAGAAGTTAACGATCTTCAAAAAGAGATAAACTATCTCCATACAAAAGATCTGGAACTCGAAACTAGACTTACCCTTCTAAAAGATATTCCTGAATCCTCAAACAAAGAAATAATTGAAGACTTACCAACTAATGTTCTCAGTGATGAAACTATTCAAAGTATTAATCAAATTACTTTTCAAAAATGGTATTCAATTATAACTCTTGTTATAAAAGATTTCCAAATCAATGTATCATGTCTCATAGACAGTGGTGCTGATCAAAATTGTATCCGTGAAGGTCTTATTCCTACAAAATATTATGAAAAGACTAATGAAAGACTATTAGCAGCTAATGCTACTCCTCTTCATATTAGATACAAACTTTCGAATGCTTATATCTGCAATGGTGGATATTGTTTCAAAACACCTTTTATATTGGTTAAAAACCTTAGTCAAGATGTTATTTTAGGAAACCCTTTTCTAACAACCATCTACCCTTTCAAAGTTGATGGAACCGGTATCACTACCGACATAATGGGAAAATCAATAAGATTCAGTTTCCTTAATCCTATAAAAGAACGAGAGGTTTCTCTCTTACAAAAACATTATATCTCTCAGATTAATGCCATTAATTTTAAGAAATCTCACATAAATTCTATTAAGGAAGAAATTCCTTATCTTAAAATAGAAGAAGAATTACTTCAAAAAACTCTACAAAATAAAATTCAAGACTTTGAAGCAATTCTAAAAGCCGAGGTATGTTCTGATCTACCTAATGCTTTTTGGGAAAGAAAAAAACACACTGTTTCTCTCCCCTATATTGCTAGTTTCAACGAAAAGGCCATACCTACCAAAGCAAGGCCAATTCAAATGAATCACGAACTTATGAACACTTGCAAGGAAGAAATCGATTCTCTTCTTGTTAAAAAATTAATAAGGCCTTCCAAGTCCCCTTGGAGCTGTGCCGCTTTCTATGTCAACAACCAAGCCGAGAAAGAACGAGGAGTTCCCAGGCTTGTAATAAATTACAAACCCTTAAATGAGGTACTCGAATGGATTAGGTATCCTATTCCAAACAAAAGAGATCTCATTAACAGACTTCATAATGCTCGTATCTTTTCAAAATTCGACCTCAAATCAGGATTTTGGCAAATCCAAATTGATGAAAAGGATAAATACAAAACAGCATTCACAGTACCCTTTGGACATTACGAATGGAACGTAATGCCTTTCGGTTTAAAAAATGCTCCCTCCGAATTCCAAAATATTATGAATGACATATTCAACAGTCAATCGGACTATTCTTTAGTCTATATTGATGATGTTCTAATTTTTTCCCAAAACATCGATCAACATTTCAAACATCTTAATTCATTTCTCAATATTGTTAAGAAAAATGGGTTAGCCATTTCAGCCCCCAAAATCAAATTATTTCAAACCAAAATAAGATTTCTCGGCCATGAAATTAACCGAGGAACAATTAAACCTATTGCTAGAGCAATTGAATTTGCCAATAAATTCCCAAATGAAATTAAAGAAAAGAATCAACTCCAAAGATTCCTTGGATGTCTAAATTACATATCTGATTTCTTCCCAAAAATGAGATTAATATGTAAACCCCTTTTTCAAAGACTCCAAAAGGACCCAATTCCTTGGTCCAATATTCATACCGAAATTGTTAAAAAAATAAAAACTCAAATTCATTCCCTACCTTGTTTAGGCATACCAAAACCTAACTCATTCATGATAATCGAAACCGATGCCTCTGATTTTGGCTATGGTGGAATTTTAAAACAATGCATGCATGCACCGCATACATCCCATGCATTTATTTCTAAGAATGACGAACAACTTGTTCGATTCCATTCTGGCGTTTGGCTAGGGCCTCAAAAGAATTATTCAACAATTAAAAAAGAAATACTTTCTATTGTATTATGTATTTCAAAATTTCAAGACGATATTTTCAACAAAAAATTCCTACTAAGAATAGATTGCAAATCTGCTAAAGAAGTACTTCAAAAGGATGTCAAGAATATTGTTTCAAAACAAATATTTGCCAGATGGCAAGCTATCCTCTCTAGTTTTGATTTCGAAATTGATTACATTAAAGGAGAGAATAATTCAATACCCGATTTTCTAACTCGAGAATTTCTTCAAAATAATACAGAAACATGAGTCGGCCAAGGTTGCAGACTCCAGATCATTACTCAAACACCCTACCAATCAAAAATCAGTTCAATGTAATAGCCGTAACCCCAGATATACCTTACTCTCAAATAGCTCGAGCACCTGCTCCAATCACTCCAACAAAACCTATAGCCTCAAATTCTACCACTCAAAAACATGAACCCACTGTTGGGTATTTTACCAAACCACAATGTCATAATGTCACTCTCACAAACTTCAAAAAAGCCCCAGATATTAAAACACTCAAGAGTATTATTTCAAGATACTTTTCTGAAGGTTGCCAATGGTACACCGATAATACTCAAAAAACCCAAACCTTTTATGAATTCATTCTTGTTGATTCTGGATCAATAGAGTTAGTTCATACTCCTGACCCTAAAGACCCTTCAAGAATATCATTCTCAAAATGTATTATTAAAAGAGTATTCAAATCTGATGAATGGCTTGCTCCTTTCTCAGAAAAGGGTTTCTCAAAGCCATTTATTCCAAAGGGGTACAATTACCCTGATTACAAACAAGCCTGGTTCAGGACCTTTTTCCTGAGACCCTTTGACCATTCATGGTTTTTTACATTTCATACAGATTTCATAAAACACATGTTCCCCATCTGGTTTTTAGAATGGTGGATGGATTTCGGACCTGTACCCGACATACACCCGCCAATTATTCAAGAAGCCTATTCCTATTATATTTCAAAAAATCTTATCGATGGCATCTCTAAAGCCCCTATCGATACTCATCTAAAACCGATACGATTTTACGCCGAATTCAAAGTACCATGGATCCTATGTTGGAACTTCGCATTTGACCAGTTCTTCCAGGCTCCTTTCCCTATCTCAATAATCAGAGAATTCAAAGTTAAATGGTGGCAGAATTATTCTACACAATTCTGCAACATTCAAGTCATCAAGAATTTTCTCCTAACCGGTAATAAACCAAAATGGGAGAAACAAATTTCAACTTCCTCCTCTACCGAAAAGAAAAACAAGAAAAGTTCAAAGGATGATCTCCCTCAAAGCAGTTCTCTTACACAACAACAAATCAAAATGTTCCAGCTACTCGAAGAAGATCCTGAGATGGCTAAGGACTACCTCCAGTTCATCAAGATGAAGAAGACTAATTCTGATAAAGAAGGATCCTCTTCGGCTAGTTCAAGCTCGGACCCTTACGGCGGACCTTGTGCGCAAGATCCTTTCGACTTGTGACTACCTTTAAAACAGAAGAATGTTTTATTCAAAAATAAAAAAGAAAATAATGCTGAAAAAATCAAGGCATTAATATCCAAAGATACTGAAAATAAACAGGTATCAAAATTAAGTGCTAAAAAGAAAAAAGGCACTAATGATACTGAAAACAAAGAGGTATCAAAGAATGAAATGCTGAAAAGAAAACAGGCATTTAAAAAATACAAAAAGAAAAAAGAAAAAGAAAAAAGATTAGAAAAATTCAAAAAAGCCGGGAAAATCAAATTGGCATTTAAAAGAAAAGAACAAAAGAATTTTTCCCTCCTTTGTTCATACAACAGATACTTGAAACATTCAAAAATATTTGGATCAGATGTTTCTCGGTGAAACGCGTATCTAAATAAATTTTGTTTATTACAAAAACAAGATGTACCTATCAAATCAAATATCCCCCTCATTTCCATCAGTCGGCCATCTTCGTCGACTAAAATCAAAAGGGCTATAAGTGCTACCATTTACTATCGATCAGCAGTAAAGATTCGGCCATTTATTCAAAAGTGCAATAGTACATGTCGGCCATCTTTGCTTAAAACAAAAATCAGAAGTCAAAAGTTGAACAGCGATGACCAGTGCTATGTCGGCCACCGTTGAAATTCAAATTGAAATTTCGTTCAAATTCGAAATGAAATTCAAGACAGGATGGCTATATAAGGAAGCCTCTTCTCCATTCATCATCATCGCAAAAATTCTAGTTCTCTCAGTATTTAGCTTAATTTCCTATATTTTCTCCACATATCCTCTGTTAACTCTATCTTTCAGTTCATATTTAGCTATTCAAGTAAGTTTTCCAAATTTGTTTTTTATTTATCAGTTTTTCTGTAATTCAATTACTTGTACTCATATTCCGCTGTATTACTATTCAAAAGTCACTGTTCATTTCACTGTTCACTCTGTTTATTCATTTGGTTATTATTATCTTAAATCATTTAACATGTTTATTTACTACATGCATAGTACCTGGGTCTTCCCTGGTATCAAAGAGAATATCGGGAGGAGTATATCTATTATTATAATAGGTCTTTGTTCCTGGTTTGAAATAAACTTTATTAATTTCCGCTTCAGATTCAGTATTTGAATCAGCCCTTTTTAAACAATTTATGTTCGAAATTGAAGATGATTCTCCAATAAGTTTTTGAGAAATTTCTGATCGATAGTAAATGGTAGCACTTATAGCCCTTTTGATTTTAGTCGACGAAGATGGCCGACTGATGGAAATGAGGGGGATATTTGATTTGATAGGTACATCTTGTTTTTGTAATAAACAAAATTTATTTAGATACGCGTTTCACCGAGAAACATCTGATCCAAATATTTTTGAATGTTTCAAGTATCTGTTGTATGAACAAAGGAGGGAAAAATTCTTTTGTTCTTTTCTTTTAAATGCCAATTTGATTTTCCCGGCTTTTTTGTACATTTTTGCCTCTAATAGTAAGCACAAAATGTATGTAAGACGTTTTCTTTCTTTCTTCAGATGCCGTAGGTGACACCATCTTAGAAAGGTATAAACTATGTCTCATTGGCAAGAATCCCCTCTTGGATTCTTCCATGCTGAATCCTTTCAGCACACTATCTACGTACAATGACTAAGAGAGACCCAACATCTTATTGCTTCTATCTCGGTATAACTATATACCTAGCACATAAGACGTCTCTCCCAAGTCTTTCTTGGAGAATTGTGTCGACAACCATCCTTTGATTGATTGCAACATCCCTACATTGTTTCCAATTAGTAGGATGCCATCAATATAAAGGATAAGAAAACGCAACCTTGCTCCCACTATCCTTCTTGTACACATGCTCGGTCTATACGTACTTTGACGAATCCATACAACTTTATAGTTTCATCAAAAAGTATATTCCAGTTTCGGGAAACTAATTCAAGTCCAAAATTGAACCTTTTTGAGCTTACACACTTTGTGTTCGCTCCCACTAGATGTAAAGGCTTTCGGCTGTGCTACTCTCCCTCAATATTTCCATTAAGAAAAGTAGTTTTACATCTATCTGTCAAATCTCCTAATCGAGATATGCAGCAGTGGCAAGAAGTGTCCGAATGGATTTCGGCATCGCTACTAGCGGAAAAGTTTCTCTCATAATCAATTTCTTGCTTTTGAGAATAACTCTTCCCCACGAGGCGATCCTTATAGGTTACCACCTCTCCATCTACCCCAAGCTTTCGCTTATAGACCCAATTGCAGCCGATAGGCCTAAAGCCTTCAGTTGGGTCTACCAAGGTCCATACCTTGTTTGAGTAAATGAAGTCCATCTCGGATCTCACGGCTTCTTGCCAAATTTCCCGAATCGATGTCCAACATCGTCTTCCCTTAACACTTTGGATCGACATCCAAGGGAGTTTGTGTACTTAAAATAAGTGGCATCGTCTAGTCCTCAACCATGGTCTTTGTGAGAGCTTGTGGTTCATGAGTTTCCTCAAGTTCTATACTTGTGCCATTTATAACTAAGAGTACCCTTTCCAAAAGGGTGGCATCATGAAAAACAAACACAATTTGTTCCTCCAAGCTATAGAAATGGTATCCATATAACTCTTTTGGATACCCCACAAATTTACATAAAGTGGATCTCGAATCCAACTTATCTCCCACTAACTGCTTAACAGCAGAGCACCCCCATACCTTAAGTATTTATAGGCAGGCGCTTTTCTAAACCACATTTTAAATGAGGTTTCAGGCACACTTTAAGACGGAACTTTAAACATGCATGTGCAGCAACTTCCAAGGCAATAACCCTAGAAGAATGGAGGCAAGTCTATAAACTCATCATGGACCGAACCGTATCCATCATTGTTCAATTTCCACGCTTAGACACACCGTTTGATGTGGTGTTCCAAGCGGAGTCCATTATGAGAGAATTCCAAATTCTTTAGATAGTCTGTGAACTCACTGGATAAATATTTTACTTCTCGATCAAATCAAAGAGCTCTAATATTTCTACCAGCTTGGTCCTCTACTTCATGTCTAAACTCTTCTTAAAAGATTCAGACTTGTATCTCATAAGATACAGATAACCACACCAAGAACCATTGGTAAGTTATGAAGTATGAACAGTTCACTCATTAGACCACATACATCCTAATGGACCAAGTCCAAGGCGCCGGTGGCATGTTCCATTTGGCCTCCAAATGGTGATTTAGTCAGCTTCTCTTTAAGACAAAATTCACAAATTGGCATGTCTTCTAAATCTCCAAGATCTAGTAGACTAGCTAACTTTCCAATTCTATCTTTGGAAGCATGTCCTAATCTTGCATGCCACATGTATGTGTCAGTTAGACTATTAGACTTACGTTTGCTCACATTGTTACTTTGTTGAATACACATAGTAGAAATACTTGGGGATATAGTATATAAATCATATGTTAAACTTGCTTCCAGAATTAACCAAAGAACATAGACATCCCTTTGTCTTTCATTGATAAATAATATCCCTCTCTATCCAAAACAAGGACAGAGATAATGTTCTTTGTTAAATCTAGAACAAAATAACAATTATTTAATACTAATTTCTACTATCTATCTCTAAGTAGATGTCCCAATGGCTATGGCAGCTACTATAGCTCCATTCCCCAGCCTTAGGGTCATCTCTACTATACTTAGAGATTTACTTCTTGCCATCACTTGTAAACCATTACAAAGATGAGCACCATAACTGGTGTCTAATATCCAAGAAGTAGCGTTAATCAAAAGATTAACTTCAACAAATAATATACTAGCACTAGCCTTCACAGGCTTTGCACAGTTCCTCTTTTAAGTGTCCTTTAGAACCATAGTTGTAATATTCGCCATAAGTTTTCATTCTCTAAGAACTTAACACTAATTGGCAGAATTAGGACCAGTAAGCTCAGTTCGTTCTAAAAGATACATGCGAGTAGTTTCTTAACTATTAAGAAATAGGCGAACAGATAAACAGCATTCAGTTTTAATACGTTATACACATATATCATGGACTTTGAATAATATGTGTTCTCCCACTATTTTATTCGAATTCCATCACCCCCATGAAGAAAAACGAGAAGATAGACATCTTCTTAGTGGGCTTGAGATCTAACCATAAATACTATACACCCCGATTTTACGAGCCCATATAATATTAATGATTAGTAGACTCGCCCGCCCTTCCACAACTCTTTTGTGGTTCTCAAGATGGTTTTGCCTCACCTTTCATATACACCCCGATTTTACGAGCCCATATACTAATCAGTGTTAAGTCTAACCCACCAAATTATCGTAACTAATAAACCCACCCAAGTGTCCCACGACTCGTAGCCAACACTTGGACTAGCGTATTACTACGGGCATGTAAAGAGGCTTAGTAGACCACAGCCTTCTAGGCACCATACCCGCCCCTACGACTCGCAGTCGACGAATATGGTCTTCGCGGCATTTCACATGTTCTACTAGTGGTGGAAGGCAGGGTATAGCAAAACTTTCGGTCTTTGCTATTCCCATTCTAGACTTAATATTTAAACGAGGGAATTCAACATGCAAGGTCTCATCAAATTTTAGCATTTATCTTGTTTAAGGTGATCATGCAATAACATATCACATAATAAAACAAGAACATAACGCCTAATACTAGCATGCTCAATAAAACGGTAAATCATAATATCACATAGGCATGCCAACATATGAGATATAAAGCATCATAAATTTACCGAGCCTCAAATTAATTCGACTTGTAAGTTAATGGGATTTTAAAGTTTTTGAAATCCAATATTCAAAACTTCGTTTAATTTCGTTCTAATTTTCTTTAACAATTCATGATTCCCTTAAATTTAATTAAGGCCCCTTTTTCGATCAAATATTTTTTTGACCAAAAATTAATGATTCCATAACCATTATTGAATCACAAATTCATAAGAAAAATAACAAAATTAAATTTTATGCCAATGCATAACATCATCGTTCGATAAGTAACGAAAACAAATCAACGATAATGACCGAAAAATAATCAAACATGAACGTAGCGCTCCTCGATGGCGACGTCGCTGCGCCGCAGCGCTGCCCAGCAGCGCACGCAGCTGCGTTTCTGCGCGCAGCGCGCTGCCCGGCAGCGCACGCAGCTGCGTTTCTGCGCGCAGCGCCGTGGCTGCTGCGTTTCTGCGCAGCCGCGCGCTTCCCGGCAACGCGCGCAGCCACGTTATATGCAAAACGCCTTCCGTTATTTTCGAGGCAACCTCGAGATCTAGGTTTTCGGTTTTCTCAAAATCCCAAACAACGAACAATCAAATTAATGTACGTTTACATGTGATAAATCCAAAATTTAAACACATACCGATTTCAATCGTGCATAAACCTTAGCTCTGATACCACTGTTGGGATCGCCTAGACCCTCGGGTGAAACCTCGCAGCGGAAATAGAGTTAAAAATTTATTAGAGTCGTTTCACCCAATTAAACGCCTAGCATTTATGCACAATTAAATGAAAACGTAAACATACCGTTTTGATTAAATCTCGTAATTCAATCAACCATCTTGATTTCTTCTTGATGACGAATACAAATATTACGTGATCACCGAAGGTCTTAAAGCACTCCAAGTGTCGTGCCTCTAAGCGTTGTATCCACACCTTGAACGCTTCTCTCGCTAATAACAATCGTGCTAGCGATTCGTAATTACGACTACGAATATGTAGGATCATATGTAGTTGACGGAATATTAATTCTTCCAACTTGAAGAATATGAGAGTAATAAAACTAAGGAAGAAACCCTAAGGATTTTGGGAGATTTCTTTTTCTCATTGTGTCTAACATTACCAAGAGATAAAGAACAATGAATCGTTATGTAGAGATACGAAAATTAGGTTAATATAACCTTAATTTTCGTCCATACCCTTGTAGCCCTCAAAAAGTGGACTCTTTCAACTAGAATCCTACTACATGTATGTCTCTACTCTTCCATATGTTAATACATATCAAATCCCACTTTATTAGGAACTAATTCCTTATATTTAGGATTCTATTATGCATTAAATCTCCATCAAAATCCAAAAGTCACTTTCCTAATTAAATTGTCTTCCAACAATTTTATTTCAACCCATTAATTAATTATATTAATCTCTAAGACTAATTAAATTAATAACTCTCAAGATTTATTAATTGGGCTTTCATTAATAAATCCCTTGGGCCTAGCCCATTAATTAATCAATCCCCGATCAATTAAAAGTCCAATTAATTAATTCAAGCCCAAAGCTCAATTAATTAATTTATTCCATCATGAATCAATATCCAATATTAATTCATCTAGGCCCAATTCAAAATTGGCCATCTCGTACATACAACCGGGAAACTTATTCAAGTTAGTGTGTGACCCCTTAGGTTCATTCGAAAGCTAGCAGTGAGACCATTTCCCAAATGGCTCGGTAACAATTAACCAATCATTACCTCAATTAATCATTGCGCCAAATGATTAATCTTGGTCATGAATTAACCACCAATTAATTCACGACTCTCACAGATTGAGTTCGATGTCTAGCAACGTCGACTCAACCCCTAGATTCAAATGATTATAATAGACCTCTCCTGATCACGATCGTAGCATGTGTCTCATCCTTCTGTCAGATCTCCCGATTAAATCTAGGATTTGGTTACCAGTCGAAATCCTACTAATTTAATCATATGACTATGTCAATTGGCGAATGACGACTTATGTCAACTAAGCAAGGATCACACCTTCTTATTGACTTGCTTTGGCCAAAGACTTCAAGTCCAGTCATTCCCAAGACAGCATAGGAGATTCACTAATCATAGATTAGAGACAGATCCCATCTTGGAACCGCCTGCCAAATCACATAACCAGACTACACCCAAAATAGCCCATTGTTTGATTATCCTGTAATCATGAACTAAATCAAAGTGCAGTGGGTCATGCATTTGAACAGCCGCGATCCCTCAAGTCGTGAGGATCATCACAAGCCTACGTGACCGTGGAATTTCATATTCGACACGTCCACCAATATGAATTTCCACTGGGGTTGCTCGATTCACCATCCCCGATGTGAACCCTCATACGTTGCATAGGTTCCCAACCAATACCCATGGAACAAGGTACATTCCTCTAAGGAAATGCAACGCACAAGCAAGTCTTGACGAGTCATTGATATCCCAATCTCAATGACTCTATGACTTGGAACGCTTTTAGGATTACAGCCGTTCGAGTACATCCCATGATCACCATCCAATGCGTGACCGTACCCATAGCTCTATGTAATCCAAGGGACTTTATTACATATATGTAAAGACATAGATATATAATAAAGAAGATGCCATATAATAAATAACAATTTAAACAAGACTGTTCTCGTAGTGTTGCTAAGTATTTGGCAACCAATTGGCTTGCCGGGCACCCAACACTAACACGTACAAGTTGCAATGGATCAATGATAGTGGTGAGGCAAAGGTGAATAAAAAAGTGATGGTTGCACTCCAAGAACATACGGAGATGAAGTATTATGTGATGTCGTTCCAATGCAAGTTGAACATTTGTTATTGGGGAGACCATGTCAATCCGATAGACAAGTGAAGCATGATGGCTTCACAACAAATACTCTCTTGTACACAATTCGAAAAATTACTCTTGTGCCATTAACACCTCGACAAGTTTATGAAACTCAAAAGAGGTTAAAAAAAGAAATTGAACAAGTAAAAAAGGGTGAAAAAAAAGCAGCGACGCATTCGAGTTACATTTCCAAGGTCAAGAGCATAGTGATAATATCCATCCATCCAAAATTAAATTTGATCTTTGATAAATTTCTTATCGATCCGATCTAATTCTGTATTGGTTCATAGAAAAAAGTTTCTCCATAGTCAAAAGCGTGAGAATCTTCTTGATATTATTCATTGTTACAAGATTAGCACATGTAGAAATTGCTTCCGCCACATATATCTTGGTTACTTTAAACTTGGAACAAGATTTTATATTCCAAATCTCTGTTACATCTCCTATTGCATGTATTAGATGTTTGACACGTGTCAAAATATTTACACATGTTAATTATTCTTTAATAATTGTATTTCTGAACTACACGTGTCAAATAACTATCTATGTGGAATAGAAGATGGAATAAAAATTTGAAATAGAAAAACCTATCCCGATTAAACTTACTCCCTTTCAATATAAATTCCTAGGCTTGCCAAATAAGTTGTTTAGAGCCCAATATAGGGAAGGCCCATAGCCAAATTGTTTGACTAGAAGACACTAGAGACAGCCTCAAGAACTAATAGCAATGGGAAAAGGGGATGTGTGTAAGTGGGGAAGTTGAACGAGATAGCCAGGTATTAATTAAAACTTTCAAATAATGCATATTACACATATTTAATTAATTCATTTTCTTATCTTACTATAGTTATAAATAATGTTACACGTATTTAATTTAATTAATTTTCTTATATTACTAAAAAAATTTGCACATAATGTTAGTTATATTTCATTTTCTAATCTTTTACTATATAAAGGTCATTTGCTTCTCCCAAATTCCTACCACCCACAATAAATCGCCTCTCTCTCTCTCTCTCTTCTTTTTTCTCTCTCTCATCCACCTTTCTTTTTTCTTCAAAATTCATATTTAGTGAAAAATATTTGAAACATAAATAATACATTTGAAATAGAGAAAAAAAAAAAAAAGGAGACACAGAATCAAAGGGAACAACACTTCTAAACGATCGCGAGCCCTAGGAATCTTCACGCCAATGGTTTTGCCGATCAGCCTATGATGATTTCCCTTATTTGTCTGCATTGATTCTTTTTTTCTCTCTATTTTTTTCCCGATTTTATTAAGGTGCGTTTTTCTTCCACTTTTTTGGGAATTATTTGGTCTTTTTTACCCTATTTGTTTCGATGTGCGGAATTAGGATGTGTTATATTCACCTCATTGGATTGTTAATGCAAAATGTTAAGAGACTTAGCGGCGTTCATTATTGTGGTTGAATTCTCAGATCTGCTTTAGTATAGGATTCTGGTTTGAATATTGTATTATATTATATTCCTTTAGTTTTTGTTTGTTGATGATGTGTCTTTTTCAAAATATACGTGTTTTTATTTTTTTTGTGTCAGAATTTTTTATTGGCGTATTGTTTGTTTGTTTGTTTAATTGTGCATAAGCAGGATAATTGGGTTGGGCTGAGCAAACAACTCTCGTAACTTGTAGAATTCATATAGTTATTAGTGTATCTGTACTGTCTTTTTGTGCAAAAACAGGCTGTTCATGTGGGGAAATTCATTTTTATTTTCAAGATATGTTTTTTTTTTCCACTTACTTTTCTTGATTTTCCCTATATAGAAAGTTGGCATTTACATAATCATATTTTTTAAACTGGGGTGATCTTTAGAGAGGATATGACATTCTAATAATATGATATTTGATCAAATATATTACACCCTCTTAAGTTAAAGTCACCGAATATTTGCTCAATTTAGTTACCCTCGAAATCTTCCTGTGGCAGACTATCCTGATCCTTTTGCAATATCTCCAACATGGTAGCCACTGCTGCTACATCGGCATTCCTCTCAATAGCTTCTCCAGCTTCAGATTCCTCTGGCAAAATAACAGGAAAGATTGGAGGAAGCATCCCTGCAAGCATTGATGCTCGTGGAACCAATTTTAAGACAAAATCTGCGTCAGGAAAATTACAGGTTAAGGCCAATGCACAAGCCCCTCCTAAGGTTAATGGGACTAAGGTTGGAGTGATGGATGGTTTTAAGACTGATGATGAGTTGACCTTGTCACCACCTGCGAGGACGTTTATCAACCAATTGCCTGACTGGAGCATGCTTCTAGCTGCCATCACAACTATTTTTCTGGCAGCTGAGAAGCAATGGATGATGCTTGATTGGAAACCAAAAAGGCCCGATATGCTTGTTGATCCTTTTGGTTTGGGTAGGATTGTGCAGGATGGTTTCGTTTTCCGTCAAAACTTCAGTATTAGGTCATATGAAATAGGGGCTGATCGTACTGCTTCTGTGGAGACATTGATGAATCATTTGCAGGTACATGATTGAATTCATGTTAGTTCCTTTTCCTACAGTTACAAACTATTAAAATTTCACCTCACTCCTGGCTTGATGATGTTTTCCTCAGGAGACGGCTCTTAACCACGTCAAGAATGCAGGACTGCTCGGTGATGGCTTTGGTTCAACACCAGAGATGTGCAAAAGAAATTTGATATGGGTAGTTACTAAGATGCAGGTTGTTGTGGATCGTTATCCCACGTGGTAAGTTTTAATTCCTGATACGCCTAACTGAACGTCATCTTACAATCATTTGGTAGGGAACCTTGAACAAACTTCATCAATCAAATTATACAAAATTTTATGCTCTAAGATTGTTTGTCTTGCAGGGGCGATGTTGTTCAGGTCGATACATGGGTAGATGCATCTGGTAAAAACGGTATGCGTCGAGACTGGCTTGTACGTGATAGCATTACGGGTGACATATTGACTAGAGCCTCAAGGTTGGCATTCATTTGGTTATTTGGTTGTTCTTTTACAATAGCCCTGCAGCCGCTTTTATATGCTTTCAGTTGACAAATGAGATGTTTGTTAAGAGTCCATAGACTAGTTTTCTTTTGAGGGTGAATTAGGGGGTGGTAAATGACAACTACCACTGATTCATTAGGGATTACTTTTCCGGAGTTTTATATACTTCAAGTTCCCATTTAGCTAATTGTTGAAGTTTCTATGTGTTTATTTTTCTCTTTATTTTTGAATAACGCAGTCTATGGGTGATGATGAATAAAAAGACGAGGCGATTAGCTAAAATTCCAGATGAGGTCCGAGAAGAAATAGGTGGTTATTTTGTGGATTCTCCTCCTATTTTGGATGATGATAGCAGGAAACTACCTAAACTTGACGACAATACTGCTGACATTATTCATACTGGTTTGACTGTAAGAATCTGACTGTTGTTTATGATAGTATTTCCACTACAGTTACAGCAACTCTCTTTTTTGGCCCTTCTTTGATTAAATACTTTCTCTTTGTGCAGCCTAGATGGAGTGATTTAGATGTGAACCAACATGTGAATAATGTAAAATATGTTGGGTGGATTCTTGAGGTAAACACTTTCTTTGTCTCTCCAATGTACCTTGTTAAGTTTTTCCTGTTTTGTTTTCCGCTTCTAGTGCTTGATCAAATTTTTATCAGAAGTAGAATGTGACCTTTGATTCTGCTAGGCCGATTGCATGTCAACTAATGCCTTGTATATATAGGAATTAAAAGATTTTGGCGTCGGCGGAAAAACATAGATTCATTAGAAGGAGAAACGTGTATGTGCCTTTTGTCTTTAAAGAGTGTCATGGGTTAATATCCACTTGGGTTCTGGCCTACTAGTTTGTCAAGTGATCATAGATATTGCTCTGTTTCTCGGAAACTATCAAAAATGAATAATTTTATATAACTATCTTGTGTTCTAAATGAAGATCTTATCCTTGATGGAATAAGTATGAATCTGCAATATTTTTCTGTGTTCTAACTTACAAGTCACTGGCTTCGCTGTGTAGAAGATTTTTGTTTGTGTAGAAATTTTATACTAATTTTTAGAAATTATGTTCTGTGAATTATTTAATGCACAATTCTTTCAAACAAAATGACTGGCATGATAGTTGAGCTCTATATCTAAACACTTTTCTTGTATTCAACTATCATTTTTGGGGAGGCAGTCACATTTCTTGCAATGTGAATAAACCCTCAAGTCCGCTTTGTCCAAAGTTGAACAACTTCAAGAAACTGGCGATAGTGAAGCTTGCAATGTTATTTTTCTTTATTGTCCATATTTCAACTGCTTGTCATATGAAAATATAGTTTAGTAATGAAGTATCTTTATGTGGTACAATGTAGAGTAGATTTAAATGTGCACCATTTATAAGGAATGGTAACCCTGAAATGGTTTATTTGTAATTTTTTAATTCTTCTTTTTTCCACATGGCACTGAGCATAATTTCTATTATTCAATATACAGAACGATTTCTGGGACATTTCCTCTGAAAAAATCGATACAATTCAATCTTTCCAACTTCGATCTAAGTGGTGTCAATTTCTTGTGTGATTTTGTAATTGCAGAGTGCTCCAGTTCATATCTTGGAGACTCATGAACTTGCTGGTATGACACTGGAGTATCGGAGAGAATGCATGAGGGACAGTGTGCTACAGTCCCTCAGTTGCGTTTTGGACAAAGACGCAAATTCTGGCATTGTTGAATGCCAACATTTGCTTCGATTGGAGAATGGTGGTGAAATTGTTAAGGGAAGGACTAAATGGAGGCCCAAACATGCTAACAATATTCGAAGCTTTGGTCAGTTTCCAGCTGAGAATGCTTAATCCCCATGCTACTATACCCTTCTCTATGTCTAATACTGCTTGCTATTTTTTCACTGTTTAATCACTTGTTAATTTATGTTTTTTTCTAATTAATTTTATTCCTTTGGAGAAAAGATACAAAATATTATTATGTGATTGTAAGTACCTGTTTTTCTCACTAGCGTGCTGCCATTTAGTTTCCAGCTGGATGATGAAAAGTCAGTTTGTAGGGATAGTGGTCCATTTCATCACAGTTGTACATGTTTCTTGATGGAGTTATATAATTGATTGTTATTGATTGTAGTATTAAATGATGTTTCATACGTGTAAGCCTAAAAAGTTAGGTGACCAACCGTAAATTCGGTGAAGATCAATTTGAATTGATGGCACATCATTCAGAGTTTTGAGATTCAAGGTGACCTGACTAGTTGAACCGATAAAATTGAGAATTGATTCTTAAACCGCTTTGAGTTGGTGTAAAAAATATCTGTTTTATGTTGTGGGTTTCTTGATTACTGTTGAGGAAATGTGATATAATTGGTGTTTTTCTTTTCTATTTTCTGCCACTTTTAAGAAATTGACTGGTGATATTGCCAGGGCAATATCCTATTGACAGGGCAATTCAGACTTATTTTGTCAATGATACTGAAATAACTCTTTTATATAAAATGAAAGACCTTTGGAACTGAAATATGAAATATCGACAATATCTCTGTATATTTGTATATTCAGAAAACCTGATTTCCTGTTATAAGAACCTAAAAAGAGAAAAGAAGAACAAGAATTACTTAAAACTATTATACACCTACTATGTAACTCTAAGCGGGCGATTGTTACTATTCATACTCCATTCTCAGTTTCAGTGTCATTTTTCACCTAACTATTAAGTGACACGTGTGTTGGACGTGAATTTGTGACTTTATTAAAATTATAAATGTATATAGAATATTTTTCAACTTGAAACTATTATGTATCCAAACTTTCAGCAACAACTTAACCGAATTATTATTTGATAAAGTATAATTAATAGAAAAAATAAATAAATCAATATCTGGATAGTGAATAAATTAAATCTTAATTACTTCATGCTTCATTTGTTTCTTCTTTTATTTAACGCTTATGACTGTATGTTCTCTTCTTTTATCCTCTCTATTAGTATATGCATATGTACACGGGCTAGGCCCATATATGTATAGCCATGTCCAGTTAGTAAGTTAGCAACTTATATTAGTATTTTAAAAATCAGACTTGACCGACCGATTGAACCAGTCTGACTGCGAACCGGATCTTATAACAGTCTCATTTAGACGTTTAAACTGTTTCAAGTAAAAAACGGTTAAAATCATTTGAACTACGGGAACCGGTGAACCATGTATCAATATTTGGTCTAATTACTAAATTTTTACATTTCAAATTGTAAATTGGGCAAGTCTCTTCTCTTCTCCCTCTAATATCATTTTCTTAACTGCATACTCTCAAACTCTCATTTTTTCTATTATTGTATGTAATTCTCAATTTTTATTTTCTTTGTGTGTGACAAGAAAGAATTCTTAGTGTATTATTGTATGATCTTAAGCTCCTATTCTTATTTATAAACTTCAATTGCCATCGTAATTAATTAGTTAGTATACATTAAGAAAAAATCAAACTTTTTACATGCTCGCCATGAACAAATTAATGTTATAAAAACACATGATTGAAACCTATAAAGATTATATTTGACTAATTTTCCTTTTTTCTTGATGCCTAAATTTAAGGATTGATTTTTTCCTTTCTATTTTTGTTGCATAATGTATTTTATTAATTTTATCTAATTTTAGTATATTAGTAATTATTTATATCACAATTATAAAGTCATTAATTCAACCACATTGAACCATGGTCTGCCCAGTGAATCTTGAACGTATAAACTTTTCGATTTGATGAGCGATCTAGTTTTTAAAATATTGACTCATATATATATATATATATATACACACACACACACATATATATATATATATATATATATATGTTCTCATATTTTACATCATTCATTCATTCAAATATAAGGACATACAAAGTTCTCATGCTTTTTTACATAGACCGTTATCATGATATCTTTACTTAAATTTCTGTGTTTCACACCGCTCTCATGACATGAACCATCATCTACGCCTTTTCACCACCACCATACGTTATTTCTACCACAACCACCATCATATCTTGGTCATAATCCACCTCCCTCTTGTTTTCATCTATTTATCGATTCTCAAATCCATCTTCATCTCTATACTAACCCCCATTATTTCTTCTCTTCTTCAACATTGAGCCAACTCCATTCATCTCACAGTTGCCTCCTCTAATTGATAAGAGCATAAACTATCAGCAAGTCTCCTTGATGAGAGTTTAAACTTTCAATAAATACAAAAGCAAATGCACTCCTTGACACGAGTATAAAAGGTCTACATGTCAAATCAAATCAAATGAAGTTCTCCTTGACACGAGCATAAAAGGTCTAGAAGTCAAATCAGATCAAATGAAGTTCTCCTTGACACAAGCATAAAAGGTCTAGAAGTCAAATCAGATCAAATGAAGCTCTCCTTGACACGAGCATAAAAGGTCTAGAAGTCAAATCAAATCAAATGAAGTTCTCCTTGACATGAGCATAAAAGGTCTACAAGTCAAATCAAATCAAATTAAATTCTCATTGACACGAGTATAAAATGTCTACAAGTCCAACCAAATCATGTACTCTAAGCCTTGAAGAGTATAAACTAAGTATGACACCTCCATAAAAAAAATTGAACTACGTTATGACTTGATCCCTTTTCATTGGGGTACGTAGGCAACTTAAGCTTATTTAAGTTTAGTCATAAATTCAAATCAAATCACATTCTCTTGATGGAGTAACGTCACTCATTCAAAAGAATTTTGAAAAAAAATTCATAATCATGAATACACTCAAGTATTACAAGATAGAAATAAACTTCTATTAAGTAATCTCAAAAGTGATGTTCATGACATGAGGGCATGCAAATCCCGCCCGATATGGACGACTTACCAGTGGAAGCCAACAAAGTATTTTTAAGTGGACACCGATTGTAGGAAAGACTTTTGTGGTGTAGAAGCACAAGACGAAGCTATTCTTAAGGCATGATTTTTATGTTGAGACGTTTCGACTCATCCACTACGAAGAATGCTTTGAAATAACCAAACTTTCGTGAACGAGTCTCAAGGGGTATTTGTAGATATTGAAATTTTACAACCAATGAAATCATGCCACGTGGAAATATTGACCAATCAAAAGTCGTCTACGACAAATGATATTTATCTATTTAAGTTAATTTATGGATAATTATCAATTCAAGTTGATTTATGGATAATTATTAATAAATTAATTTAAATAGATAAATATCATTTGTCGTAGACGACTTTTGATTGGTCAATATTTCCACGTGGCATGATTTCATTAGTTGTAAAATTTCAATATCTACACATATGCCCTCTCATATATACTGATACGAATCTTTTCAAGATGGGTTGATTCATCGCGGAATTTCCAAGATCAAGTTTGCGCACGAGTTGATTGATTGATGGATGGATATCCTCAACCCGAAATTCTATAGTGACAACGAACCTCGGTATATAAGACCTCGACCCGATGAAATCTATGAATTCGAACGTCGGAACAAAGTGATGAAGACGCCACAAATGGTATGGATTGCCGTTTGATAAGTCGGGATGAACGCCACAAATATTACTCCGATAAGTTCGATAAAGTTCTTAACGAACGAGAGAGATTAAAACTCACGAATTTTAATGAAAATCTAATTTATTAATGACAAAAAGTAGCCTATTTATAGGCTAAAACAAAAGTCTTGGTTTGGTAAGAATCCTTATAGAAAGAGGATATCTTTTCCAAATCTATTTTCCTACTAAAATAAGACTTTTTAACTAAATAAACTTCTAAAACAAAAAGAAAACTTAATAAAAAGAAAACAAAAAGGATAAAAGGAAATATAATCTTCACTAATAAAATTTTATATATATATATATATATATATTGAACTTAATTTCGCATCATTCCCCTCCTCTTGAAAAGGATTTATTCTCAAATCCATTATGTCATTTGTACGCAGTATCATCGATTCGTTCTTGAATTTGGACATGATCATTGATGCACCTTTGTTCACCCATTTTCTTTTGTTCACTCTCTTTTTGTAACCTCACTTGATCTTCATAAACTTGTTGAGGTGTTAATGGTATAAGACTAACTATTCGTTGATGGTGCACAAAAGAGTATTTGTTTGTAAGCCATCGTGCTTCACTCGCTTATCAAATTGCCATGGTCTACCCAATAACAAATGTCCGGCTTGCATTGGAACGACATCACAGAGTACTTCATCTTCGCATGTGCCAATTCGAAATGCAACCTTCACTTGTTTATCCACACTTGTCTCCCAATTATCATTGATCAATTGTAACTTGTATGATAGACAGACCCAATTTTTCTACCATTAGTACATTAGAGCAACTACCACCATCAATAATTACACTACATACCTTATCTTGGATATAACATCTAGTGTGGAAAAGGTTATCCACTTGCTCTTCTTCAACCACTCTCGTATGCAAGTTCAATGCTCTTCTTGAAACCAAGGTCAGTGCATCAGAGGCTATACATTCTTCTACCGAATCATCCTCCAATTGTGGCATCTCATCAGAATCCTCATCATCCGTTATAATATCATCACTATCTCTAAAAACTATGATTCATTTATTCGAACACTGGCTTGCCAAGTGACCTCTACCTTGATATTTAAAACACTTTATATCACGATTTCGAGTATTAAAATGTATTTTGATTTTCGTGGTTGCTCTTTTCTTGGTTGTGCTCCATTGTTGGTATTCGTGTGGTTGGCGGCTCTTCCTTTTGCCATTGGTTCGCTTCCCAATGGAGAATGCTTCTCCTTCTCTTGAGTTGATTTTCAACTTTTATGGTCATATGTACTATATCCTCCAACTCGACGTAGTGCTGCAATTCCACCACATTCAAAATTTCTCGGTTTAAACCTGCCAAAAACCTAGCCATGGTAGCCTCTCGATCCTCCTGTATATCGGCGCGGATCATAGCTACCTCCATCTCCTTGAAGTAGTCATCAACACTCCAATTGCCTTGACGAAGACTCTGCAATTTGTTATACAACTCTCGGTAGTAGTAACTGGGAACAAATCTCTTCCTCATCACCCTCTTCATCTCCTCCCAATTCTCAATAGGTGGCTCTCTATTCCTTCGCCTACTTATAACTAGTTGGTCCCACCATACAAAAGCATAGTCCGAGAACTCAACTGCCGCTATTTTGACTTTCTTAAGTTCAGAATATCTATGACAATCAAACACGAGTTCCACCTTTTTCTCCCACTCAAGGTACAACTCCGGGTCATTTTTTCCTTGAAAAGAAGGAATTTGTACCTTAATGCTTCCTAGGTTGTTGTTTTTCCGATATCTCGCCTCTCTCAACCTCCCACCATATCGCCTACTACTCCTAGGGGAATCTCTATCATCTTCTCGAGTCCCTCTAGTCACATGTGGAACGATTGGAGTTTGTTGCATACGTGTATTCTCAAATCTATCCATCCTCTCGTGTAGTTGCTCTATTTCGTTTCTCATCAATTTCTCCATCTCAGCCTTTAGTGCACTCTTGAGGAATTTAATGCCAATCCCTCTTCAGAAGAGCCTTCCTTAGACATTGTAAGTTAACCTACAAGGGTATTTCAAATATTTTTTTTTCTCTCGATATTTTTGATTTTTTTTTTTTTTGCGGAACGAGACTTGCACGTACAAAAATTAACTAGACAGAATCAGAAAAAAAAAAAAAAAAAAAAAAAAACTAGAAAAAAATGAACGGAAAAAAATACTTTCTATTTGAAATATAAAAGAATTCTACCTCAAATAAGAGATAACTGCCGGTAGGGCTTTCCAGAAACTACGTGGCAAACGTAACTCTAATACCACCTGATACGAATCTTCCCAAGATGGGTTGATTCGTCGCGGAATTTTCCAAGATCAAGTTTGCGCACGAGTTGATTGATGGATGGATGGATAACTTCAACCCAAAATTCTATAGTGACAACGAACCTCGGTATATAAGACCTCGACCCGATGAAATCTAAGAATTCGAACGTCGGAACGAAGTGATGAAGACGCCACAAACGGTTTGGATTGTCACTTAATAAGTCGGGATGAACGCCACGGATATTACTGTGATAAGTTTGATAAAGTTCTTAACGAACGAGAGAGATTAAAACTCACGAATTTTAATGAAAACTAATCTAATTTATTAATGAAAAAAAGTAGCCTATTTATAAGCCAAAACAAGAGTCTTGGTTTGGTAAGAATCCTTATAAAAAAATGATATATTTTCCAAATCTATTTTCCTACTAAAATAGACTTCTTAACTAAATAAACTTCTAAAACAAAAAGGAAACCTAATATATAGAAAATAAAAAGGATAAAGGAAATATAATCTTCCCTAATAAAATAATATATATATATATTTTGAACTTAATTTCGCATCATATACTACTATCGTTGATCATCACTTGTTTTTCAGGACACTCCTCATATATATATTTTCATCCAACACTAATCTTAATTCTACACTTGGTAACTTTATCATAATCCCTATCCATCATATTAACTTTTATCAAGATGCGGCCCACTTTAGACATACAAAAGACATCACCTCCTGCTTTCGATCGCCACCTACTCATATACCGCAATCTTCTTCATTATCTATTCCAAACTTTAATCTATATATGGAATCATCCACCAAAACCCTAGCTCTAATCATCCCATGCTCATAAATAATAGCGTGAAATCTTGGCTAAAAGCTACTTTTTCAGATGAAATTCTATAAAAAGTCGAAAATCTTCCTATTTTTCATGTCATCATAGTTTCATGTAACACTCTATTGCTAAGCTACTCTAATACAAATGTGAGTTCTCTATCACTTGAAGGATGAGTTGTCTTTGTGACGTGTAGTTCATAAAATTAAGAATATTGTGATAATCTTGCAGTAATAAGTTATTACATTTTCTCAATTGATCTCGTTATCTATGTCTTAAATGATCTTTATCGACACCCTATTTTCATTATCTTTGATTGTGTGTCAAACTCATTAAGCTCTAACAACGACTCCATCAAATGCGATCTCCATATCCTATCTTTGTTGCCATTGTTGCCAAATCTCACCCATCTTCTTCTTGGTGTAAAGGTTATGAAATTAATTGTGATAGCATTATAATGTGTCCAAGCCATGTCGGTTGTGGAAGTTTTACCTTGCAACAAGTTTAGTCTACAAAAGCGCAAAAATATTAACAGAGTCAGACTCCTATAATGGAAATGCATCATTTGCGTCTAAGAACATCATGGGGATTTCAGTGGCTGTTTTTCTAACGCACATAATTTTTTTATAGGAAATCAATTTTAGGGGAGAAAGGGGTCATGCAACTAATTAAACTAATGATAACACAATGGAATTGGTATGATTTTTTAGCGTGATTCTTGTTAGTTGTTATCATCTTAATACAAATCCATTGTTAAAATTCTATGTAACCTAAAGCTAGTAATATGCCAAATGAATATTCATCTGCTAAAAGTAATAATTTAATTCTGTAAATGTGTTTACAATATAATAATTAGCTACATGGATATTTGGAATATTTGAAAGAAACAAAATGATAAAACATCAATAAAAATACTTTTAACAAAATATTTTAATAAACTAATTGTTAAACATTCTAAAAACCTAAATTTCATATAAATCCAAGAAACAAATTATAAGTATTTTGAACCTCTATTCTTCTTATCCAATATATAATTTTTAATATATTTCTTCGTCTCTTTAATTGATGAAATACTAAAATAAAAATGATAGTAAACGGAAATAACATCAATATTATCTAAAATATTTTGTCTATTAGTTAAGTTTTATGTTATTTTTTAAAAATATAAATTTTTCATTATAAAAAGATTCATGAAGATACAAGATGAGATAACAAAGAAATCCATTTTCGCAATATACATGATATCAAAATATTTCCCTCAAATGATTTAGGATATAAAAAAAATTCTCCATCCACTATCTTGATTATAAGTAAAACAAAATGTCCTTAATTTGATCTACAGTTATTCATACGCTATAATTAAAATAGTTTTAATTTTTCATTACTAGGTAATATAAACATACAACTAAATTTAATTTAGTTGCATGAACATATATTTCAAAAGTAGAAACTTCTTCATTAATTAATAGAAAATTTTAACAATACAAGGACCATCAACATAACTATAATACAAAAATTACAATCACTATTTAACATGTACACTAAATTCACTAAATTATTCAGTTAATTTCTTTCTTTTAGACACCCTTTGCTTAGCGAATGCATTTGCCCATAGAATTTTCCTTCCTCGGTCAATCGATAGGCACAATATCCAAGTTGAAGCCATATTTATTTTTTGATACGCAAAAGCAGGGAATATTGCAATTTTGGTACACGAATGTGGCCTGCACGTTTATTTGATACACTAATATGGGGGGTGGCAATTTGAGTACACTAATGCGGGGTAGGTCTGGCAATTTAAGTACAAATTTCATCGAAAAATTCGATTTCAGCCGGAATATTCGATTTTGACTGTCAATTTGGGGATTTTGACCAAAATTGGGGATTTTTGACGATTTTGACCAAATTTGAGCTAATTAATTGATTTTTTAGGAAAGATTGACCAAATTTGACTTATTATAAATGAAATAAAGTTGTATTTTACCAATTTGCCCTCAAAACCCTATTTTAATTTATCTTCTTCATCTTCTTCATCCTTCTTCATCTTCTTCATCTTCTTCATCTTCTTTATTTTTCTTCATTGAACATAAATGTTGACCACCACCACCACACCATCGCGACCGAAAAATATTAAACCATATTTCTCCGCCTTTACCCCACGGCCGCTGCCTCACCCCTCTGTAGCGCCACTTCTCCTCCTCACGCGCCACTTCGAGCTTCACCATCGGCATCACGTCAGAACAAGTATTTTGCTCCAAAAAGTACAACAACTTAATTTTTCTCAAAATAATCAAAAATCGAGAGCCTAGAATCCCATTTCATCGTCGATGATGATGATGATATTGATACTGAAGAAAGTAATTGTGTAGGAGAAAATTCACCCAATATATGCATTTTAATTCGTTGAATGGCTGAAACTTCATCTGGGTTTGCCATCAGCTTGAATGTGTAAGCGAAGAAGAAATTATTATTATTATTATTGCTGAATTGTTTGAGTGTGGAATTAAAGAGTGGAAAATTGTTGAGATTATTTATATTGCCTTGAAAAAGAAAGAGGTTTCCAGGTTATTTTTTCAAGTCTTCATATTCTTGATTGTCGGATATTAATGGAGTGGCGATGGTGGGTAGTTAGGGGTGTCGATGGTGGTGGGGTTGTTGGGTTGACAATGGGGAAGGAGAGAGGGGAGGAAGATGGATTTTAGAAAAATGGAATAAAAAATAAATTAAAATTCTCAATAAATATAAAATAAAATACAAAAATAAGTCAAAATCCCCAAATTCGGTCAAAATTCCCAATTTTAGTCAAAATTAATTAAGTTTCCGGCAAAAATCGAATATTCCGGCTGAAATCGAATTTTCCGGCGAAATTTGTACTTAAATTGCCAGACCTACCCCGTATTAGTGTACTCAAATTGCCACCCCCCATATTAGTGTACCAAATAAACGTGCAGGCCACATTCGTGTAACAAAATTGTAATATTCCCCGCAAAAGCACACCTGAGCATTTCAAAATCTTGAAATTCAGAAAGAAGGTGCTAAATATCATTCTTGAGTGTTTTTCATGTCTCTTCTCATGAAATTTGAGTCTCAAATTTAAGTTGTTCCCTTTCAATTGTACATAAAATATGAATCCATGTAGCTAAAAAATTGGGTTGTGTTAGTACATATACATACATTGCTTAATTTTTTTTTTCCTTACAATAGATCATAAGAATCCGACCGAAAAGAATAACTAAGAGTGTTAGTATATATACATATATTGCTGAAGTTTTTTCTTACAGTAGATCATAAGGATCCGGTCAAAAAGAATAATTAGGAGTAGATATAATATAAATAAAAATTGTGTAAATATAGATAAAACAGAAGGAACTTTAAAAAAAATTGTTACTTGAGCTTCTTAAATAAATTCTTGAAATGAACCATTATAATCACAAGAATAATTGTATTTAGTATTAAGTTATATACATTGAATATCTTGTGAGGGATTAATTTTAAGTTCATGCGCATTCAATAATAATAAGATTCAATAATAATAATAATAATTTAATTAAAGATAACAATAATTGATTATTGTAGGGTTATTTTAGTCTTAACAAAAAAAATTAAGAATTGTAAGTTATATCAAATGATTCATACTTTTAGAATATATTATTATTATTATTATATTATTATTAGAGATTAAATAGATTATAGATATAGAATAATAGACACCTGCATACACAAAAAAACGATGCTATTAGATGATGATGAATGTAAAAATGGATGGAATATAATTTTTATTGAGAAAGGGTGAAACCTTTTTATTTAATGTGTTATTAAAGTTTTAAAATATAGAAAGTTTGTGAAATTTATAAAGGTTATTAGAAGTCATTAATTTGTAGGAAAGCAGTGGTGATATCATTTTCTAGTTAAAGATTATGTAGAAAAGTGGATAATTGAATTTTTTTTATATTTTCAAATATTTTTTAATATTTACTAAATATCTTTATATATGTCAGAATATCTATAATATTTATAAAATATACTTTATATATGCTTTGTAGCATTTATTAAATATGTTTTCTACTTTCCAAATATTTTCTAACAATTTACTAACTATTTGTTTCTACTTTTAGATATTTGCTAACATTTTTATTAACTATTTGTTCGCTATTCTTTATTATTTTCTAACCATATACTAAAAATGTTTGTATTGTTCGAAATTATCTAACATTTACTAAATACTTTTTATATTTTCCAGATATTTTCTAAAATTTAATGGATCTTTTTTTCTTCTTAATATATTTTATAATATTTAAAAAAATAATTTCTATATTTTTCAAAAATGTTTCACCATACACTTTGTTTTTATAAACTTTCTCATACTTATTAAGTACTTTCAAATTTTTTAGATGTTCTCTAATTTCTCTGTCTCCAACATTTATTTAATTTATTTGTAGTTTCTTTCTTTTTCCGACATTTAAATTTTTTATTAAAAGATAGGGGTACACTTGCAATTAGTGCCTTCTATTGGGGTGTGGACTTGATTATTCCATTAGATTTAATATGCTTTATATATATATTGTTTTTGTTTATTTGATAAAATTAATATGGTTTATATATATCTCTTTTTTTTAATAAAATTAATATGCTTTATATATATATATATATATATATCTTTTTTATACAAAATTAATATGCTTTATATTTAATCTGAAAAATAAAATCAAAAGAGAGGTAATCAATCATACACACACATGGCGCATGCGTCTTTCAACAATATAAAATATAGATAAATCTGATAAGTCATAAGGGTCAGTGTTAATACAATGATTAGCTATCAAAATTGTTATTCAAAGTATTAAAAGGACATCTTTTTTGATGCGACATATACGCATACAGATCTTCTGCTTCAAATTAGGGTTTCTGGTTAGTTGGACACTTTGATTTTGTTTATCATTTTCATATCTGTTACTCTCACCATTGATTGAGATTTAAATTATTTTAACCAATTAGGTACAAGGTCTAGAATCTAATAAGATTTTTGTTGACGTGGAATTTCTTACTAGATTAATAAAATTGATGTGTACAATAGTATATTACACATTAAATTTTATGTATTTATATTGGGATTTATCTAGGGATGGCAATGGGACGGGTTCGGGACAGGTAATGCAAGACTCGAGATCCGTCCAGTTCAAAAATTTTAAGACCCGGACCCGGCCACTACCCGAACCCGTCCTGGACCCGGCCACTACCCGCGAGTCTGGGTCCTACCCGTCTCGGACCCAGAATAAATTCAGTTTTTTTTTTTTTTATATCTAACAAAAACATTCAAAATAATATAAGTACCACCAAATGAATTTAAACTCTAAATACACATCAAAATACAATCATGAAAGACTCGAATCATTCATACGAACATATGTAAACTCATTTAATTATCTCCAAATTCAAAAATAAAAAGAAATATCAAATAAACATAAAGAAAATAGAAAAACTAGGAAGTTTTCGTAATAATTTTTTCATTTTCCTTCTCATCTAGCATTGTGGGACATACATTCAAACCTCTAAATACTTAACAAGTACCTAAAATAGAAATAAATAGCTAGTATTAGTAATATATTAATAAAAATATATATTAATAAAAATAATCATAATAATAATTACGGAACGAGTCCGGGTCGGGAATGGGACGGGTATATTGCTAGACTCATGACCCGTTCCGAACCCGACGGGGTCTTGATATTTAATACCCATTCTCGGACCCGATCCTATTTTTTTGGACCCGGACCCGAATTCATCGGGACGGGTTTCAATATTTCCCGGTCCCATTGCCATCCCTAGATTTATCAAATTAATTCTAAAAATAAATATAAATTTTTATTGATATTCTAGTATTATAGTTTTTAACAAATCAAATACGGCAAAATTATATACCCCGATAAATTATATCTTCTCATACGGTTGCACATCTTCAACCAATCTAGAAACGCACATTTGATTGAAGTAAAAAGGCTTCAAAAAGAATCAAGGGATTAATCCTTTTTCGAAGGTTTCTCACTTTTTGTAATTTTTAATAGAGAGTTTGAATTTATTCTCTAATTTTGTAATATCTTTTTAATTTATGTAAACAATCTGCTTTCCCAAATATTCATATTATTCTTTTCAAAAAGTCTAATTCAGACAATTTGCTGAACTTAAAGTAACCTAAAAATGAATTATAATTGTGATTTGGTTGACTCGATGAAATACAAATGTCATATCTCAACAACCCAATTTAAACAACAATCTTTCATGGAAGTTAAGTGAAAAGATTTAAGATAATTTAAAGTTTAAACGTCAAATGTTCAGATAAATGTAGCCTCAGTTATACAGAGATGGAAGTTAAAGTTTAAAGCAGCACACATGTCACAGGACATGTACATCAAGATCTAATTTCTGAAAAAAATGATCAATGAATGCAAATTATTTTTTCCCTCTTTATTTGATAGTAAATCAAATACAAGTATTAAATTACCATTATTAAATTCTATAAAGAGTAAAAGAAAGAAAAGTATATAATATAAAACAAAGAGTAACAACAATAAAACCCACAAACTAGAGTTCTGGCTCTTGATTATGTTCTCTATACATACACCTTCTGAATTCTGAGAAACCTACTTTATTTCACAACTTCAATTCATCCATCATAACAAATCCAAATATAGAAATATATATTGCGATAGAAAATTCTGCTCTTAATTCATTTCTATTCTTTGTCACCCACTTACCTTAATTTCTTCCCCAAGGGCAACTAAAACAAATTATCATGAATCCTCACAATACAATATACATTCCCGCGCACAAATGCTCTCATCCAATCCCTACTTGGATCTTGCTTCTTATCTCATCCGGCAGATGAGAATCGTGAACGCATGAGATAAAGCTAAAATTTGACAAGTAAAGATAAGATAATAATACAAGTAATGGGCAACTTAGGTAACTATTTGTGTGTGTTTCGGGAATGGTTTAGAGGAAGACCCTCAAAAGAATCAATAGAAGGGTGGTGGAGGAGGAGAGGCGTAAGAAACCCCAAAGACCGGAGGCAATGGACCTTCGTATACCGGAGTTGGAGGAGGTGAGGGTGATGGTGGGGGAGGAGAATTGTAGTGATATGGTGGTGGAGGCGAAGGTGAAGGTGGTGGTGGAGAAGTATAGAGGTATGGCGGTGGGGGTGAAGGTGATGGTGGAGGCTTGTAAACATATGGTGGTGGGGGAGGCGATTCTTCACATGGTGGTGGAGATGGGGGTGGTGGTGGTGGAGGTTCTATACAAGGTGGGGGAGGTGGAGGAGGTTCTATACAAGGTGGTGGCGGTGGTGGTGATGAATAAATTGGGGGAGGTGGAGGGTAACCTGGAGGGGGCGGAGATGCATATATGTAGACCGGTGGAGGTGGTGAATGTCGTGGTGGAGGTGGCGAATGTCGTGGTGGAGGCGGTGAGTGTAATAATGGTGGGGGAGGTGAATTATAGTGATATGGAGCTGGTGGTGGAGGTGAGTGCAAAAGTGGAGGAGGTGGAGGCGGAGATGGTGGTGGTGGTGGCGGTGATCGTACACAAGGAGGATAAGGTGTCGGAGATACTGTTGGAGGCGGTGGAGATTGAGATGGAGGAGGTGGTGATGGCGGTGGGGGTGGTGGAGAATATACAGGTGGAGGAGGTGACGGCGGAGGGGGAGGAGGTGACGGCGGAGGGGGAGAAGGTGGAGGAGGAGAAGGTGGTGGCGGGGAATAGACAGGTGGCGGTGGCGGTGGCGGTGGCGGAGAAGGTGGTGGTGGAGATGGCGGAGGTGGAGAATAGACAGGAGGTGGGGGAGGTGGCGGAGGAGGAGGAGGAGGAGGTGGTGGTGGAGGTGGTGGTGGAGGAGAATAAACTGGTGGAGGCGGGGGAGGAGAATAAATAGGTGGTGGAGGTGGAGGAGAGTAAATAGGTGGCGGTGGTGATAATTGTGGAGGAGGTGGTGAATAAATGGGAGGCGGTGATGATGGTTGTAGGGGCGGCGGTGAAAAAACAGGGGGTGAAGGTGGCGGTGAAAAGACAGGGGGTGAAGGCGGCGGTGACGGAAGAGTGGGTATAAATCGATGACACCTAAAAGCACCACAATGAATTCTCTTTGACAAAAACGTCCTACACTGCGCCTCAGATCTTTGCGCAGGCCTATTTTGCAAGCAATTCCTCCTATCATCACTTGCCGGCACAGCCAAGCACGCCGGCGGCTCACCACTGAAAAAGTTATACGAATAAGTGAAATTCTGAAGCCTGGGCAGCTCACATATGCTCTCCGGAATAGTCCCAGAAAACATATTATGGGCCACATTCAGCTGCTCCAAACTCACCAACCCCCCAATGGTATCCGGCAAAGGCCCCATCAATGCGTTATAGCTCACATCCAACACTGTCAAATTCCTCAACATCCCAATCTCAGGCGGCAAACACGACCTCAATCCATTATTCATAAATATAATCTCGTTCAAATTGCTCATATTTCCGAGACTAGCTGGAACACAGCCATGGAACTTGTTGTTTGCCAACACAATCACCGACACAGGCGAGTTACCAAAATTATCAGGCAATTCAAACGCAAATCTATTGTGGTTAATAAAAATAGCATCCAATGGCTTGTCAAACAGTTGCGGTGGGACCGTACCTTCAAACTCATTAAAACGAATGTCCAAATAGATCAGCTTAGGCAAGCTCAGCACAACATAAGGAAACTTACCGGCAAATCTGTTGTTACTTATGTCGAATTCGAAGAGTATCTTCAAATTCTTGAACTTCTTAGGCACAGCACCGCAGAACCGGTTCGAATTAATGTGGAAAATACCTAGATCTGTCAAAAGGCCAAGCTCTTCAGGGAGATAACCAGCTATATCGCCATGGTTGAGATCGATGCCAGCAACGGTCCGGATTGAACGATTGTCGAGTGCGGGTGCACAGAACACTCCAGTGTAGCTGCAAACATCAGATCCGACCCAATTGGAGGTGAGATTGAGCGGATCTGAGAGGATAGCCTTTTTCCATGCTTGTAGAGCAATGTAGGCAGTCCGGAGCCGTGGATTTTCGAAGACCAGTGAAGGATCAACGGTCACATTCTCGCCTCTGTCTCCGAACTCATCTAAGTAGTACAGAAGCTGCCGCTTTTTGATGTAGACAGCTTCAGCGTCGGTAAGAGGTCCACCATTGCTGCTAATCTTGACATGAGACGATGCATTAGCTTGAGTAACTGAGGATAAAAAGACAAGCACGAGCAGTAAACTGAGATGAAAGCAAATGCAGCAATTTGTATGCTTCATCTCACACCAGACATCTGAAGCTCAATTAAACTCTTTAATGGTGATTTGTGGAGCTGGAACTGAGAATGCTGAAGAAGATTGAAGGAAACCCTAGTAGATCTGGGAGTAATTTGTGGTGGTGATGAGAGAGATAATGAAAGAAAGAAAAAAGAGAAACAGCTAAATCACAGCTCAAAGCCAACTAGACAGATAGATATAATATATAGATACACATATACTCTCTCTCTTCTTCACACTCACTTTATTCCCTTTTTGAACTAACATATCATTAATATTCAACGCGCTCCTCTTAGCTATACTTTCCATTATTTATTCCCCCTAAATTGTTTTTTTCTTCTTAATTTCATTTTAGGTTATTTTTGGGTAATATTTATCTTTAAATTGGTTTTAAAATGAATATTCATATTTAAATATAAAAATATGAAACAAGAAATGATATATATCCTCACTTTCATATTATTGATTTTTCAATTCATTCAATATGATTAATTAAATTCAATTATTGTTCATCAGAAATAGAGAAAATGAAAAATCGATGATATAGCACATCATTTAGGGGTGTAAACAAGCTGAGCTCAAGCCAAGCTTGGTGATTCTTCCAAGCTCGAGCTCGAGCCTCAATATACGAGCTCTGGCCCGAGCTCGTGAGCTTGAGTTCGAGCTCGAGCCTGAACTCAAGCCGGGCCCATTTTTTTTTAATTATTTAATATATTTTTTATTAATTATTTAATATATATTTATTAATAAAATAATAATATATTAAAAATAAAAAAGCTCACGAGTCCTGCTCGCGAACTTTTTTCAGAGACAAATGGGTTCGAGTTCGACTAAGATTTCGGGCTTGTGAGACTCGACTCCAGCTCGAAAAATTCGAGCTCGAGCTGAGCTCGTTTGACACGAATCGGCTCGGCTCGACTTACACCCGTAATATTATTCATGTTGAAAAATGATATTACGTGTGAAAGTTAAAAATGTTAATGGTGAAGTTTAAATATGATTACCAAAAATGACTATTATTCCATATTTTTATGTTAAAAAGGTAGTATCAACAAACGAATCATTCTATACATATTCTAGTATAAAATTCGATTGAAAGATGGTAATATAAAATTGAACAAATAAATATATAATTTATTTCTCTTTCAAATGATTAATGGAATTGGGGAATCTAACTTACTTTTTTAACTGCTACTAATAATAATGAATAGTTTATTGAATTAATATATGGTTTTAGGCGGACGCCGGCCAACTGGAAACGCGTCATATTTTCTTGCTTATCTCTTTTGCCTTTGGCTTTTCTCCGTTGGATGTTCTCTTCTCTATATATATATATATATATTTAATTTTATGTAGCTTTTGGGACTCATTTTTATTTGTTTTTATTCTATTTTATTTATTTGAACATAGAGTGTGATTTGTTTTTTTCTATGTTAAGTTGCTTCGATGTAAAATGTCACATCTTATTTCAAGTTTTATTTCACCATGTAATTGCATTAATCATTTTATAAAATCGGATTTTATTCCAAGTTTAATCTTATAACTATTAAAATTATAAAACTAAGTCCCTTTTATAATTATATTTTTTTTTCAAATTTAGTTTCATTCTATTGAAAAATTGATGGATTTTCACGTGCAAAATGCGATTAACATATAAAATGTACGTGTCAAAATATTAAGTATTTATTTCTTTCAAGGTGTGATCTTTTAACTATAAAATATATTATAAGAGACTAATTTTGTAAATTTATTAAACATGTAACTAGAATTGCGAGACTAATATGTAATTTGTCATTGAATTAAGGCAGGTCATTATATGGTTCCTTAACTTTTGCGTGTTTATTAAAATATACTCGATGTTTTGGTTTAAAATCACTAAATACCCAATTTATAAAAAAAATTGAACATAATAAACCCGATATTTCATTAAATCTTGCCAAAACCTCCCATCCGCCAATAATTAACAGAATTTGTTTAATAAAATGCGAGATTTCGCACAAATTTTAATAAAATACAAAGTTTTATTTTGCTTATTTTTTTATCAAAGAAAATATTTAACATTATGAAACTAACACATTTGATATTTTATTATAAAACGTAACCTTTTCAAATGTGTATAACTTTGGCCATCATTTACAAAATATTGCAGATTAATCCCTCAATGTACAAAGGTGTAGCAGTTAAGCACCTCACGTGATTGGTTTGTGCAGTTTTTTTATGGGCAAGTCAGTTCAACTTCAAACAATATATTGTTACATTTTTGTCTTCAAAATATTTGATTTAGCTAATAAAACACGCGAATGTCAAATCAAGTCGAGGCTCGTATTAGACCTAAAATAGTTCGTAAAATGGATATAGACTACACTCAGGTTCACTGAGCTACCTGCATACCTTTCTATTAGGATCAAGTTTAAACGTAGTTCGAAGTGTTAAATATGGTCAATTACGAGGTACTTAACTCGGTAATAGAGATGGGAACGTAATGTTAGATCGTACTAGATAATATGGATGTACTGTTCAATCAGTCAAAAGTCATGTTCATATCATTAATGAGACTATGAGAGCTATTTATAGAACTGTACACACTGTACGGATGATCAGATGACATGTGGGATGTCTTACACGTGTCCTTGATTGTGTGTTCCAGATTGGTCGGGTCAGGCCCATATTTGACTGGGTCATTTATAGATACGCGGGTTTAGTAGTGTTTTGTAAATAAGTATTTTTTAATTAGGGGTTTCTGTGCAAATAACCTCAAAATGAGTAGCCATGTCGTGGGGTACGACCCTGTATGTACGAGTTGTGTCTTCAACGAGGTATTGCCCTATATCAATATTTAAGTTCAAAATAATTTTAATAAATATCAAAATCAACATAATTTTTAATTATCAAAATCAGCACATTAGATTAGCAAATATTGTTTGTATATATAATTACGAAAAAGTTGAAATTCGGTTTGAATGGTCAGATCGAATATGCCATAAATATTAGTTTGTAAACTCCCAACAAATGGGATAAATGCAGTTTTCGTCCCTCTAGTTGCATGCAATCGCAAAATCGGTCCCCCATGTTCCGCGCACGTCAATTTAATGCTTCAACTTACCACTTTTTGACACAATTGGTCCCTGCCGTCAATTTACCGTCCAACTCTAACGGTTCGAGCATGTGCGGCGCACGTGACAAGCGGATTTGGGGGGAAAATCGATTTTAGACTTCATTTCTCTCAAATTAGGGTTTTCCTCCCATTTTTCACTCGTTTTTTTCCCCATTCTAATTATTCATATTATCAGAATGGTTCTCTTTCATGTTCATAAGTAATAAATTGCTTGTTCCAATCCATCCAATGAATTATTCTTCCAGATGGAACAAAAAATTTCGAGTCGACTGAACTGCAGCAAGTAAACTTAGATGTACCAAGATCCATACAAGATAAGCAGCAATTTTCTTGCAGCACCAAATGTTCATTCTCGAAGCAAGAATATAATAGATTAGATGCATCACAACGGTCTAAAACAAGTGCTAAACTTTGTGGGCTGATAATATTTTATACTATGGTAATGGTAATTGAGATTGTTGGAGGTCTTAGAGCCAACAGCCTCGCAATCCTTACTGATGCAGCTCACGTACTCTCAGACATTGCTGGATTTTCGATTTCCCTTTTCACCGTATGGGTCTCGGGTTGGGAGGCGACCCCCAAACAATCGTTTGGATACAATCGTTTAGAAGTGATTGGAGCCCTTTTATCTGTGCAGTTAATATGGTTCATTTCTGTAACTTTGATTTACGAAGCAATCATATGTCAAGAAAGTCATTCACATTCACTGTTTTTCAGACAACATATGGATTCAGATCTTGCATCATGGAGGAGTTGGGTTTTATCATCCCGAAATTTGCATTGGGTATTAACTCTTTAACTTACGAATGAAAAATTCATTGTTTGGAGCTAACATTCACGTGAAATGGAAGAATAATTAGAAAGGGGAAAAAAAACGAGTGGAAAATGGGAGGAAAATGGAGTATTAAACCCTAATTTGAGAGAAATGAAGTCTAAAATCGATTTTCCCCCCAAATCCACTTGTCACGTGCGCCGCACATGCTCGAACCGTTAGAGTTGGACGGTAAATTGACGGCAGGGACCAATTGTGTTAAAAAGTGGTAAGTTGAGGCACTAAATTGACGTGCGCGGAACATGGGGGACCGATTTTGCGATTGCATGCAACTAGAGGGACGAAAACTGCATTTATCCCCCAACAAATTATTAATTTTATCTCAACAATATTGAGTGTATTGGTTTAAATGTTTTTTAATAATTAAGTCAAGTTAATTACTCAATTAATTAATTCCTCCAATGTCAAATACATACTCTTATATATATATGTGTATATATTATTAAATGACAAAACATATGATTGGTCCACTTTTCATTACTAACAAGATGCATAATAATTTGAATGCACGACTACATCTATTTGACCTTTTTTTTTAAAAAAAATATCATATAATAATTAACATAAATATTCATTGACATATTCATTAGAAATATTTATATCAAGGACTAAAAAATATCACAGGTTGCAGAAATCTTATCAGTATTAGATCTTAAGAAAATTTATTTATAAGATTAGTATTCATTGATAAAGATGCAGGAAAACTAAAAAAATTAAACGAATTAGATACGGAGTCAAACACTATATTATTAAATACTAAGTATTAGAAATTAAATAAATTGCAATTATATAACATTTTATAACTATTAACAATAATAATTTAGATACACGTATTTAGTCACGAAAGCATACTAAATTGTTAGATTCCATAACACATAATGATATGAATTTTTGTAAATTATGTCAAAAGTGATTCGATACAATATGTAAGACATGTATATAAAGAAGATATACGAAATGGCCAGTACACAATGGGTCAAAACTATGTACAGAAAGAATAACATATATATACTAATATAAACAATTACCAAAAAATATCTACTTTAAAGTTTATATTTTAATACAATATAATATAGTAATATCTATTTTATATATTATAGCAAAACGGTGTAGGGTCCACTTTGCTTCTATCTTTTTCCTGGTAATTTTGAATTTTTTTATATTTTAATCTTTTATCATTGATTGGCTGAATTTAAATGTCAAACCTTTTCTTTTAACTACATCATCAACTCTTACCAAATATAGCTTATATATTATTCAATAAAAAAAAGAAGATATTTAACATACATAAAGAAATATTTTTTTTTGTCAATTTATTCAATTTCCTAATTAATTTAGGAACTCTGCAATTTTATTGGTAACAAATATAAAACGGATATGTATATATTTTGTATAGGTAAAATTATTGGTTGCCATTAATAATTACAAAGCGGTCGGTTGACCACAATGCCAATTTTGACTCAAAATTCTGAATTCTCAGAATTTTGAATTTTTTTTAATTTTGAAATTTTCTACTGGTTACGTTATATAAGATCTTATCTCCTCTAAATTCCACTCATTGCCCCATAATTTTAGCCAATTTCCATAACATACGAAATTATTAAAATTTAGACTTTTCTATCTAACATTTAATTTGCAAATTACCTTAAAATTCAAATATGTAATACTAATTTAGTAACTTCCAAAATTTAAGCCAATCAAATTAATATTTTAATAATTTTCCTAGAAGGTACAATCAATGTAATTATTATGATTTTTATAATGTCTCTTTTCCAAATTTAAATTGCTATGTTCCTGTCAATCTTATATACATATATATATATATATATATATCCATAGTCCAACCAAAAATGTTCATTTAGGTTTTAATTTTCTTTCTTATTTTTCTGTTATTTCTCCCTCTAATTTTTTTTGGTTTAACTCGCTGTGTGAATTAAATTTAGCAGCTCAAAAGAATTGTGATATCATTATTTCGAATTTATATATAAAGTATTGTTCAAGCGTCACTGATATACATAAGAATGACAATAAAAAATTCTTTAAATACTACATTTTTTAATATTTTTTGTTGCTACAACTAAAGTATTACTTCCCTTTTTGCCACTTTTCCATCTTATGTGAATTTGTCTTGCAATTCTTGGTTATTATCCTTTGAAAGATTTTGAATTGATAATTTTTTTGTCTAATTTACTACTTTATATGCTTAGACAAATAGCGTTCCATTCACATTTCTATTGAATTTTCACGCACTTAGAATACTGAATTGACTAACACTTAATATTTGGTACTTTTGTAATAATATTTTCATTTTTCTTCTTCTTTTATATCCTATATATTTTATCTGTTTTGTGCATTCATACCATTTCATAGACAAGACAGTCGCACATGAATCCATTCATACCATTAATAATTTTAAAAGCGTGTTCTTCTTTTTCTATTGAGGTTGTCATTTGATTTTTTTTATATATAAATCATCATACTGTTTTGTGTACTTGAATTAGTTGATGAATTAGGTATATCGTTTAATTAGATTTTTTTAACATTTAAAACAATAACTCTTTATTTGATTTTTATGAATACTCATATTTCAAATTGATGATTTCATTTCTATATTCACGTTTCATGCTCTCAAAATTATGTGGTTCATATTTATAAGAAAAGATTTCATTATGAACCCTAAACCTTCGAACCAAAAAAAAGGTAAGAACATGCCAACTACATAATATATCATATCTTAAGGGAATAAATTCATAAACTGTTTACTGTTGTCGAACTAAAATATTTAAAATTGAGGAACCAAAAAAGACATTTCCCCCAAAAGTTAATATCGCATGACCATATGACTTATAATTTTTATTATTTTCCTATGCATAGCACGGGATACACGCTAGTTTTGATTATAAGAAATGATATATTATATTTTATGACATTATAATTAATGGTACCATTAGTAGTGGAGAAATCTATGGAATAATATACTACATAAGAATTAACGTTTAAAATTATGAATGCCAAATTTCAGTAACAACTTGGCATTTTAAGCATAAATTAGGAAATAAGATTGAATTAAGGACAATAAAGACTATTGTGCAAAAAATATGAAATTAAACATTTTTTCCTAATATCTAAACATTCAAAAGTCAAATATTAATTAAGGAAATTCGACATAATCCTAATTTGGACTCGACTCGATTCAAATCTTAAACTTTTTCAAGATTTAGATTTCAAATTTTCTCATTAATTTCCTTACTTTATTATGCAATTAAGGCAAATTGCAATAAATGAATAAATGAAAGTTTTCAAATGTCAAGATTCTTAACTCAGTCATTTTTATTTTACATTATTCATCATAACTTATCTTCCTCATTCGAAAATCAAAAAGTTGTCTGCGAGTCCCTAAAACAAAAAGTAATGCATACGAGAATGAAAATAAAATGTGGTGGAGGCAATGAAACATGCTGGTCCTACAATAATTCGTAGAAGAGGGTAAGTAAAAAATTAATTCTCATCTTTTGAAATTGCTTGCAAAGAAATACATATCTCTTGAAATTGATAAATGATTTATTCTTCTATTGTTCTATCTTTAATGAACAAACAAATATATATTTTTATGGGATCGGAGGGAGTACTACTTTTATTTTATCACTCTTTCCATATTTTATATAATCTGAACAATACTATTATGTAACAAAATAGTAATATTAATATTTTAATTTTTCAGTATGTTATCAATTCACTTTTTATGATGTATGATATTGTTCATTTTTTCTAATTGTTAAAGACGAATTTACCTCTATTTTAATTGAACTTTTTATGATCAATTTTTTTGTTTTCTATTATCAACATATTTGTAATCTTTTGGCTATCGTATATTATTATGTTTGTTTTCCTAAGTGTATTTTACTTATTGGAGTTATCAAAGTTGTTTAATTCACGTCTATTGTAAATTTTTCCATATTGTTTTTTTTCTATTAAAATGTTTTAGATTTGTGTGTGTGCTAACTTGAGTTTGACTGTCACTTGGAATGTAAGTTCTTTTATTTATGCTTTCTTCTTTAATTTTATTTTCTATTTATTTTTAATAATCATACAATTTTCTTAATACATTTTTCAATCTTTATTGTTTTTTGTTTTAGTTTGAGTTTTGGAGCAATCATTATTTTTCAACACTTTATGTTCACTCAATAACTAATATGACTCTACAAATTAATATTTATCTTGATATTACCGAATTTGTTTCATAGCCACAAATTAATTGCTCATTAATTTATTGAGTAATATGAACATTGCCCGTATTTGGAGATTTTGTGTTGAAAAAAATGTCCATGAATATTTCTTAAACTTATCAATTTCAATCTTCATATATAATTTGCATATTGTCTGAGTCAATTTGAAGAATATGGATTTGCTTTCCAATTCTGTTAACCTTTTTGTAGAGTTTGTTATATATCGTTCAGAAATATAATGGCTCGCATAATGTCATATTTTTATTGGCTTAAAATATCGTAATTGTTAAAGTTGATAAATAGCTATTTTTCAAAATTATACATAATGCCCATTTTCTATTTTTCCGTTGATGTTCTCCAAAGGATTAGAATTTTTATATATTAGATGAGATTGTATCTTATTACGCATAAATATATTTATTCAACTTTAGAATAAATATAATCTATTGGATGGTTGGATGGTGAAGATACATAAGAAAGTTGTAATGGAGCAAATTCTCTAATCATTAACTTATGTATTAAACTTAGTTAAAGGTGTTTACAATAACTCAACAAGGTTCATCGTGCTGATAAATTAAAGTTACCACATATTTATTTCGTCATAATTACAAAAACACATGTTTTGTTTTTTGTGATTTTTAGCAATATTTGTGTTTTGACTTATAGGAAAATTAATGGAGAAGTAGTATTCCACTAAATGAGTTTTGGTAACTCAACCATATAAAGTTCTTTTTGAAATTGTTCTTGAAATTTATATTTTGATTCATTTAATCTCTTTTACTTTCACGATGATACATATTTTTTTCGGATTTATAATCCTCAACTACTATATTTGTTGTTTTTTTTGAAACAAATCAAATGTGTTGGGATAAAGTGTAAAAAAATTTAGAATAAGGTGTAAAGTGCGAAAAACGTCATGCACCAGTGAGTATGCATTTTACACCATCTCTTATATAGAAATACAGTTTGATTGAATTCTAAAAAGAATCTATAAAGGTACATGTGTTTAAATCGATCATTAAAAAATATATATTTTACTTTAATATAATCTAAATCGAAATGAATTTTATACACTTAATTTTTATATAATTTTCGTGCATAGCACGGGTTACACGCTAGTAATGTATTATGATACAATATAAATATTTATGCAGGTATATCAATCATATCACAAAGTACGTCATTAATTAAGAGCTGAAAAGTTAGCAGGTATCTAAGAGACAAAATATGATGTGAGTTAATAGTTGAAAATGATTTAAGATTTGAATATCAATATAAAATAAATAATGAATTACAAAAAAAATTGTAAATTAAATTTGGCAATGTTTCTAAAAATTGATTACCAGCTATGTATCGTAGCAATATATTATATATATATTTGTGTGTGTTTTGTAAGGCAACACTTTTTCATATTTTCCATTTCCATAAACAACTGTGTGCATATTTTACTCTGCTCATTATTATTTAATGGGCCTTTTTTTAGGGAAAAAAGGTGAAATGATAATTTTTTATATAACGAGCTTTTTGTAAGAATTTTTTTTTATGTAAATTAGTATGAGTGAATTTGTTTTTTTAGAAATTTAAACATATATAAATTAAACTCATCAATTCTGGTAATAAAAAAAATAAAGTTGATCGAAGTTTTCATCTTGCGTCATTTTGGAATCAAAATTTAACGTCTATATTAAAATATAGATGGATAAATACATTTTAATTGTTGGATGAACTATTTATTTATAAATAATAAAATATTTGATTTTAGATAAAATTTTCCCTTTCCATAAAACAAAGGAAAAGTAATAATATTGACTTATAAGTAAGCCATAATTTTAGATTATTTTGTTCCGGTTGTCAATTGTTGTTTATATAAATGTCTATCTTTCCTTTTTTTATAATACAAATAAAATAATTTATATTTTCTTAATTAAAATGAAGGGTAATATAATAAGATAATACACTAACTGCATATTTATATAATAAGAGACAAATATTTTTGGGACAGATGAAAATAAAATAGTGAATATTGTTTTTGGGATGGCAGGAGTAGAATTTATTGAGCCTTTAAATTAACTGAATTTTAAGTTAATGTGATTTATCCAATTTTGTAGAAAATGTACATCTTTCTTTAACTTTCAAAAACTGTTCCAATATTTTAAGAAATTATAACTGTATCCCAAATGTTTTCAATTTGAAGACATTCAAAATTTCATGACTACAAGAAAAGGTTTAAGAGGCGGAGCATATTCCGTCTCAAAATCTGTCGTTGTTTTCAAGACTTGTTTATACATAATCCATCATTATTGCATCTTTAAATACATCTCTAAATATATTCATATTTCCAACCAAATGGTCTCTAAATCCACCTCTGATTTAATCATTACTTTCATCACTAAATCAGTCTCTAAAATTTTCAATCATTTTTATGATTTTTTTGTTAATTGTTAAATCTCTAAAAACTGATTCGTTCATTACAATACAATTATAAACACATCAAATTATAAACCAAATTACATTAATATGCAATTAATGTAACATCATATTGTTTAAACTCAAGAATACATTTATACATCAACCTATAGAACAATTAAATTATTCATTCAAAGCATGTAAAGATCTCCCCAATTTGTGTATTTGGCCTATTATATACCTCATCATTATGAATCTGTGATAGTATATTAAAATTGTGACCATTAGAACTTCACACTTAGAGCACTCACAATGGGGCTTTTTATGGGGCTTTTTGGGGGATTTTTAGCTACAATGGAGATTTTGGTGGGCTGCTCCTGAAAAGCCCCTCTCAAGGGGCTACTCCTAAGCAGCCCCTCCAAAATACGCTGACTCAGCATTTAAATGCTGAGTCAGCATTATTTTTTAATTTAAATTTAATTTATATATATATTTTTTATTTTTAATTATAAAATGTGCAATTAATTTTTACACATGCAATCAGCCCCAATTTATTATTATTTTTTATTTTTTAATTATAAGAAATTTTATCTATATATACCCCATTACACTATTATTTTTTATAATTCGTTTTTATTAAAAAAAATTGTAATTTTTGTCTATACTTTTTTTTTACTAAAATAACAATACCTATAATAAATTCTATTTATTATTTGATAATAATAATAAAATTATATTAAGTAAATAATAATAATAATTAAATTAAGTTTGCAATAATGTATACAAATATACTATATTTCTTATGATAATAATATTTTCATAGTTATTTATATATATTATTAAATTTAAAGTAATACATGGTGGAAGATGACGTGGCATTGTGGGTCCAAAAGAAGGGCTTTACCATTGTAGGTAAAAATTTATGGGGCTTTTTATTTTGAAGGGAGATGACTTGGCGTATGAAAAAATGTGAAAATCCCTTGAACAAGGGCTTACCATCGTGAGTGCTCTTAGTGTTTGTGCAGCACTTGAATTTTTCCAAAGCTATTTGCTTAGCTGTGCCTAATTTTCATTTCTCGTACACGATCACATTTTGGAAATGGAATTAATATATTAAATTAAAAAATGGACCCCTTTGATAGGTGAGAAAGAAAAGTAATGTGTTTGTTAATATAAAACCCATAAAATGTGAATTGGTTCTTTCTTGAAAGTTTTAATATCTCATTTGTAACTATCCAAACTATAATAAAATTATTAATCTTGACTAACTATATATAAAGAAACTGGTCCTTAGTCTAGCAAGTGTCGGTATAATAATATCTTTTCATTTATTAATATATATATTTGATATGCTATGATAATATATATAAGTAATTATGTAAAATATGATAATATATAGTTTTAAATAATAATTTTTTAATATTAATCATGATTACATTTTAATGAGCGGGGTTAGGGCTCACAGGTCTCTTAAGTGTGGGTTAGGGTTCAAATTTCACTTCCAATAATTTTCTTTATTCTTTTATAATAGTCTCTAAATTGTGGTGGAAAATAATTTATATTTCCGTCTCAAAAATTATGTCTCAAATTTAATTTAAAGACGAATATTTTAACTCTCTAACTTTTGTAGATTAAATTGAAAGTTTAGTGACGGATTTAGCGATCGAGTTAGTCATTCTAAATCCATCGTTGATTCTGTGTCTATTTAGACCCAAAAAAATCTCATCATGTATTCACTTATCTATGATTTCGTGTCTATGTACACACAAACAATTTTTATCATGTATTCACTTTAAAAGTAGCAACGAATTCTCTAATCCATCGATAATCCGTTGCAAATTAATGGCGGAACTTAAATCCATATCAAAATTCATTTCTAATTTTCTATGTATATGTAGCGATGACAAATACAAAGTTAAGGTTTCCAGTTTTAGAATTGATTTTAAAATTCATCTGTAATTTAATAGTTACGTGGATTTGAGCATCCAATTTTTGGGGATGAGATTTTTTATTTCAAATCTTATTTTATCTTTTTTTTTTTAATATATGTATAGATGTTTGACACGTGAAATTCATAAATATACTTATTAATAAATATTTAATATATATAAATATTTTGATACGTATTACACATCTATATTTTTTGAAAATAGAGCATAGATTTGGAACAAACAAATTCTATCCCTCAATCAGTGGCCATGATGGCCTTGGCAGGCGCCGCCTTAGATGGTTATACGTAGGGACTACCATAAGACGCATAGCTTCATCATCAAACTGTAACTTTATCATATTTTAAATCTTTGGATTAAAAATCTTAAAAAATAACAATTAAATTAATTTGTGTACATGTAAAAATCATAAATTAAATACATCAAAATTTCAGTTGTGCATTAACTAGGACTCTGATGTAATTGTTAGGATCATGTCAATGAGTGATGAAAATGATTTATTATAGTTTGATACATATACAAATTCCACTTTGAAATTTTAGTTGAGTTGTCAGTCTATTTAGTACTCCAAACATTTGCCTCTAATCATGTATCACATTAATTTTTTTTTCTTGATTATTGTTATTGTGCTAGAAAATAAGTATAATGAATGAGAATTATGTATTTTTAGTCGTTGATGATGAGGATAAGGTGGTCGAATTTTTCCACCAATTTGTATTTGAGAAATTTGACTTCTACATATAGACTTGTTGAGGCTCAAAGTCTTTTAATCTAGTCGCTTTTTGAGGATCAACCTATTCTTACAGAACTAAATCTAGGATTTCATTTCTTTATTTTATGAAATCCTATTCCCATCCTTATTTCCTTAGATAAGGTTTTAATTCCCCAATAAAAAAGTACGTTCTTTAATGAAATTATCTTAGATAATTTTATTTTAAATCATTAATTATTAGTGAAATAATAACTCTCAAGATTTATTTATTAGACTTTTTATTAATATTTTTTTGTTAAACTAATTATTTTAGATAATTTTATTTTGGGTTCAAATCCGGACATGTGAGAAAATCACAGAAAAATAGAAAAAAACCCTTGATAGAAAAATTATTTAAATGATTTGCAAACAAAATTTGACCGGAAGATAATAATTGGAGCAAAGTGACGCATATATCAAATTTTTAAGGGATGATGTCTCATTTTTGAATATTCATAGACAAATATACTTAAAACAAACTAGAAAACATCTTTTATTATTTTGATTGAGGAAGAATCTTCAATCTTCCATTAAGCACTATGGACGCCAAAATATGTTTTCTAGAACCATGCCACTTAAAAAATAACAATTAAACAATATAATTTGTTCAATACAATATATATTCGTGTAAGCTAATTTGAGTACTCTTTTATTATAATTTATATGACAACGTGAGTAGTTACAGGTATAAATGAGTCGAATCAAATGAGTAGTTTTATTCAAATTTATTTGTATTACAATTGAATTTTGATTGTTAATCGAACTAAGTTCAAATGAACTTTAATCGAGTCTTCCCAAGTCGAATTTGTTTTTGCACATATTTATATTATTTGTTTATTATTCGAGTCGAGTTCGAATCGAATTTCAAAATTTATCGAATCTAAAAAAATATTTAATTTAAAATATTCACCAATCTAAGTTTAAACAAAATTTAATAATTTTTACTAATAGTCATTTTTAATTGACTATCAATTAAGTTGAATATTAAATAATTTGGTTCTATTTTTGAAAAATAAACCGTGTAAGATTTAACGAAGAATCATTTTAGTTGACGGTCAATAAATTTTCTTGTCTTACAATAGACACACGAGTCCTCAATTTTCTTCTCCTATTACCGCGGCACACTCGATCATAGCTCTCGCTACGTTTATTCGTTACATTTTCACAGCAAAAGGGCGCTGTCTTTTCTTTGTATGAGCTGTAACAGATAATAAACCCAAGATCCATCGATCCTTCATTGATCTACGAAAAATCTCCCTTGCTGATCAGGTCAGGCTTTAATTTCTACTTGATCCAACTGAAATTATGATCTCTTCAAGTTTCTGGTTTTCGATTTTTCTTTTTTGATGTTGTGATATACTGTGGCAAGTTAAGTTTGATGACTGTTGTTTACCAGATCTAGTGCTCTAACACTTCAATATTTTGTAAGAATAATCGTAATTTTTTTGTTGAAATGTCTTCGTAAACGTTTGTTTTGTTGATAGGGAGGGTGAATCTTGAGGAGAATCTTGGGAGGTTTTTGTGTTGATATTATTGAAATGGCGAATCGCAAGGAGGATGAGAAGAATGAGAGAATTATACGGAATCTTTTGAAGCTTCCTGAGAATCGGAGGTGTATCAACTGCAACAGCTTGGTATGATTATGAATGATGATACTTCTTTCTTCTTTCAATTGATTTAGGTTTTGTGTGCCATTCCTTTTTTGTTAGCAGTAGTTGAATCACATTTAGTATTGGGCATCTATTTCTTCAAGTTATTTGGATCATTTCAATAATGACGTATCATTTTGACATCTAATATTCACACATCTGTTTATCAAAGTTATTTGGATCATTTTGATAATGACATATAAGGTAATGGTGGTATGCCCTGAGCTTGTCTTGTCTTTCATAGCATAGGGCCAACTGACCTTATTTCAAGTTTTATTGTCACCTTAGAAAAATATACGATGCATCTGAAGTGAGATTAGCTTTATCTGCAGAATAAGCAGCAGTGGTGGAGTAAATGGAGCTTGTTTTCTTTTGATTTATTTCTCATGTGTCCTATTATCCTTCTGAGCAATGATGTAGTGGAGTTTTAAGTCGAGACCATTCCTTGAAAAACATTTTTGATATTGAACGGCTTTATACCTAGATTTTCTAAAAAGTAATGGAATACTGTCAAATAAATATGGTAAACTACTGGAGCAAACTGGGAATATTGATAACATTATGAAGTTGCTGCTGGCTGTTCCTGAATATTGTATATCTGCTTCTTGTTTAGGAAAGAAGACAATCTTATATATGAAATTTGATGCATGTTATATTTTATGACTTCACAGAAACCAGTCTGAGGAGGATTAAGTTTGAATCGCCATGTGATTTATAGCTTTACACATCCATAATAGCATCTTTGCCAGTTGCTTGTTGTTTTTACCACGTTTTGCAAGAACTTCTGTTCGTGCACCTAAGCTCTTATTAGTATATTTTTCGACGGGTTCACTAGATTGGCTTATTGTAACGCTATTTTATCTATTCCTCATATTAGAATCAAACAAGCTCTTCTCCTTTGAAGCATTGAAATTTAGTCTTTGACTAAATAGGTAGGAACTGTCTCGTATACTTTTTTGCTCGCAAAGATAAAAAGAAAAATGCACAATCTTCTAACTGATTTTAGTAACTGCAGAACTTTAATGATCATTAAAGTGTTGAATAACCCTGATGGATATCCTGAGTCCATTAAGCCTTCCATTTGCTTGAGGCTGATATAAAAAATAGTATACCTCGACCAATAACTCCTTTGAACTTATAGGCAACTGGCGGAAGAGGAGTGATCCTCTAATTTAAGTTATATCTGGGAAAGCATACTGTACCACTCTGTGATATAACCAGAATTCCTGTATTAAAAATAGGATAGTTGAAGCAAAAGTATTCAAAATGTTGATCACGATAGTGTTAGTATAGGTTGCAGTATTAGTGTTGTAGCATGCTTTTAAATATTGGAAGAAGAGTTTTCTGTTTGTCTTTGTATTTATGACTGGGAGAGAATCTTGGATAGTTTAGCACTCTGATTAGCTGATCTAAGTCTGGATTCTAAAGAACTAGCACATGAAGAGAATCCAAGTGAATGAGAAGATGTGTCTATATTACTAATAATTGATGAGGGGTGAATTTGGACTAGCCGGTAAAGGAAGAGATAACTTGCTGGAGACTTCATAAATTCTTTACTTTGAGTTTCTTCCTCTCAAAACATGACCTATAGATGACTAAAGAAGCTTCAGAGCATATTACACTTTATCTTCATGAATTGGTTCTGAATACTCAAATATTATAATATGATACAGAAATAGATGGCCAATGTACATATTCTAATGGCAAATTTTGGCGTTGTACTGGTATATGATCCATGTAGAAGTAATTCATTATACTTCTCCATCTAGTGTAGATTTATTACATTAGCACCCCTTTTAGTTCCATGTATTACCATGCGTATTTGGTCCATAAAAATTCAAATTGTTGTTTTGTGTGGATGCCAACATAGTCACCCAAAGTTCTGGTAGATGGGCTAAGTTTGGTAAATAGCACAAACATGTGAGGAGGACTAGACAGCTTTGAAAGTGGGAGAGGTGCAACTAGTGATTTAGGTAAATCTAGAGGAGGTTACTCTAATTAAACCTCATATGTTGGAAAGATAAATAAAAGGAAATTGTATATGTTATCTAGACTCACGAGTTAGCAAAATTTTATAGGACTATCATGATTTAAACTAAATTTAGAAAGAGATGAAGTGAGCCGTGTCATGCTACATTCTTCCTCCATCTAAACAACAAAAATTCTATTTCATTGAGGCAAGAAAAATGTGACAGTTGAAGAGCATGGTTGTTAAACCCAGACCGGACCGGCCGATCTGACCGGTTTAATCGGGAACCGGCCTTTGGTCCGGTCCGGTCCGGTTTAGTGTTGAACTGAGTTGACAGTAAACCCACTTTGAACCGGCCTAAACCGGTTAGAAACCGGGCAGCCCGATTGAGCATTGTCATGAATTGGAACTCCTCTTATGACTTTAAAAAAAATATCATGTTTTGAATGAGTCCACTTTGATTTGAACACTAGACCTCAAATTAAAGTTATCGAGATTTTTCCACTACACCAAATGAAGCTTGTTGTACAGCTTGTGATTTTAGCAAAATATAAAAGTGTTTTCCAACTTTGCCAAGTAAATTAGTGATATCCATTTGTGTCATACTATATAGTATTGCACATGAATATTGTTTCTATTATCACATAAAAATTATTTTAATATGAATAGAATATATAAAATACGATAATACATCAATACTCTCCAAATAGGATAGTTTATTTGAAAAAATAAAATTGAGTATTAAATATTTCAATGCTAGAATGACATCTTGATATTCATTAATATAAACACATATACTTCTATAGATATATTATAGTTTTTATATATATATATATATATTCAAATATATATATGTATAATATCTCATATGTAATAGGTGAAACACATAGTTCATTTCAAATGTATGATTGTCGTATTTTTGCTTTTATTTATAATATAACTTATGTAATATATATGTAATAAAGTAGTGTTTATAATATATATATATATATATATATATATATATATATATATATATATATATATATATATTGGGTCATCCGGTTTTTTAGATGCGGTCCAACCGGTTGAACAATGACCCAGTAACCCAATTAACTTTTTGGTTTGATCGCTGGTCCGGTTTTAAAAACATTGTTAAAGAATAGATGATATAATTCTTTATGTTGCTACTAGTTGTGATTTGAGTGGATTGTAGATTTTGTGTTGTGTATAGAAAAGGCTTGAACTATGATTACCTTCAACCTTGCTGCACCTCATGTTAATGCATTGATTGAAGGTATTTAAGTACAATTTCATGTTGGAGATGGCTTCTCCGTCATAACCTGAATTTTTGAATCAAAATCAACTATAAGAGAACTCAATTATCATTGGATATACTTCATTATAGCATGCACAATCAAACATGTTAATTAGGATGATGTATTTGTAACTAATCTTTCATATCTCATCCGTAAGTTATCTAAATAGAACAATCCTATCAAGCCAAGCTAGCACGTATTGGTAGTCTCTGGTTATGTTGTCACCACTGGATTATGTCTATACTCACTTGGTCATAAGATGCACTAATCACTCATGCGAGGGTCCCTGAGAAATAATGGACAGAAGCACAATGCTTCAAATTAGTCCTTATCCTATGACTACTAGGTCAAATCTTTGAAGATGCTGAAAGAGCGTTGCACCTAAAGAGGACCGTGAGCTACTGTTTCACTCAAGCTTACTGATCCATTGTTATGTACAAAATCGTGATTCGTGAGTGTAATTCTGCATTACTACAGTTACACATCCAATTGAGCTGTTTTTTCTGGTTGTTACATAGGAATGATTGAATAAGTTTGCCAACTTCTGTTACCCTGGGCATCAATCTTGTCTGGTGCTTCAAATAGTTTAGTGATCTGAATTTCACATCCTTCTTATCGTGATATAGTTCTAAGGCTTATCCAAACATGTGTTTGTGAAACCCATTGTGCTGTTTTCATATTTTAAATTAATAGAGCTAATAGTTTTCTTCTTCCTATCAGGGGCCTCAGTACGTGTGCACTAATTTCTCAACGTTTGTCTGTACAAACTGCAGTGGAATACAGTAAGCAATAAGTTCCACGTTTCTATCTGTCTTATGCCAACCTTCCAGAAGGTTTTAGAATTCTAAAGCTTTTCCAGTCGTCATTTACTGCAAGAATCCTCTGATTATCTATTTGAAAATGCTTGCAGTCGAGAGTTCACACATAGAGTGAAGTCCGTGTCTATGGCTAAATTTACTCCACAAGAAGTTAGTGCCCTACAAGGAGGGGGGAATGCGGTACACAAGCCTCTATTCTCTGTGTTTTTTTCATTTATTTTTTATGCAAATTTCTTTCATTGGGTAAAGCATTCTTTTCATATTGTTTATCATATTTGAATTATTTCTCTGCAATAGAGTGGTCGAGAAATTTACCTAAAAGAATGGGATCTTCAGCGTAATTCACTCCCTGATGGCAGGTTATACGAAAATTATCTCTATTTGTTCAGCCTAAGAAGTCGTTCTTATATGCTGTACTCTTTTTGTCAAATAATGTAGTGTCTGATATATTTGTTTTCCTCCCAGCAATGTAGAGAGATTACGTGATTTTATCAAGCATGTCTATGTGGATAGAAGATACACTGGTGAGAGAAACTCGCAAAAGCCTCCGAGGGCAAAGGTGGTAAATATGGGTCTCATATTCTCATTAAAGTAGAGTTTTCATATATACATATATATTTGCAGCTAGCTATTTTACACTTATCCTTTTTACGTGGAAACCTAACCACCTGCCTTGAAAAATAGGATTTCCTACAAATGATTCTGGAGCATGGACACAATGTTTTTATTAATTACATTTCCATTCTGCAGGGAGAAATGGACACCTATCAAGGTGGTTCAAAAAGTCCTCCTTATGAGGACACTTTTGACCGTCGTCACAATGATAGGCGTGGTCCTGGTGGCAGAAGTCCAGGATATGATCAAGACAATAGGCAAAATACCGATAATAAAAGAAGTCCTGTCCGTGCTGAAGTAGTTAATGATTGGCGTAGAGAGGATAGGTTTGGAAATGGGAGGATCTCTGAAGACAGAAATTCTGATGGAGGCTCCAAGCTGGAAGCTAGGTCACCTGATAGTCAAAGAAATTCGGACATATCGAGTCCTCCTGTGGTCCGTCCTGTTAGAGATATATTAGGAGATAATGTATCTCCACTTCGCGTTATTGAACCTCCAAAACCTATTGTTGGCAAGCCAACTGATGGATCTGTGCGCACAGAGGTAAAATTCTTCCTCTATAGGATATGCTTTATTATGCTTGCTTCTTGCACATGTTATGCCTAATTTGTGCTCTTGTAAGCTATGAAACTAGCTTGTTTTTATTCTGAAGGCTACTATGGCTAGTTTCAGATGATACATCTTTTTTCAGCTAAAAGATGAACTAGGTTTCATTTAGTGACAATAGAAGCAGAACATCGTCATTTATTGAAGAGCCATGTCACTCTCTTATTGTAAAATAGGAATTTCCCTGTTTGCTCGATTTCAGTTGTTGTGAATTTTTTTTAACATATACTTTCATTAAAACCAGAGAGCTCTTGACCTTGTTTGATGATCTTAATGATTTTTACGTTGTACCATCTGCTGTCTATAAAGTCTCATACCGTGCTATTTATTTTTAAATTTTCTACTATTCTAAGTGGAAAAATATTCCTCTTGCAGAGATCTGCATCCTCCAGTAGCTTAGCATCCTCTGATGGAAAACCATCTGAGATAAAAGTAGAGGCTTCATTTATTGATTTTGATGCTGTTCCTGAACCTCCTAAAACAGAAACTGTGTTACAAACCCAACAAGAGGGTACAGATGGATCTGCTGTGCAGCTGACTGCATCTAGTAATGATAATTGGGCTAATTTTGATTCACTGACTGAGGTGAAAGTTAATACTGCAGCATCGAACTCTGTGGAATCTCTTCTTTCAGATTTGTTAATTCCAGCACCGACGTCAGGTCTGTCTAGTGGTTCACAAGGTCCATCTTTCGGATCACCACCACAACTAGCCAATGTAGGGGGGAGCTTGCTTCCAAATGCTCCCACTGGAGAACAGTGGCCTACCATGACACATCAGCAACATCCTGTGTTCCCTGGAAGTATCGGCCAGCCTGTTCCTATTGCTTCTGCTATCAATGAATCTTTAAGCAATAAAGTAAGCACTTCCATTATAGTTTTCTTTCCTTTTTATTATTTATTTGAGGAAGTGATTAATCTGAACTTCCAACAGCCTTGGAATCAACTTGTTGGGCCAAATGCTCATGGGCCTCCAGGTGCGTCTAGTGTGCAAGTGGGTCAAGCTGAAATAAAGCCTGCCATGGGTTCCTTTCCGGGATCTGCTATGCAATCTTCATCGGGTCCAGTATCTGTTGGAAGTAAAGCACTTCCAGAGGATTTATTTACCATGAACTACCCTTATACTCCATCTCCAGTTTCAGGCTGGTATTCTGGTTCCCCATATGTTGCTGCAGCCCCTATGCAATATAATAACATGCCAATGGGATCTTGGGTAATATTTCATTCTGAATTTTATTTGTGTACCATATTGAATGCCATTCGCATTTTCTGGTTGAGAAACTGAATTTTACCTCTAGAAATTGCTGGGAGTTGAACACACTCCTCGAATTAAACATTAGTTGATTGCTGTTTAAAAATTAAAAAAATCATTGCATAAAAACAGTTTTAGTCATCGATTTAGATGTGGAATGACAGAAGTGTCATCCTGCACACAAACACAACAAATCTATGTAAATTAAGCTATACATCATTCATTTCTCAGAAACTTCCAGACATTTGGGTACAAAGGTTGAAAACATTCATAGATATTGCATTGCTGGAATCAAAGAAAGGTAAGTCTGAGTAGAGATGAACCTGTTAGCTGGCCTAAATGCAAGAAGATTAGGACTAAAAGTTTAGCAATCATCAAATGTACTGGAAAAGGATTCATCCCTACTTTGGAAATGATGGCAATGGCCATGGACCATATGACCTAGAAGTGCAATAAGGCATGTTTGCGTATAACCATAACTGAAAGCATTGTTGTGACAGTGCTGAAGTGCCGAAATGCCATTTAGATTCTTAAATACCCTATCAAACAATATTGTACTTGTAAAGATGGAGTGTGAGAATCACCTACGAAAAATGAGTTTGAATGGTTTTCTTATTTGGAATTTGAACTGTATCTGCCAAATCTTTTATATCCCTAGAGGATGCTTGATCCCGTACTTTATCCCTTAGGAATATTGGTTTACTTGAAAGTTTCTGGGAGATAAAGTGGAATTCAGCTATTTTAACCTTGTAAGTAGCATTAATAAATCCCAGAAATATTGTTTCTTCCCAATTGCAGGTTGCACCAAATTTCCAGCAAGTGTCAAGATCCGCAAATCCTTTTGATTTTGGTGGTGAACCTGCTCCTGCTCAAGCATCAAAAGTATGTTGTTTTTCTCTACTTAGATTAATCTTTCTTTCTCAATCATTATTAATGATCTCTAGATGTTAAGTACCATGTCAAGATATCTAAACTGGAGATATCAACCACTTGTGGAAGTCTATTGGTGATGGCTACAAGACATTACTGTTATTGAACACTGTGACATATCTTGCATCTACTAATAACTCTAGGTAGCATGATTGAGGTTCTAACCATGATGTTAGACGTGAACATCACGGCAATTATTATAGTGTGAGAAAGAGTGCATTAACAGTCGGTCTATCGGAAGGCACATACAGATAGACATATGTAAAGATATTAGTCATGCGTGACATTTACTGTCTCTGAAAGAGAGAGCATGATGAATGGTTATCTTTCTGGTGTAGTTAATTTCTCATTCCCTGTTTCACTGTTCTGCCATCTTTTCTTTCAAAATAGATGCACTTCAAATACATAAGTTGCGGAGCTTATGCTTAATTATAGTGGTATGTGCAATAGAGGTTCCTCATTTTGGATTGTCATCTTAGTTATACTTGCTCTAGATGACATATTACCAATTAGCAGCAAGTATAAAAGTGTATGTCTTGTTACTGATCGAAACATTATCCATGATAAGTTTCCATCAGAAAAATCTGAAAGTACAATCTATTGCAAGTGCAACTTACAAATATATGAGATAATTTTTTTTTTTTTTACTTTTTAGGGTTAGGGTTAGGTTTAGTTTTTGTCTTTTTTTTAAAGAAAAATTTAATCAAAGACAAAAAATGCGAGTTCATCAACTTTACTAGGGTTTCCATATTCCGGTAACTCAAAAGGAGGCAATGGTAATAATGCATAAGTCAGGGGACAGCACTGTATCTAGGTCTAACATCAGTGGAGGTCTCTGTAATTATATTTGTTTAAACATCTGATATGCAACTCATTAAATGTGTAAATCAAACAAGATGGTATGTAGCTTGGTTTTGTGCTCAGTATAAGTTAACTATCATTGTGATGCAGTTCCCTACAATGACATCGTTGCAAGGTGCATTACCCAATTACCAGGCTCCTCCTGGGTTAGTACGTACTTCAAGTCTTGGAGCCGTTCCACCTCATCCACCACTAGGGCTTAATCAAGCGCCAGCATATCCATCAGCATTCTCTCCAAGTATACTATCATATTAATTTCTTGTATTTTGTTGGAGCAGCATTATGATACATATTTACATGTTTCGAAATATGTCTAATTATTAAGCAGGTCCGTACGTGGGACAACAAATAGCTGGCAGCATGGCACCAAGGTAAGATACTTTTTTTCTGAAGCCACTAGTCAATCCACCATAGTTCATTTGATTGGTAAATGACCCATATATCGGTGTTTTATCTTTGGTTTAACATAATGATATACTGTCATCCACCTTCGTTTATTTAGGTTAGAAAACGATTCATATGTTAGTGTTCGTTAACATTGTGAAAACAACCCATGTATTAATGTTTCGTCTTTGATTTAGAAGATGTGTAGCCAAGTTTATTTTGAAGAGCCTATAAGCTCCTAGTGCTTATAAGATGTTTTTGGAGCGTATATATTCTTAAAAGATAATTGCCTACTGACCCCCTCATGTTATAACCAATTACCAAAAACCCCTTGATCTTTTCGAAAGTACATAAAGTCCCTCATGTCAAGGTATTCTTACATTTATATCCCCGTATTTAAAAATTCTTATAATTTTCACCAATGTAAACCTTACAAATTAGACCCCTTGAAGGGGGTTTGTTGTAATTTACCAAAAGTCAATATGGTTTTTGGTAATTAGCTCTATTAGTAAAGTGGTGTTAATGTACTTCACACTGAAATGTAAATTGGGCTTTCCTGACTTGTATTTTGGGAGCTTTTAAGCTCCTGACAACTTATTTGAGAACTTATAAGCTATTATACTAAGAGGGTGTTTGGCTAAGCTTATAAGCTCTTTTAAACATCTTATATATAACATGTTTGAAAGCTTATAAGCTCTTTAAAAGTGTTTGGATATTTTTTTTTAATAAGAGCTTATAAGACCAAAAAATAAGATTTGGGTCTTATAAGCAAATGATAAATAAGTTAGCAAAATCCACCTTATTTCAAAATTTTAAATTTTGGATGTTGCTTATATTCTTAAAAATACAAATAACCCTAGTTAATTTTCTCCTTTCCAATTATACATTTCTTCGAAATATGTTTATTTTTATTATTGCACAAATTCTGTCGTATAACATGTGAAAATATCTTATAAGTCCAATAAATTTATTTTATCCAAACACTTAAGAACTTATTTTTTAAATAAGACCAAACATCTTATAAGCTCTTAAAACATTTTATAAGATATAAAACATTTTACAAGATATAAGATGACTTTGTAAGAGCATATAATCCCATTTAACATAAGATATACTGTTATACTCATTGGAGCATTTGCAACTTTAGCAGACCACTAGGACCCGGTGGCTTCAGTCAACAGGAGTCTGCTTTTGTTTCTAATCACCAACTGGGAGGATCACATTCAGCTCCTGCTCCAAGTAACTTCACTTCTACTGGTGGAAACCCATTTGGCTAAGTATAATTTAGCTAAAATCGATCGAGAACTTGCCCATCTGCTAGATGAAATTGTACGAATACTACTGAGAGCAAAATCTGCTGCATTCACAATTGACTGTAGTTCATTTTTCCTTGGTGATGTACTACTGCACAAAGAAGCTATAATTGATTAAGGACTTGCCATCTGCCCCTAAACAGTGTGTAGCGTGTTTTATTGGTGATGCGGATTTTGTTACTGCCTTCCAAGCATATGTATCATAATTTATTTTTTTTCGGAGTTTTTGGTTGTGGTGAGATTTATGTAGTTGACAAACAAATTGAGTTTGTAGGATGTATTGATATTGATTTTTTTTTTCTTCTGTGTTAAATAAAACTATATGTGAGACTGCGTTTTGTGTAATCTACTATCATGTTTAGTGTTGTGTGTGTGGGCATACAGTTGATTGAACAGGGTTAATTGACAAACTTCGTTTACTTTTATACTTTGTATTAAGTTACAAGTACCTCTTATTCAACACCCCGTCCATTGGAATATGGTTAAATACATATTAAAAATGGTAATGTATTTGCACGAATAAGAAGTATTATATTATATTAGAACTCTATAAATAATAACCAGATCTATTGTTTTATAAGGACACTACAATCTATTAACACAAAAAAAAAAAGTTTAATTTGCTTGAAATATCAAAATCCTAGATTTTGTACTATCTCAAATTCTTATTGATTTGTTATGCATCAAGATTTATCTATATTTATAATCTATCTATATCTATAACTATTCCAAAAGTATGAATAATCCTAGGATGACTTATATTTCTTAACTTTTTTGTTAAGACTAAAATAACCCTATAACAATACATTAATATTATCCTCAAATAAAATTAAATAAAAAATATTTTAATTATTATTAAATGAATGTACATGAATATATATTATTATTATTGTTATCAAATGAATGTGCAGGACATTGAAATTAATTAAAATTTATTAAAAACATTCGATGTATATATTTATTTTATACTTAAGTTGATGTATATACCAAGTAAAGCTTAATAAGAATGTATATTAAAATTTATTAAAAACATTCAATGTATATATTTATTTTATACTTAGAGTTCATGTATATACCAAGTAAAGTTTAATAGTCACATCTTTTCTATATATACTACTTTTCCCCTCATTTTATTGAAATGAGAACAAAGAAAGCGTGCCATTCATGGACTCGGATAGCACTATCTACTATTATAGTTATTAACATTAATCTTCTTTTAAAGCTAAGCAAGAAAAATAAACTACGTCCCGAATGTTACCTATCAAAGAAACCCGCACCAAAAGTTACACCATCTAACTCAAAAATATGGCCCAAACATGTACTTGTCTTTCGGTTTCAAGCCCCTTCAAATTAGGATGACTTAGGCCATCTCCAATGGAGCGGCATTTTGGCGTTGGTGGGCCAAAATGCCGCTCCAATGGAGCGGCAAATCAGTGGGTCCCCCACGGCAAATTTGCCGTGGGGTTTTTTAATTTTTTTTTTATTTTTTTTGTTTTAATTTTGTTTTAATTTAGTATACATATTTATGATTTAGTACAATTTGGTCCATTTACAATTAAGCCCCAAAATTTTATAAATGTTACGATTAGATATATGTTATTTTTATTATATATGTTATTTTTTATATTTGATTATATATGTTATTTTTTATATTTGATTATATAATATTAAATAAAAATTAAAATATATAAAAATATTAATTGAAACATGGATATATTACATGAAATAGGTAATAACTAATATTACATGGAATGGAAAATTACATGAAATAAGAAATAACTAATATTACATGGAATGGAAAATAACACGATATGAAAATAAAACTAAAAGACTAGCAAATTGAATAAACATTAAAATATTAGTACGGTGGTAAATCAGCCCCTCCATCAAAATTAGGAACATATGGATCATAGAAATTTGATGTAGACGATGGTGGTGATGGTTGTGCTTGTGCTCTGTTTTGTATAATTTCTAATTGTTGAGTCAACGTGCTAGAGTCATCGCATTGTATTTTTTATCGTTTTTAATTATTTAAATATAATTCGAGCTTTATATATTACGTACAATTTAATTTTATTGATATTTAATTTCGTCGATAAATTATTAAAAATATATATACTACGTATTATTATTATTAAATAATCATTGTATAATTTTATAAGTTTATAAAATATAAAAAAAATATTAACTTGGATGAATATGTAATAAAGAATTAAATGTAGGGTGTTATTTGTAAAATATAAGAAATAATAATAAATGGGGTTAAAAAGGAATATTATGTGGAATATACTTTTAGAGTGAGATATAGAGTTATACATTGGAGTAGAATTACTGTAGCAGTCACTAAAATAGAGAAAAAAAATCGCTATTTTAGAGATCACATTGGAGATGCTCTTACATTTGTTAACTTTTTCAGTCTGATCAAAACATACTTATAACAATAAGTTAATATTATCCTCAAATTAAATTAAAAATTAAATGTTCATAAATATGTATTATTATTGTCATTAAATGAATATGCATGACCTTCAAATTCATACTTATTAAAAATATTCAATGTATATATTGATTTAAAACTTAACAAATATGTTAACTATATATATATTGAGTAATTTTAATAAGATTATAATTAATAGTCACATTTTCTCTTTATATATACTCATTTCTTTCTCATTTTGGCTCCCTTAGTTTTTATTATTATTAGACTATATTTGCAAACTAAAGAGATATATTTTTTAGAATAAGAAAGAAGTGTGTATAAATCACTAATTTTAGGATTTTTTCATAGTCAAACATGAGTTTAGCTCTACTATTATTAATAGTATTTTGGTTTGTTTAAGACTCACGTTGTTATGGAACTCTAAAATTGGACAGATATTACTATTGTAGATTCTACGATCATGATTAAACTAATGATTCTGCAATCAAACACGATTCTTATCTTGTATGTTCACAATTTCTCAATGAAATTAAAGATATCACAACTATATATCCAGTCAATGATCTTAGACATTGCTTAGTAGGAAGGAATTTTTTCTAAGTTCTCTTTATATGAGTAATATTCCCGTATTTTTGATCTGCATATTTCAATAAAGCTCACCAAAAACATCAGAGAAGGCTAGCTACTTCATAAATATATCAAGATGAATCTTAGATTAGAATACTAATTATCCAAATAAGCAAACATAAGCATAGATTAAGTAATGAAATGATGGTTTTGGATTGAAAAAAAGAACCAGAAAATGGCTTAAGTTCAATATTTCGATGAAACCATAAAGCATATCCGAATAAATCAACTTACCCACTAATTTGGACATCACAAGCGCCATAAATAAATTGCTATCACATACGGTTGTGACATTAGCCAACTAACAATGAATAGAAAGAATTAAGGATCTAAAAAGCCAACAGATGAGTCTCGTACATTGCGGCTTTCAAAATAGTTAAGAACAACAACCCACTAAGGCCATCTCCAACCCACGCCAAATTGGCGTAGGTGGAGTACAATTGGCGCTGGTTAAACCAGTGCCAATCCTTGCGCTAAACCCAGCGCTGGCGCAGACTCTTTTTCTTTTTTTTTAATTCCTTTAATCAATTTTGCATTTTGGTCCTTTGGGTTTTTGTTTAATTTTAATGTAGTCCTTTTTAAATTTATAAAGTTTAAATTATTTTTATTTTAATCCTTATAAGTTTAATTAGTTATAATTATATCCTAATTATTATATTTTATTCAATTATATAATATATTGTGTTATTAATTAGTTTTAATTTCTTTCAATTTTGCCCATAAACATATAATTTGTTATAAATAAATCATATATGAAATATAGAAATGCAATAAATATAATATTTAATTATTTAATAATAATTTTATTTTTATTTTAGTGATTTTTATTAACAAATTATATTTTTTTGGGTGAAAATGTACAATATGTAAAAGTTTTGGGTTTTATTTGTGACATATTGTAATATTATAAAAAAGATGGAAAAAAATGGAATATTCTGTAAGATTCCTTTTTGGTGCAGTAAATAGTGTTCTGGGTTGGAGATGATTTACTGTAGCTGCGCCAAATTGGTGCAATTTTTGCACCAAATTAGTGTTTTGGGTTGGAGATGCTCTTATAAATAATTCACAAGTTACCATTGTTTAAAAAAATGTTTCTTTTAGAATGTTATGAGTACATTAAAATCAGAAAGCATGATCATGTTAATACATAAATAGTTCTGCTATGAATATGATCGAAGAATACAATCGAGAATAAGATGATGCCATCTAAAAAATTTGGAGAAAACTCTGTGCACTGATGATCAATCTTAGATCAAAAGTTCAATGGAACTATTAAATGAAGAACAAACTAAACTGTATTTTAAATACCATTCTATCTTCTACACATGCTACGTATTCTAAGACGTACAAAAGGAAAAGTACTGTTACTCCAAATAACAAAAGCATTCTTTTATCTATAATTATTACAAAAGTATGAATGTTAATGGAGTGACTTACATTTCTTAACTTTTTTGCATAGCCTAAAATACACCTCTATGAATATTATACTTGAAAAAGAGGTAGGGACAATTGAGTAAATTTATTACACTTGTAGTTAATTTTATTCCTTTAAAACTTAATGTTAGTCCATAAAATGCATTATTGTAAGAAATCATTTAATTAATCCATTGTATACATTCAAAAGTGATGTGTATCTATTTTTTTTATCGTGTTAGTTCATTGTATATATTTTAATAGTAAATGAATTAATTTATTTATTATATATTATTATTATAAATATGCATATATATTATTTATTTACATTTATATTTTATTTATAAAAGTGTGAACCATTTGGGATAAACTACAAAATGCATTTCTTAATTTTTCTAAATACCAAAGACATCCTATATTAATAATTTCATATCTACATATATATATATTTTAAAATGTGAATGATATTTACATGATTTATTTATGGAATAATCTACATCTCTAACCTTTTTGTTTAGAATAAAATAATCCTATAGTAATAAATTAATTTTATCCACAAATTAAATCATTATTTAATAATTATTAAATGAAAGTATATGAACTTAATAACTTTGTTCAATGTGTATTTAGGTAAAATTTAATAAAAATATTAATAATTTACAAAAATATGAATTGTTTAAGTATTTTGCTATAGACTTTCTTCATATATATATAATATATATACATATACATATATATAGCCATATACCATAAACATTTAAATATTTGGATCATGGATAGTAAATGATCTTTTTGTTTGTGTTTCAAATATTCATAAGTTTTAATATAAGATATTTTACTTTTTTTTTTGGCTCATGAAGATATTGTACCTTTTCTTTTGTTCTTCTTAGGTTTATGATTTATAATGTATATAAGAATGTGTTTTAGTAATCTTTATGTTGAGTTTTATAGAACATCTTATAACAAAATGATATATCACTTATGCATTTTTTTAGTCAAATAGAGTGGAGATAATATTAGAATTAACATGAATGGTTTATAAAAGTAGAAATAGGTAAAGACACAATATATAATTATATATATATGTGTGTTAAACATATAAATCAAGGAATACAACATCGTTAGTTTTAGTGCCCTTGTCATGAATCTCGTGTGGAAAGCTTGAAATCAATGCTCCAAGTGAATATCAATATCAATAATTTAGTTAGAAATTTGTCATCACTACAAATGGTGCATTAGGAAGGCCATCAAGATTATTTTTTAAATGAATTGACGTACATTAGTGATGGTAATTAGCTTCCTTGGCATCAAACATGAAGGGGTGAGTGATGTTTGTGGTTACTAAAAATTATGGAGTGTTGAATCCTTGTGGTACTTAGATGTATTCTTGCCATTAAATAATCTTTGTTCATTCTAAATAAATTAACTTGGACTAAGTGATAAAGTAGTCAAGATGATTAAAGAAGTTTGCGTTATGCACATGTTTGACCGTGACTGTGAAGAATGTGTCATTTTTTTAGAAGAATTTTAAGAACTCAATAAGAAACGGGGGCTTATTTTGTGCGTAAAAATGTCCTTTATTGTCTAAATTTTCTAACCTTGAACAAAGATGTATTTTTAGCATGTGAGTTTTGGTTTGCGTTCCTTGAATTACTAAGAAATAAAAAATGCATAGAAATTATACTAGCCCCAAAATTTAAATATATATATATATATATATATATATATATATATATATACAATTGATATATTAATATCATTATGAAAAACAAAACCAGTCAAAAAATCATGTAAAATCTATAGATAATAATATTATGGGTTTTTGAGAAATTTAGGACGTTAATTTTAGTTTTACGGTTGAATAAGTTTCCATGGAAGATGAGAAAATGGGAAATTCGAAAAGCATTAGTGATGAAATTATGAAGTGAAACGAAAATTGATTTATCATATTTATAAAAACCAAAATCGTAAAAAAAAGTTAAAAACTTTGAAAAGTACAAGAACCAAATTGTGAAATTGTTGAATGTGAAACATATTTTATTTACTTAATTCATATAATCAAAAAACATAATAGCAAATCTCAAAGTTTTTTGAAGCACAAAACATCAAGTATGTGAAATTGATGATGTATAATACGCGAAAGGCTGACAATGACCGAGTTTTGAGACCAAGCAATGCAAAATTGTCTTTACTTTTGAGAAGAGATGAGAGAATGTGTAAAATATTGTTATATATTAAACATTAGAGAGGAATCAGTTAATTCAACAACGAAATCAAATAATCAGTTTATTTGATTATGTATTAAAAGATTTTAACCAAATATTACAGTATATATAAATTTATTATTACAAAAGCTCTAGAAAACTTTGGCCTTGTTTGTTTATGTTTTCAAAATCCATTTTCAACTTTTTGAATAAAAAAATTCAAAATATACTTAACACACCAAATTCTCATTCAAATTCTACTTTTTTCAACTCTACTTTTCAATCTCCTATATAACTAACTATCAATCATATTTACAACTTTTCACATATTTACCAATCAAATCAATCATTTTTTCATTTTCTCTTTCATACTTTACATTTTTTTATCTATATTTCTCTATTTTTTTATTTTAATAATCATTATATACACCACTAACACAATTATTATACATATCATCCATCAATTTATCACTATTGATTTGACATATCTTACAACTTTTAACTTATTTCTAAAATCATAAACAAACACCTACCATTTTTACACGAATTTCCATAGTACACAATTTTTGAGAAAATTTTAAAATTTCATATCAAAAACATAAACAAACACACCTTTATTTTTCTTATCGTAATTATATTTCGTAAAAATTAAGATGGTCATATTATTTAAATCTTAAAAGAATGTCAAAAAATTAATTTTATACTTCCTACATGGTTATTCTACAAGATCGAAATATATTTTATCATAAATATTTTAGTTTATAATAGCCAACACTTCTTAAAGAAAACATTCATAATTCTTAGTTAATAGGATATATTATCATTTTATCGATATCCTTTTATATGCATTTTAAATAAAAAAGTATTTTATACAATAACAAACTAAATTATCTAATTCCACTCTAATTACATCTCAAGTCCAGTGATTGTCATTAAACTGAATCAACAAGTTGTTAAAGAAAATATATAAACTAAAAGTTGTAATTATGTTATTTAAAACTGTACATGATGGCAATGGTAAAATTTTACTTACCCTCTTTACTACGAAGAAGGTATCAAACACTCTCCTTTACATTATATTTATTTTCACACACCCTCTAATTTGCCAAACACATCCTCCAAACACCCTTATAAAATATTAATAGATTAATAACATTAATTTAAAATAATAAATTCATCTTACATCCATTTATTATAATCTACATAATATTTTGCACTTTAATAGTTCAATTTTAGTTAATTTGACCATACATTTAATTGGACAGTAATTCATTTGAATATTGTTGCATTCATTATTGATTAAACAAATAAAAATGTGACTACAGTAATATAGAAAAACATATAAGAACTTTACATTATGTCATGTAGATTTATATGACTATTGCGCTATAACTATTTTCTTTAAAACAATTTCATAATGTTATGTTTAATTCTTGGATAACTCAGTTGTATTAGTAGATATTAAGAGAAAAGTTAATTTGAATTTTCTCATTTTTTATTGAAATCCATAAAAAAAATTTAATTTGGTATTCTAGTTATTTATTCAATATACATTCGACAATGTATGTCTGAAATAATTAATTTGTACTTAAAAGAAATGATATAAAGAGAAACAATAATTAACCACCAATTTTAGAAAAAATAATCGTGTTCATAATTATTATGTACATGTTATATATTATATTAAATCTATGAATAAATTTGGTGTTTCTTACAGTTTTAGTTTTATATTTTTTTACCCTTAATTATTTAATGTAATTAAATATAGTTCAATGTATTTAATAAATATTAATTCCACAACAATATTAATTAGTTTTAAAAATAACACTCATTTCATACCAAAATTATTAAAAAAACTAGGATATTTATTGACAAAACACTTGTTTTTTATTTTTAAAATATAAAAAGGATATATGTAATTAGAATATACAATATATTTTATATGTTTTAAAATAACATGCACTTTTTTATTAAATATATAAGTTGCCTATATATTAATTTACTTTAATGATTAGAAAGAATGGTAACAATAAGAAAATACATTAAATATAATTATTATATATAAGATTATAGTTTTTATTTTTGATATATGTATACGAGTACAGTTGAATATTATTCGTCTTATCTCTTAAAACATAAGAGGCAATCAACTCAATTTAAAACCATATTGGTTAATGCTTTCCATTTTAATTATACAAGGAGTGTATATACCTTTTATCCAATAAATACAAGTACTTTTACCTACGACAATGTCAAAAAAATAAAAGAAAAAGAAGGGCAATATGATGATTGATTTCATATTCTTCAATAACTTAAATACCAAGAAAATATGTACACCCATAGATAAATCATAATTTAAAAATATTTAATATTCCAATTGATACTAATTAAAATATAATTTGATTATAATGAACATAATAATTTTTGATGTGGCCGTGTTAGAAAGAAGAATTTAATAAAAGGTGAGAATCTAATTGCTCTAATAAAATTTTAATTTCTTAATTAATTAGGATGTTAATAGTTAAAACCTTAAGTTATAACTTATTAGTATTCGTTTTTAGAATCCGTTATTTTATAATCACAATTTCTAAAGTTCGATTACATAAACACGTTAGTATTTTTTAATGACATTGTGTTAATCAAAAAAATTTTATTTCTCTCAATATAAAACTAATTCAATTAACATATACAGAGTATATGAAGTAAATGGTAAACCAAGAAAAAAATCCAACATGAGCGAGAACTTTATTTTATATTAAATTACCATAATATTCAAAACTAATATTCTAAAATAATAATGAAAATCATTATTCAATTATCTTTCAGTGTCATTTATGTCATACATTATGTGAATGTACAAGAAAAAAGATTAAACAATCAAAAATTATCCCCTAGGAAAGTGTTAGAATATCATTCAACAATAACTCATAAAACAACAACAAGAACTAAAGATTTGTAATTAATAAGTTTGTAATCACATGACAATATATAAAAACAAAAAATAATAATATTAGAATTATTTTAAAAGAGTTAGAATTCTGAGAATTATTTTATTTTAATGTAATAATTGAGAATCATGATATAAATATCAATTCCTCTTTCTGTTATTTCAAAATTAATTAATTTTTTGACTCTACTTAAGTATAATTATCGAGTTATAAATATGTATTCTTAATTGTAACCTATTTTTAGTATTAAATTACATTTCAAATATTTCGTGAATCACACGCTTTCACGTGCAACGCACGTGCTCTTTAGTACTATTAAGCCCCCAATATCATGGTCTACGGATGAGAAATGAACAATCAATGGCCTAATCTATTGGTATTTTATTTAGACCTTTTTGTTAACTAGTAAAATGCACCATGTGTAAATATTTAATTAGTTATTTCAGATATTTTCAAACTTGTTTAATCTATTTGCTTCAAGAAAATAAGTTATATGAAGAATATCTTTTTTAAATAGAGTCTTTTTTTCCTATCTATTTAGTAAATAATTATTCTAAAACTACGTTAAATACCATTCACATTTTAAATGAAAATTATATATAATTTACAAACATAGATTTTTTCTTTAGTTTATGTCATTGATTTTAGCTTATTTTAGAAAAATATAATTAATTTCAATGCATATAAAAAGTTTTATTTGTATATTCAATGTAAATTAATTTTTTTGTAACTACACAGTAGTTTTCGACGAACTATAGTTTTATGTTAAACATTTTCATAATTAATTTGATAACAATGTAAGATACTTAAAATAAAATTATTCGAAGGAAATAAATATTCGAAGTTCTTTTATAACACTAAAAAATGAAATTAGTAATGTTCGATATCTAAAAATAATTATTACAACACAAACAATTTGGAGCAAGGATGCAACTCACTATGTTGTCCATTTTAAAAGAGTATATAATTTTAATATTTTAACATTTAAAATATGTTGCGCTTCTTGTATGGTGACCTTAACATTCTATTGGAATCAGATTATTTCTCATAAATGGGTATGTATGAAGTTTTTCTTTTTAATAATTGCTCAACAATATGTATCAAAATGCATATGCATTCACAAGTGATTGATAAACCTCGATTACGTATTTTTCTAGCCTAAGATTATTCATTTTCATATCATTTTATGTTATGATTTATACCTCATATGCGTTTAATAGTTTTGTTACATATTTGTAGGGAAAAATAATTAATTTCGAGAAAGTAATGAAAAACGTATGAAAGGAGATACATGGGCGCTGTTTGGAAATACAATCATATCTTGTGCTACAAACCTCCAATGTTAATGATCCTTATATGGTTAGAAAACTAAGACAATTACCTAAAAGTCTTATGAAGAGGACAAGATCCGGTTCAAACGTTTGAAGACTCAAAAGTTATAAATACGCTTTGTTCAGATCCAAATGGCGCATTCCTGGTAAAACGATCATAAATCGAGTTATAGAGCTTTTATTAGGTCCAAATTGGTTGGGTTGTAAAGCCAAGACATAGATCTACAACTTTGTAGAAGACCCCAAAGCCAAATTCGGATTGGAACATGGCGTACAGACGCCTTGTATATTGGCGTTCAAACAACGAATTACACGGCGTACGTACGCCGTGTTAATTGGCGTTCAGACAATGGAGGCAGAGAGTTGGGCCATCTCGCGTATGAACGCCAAACTATACGGCGTACGTACGCCATTTTATATGGCGTACGTACGCCGTTCAATATCGCGTACAGACGCCGTTTCGTACAAGGCCCATATTCGGCCCATATTCGGGTTTATGTTTTAGATTAGGTATAAATACCCATTCCCAACATTGTTTTAGGGTTCGAACTTTATTTTCTGGAATTGAGTTGTAAAGATCGGAGATCGAGAGACGAGATTCAAGGATTATTGTAAACAGTTTATTCGACAACGAGTTTAATCGAAATTATCTTCTTTAATCTCTTTTAATTCTTGTCGTTTATGATGTTTGCATTATTAATCGTTTATTGTGCTTTCGCATCTATGGAGTAATCCATCATATTCTGGAATCGGGAATAGCCCGATAATATGTTATCGATATAGATTATAGAACCGTTGATGTTACATCGCGTATGCTTATGATATGAATTCTTGATTATTAATGCTTGTGAATTTGCTGGCCACATATTTGCATGTTCATAGATATTAGGTGAAAATTCTGAAAGGTGACATCTAAATCGGAACCTTAGAATTCAAACTTAGGATCCTAAATCGCGAAAGTAGTTTTAGGTCTTTTGAGGAATCGATACACTATTATAGAGATTAATGAATCTGAGTTTAGTTTAATCATCACGAAAGTAGTTGATTAATTAGCTTGGGTAAATTGTTATGCTTCGGCAGAAGGTAATGAGTACGATTGGATAGTGTCCTTCATAAGTAGCGATCGTAATTTCATTGGTAATATAATTGAATTGATAACGTATGTCGTGGTAAACCCTGAGTCCGGAATTTCCAATCATATATAACTCAAATCAGCTTTCTTGCGTTCTATTTAGTTTTCTTTACAACGTATCTCGTGTTTTTGTTAGGCTTAGATTACTGATAATTGATAGGCTAGTGCTTGATTATTCGGTCTTCGTGGGAACGATATCTTTTGTACTGCACCGAAGCCGTGCGCTTGCGGTTTAGGCACATCAAGTTTTTGGCGCCGTTGCCGGGGACTTGAATAATCGATATTAGTTTTTATCAGATTTTAGTGAGACTAAGCCATTTTTTTTTAATTTTTGTTTTTCGTTTTATTTTAGGGTTTCTGTTCTTCTCTGTGTAAGCAAAAGAGCATCGATTTCCATATCGAGTTAGATCCGAAAATCGAAAGGACTTTTCGTGCTAGGAGAAAACTACAAAGACTGAAACAAGTTCAACCGAAACAAGCAGTCATGGCTGAAGAGAATGTAAACGCGAACCCAAACGCGAATGCAAACGGAAATGCAAATGCGAGGTCTCTGAAGGATCATGCAGCACCTAATGCGCATACACTTCACTCTAGCATCACTAGGCCTACTGTAGAGGCCAACAACTTTGAGCTCAAACCATCACTTCTGCAGATGGTTCAGCAGAACCAGTTTGGGGGTGCACCTACTGAAGAGCCAAACCTACACTTGTCTATGTTTTTAGAGTACTGCGACACTCTAAAGATGAACGGGGTTTCCCAAGATGATATCAGGCTGAGGTTGTTTCCGTTTCCACTGAGAGACAAAGCGAGAGCTTGGCTACATTCTTTACCATCGGGTTCCATCAAAACATGGGACCAGCTCATGCAATGTTTCCTAGCAAGGTATTTCTCCCCGAGCAAGACTGCCCAACTGAGGAACCAAATCACAGCGAGACGGTGAATCACTATATGAAGCTTGAGAGCGATTCAAGGATCTTCTCCGACTGTGCCCACACCATGGGCTGGAGAAGTGGCTCATCGTCCATACATTCTACAATGGATTGATGTATAACACAAGGATGTTAGTCGATGCAGCAGCTGGAGGAGCACTGATGAACAAAGGTATTGACGAATCTTATGATCTAATCGAGGATATGGCACTGAACCACTACCAATGGTCAAGCGAAAGATCGATTCCACAGAAGACACCAGGTAAGTACGATCTTGACGCTATTACTTTACTTTCTGCACAAGTAGAAGCCATGTCTAAGAAATTAGATTCAATGAACGTGCATGTTAATTCTGTCAATACTACACCTCCTATGTGCGAAATATGTGGTATGGTTGGTCATGTTGCATTAGAGTGTCAACTAGCTAGTGTACCTAACAATCCCTCTATTGAACAAGCCAACTTTGTGAATAACTTCAACCAAAAGAACGACCCGTTTTCAAATACTTTTAATCTTGGTTGGAGGAATCACCCTAATTTTTCGTACAATACAAACCAAAACGCAGCTCCACATCCTAACTTTAGGCAGCCACCTGGATTCTAACAGAAGCCTTACAATCATGTTCCACCACAGAAATCGAACTTATAATCCCTTCTTGAGAGTTTTGTAGTTGCCTAGACTAAACAAAACGAGATAGTGAATGATGCAATTAAACAACTAGCAACTAAGGTCGACTCTTTAGCAACTCATAATAAAATGCTAGAAAATCAAATTGCACAACAGGCTAGCAACTCGAATAGAAATTCTGGTTCTTTTTCCGGACAACCTGAGACAAATCCGAAGGAATACTGTAATGTGATTACTTTAAGGAGTGGAACCGATTATGAAAGTCCAAAAATGCCTACTAGGATTAGTGAAACAGAGTTAATTGATAAAGTTGAAAAGGAAAAAACGTCTAATCCCGATAGCTCAAAAGATAAAACGAATGAGGTAAGTGAGAAAGAGCCAGCATATGTACCTCCACCGCCATATGAACCACCCGTGCCTTTTCCTCAAAGATTAGCTAAGGCGAAATTAGATAAACAGTTTGGAAAATTTTTAGAAGTTTTGAAAAAACTTTACATTAATATTCCATTCACTGATGCACTTGCACAAATGCCTTCGTATGCTAAATTTTTGAAGGAAGTTCTTTCTAACAAACGAAAGCTAGAGGAATATGAAACTATCGCTTTAACTGAGGAGTGTAGCGCTGTAATTCAAAATAAATTACCTCCAAAACTTAAAGATCCCGGTAGTTTCTCAATTCCTTGTGTAATTGGTAATATGAGTTTTAACAATGCTTTATGTGATCTTGGAGCTAGTGTTAGTCTCATACCATTGTCTGTGGCGAAGAAGTTAGAGATGAATAATTTATAGCCTACGACCATAATTCTACAATTAGCCGATCGTTCTGTTAAGTATCCGATAGGTGTGTTAGAGGATGTACCTATCAAGGTTGGTAAGTTCTTTATTCCTACAGACTTCATTGTTCTCGATATTGATGAGGATTCTCAAATCCCCATTATTCTTGGTAGGCCATTCCTAGCTACAGCCGGAGCTATTATTGATGTTAAGAATGGAAGGCTTTTCTTGAATGTTGGGGATGAAAGAGTTGAATTTGATCTATATAAATCTGTTGCTAACTGCTCTATCGAGAACTCTTGTTACAGAATTGATGAGGCTATAACCAAAGACAAGCTTGCTAGGAAGCACAATAAAGATCCATTAGAGGCACGACTGGTGAGTGATGGCTCGATCGAGGATGAAAATACAATTATCGCTGATATTGCTCGAATGTTTGAGGGAAATCCACCATTGACATCAAACATCGCTAGAAAGAAGATCCCTCGACAAAAACTCAAAAAACGGCGATTTAGTTCTTCTATTCGACAAGCACCAAATTTTTCTTTACCTAGAAATCGAGATTCTAAAATTGATTGGAGAGTTGCTAAGTCATCAGGTCCAATTCGGGATCTAAAAAATTGAGTTAACATGGTAAAAGTCAAGCTAATGACTATAATCAAGCGCTTCTTGGGAGGCAACCCAAGTGTTTTCCTTTGGTTTTTGTTTTTGTTCTTTTTCTTTCTATTTTTTTTCTTTAACACAAAAAAAAATATATTTGCATGCTTTATTTTTGTTTAGTCGTACAAGGTACATGAGTAGCTCTCGTTGGATGGATAAAGATGTTACACCACCTTCACTTGGAACTAAAATTTTCCTTCGGTATTCGGGCATGTTTTTCAACATCCCATTTGGTTAAGTTTTTCTTTCCCACTACTTATGTGTGATTGATAACATTGAGGACAATGTTATAGTTCAAATTTTGGGGTGGAATTCGACTTAGCATATTTATATATCATATGAGTTTGTTTCGCTTAAGTTTGGGGGCGTTTGAGCTATTAATATGGCATGCTTTATTTTTTTCTGTTATGAGTTTTAGCTTGTCAAATTGTACAATTTGCTAGAATTAACTTAAGATAGATGGCATGACTTCAATATATAATCTGGACTAATGGAACAAGCATATCTCGATTTTTGCTCATGTCGACCTAAGATTAGGATTTGTTTCTTTAGATATTTACACACAATCTATGGGAAAGGAGTTGAGTGGATGTTACATCTTGAGACACTTAAGGAGTAATTCCCAAAGATATTAACTAAAATTTTCATAAGGTATAGAGTTCCATGGTCACATTTACACTTCATAATGTATGATTAAAATTGGAAAATATTGATGTGTCGGATTATTATGACGATGTGAAGCTAACTCAAATAAAGACCTAGCTTGTTTCGTGGCCTTTGACACTCGAGTGATTGTTAGGTCGAATTTTGTACACACTTTACATGATTATTATTAGGATATTTGGCATATTTGAGCTTGATATTTAATGGAGTTATGTTGATATTGGATTAATAGGTGATGATAAAAGGAAGGAATGAAAAGGAGGTTAATTGAGGCGAAAAAGGAAGAAAATCAATTGGGAACAAAATCTGGCCGCCGAACATTCTGAAGACTTAAGCGTGCCCATGGTTAATTCCCCAAAGGCTTCGGATCTGGATGGAACAGCTGGACGCTGTGAAGATTTTATGTGCTGAAATTCAGATCCTGTTTGGATATTTTCTCTTTTCCCAAATCGTTGGGATTATTTCCCTTATTATGTTTAGATTTATTTCCTTATTTTAAGGATTCTTGTTTTGATTTAGTTTATTAAGTTTGTTAGAATCCTAATTAGTTATTTTTTTGGATTAGGATTCCTTTATGTTATTTATATGTGGAATTTTATTTCAGAAGACACCTTTTACATTATTTTTAATTTCAAGTATCGTTTTTTCCCTTCCATGGAGTTTTCGATTTTTATCAATTCTTGCATACGTTCGATTATGAGTAGCTAAACTTATTCTTCTAGTCGAGGATTCATCGAGGTTTGATTCTAATTATTTGTGAGATCGAATTGTATTTAATTTCTTCGTTAATTGGGTATTTACTTTTTCTCTGATCTTTGTTGACAATATATTTCAATTGGTTAGATAACTTGATCAACTATTTAATCGTTGGAATCGTATTAAGCTATTTAGGGCCCAAATCCGTAATTGTTTGGTAAACCCTAATTATTGTAGCAGTTAGCGACGTCGTTTACGGACAAGTCTTCGATTAGTCGTTATGAGAATTAGTAACCTAGTCTAAATAAACCGAGCTTGTGCGTTTGTTGGCTAGAATTGGTGTTTTTCTTATTCGTGAATACTATCGCTAGGCTAAATCTTAAGAGCTTGTTTAGGGTTGTCTAGTCGGTAAGAGCAGTAATCAAAGAGCTTGTTTTGGTTATCGATGACTTAAGGAAAAACTAGGTTGCTAGAGCTTGTTAGTAACTATAGCCAATTTATTTGATAACGTTGAATTATTATTGCATCAATGATCAAATCATAGAATCAATACCGAGATAATCCGAAGACTAGAATTTTCTCATCATATAAAATCCGAAATTTACTTTATTTGCTTTATTTGTTTTATTTGCATCTTTTAAATTTCACGTTTTTAATTTCGTTTTTAGTCAAAAATCTCAAAAATCCCCCCCTTTATCATATTAGTAATTTTAGGAATTAAATTTTGCACCATTCCCTGTGGATCGACCCTGCTTATCACTGATTACAAATCTTTTTGAAGTAGGATTTTATTTTTGTTGGATTCGACACCCACCAAATTTTGGCGCCGTTGCCGGGGAACGGTGTTATATATTTATTTCCGTTGTTGCTAATATTTTCGTTTTAATTTTGTTTTGCTAGTTTTTGTATGCCTAGGACCTTTCGTGGAAGTGAATTCGAATACGATCCTGAGATCGAAAAACGAGCTCGCCGATTACGAAAAGAGACGAGGCAACGTCACTTTACTACCCCGTCGGTTTCATCGTCCAGGACCGAATCTGCGTTTTCTTTTGACGATTCAGAAGAGGAAAACGAATCAATGGACAACGCTGCTCATGCCGCACCTCCTAATGGTGCCAATGCCAATGCCAATGTCAACGCCAATGCCATTCCCGACGTTGTTGAAAGAACACTTAAAGACATGGCTATGCCAAATCCGAATCAACAACCTCTTTGCATACCCTATCCTAATCTTGAGGTAGATTTTGAATTTAAATCTGGACTTATTCACTTACTACCTACTTTTCGTGGTTTTGCAGGAGATGACCCGCACAAACATCTAAAGGAATTCCACTTGGTTTGTTCAACTATGAGACCAAAAGATGTGACAGAGGATCAAATTAAGTTGAGGGCTTTTCCGTTTTCGTTATCCGAGAAAGCCAGAGATTGGTTATACTTTCTTCCTTCGGGTTCAATAGAAACATGGGCTGAGATGGAAAAGCAATTTTTAGAAAGATTCTTCCCAGCATCTAGAGTTGCAATTGTAAGAAAAGAAATATGTGGAATTCGTCAGTTTACGGGTGAGACATTATACGAGTATTGGGAACGTTTCAAACAGTTGGTTGCTAGTTGCCCACAACATCAAATCCCAGATCAACTCCTTATACAGTACTTCTACGAGGGACTAATGGTAACGGATAGGAATTTGATAGACGCTGCGAGTGGGGGAGCATTGATTTACAAAACTTATACCGAAGCGAGGAATTTAATTTCGAATATGGCATCTAATTCCCAACAGTTTAGTACTAGACAAGAACATCCAACGAAAGAAACGAATGAAGCCACTATAGCATCACTCAATCAACGCGTAAACGATATGACTGCCCTCATGCAAAAGATTGCTATGGGAAACTCACAACAAGCTAATATGTGTGGTATTTGTTCCGGAATTGGACATGTGGCCGAGATATGCCCCAACGCTCAAAATCAGGGTTTCGAGCAAGTAAATGCAGCTGGATTTCAGGGGCAACAAAAATACGATCCTTTCTCAAACACATATAATCCTGGATGGAGGGATCACCCCAACTTGAGTTATGCACCGCGGCCACCTTATCAAAAACCGCAAGGACCTCCGTTCCCTCAACAAGCCCAATCCTCAGGTATGTCCGCCGAAGATATGATTAAAGCATTGACCGCCAACACTCAACAATTCCAACAGAGTGTACAACAGTTCCAACAAGGTTTGCAACAAGCCCAACAAGAGAATCAAAACGCTATTAAGAACTTGGAGAAACAAATGGGTCAAGTAGCCACCGCCGTAAACGAATTAGTGTCCCAAAGTTCGAGTAAACTGCCGTCCCAGGTCATAATAAACCCGAGGGAGAATGTAAGTGCTGTTACGTTACGAAGTGGCAAGCAATTAAAAGAAGCCGAACCGTTGCAAGAGTTAAGCGTGCCCACGCCTAATTCTCCAAACGCTTCTGCCGAAAATTCTTCGAAACGGGAAATTGAGAAAGAACTGAAAAAAGAAGATGAACCTGTTGTCGAGCAGAAACATATGAAATTTGTGATTCAACCACCCTTCCCAGGCCGATTTGCCAAGTCAAAGAAAGAAGATCAAGAAAAAGAGCTACTCGAAACATTCCGAAAGGTTGAGGTAAACATTCCACTTCTTGATGCCATTAAGCAAGTACCTCGTTATGCTAAGTTCCTTAAGGAATTGTGCACGACAAAGAGAAAGCTTAAAGGCAACGAGAAGATACACGTAGGAGAAAACGTATCTGCTGTGCTTCAAAAGAAATTACCTCCTAAGTGTAAAGATCCAGGTATGTTTACAATTCCATGTAAAATTGGGAATATTCGAATTGAGAAAGCTATGCTAGACTTAGGTGCCGCTATTAATGTTATGCCACGATCGATATATGAATCACTTAATGTAGGAAAATTGAAAGAAACCGGTGTAGTTATTCAATTAGCTGATAGGTCTAATGCTTACCCCGATGGTGTTCTAGAAGATATTTTGGTACAAGTTAATGACCTAGTATTCCCCGCCGATTTCTATATTGTCGATATGGATCATAATGAGTCTAGTAATCCCGCCCCGATTTTACTTGGTAGACCATTCATGAAAACGTCTAGGACCATAATTAATGTACATGATGGGACTCTCTCCATGGAATTTGATGGAAAAATCATAAAATTTAACATATACGATTCCATGAAGTACCCTTCTAACGATCATTCTGTTTTTGGTATAGATGTTATTGACCCTTTGATGCAGACTATGTTCGAACCTGAGAATGACGATCCGTTACAAGTAGCTTTGATCACTAATGACTTGGACGGGAAGGAAAAGCAACGACTCGAAGAGAAGAAATCGGATTTTGATTCCCTTCAATCACTTTCTTTTAATGTTTCTCATATTTCTTTATCTTCATCAACTTCTAAAATACTTCCATCTATTGTGCAGGCACCGAAGTTGAAAATTCAAGAGTTGGAGGAAGCTCATAACGAAACAAACGAGAATTCGAAGATCTACAAGAATAAAACGGAACCTTTTCGTGATAAGACAATCTCAAGAAAGAACTTAGTCATAGGACAAAAAGTTATTCTTGCCCATTCTCGCTTCAAGCTGTTTCCGGGTAAGCCACGTTCCCGTTGGATTGGACCATTTATTGTCATTGACATTTTTTCCTATGGTGCAGTTTATATTCAAAATCCAACTACACGAAAGATTTTCAAGGTGAATAGACATCGTTTGAAACATTTTTATGAAGGATTTCAATCTCACGATGTCAAAAACATGAAGTTGGAACCATCAAACCATGCTACATAACTTTGTAGCAACGTCTAGCCGAAGACGTTAAAGAATGGCGCTTCTTGGGAGGCAACCCATGCGTTCTTTTATTTCATGCTTTATGTTTTCGTTCTTTTTGTTTTGTTAAGACCGAACAGTTTCGAAAATTAAGCGTGTCCACTCTTAAAATGCGAAACCATTCGGCCTGACCTGCTTTTCTTTTTACGAAGCGTCTCAAAAGTTAAGCGTGCCCACGCCTAACTTCAAAAACCCTTCGGCCTTGACCCTCGTAATTTTACCGAAGCGTTTGACTATTTAAGCGTGCCCACGCCTAAAAGTCTGAACCCTTCGGCAAAAATCACTTTGGTTCCTCGCTTTCCTTTTGTTTTCTTTTTAAAAAAAAAAAAAAAAAAAAAAAAATTTAACAACAGTTTGCATTTGGGGTTTTCCAACCCTAAATTCTTCATCTTCATCACGCCGCCTCTCACTTTCTCTCTTCTGATTTGCAGATCTCAGATCACCTCGCAACCATGGAAGCCCGTCTTGACTCGATCGAAGCCAAACTCGACCAACTACTCGCCCGCCACGATGTCACGACCGAGTGATGTCCTAGGGGAGTTCCCCTTCCTTGTGCTTTTATATTTTTTATGCATTTCCTCGTATCTTTCGATATTGCTTTTACATTGGGGACAATGCATGCTTTAAGTGTGGGGGGGTGACTTCTCGTGCAATTGTGCTTCTTGTGTCTTTGTTTGATTTACTATTACTACGTGTAATTTTTTTCGTGTAACTTTTTTCGATTTTGCATTTGCTTCGGTACTTTAGAATATGGTGCTTGTGATTTCTGTGAACTTGTTGAATTTGAACAATATGGCCATGTTTTAATTGAACTTTCATGCCGTATGAGATTTTTGCTAGCATGACGATCAAATGAAAACGGTAGATTTTCACGTTTTAGTACGACTTATCCATGCCTTGTGAGATTTTGAGCCTTTTTGATTAAATGGATCATATATGACATCTTTCTTTCTTGTGTGATACTCGCGTGTTTTTGGAAATTCTAGAACTTGTTTTGAACCACGTCAAGATTACGAGAGTTTGTGTATAATTGAAAGTGATAAAGGCATTTAGGTTTTAGCCACTTTACCATATAAACCTACCCTTGCATTATCCACTAGTGAGCCCACTTTGAGCCTTTTAACCGTCTTTTCTTGATTAAATCCCGAATATGAGCTTTTACCGTTTATTTCTATCTTAGTCTTACCCGTCTAGAAAACGAGTCGAGCATTGAGATTATTGAAGTTTGGGACCGAAAGTCAAGAAAGTGATGTTTTTGAATAAGTGTGGGGGCATTCGTGGAAAATATAAGTGGTACCAAAAAAAAAAAAAAAAAAAAAATTTCAAAAGAAAAAAAAAAAATTCAGAAAAATTCGAAAAGAAAAGAAAAAGAAAATAAAGGGAAAGAAAGAAAAGGTATCAAAAAGAAAGGACGAACGAAGTATCGAGCCCTCGATGATAATGAAAATGAAGGTAGTTGGGTCCTTAAAAGCCGAATACACCCAATAATGTCTCGGTGCTCGATGAAATTTTCGGACTTAGCCATTTTAGACCTTTCTTTTTACTCCTACCCCGAACCTTAGCCCCGTTACAACCCTTAATAAGACCTTTTGATTCTTTTATGCACATCTCAAAAGTAGTGGCGATGTTGGTGTATAACCAAGCCTATGGGATAACATTAACACGTTGAGTCTTGAGCGAAACACTTTATACCCTATACACGAGAGAATTGGGAGATTGAGTGAAAAGTCGACTAATTTCGTGCATTTCTATTTGTGATAATGAGTTCGTTGTGTTGGTATTGATTTATTATGGTATTGGAACCCTCGATTTTTTTGCATGTGCCGTCTTGCCAAGTTTGATTTTTGTTCATTAGTGCACGAACCTATATTTCTGATTTATCGGGTGAAGCAATCTTGAGTGGTTACATTGCTTAATTTCAAACATTGTCCGAGGACGTACAATTGCATAAGTGTGGGGGTATTTGTTAGGTCGAATTTTGTACACACTTTACATGATTATTATTAGGATATTTGGCATATTTGAGCTTGATATTTAATGGAGTTATGTTGATATTGGATTAATAGGTGATGATACAAGGAAGGAATGAAAAGGAGGTTAATTGAGGCGAAAAAGGAAGAAAATCAATTGGGAACAAAATCTGGCCGCCGAACATTCTGAAGACTTAAGCGTGCCCATGGTTAATTCCCCAAAGGCTTCGGATCTGGATGGAACAGCTGGACGCTGTGAAGATTTTATGTGCTAAAATTCAGATCCTGTTTGGATATTTTCTCTTTCCCCAAATCGTTGGGATTATTTCCCTTATTATGTTTAGATTTATTTCCTTATTTTAAGGATTCTTGTTTTGATTTAGTTTATTAAGTTTGTTAGAATCCTAATTAGTTACCTTTTTGGATTAGGATTCCTTTATGTTATTTATATGTGGAATTTTATTTCAGAAGACACCTTTTACATTATTTTTAATTTCAAGTATCGTTTTTTCCCTTCCATGGAGTTTTCGATTTTTATCAATTCTTGCATACGTTCGATTATGAGTAGCTAAACTTATTCTTCTAGTCGAGGATTCATCGAGGTTTGATTCTAATTATTTGTGAGATCGAATTGTATTTAATTTCTTCGTTAATTGGGTATTTACTTTTTCTCTGATCTTTGTTGACAATATATTTCAATTGGTTAGATAACTTGATCAACTATTTAATCGTTGGAATCGTATTAAGCTATTTAGGGCCCAAATCCGTAATTGTTTGGTAAACCCTAATTATTGTAGCAGTTAGCGACGTCGTTTACGGACAAGTCTTCGATTAGTCGTTATGAGAATTAGTAACCTAGTCTAAATAAACCGAGCTTGTGCGTTTGTTGGCTAGAATTGGTGTTTTTCTTATTCGTGAATGCTATCGCTAGGCTAAATCTTAAGAGCTTGTTTAGGGTTGTCTAGTCGGTAAGAGCAGTAATCAAAGAGCTTGTTTTGGTTATCGATGACTTAAGGAAAAACTAGGTTGCTAGAGCTTGTTAGTAACTATAGCCAATTTATTTGATAACGTTGAATTATTATTGCATCAATGATCAAATCATAGAATCAATACCGAGATAATCCGAAGACTAGAATTTTCTCATCATATAAAATCCGAAATTTACTTTATTTGCTTTATTTGTTTTATTTGCATCTTTTAAATTTCACATTTTTAATTTCGTTTTTAGTCAAAAATCTCAAAAATCCCCCCCTTTATCATATTAGTAATTTTAGGAATTAAATTTTGCACCATTCCCTGTGGATCGACCCTGCTTATCACTGATTAAAAATCTTTTTGAAGTAGGATTTTATTTTTGTTGGATTCGACACCCACCAGTGATTAAGTCCGAAAGGAGTGTTTCAACACTCAACGCCCTAAAGCTATCTAGATTCGGAGTCGTTGACCCAAAACTCGTTACATGGGTGTCATAGAAAGCCTAAGGGAACAAGCATTGCACATGGTCTAATGAGCTAAATAGAAATCTACACGTACTGTGTAGAAAGTCAAAAATTCTTAAAAGCTTTAGTTTTGAAGTGTGTGTTTTTGCCTATTAAACTTAGTGCCTTTGAATTTGAAAGTTAATAAAAATGGGGATTATATCCAAAATTTGGTAAGGATGCCACTCGACTATAATGCCTATAATTGAATGCACCACTTTGGAAGTTAATTCGACTCTTAGTGTTAATATATGGCAAAATTGAGAGATATGTACATACTTTTGAGCTTAATTGTTAATGATGTTATGCCATTAGTTTTTTGTTAATTTTTATAAGTTGTATTATCTGGACATAGCTCAAATTTCATAGATTTTGTGGGTACATCTTCTGCAAACCCTCACGAGACTATAACTCGTCCCTTTTGGGGAATAAAAAGGTTTAAAGGCTTGTTGCACATGCTAAGTGCAATCGTGTACTCTACGAAAAATGAGTTTATCTTTAGTTTATGCTTTTGTTTTTGTTTTCTTTGTTTTACCGTTTATTCGAGGACGAACAAAAGCAAGTTTGGGGGGTTGATAAACCTCGATTATACGTATTTTTCTAGCCTAAGATTATTCATTTCCATATCATTTTATGTTATGATTTATACCTCATATGCGTTTAATAGTTTTGTTACATGTTTGTAGGGAAAAATCATTAATTTCGAGAAAGTAACGAAAAACGTATGAAAGGAGATACATGGGCGCTGTTTGGAAATACAATCATATCTTGTGCTACAAACCTCCAACGTTAATGAGCCTTATATGGTTAGAAAACTAAGACAATTACCTAAAAGTCTTATGAAGAGGACAAGATCCGGTTCAAACGTTTGAAGACTCAAAAGTTATAAATACACTTTGTTCAGAACCAAATGGCGCAGTCCTGGTAAAACGATCATAACTCGAGTTATAGAGCTTTTATTAGGTCCAAATTGGTTGGGTTGTAAAGTCAAGACATAGAGCTACAACTTTGTAGAAGACCCCAAAGCCAAATTCGGATTGAAACATGGCGTACAGACGCCTTGTATATTGGCATTCAGACAACGAATTACACGGTGTACGTACGCCGTGTTAATTGGCGTTCAGACAACGGAGGCAGAGAGTTGGGCCATCTCGCGTACGAACGCCAAACTATACGGCGTACGTACGCCATTTTATACGGCGTACGTACGCCGTTCAATATCGCGTACAGACGCCGTTTCGTACAAGGCCCATATTCGGCCCATATTCGGGTTTATGTTTTAGATTAGGTATAAATACCCCTTCCCAACATTGTTTTAGGGTTCGAACTTTATTTTATGGAATTGAGTTGTAAAGATCGGAGATCGAGAGACGAGATTCAAGGATTATTGTAAACAGTTTATTCGACAACGGGTTTAATCGAAATTATCTTCTTTAATCTCTTTTAATTCTTGTCGTTTATGATGTTTGCATTATTAATCGTTTATTGTGCTTTCGCATCTATGGAGTAATCCATCATATTCTGGAATCGGGAATAGCCCGATAATATGTTATCGATATAGATTATAGAACCGTTGATGTTACATCGCGTATGCTTATGATATGAATTCTTGATTATTAATGCTTGTGAATTTGCTGGCCACATATTTGCATGTTCATAGATATTAGGTGAAAATTCTGAAAAGTGACATCTAAATCGGAACCCTAGAATTCAAACCTAAGATCCTAAATCACGAAAGTAGTTTTAGGTCTTTTGAGGAATCGATACACTATTATAGAGATTAATGAATCTGAGTTTAGTCTAATCATCACGAAAGTAGTTGATTAATTAGCTTGGGTAAATTGTTATGCTTCGACAGAAGGTAATGAGTACGATTGGATAGTGTCCTTCATAAGTAGCGATCGTAATTTCATTGGTAATATAATTGAATTGATAACGTATGTCGTGATAAACCCTGAGTGCGGAATTTCCAATCATATATAACTCAAATCAGCTTTCTTGCGTTCTGTTTAGTTTTCTTTACAACGTATCTCGTGTTTTTGTTAGGCTTAGATTACTGATAATTGTTAGGCTAGTGCTTGATTATTCGGTCTTCGTGGGAACGATATCTTTTGTACTGCACCGAAGCCGTGCGCTTGCGGTTTAGGCACATCAAAAATTGATTTTATGTAGTGATATTTTTAAAAATATTTAAAAGAAATTTTCAAATAATATAAAATCTGTAGACAGTTCATCTATTTAAATATTGTCAACCCTTTTAACTTATTTGATAAAGTAACATAATTAATATCATTTTGCATTATTACTTGATTATCTAACTTTATTATCAGTGTTATAGAAATGTACTTACACGTACAACACAGATGACTTGTATTAGAAAATCGAAAAAAAAGTGGATAAAACTTAAAAGTAATTAGTTGATTTATTTGATGCATATTTTTCTCCATTTTCATTGTTTCTCCTCTTCTCAAGCAATTTGAACCAACTTCCTATTTTTTCCGAAAAATATTGAATAGTTTTGGTCATTGAATGAATGGTAATAATTAATCCTCATCCCATGCATGTTGGCTCTCTTTTTATATACTTTCATTCTTGTATATTCTTCAAATTGTCGGGTCCAAATATTTGCACCTAATTCGTCTGATCGCCATTCTGGTTATCTTTGTAATTAAATCATTAAGTTATTACCTGGGTGATCAGACATTTATATATTCTTACTATTACTATATCTGGGCAATTTTGGACTAGATTTTGGTAAGATGATCTTGATATTTCTATGTGTTTTCAATTATACGTTCTTAGTAGTTATTTTATAAAACGTATTCTTTTCATTTTCGGTCACAATCACAAATATGAACGAAAAATGGTTAGTTTTTCACAAAATATGTATTATTTTAAAGTTATTAAAAAAAATCATTTGTTTCATCCTGCATTTTGTAGCCAATTTTATATATTTTTATATTACAAACAGTATTCTTATGTTATACCTATATATATATATATTCTATTCATTGTTTGTGCCTTTCTATTAAGAGCACTCACAATGGTAAGCCCTTATACTTGGGCTTTTCATATTTTTCTATATGCCAAGTCATCTCCCTCCAAAATAAAAAGCTTTATAAATTTTTACCTACAATTGTAAAACCCTTCTTTTGGACCCACAATGCCACGTCATCTTCCACCATGTATTACTTTAAATTTAATAATATATATAAATAACTATGAAAATATTATTATCATAAGAAATATAGTACATTTGTATACATTATTGTGAACTTAGTTTAATTATTATTATTTATTTAATATAATGTTATTATTATTCTCAAAGTATAAATAGAATTTATTATAGGTATTGTTATTTTTGTACAAAAAAGTATAGACAAAAATTATAAATTTTTTAATAAAAATGAATTATAACCTCATTTCCATGTTTAGTAAAGTATAACTAATAATGTATTGAATAAACACTTATATAAATTCAACTATCATTTAAATAATAATACATAATTATCTAAGTATTTAGTACTGTTATTTAGACGAAATATAAAAAATACGATAATAATAAAAAAAATTAATAAAAATACCTTTTTATTTAATAATAATATTGATATATAAAAATTCTTATTCACTTTATTTATATATAAATTTTTATTAAAAAATATAAATAAAAACTATAATTTTTAATAAAATTATAATATTTTTTAATAAAATTATAATAATTTTTTTCAAATTGATTCATAAAACGGTAAATTAACAATTAAATAAAAATAAGGATTAAAATTAAAAAATAATGCTGACTCAGCATTTAAATGCTGAGTCAGTGTATTTTGGAGGGGCTGCTTAGGAACAACCTAGACATGCTCAGCCAGTTCTCGATTCCAGAACTGCCGGTTCCCGGTCTCGGGAACCCCAGAACCTTATTCGAACCGGTTGGGCACGGTTCCGGTTCCGGGTCCGGTTCCACGGTTAGGTCGGTTCCACGGTTCCGGGCGGTTCCGAAACTTGATTTTTTTTTTTGAATTTTTTTGGACAATGTTTAACAAATAAAATCGAATAAAATAAAGACAAACAATTTTTATATTAATAACAAATTTAAACAATACAAAGTTTGAAATTCAATCACATTCTAATTTCCATAATCCTATTTACAATTTTTACAACGAATATTGGAAAAAATAATGAAAAAAATAACGGGCTTGGGTTTTATTTTAAGTCAAAAATGAAAAATGTTAATGTTGAAGGTATATTTATAGGTGATTTTGGGGGTAAAATCGTAAATAACATAAAATTTGAAAATATAGCCGTTATTTAACAGACACTTGATCTCAACCATTGATTTAAAACGGACACTTAATCTCAACCATCGAAAAAAAGCAAAAAAAAAATAAAAAAAAAATTAATTTTCGATGGAACCGCCGGTTCCATACCGGCGGTTAGAACCGCCGGTTATGGTTCCTCAAGAAGAGGAACCATAACCGATTCGTCCCCCACGGTTTCGGGTCCGGGTCCGGTTCCGGGAACCGTGGTAAACGGTTCCGGAACCGTTGACCATGGTTCGGTCCGGTCCGGTTCCACGATTCCGGGACCTTGTTGGGCATGTCTAGAACAACCCCAAAGATTATTCTGCTTAGAAACAACCCATCAAAATCCCCCAAAATCCCCATTGTAGTTAAAAATCTCCCCAAAAACCCCATGAAAAGCCCCCACTGTGAGTGTTCTAAGTTTTGCAATACTATTGTGGGTTTTGTGTAAGTTTTGTAAGAACTATTTATGCAATTTATGCTATATATTCTACATGCATGAAATCATATATACATGTCTTGCCCAAATTCCTGAAGAGGGAACATTTTAAATTATTTCATCGATTTTCAATTTAAATTTTAACTATTTAACCAGACCTTTTATTACTAGTTACGGTATTAGTATTAGGTCCTCATATATATATATATATATATATATATATATATTTTTAAATCATTTTTTTTCTCTTCTGAAGATGTAATTTCTATTGTTGATGTTAGAGGGTGTTTGACTTATAAGCCACTATATCTTAAAATATTTACGGGGCATATAAGATGTTTCATCTTATAAAATCGTAAAAATAATAAAGTTGGGATGCTAACTTAACCTCAAACATCTTATCTTTAGGTCTTATAAGTGATTTGTTTTTGAAAAATTATCCAAACAATTTTAAAAATCTTATCTGCTTCCAATTTACGTTTGGATTAGTTTTAGGATTTATCTTTATCCAATACGTTATGAATGAGTAGTTGAATTTGCTAAAGAATCCTAACTATCTCAGGTATAAATATGGAGATGAACATAATTGGCAAAAGATCTCATAAACTTAATTTTTTTCCAATTTTTGATAACAATATAACAATTCTCTAATGCAATAATCTTAATTTCTTGTAGACCTGAAAAGTGACGAGCAATGACAGGAACGGAATATCACCGGAGCGTTAATTTTGGTCAGCCACGCAGTTTTGGGACAGTATTCAAGTCGAAGATAAAAGAAACCCTTATGCCGGATGATCCTTTTAGGCAGTTTAGGAATGATCCCTTGGGACGTCGATTAATGAAAGCTCTTCAATATTTTGTTCCCATTTTCGAATGGCTTCCAAAATATAAGATCGGACTTTTGAAATACGATCTTCTTGCGGGCCTCACCATTGCTAGCCTCGCAATTCCACAGGGAATCAGCTACTCTAACCTCGCGAACTTCCTCCCGTTATTGGCCTATGTAAGTCGTTATTAATCGATTACTAGAGAAAATTAAAGTTTTGTAAAATTAATCCCGCATGATGGTATTCTTTTTAATGTATTTTAAACCCAACTCTTAAAAAACAGATATAAATAGGATTTTCTATTCCACGAAGATATATGAACACCCTTTGGAATAGAAAATCTTATTCCAAATCCCTATTTAATCTTTTATTCCAGATTTTTGACACGTGTAGTTCACAAATGCAGTTATTAATATATGTTTAACATGTGTAAATATTTTGACATATGGGTCTTAAAAAGTGGAATTTTTTCGTTCATTTTTAAGGGGCGGAACCAAAATTGTAAAAAGACAAAATACATGTAGTGTGGCAAATTTGTAAATAATGGGACCAAATAATTAAACCCTATTGTATTTTTAGTGACATTGTTCATAAACTCACATATCTAGCTATATATAGCTTAGTTTCATATGATGATTATTTTTTGGACAATTTGACAGACTCGGCATTCGTTCCGCCACTAGTGTACGCAATTTTCGGGAGTTCAAATGTACTTGCAGTAGGACCAGTGGCAGCATGTTCATTGATTATAGCAGAAAATATAGGAGAAAAAGCATCTCCAAGTGAAGACCCATACTTGTATTTGAGTTTGGTTTTAACATCCACATTTATATCTGGTTTGTTTCAAACAATATTGGGAGTATTAAGGCTTGGTATTTTGGTTGATTTTTTGTCACATTCTACTATAACTGGATTCATGGGTGGCACTGCTTTACTCATCATTCTACAGCAAATGAAAGGACTTCTTGGCCTTAAACATTTCACACAGAAAACTGGCTTTGTTAATGTTCTCAAAGCCATTTTTCATAATCATAATGAGTGGAACTGGAAGTGTGCTGTTATTGGTATAATATTCATCCTCTTTCTCCAAGCCACCAGATATGTAGTAAGTTCAAACTTAATCATACATATATATATAATATGAATTATTATTATTAATATTATTATATTGAATGGATGTATAATAATGTGAATTTGCAGAAAAAAATCAAACCAAAGCTATTCTTTGTGTCAGCAATAGCTCCTATTGTCGTTGTGATTGCCGGTGGCCTTTTCGCGTACTTTGCTCATGCTGAGAGATTTGGCATTACCGTTGTGAGTATTTTATTCTATTTTTTTATTTAATAGTTAAAGCACGTATATATGTAATTCTTTATTATTCTAATTTATATACTTTTTTTTAAGGTGGGGCCACTGAAAAGGGGGATAAACCAAATTACGATCCACCGTTTGAACTTTGATCCAGAATATATAAAGGCGCCCCTCAAAGCAGGACTCATCACAGCCGTCATTGCTCTCGTGGTAACTAACTATTGCATATATGTTATAAATATAACCAACAGTTATAACATATTTGCATAACTTTTTTATTCTTACGTGTGATAAATATATACAAGAATAGTTAAGCACTTTAAATTTTTTGTGCAACAAAAATATATGGATAATTAGGATATGCAGATCTTAGAAATCATCTTGTAGAATGAAATCAGTGTATGCACTTGTTACATAGAAATTTTGAGGTATTCTTGTCTATCACATGCTCACTAAGCTTATGACTTTCGTTTCAAAGCATTCCGATGTCGTTTGGTGCCTCAAATCACCAATTTGAAGCTCTGCATGGGTATATGCATAATTTTCACGAAAATAAGCCATAGAAAGTGTTAACTATGTTGGCTCTGAACTAAATTAGGTGTAATGATCTCACTCAATAAATCAATATTTTCTAATAATTTCAGCAGCAGAAAAAATAGAGAAATGAGATAAGAGATGCAAGAGATAAGAATTTAGATAACTTTTCATTCATTAATTGAAAAAAGGTTCCATACATCCCCTTCAATACAAATACTCATTCGAAAATTAACAGAAAATATCCATAACAGATTTAGTTGAAATGTTGTACGATTTTCCCTGAATGCTCGGATCCAATCACAGTACTCCAAGTGTTTTCCCTCCTCTAATTGAAACGCTGTCATTCCGCTTCATTTTACGCGCCTTCTTCTTATTTTTAACGGTTGCGATTAAAACATCTGTCTCCCCCATCCAACGGTCCACATTTGAACTAGCCCCAACGGTCATCATCTTCATATTCATCACATTACTCCGTGGGGGTTTTCAGATCCTTGTCCCCAAGGATCAAATTCTGGAAATCTGGAGTTAATGTATGCGTAGTCCTCCCAAGTAGCTTATGAGGGATCAGAATGTACCCATTGCACCAAAATTTGAGGAATTTCAGTATTATTCCGAGAAATCAGCCTCTTTCCCAACACTGCTATAGGATAGATTTTATAGTGTCCTCCTCCATCAGTATCGGGTAGGATACTACTAACTACATGATTCTGGCCCAACCTCTTCTTCAACAATGAAACATGGAACACAGAATGTATATCATTGCTAGCAGGAAGCTTGAGCTTATAAGCAACTGCACCAATACGCTCTATAATTCTAAAAGGACCATAATACTTTGGAGTTAACTTCAAATTCCTCCTCAAAGCCAATGAATTTTGTCTATAAGGCTGCAGCTTAAGATAGACCTCATCCCCCACTTCAAAACTCTTTTCTGTTCTATGTTTGTCAGCATAATATTTCATCTTATGCTGAGCCTGCAGCAAGTTCTCCCTCAATAACTCCAACACCTGCACTCAGTCATCTATCTCCTCTCCAGTTGATGTATACACTGGAAAGTTCTGGGCCTTGATTCCAAAATAAGGTGGTAAATAACCATAAAGTGCATGAAAAGGTGAAACTTTCAAGCTATGGTGATAGTTGGTATTGTACCAAAATTCAGCTAAAGATAGCCACTTATTCCACTTCTTAGGACACTTGTGGCACATACATCTTAAATAAGACTCCACACACTGGTTTACCCTCTCAGTCTTACCATCAGTGTGGGGGTGGTAAGCAGTGGACATGTCTTAGGACAACCCCCATAAGTCTGTGGGGTGGTAAGCAGTGGACATGTCTTGGGACAACCCCCATAAGTCTGAATAATTCCCTCCAAAACTTACTAGTGAATATTTTATCCCTGTCAGTAATCATACTAATAGGCAGGCCATGGAGCTTATGAATAGAATCCAGAAACACCCTTGCAATACCTTCTGCATTGTAAGGATGGGTGAGTGCAATGAAATGAGTATACTTAGTGAACCTATCAACCATTACAAGTATGCTATTTCTGCCTTTAGACATAGGTAAACCCTCTATAAAGTCCATGGAGATGTGAGACCAAGCTTGAGTGGGGATCTCCAGCGATTGCAGTAAACCAGGATAGGGCAAATGCTCATGCTTAGCCCTCTGATATACATCACATTCCTTCACCCAACTTGCTATGTCTGATTGCATCTTAAGCCACATGAATAACAACTTTGCTATATGCAAAGTCCCAGAAATTCTCCACCTATAGTGGTATCATGCACTGATCTTATGATTCTCTCCTTCAAACCAGGCACATTTCCCACACAGAGCCTACCCTTATACCTCAATAAGCCATATTCATATGAATAATCCCCAAAAGCAGAATTGTCCACCAATTTAGCTTGTAAGATCTGCTGTAACTCTTCATCTTGAGCATAACTTTCTTGAATTTCCTGAATTCAATAGGGACAGCTGTAGAGATCCCACTGCACTGGCCAGTGTCATGCTCCATCCTAGATAAAGCATCAGTAGCCCTATTTTCAGTCCCTCTCTTGTATTGCACCTCATAATCCAACCCAAGCAACTTAGCCACTCATTTCTGCTGTAAAATGGAATCCACCCTCTGATCTAAGATATGTTTCAAGCTCTTCTGATCAGTCTTGATAATGAAATGAGTACCTTGCAAGTAATGTTTCCATTTGGTAACAGCCAATAACACAGCCAAAAATTCCTTCTCATACACAGACTTAACTTGGTTTTTGATTCCCAAAGCCTTACTAAGATAAGTCAAAGGTCTCCCCTTTTCCATTAACACAGCTCCCACTCCTTTGTCAGATGCATCTGTTTCAACTACAAAAGATTCCTTGAAATCTGGAAGTGCCAATACAGGAGCAGTAGTCATAGCTCTCTTCAATGCTGCAAAGGCTGTTGTGGCCTCATCATTTCATTTGAACCCATTCTTTGTCAAAAGTGTGGTTAAAGGCCTGCTCAAGACTCCATATCCTTGTATAAACTTCCTGTAATAACCAGTGAAGCCAAGAAATCCCCTCAATGCCTTGAGATTCTTTGGGATAGGCCACTGAACCACAACTTCAATTTTCCTTGGATCAGTAGCTACACCCTCCTATGAAATCAAATGGCCCAAATACTCCACTTCTATCTCACCAAAATCACATTTGCTTTTCTTTGCATATAATTGGTTAGCCCTTAAAAGCCTCAATACAGTTTGCAAATGAATTAAATGTGATTTCCAATCTTGACTGTATATTAATATATCATCAAAGAAGACTAATATAAACTTTCTAAGGTATGGCCCAAACACCTGATTCATTAAGGACTGAAAAGTTGCAGGGGCATTGCATAGCCCAAAAGGCATTACCAAAAACTCATAATGGCCCTGATGAGTAACAAAACTAGTTTTATGTATATCCTCATCCTTCATTCTAATCTGAAAGTACCCACTCCTTAGATCAATTTTGGAAAAATACTGAGATCCATGCAACTCATCCAACAATTCATCAATAATTTTTTGGAAAATTATGTTTAAGAGTTAACTGATTCAAATACCTATAGTCCAAACACATTCTCCATGCTCCATCCTTCTTCACTAGCAATATTGGAGAGCCAAAAGAACTTTGACTTGGCCTATGATTCCAGATTCTAGCATGCCTGCCACTATGCTTTCTATCTCATTTTTTTGCACATATGGATATCTGTAGGGTGCTTGTTTCCTAGGAACAATATCAGGTTTCAACACAATTTGATGCTCAATGTTCCTAACAGGTTGCAGCCCTGGTGGATCCCCAAACACATCCTCAAATTGTTGCAGTAACTCTTGAATTTCTGTATTTTCAGCCTTGGCTGCATTACTGTCTATAGAGATGGAGAATAGACTCCCACATAAACCATAACTTCCCTTCTTTATGAGTTTTCCCATGGATTTAGCATATATAAGCTTCAAATCAGCCTGTTCACATATGGCTTTCAAGCATACTTTCTTCCCTCACACAGTAATAGTGATTTGCATTCCTTCATAATCAAACTCTATTGGACTGTATTGCCTCAACCAATCTACACCCAAGACCATATCACACCCTCCCAACTTAATGATTCTGAATGGATAAGTGAATTTCTGATTATGTATTCTCTATTCCAAATTTTGGCAAATTCTTGATCATCTTACTTCCCTCAGCTACACTCACCATCATTGATGTAGTGTAGTATATCTTACAATCCAACTTTTGAATTATACTCTCATCCATGAAGCAATTAGTGCTTTCACTATCAATCAATATATGAACCTCATGCCCATAAGCTACTCCCCTCACCTTTAGGGCCTGTAAGTTGGAATTTCCTGATATAGCATTAATGGACACAATCATATCTTCAGCTATGACCTCTTCTGCTTGGCCTTGATTCTTGTTCACATTATCATTATAACCATCTCCTCCTCTTCTCTCATAATGAGATATGGATATCTTTGCTTGCACCTGTGGCTTGGTACAAAAATCTCTTCACAATTATAACACAAATTTTTATCTCTTCGGGCCTTCATCTCAGCAGTAGTGAGCAATTTCCTAGGTGGAGCTGATGATTCCACATTGAGTTTAGGGGTTGGTTAGGTGATGTGGGTTTGGGGTGGTTCTGATAGTTTGAGTTGGGTTTGTAAGGTGGTTTTGGTGGTGGATATGTTTTGTAGGCTGCATTAGCCCTCTTCACTATAGCATCCATTAAAGTCTCATTCTGTTTGGCTATAGCCACAACATGTTGGTACGATTCGGGTTTTAAGGCTAACACTCCCCCCTTAATATCATCTCTCAAGCCACTAACATAGTTTTCTATAAAGTACTCAACCGGAAATCCCCTATTGAATAATATCATATGAGTCTTCTTTTCTTCAAATTTCTCGGTGTATTGAGAAACGGTACCACCTTGCTGCAGTTTGTTAAATTCCCCAATCATCACTTCTGGATTTATATCATCAAACCTAGTAAGTACACCCATCACAAACTCTTGCCATCCTACATTTTTCATATCACCAATATAGCCTTGGTACCACATTTCAGCCTTACCCTCCAAATGAATCGAAGCTAATGGCACCTTGTGCTCTTCAGCAATAGTTGATAGGATTTGAAAGTATCGGTTGCACCTTCTTACCCATACTCTCGGATTTTCACCATCGAACTTAGGGAATTCAAGCTTAGTCATAGGGTTACTTCCAAAAAATGGCCCCGTCTGCTCACCGCTTCCCACATAACTCCTTGTACCACCTGGGTGCGAAGTTGACCCCTTCTCCATATTTCCCATATGTGGGGGTTCTTCAAGTATTGACTTACCCTGGTTCATAACTTGCATTTGATTCACTATACTTTGTAACTGTTGTTGCATAGCTACCAGTAACCCATTTTGAGATTGTGCAATCTCATCAAATCTGTTGTGGGCATTTCTTTCTTCGGCTTCTCTCACGGCCCTCTCCTCTACTAACATCATTTCTGTCCTCTTGCAAGTCTCCATTAATTCTTTGTTTCTGGTTCCTTCTGCAATAGCTCCGAGGAACGTTGGCTCTGATACCAAATGTAATGATCTCACTCAATAAATCAATATTTTCTAATAATTTCAGCAGTAGAAAAAATAGAGAAATGAGATAAGAGAGATAGAAGAAAGAAGAATTTAGATAACTTTTCATTCTTTAATTGAAAAAAGGTTCCATACATCCCCTTCAATACATATACTCATTCGAAAATTAACCAAAATATCCATAACAGATTTGGTTGAAATGTTGTACGATTTTCCCTGAATGCTCGGATCCAATCACAGTACTCCAAGTGTTTTCCCTCCTCTAATTGAAACGCTGTCGTTCCGCTTCATTTTACGCACCTTCTTCTTATTTTTAACGGCTGCGATTAAAACATCTATCTCCCCCATCCAACGGTCCACATTTGAACTAGCCCCAACGGTCATCATCTTCATATTCATCACATTAGGGCCGACAAATGGGTGAGTTGGGTTGGTTCCAATGAGTTGGTTCTTTAAAGGGTTGACTTTTTCATGGTTTTAAGGTGGAACCAAATTCAACTCAAAAGGAACCAAGTCCAACCCAATTTCATACCTTGCATTTTATTCTTGTAATTTAGATTACTGACAAGTAATTTGAGCCTAATTTGAAATTTAGCTGTGCCCAACTTGTAATTAGGTTGAAACCAATTATAAACCAAATAATTTTTTTTAGTTTAATTGGGTTGGAACCATTATTTTGGAGTTTGGACCCATTTTGTCACCTCTAAATTTTATGTGCAACAAATATATATGGATAATTAGGATATGTAGATAGAAACCATTATGTAGAATGAAATCTGTGTATACACTTGTCACATATTTATAATGCAGGAGGGAATAGCAATCGGAAGAAGTTTCGCCTTAACGACGAACCAACCAATCGACGGCAACAAGGAGATGATAGCATATGGACTAATGAACATACTAGGATCATTCACATCTTGCTACTTAACATCCGGACCGTTTTCAAAAACCGCGGTGAGCTACAACGCAGGGTGCAAAACGGCAATGTCTAACATTGTGCAGGCAATGTGTATGCTTTTCGTATTACTCTTTTTAGCACCTCTGTTTAGCTACACACCTCAAGTGGCACTCTCAGCCATCATCATATCAGCCATGTTGGGCCTAATGAAGTACGAAAAGTACTATCATCTATACAAAACCGACAAATTCGACTTCATTATTTGCATGTCTGCGTTTTTTTGTGTGTCCTTTATAAGCATGGATATGGGGCTTATAATACCTATAGGACTTGCCTTGGTTAGAGCAATGCTTTATATGGCCAGGCCGGCTACTTGTAGGCTCGGGAATATACCCGATTCTAACTTGTATCGAGATATGGAACAATATCCCAGGGCCAAAGGGGTTCCCGGTTTTCTTGTTCTGCAGCTCGGTTCGCCTATATATTTTGCAAACGCGTCGTACGTTAAAGAGAGGTATTTAAATGCATTTTATTTGTTTATAAGCTCTTTTTTTCTTTTTTTTTCATGCATTGTGTTACAAACAGGATCATGAGATGGGTGCGAGATGAAAGTTGTCACGCCCCAATTTTTTTGGCCGCGTGATGGCCATGTCTTTAAGCCCATAAGGCTCGAAGACACGAAGCCCATAGGATCAAAACAATACTAAATTATAGTTAAAAATATTATTTTACTGAAAAAACCCCAAAAGACGAGAATTCTTAAATACTATTTTTACAATAATCCAAAAACTAATTATTGAATCCAATTAAAACTGATATGGCATGACTCAAGAACCATGAATCTTCTTCACCTCCAATACTTCTCTTAGTTTTCCTCTTACTCAATTAAACTTTCTGCATGTATTTAAAAAAAATAGTGGGTGAGCGACAAAATTGCCCCGTAAGTAGTTCTTACACCTCCTATCGATCTAGAGCATGTTACATATATTTATACATTTTTCAAATCAAGCAAAAGCAAAATTTTACGATTTAAAAATATACTTTTCATGAGAATAAACTTTGCAATATATGAAACCATTCATAAAACATGTGATCATATTTGTAAGCAATTCACACACTAATAACACATTGTCAATTATTTTCAAAGAATGTAAATCGATTCAAGAAGTATTCTAATGCTCATGAATTCTTAGAACCTAGTCAGTAACTTGATCAAGTCCTAGCTGTTTATCCCGCTAGGTAGGCCAAAACTGCTATTAATTCGCCGCAGTAGGCTCAAAGGTTCAAACACTGCTATTAATTCGCCGCAGGAGCTCAAAGATTCAAATACTGCATATTTAAAGCCCTACAGCAGGCTCGGAATTAATTCCTTACTAACAGATACTAATACTTCAGAGCATACGAATCATTCGAAAGTCTCAAAAGAAAACTTTTGCTATAAGTATTTCATTTTTTCATAAATAATGATCATAATAGTAGCATTTTTGTATATACGAAAACAAAATAGCATGCTCAAGACCAAATTTTTATATACGAAAATAACTTTGAAAAACATAGTACGATATTTGATTAAAAGAGTTTTAAGAAAAACATAGAAGGGAAAAACCACTTACTGTTTGGAAGGTCATCTCTTAAATTATCGTATCGGGTTCTTCTTCTACGGGGCTTTCTAAGTGTAGACGAAAAGTTTGAGAGAAGTAAGAGAAAAGATGCAAATTTCGTATGTATCTCTTGAGGGTATTTATAGGAGGTTCTAGGACTTAGATGATAGAGTTTGAGTAGGTTTTTAAGTCCCTAATGGATTATATATGATATGGTAGGCTTAAATCTAGTAAATATGATTGTTTTATTGAGATATGCTTATAAAAAATGACCCTACAAATATGCATCCGAAAATTACAATATAAATTGGAAAATTTGAGATATTTGTTGATATATATATTAAGTATCTAATATAGGATAAGTAGTTAGGATTAGATTTTATCAAGATTCAGTAAATCTATAGATTTAGTAAGTTGTTATTAGAGATCTATATATATATTCACATTTGTTATACTCTTAAGATTTAATAAGTTAGAGATATAGTCAATCCCATATGAAATTTGAATTTATCAAATTATATATTTATTTACATATATTAAATATAAAAGAATATTTAATTAATTATTATTGGGCTAAAATATATCGGTTAATTGGACCGGGTATTACATTCTTCCCTCCTTATAAAAAGTTTCGTCCTCGAAACTTAAGTGCATTTAGTCGCGAATTGGTGAGGATGGAGATTATGCATGTCCTACTCAAGTTGTCGTGTTATGTCGTGTTAATTCAACTAAGTATGATTGAGTTGTTGAACTTTTACATATCAATTATACTATACTACAAGACTTTATCCTTGTAGTCCACAATGTAAAGGAAAATTCCTCTTGAGTTAAGTCCTCTTGGATTAGTTTTTTTTTTTTTTTCAATTCCAACAAATGTCTAGCGTCCATCGTATATTTTTCTTAGTTGCTATACATGAATTACGTTATGGTCTATGCTAGGGCAGTGAGTAGGGAAGGTATGTATGTTAATTTCTTCCTCATGAGAATCTCAAAAGGTCGCCCCTTTTAGAAGCAGGTAGGTGAATAGTTTGGTTGAACCTTGTGCACGTTTTGGAATTTCGATGGTCGTCTCTTATTATCCTTCTATCCTTTCTGCCAAAAATCGAGATATCCAATCTTTCTCAAATCTTAGAGGCCCCTTTTTCAAAGTGATAAGAACTAGTTTTATCTATGTGATCCTTGTTCACCAATCTATCATAATATAATGGCGAATTACATTGTTTCCTTAAGCAACACCCCACTCAAAACTATGCCTTTATGCTATATTTCTAATGTAGTCAATTATTTCATCCAACATCCCTTTAAATCTAATTTAGTTTCTAAAAACATATATCCTCTATAATTCCCGTAGTTGCTTTGACTTGTCATGCGTGTAACTCATAGTTCTTGCTCAATTCTATGTTGATGCATATCCTTTGTTGAAAATTTATCAAAAATTAAGACTTGATACGAGGTTCTCGATTTGAGACTATGCTCAAAGGAATGCTATGTAATCCTACTATATTGTCCATGCACATTGAATCTAATTTGTCCAAGGTAAAACTTATAAACCCACGTAATAAATGCATTGACTTAATAATTTATCCATAATTAATTTAAAGATATCATATACTTTTGAGAATTTCTAGGTGATCCAATTATAAAGTCCATGGTTTTTCTTCATACCATTATCTTATTGCTCAAATTCAAGCTATTAATCCTTTCAAGAATAGGTGTAAAGTCACTCAAGGCAGTCAATACTTTCTCCGTAAATTTTACTACTTCAAGCTCATCGAATTCAATTTCCCGTACTAAGCATAACTTCAATATTATTGTTCTTATTCCTACTTAAGAGCATCTATCATGCAATTCACCTTCTCTAAGCGTTATTCAGTGCTCATGTCTTAATCTTTTAACAACAATAGTAATTTCAATTGTCTCATATTTAACTTAATATAAAATGATACTTAACGGTTTGTGGTTAATATGTACTTCACATTGCTCCATGTGAAGATAATGTTGGGAATACTATAGAAACTAATACTAAGACATACATTGAGTAGCTCCATTCATAAAATTTCAGTTTGATGCCTAAGCGGTGACCTTTATCTAATTATTTATTGCAGACATAGCTTTTTTTTTTTTAAACTCTAGGCTTAATTAAACATGTCTTCCTTATGGGTCAAGTTAGTTAGGGTAGGAAAAGTTTGAGAATCATTTTATAATATTCTAGTTATATATATTCAATCCTAATAAACTTTTACCCTAATGACATTCGTTGACTTGGTCCGCTTTACTATTGTTTCAATCTCATTAAGGTCTATTATTGCCCCAAGAGTGCTATAATCATTTACACTAAAATTCATGTTTGCTAGATATTGCGTAATGCTTGTTTTCCGTGGTGTTGTTTGCAGTAGGATTCTAAGGGGTTCCTCATTCTTTTTCAGTTGTAGAGTACATTAGGATATTATCTAGGAACACCACAACAAACTTATCAAGTTGTGACTTGAATAATTTAGATATGAGATTCATAAATGTAAATAGAAAAGGTATAACCATAAATTCGTAATGCTTGTATCTCTCTTTAAAATGTAGTTGTAGGTATATCATTGACCCTAATCTTTAATTGATGATATCGGATCTTAAGAGACCACCCCGGAATTTGTTAGTGTAGAAAGATGTTTTTTTTTTGTATGGGGTACTTACTCTATTCTAGTGATATATTTTCTAGGATAGCCTCTAAAAGACCTAGTCGATATTCTTGTATCATGTTTAACGTTTGTAGCTTTTGCGATCTTAAACTAGTGATTTAGTACCTAATTCTTAGACATAGCTTTATGGAGGCGAATTTAGAGTATCACCAAGATGTTTGGTAAATTCTTTTATATGGTCTAAAACTAGAATTGTAGACTTAACAAGGGCTATCAGAATATTCTATATTCAGTGGTGCATGATTAGGCCTCATATCCTATAAAGTAAACTTTTACTAATCGAGTCAGGTCAAAGAAAAAGTTTATTACTAAACATTAGAAGTTATTGGCACATATGTATTTAAAGTTTAACTAGTCTGAAACTTTTTTTTTCTTGATTTCTCACCCTTTAGTTTCTTTGTCTCATCCTACTGTATTGCCTAAAATAATGGAGACACAAAAACGTTAACTATTCGGAGATCTTAGTTGGTGGTCCAAATTCTTTCCACTTTTCTAGTTGTCAACTTAATTAATCTAAACTACTATTAATACTCATGCTCGTAAACTATGTTTTGCTTAACTTGGACATACTAATTCGAAGTTCGGAACCTAAGCTCTGATACCATTCTGTCACGCCCCAATTTTTTTGGCCGCGTGATGGCCATGTCTTTAAGCCCATAAGGCTCGAAGACACGAAGCCCATAGGATCAAAACAATACTAAATTATAGTTAAAAATATTATTTTACTGAAAAAACCCCAAAAGACGAGAATTCTTAAATACTATTTTTACAATAATCCAAAAACTAATTATTGAATCCAATTAAAACTGATATGGCATGACTCAAGAACCATGAATCTTCTTCACCTCCAATACTTCTCTTAGTTTTCCTCTTACTCAATTAAACTTTCTGCATGTATTTAAATAAATAGTGGGTGAGCGACAAAATTGCCCTGTAAGTAGTTCTTACACCTCCTATCGATCTAGAGCATGTTACATATATTTATACATTTTTCAAATCAAGCAAAAGCAAAATTTTACGATTTAAAAATATACTTTTCATGAGAATAAACTTTGCAATATATGAAACCATTCATAAAACATGTGATCATATTTGTAAGCAATTCACACACTAATAACACATTGTCAATTATTTTCAAAGAATGTAAATCGATTCAAGAAGTATTCTAATGCTCATGAATTCTTAGAACCTAGTCAGTAACTTGATCAAGTCCTAGCTGTTTATCCCGCTAGGTAGGCCAAAACTGCTATTAATTCGCCGCAGTAGGCTCAAAGGTTCAAACACTGCTATTAATTCGCCGCAGGAGCTCAAAGATTCAAATACTGCATATTTAAAGCCCTACAGCAGGCTCGGAATTAATTCCTTACTAACAGATACTAATACTTCAGAGCATACGAATCATTCGAAAATCTCAAAAGAAAACTTTTGCTATAAGTATTTCATTTTTTCATAAATAATGATCATAATAGTAGCATTTTTGTATATACGAAAACAAAATAGCATGCTCAAGACCAAATTTTTATATACGAAAATAACTTTGAAAAACATAGTACGATATTTGATTAAAAGAGTTTTAAGAAAAACATAGAAGGGAAAAACCACTTACTGTTTGGAAGGTCATCTCTTAAATTATCGTATCGGGTTCTTCTTCTACGGGGCTTTCTAAGTGTAGACGAAAAGTTTGAGAGAAGTAAGAGAAAAGATGCAAATTTCGTATGTATCTCTTGAGGGTATTTATAGGAGGTTTTAGGACTTAGATGATAGAGTTTGAGTAGGTTTTTAAGTCCCTAATGGATTATATATGATATGGTAGGCTTAAATCTAGTAAATATGATTGTTTTATTGAGATATGCTTATCAAAAATGACCCTACAAATATGCATCCGAAAATTACAATATAAATTGGAAAATTTGAGATATTTGTTGATATATATATATTAAGTATCTAATATAGGATAAGTAGTTAGGATTAGATTTTATCAAGATTCAGTAAATCTATAGATTTAGTATGTTGTTATTAGAGATCTATATATATATTCACATTTGTTATACTCTTAAGATTTAATAAGTTAGAGATATAGTCAATCCCATATGAAATTTGAATTTATCAAATTATATATTTATTTACATATATTAAATATAAAAGAATATTTAATTAATTATTATTGGGCTAAAATATATCGGTTAATTGGACCGGGTATTACAAAAGTGACTTGGGAAACTCTTCACAAAATGAAATCAAATTCATATTACTCGATTTGGCGGGTTAGACTTCTTAGCTTCAAATTATGATTAATTTTGGAGTCAAATAGATTTAATTTATAATTATAATCAAATAAATGACTGATTGTGATTGTAACAGGTGTGACAGCAATTGACCTTACTGGGGTCGAATCTTTATTCGATGTTAGAAGAGCTTTGGAAGTTAAAGGAATCAAGGTAAATAAAGTTGTAATTTACTTACATTTACCTTCAATCACCTAAAATTATGATTAAAAAAAAATAGTAGAATAATGGTTAATTTGTTTCTCTATAATTGCAGATGATTTTAATAAATCCTAGGCTAGAGGTGATGGAGAAGTTGATTGTTACAAATTTCATCGATAAAATTGGGAAGGAATCTGTGTTCTTATCAACTGAAGATGCCATTGATTCCTGCAGATTCTTGCTTAAAAGCTCAAAGCAACATAATGAAGAAGGTTTGAATGATGTTAATCAAGTATAAATTGTAACACAAAAATTTAATGAAGATTATTTATATACCTGCACATTTCCTTGTAGATAAACCAATGTATATATTGCAAGATTTGTATACGGAATTTGTTTCTCATTTACCCTTTTTTAAAAATTAGAAAATATAGAACAGGGAAAAGAAAATATTTTTTTTTGGATTATACTACGTTGTCTTTTGCACTTTTGATACAATGGTTTTCATAAAATGTAAATTTTGTATTATAATATTAGTTGTTATTGTAGACGTGATACCAAAGTTAAAATGGATGGAAAAATGAGTGGCCATAAATTTTACATAAACGACTGACGAAGTCAAGACATCATATAGTAGGTCAGTTATATCTCAGCCACAAACTACATTTTCTGATGCAACAATTATTCATGTGTATTAATTATTCATGTTGGGATTGTTCAAAATTACTTGTAGAAAATTGTTTTGGAAAGTTAATTTATCTACAAAATCGAACAATGCAAAGTATATATCACGGATACAAAATATTATTGAATAGTATTAATCTACAATTTTATATAAGAACACTACAATCTATTAATACCCAAAAAAAGTTTAATTTGCTAGAAATATCAAAATCCTTCGATTTTGTACTATCTGAAATTCTTATCTATTTGTTATGCACCAAGAATTATACTGTTGAGCCCCCAATATCATGGCATAGTCTACGGATGAGAAGTAAACAATCAAGGCCCCCTAATCTATTGGTATTTTCTTTTGACCCCTTTTTGTTAACTAGTAAAATGTAATTATGGAATAACACAACACTTAGATAAATATTCATTTACTTATTTTAGATATTGTTAAGTTTGTTTAATCTATTTGCTTCAAGAAGAAAAGTTATATTAACCTATCTTTTTTAGATTGAATCTTTTTTTCATTTAGTTAGTAATTATTTTAAAATCACGTTTGATATAACTCGTAAAATGCTTACGGGCCAAATCAATCCGAGGCTCGAATAAGACCAGAGGGTCGTTAAACGGATATAGACTGCACTCAGACGTACTGAGCTACCTACGTACCTTTCTATTAGGATCAAGTCTAAACGTAGTTCAAGGTTATATTTAAGGTCATATACGAGGTTCTTAACTCGGTTTATAGAATGGTGGGGACGTACTATCAGATCGTACTGTGTACTCTCGAGGTACTGTTCAGTTAGTCCAAAAAGTCCTTTTTCTAATATTAAATGGCACTATTTATAGGCACAGTTCCCAATGTACGGACGATTGCGGGAACTGCGGGATGTCTTACTCGTGTCCCTCCAATGGACGTATCAGATCACTCGGGTTAGGGCAACGCCGGGTCTGATCCGATATAAACACGCGGGTTAGGTAGTGTAATGCAAATAAACATAATTAGATCAGGGACCTTTAGGCAAATAAGGTACAGTATCCGTACTAAGGTCGTATAATATCATACGATGCTTTAGGGTCCAGCCTCGTATAGAGTACATACGAGGTCATGCTATATCAACGTTAAATACTATTCACATTTTAAATAGAAATTATATATAATTTACAAACCTAAAAAAGGTGGACAAAAGTATTTAGTTGATTTATTTGATGCAAATTTTTCTCCATTTTTTAATTTAAAGTCATTGGCTCTCCTCTTCTCAAGCAATTTGAACCAACTTCCTATTTTTTTCCGAAAAACATTCAATAGTTTTGGTCATCAAATGAATGGTAATAATTAATCCTCATCCCATGCATGTTGGATCTCTTTTATATGTATATATAATATAATTCTTGTATATTCTTCAAATAGTTGGGTCCAAATATTTGCACATAATTCGTCTGATCGCCATTCTGGTTATCTTTGTAATCATTAAGTTAATTACCTGGGTGATCAGACATTTATATGTTCTTACTATATCTGGGCAATTTTGGACTACATTTTGGTAAGATGATCTATAGACTTGATATTTCTATGTATTTTCAATTATACGTCCTTAGTAGTTATTTTAGAAAACGTATTCTTTTCCATTTTCGGTCACAGACTCACAATCACAAATATGGACCAAAAATGGTTAGTTTTTCACAAAATCTAGTAATATTTAAAAGTTATCAAAAAAATAATTTGTTTCATCTTGCATTTTGTAGCCAATTTATATATTTTTATATACAACAGTATTCTTATGTTATACCTATATATATATATATATATATTTTAGTAATTTCGGAATACTTTTGTGGATTTTGTGTAAGTTTTGTAAGAACTATTTATGCAATTTATGCTATCTATTCTACTACTAGTAACATCCCATAATGCTATGTATGAAATCATATGTGTACTTTTCCCAACAGATAGACTGCTACATGTCCTGCCCAAATCCCAGAAGAGGGAGCATTTTAAATAATTTCATCGATTTTTAATTTATGTTTTAACTATTTAACCAGGCTTTTATTTCCAGTTACTATTAGTATTAGGTCATTGTATATATTATTTTTATAAAATCGATTTGTTATTTCTGAAAATGTAATTTCTATTGTTGATGTAATTTCTGAAGCATATAAGATGTTTCATCTTATAAAATCATAAAAATCAGTTTGGATACTAACTTATCCTCAAACATCTTATAACCAACATCTTATTTTTAGGTGATTTTTCAAAAAAATTATCCAAACAATTTTATAAATCTTACCTTATAAATATCTTATTATGATATTTATGTTAGATTACTTTTAATTAGGATTTATCCTTATCTATTATGATATGAATGAGTAGTTGAAGTTGCTAAGGACTCCTAATTATCTTAGTTATAAATATGGAGATGAACACAATTCATAACGGGTCAAGAAAAAAAAATAAAGAACCTTTTACTTATACGTTCTCTTGTGGCTTTCGTATTAATCAGAGTTGGGATTTAAAAGGCAAAAGATCACACAAAATTATTTTTTCCAATTTTTCTGTAACAATTCTCTAATGCAATATGACATTTTTGTTTGCTCTTATTATTATTATTACTCATATACTAATTGATTTGTGTTTTACATGACATGGGATATAGACCTGAAAAGTGACGAGCAATGACAAGAACGGAATATGAACGAAGCGTTAATTTTAGTGAGCCGCGCAGTTTTGGGACAGTATTTAAGTCGAAGATAAAAGAAACCCTTATGCCCGATGATCCTTTTAGGCAGTTTAGAAATGACCCATTGGGACGTCGATTAATGAAAGCTCTTCAATATTTTGTTCCCATATGCGAATGGCTTCCAAAATATAAGATCGGACTTATGAAATACGATCTTCTTGCGGGAATCACCATTGCTAGCCTCGCCATTCCGCAGGGAATAAGCTACGCTAACCTCGCCAAACTTCCTCCCGTTATTGGCCTATGTAAGTCGTTATTAATCAATTACTAGAGAAAAATTACAAACTTGTAAAATTAATCCGCGTGATGGTATTTTTTTTAATGTATTTTGAACCCAACTCTTATAAAACGGATGTAAACGGTTAGTTTGCTTACGTGTCTTAAAAAAGATAGATTTTTTTTTATTCCAAATCCCTATTACATCCATATTTCACATATATGAACACCATTTATAATAGAAAATCTTATTCTGTCTTGGGATATGATTTTCTATTCCAAATCACTATCTCCCATCTTCTATTCCGCATATTCAGATTTTTGACACATGTAGTTCACAAATGCAGTTATTAATGTATGTTTAACATGTGTAATTAACATATCAAAAGTTAATAAAAAGACAAAATACATGTAGTGGGATACTAAAGTTGCAAATTCGTCAATAACGGGACTAAAAAACCCTATTGTATTTTTAGTCACATAGCTAGTTTCATATGATCATTATTTCGACAATTTTAGTCCCAATTGTTTGCTAACGTTACAATAAATTTGACAGACTCGGCATTCGTTCCGCCTCTAGTGTATGCGATTTTTGGGAGTTCAAATGTACTTGCAGTAGGACCAGTGGCAGCATGTTCATTGCTAATAGCAGAAAATATAGGAGAAAAAGCATCTCCAAGTGAAGAGCCATACTTGTATTTAAGTTTGGTATTAACAGCCACATTTATATCTGGTTTGCTTCAGACAATATTGGGAGTATTAAGGCTTGGTATTTTGGTTGATTTTCTGTCACATTCTACTATAACTGGATTCATGGGTGGCACTGCTTTACTCATCATTCTCCAGCAGATGAAAGGATTTCTTGGCCTTAAACATTTCACTTCAAAAACTGGTCTTGTTAATGTTCTCAAAGTCATTTTCCATTATCATAATGAGGTAATAATCGTTATTCGTGGGCCTATTTTTAGATGTGGTCGGGTATGAGTAGGGCTGTCAATGGGCGAAAATTACCCAGACCCATGAAATACCCACAAAAACATTTTACCTGACCCAGACCTGATCCCATAGTCGACGTGTCCAAAAAAGTTAGACCAAATGGGCTGGATTTTTATCCGGGTTCGATTGCATACCAGACAGGTCCAAAAAATTTAGACCCGACGGGCCGGGTACATTTTGAGTTGGGTTGGGTACGTGTCGAGCAATTGCCAACCACGGGTCAACTTCAGTGTTCGGATATAGACTCGTGGGTGTTTTAAAAGGGTAAAATTCGGTAAAATACCCGTGGGCGTTAGACCCGGACTTGACCCGAACTACCTAGGGTTATCGGGTTTGAACGGGTCTGGATCTGGGCAATACCCGTCCATTGACAAGCCTAGATATGAGTCTAAGTAACACAGTTAGATTCGATTCTAGATGTGAGTATTTTCAAACTTGTTTTAAAACAATGCAATGCCTAAATATTTATACTGGTTGATTACAGTGGAACTGGAAGTGTGCTGTTATTGGTATAGTATTCCTCCTCTTTCTCCAAGCCACCAGATACGTAGTAAGTTCAAACTTATAAATCATATATACATATATATATATATAATATAATATGAATTATTATTATTATTATTATTATTATTATTATTATTATATTTTATGGATGTATAATAATGTGAATTTGCAGAAAAAAATCAAACCAAAGCTATTCTTTGTGTCAGCAATAGCTCCAATGGTCGTTGTGATTGCCGGTGGCCTTTTCGCATACTTTGCTCATGCTGAGAGATTTGGCGTTACCGTTGTGAGTATTTTATTATAGTTTTTTTAATAATTAAAAATTATGCACTAATAATACTTTTCTTTTTATTTAATAGTTAAAGCACATATATGATATTTGACATATATAATTCTTTTTTATTCTAATGTATATAATATCTTTTAAGGTGGGCCCACTGAAAAAGGGGATAAACCAAATTACGATCCACCGTTTGAACTTTGATCCAGAGTATATAAAGGCGCCGCTCAAAGCAGGACTCATCACAGGCGTCATTGCTCTCGTGGTAACTAACTATTGCATATATATGTTTTAAATTATAAACAACATTTATAACATATTTGCATAACTTTTATTGATAATTATATACAAGAATAGTTAAGCACTTCAAATTTTATGTGCAACAAATATATATATGGATAATTAGGATATGTAGATAGAAATCATATTGTAAAATGATATCTTAACATTCTCTCTAGCACGGATAAACATTTGTTTATACACTTTTCATATATTTATGTGTGTAATAAAAAGTTTTACCGTTACATATGATTTCAGTGAAAAAGAAAAGCATTATCTTATCTCTTTTCAAAAATGTTAACTACATGTTACACGTTAGTTGGTAACAAGTGTCGAAACTTGTGTTTTGATTCACTTTTCAATTATAAGTTTATTTATCAAATGGACATTTTAAATAAGTGTTTTTAAAAATGTAAAGTGTTGTGTAAATTACATATTGATAACTTTTTATGTAATTTCTCACAGAAATAGTGAAATAAAGAATTCAAAAACTTTTTCAAAATGTACTTCTGGAAAAGTGACATATTCTGAAAGTCCATTTTAAATTTTTTCACCAAACAACTAATATTTTTACAAATGGACTCAATCTTTAAAAGCCCATTTGAAAAGTATTTCCAAATTAAGTTACTGAGATATGATGCAGGAGGGAATAGCAATCGGAAGAAGTTTCGCCCTAACAACGAACCAACCAATCGATGGCAACAAAGAGATGGTAGCATATGGACTAATGAACATACTAGGATCATTCACAAATTGCTACTTAACAACCGGCCCGTTTTCAAAAACCGCGGTGAACTACAACGCAGGATGCAAATCCGCAATGTCCAACATTGTGCAGTCAGCATGTATGCTTTTAGTCCTGCTCTTCTTAGCACCTCTGTTTAACAACACACCTCAAGTGGCACTCTCAGCCATCATCATATCAGCCATGTTGGGACTTATCAAGTTCAAAAAATACTATCATCTATACAAAACCGACAAATTCGACTTCATTATTTGCATGTCTGCATTTTTTGGTGTGTCCTTTATAAGCATGGATATGGGGCTTATGATATCCATTGGACTTGCTTTGGTTAGAGCATTGCTTTATATGGCTAGGCCGGCTACTTGTAGGCTCGGGAATATACCCGATTCTAACTTGTATCGGGATATGGAGCAATATCCCGGGGCCAAAGGAGTTCCCGGTTTTCTTGTTTTGCAGCTCGGTTCGCCTATTTATTTTGCAAATGCCTCGTACGTTAAAGAAAGGTAATCATAACTCTTTGAAATTATCTCATAAGATATACGGTCTTTTTTGGTCCAGTTACTTAGAAATTAGTGGATAGGGGTGTCAATTGGCGGGTAATACCCAAACTTTAACCGAAACCATGAAATACCTACAAATAATTATTTTACCCGACCCGACCCGGACTCGATCACATACCCAATGGGTCCAAAAAAAGTTATACCCAACGGGTGGGGTATGTTTCGTGTCGGGTCTGTAAATGCCCCACGGGTAAACTTCGGTTATTGTTCGGGTATATACCCGAGAGTATTTTCAATGGATAACGTTCGGGTATTTTCTGGTTAAATGGGTTGGGTCCGGGTCAGATACCTTTTCATTAATGGATTCGGGTCCGGGCAATTCCTGCCCATGGACAAGCCCATCTTATGCATGGTTCTGGATTTTTAGTCGTAGTTGTGAAATATTATGGAAATCATTATCTTGGCTTGCTTAGTTCGTACAAATTTCATCAGAAAATCTTGTATTATGTGAATGTTAAAAGAAAAAACTCAATATTTGGTAATATATAGTGCAATATTGCAAAAATCAAGGGGCGTTTAAATGCATATAATTTGTGAAATTTCATTTTTTTATTTATTAATATATATTTGTCTATAAGCTCTTTTTCTTTTTCATGCATTTGTGTTACAATCGTTAAAAAATTGATGAACAGGATCATGAGATGGGTGCGAGATGAAAGTGACTTGGCAAACTCTTCACAAAATGAAGTCGAATTCATATTGCTCGATTTGGCAGGTTAGACTTAGCTTCAAATATGATTAATTTTACAGTCAAATAGATTTAAATATTGCTGCTTGGTAATTATAATCAAATATTTCGTGACTGATTGTAACAGGTGTGACAGCAATTGACCTTACTGGGGTCGAAAGTTTATTAGAAGTTAGAAGAGCCTTGGAAGTTAAAGGAATCAAGGTAATTAAAATTGTAATTACTTACATTTTACCTTAAAATAAACTAGTAAAAACTAAAATAATTGTTTATTTTTCTCTATAATTGCAGATGATTTTAATAAATCCTAGGATAGAGGTGATGGAGAAGTTGATTGTTACAAATTTCATCGATAAAATTGGGAAGGAATCTGTATTCTTATCAACCGATGATGCTATAGATTCCTGCAGATTCTTGCTTAAAAGCTCAAAGCAACAAAATGAAGAAGGTTTGAATGATGTTAATCAATTATAAATTGTAACACAAAAATTTAATGGAGATTATTTATACCTGCACATTCCTTGTAGATAAACCAATGTATATATTGCAAGATTTGCATAAAGAATTTGTTTCTCATTTACCATTTTTTGAAAACTAGAAAATTGTAGAACAGGGGAAAATTGGATCGTACTACATTGTCTTTAGCACTTTTGATACCATGGTTTTCGAAAAATGTAAATTTTGTATTGTATTATTACTTTTTATTGTAAAAGTGATACCGAAGTTAAAATAGATGGAAAAATGCGTGGCCATAAACTTTACATAGTGGATGGATATTCTGCATTTTTAGCACAATCGAACAATGCAAAGTATATATCATAGATATAAAATAGTATTGAATAATATTAATCTACATTTTTATGTAAATAAGGCTAGCATTTTAAATTTTCAATTTTAATTTCTAATAAATGAGAAATAAATTTTCAATTTTTTTTTGGTTTTGAAAAGGGATTTTGATCCGATGATTAGTATAGGGATGCATTGGAAATTCTAACACGTACAATGGTTGGTTGATCATGATCACACATGCATTTTTAGTATTAAAACAAGTTGTTATAAAAGTATAACATTCAACATTTACATGACCCATAAGTTTCGAATTTATTAGCTTATAATTCAAAAAGTTTGGGTATGTTTGGTTTTGTTTTGGTTGGTTATTTTGGTGAGAATTGTTGCTGAGAAATTTTTGGGGACACGTGCATTATTGGTGAGATAGTGTTTGGTTTAATTTGAGAATTGATTTTTGATTGTTTTTTTTGGTGAGATAGTGTTTGGTTTGATTTTGTTTTGAGAGGGAACATAAATTACTGTAACAGTCAAATCATGACAGTTTTTGTCAGATAGTAATTAAATAATAATAAAAAATTATATTATAATATTAAAATTGTAATAATTATATTATTGATGAATATTTGTTTATAAATATTACAATTTTAAAATACATAAATTATTAAATATTTACATAAATGACTTAAGTTAAATACATATTATTTAGTATAAAAATAAATTATTACATACCTATATTTATTTATATATCTATATACTATACAAATATAGTCATAGAATTTATTATAAATATGTGTCGTGTTTTCACTTGGTTATTAATAATTAAGTATAATCTCTATATTTTTGTAAAATGAAATTGAAAAAAAAAAAGCAAATATGAGTCAGTATGTTACCTTAAAAAACCTATTAGTCAATTATAATTGTTTTAATAGGGACTACAGCCATCTATTGAACTGATGAGAAAAATGTATAATTAATTTATCAAAAAGAATTGTGACATAATCATACCCTTTTTAAAACTTCAAAATAAATTAAATATAAATATATAATTTTATATATATATATATATTATTCCCTTAATTCAAAATCAAGTTTTTGGTCCAAAACCAATATTAGGAAGGAGGTTTGATTTCCAATTATAATGTATGTTACTATTTAATTTGTTACTTGGAACTTAATTAAATATTTTTATACTTGATTATAATATTAGAACTAAAAATTTTCTTCTAATAATATGTTGTTTTAACATATGTATAATAAGATTAAAGATACGGGCACTAATGTCATATACATTGTATGTACATCCAAGCTAAGATTATGTTTGATTTTGTTTTGATTGATTATATTAGTGAGAATTTTTGATTAAACTACTTTTAAGACACATGCATTTTTGATGACATAATGTTTAATTTTATTTATAAAGCGAACATGTTATTTTACAGTAAATCATGTAAGCTTTTGTTTTTTATACGGTATATATATATTTTTAAATATTGTATATGAATATAAATTCTTTATAAATATTAAATATATTTAATAGGAGGATGGAAGAAGACAAAAAGATAATAAGGGACAAAATGGTTGTGAAAATAAGTAGGAGAGAGAAAGATAAAAATTGAGTTTTTATTGGCCAAAAATGGTTTGGAAACAAATCCACATAGCCTTTATTTTTGTAACTCCTTGTTTCGTAACCTATATGTCCCCTCCCTTCATTCTCATTCTGGAACACCAAAAATGTAATTTTTTTCCACTCTAAAAAATTTCATATTCATATTTAAGATTATAAAGTTGTTATTCTTGTCGATGTTTTAGACAAATTGGTTTAAGAACTTCATCGGTGCAGTCTTGGAACACATCTACCTAACACCTCTAACCACCTAAGATGGTCAATATTATGTTGATGACAAAGTGTTGCTATTCGCCTCAATTCGCAATTGCATTTTGTTTTTCAATAACACTTGACATCAAATATAAATAAATTCAAACTGGCTGGTCTGTAATATCTTAATTAGGAATTTTTAAGAATTTAAGGGATAGAATATAGAATAAGAGAAATAGGTGTAAAGATGAAGAAGAGAGATTCACAAGTAATTTCATTCATAAAAACTCAATACAATGCATCTCCAGTGTTTTTATCCAAATTCAGAAACAAATTCGAAATATTGCGCTTCATTTCCTGATTTCTCGGACCCATTCCTTGCCTTCCATCTGGCGCTGGTCCCCCATTCCGCGCTTTCTCTTTACTTTGGACGGCCCTGATCATTTCCCCAAATTCTCTCATCCGACGGCTGCGATTTACCCCTGCTTCAACGGTAATAATCATCACATGGTCCAACCAGTTTAACCGAAACTAGCGGGTGGAAACAAATCCAATGCGAACCGGCCTCGAACCGGAGAAACCGACGACTCGGTTACAGAACCACCGACCCACCGAACCAAAAACGGTGGAGTTGGAATTCATCTCTGTATTTTTCTTTCCTTTCACTTGATTTAATCACAAACCTCCATCTTTCACTTTTCTTAATGGGCTTGAACTAGGGGTGGCAAATGGGCGGTTCGGGTTGGTTCCAACGGTTAGGTCCTTAAATGGGTTAGGTTCTTAAATAGTTTTAAGACAAAACCAACTCAACCCAAAAGGGAACCAAAAGCAAAAGCAAAAGCAAAAGAAAACATGTTTCTCTATTTCGAAATAGAACTTTTTAAATTATCGATTGACTAATTTCTATTCTAGATACTCATTTTGATTGGTAATCAACTCTGATTTGATATACATATGATCTCAAACATTTGTAAGTACATTGCAAGAAAATTTTTTTGCATGCATGACAAGCATGAAATTAAAAGACTTGATAGATTGAAAAATAATAAAAATTTAAACTTGAGCCTGTTACCCTCATAATGTAAGTTAATATAATAATTAGCAAAAATAACAATACTTAGTTATTGTTAAAATTGTGACACGCTAACCATTACAAGAGAAGAAAATAGTAAAAACCAATTCAAAAAGAATTTTACCCCTCGAAAAATTGGAAATGAAACAGATTGATATAATTCTATGACATGTGAAATGTCTATCATTCCTTCCACCATTTTTATTGCATTTTGAATAAGACATGAATTTTTATATGTAATTTATGAATTTCAAATAAGTTTAGTTATCTTATAAGATTATATTAAATACTATAATGTCATAAATAATATATTTCACGTACAATGTACGCACATATATTTTACTAGTTTTCTAAAATATGTGGTAAAGTGAGCCTTCTCATTTTTGTGGAAAAATGGTAGGTTTTTTTGGTTGTGCTTTTGGAAACGGTGATTTGATAATAAATGACATGTGAAAATTTTTTACTTAGTCAAAAGTAATGATTGTGGGTTTCTCCCGTCATCCAAAAAAAAAGTAATGATTGTGTATTGTATTTGTTGAATATTTAAATGAGTGGAAATGATAAAAATTGTCCCACAAAAAGCGTAAAACTACTCAAAGTGGTCATAAAATGCGCACGAGGTTGTAGAGATTGAGATTATTTATTTTGTTTCGCCATAACACCACTATCGTTGCTGGAAACATGGATTTTTGGGGAAAAGAAAAGGTGGGTGTGGTTTGGGGAAGTAAAAGATAGTAAATTGATAAAAATGTAAAAGTGAAAATGAAAATGAAAACGAGTATCTTCTATTGAAAATGGTGGGAACTGTGTATCTTCACAATCACAAATATGGACGAAAAATGGTTAGTTTTTCACAAAATATATGTATTATTTTAAAGTTATTAAAAAAAATCATTTGTTTCATCCTGCATTTTGTATCTTCTATTATTAAAACAGTATTCTTACGTCATACCTATATATATTCTATTCATTTTTGGGCGTTTCTATTAAGTTTTGCAATACTATTGTGGGTTTTGTGTAAGTTTTTTAAGAACTATTTATGCAATTTATGCTATATAATCTACACTGGTAACATCCCATAATGCTATGCATGAAATCATATGTGTTTTCCCAACAGATAGACATATAGATGTTTTGCCCAAATCCCAGAAGAGGAAGCATTTAAATTATTTCATCGATTTTCAATTTAAGTTTTAACTATTTAACCAGGCTTTGATTTCTAGTTACTATTAGTATTAGGTCATTATATATATTTTTTTATAGAATCAATTATTGTTTTCCTGACTTATCCTCAAACATCTTATAACCAAAATCTTGTCTTTAGATCTCATAAGTGATTTTTTTTTTATTGAAAAATTATCCAAACAATTTTATAAATCTTATCTGCTTCCAAATATCTCATTAGTACATTTACAATTATAAATATGGAGATGAACATAATTGGCAAAAGATCTCATAAAATTAATTTTTAATTCTCTAATGCAATAATCTTAATTTCTTGTAGACCTGAAAAGTGACGAGCAATGACAGGATCCGAACATCAACGGAGCGTTAATTTTGGTGAGCCCCGCAGTTTTGGGAAAGTATTCAAGTCGAAGATAAAAGAAACCCTTATGCCCGATGATCCTTTTAGGCAATTTAGAAATGACCCATTGGGACGAAGATTGATTAAAGCTCTTCAATATTTTGTTCCCATTTTCGAATGGCTTCCAAAATATAAGATGAGATTATTGAAGTACGATCTTCTTGCGGGCCTCACCATTGCTAGCCTCGCCATTCCACAGGGAATAAGCTACGCTAACCTCGCCAATCTTCCTCCCGTTATTGGCCTATGTAAGTCGTTATTAATCGATAAAATTAAAGTTCAATAATGGTATTTTTTTAATGTATTTTAAACCCAACTCCTTAAAAAACGGATGTAAACTGGTAGTTTACGTACCTGTTTTAGAAGGGATATGATTTTCTATTCTAAATTCCTATTTCATCTCCTATTCCACATGTTCAGAAGATGCACCGTTTGGAATAGAAAATCTTATTCAGATTTGCTATTCCTAATCACTATTCAATCTTCTATTCCACATATTCAGAAGATGAACATCATTTGGAATATAAAATCTTATCCCGTAATGGGATATGATTTTTTATTCGAAATACTTGTTCCATCTTCTATTCCACATATTCAGATTTTTGACACATATAGTTGGCAAATCTAGTTATTAATGTATGTTTAACATGTGTAAATAACATGTCAAACATTAATATATGAGTAAAAAGTGGTAATTCGTTCATTTTTTAACGTGTGGAACCAAAATTGTAAATAGACATAGTACATGTCGCAAATTCGTATATAACGGGACGAAAAAGACCTATTGTATTTATAGTCACATTGATTGTAAATAGGGGTGACAAAATGGATCCGGAACCACGGTTCCAACGGTTCAAACCCAATTTGGGTTGAATTGGTTCCTAAGAAAATTTTATTTGGTTCTTAATTGGTTCCAACTTGGGTTCCAAGTTGGGTCTAACTAATTTCAACTTAGGCCCAAATCGCTTGCTTGTCAATACTCTAAAATTAAAGAACAAAATGTAAGGTATTGAGTCGGGTTGGGCTTGGTTCCCTTTCGAGTTGATTTTGGTGTTCCTTCTTAAAAACCATTTAAGAACCCAACTCATTTTAGAACGAAACCATTAGAACCGACCCAAAACCAACTCAACCCGCCCAATTCCCACCCCTAATTGTAAGCTTACATAGCTATAGCTAGTTTCATATGATCATTCTTTCGACAGACTCGGCATTCGTTCCGCCACTAGTGTACGCAATTTTCGGGAGTTCAAATGTACTTGCAGTAGGACCAGTGGCAGCAAGTTCATTGATTATAGCTGAAAATATAGGAGAAAAGGCATCTCCAAGTGAAGAGCCATACTTGTATTTAAGTTTGGTTTTAACATCCACATTTATATCTGGTTTGTTTCAAACAATATTGGGAGTATTAAGGCTTGGTATTTTGGTTGATTTTTTGTCACATTCTACTATAACTGGATTCATGGGTGGCGCTGCTTTACTCATCATTCTACAGCAAATGAAAGGACTTCTTGGCCTTAAACATTTCACACAGAAAACTGGTGTTGTTAATGTTCTTAAAGTCATTTTTCATAATCATAATGAGTGGAATTGGAAATGTGCTCTTATTGGTATAATAATCATCCTATTTCTCCAAGCCACAAGATTTGTAGTAAGTTCAAATACACTTATATATATATGTAATTGAATTATTATTATATTTTTTTATGGATGGATGTGGGAAAATTCTATCCCAGTCCCACCTCAATGAAGCCGGTCATTCAGCACCACATATTTGGGGTGGGGTGGGTGGTTTTTTTACCCCACCCCAAATGTGTGGTGCTGAATGACCGGCTCCATTGGGGTGGGACTGTGATAGAATTTCCCGATGGATGTGTAATAATGTGATCAATTTGCAGAAAAAAATCAAACCAAAGCTATTCATTGTGTCAGCAATAGGTCCTATTGTCGTTGTGATTGCCGGTGGCCTTTTCGCATACTTTGCTCATGCTGAGAGATTTGGCATCACCGTTGTAAGTATTTTATTCTATTTTTTCATTTAATAGTTAAAGCACGTATGTAATTTAATATGTGATTAATTAATTAATTAATAATCTCACATATTTAATAGGTGGGCCCACTGAAAAGGGGGATTAACCAAATTACGATCCACCGTTTGAACTTTGATCAAGAGTATATAAAGGCGCCCCTCAAAGCAGGACTCATCACAGGCGTCATTGCTCTAGTGGTAACTAACTATTGCATACATGTTATAAATTACAAACAACATTTATAACATATTTCTAACTTTTATTGTTATGTGTGATGAATATATACAAGAATAGTTAAGCACTTCAAATTTTATGTGCAACAAATATATATGGATAATTAGGTTATGTAGATAGAAATTATCTTGTAGAATGAAATCATTGTATACACTTGTTACATATTCATGTGTAATAAAAAGTGTTACCTAAACATCTTATAAATGGGTGGGTTGGGTTGATTCTTAAAAGGGTTGGCTTTTTCATTTTTTTTAAGGTGAAACCAAATTCAACTCAAAAGGAACCAAGTTCAACCCAATTTAATATCTTGCATTTTATTCTTGTAATTTATATTACTAACAAGTAATTTGAGCCTAATTTGAAATTTAGTTGGGCTCAACTTGTAACCAAGTTGAAACCAATTATAAACCAAATATTTTTTTTTAGAAACCAGCTCAACCCAAACTAGTTTAACTAGTTTGAAACCATTATTCTGGAGTTTGGACCCATTTTGTCACCTCTAAATTCTATGTGCAACAAATATATATGGATAATTAGGATATGTAGATAGAAATGTTACTGTAGAATAAAATCTGTGTTGATTTAGCTTAAATCTCGTCGGGTCAATTTGAAACAAATCGATCTCTTGAGTCAACCAACACTCCAAAATAAGAAAATTATAGACTGCACTCAAGTGTATTTATTTAGGATCAAGTCTATCGTAGTTCTAACAAATTAAAGAGAGCTATTATGTAAGTTTGCCTCATATAGAATATGAGGTGGTATTTTTTAGATGGACTTCTCCCCCTCCCAGTGAACTTAGGGAGAGGTATTTATAGACTTATGTGGTTACTGTTTATGATGTGATGGTTAGACCTAAAAATGGTTGTCATGTGTCTGTTATGAATATGATGCCAATGAATAATCGCACGAAAGAAAAGAACAATAAAGAACACACGAATTGTTTACCTAGTTCGTCAAAACAACTACGTCTGGGGGTGCTGCCAAGCCAGGATATTCACTATATTTTGTAATAAGATTTTTGATTAATGAGTTACTATGAAATTGGGGTTGTTTATAATACAATATATGTAACTCTAATATGAGAATGATTACATAAAGACTAAAATACCCATTCAGGTTGTAGTTCTGTTTACGGTCCTTCAGGCTCCATAACTCAACAATCTCCCACTTGAAGACTGAACTCAATAGTAACCATCTTTCGATCTTCTCATTCAGTAGTCTATAATGGTCCCTGTAGCGCCAAGCCTCTCAACTCAGGTTTTGAGGCCAATTGAAGCCATGCATAGCTTCAATTTCTCGTCATCCATCGCAAGTTTCCACTTGCTCACATGCTCACGTTAACGATCTGGTGCATGACGCTGTTTGCTAGGTCTCCACAGCAGAAGTGTCGGCGTACTCCGTTCTGCTTCAACAACTACTTGATCATTCTGAGTAACTTTGCCCCCACCGAGTTAGAGATATCTAACTCAATAACCTCGGAATTTTTAGCCTGGTACTCGCATTATCAATTTGTGGTACTCCCAACCTATCCGTGTACAAAACTTGTTCATTGAATATAACATCTCGACTACGAATTATCTTCTGATTCTGTTCATCCCAAAATCTATAACCGAATTCATCACCACCATATTCAATAAACGTACACTTGACAGATTTAGCATTCAACTTACTCCTAGCAGCAACATCACTATTTTCTCCTGCAAGAGAAATACAATATTTGGTGTTAGTTGTTATATACAATGTACTTTCTTTCTTACGTCGAGCCAGAATCCAAAGTACGTTTCGTCAAACTTTTCAAGCGGCGTTTTTCCTTCACCCATCATATCCGCTCCCACTCGACCTGGGGCTCTGATACCAGTTGTTAGGAATATGATGCCAATGAATTTTCACACGAAAGAAAAGAACAATAAAGAACTCACGAATTGTTTACCCAGTTCGTCAAAAGAATTTTAACTACGTATGGGGCACTTCCAAGCCAGGATATTCACTATATTTTGTAATGGGATTTTTTATTAATGAGTTACAATGAGATTTGGGCTATTTATAATGCAATATACGTAACCTTAATAGGAGAATGATTACATAAAGACTAAAATACCCTTCAGGCTCTGGTTCTGTTTACAGTCCTTCAGGCTCCAAAACTCAACAGTGTCGTTATATCTATAGACCATCTGTTCTTGGGTCGTCAGGTCAGGTCATATGATGACCCGACCCATCATTTTTCTGAAAGGATTATTGAGGCACTAACATACATCTGTCTCGTATGCACTTTGCCTCGTATACAAAGCACCTCGTATGCATACTGCCTCAAATGCAAAGTACCTTGTATGCATACTGCCTCGTATGCAAAGTACCCCGTCTGCACCTTGCCTCGTATGATACATCAGCATGGCCAATTTATAATCTAGAGATAATATTTGAACTACTTTAATAATATCGCAATTTGACACATATCATGTGTCTACACTTGTCAAATGTTTATGCAGGAGGGAATAGCAATCGGAAGAAATTTCGCCCTAACCACGAACCAACCAATCGACGGCAACAAGGAGATGATAGCATATGGACTAATGAACATACTAGGATCATTCACAAATTGCTACTTAACATCCGGACCGTTTTCAAAAACCGCGGTGAACTACAACGCAGGGTGTAAAACGGCAATGTCCAACATTGTGCAGGCAATATGTATGCTTTTTGTCCTACTCTTCTTAGCACCTTTGTTTAGCTACACACCTCAAGTGGCACTCTCAGCCATCATCATATCAGCCATGTTGGGGCTAATGAAGTACAAAAAATACTATCATCTATACAAAACCGACAAATTCGACTTTATTATTTGCATGTCTGCATTCTTTGGTGTGTCCTTTATAAGTATGGATATGGGGCTTATCATATCAATTGGACTTTCTTTGGTTAGAGCATTGCTTTATATGGCCAGGCCGGCTACTTGTAGGCTCGGAAATATACCCGATTCTAACTTGTATCGAGATATGGAACAGTATTTCGACGCCAAAGGAGTTCCCGGTTTTCTTGTTTTGCAGCTCGGTTCACCTATTTATTTTGCAAACGCCTCGTACGTTAAAGAAAGGTAGTTAAATGCTTATTATTTGTGAAATTTCATCTTTTTTTATTAATACTCGGTACTTGTGTGCATGACTATTTTTAAGTAATATTAATTTTAAATAAATCTTATAATATCCTTGAGAGAGAAATGAGGATTCAAAATAGTGTGATGGTGGATGGAGAACCTGAGTTTTAAATGCACAAGCAAATGACAGATTTAGCCCTATTTTCAACCGCTTGTGTTTATTGGTCCAAAGGGTATATTTTGAGAAACGAAAAATGGTGTGACAACTACCTAACTTATGATGAAATCCCTATGCTACCCTCAAAATTACACTTATATTTTCAATATACAAAAAGACAAAGCACTAAAATGCCTAAAAATGCTAAAAATATCTTTAATTTGTGAGACAAAACAACCTTTCTTTTTATAATAGTATACGCTCTTTTGCTTTTTCATGCATTTGTGTTGCAAACAGGATCATGAGATGGGTGCGAGATGAAAGTGACTTGGGAAACTCTTCACAAAATGAGATCGAATTCATATTACTCGATTTGGCGGGTTAGACTTATTAGCTTCAAATATGATTAATTTTGCAGTGAAATAGATTTAAATGTTGCTATATATGATTGATTGTAACAGGTGTGACAGCAATTGACCTTACTGGGGTCGAAAGTTTATTCGATGTCAGAAGAGCTTTGGAAGTTAAAGGAATCAAGGTAAATTAATAAAGTTATAATTACTTACATTTACCATAAAGTTGTCATTACTTACATTTACCTTCAATCACCTAAAAGTATGAAAAAATATTAGTAAAATAATGGTTTATTTCTCTATATATTATTGCAGATGATTTTAATAAATCCTAGGCTAGAGGTGATGGAGAAGTTGATTGTTACAAATTTCATCGATAAAATTGGGAAGGAATCTGTGTTCTTATCAACTGAAGATGCCATTGATTCCTGCAGATTCTTGCTTAAAAGCTCAAAGCAACAAAATAAAGAAGGTTTGAATGATGTTAATCAAGTATAAATTGTAACACAAAAATTTAATGGAGATTATTTATACCTGCATATTCCTTGTAGATAAGATGTATGTATTGCAAGACTTGCATAAGGAATTTATTGTAGAAGTAAAAGTGAACCAAAGTTAAAATAGATGGAAAAATGCGTGGCCATAAACTTTACATTGTGGTTGCATATTCTGCATTTTTAGCACAATGATTTTCATAAAAAAGATGCAAACTTGATACTGTAGTATCACATTTTGTTACAAACGTGATGCCAAGATACGACTCGGTAATATATTCCTAACAATTTTTTTATTTTTTTTGATAGACTCCTTTATTAGCTTTTAATCCTTATTTTTTTATACTGACTCCATTATATATTCCCAACAATAAAAAGTTTTGAGAGACTATTTTGTGAATATTGTTATCCTGGTTTACATAAACGGCTGACAAAGTTAAGATATCGCGTTCATTTAGTAGGTTAGTGATATCTCAGCTTCAAACTACATTTTCTAACGCAACAGTTTTTCTTTTGAATATTAAGTCATGTGTATTAATTGTTCATGTTGGGATTGTTGAAAATGGCTTGTAGAAAATTTTTTGGAAAGATTTTTATCTACAAAGTCGAATAATGCAAAGTATATATCATAGATACAAAATATTATTGAATAATATTAATCTACATCTTTTTATGTAATAAGTGTTAGAGTTCTAGGGACGTAATATAAATGAACTCTTGATATTATTGTATATTCAGTGTATGAAAACAATGTACAAGGTGATGTATAAATACAAGTATAACGGAGCCCTAGGCTATGCAAAGAATGGGCCAAAGCTAAACGTATAATACACTAACACCCCCCCCCCCCCGCAATCCGAGCAATTGGACCAACGCGAAGATTGGTGCGAAGCTGAAGAAACCGAGGTGCTGGTAGTGGCTTCATAAAGATGTTAGCGATCTGATCCTTGGTGGAAACATATCGAACAACAACATCGCCAGTTGCTACCTTTTCTCTAAAAAAATGGTAGTCAATTTCAATATGTTTGGTGCGTGCATGAAAAACTGGATTGAGAACAAGGTAGATAGTGCTGATGTTGTCACAATAGACGGAGACTGGATGAGGAAGCACTACACCAAGATCACGAAGAATGTATCGAAGCCAACAGGTCTCAGCCACTGCGAAAGCAATGGACCGATATTCTGATTCAGTGCTAGAGCGAGAAACGGTGGCCTGTTTCTTCGCAGACCAGAAGATCAAATTATGTCCCAAGTAGACGGCAAAACCAGTGGTGGAGCGACGACTATCTGGACACCCAGCCCAATCAGAATCAGTGTAAACGGTCAGAGAGTCCAGGGAAGACGGTGAGATAAGTAAGCCATGATCAAGTGTACCCCGGAGATAACGAAGAATACGCTTAACCATCTGAAAATGAGATTCCCTCGGAGAGTGCATAAACTGACTGACAATAGCAACGACATATGCAAGATCTGGGCGGGTGTGAGTAAGATACTGAAGACCACCTACAATACTCCGAAAAAGTGTGGAATCGAAAAAGAGAGGACCATCCATAGTAGAGGGACATGACTTGGCAGAGAGAGGCGATGATACAGGCTTCAGGTGCATAAATCCAAAGCGATCAAGTAGACTAGTGGCATATTTTTGTTGTGTAAGAAAGAGACCTGGAGAATCACGCGAGGCCTGGATGCCCAAAAAATAGTGAAGATCACCCTGATCTTTCATAGCAAATTCCTGAGAGAGCCGAGCAATGAGAGAGGAGACAGCAGATAAATCATTTCCAGTAAGAATGATGTCATCAACATACAGAAGAACCATAGTAGTAGAGTCACTGCGGTATACAAACATGGACATATCGGCCTTGCTATAAAAGAAGCCAAGGCAAAGAAGATACGTACCAAAACGCTGAAACCAAGCACGAGGAGCTTGTTACAGACCATAGAGAGCCTTTTGCAACTGACAAACATGTGTAGGATGTTTTGGATCGATAAAACCTCGAGGCTGGGCCATATAAACCGTCTCAGAAAGATCACCGTGAAGAAAAGCATTCTTCACATCCAGCTGACGAATGCACCACTGATGAGATATAGCAATAGAGGGAACAATGCGAATCATAGTATGTTTGACTACTGGACTGAAAGTCTCACCAAAGTCAATGCCAGCCTGTTGCTTAAACCCCTGAGCTACTAAACGAGCCTTATAACGTTCAACGGAACCATCAGAACGGAGCTTAATATTGTACACCCATTTGGAACCAACAATATTCTGAGAAGAGTCTGGTGGAACAAGAATCCACATGTGATTAGACTGAAGAGCATTAAACTCATCAGCCATAGCATTCCGCCACAGAGGATCCTTGATTGCCTGAGAAAAGCATGTTGGTTCAATAGGAGTAGTGAGAGCCGTGAGAGAGGGGAGAATGCGGGGTTTAGTGATACCAGCAAAAGAGCGAGTAATCATCGAATGACGTGGGGGGTACATGAGGAGAGGTGTGAGGATCAGACGGTAAATTAGGATCAGACTGTAAATTAGGAGAGATATGAGAGGTAGTATGTTGGGGAGATGAGATAGAGACCGGAGAGGATAGGGTAGGGGTATTGGCTGTAGGAGAGGATATAGGACAAGGTGATAGAGGAATTTGGAAGGACTGGAGACTGTGGAAGAATGGGGTCGTCGGACGAGGATTCAAGATACGGAGATGGAGGTAAAATTAACGGAGGTGAGATAAATTGGGAGGAATGAGAATCTGTGTCAGAGGAAATGGTGGAATAAGGAAATGTAGATTCATCAAAGATAATATGACGACTGATATGTACAGATCCAAAGATAGGGTCAAAACAACGAAAACCTTTATAGTCAGTAGTATACCCAAGAAAAACACAGGAAAGACAACGAGGATCCAGCTTGTGACGAGCTCGGTGACCAAGGTACGGATAACAAGCACATCCAAAAACACGGAATAAACTATAGTCAGGAGAGCGACCAAGTAGAGACTCATACGGGAAAATAGCGGATAGAGTAGGAGTGGGTAATCGATTGATCAAAAAGACAGAAGTATAGAGAGCTTCGACCCAAAAAATGTGAGGAAGAGATGCAGTGATAAGAAGTGTACGGATGAGTTCAGAGATGTGACGATGCTTGCGTTCAGAAACACCATTTTGCTGAGGAATGTAGGGACAAGATAATTGCAACCGAATTCCTTGAGTAGCAAAGAAAGAACGAAACTGGGCGTTCGAATTCATGACCCCCATCACTTTGAAAACATTTTATAGTGGATGATAAAGCATTTGAAACAAGAGAGTGAAAATGCATGAAATATTGAAAAACTTCTGATTTTGCATTCATATGATAGCACCAAGTAAAACGAGTAAAATCATCAATAAAAATAACATAATATTTAAAACCAGAGTTTGATAGAACCGGAGAGGTCCAAACATCAGAATTAACCTAACGAAAAGGGGGTCTGACTACGCCGGTCAACAGACCGAAAAGAGAGCCTACGCGAGCGATCTAATTGACAAGCAGAACAAAAATCGAAATTGTAAAGTTTGGGTGAAATAACACCTTTATTACACAAATTCTTTAAAATAGACACGCTAGGATGACCAAGGCGACGATGCCATAAAGTGTTGGAGACTGGCTGAGCGACGAGAGCAGAAGCGGAAGCAGGTGTGGAAGTGGGATGAACCGGATAGAGACCACTAGAGGAACGGGACGTCAGTAGGGGGCGACCGGTGACCTTGTCCGTAATATAGAAACCGGAGTCAGAAAAAGTAATAAGACAGTTGTTATCACGGCATAGCTGACGGACAAACAAAATATTATGCGATAAAAACGGAACATGGAGAACATTAGATAAGCGTAAAGAACAAGTAGGGGTATCAAGGGTGGTAGAACCAATATGCTTAATCAATAGTAAATCACCATTTCCAACCAAAATTTTGTTAGTAGTAGAATATGGAGACAAATTAGAAAGCATACCATTATGAGGGGGTCATATGAGCAGAGGCGCCGCTGTCCGGAAATCAAGTAAGATCAGGAGTATCACCAACAGTAATGGCATAGAATGACTTTGGTAAGTCTTCAGAGACATATGAATGATCAAACCGATGTGGACAAGAAGCTGAGGCATGCCCAAGAGTGCTGCAGAGCTGACATGTCTGACCAATGCGAGAGGGAGGCAGAAGACCTGTCTGAGAATCCTGTGTGGAGCCAGAGGGACGAGGGGTCCCAAAAAACCGTGAAGATGAAGGTGAGCTATGCTGATAAGAGTTGGAATGAGGATGTCCACGACCATGTCGACCACGCCCACGTCCGGAACCTTGGCCACGACAACGAAAAGCACCACGTTCCCGACCACGAAAAACACTAGTTTGGGCTATAAAGGCAGGGGATGGAGGTGTAGAATTTTGATGAAGGAGACGATTTTCAAATTGAAGAAGACGAGCACGAAGGTCATCGAAAGTAATAATGAAGGAGTTCATGGTGATGGACGTAACAAAGGAATCATACTCCGGTGGAAGTCTATTAAGAGTTTGAAGGACCAGATCAGTGGACGAGACTGTGGATTTAACAGCCTGAAGATTGTGTGCTAGTTGTTGAATTTTAGTGAGGTAAGAATCACACGAGAGGGACCCTTTTTAAATAGTTGAAAATTCGCGTTTGTATTGAAGCTGCTTGGCTAGTGATTGCTGAATAAAACGTGTCTCGGGAGCTTTCCATATAGCTCGAGAGGTAGAAAGCGAATAAATAGATAGTAATATGTCTTGTGATATAGTGTTTTGCATCCAGATTTTGATGCTACTATCAGTGCGAACCCACGATGAGTAAAAAGGATTGGGTATAGTTTGTCCAAGAGTATTCAGTGTATGCGATGACGGACAAAGTAAAGAGCCATCAATATATCCGAGTACGGAATGGCTTTCCAATAAATTTTCAAATTGGGCTTTCCATAATAGATAAATGTCGGAGGTTAATTTTGTTGACATATGGTTCGGATTAGGAAGTGAGGATATGAATGGAGACATTAGGAAAAAAGGTTGATGTTGGGCTACATGGGTGGTCGGATTTATGGTCATCGGAATAGAGGCATCGGATTGTGTGGTGAATGGGTTTGAATTTAGTGGTGATGAATTTAGTGGTGAGGATGGTATATGTGATTGGGCTAGATTTTCCATTTGAAATGGGCTTGGAGAATGAAAGCCCGTGTGAGTTATGTTTCTGTTTGGTAGGTTAAAATGTTGAGATGAAGTCATGGTGGCTGCTGGGAGATAGTGAGCTACAAAGGTGTGCTCTGTTGGACGGAACGCGGTGGTGCCGTCATCGCCGGCGGTGGTGACGGCGGCGGTGCCGCCCGAAGGTGTCAATACGGCTGCAGCTTGAATTGGAGGGCGTATTGCGAGAATTTCAGCAATGTCTTTTGGGGTAAGATTTAGGGATAATAGTTGTTGGATAGTGGAGATTAAAGCTATATCAGCGGTTGGCGGTGTAGGTGCAGCGGCGGTTAGTGAAGAGGCGGCTGTTGGAGGTATAATGGGTGGTGTTTGGTGCGAGTTATGGGTTGTTGTTTGGGCGGTCAGAGGTGGATCGGTAGTGGTGGCCAGAGTGCCGGAGGTGGCGGGCAGATCGGCGGTGGTGGTTATTTGTGCCGTGAGGGCGGTAGCGGAGGTCACGGGCCTGGTGACTGATACCATGTTAGAGTTCTAGGGACGTAATATAAATGAACTCTTGATATTATTGTATATTCAGTGTATGAAAACAATGTACAAGGTAATGTATAAATATAAGTATAACGGAGCCCTAGGCTATACAAAGAATGGGCCAAAGCTAAACGTATAATACACTAACAATAAGGTTTGCATTTGAAATTCTCAGATTTGATTTGATTTGTTTTTTTTTTTTGTTTTTTTTTTTTAACAAGGATGTTGATCCAATGATTAATATATGCATTGGAAAATCCAACGCCTACAATGGTTGACCATGATAATACATGCATTTTTAGTTTAAAAAAAAGTCATTATATAAGTATAACGTTCAACAGTTACATGGGCTCATAAGTTTTAAATTTATTAGCTCATAAATTTCAAAAAAAAATATTTTTGTAATTCCTCGACCCTCGTTTCGTAGCCTATATGTCCCCTCCCTTCATTCTCATTTTGTCACACAAAAAATGATATATTTTTACTCTCTAATTTTTTTTATATTCCGTGACTATAAAGTTAGTCTTGTTGAGGTTTTAAACAAATTTGTTTAAGACTTCATCTGTTTTGTCTTAGTGGTGAGATTCGCCGTGTCTTGAAACACATTTATCAGAAAATTCTAAAGTGGTTTGGGATTAGAATCACACCTTGCCAATATTAGGCGTGGTTTTTCTCATGGGTGGTGGGAAAACCCACCCCCAACACCCAAATATGTGGTTTTAAAGGGTTCAGGACCAACAGTCCAGACCACCATAGAATTACCCTGACTTGAAAGACATCTACCTAACACCTGTGACCACCTAAAACAATCAATATTATGTTGACCACAAAGTGTTGCTATTCGCCTCAATTCGTAATTGCATTTTATTTTTCAATAACACCCTATATTATGAAGTTAACAAATACTATTGTTTTTGGTATATGGAGTACACATGGTACTCCATCCGGCTAAAATTTCCAAACAAATAACAATAAGGAAAATGTTTTTCTAACTGTACATCTTTATCAAGATGTAGAGACCAATCTTGGCCGCAAGATTAATCAAGGTAATGGACAATTGATTTACCCGGTTGCTTATATTCCTTACTAAATTATAATACAATTGTATATTTCATCAACTTGATTTATGCTATAATTTTAATATTATTTTGATCTATACTAGAATTTGATTAGTTTCTTTGTTATTTAAAAATAGATAAAATTATTATATGCCCCTTAAAAAAAACTTTTATGTCAAAATTGTTATTAAAGAACTTTTCAAGTTTTTTTTAAAAAAAAAATCTTAAAACTAAGATTAAATTATAATTAATATCAATTATCAATAAGTCGATAAAGCCTAAAGCGCCTTTCTTAAATTAAAAACCAAGCTGTAAATGCCCAATATGTGACACGGTCCAGCCAAAATCTTATTATTCCATAGTCGTTAGACAACCATGATCTCTATATCATTTCTCATAGAAAGTACGTATACACTTAACAATACGACTTCCTCTTCGAACAGTAAAGAGGGAACGAAATAAAAACAAGTCTGGTTTTCCTCAGTATCCATCTATAAAGATAGTAAGAACTCATTCCATTGATTGAAATGGAAAATTTCAGAAGAATTTTTGGTTGGATTAAATTGCCAATTCTCTAAATCCTTTTCTTTTCGAAATACAACCATGGGAGTTGCTGAAATATCTCTTTGAGAGAAAGAGTATGGTCCAATGGTATTCGAAATTCATAGATAATTATTTCAAATAGTTCAAAACGCATTGCAAAACAATCTATAAAACAATTGATACGGTTTGATTCCTAAGCAAGTAAAACAAGTTCTTGCTAATGGTAAGAAAGGGGGTTTGAATGTGGGGGTTGTTCTTATTTTACCGGAGGGGTTTGAATTAGCTCCTTCCAATCGTATTTCTCCCGAGATGAAAGAAAAGATAGGCAATTTGTCTTTTCAGAGCTATCACCCTAATAAAAAAATTATTCTTGTGATAGGGCCTGTCCCTGGTGAAATCGCCTTTCCTATTCTTTCCCCCGACACCGCTACTAAGAAAGATGTTCACTTTTTAAAATATCCTATATACTAGGTGGGAATAGGGGAAGGGGTCAGATTTATCCCGACGGAAGCGAGAGTAACAATACATTTTATAATGCTACGGGAGCAGGTATAGTAAGTAAAATCGTACGAAAAGAAAAAGGGGGATATGAAATAACCATAACAGATCCATCCGAACCAAAACAAAATACTTTTTCTTGCTAGGTGTGATCTGTTGAACATAGATCCAATTTTTTCATTTTTTGGTTTCCTTGGAATTTTGTTTTCCTACTCCTGGTGGTATCAAAACGCTGCTATGTCGCTCACAAATAAATATATCTACAATACTATAATTAATAAATTTTTTATCTAGTTGACTGCTAAGCACAATCAGATCCATAAAATCATTAAATCTAAATATTAAATTTTTCGGAGTGAAAAATTATTAGAACGAGTTTTTATCAAAAAATATTATCATTTTTTGGCATATAAAATTTGTTTTAGGGTATTTTTAATAATTTTTTCTTAAAAATAATCAAGAAAGTTTGAGAGAACAAAAATGCACGGAGATTCGAGCATTTCATAGAAAAGCAAATAGGCTAATTTGGGAGTCTAAAAAACAAATGAGCAAATTAAGGAAATTTATGTAGCAAGTTGGAAGTATATCGTATGTAAGTTGTAATCTTAGAGTCAATCTCTAAGATTAGCACTGCCCTAAGATAATTTGTAGGAATATTTTTTTCTATTTAAAAATATAAAAAAAGAAATTTTAAAACATAGGCTAACCTCATATATTTTCATGTTTTTAAACTCGGACCAAGTCAGACATGTGTCTGGTCTAGTTCGATTCATGTTATTGGTCACCATGGACATGATACGAGCTGGCCAGGCAGCAAATGGGTGAACTCGGTCACTCAAGTCAACTGGTTTTACTTATTTCTCCATATCATCATAAAAATATATAAAAAATTGCATACTAAACACACAATTTGAACTCAGGACCTCATCATTTTCATCAAACACACTCATTACTATACCATGAATGCTCTATGATTGTATTGAATAATAACTTATATATGTTTCAAAATTAGTTTTAATTTTCAAAATGATAATTTTACTTTATTCTATTTTACAATTCATTTTGTATATATATTGAAGTACTTATTTTAGATAAAAATGAAGAATTGAAATTTGAGTTTAAAAGGATAAACATTAATTCATTTTGTATATAAATTGAAGTACTTATTTTAGATAAAAATGAAGAATTGAAATTTGAGTTTAAAAGGATAAACATTAATATATACTTTGTATTAAACCTTTTAAATATAGATAACTATACTAGGGGTGTGCACGGATAAACTAACCGACCGAACCGAACCGAAACCGACTAAATCGGTTCAAACCGTAACCGAAACGAAATCATTTCGATTCGATTTTGGTTAACCATTTTCAGAAAAATCGGTTTCGGTTACGGTTCGGTTATTTGGGGTCGGTTAGTCTAACCGAACCGGAACCGATATATTTGGGCCATAATATAATATTTCATAATATATGGGGTCAGTTTGAAATATATAATAACTTAACTCATATTAACCCTAATTTTTATATTTCAAGTCGTAACTTATAATCTTTATGTATTTTAAGTTATAATAATTTTTGTGTATTCAAATAGGTCAAATAGCCCAAAATTCAAATTAATTCTCGGAAAAAAAAAATTTGCCCGGAATTCGGTTAATCGGTCGGTTAACCGAAAATAAGCGAACCTATTCGATTATAACCGTAACCGAACCGTTCTCAAATCGGTTCGGTTATGGTTACGATTTTCTCCTAACCGAATTTTCGGTTACCCGAACATTCGGTTCGGTTATAACCGTTTGAACACCCCTAAACTATACTACTCTTATTAAAATATTATTAGACTTAATCTTTTTGGTTATAAAACGATATACATGTCCATATATATATTTTATATATATATATATATATATATATATAATCATGTCGAATTAGTGACCAATAACCCGAAATTCAATTACCGGTCCGATTTTTAAATCATTGCAAATATGGGCCATGAGTAAATTGGATGGAAACGAGATTAGACGGGAATGAAAAGGTGAGGCTCAAATTCTCTGCACCTCCTTTCTCTTACATACACACAACACAACACAGCCATTGAAGAAGTGAAGAAATAATATGCAGCTTCTTCTTCACGTCCCCTCTTCCGCTACGCTGTCGTTTCACCGCTCCACGTCGATACCAAATGGAAGTTAGTCCAGTCCAGTCCAGTCCAGTCCACTCTATTCAACTTCAACTATATTTATCCCCTTTGGAACTAACTCAATTCTCGAATTAATTACAGGGCCTATGCATGTTCATGGCATGACTTTTGTTGAACCCATTACTGCTTCTTCATTTTCATCTCAAACCCATTTCAGGGTTTCGTATGGCAGCTCTTCAGTATGTAGATCAATATCACCTAAAGTTGCTTCATCTCAAGGTGAATGACTACACTTTTTTCTAGAATTTGATTTCAAGTTATTTGAGATTTATACTACTTTTTTGGTTTCAGTTCACTACGTTGTAACTACTTAGGGGATGATATTGGCACTTCAAATATGAAATTGTCATTTGTTCACTTGCACAAGCTGATGCTATATAAAATGTTAATGAGTTGGTTGTATGTTCTATAAGGTTTATTAGAAGAAAAAAAAAATACATGGAGCTTGTTTGGATAAGTTCATTCTAGAATGGATTTCAAATCCTTGGGCTGCCATTTAGAGCTATTTCCGGAGACAGTGGATATCAAAATCACTCAGATTTGAAGTCCTTGCGTCAAACACATCCTAATATTCTTCGACTGCTATCAATTATGTAAAGGCCTAGTGAAGTTGGAGTTTGCCATTGGAAACTTGTCTTCATCGAAAATGCAGTATAGAAGGACTTGTAAATATATCATTCGAAATCATGGAAACTTAATTAAATGTTACCGAGATCCTAGAAGGTGTAAAGCCTACACGTTCGACATACCTCAAGCTTCAGAAAAGGCATTTTATATTTCTTTCGTATGATCCTAAATACTTGCTCTTGCTATTGAGTTGTCTTGTTACTGATGGTTGTACAGATAGTCTTTGATGAATAATTGGATGACTATCACTAAATGGAGATAGATGGTGAATGTTTGATAAACTCGAATTGCAGGGGTTTGGATGATGGAAAATGGAATGTGAAGGAGGGGTTGTATGGAAAGTGAATTGATGATTGATACAGAGATAACAAATGGCCACCTAAAATGTTAGTCCAGTTCTGGATTGATCCCATTCAGTTATTCATGTCCTATTTGTATTTAAGAAGACAGTTTTGGAAGGTATAGTGAGGCAAAAGTACAAATGGGTAAAACCGCGAGTTTGTTCTCTAGGCAATAATAGTAGGCTAGGAAATTATAAAACTCACTTATACATGGGGAACACTTTCATTGTGATGCATATTGCATTCTGAGATGGCAAAGACATTTCTAGGAATATATTAACTCACTTCTATTTACCTTTTTCTAAAATTTTACATTCTTCCTTACAAAATCAAAGGAAGTTACCCTGTTTGTTCATTTGGTTGTCTTCTTTGTAAACCTCTCTATTCAAGAATAGACTCAGCATTCCAATTTAAGTTCTCTAAATCTATCAAATATGACTTGTACAGATACTTTGTTGCATGAGCGTCAGAGCGTGCAATGTTTCTATGTATGTTAAATATCACACATGTGACGTTAGATTTAAATTGAATTTCTCATGGCCGACACTTTTTCTCATCTCTTGACGCTATAACTTAACAAAAGGTATGCACCTGGTAGCTTAATGCTTGTCTAGATCTCCGTTTTCGAGCATCATAACTCAGTTTTTTGGGAAAATGTAGTATTTAACAAGTTCTTTGATCTAACCAAAATTAGTGACAACTTAATTGCCGAAAGCTGTGATTCACTGTCATGACACCATTTGAATTATGTGGCATAATACTTTTGTACAAGATCAGTATTTTAATTATTTGCAAACACGTGCTCCTTGCGGGTCTTCTTTATTGATGAATGCAGCATTGTTATTATATTGAACTTTCATAAAGCTCACAGTGGACAACTTTTGGAACGGACTAGGGATTATCCTATACAAATTAAAAAATTTCGGGGACTCTTAATTCAGTTGCATGCATTTACTTGGCGCACTAGGCTATATACAGTAACTCCTTTACTTTGAAAGACAGTTTTGTTAGAGATTTGGAAGAATGTTCATGTTCATCATTATTGAACCTAGTTTTCAGATGAATTATGCTTATTTAGATGTGACTATAATTTAAATATAGCTAGAATCTATGTTCATTTAGAAGGTGCTTTTTTTTCCTGGTCATGTTATATTTTAAAACGTTCATCTTACCAAATTATATTGCAGCTTCTGTTTCAGAACTAACAAGCGAAACAGCTACGACAGATGTCCTCAAAGCATTGGCCCAGATAATTGATCCAGATTTTGGCACAGATATTGTATCATGTGGGTTTGTGAAGGATCTTAATGTCAATATGGCGTCAGGAGAGGTTTCTCAAGAACGATGGATTTGATTTGTTTACATATTATATAGGAAATGCCTTATCCAACATTTTTCACTTTGAATTTGAATCTCAGGTTTCGTTTCGATTAGAGCTCACAACACCAGCATGCCCAGTGAAGGACATGGTAAATCTTTTATTAGCATTTCAAGTTGCAATATACCTGTTTTACTTAAATTCTGCTTCCACCTTCAGCTTGATTCAGTACTTAATGACTCAGAAATTGATTGAAGTAAATTTTTATTTTCTCGCATTATCTTTCTATACTTGATCCACAAAACCTAAAGCTTTGTTTGAATGGGTTTTCGTTTCATTTTCAATTGTAATTTTCTAAAAACATGTGGTGAAGTGAGCCTTTTTATTTTTGTGGAGAAATGGTAGGTTTTTTCGGTTGTGCTTTTGGAAGTGGTTGGATTTGATAGTTAATGACGTGTGAAAATTTTGAGTTAGTTAAAAGGAATGATTGTGTATAGTATCGTGGATTAAAGAATAGATGCTATTGTATTTGTTGAAAATTTTAATGAGTGGAAATGATAAAAATTGGCCCACAAGCAGTAAAAATACTTAAAATGGGTCACAAAATGCGCACAAGGTTGTAGAGATTGAGACTATTTATTTAGTTTCGCCATAACACTACTATCGTTGCTGGAAACATGGATTTTTCTGATGAAGAGGTGGGAGAAAGAAAAGGTGGGTGTGATTTGGGGAAGTAAAAGATAGTAACTTGAAAATGTAAAAGTGAAAATGAAAATCAAAATGAGTATCATCTACTGAAAATGGTGGGAATTGTGTATTTTCATTTTCAAATGAAAATGCCCAAGCGAAAACACAAACAAACAAAGCCTAAATTTATTTCTTCTTGGTGAATTTTGTAATTGCTCAATAAGATATGATCTGCTAAACAAGAATACATAACTTTGCAGTTTGAGCAGAAAGCTAATGAGGTGGTGGCAGCACTTCCTTGGGTCGAAAAGGTTGATGTGACTATGTCTGCTCAACAAGCAAGACCTGTTTTTCCCGGGAATCTTCCAGCAGGTCTACAAACAATATCGAACGTAGTGGCTGTTTCAAGCTGCAAGGTAGCATTTTCTATACCTTAGGGTGTGTTTGGATTGAAGGATTTAAAATCTATGGATTTCAAATGCGTCGACAAATCCATTTAAGTTTGTTTGGATGTATCAAAGTTATTATGGATTTCAAATCCCTTGTCATTCGTTTTGAACTATTTTCTCCACAACTAACGTGAATTTCAAATGACTCCATTTTTAGGTGTCATTTGAAATCCTTCCTCCAAATCCCCTCCCCAAATCCAAATCACTCGATCCAAACACACCCTTAATGACCATTGTTCTGTTTATTTATTCCTGAAACCATTACTTTCCAGCCTTAGTTTTGACTTATTTTGTTATTTTCATTTTATCTTTTCGCTCTTCACTGCATCTCTGTGCAAAAATACTAAGATGTACTGTAGCCAAAAAGTTTACTTTTAATAAATGAGCCCTATAACTATTGCAGGGAGGGGTAGGAAAGTCAACTGTGGCTGTAAACCTTGCATATACTTTGGCTGGAATGGGTGCAAGAGTTGGTATATTTGACGCTGATGTATATGGTCCTAGTTTGCCAACAATGGTGTCCCCGGAAAACCGGTTGCTTGAAATGGTAACTCTTCACTTGACTAGAATTTTATTACCAGCTTATGTTATTACATAACTATTGAACTATGTGCTTCTAGAACCCAGAGAAGAGAACTATCATCCCAACTGAATACATGGGTGTTAAACTCGTATCTTTTGGATTTGCTGGACAAGGGCGTGCAATTATGCGTGGCCCGATGGTCTCAGGGGTCATCAACCAACTACTGACCACTACTGAATGGTACGGCCTCTTATCTACACGTGTTATCAACTAATGTAATGTTATAAGAAACTGTTCAGATAAAGTTATGTTTCCCGATTTATTTTGTAGTTCTTGATTGGCAGAATTTTGTTTTCTTTATAAATTATTAGTTCTTCTGTTTTCCATTCTGCATTTCCGTTTGTACTCCTTCCTGCAAAAGGTGCTAAGATGTCATGGTGGACTTTTGTTAGATTCCATAAAAGAACATAAACATTTATAAATTTTTCTGAGAATTGTTTTGAAGATGTTCATCTGGGAGAAAAGAAGTTACAAGACTCTTTGTAACTCATAATGTCTTGCAGATTGTCAGACATGATTTCTGTTTGGTTTCTGTTTGTTGAATGTTGTCCATATGTATGGCCTATCCTGATATAAGACAATTCTCTTGGCTTGCGATATACCTTTAATGATCAAATTTAAAGCAAAGGGTGTAACAGGTATTTACATGATAAGTGCTTTCTTTTTAGGATACAATATATACTTGGACATATAAAATTAGAAATCTAGACATTTTTGGATGGAGTAAATGATAACTTCAGAAGTACATAATGGACCTTGCAATCTCATGAAAGAACTAACTGAGTACTTGTTTCAATGTATTCAACATCATGAATTGGTCTTGTTAAAAAAAAACATCATTAATTGCTGTCTCTGACAGAAGTGGTTGTGTCTCTACTTTTTAGGGGTGAACTTGATTACCTTGTTGTTGACATGCCCCCTGGAACGGGTGATATTCAGCTTACATTGTGCCAGGTGCATCTTTAACTCACTCTTTGTTGATGTATTAGTTCTCTTTTAATACACTTTACAAAGTTATTAAAACTTCCAAGTGATGCTCATTATTACTTGGGGTATATTAAAATTTCAGGTTGTCCCATTGACTGCTGCTGTTATCGTTACCACACCCCAGAAGTTAGCATTCATTGATGTTGCAAAAGGAGTTCGCATGTTTTCTAAGCTAAAGGCTTGTTTCTTATGTTCTCTCATGTGTATTCCATCCAATTCAATTATAATCCGACTTTTCTAGTGAAATCAATACGAGATTACATATACATTGCTGAATTTTTTTCCTGGAATTTATTTTTTTTTGCTATGTTTGAATTGTAAAAACTATGTTCAGGTACCTTGTGTCGCGGTGGTAGAGAACATGTGCCACTTTGATGCTGATGGAAAACGCTACTATCCTTTTGGCAGAGGTTCAGGTTCTCAGGTTTTCAAATGCTTCAATATCTTGTATCTGTTTAACCTTTCTTTTGGTAATACTTGAGAAATTTATGTGTTATGATTGAAAAAGGTATTTACACATCGATGATTGTAGTTCAATACATGAAATGATAGTACAAGAGTTAATCAAGAATTCCTTATAAGATGTAGATGTTTGCAGGTTGTCAAGGAATTTGGGATCCCAAACTTATTTGAGCTTCCCATCAGACCAACTGTGAGTTATTCTCGATCTTCTGAACATTATTGCGATACGCAAATGACTAGTATTCATCTCTTACAATTACAACTAACGTAGTGTATATAACTGAACATATTTTCCTCTTTAAGGCTAATAAACTGGCTGTTCCTCATCAGAGATTGATTTCCTCCATCATTGACATGAACATATATATATATATAATTAAAACATCATGCAAATGCCGTGCATCTAAGAATTTACTCTAGCAAGCATTAATTTGCTGAGAAGACAAAAGATTCAATATACAGTTGTAACTTGTAATATCAATTTCTTTTTACTTATTTTGAACTAATGGGAAGAATATAACGAAAAGAAGTTGTTCTTCCAATTGTGTTTATATGACTTCTTTATATATAAGTACTCTATCCCGCTGAATATGGTGAGTGGAACTTACAGAAAGTGAAAATCCTTCATTTATTTCTCGTAGCAAACAGCACATTACATACAAATTTGACTTCAACAAGAGATCAGCTGATTGGCATTGTGTTCATTATTGGATTAAGTGTTAAGCAATGACAAATCATTCTACTGATTGTCTATTTTGTGTTTGTTAATAACAAGTTAATAGAGAAAATATAATCATTTATAACAAAAAAGGATATCTCGACAGTTATCAGCTTCTGGAGATAGCGGAGTACCTGAAGTTGTGGCTGATCCTCAAGGTGAAATTGCGGTAGCATTTCAAGAGTTGGGTGTCTGCGTGGTGCAACAGTGTGCCAAAATCCGCCAACAAGGTACTTCATAATTGTTCATTAATGAAGAAAAAATGTTATGTTGTGGGTTAATTAAAATGGTACTAAGATTTTCTAAAGCACATATATATGCTGTATTATCTTTCTCTTGGATATTCTTTTTGTCTTTAAAATTGTTTGCTTGATTTATTACTTCCTCAAAAATCAAATATCAGACCTATAACTTCTTATGGCCAAGGAAAAAAAATTTATGTGATTAAATCGATGTTTGATGTTTTTGAGCCCACAATTCCATGACTTTTGATTGTTTGATCCAGTGTCAACAGCAGTGACTTATGATAAATCTTTGAAGGCAATTAGAGTAAAAGTACCTGAATCAGATGAAGAGTTTTATTTGCACCCAGCAACTGTGCGGAGAAATGATCGATCAGCAGAAAGTGTGGTATGTTAGAAAATTCACGCATTTGAATCTTTAAGCATGATTGTGGAAGATACATGTTAAGTAGGAATAATTAATAAAGCTATGAATAATTTGTTTGAATTGTTTAGTCAAGAATTAAATATCATTATAGGTCCTTTTTTTTTTTATTTCAAACTTTGAGTTGGTTCTCGAATCAGGATGAATGGAGTGGTGAGCAAAAACTGCAGTACGCAGATATAGCGGAGGACATTGAACCCGAAGAGATTAAGCCAATGGGGAATTATGCTGTTTCAATAACATGGCCTGATGGATTTAGCCAGGTATTTTTGACATCATTAGGGTTAGTGACATTTATCAAGTCTAATGTACAAGTTACGTGCTGAAGTATTGTTCAAATTTTGTTTCACCTAGCTCCTCTTTGGACATTTTTAAACTTGAATATGCTCCGGAATGCATGTTCACGCACAAGGGTAAAAAAGTCAAACTTAAGTGAAACAAAATTTGAAAATTACGAATGCTAATGTTAATATTTGAGCACGAGAGACGAGAAGCTACTTTGACACAACTTATACATTATTGGCCATAAGTGTTATTATTCCACATCTTTATTAGGCTTTCGTTGATCTTCGGATTTTGTGAGGAAAATGTTCCCATTTTAAATGATTATACTTGGTGCTGAATTTTCCTTTTTATCGCCCAAATAAAAACCCGAGAATACATTGATGTGTAACAAGATATTCAAGCAACCGACTAGTCTTTTGTGATTTTTAAATCTGTTATTTGGCTGTCAATAAATGCAAAAAGGGGCTTGAAAAATTAAAGCAAAAAATATCCTAATTTTAGTTTCCTCATTAAAACGTGAACTTATCAACTTGTTTACAGTCCTAGCTGATTTATATAGCGATTTATTTTGTTGGTCCTTTGCAGATAGCTCCGTATGATCAGCTCCAAATGATTGAGCGTTTAGTTGATGTTCCTCAACTTACGAATTAGTAAAACAGCAGTTTATGGCTCTCTGTATTTACCCATTACATTCTTGTGAAACCAGCATCAATACTCTCTAGTGCATTACAGAAGAAGCTAAACGACTTTCACTTGATTGAGGGTCATCACAAGTTGTATATAGATAGAGTTTAAGGATGATTTTTAGCCATGGTAATTGTAATCAAAGAAGTATGTAATCAGAGAAATATGAGTTCTTTGTGCTTTCACAGGAATTGTTGAATTTGTATTTTCATAATACGGGATTTCAACTTCATCTCTTACTCCACTACCATATATTGTTATATATAGATAGCATTTAAAGTCGTCTGGACAGCGGGGTTGAATACGCCTTAAAGTTATTTGGACTTCAAAACTTTGTATTAAAGTTTTATTGAGGCTTGAAATGATCTTGGTGATGGTCAACATCAATGAAATTTTTTTGGCAAAGTTGTTTAAACTTTCTACTTTAATATGTTGAGTTGCATATGGAAATGAGTTTATATTTCTCTTTTGAAAGTGTTGGGGGAACTGCTTTCTTTGGTTGGTTATGCTATGTTTATTTATGTTTTTAAGTTGAAAAATTAAATTTTTTAAATGTGTACGATGGAGATTCGTGTGAGTTTGATGTGATGTGTAATGTGCTTGTTTATGTATTTAAAAATGATTGACATGTTTAAAATGTGTCAAACTTATAATGATTGGTTGATTTATAATATATTAAATAATTATAAAGTATGAAAGAGAAAAAAAAATATATTAATGGAATAACTGATTATTGATTGATACTTGTATGAAATGATTAATAGATAGTTATGCAGTATATTGAAAAAATAAATTAAAAAATGTTGAATTTAAATGAAAATTATTTGGATGATTAAACTTTAGGATTTTTTGCATCAAAAAACTTAAGATCAAATTCGAAAATATAACCAACATAGCATTGGTCTTCCAAGTTTAATGATTTAAAACTTTCTTAAACACGTTTAGCAATGTTCAAAGTGGTATTTGAGATGACAATGGGGCGGGGTAAAGTGAATAACCACCCTGAACACGTCTCAATGGGGTCGGGCAAAAATGGGTCCAGATTCGAGACTTGGTATTAAAAATCAAGACCCAGTCGTGTCCTGGTCCAAGTCCAACATATACCCATCACAGACTCGTATGTTTATTATATATATTTTTATATTGTACTAGAAAATATCACGTGCGTTGCACGTGAGTAACTCATGTGAATTTTTATTGATATAATATAATAAAATAAAAATTCTTTAAAGTTCAATATTATTATTGTGCAATGTCAAATGCTAATTTGTATAATCAAACCACAATCCACAAATGATTAAAAGACATAAATCTTTTAAAAAATAGTTATATTGCGAATAATTGTATCCTAAACTAAGAATTGAAAAATGGCATTGTATTGATTTGATGTAGTTGAAGATTGAACAACCTATATAAACGGTCGCAACTTCATCAAAAAGAGTTAGTTTTGCAGTTTCATTCTCGGACGACACCATTAGTGTGATTCGATACCTATGATTTTACAATAAGTTAATAGTAAATTGAGTTAATGGTGTTCCTAACCTTTGATAATCTAAATAAATATGAAAAACATTTTATTTAGCTAGAATATGGGTGGAGTGTGCAACATATACAAGGAAAATGTATATATATAAAAGCTAAACATAAAATTCATACCTTGATATTAAAACAATTACACGAACGCTGTTTTTGCTGTGGAATGAAAGCTTCTATGATTTTGTGGTAAACAATATGCATATATATATATGGTTGGAATCTTAATTAATTAAATTTAATGGGGGAATAAACAATATGCTCAACGGTTTTTAAAGAAATAAACAATAATTATTAAATTTAATTAATTCATGTTTATGGTTTGGTGTAACTCATGATTAACGGTTAGTGGAATTAGGAATCCTAATAATAATTTAATTCATATGTGCTGAATTATACGCTCAACCCATTTAAGGGTTTCATCTAATTTAATGAAAGGATGCACTCATGAGTCATGATCAAGTTTCTATGCCAGATCCATGGAAAATCTTTTGGATCGATGAAGACAGAAAAAAAGCCACACCTAAAAGATGGGAGATGAATTTACAATGGGCTTACTAATATCTTGGACCAAAAAACATATATACAACATCAATAAAAGAAACCAAGTTAAGAACCACAACCTCTTCAGTTACAAAGTGTCATTTCCAGTTTAAGTGATCAACAGAATGGTAAAACTAATTATTAATCTCTGCCTACAATTGATTAATTAATTCATGCTTACGATTTGGTAGTGGAATTTAACTCATATGCGCAACAGTTGGTGGAATCCTAATGATAATTTAATTCATGTTCTTTAATTCATATTTAACGTTGGAAACCAAGATAAAACAGTTCGTGGAGAACTACGAACATCTAGGATAGAACCACGTCCTCGACTCCCTCCCATCAGATCCAACGGCTGTGGGGACGCCAGAAAAAATCCGGGAAATATTCCAAAACTTAAACGCGTTGTTTAACCAGGCGCAGAGGAAACAGATTGCTTGTGTTGTAGCGGATATTGTTATGTTGTTAAATTTTAAAAACTTATATAATCTTTTTTTCATTTAAATTATCCAATATTTTTTTAAAATTATTTTCCTATGTGTTGAATTCAAAAGTACAGTTTCGGAAGCTTCTCTTCAGAAACCTGTCAGGTCCGGCTTCATTCTTCATTGCCTGCATTGAGTACTTCTTTATAAACAACATTTTTTGTCCAATTATTTCCTGTATCTTCTGTGTCATCTGGTTTGATTAGAACCTTTGTAGTAGACATTGACTTTCCTCTAAATAAGGCTACATATAGTTGACCATGAGAAAAAATGGGTTTAGGTAAGTATACCCCAACATGTGGAATTGTTTGTCCTTGTGATTTGTTTATGGTCATGGCGAAGCAAAGTCTCACGGGAAATTATTTTCTCTTGAATACAAACAGGTAGCTTTCACTCTCTGGTGATAATGGTATTCGGGGAATAAAAACTTGTTTTCCCGCATACTGTCCAACTGCAATTTCTGCATGAATTACATTATTTCCAAAGTTTTTGCAGACCATTCTGGTTCCATTACATAAACCATCAGCTGGGTCTAGGTTTTGCAACAACATATTGGAGCATTCTTCTTCAAAACTAATTTGTGAGGCGGCATGCCATTAGGTGTTAAAGAATTCAAAAACTCTGGTGCATAATAGATTGTCATCAATTGTCTCATCGAAATTGTTGAATATTTTCGGTTGACCTGGAAATGCACTTATCATCTATAGTTTAACTTATCCGCATATTCATTCTTGAATGCAAGTATGGCCCGACTTGTCATGTAACTGGCTGAATTTGCATTTTGTTGCAATGAAGGAAATATGGTATCAATAAGTCCTTGTTGAGAGCCTTCATCGTCATCAATGTCATATTCAATTAGCATTTCCTGTGGAATTTGAATGTTGCCATTTGAATCTGTAGGTTCTTCAGTTCCATTGCCTACTCTAAGTAAAAAGTCACTAAATTTGGGATCCGATCTTGATCTCATATTTTTCGAAAGAGTCAATCTCTTCAAATTTTTGTATAAAAATGATCTTACTAAACTTGCATCTATGGTTTGTTGTATTGTAGCTCTAGACCTAACAGGCACCACCTGTCTAAAATCACCTCTAAGAACTATTACTTTTCCACCAAATGGTTCTTTAACACCAGTGAAATTAGGGGTGTTCACGAGTCGAGGAGCTCGAGCTCGAGCTAGACTCGAGCCGAGCTCGAGCTCGAGCTCAAAAAAATAATTTTTTTTATAAAATAATATTTTTTTATAAAAAAATATTTTTTTTTGTATAAAAATATTTAATTAATTTTATATTTATTCATATATTATTATATATAATTATAATTAAAGTAAAAAATATTATTATTTATAAATATATTATTATAATATATCATTTTATATAAAAAATTAATAAATATTTATTTTTTTAATATATATTAATTAAAATTTATTTTTTTATTCCGGCTCGCGAGCTCGCGAATAGGCATGTTTAGGCTCGAGCTCGGCTCGATAGAAAGCTCGGCTCGATAGGCTCGAGCTCGAGCTCGAATTTTTTCGAGCTCGAGTCGAGCTATTTTCGAGCCGGCTCGACTCGTGAACACCCCTAAGTGAAATCATGTAAGCTTCTATGAACAGTTTCAATTGCTTAGCGTTTTACCATTGGAGCTTCATCCCATATGATTAATTTTGATTGGCGACATAATTCGGCAATTCCGCTTTGTTTTGAGACGCTGCACTCACTTGTCTCATGTAACTCAAGTGGTATTTTGAATCGAGAATGTGAAGTTCGACCACCCGGCATGATTGATGCCGCCACACCTGATGTTGCTGTTGCAATTGCTATCATGTTTCTTGATCTTAAATATGCAAGCAAAGCACGATATAGAAAAGTTTTTCCCGTTCCTCCAGGTCCATCAACAAAAAAAACAGCACCTTTCCCAAATTCCACATGTTCAATTATAGTATCAAATGCTTTTTGTTGTTCTGTATTTAGTTTGTACCGAGCATGATAATCCTCTGGTGGTATCTCAATTGATAACTCGTCACAAATTTCTCTTGGGAGAGTGTCATTTGAATCTTTCAAATCAACAGGAATATTGGGCAAATCATATGAGTGTATGCTTTTCCCCATACTCTCTAAAATTGACTGGATACTTTTTAAAGTTTTTGACATTTGTGATTCTATTGAATTATCATGTTCTCTTTTGAAGTCCTCAGATAGTGCTTGATAATAAGTATCCCAAAGTTTCCTCACATCTGTTGGTTCACAGTAGATTACATTGTAGCAAATAGCCTCCTCAATGCAGATGGCATTTGAAATGATACTGCCTCATTCAAGCACTCTAATAGACTTTCATCAGATTCTAATAATCCTCGTTTTTGGGCTGCTTCCTTGAAACTTGAATACGTCACACCATTCACTATCAAAAGGTACTCAAATGATGTAGGACCTCGTACATGATTCAACAATAGCCTCAAATAATATCTTTCTCCCTCCATTGGATTAGAACCAGATAATCGATCTATTACCTCTCTCTTTTGTCTCTCAGACCAACATCTTCTTTGTTTGTTCCATACAAAATGTTGAGGAAATTCACTATAATGATAACCCCTCGCCTTCTCATTTATGGAACACATGTGAAAATACTCTATTAGCATTGTTTTAGATATATGATCTAAACCTAGAACATTTTCCAAATTTTGATTGTTCCAATAGGTGACACACTGTTTGTTTGGCATGTGAATTGGCAAATTTAAAACTGCAGGATACATTTCACTCAAATTGAATTCATAGATCCTCCACATTGCTTCTTGTGCTGATATCCATCTTGCATCTTGAAATTGCTGAATTTCATCTATTACATTTTCTTCTTAAGCTCCTGTGGTATACACAGTAATTGTATCATGTCCCTTGTAAATATACTTGTACAAGTACTTTACTGCTGTCAATCCAGAACAAATTTCCACATTAATGTGACAATTATATCTTATTAGTAGGTATGGGTTATAAGGAACCACCCATTGATTGTTTAGTTGGGCATTTCGTACTCGAATAGTTTTTTCATCATCAGCTCTCTTATAAATTGGATACCCATCTTTCCCTTGTATCGTCTTTTGACAAAATGGCCTAGGATAATGACTTTTGCATTTCCCATTTACCATGCAAGAGTTGTTTTTGTTTTTATCTCCGCATGGTCCATGTATCATATGTTTCACCACATAATCGTACAATTGAGGGTATTTTTTCTATCTGGAAGCTCAGCACAAACAAAACGATCGAATTGATCTGGTGTTAAGATCTTGTAATCAGATTTCAGGATAATCAAAATGTGCGCATAAGGTAATCCCCTTTTCTGAAACTCCACAACATGCACATGAGCAGCTACCTTCGCAAATATTTCTTTAGTGAAAAGTTGATCTTTCATATCTTGGAGCTTTGCTCTAAAAACTCTGGATGTGAGATCTGGACGATCTTGAGGTAATTGACCTGGTAACAATAGTTCTTGTATTTCCTTCCATTCTGGATTACATGTCATGGTTATAAATATGTCTGGTTTCCTAAATCGGCTTACTAAGGACATTGCATCAAGATATCGACGTTGCATGTCTCTTGGACCTCCAATGAAAGATGCAGGAAGTACAATTTTTCATCCAACTTCAGTTCCTCTTGTCTCTCCCTTTGCAACACTGTCTACCAATCCTTGGTAGAGTTCAGACCTTAACTCTGATTGATTTCTTCTAATAAAATCTAGTCTTGTTGTTTCTAGTTTGATGTACATGTCTACTGCATATTGTTGTAGCAATCTTCCCGCATAGATCAAATGTGATTGACGTGCTGAATTTTGTATCTGTAGTTTATAACAACTATATTCCCGACATTAGACTTTTTTTGTATCTTCTCGCGTAACACCTAAAACATTGAACACATATAGAAAAATAATTTTACAAAAATATTGGATAATTTAAATGAAAAAAAGATTGGATAAGTTCTTAAAAAGATTATATACATTGCACGTCTGTGGCGAGGTAAAAATTGCATACCAAATCCAAAAATTCGAAAACAAAAAAGTTTTTTTCAAAAATTATATAAAGTTTTTAATTGACAATAATTTCAGGGCGTGAACCATTTGTTTTGGCTGAAGGTCTTGAACAGCTTCACCGATTCTTGTTTGTTCTTGGTATCACTCATGTTCTATACAGTTGTGTAACAGTAGGCTTATCTATGAGCAAGGTGCGATTTTTTCATCTCCATTTGCATCAGAATTAGGTTGCCTTTGGATCGAATGATTTAGATACTCAATTAATAGAATCAAGCATTCATAGTACACATAATTAAATTTGGGTTTAAAAAATTTAATATGTAAAATATTAAAGTGAACTAAGATGTGGAAACAAATTTCTTGAAATTCATATAAGCTCGTACCTCTGAACTTGAACTTGTAGCTTCAAACTTGAACTATGTTTTTCTGAATTGTAATGTATATGTTAGTAGAAGATTGTTGATAAATATATACATATATAAGAGATGGAATCATATATCTAATACATAGTTTAATAATTTAATTCATTCTTAACGATTTGTGGAATTCTAATGATAAATTAATTCAGGATCTTTAATTCATATATAACCCTTGGTTGAAGGAAAATGTTACAATTTACCCATTTATAGCACTAATCTAATTCATGATCTTTAATTCATATATAACCGTTGGTTGAAAGTGACAGCAAAGGTAAGGCAAACCATAATGCCCTCTTTCAATCGGTTTGTTTTCCTATTTATTATAAATTTTAACATTCTAGAAGTATTCAACACTTAAAGACTACTACTCATGAGAGAGTGGAAACTATATGTTTTTGTTTTTATCATGCAGTGGATGTCGAGCGGATGCAAATGAGGCAGCTGTAATTCTTTTGCCTTCAAATATTACACTATTTACTCTTGACTTTTCTGGTTCTATTCCATTAAAACATCTTATGTGGTTATAATTATAATAGCCCACGTATGTGAAGTGATTAGTCATAATATTTAACATTGTTCCTATTAATTACCGATCAAACCATTTGAATGAAGAAAGTAAATGAAGAAAGTAACATGACACAAGAATCAAAAGTCACAAATAAAGAGCCTGCTAAAATTGTAGAAGCTCAATTATTTCTTATGAATGCTCCTCTTTATCAATTATGCAAAAAGAACAGTTGACTTTCGTCCCACCAAATCTCAATCTAATCAAATAGAATAGTTAAGACAAAACTAACTCTTCAGACACCGATCATCACTAATGCAACGTACTAATGTGAAGTAAGAATCTTAATGCGTAAAGAGCTCTATTTCTTCAACATTAATGCGATATAAAGATTAAGGTGGTTTACAAGTTCTGTAGAAATAGATATTGAAAATGGTACACTCTAATTCTCCAACAAAACGTTTGGCTAATAATTAGTATTTTGATTTGGAGGTCCTTCTATTTTGATATTGAAAATGGCTCACTCTAATTCATAGTTTGTGAAGTGTCAAAAGAGTAATTTGTAGGCATAAAACTATTGTTACCAGATATTATTTGCTTTGATATTTGTTTTTGTTAGTTAAGTGCACAAAAAATTCATCAAACGGTTGCAAGAAGCTGCATAAAGAAAATCAAGTTTTTTTAGTGTATGATGATAATAATATATCAATAATTTTGTTGAAAGAGAAAACATTTAAACTTACAAAAATTATGGCCAAAAGAGTTGTAGGAGTCATATATTAGATGGTGAATTATTTATAGTGCTCAAATCATCCCAACAAATTTAATAGTAAAATCAATAACCTTTTAATTGTCCAATTCCGTTTACCTTAACTCAAGTAACTGATGAATTGTTTAAATGTTAGAAAACTCTCTTCAATTATTCCTGGGATGGAAGGGAGTAGGTCTTGCTTCATATTTGTTAATGTTTACACAACTTCATGCAGATAACTACAGTTACTTGTAACTAACATATTAAAATTAATGAACTTTTCTATGATTCAAATAGTATACTAATATATTATCTGTTTCTTCTAATTTTCTTTCTTCAAAGAGAATGAGAGACTAAGAGATACTCAAATGATTCATGTACACTGCCGCATTTATATTTTGATTATTTATGATTGAACATATACATTAAGATTTGATTAATAGTATTATCATGGATTAAGTTTAATCCTAAAAATTTTGTAACTTAAATTCTTGAATGAATAAACTCTTACATATTATTATTATCATTATTAAGGACTCTAATTAGAGTCCTTAATAACAAATAGCAATTAGAGTCCTTAATAATGATAATAATAATTTTTATATAGGGGCGATTGTGTCTTTTCACATAGGACGAAACAAGTTTGGTATTCACACATTTATAGAGGGGTTTGACGCATTTATATTTTGATTATTTATGATTGAACATATACGTTAAGATTTGATTAATAGTATTATCATGGATTAAGTTTAATCCTAAAAATTTTGTAACTTAAATTCTTGAATGAATAAACTCTTACATATTATTATTATCATTATTAAGGACTCTAATTAGAGTCCTTAATAACAAATAGCAATTAGAGTCCTTAATAATGATAATAATAATTTTTATATAGGGGCGATTGTGTCTTTTCACATAGGACGAAACAAGTTTGGTATTCACACATTTATAGAGGGGTTTGATTTGATATATTTAATTATTTATATCTATACTAGTGTAAAAGTATGGATCTTTTAAATGTTTCTTCCACACACCAAATAGTCCCTCGTTATATTATATTTTTAATTTACACTTAATAGCTATACTCAATTGGACATTAAATAGTTTTTACATTATAAATATCTACATTTATATAGTATTGATTAATTTTAATAATTAAACAATAATAAATGTAATAAGACTCTACACCTTCCATGCAATTGCTGGAAAAAAACAAATGCACAGTAGGAGTTTAGGACCGACTCTAGTGCTTCTTGGAAAGTAGTGAGTCTAGTGACTGATCTTTCATACTTTGCTTAGCCACACTAGGATTTTCACTGTTTATATATATTGTATACTGTTTAGTATTTTTCAAGCTTCCATGTTGGACAAGTCAGCTACATTTTGGGAGATAAGTTATGAGGGATTGAGTTTTCTTGCAAAAAGAAAGAGAAAAGAAAAGGGTTTGCATGTTTTAAGCTGCACAAATTTGTATAATCAACTATCTCTTGAATAGATTGCTGTATATTTTAGCCTACACTGCACTTTCTTTTATACTCTTTATTGTGCCACCTGAAATCTTCATGTTTAGTCGTTTCGTACCCCCAAAACCTGCGCAACAGAGCTACAACAATACATCGAATAAAAATAACGAAATTATGTTGGGGATATTTCATGTATGCCCAGTTGTGTTGTGCACAAAATAATTTCATTTACATTCCATTGCAGAATAAACAAGCTGAACGATCAGTTTAAACAACACAACAGCCTTGTTTACAGATTTCACAATATTTTCAAGTACAAAAGAAAGTATCAGTAGTCACCATGTTTACTTGTTATAATCAGCTGATGATTTGAGTTCATGCCACAGGCAAAACAACGAATCAAATGCATCGTCATCATCAATATCATCAACTTGTGCTGTGTTTGAAATAGATAAGAGCCCTTTCAACCATTCTTCATGTAATGTTGAAAAATTCTCCCTTTGCTCGCATGACTTGAAACTTTCTCCAACAATGTCCTTCATAACTTGTCCAGCTTTTGAGGCTGCTTCAATAACCCTACTTGGAATACCAGCCATTGCAGCTATTTGCATGCCGTAGCTTTCAGGGCATGCGCCTGAGGCTAGTCGATACAGAAATACTAGTTTCTTTTCAACTTCTTCTTTAGATGAAGACGAATCAATAAAACATGCCATATGCTGCACTTTAACATGAGGGTGTGCACCAAACTCCTTTGTAAGAGAGTGATAATGTGTGGCGAACAACAACCGACACTTCACTGACTCAACGAGATGACGAAGTACCTGCGCACATAATTATCACCAATTCTCAATTTAAGTTACACTATAGGATTTCGAGTGTTTTTCATACCAAAAAGTAATAAAAATCCATGTTTTTTCGTCGATTTTGGAAATGAAAAAGCACTTTTAAGAGCGATTATATTAAACAAATAATGGGGAAAATGCATCTCACAGCGTATGCTATAGCATATCCATCAAAAGTACTCGTTCCACGACCCAATTCGTCAAGAAGAACAAGCGAGTTCCAGGTAGCATTTTGCAGAACCGATGCTGTCTCTGTGCACTCAATGAGGAAGGTACCTAGAAAAGAACAAGTTTTAATCATGCATGTCGCATTTTTAGAAGCAAATTCATTCTTTATAACTTGTGTGCTCCTTGTTCTCCGTATGTCATAGATTGTCTTGAATGCAACTGTCTAGAATAACGTAAATCCTGATAAATTCAGAGTTACAAGTTTGAGAAACTAGGACTTGCAAATCCTTGTCCGCCATGCTTGAGACAATCTTGCATGACTAAGAATGGCACAACAATGATATAAACACAACACAACGTATAGTATTCGTTGCTCAAGAAGGTTAAAGATAATATTATATCATATCTTTTAGGAAGGTATTACTCAAGTGATATCCATGTTCATCTAATATGATATAGGAGTCTTGACTTTGGAATCAGGGGGTGTTTGGCTAAGCTTATAAGCTCTTTTAAACATCTTATAAGATGTTTGAGAGCTTATAAGCTCTATGAAAGTGTTTGGATAGTTTTCTTAAAAAAGTGCTTATAAGACCAAAAAATAAGATGTTTGGGTCTTATAAGCAAATAAAAAATAAGTTGGCAAAACCCAACTTATTTCAAAATCTTAAATTTGGGATGTTGTTTATACTTTTTTAAAGACATAAAATAAACCTAATTAATTTTATTCTTTCCAACAATACCTTTCTTCGAAAAAATATTTATTTTTATATTGCACAATTCTCTCGTAAAACATTTGAAAACATCTTATAAGTCCAATAGACTTATTTTATCCAAACACTTAAGAGCTTATTTTTTAAATAAGACGAAACATCTTATAAGATGTTACATCTTATAAGATGTAAGAACTTATAAGATGTTTTAAATAAGCTTAGCCAAACACCCTCTCAATATCATGAACTAAAAAAATATTATCTTATTGTACCGTTACTATACCACAATTTATTTATCTATCCTACCCTCTTATAGCTTCACTATGCTCCATTTTTACATTATCACCCAGTTAACAGTTCTTTTGTGTAATCCATCCATCCATCCAGTTAACGTTGTATTATTCCAATGCATATTGTCACACTGTACAACATCAGTCACAGCATTCCGTTTACCCTTTTCCAAGTCTACAAAGTTTATTTATGTCCTTATTCAAAGTTTTTCGCTTTTAGTTTACGCAATCCACACCCATGAAAAAGTAGGCTATTAAATGAAAATAACACTTACTCTCCCCTGTCATGATTCGATCTGTTGCACCCAGCCGAGTGAATATGATGTCTACAACTGATAGAGTACATGTTTCACAAGGCACATAACAGCCTAGCTGCAGCATATAAATCAAATGTTGTGACCTCAAGACATAAAAATTATGCAAACCAAGAAAATGATGAAATAGCAGAATTTAACAAACCTGAGCCAGTATAACAGCCAGACAAGTAGCACGTAAAAGGGTAGATTTCCCACCCATATTTGGCCCTGTCAATAACAATGTGGAAGGAAATTGACTACTTCCATATCCTCCAAGATGGATGTCATTTGGCACAGGTAATCCCCCATTCTCGCCAAGGGCATAAGGATGCCACAGCCCTTTCATTTGAAGAATAGGGCACAACATCTCGATGAACGAATTTCCAATATTTGAGTGAGGCAAAACTTCAGGCCTACACATAGCCCTGAGAGATGAAGTTGCGGTAATAGCAAAAGATCTTAGCACATCGATGCAGTTAATAGAATTTATCATTTGAGACCATTGAGTTTCCTTCTCAAGAAACAACTCCATCAAAATTGATAATGTTTCAGCATCTTTGTCTGTAATATTGTGGTCCTGTCATCACAAAAGAAAAGGATTTCAGCTACTGTATAGTAATTGAAATAATTTTCTTGACAGACTTACTCATGGAGTATAAAGAGTTATTATCTCACTTGTGCAAGCAAATAATTCATAAACAAACACATGCACACACACATAAAGAGAGAGAAGAATCATTTACTCAACTCTCAATAATAAGAAACAAAATTATGTCTTAAAGTATAGCATTCCTTTAGTAATTCTGGATGCTGAGATGAAATAAAATTAGTTTAAGAAAAGAAAGTAAATAAAGAGACTTCACACTTCACCTTTTGCCATTTTAACTATATATCTAATACCCAGTGCAACAAGTATAAAATGTTAGGTTTCAATCCAAAATCAGCAGAGAAAAAGAGGTAAAGTCTCAGATCTTTATAAGCCGATGGCAGAGGAGAATCATGGAGAGATTTGGAGTGATAAAAGAAAAGGGACTATAGTGATCAGTTTTAAGGAACATCAGTCTATGACAATGTCAATCTAAAAGTATGAAAACAAGAAAAAGTTTCTGAATATGCTATTTAAAGAGCACCTTTTTAGCTTAAGAAACAAAGTTCTCTTAGGATGTAGCATCAATTTAGTAATTGGATGCTGGGATACAATAAAATTATTTTAAGAAAAGAAAGTAAAATAATAGACATTCACACTTCACGTTTGCCATTTAAACTATCTATTTACTCTCCAGTGCGACTAATATAAAAAGTTAGCTTTCAATCCAGAGGTATAAAATCTAACATTATCTTAAACCATGGCAGAGGAGAATCTTGGAGAGCTTCAAAGTGTTAAAAGAAAAGAGATCATAATGACCAATTCTGAGGCAGCAGCCTCTAGCTATGGCAATCTAAAAGTACGGAAGCTAGAAGAGGTTTCTGAATATATTAATTAAAGGGCATTTTTTGGCAGCCACCAACTATAGTGGCATTTGGTAATTTATCAATTAGGCGTTAACATTTGCTAAAATTTGTCAAATTTGTAGTTCATTTCTTTGTTTTGGTTTTCTAACTCTTCTTTTTGGAATTTGATCAAGAAACTCAGCCAAATCATTGCAAAGAGGACTATATTGTAACATTTTTTTTAAATAAGTAGAATAAAAAAGGCCAACATATGTAGATTGTTGTCTCTAAATAGATCATTAGCAAAGAAATTTATTCTAGCAACCATGGTGGATTTTATTAACGTACTTCTAGGAAAGATTCTGAGGTTTTATTTTAGCCTATGGAGTAATCTAAGCATTAAAAAAAACCTTTAGCTCTGGAGATGGTAATTTTTTCACCCATAACATAGAAATTGACTGGATGAAATTAGTTTCGACAATGATTTCCCCATCGCAATCCGAACTACAATATCACTTATGATTGCACATCAACATAAGTTTTACCCTGATAACGAATTCTTTTTGCATTAGCAAACTGCACAATTTTGTATACTTGAGACTTCAACCATAGAACTTTGATTTGAAATCAATGATGACATTAGCAACTGTACTATTTTAAATACTTCCACACTTTAGTCATACAACATTATATATGATACTGAACCGCAAATGATACTCAATATGAAACAATTTGCAAGTTTACAACATGTGACGAGGTTATGTCACAGGGATCACAAATATCCTTTATGTACCAAGTTATAAAAACACCTAAATTAATATAGTGCATAATGCAAAAATTGAAATGCATAACTATGTCCAGGGATAATCAAGTCAGACCTGATAACTGGGAAAATCGCTATCTATTGCTGCTTCGAATTGAGCAAGGAATTTATCAAGTCCCCCGGAGCCACTTAGCAAAGGAATGGATATAACCTTTGATAATGAAGCGGACATGAGTTCATGCTCCTGCAAAAGCATTAACATTTCTATTCCGATTCGCAGTCCTCGTACGAGTGACCCAAAAACTTTTACCTGTAGACACAGATATTTTCTCTTTCTTTACTCCAAGGCATGATAAGAGTCATACATAAAGTTAGACATGATTAATTTAATAAAATTGATGCCATGTCGTAACAATGTTCTAAAAATCGGCCAGGCCGGCCGGTTTTACCAGTTAGATTTCCATCCGGGCCACAACAATTCCTTTAGAACCTTAAAACGAGGTGCTGCTCAGAACTTTTGTAATAAGCGAGAACCGGAAAAATGGCAGTCTAACCACTGAAATAGTTGAATTTTTCCAGGATCGTTAAAATCACCCAGGTCACTATAACCACCCGGGTTGTGTATTTGTATAAATTAAACGCCTAGAATTTCAAATTTCAGACAGCACTCAGCAGCACAAAGCTTAACATAATGCATAACGAAATTAATCCTCTATATCCAAGAAGGAACAATCTAAACCACTGAAAAAGTGATATTATCTTATCCAACAAGATATCAATCAACAGTTAAAAATAATCAGCCAGGTAAACCGACAGGTCAGGATAGAAATCCAATCCTAATAAGAATATAAGGTTGAGATATAAGAAAATTCCTCAGCATTTTCATAGTAGAATGAAAGTCGGGAAGAAAAACTAACTCTTGTTGATTCATAGTTGTATGAACACAGAGATGTAACAAGAAAAAAGATCTTACTCGCTGTTTCAATATTTTGTTGCCAAGTAAGGGCACCAGCAGTACAGAAGATGAGTGAAAGCTTGACTTCACACGTCCGAGCAACCTTTCTAAATCTGCAATCTTTCGAAGATATTGGGCAATATGTAGAACAATTTCTGAATTTGCTATTAAACCCTCTACCACGGAAAGCCTGTTGTTTATTTTTTCAACATCTTGAAGAGGATGACATATCCACTTCCTTAAAAGGCGCTTACCAGATGATGTTATGCAGTTATTAAGATACTTGTATAGAGTGCCTACAACAATATTACACATTTACTCACTTAAGGAAGGAGAAAGCATACATAGAGAAACAGAAAGAATAAATGAAATAGTTGCCTGATGAGCCACCATCTGCATTATTATTGAAAATCTCTAGATTAACTAGCGTTTGACCATCCATTCTGAGGAAACCCTTATAGACTTCATAAGACAAAATATCGCCATTGCGAATGACATCATTTAACTGCAGACAGAAGGTGCAGATTGCTAATAAGTAAAAAAGTTGCTAATATATATCTTCGCACATTTCAAACACAAAGCACATGTGTTTACCATCAACCGTGATAAATGACTGGTAAGTCCCCCCAGAGCACATAACGCAAGATCACGGTTCACAACTTCATCAAGTATTTGATGCCACAAATTACACGATCCACTGAAGTACCCATGAGATTCGATAAACTTTCTAACTTCCAAGGCTTCACTAAATGCATCAGTTGGATTTAATTGTGATGGAGTCGATCCTACAAAAGTGTAACGGTTATACAAACTTTTTGCATGCATGCTAGATATATATTCTGGTTCAACAGACTGAAGGTCTGTAGTAAAGGAAATCCTCAACTAGTATACAGCTTTGACGAGACTGACCATCAAAAGGTCAAACTGAACATGTCAAGCAATTCTACCTATATAAGATTCAAATCCATGATTGGAATAAATGTGAAGGAAAATTTAGTATCTCAAAATAAGATAGCTTCTGAATATTCTACAATACATCTTGCGCACCGCAAATTAAGATAAAAGCAACGACAGCAATAGAGATTGAGAAGCCAAATGTGGACCAAAACTGCTTTTCTTTCTCAAAATGGAATGCCGAATGACTTCATAACAGAATTAAGAATAGCTAAGATGAGGCTGAAGAGAAACTGTTCCATGAAATAAGGAAAGATGCGTCATAATTGTGAAGTTATAGTTTTTATAGTACCCTCACCTGTCAAATTGTACTTTTTAAGTGCTCTCTGTGCATCCTTAGACAGCCCTGTAGCAGATGTTAACATTGAATCCATGAGAAAAACTTTCAGCTTTCATTCATTAATATTAACTGAAACCTAGACTTCATTAAACTGCAGAAGACACTTTTACCTCGGCTTTCATAAATAATTTCCTTTGGTTGGACCTGAGGATAAAAGACAAAGCTATATAAGATGGCAGTATGTAATGACAAGTAAATTCACAAGTAACTTGAACAAGAAACAAGACAGAAAAGCATACCTGCATTAGTAAAGACCCCAAAGCTGCACATGACGCATCATCACTGATAGAACCAACCCAAAATTTTAAAGCAGCACAATCCACAAACGCAAACCCAAATACAGTTGAACCATTATCCAGCGAGCAATCCTGGATCGCAAGATAAAAGCAACAAAGAGTCATTAATCTTTTATAGCATTCAATTATAAATGTATTCAAAACACAGCAAATAAATTATTTGAACTTTCAGTACTACGACCGTCAGTTGTGCATGAATATTAGAAAATAGAAACAGGAAGAATAGTCAACCAGAAAAACATCAGACTAACCTCCTTTATGGAAAGAAGGTGAACAGCATCAGGCCCGATATTGCCCTCACTTGTGGTTGCAGGAGTGAGTACTTGAACCAACTTTCTTTGAATGACCTGAAAAACCAACCTTGCAGATTATATTAGGCCTCAGCAATTACCATAATGCTTGATACAAGGAGGGTAGTTTACTGATTTAAAATTTAGGATAACACAAAACATATTTATATGCCGATGGCATAAGGCATTTAGAACCAACCCCCCATCTCCCAAGCTGCAAATATCCCTGCCCACCTAACCCACTCCACCCTCTTTATAGAGAAATTTAAAGCAAGAAAAGGCGGCTGCTATTTCTGGTTCAACCTTGTCATAATAAGTATTAAATTATTAGGACCTGTTCTTCTAGATTAGAATTTGGATTTTTTGCATTTAGCCATTTTTATGGCCATAAGCCCCAAAATAAGCAAAAATCCCTAGCAAATACCTCTTTGTACAGGGAATAATGATATAAAAAGTTGTTCACAGTTACACAGCAATAGCACAAGTGACACTTTGAAACCGCAACTAGTGGACAAAACAAGTATCCATCAGAAGTAAGCAAGCTGAACTTACGGATCCGCCGCCCCTGGATTTTGCTTGCTCTGATGTCTCCATTTGTTCCATGCGACCAACTATATACCTTCCAGAAAAGATAAAAACAATTAATGAGGCTCTATGCAATTTCAAAAGATGCAAGCGTTTATTACACTTTAAATTGTCAAGACAATAAGATATTTTCTAACCATGCTAAATATTGGAGTCACTTGACTCCCCATGGAAGAAAATAAAACGATACTTCCATTAAAAATAATAATAATAAATATCACGGAAGGGAACACTTAAAAGTCAGAATTTGAATAATTAATCAACTAAAGAAGCTAAATTGACATTATATGAGATTGCAGGAATATTTAGCTAGCACTCTTGGGTAAAATTTCAAAGAATAATTTCCCCCACATAACTTTGAATGATGTTGTTAATGATACTAAACCATTTTCAGGGAGGAAGGAGTGATGGGAGTCTGAAGGTTATGATGCTAACTGAAACTTCCAACTGCAGAACTCCTAAATTGTTAATAAAGAAAATTTCATTGAAAAAACCTACAAGAACAAGAAATCTGGTGTAGCTAAAGAATCTAGTTTTTTGCTGTAACATATTAAGCATTCAACTATTGGAGGTAAAGCCTGTCAGCCTCTCCTAATTACATACCTTTTATTTTTAGTACACAGATAAAGTGCAACTCTCCACCATGCCAATGGTGCTTCAAATCAACTTCAGAATGTAATTATAATTAGTTTAGTTTTCAAGAAAGAAGCTAATGTTAAGAGTAGCATTGAAGAGTAAAAATGTTGATCCATCTTCATTTCACAAACAGAGCTAAAGTGTTTCTGTAAAGTAATCAAACTTGAATTGATAATTCTCATACCCACGTGCTATCAACTTCTGAACAGCATCGTCAATTCCACTCTCAGATATGCCAGCCTACAGAAAGCATCAACAACTTATAAAGCGATCAGTCATAAGGAAGAGTGCAACCTTATTCAACACAAACTTGCATGTGTACGTATGCATCTATTCGTTATGTATAAGCATAAAATAGCATTCAAGCTTACCTGTCGACACTTCCCCACACCACTCACTGTCATCTTCCAATCAAGTTCTTTGTGACCAATTTCAGCATCTAATTCATAGAGCTCATAGAACTTTCCCTGTATAGTGTGGTAATGTTAAAGAATACATAAATACAGAATAAAGATAAACAATCCCAAAAATATGTTTTAATTTGATGGAAAATTAACAATGCTAGTTGTAAATTGATAGTCATACAATAGAAACGAAAAAAGAGACTTTATCCATTACATAGTCAGCCATCACATGCCTATCCTCCATATAAGGACAAATCTATTTCCTTTCCTGTTAACACCATGTATTGTTTTATCTACCTAGCTTTATAAACTATTCTTTGACACCATATTGCAAGTCAAGAAAATGCAACTTACAAATCTTTTATATATGATATATATAAATTATCACATCTTAATGGTTAGATATGTCACCACTCAGAACTATACTATCATAGTTAGGCATGAGCTGCAACAAAATAACAACTAGAAACACCATTCATTTAATCTCTGCTTTCTAGTCATCTTAAGATCACCAAAAAACTTACACTGCAGTTTGTCTATTCAAGAATTTTACACAAGAGGCCTCAATCACAAATACAATCAAGAAAAAGAGAACACAAAATTATATTAAGATCCAAATCAGAGATTAATCATTGTCTGAGAGAAGCTATCAGAATGAATGAAAATAAATTAATAAAAACTAAAACTTGCAAAGCTTACCACTTTAAAGAAGAGGACGACATCCATATACTGGTGTTTAATATCCCAATACTGCCTTTGAGATGCTGACATTTTTCTTAAAGCATCAGGAGGAATGTAAAGTGTTTTCTTATCATAAAGAGGGTCCCCTAACTTTCTTCCATTAGCATCCTTGATTCGAGACGGATGCAGCCATTCAAACTTGCTTAGCATTTCAGAGTCCTCATCATGATTTTTCTTTAAAACATTGGAATCCTGAAGAGATTTTGTTCTTTTCTTGTTATCTGGTAAAAAGAAATCTAGCTTGTCCTGGACAGGACAAATATCCTTGTGAACTCTCTTTAATCCAGGGACTATAGGTCTCATTCCTGGTGTCTCTGGCCTGAGAACATCTTCCTCAAATGTGGTTAACAGCGAACACCCATTGTACCTTTCAGAACTTATTGTTCTGCTGGCATCGATTGCGTTTTGCTTGTTGAGTTGCTTTGGCGTTACATTGCTCAAATCATCAGATCCATCACATTCCAGGGCAGCAGACTGAACGTGAGAAGTGCTATCCACCTGGAACCTGCATGTTATACCAAAAGTATAAAGAAAGCAGTGAAACAGATAGCATGGAAGAACCGTGCAAGTGAAAGGAAGTTAGTTATAGCAGTTATAATTCTGTAAGCTAATAAAAGGCTGTATTCTAGGTTTAGCTTACTACTTCAGCTCATAACTGATATAACACTTTGTAATCAGCTGATGAATATATTCTAATTCATTGAAATGTATCTTTAATCTTCCTGCGTATATGAGTTTCTACATGGTATCAGAGCCAATCTCATTAATCCAGAAATCTGCTGCGTACATTTAAATCTTCCTGCTCCAATCTACCACATTCTTTCAGGTGAATTCACTTCTCATCTTTGTGTCTATCAATGACAAAAACCAAAGAAACCACTTTGACAGCAATCTCTGCTGCTTCAAAGAAGGATTTCCATGATCCCCTCTTCCTATCTCCATCGGATTCTCCAAACATTGATCGGGTAACTGAGACATTAAAAGGGAGCAAAAACTATAAAATCTGGAGCAGGAAATGAGGGTTGCTCTTGAAGACAAGAACAAGATAGGATTCATCACAGGTGAGTGTCAATCGTGGAGAAGAATCACCTAATTTCTGGTTAGTGAAATCATGGATAACAAGATCCTTATGCAGAGAGCTTGTTCACGGGATTGTATATTGTGAGACTGCATCCTTGATATGGAATGATCTGAGAGAAAGATTCGATAAAGCAAATGGGGCTAGGATGTATACACTATGTAGACAGATCAATACCTTATTTCAAAATTCCACTTCTGTCACAAATTACTACTCTAAACTTAGGCGAGTATGGGATGAGTATGAGGCCCTAATTCCATCTCCTGCTCATGTTGTGACAAAAGAATACACTGAGTTCACTCAACAACTCAAGATGATGACCTTCTTGATCGGGTTGAATGAGTATTGTAGTCATATAAGGTCACAAATACTAATGATGAACCCCTAACCCTCTCATGGCCAAACCTTCTCCTTGTCTGTAATGAGGAAGGACAAAGGAGCATCAATATTCCATCAACTCATCAGGAAACCAATACTCTAATTATGAATGCTACTGGTAAGACCCCTGTTTCCTCATCTCAGATAAAAGCTTACTGAAATGTGAGGTGTGCAATTTCAATGGACACACAAAATAAACATGCTACAGAGTGATTGGTTATCCCCTGGAAGGAGAAGAGGAAGGAGAGGAGGTAGGAGGGGTTCTTGGGGAAGGTGTAACCAAGGGAGAGGTGAATATAGTGCAAATCAGTTGAGTACTGATAATAGTAGCCACAATGAACCCCAAAATCAAACCATTCCTGCTTTTACAACTCAACAATACCAACAGATCCTGAATCTAATTCAAAAACCTTACTAAAGAACCAGCATGTTAGACCAAAAGAACGAACTACACCTAATCAAACCTGTATATACTACACCGATGCTTCACATAATGCATACTAAACCATTTCATGAAAATTATGCATTAAAGATATGTGTTCCACCAGTCAGATATTTTTTAACTTCAGAAGAATGCTTTACGAACACATGTTCCGTTAGTCAGAATTCAGAAGAAGCAATGTGGTGTATGAGTTCCACCTAGTAAGAAGATCTTTCGCAATGCAAGAGCCACCGGTCTGGTTCCAAGCTTTGTCTTCAAGTCCTTTCATTCTAAGCTTTAACTTCTAATTAAATTGTTATTTTCTATACTTAGACAATTGTTACTTCTGTAATTGCTTTTTATAACCATAAAATACATAAACTTAATTAATTCTTTGGCTTGTATAAGCACTTAGTAGGATGTTCTTGGGGGTTTATAAGCAATTAGAAAATAAGTAGGAGTTCTCTTGGCTATATTAGGAGCTTATAAGCTCCTGCCAGCCTATTTTGAGGGCTTATAAGCTGGTTAACTAAAAAATTACCATACACTCTGCAACAGCTCATAAGCTCTCCAACAACTTATAAGATGTTTTAAAACGCTTATAACCTTAACCAGTTTTGGAGATTAATTCTGGAATTAATTCCCAACAAAAACACCATGACTGATCATAAACACAACAAATAAGTAAGATCCTAGAAAACAGCAGATGCAAGAACACTGGAATGAAGCATAAAGTATACCGAAAATGTCATAAAATGTGCTCCACACTTATAATTTCCTCAACAAACAAAATTTTAAAATAATCCTAAAACTTTTATATGCTTCATTTTTCAAAATTGAAAAACAACCTAGAGTCAGATGATGAGTTTTTAGTTGTGTCGACTTTAGCGAACTTGTGCATAATGCTGGAGAAGAGCGACGGCCGACCGTCGGCCAGTATCCGACGTGGCACCTTCTCCGGTGGAGTGTCGGTTCCTTTGATATCTTCATCGGAAGCTTCCAGATCGATCGGTTTTCTGAGAAACGAAAGGATTGATTTTTGTCGCTGCATTTTTTTTTTATTCTGTGAGAGAATGTGAACGGTGGCTGGGGTTTACCATTTATTTAGGGGGGGAATTGGCGCCAATATTTGGGAGCGTGGGGCGGGCGTAGGTGAAAAATGTGTGCTCGTTTTATCTTTCTTTTGGTATTTGTTCCCATTTTATTTTCAGTTACTTTTGAAATATTGAACTGTTTCATATCTTTAACTAGTGTATTGTAGAGTTTACCATTTGGATCAATACATATATTTCCACCAAAATATTTTAGTATTGTAATTTTAATTGATTTTATTTGGGTCCATTTGTTTTTCAAATTAGGTCCAATTTGGGTCTTTGGAGTCCAGTTTATTTTCCACTTTAAGTCAATAATTAATCTTTTACACCATTTTAATTCATAATATTTTTTTACTGGGTCTAATTTGGGTTATTATTGGATCCACTTTGAGTACGTATTTGGTTCAACTGTAATGCATAATTTTTAAGATTAGACACAACTCACTATAGACCCAACCCAAATAAACCCGACCCAAACCCAACCCACCGAATCCAATTGCCACTACTAAAGTTTTATTTGTACGTGATTATTGATCACACAATTGATTTATTTGCATCCAATTGTGAGTATATGATTATGATTACACATATTTATGTGCAAGTAAAATTTGTTAGAAATTGGATATGGGTCGCCCAATGAATACTTATTCAATTCAAATTTGAACATATAATGGAAAAATATTTTCTTCTATTTCAATTTAAAATCGTAATTAAGGATATATCAATGTATCATTCCACTATCTCCAGCATTTTTAAGGATCCTTTGCATACTAGTACTATTTTAAAGGTAGAAATAATTTGAGGTGACTTATATTTTTTTAATGTTTTTGAGATTAAATAATAACGTAACAATTATTTAATAGAATCATTAAATAAAAGATTAAGTATTTACTTTTGTTATAAATGAATGTTGCATGAATTTTGAAATTAATAATTAATGTTTGTATTTGGGAAAAGACCTTGAATTCATCATTGACATTGTTCAATGTACATTTGGGGTGTAGTTGATATGGGGATTAAGATGATATGGGGATTAATATGTTGGTTCGTAAATACTGAACGATGCATAAATGATCATGGGTTTGAGAGAGGATACGAACCATGGTCGATACAACCCGTGGGTTCTAGTGAAATTAGGACTGACGTGGATTAAATTGCATAACAAGTCCCTACTACTCTCATAATTGCATTATACTACAAAACCCGCGTGTTTTTAGTGAACGGGTCAAGTACTAAAAAGGACCCGACATGATCTTCATCGTACAACAAGGACACGTGTACGGTACTTACTCAGGATGTCGCTGTCAGTCCGTACAAGAAATTTCTCCTATAAATACCCGCACTATTCATTGGGAAAAGGGACCGCTTACGTGAGAATTGTCAGTACTTACCTGCTCTACTACCGAGCTATCATAATTACGACCTTGACTTTACTATTTGAACTACGTTAGACTTGATCCTTACATAGGTACGTAGGCAGCTTGGTTCGTACCCAAGTGCAGTCTATAATCTATTTACGGACTAGGTCGTAAACCATAGCTCGGCTTGGTTTGGTTCGTTTATTTCGACCTAGATCAGGTGGCGCCGTCTGTGGGAAACTACTGACACTTCGCTGAGTATTATTTAGGAATCTTATGGCAAACCAAGAAGCAGACTTGGAGGAAACTCCCTTGGCCAATTACGCAGCAGGCGGGTCCAGTACCTTAATCACACTGACACAAGAGGAGCTGGATAGACGCATTGAGATGCGTGTTGAAGAAGCAATAAGGAGGAGGGCTGAGAAGACGCCAATTACCCCTAGGCGCTTATTCGAGGAGGCGATGGAGAAGGAAGACAGGCCCCCACAGGCCAGAGAGGATGGAGTAGTACCTCGGGAGCACAATATAAACCCAAGACCCGTGAGACACCTTACTACTATGATGACCCGGCATGCACCATCTTCAGAGGGGATAATGATGGAGCTTCCTGACAAAGACTTTGCAATTCCTGTTTTACCTAAATTTGATGGAACTGGAGACCCAGAACCTCACGTTACATCTTTTGAATTACTTATGACATTTCAAAATCAATCTGATGCAATTAATGCGAGAACTTTTGTTTCCACGTTGACAGGTAGGGCTCAAGAATGGTTTACGAATCAACCTGCTGGAACTATTACCTCGTATACTCATTTAATCAGGAAATTTGAGAATCACTTCGCGACGAACAAGCGCGCTAAAAAATCAATATCAGTTATTATGGGAATGAGTCAAAACACAACTGAAACTCTGCGAGAATTTATGCATCGATTTAATCAAGAAATTATGGACTTTCCAGATATGACTAACGAGTTTATGGTCGGCATTCTCATACGAGGGTTGAGACCGGGTTCGTTCATGAATGCAATAGCACGACAGCCTCCGCGGTCACATGAGCAGTTAATGTATTTGGCAGAACAATACATAAATGAAGAAGAAATGAATTTAATGAGAAATGCAGAGTCAGCTCACCCCACAAACGATTCATATAGAAATCGAGGGGATAAATCAAACGAAAAACCCCCTGCAAACGACCCGTACAAGGGTCTAAAGGGGGGTACGAATAACAATACAGAGCCAAATGGGTCGAGAAGAGACCATGAAAAACCTCGTCGCTATCAGAAATATCAGAGTTACGCTCCGTTAAACACATCACTATATCGAATCTACATGGCAATACAGAATTCTAGACATGCTAATCAGATAGTGCCACCACAGCCACTGAAATCCATTAACAGAAAATACCTGAATAAATATTGTGAATTCCACAGGGAAAGAGGCCATCACACCAGTGAATGCCGCCAATTAAAAGATGAAATTGAAAGGTTAATCAGAGAAGGATACTGCCGAGAGTTTGTCGATACACCAGAAACTAATAACCATGAACGATATAGAAGTAGATCACCGGAAAGGCGTACTTACAGATCTGATAACGATAGGGAGTATAACCGACGTTATAATGGAATCGAATACCAACGGGGTCCGGACAGAAATGAGGTGAACCGAGATGAGAGGCGGGACGATAGACAAAACCTACCAAATCGAGGGAATATATATGTAATTTCAGGAGGACCGTGTTTGGGTGACTCATCGAGTGCGAGGAAAAAACACTTAAGAGAATTAGAATCCGAATCTCGAAGAGGACGTGCTGAGACAACGTTTGCCATTAGTGATTTTGATGAACCTATTACATTCTCTGATAAGGACTTTGAAGGGATGATAATCCCTCATAACGACCCTATGGTTATAACTATGGATGTAGCGAATTTTGCAGTCCACAAGGTCTTGGTCGATACCGGGAGCTCTGCTGATATTATCTTTTGGGATGTACTCCGAAAAATGGAGTTGGATTTGACAGATTTACGAGCTGTAAACACACCCTTGATGGGATTTACCGGATCACAAACAATGCCTAAAGGTTCGATTGAATTAGATGTATCTTTGGGACAATTTCCTTCAAGAAAGACGATGCGTGTGGTTTTCCTGGTGGTGGACGCACCATGTGCCTATAACATGATTGTAGGACGACCCATGCTCAACAAATTCGGAGCAATCGTGTCTACAATCCATCTGAAAATGAAATTCAAAACCCGGGACGGAATTGGCGAGGTTAAAGGAAATCAAATAGAGGCCAGACAGTGTTACATCACCTCATTGGAATGACCGAGGTTGGAAGAGCGTAAGCGAAAACGGGAAATCCCAGAGATAAACTTGGTTCGGATAGCAGCATCAGATCTGATCGGGAAGATTACGATCGAGGAAATTAAGGCGATGAAAGAAAAGAAGAAGAACAAGGATCGCGGCAAGTATAAACCTAAAGCGCCGGATACCTCCGTCCACCCCTTACAGCATAAGACTGTTATGCTATATGAAGCCGAACCAGAAAAGGTTACAAAAATTGGCACAGAACTGAGTCCAGAGATGGAAGCTCGCTTAGTGGCTTTCTTACGAAGCAACAGAGATATTTTTGCATGGACTGCCTCGGATTTTAAGGGCATCGATCCCTCCATTATTCAGCATCGCCTTAATGTCGATCCCAAAGCCAAACCAGTGCGACAGAAGCGTCGTAATTTCGGTGCTGAGAAAAATGCTATTATCGAAGCAGAGGTAAAAAAAACTGTTAGATGTAGGCTACATAAATGAAATGCACCTAAAGAAAATAGCTGATGAAAAAGATAAGAAGAAGGCTCTTGTTCTGGCCAAGCGCCCGACCGGAGTGAAAATAGCTGAACCTGTCGAGGGAAATTCCCGTTCTAAGGGGAGGGAATCGCAACCTACTGACACCTCGAAGAGACGACGCTCGCCTGAGAAGCCCGTCACTGTTCCGTAGGTTATTACTCCTTCAGAAAACTTGCGTCCCTGCAAGCGATCTAATCTGGGTGAGGGTTCGTCAAAACGGGAGTTCAAGATCTCAGGACCTGGGTCGTATGATACTAGTGATAAGGAGGGTATGCTCGAGACTTTGAGCAGTTTGGAGGCACAAGTGTTGTCTGACTATGAGGAGTGTAAGGTCTCCGATCGTGCTCCGATCCGAGATGATGGTAAACTGATCAGGGTACGTCCTCGAATTTATGAGGATAGTAGTGTGCTATTAGACAAGAGCGGTGATACCGCTATGGAATTATTCCAGAGCAGCTTGTTGCCCCATGACAAGACTATTATGATGAATCATGTTCATCCATGGGTGGAGAAGCGTGGTGCCGCCCTCACCTACGAGGTATGAATCTCCTTTCATAATTCGATCACTTGTTAATCTGCATATTAGCCTCGCTCTCATGATACTGTGTTGATCGTTCTACAGACGAACCTTTGTCTGCACCAATTGGCTATGACTTGCTCGCATTATAAGCGGGAGTGTGCTCAAATTACGAAATCCTTCAAAGAGTACAAGGGAAACACCCTGGCTGAGCGCCTAATTCTTCAAGAGGAGAAAAAGAAATGTGTGGCGCAGCAAGGCCAATTTGATGACATGGTTCGGGACATTGAGATGAGAAAAGAGGGGGAGAAAGGACTGTTAAAACTTGTAGAGGAGTTGAAGAAACAGGTTGAGTCCTTGGAGGAAGCACTCAATTTTGAGAAGAATCGGGCATATGACCAGGGGTCTAAGGATGGAGTGGCTCAGTACAAGGTTTCAGCCGAGTTGGCGGTTGAGAAACGAGGCATTGCTATAGAGGCTCGTCTTGGTGGCGTGAAAGATTTTCTTCGATCTGAGCAACTGGATTATCTGATGCTCTCGAAGGCTGTGAACGACCAACACGATGGATTTTATAAGGCCTTGGATTATTTGAAGAAAACAGAGAAGTTAAATGCCTCGTTCGACACTAATGCGTTTGCCAATGAGTTTAAAAACGAAGTTCTGCTGCGCCCGTCCTTCACAACTGATGCTTTCGAGCCGGTCGATTTCCCAGAATTTCAGCCCCTCGTTGACGACCTGGAAGCTGCTGCTATGGACCAAATGCCTGGTGATAAAGTGGACGAGGTATTTCTAGACCTTTAGTCATTGCTGTTTATATTTCTATCCCTTATTCGATCCTGATTAGTCATGATTGTTTGTAGATGACTCTGGAATCGGTCGAGAAAGGATCCAAGTTTGTGGTGAAGTTGATGCCAGAGTTGTCCGAGTGTCAAATGTCTACACCAGATGCCATTGATGCAACATTTGAGAAGCAGGATCAAGTTGCTGAGGATAACGTTGTCGATGGCTAGAGGAGGATTTTTATTTTAATTATGTATTTTGGATGCTCGTTTTAAATGCACGTGTTTTGAATAGTCACAAATTCGTATTGGATATGGATATGAATTATATTTCCTATTCTCCCCCTGTTATAATTTCTTATATTATTTTGATTCCTGTTTCATGTCGGTCTACGATCTACACAAGGCTCTTTATAATATTTGAGACATTTAATATTTCTATATGAATTTGTACGGACTATAGATTTGATATTCCCATGAATGTATAAATATTCTTGTACCACTGAATACATTTAAAAAAGGAAATCCGTATTCATTCCAAATTTCTTGTGATGAAAAAACAAGTAATAACATCTCGTACCACTAAATACATTCAAAGCACTTAGGCATAAAAGCGTTTCAAGTTGTCAATATTCCAAGGTCGCGGTAAATTTTTGCCTTCCAAATCTTGTAGTCTATATGCCATGCCTTTGGTAATTTCCACGACTTTGTATGGTCCTTCCCAGTTTGCTTCAAGTTTACAAACTGTTTTCGACACTTCAACTTTTTTCAGAACGTAATCCCCTATTTGAAATGCTCTTTGCTTGACTGTTTTGTTGTAAGCCCTCAGCATAGTATTTTTGCTCCTTAGAATCGAGGCATAAGCTTTGTCCCGCCTTTCTTGCGCTGTATCCAACTCAAAAGTTCGTGCCTCGTTATTACTCCTCACTTCGTAATTTGCAACTCTATCAGTCATCATTCCTACCTCAGCCGTGATTACTGCGTCTGAACCATACACGAGACAAAAGGGGGTTTCGCCGGTGGAAGATCGTGGGGTTGTTCTGTACGCCCATAATACTCCTAGAAGCTCGTCAGCCCATTTTCCTCTTTCTCCTTCAAGCCTTGTTTTCAGATGTTGTAGAATAATCCTGTTTGCTACTTCTGTCATGCCATTTGACTGAGGGTGCCCCACCGCAGTGAAGTTCTATCGTATTTTCAGTTCCTTGCACCAGGATATCATAGCCTTCCCATTAAATTGCGTCCCGTTATCTGATATTAAGACTCGAGGAATGCCAAATCTGTAGATTGGATTTTTCCACAGTTAGCCTATATTTTTATTAAAGATGAGATATGTTTTCATTATACCTGCAGACTATGTTTTTCCATACGAAGTCTATTACTGTTGTTTCCATGATTCGAGCTACCGCTTCGGCGTCAATCCACTTAGTAAAGTGTTCAATAGCGAGAATGATAAACTTCTTTTGGCCCTGTGTAGGAGGAAATGGTCCTGCATCGTACAAGGTTTAGAATGCGTTCCTTAAGTAGATTATACTATATCACATGAATTAGTGCTTAACCTAATATGTCAATGCCCCATTGATCAAATGGATAAGCTATTTTGATAGGCTCCATGGTATGCCCCGGTTGATGGATCAGATTAGCATGCAACTGACATTCTTTGCATCGTTTCACGAATTCTATTGCATCTTTTACCAAAGTTGGCCAAAAATAACCTTGTCTAGTGATCTTCTGTGCTAGAGCTCGTCCTGCAGCATAATTCCCAATTCTGATCAGTTTTAATTTTAAACTTATTAGTAATTTTAATTAGGGATTTTTATATTATTATTTTGACGACCTGCGGAGTGGTTCCCACAGCTTCCTTCATGAATTTCTCTCATCACGTACATTGCCTGTTCTTGGTCTAGGCATCGTAGTAATATTCCGCATACGGATCGCTTATAAAGCTCATTATTCAGTATCGTGAACCGTAGGGCCCGATGCACGAGTCTCTTGGCTTCCGTCTTGTCCTCCGGTAGATGGTTTTCAACGAGATATTTCATAATGGGGAACTTCCAATCATTCTTTTCTTCAATTGCCGCTACAGGCAGTGGGTCTTTAAGCTCCGAATGCTGTGCTATAAGTAAAGTGATCTGCCGACTCGTACATCCAATAACTTGATTGGCAAATTTGGCTAACGCATCAGCTCGTTCATTCTCCTCTCGTGGGACTTGTAAAATCACACAAGACTCAAAAAGTGACATTAATTCTTTCACTAATGCCAGATATCGAACCATCGTTTTTTCCTTGGCCTCGTAAACTCCACTAATTTGCTTAGCTACCAGCTGAGAGTCAGTAAATACATTTATCTTTTCGATATCAAGAGATTTTGCCATCCTCAATCCTGAAATTAATGCTTCGTATTCTGCCTCATTATTGGTAACATCAAAATCAAATTTGACAACAAATTCAAAATCCTCATTCTTTGGTGAATGGAACCACAGCCCAGCACCACCTTTTTTTGCCATCGAAGAACCATCAACATGCAAAAGCCACTGTCCCGAATTCACTGCCTCTATGGTATTCACCTCGAGAGTTGTGCTTTCAACCAAAAAGTCTGCCATAATTTGAGCTTTCATCGCCATCCTTGGTTTGTACTCTATACTAAATTCCCCCAATTCTATTGCCCATTTCATCATTCTTCCCGAAGCATCTGGCTTGCCCAATGTTTGACGCAACGGTTGATCTGTCAATACGGTAATATGGTGAGAATGAAAATACGGTCGTAATTTACGAGCCGCAGTAATCATTGCAAGGCCCTATTTTTCTATTCCTTGATAATATTGCTCTGCTCCCTGCATAAGTTTGCTGATATAGTATACTGGTTTGTGTTCGCCTTGTACATCACGGACCAAAACTGCACTAACTGCAACGGGTGAAACAGCCAAATAGAGATACAATGGTTCGTTTGGGACAGGCTTCGTCAGTAAAGGTGGGGACATTAAGTAGTTTTTCAGTTCTTGAAAGGCTTTTTCACATTCTTCCGTCCATTCAAAGGTTTTTAGATGACGAAGGACCTTGAAGAAATGGAGACCTTTGTCAGCAGATCGAGATATGAAACGGTTCATACTAACCATACGACCTGTCAATTTTTGCACATCTTTGATGGTGCGAGGAGATTGCATACTTAATATAGCCTGTATTTTATCTGGATTTGCTTCAATTCCTCGTTTTGAAACCAGATATCCGAGGAATTTCCCCCCACGAACTCCAAAAGTAAATTTCCCCGGATTCAGCTTCATGCCATATTTGTTCATAACTTGAAAGGATTGCATCAGATGTTCTAAGTGATCCCGTTCCTCTTTACTTTTTACGAGCATGTCATCAATGTAAACTTCCATAGTATGACCGATTTGATTTCTGAACATCATGTTCACTAACCATTGATAGGTCGCTCCGGAGTTACGAAGACCAAATGACATAACATTATAACAGTATACTCCTTTAGCAGTCACAAAGGCTGTTTTATCTCGATCTTCTCTTGCCATCATGATTTGGTTGAAACCTTGGTATGCATCCATCATGCTTAACAATGCGCTTTCCGCCGTGGAATCCACAAGTAAATCTATACGGGGCAAGGGGTAGGGATCTCGAGGACATACTTTGTTTAGGTCGGTAAAATCAGTGCACATTCGCCACTTGCCATCGGTCTTTGGGACAATTACGACATTAGCAAGCCAATCAGTAAAATCGCGAGCATTCATGGCTGCATATATACAGGAAATACATTGATCAAAGAAAGAATTTCGCAAACCGCAGCACACTTTCATAAAAAAGAACTCCTATACCTATATCAGGGCAGGGCTCGATATCAGCATGGCTTATCCCACAAGCCCGTAGCACACTTTCATTCACTAGCTCGAGACTAAAATACGAGTTAAATATTTCCTCTAAGTCTCGATCGGGAATAGTGGGCTTCCCCACACGAGATAATTTAGTGGAAACATTCAGGTTCCATAATTGAGATACAGGCCAGGGAGCAAAATTAGGTTGGGAAATAAAAAAGAATTTACTCTTCCAAGCACCATATGAATCCTTAGGGTTAGCCTGAATCCTACACTCCCTACGAGGTGAAATATAATAGAATCCTCGATCGGCCATAGAGGTACATTGATTGAGGGTAAAGAAAACGTTAAAATTCTCAAGACTTGGCTCCGAACCATAAGCAGTCATAAGGACTATAAAATATATTAAATGGCGATACGAGTTCGGGAGAAGTTGACTAGGACACAAACGGAATCTATTTAAAATATTGACTATGGCAGGATGTAAAGGGAATCTGAGACCCGCCATCAAATGGGCGATATGAAAAGTTCTAAATTTAGGGGGGGACTATGAATGCAGCGCTCCGACCCTGGCATCATAACCTCGTAGTTATCTGGGACATGATACCTCTTACAAGCTAATAACATCTGATCCTCTGAGAGTGAAGATCGGATATCCAGCCATTTAATGGGCTTGCATTCTTCAGGTATTGACGCGAAGATTATTTCATTAGAATCACTATACCCCTCTAAATTATTTACAGGGTTGGAAGGGGTACTAGAACCTAATTCAGGATTATCAGAATCATTGTAATAAGCTGATGAGACATGGTTGCTATGGGTCGCACTGTCACTCACAGTTTGCTCTACACCCACCCCACCAACGACATCTATAATTTCATTTGACCCCTCCGACGCCATGAAAACAGAGAAGAGATTACAGTAAAATAAAGATTAAAGAACAGAGTAAGGTACCGAATATATGGATCTTGAATAATAGTGATTATCTTTTCAAATCGTCGGAATACGCTGTGGATCTGAAGCTCCAGAAAATGAAGAATGAGGTAAAGTGTAAAGGGGCTCACAGATAACTTATATATATAGAAGGAAACCCTAGAATGTGTAGTTAAAATCGCATGACACGTTTCCAATCTTGTGGTCAGGAAGTGGCGACGTTTGAATATCCTGACAGTAATCATTACGGCGCGAAATTCAAGGCCGCAATAAACGCTTCGAACTAAACGTAGTGTTTCGACCCAACCGAACTATACATAAGAATTAATCATTTCAGTATTCACGGAGTACTCATGATTAACTCGGGGGAGTAGATGATATGGGGATTAATATGTTGGTTCGTAAATACTGAACGATGCATAAATGACCATGGGTTTGAGAGAGGATACGAACCATGGTCGATACAACCCGTGGGTTCTAGTGAAATTAGGACTGACGTGGATTAAATTGCATAACAAGTCCCTACTACTCTCATAATTGCATTACACTACAAAACCCGCATGTTTTTAGTGAACGGGTCAAGTACTAAAAAGGACCCGACATGATCCTCATCGTACAACAAGGACACATGTACGGTACTTACTCAGGATGTCGCTGTCAGTCCGTACAAGGAATTTCTCCTATAAATACCCGCACTATTCATTGGGAAAAGGGACCGCTTACGTGAGAATTGTCAGTACTTACCTGCTCTACTACCGAGCTATCATAATTACGACCTTGACTTTACTATTTGAACTACGTTAGACTTGATCCTTACATAGGTACGTAGGCAGCTTGGTTCGTACCCAAGTGCAGTCTATAATCTATTTACGGACTAGGTCGTGAACCGTAGCTCGGCTTGGTTTGGTTCGTTTATTTCGACCTAAATCAGTAGTTTAATTAGAATTATAAATAAATATATGGATCAAGTTACACATTCTCATATAGCCTTGCAGAAAGTCCATCCTGTTTCATGGGACAAATATATTTCATATGTCAAGCGACAAGAATCTCAAGTGTGCTATGGATTTTATTAGTTTCGTAATTTCTTCGTCGACTTTCCTTATTATCATTCGGCCTATAAAAGACATAGATTTGTATTTTATTCGTCAATCTTATTTGTATTATATCTAATTCGTCGATTTCTCACGTTATTCTTATCTTGATTTACTTTTTAATTATATTAATGTTAGAATATGGAAGAACTTTTCTTTTTCCTTGAAAAGTCAGCGATAAATGTAATTGTAATAATATAAAATGAACTTATGAGTTGCGTGAATTCAATTTTTTTATATTCAATTAATTAATTTTAGGTTTTGTCCCACGGCTTTGTTATATATCATGAAAGTATGTGTTACATTTAAAACATTTTAATATACTAGGGGTGTTCTGATTTCAGTTGCCATGTCTAATTGCTATAATATATTAAGGTCAATAAACTCAATCTGTTATAAAATTGTTCTAAAAATAATAGGAGATATCATATCTTTTAAAAAATATTTGACTCCTTTAAACTAAAAATGTGTAAATTATTAAAATTAATGAATTGCAACAATTTTACTAGAATAAGAAAAAAGAAAATAGTGGTATATAAGAAAACTAATTTAATAAATTAATTTCTTGAAATAATGCATAGTATTACGTGGCATCAAATACATTAACACCTCTAGAACACTCTCTCATGTTCAGATAATCATCAAGTAAGGAATAAACATGCATCTTCTCTTTTCCACCACCTCCTAGAACTTCTAAAATACTCTAAAAACTTGTTTAAATATATTCTCAATCCCCTTCATTTCTTCAACTCAATTAAACCCTTAAAACAATATTAATTAATCTCCCAAACTGTTAATAATTTTAATAATAATGGCTTTAGCTCGTTTTGCTCTCAAGAATATGCAGCAGAGGGTGATGCCTACTCCTGCACAGAACAACCAGAGATGGGCTTCTCAGCTTCTCCGGCGGCTCTCTTCGGCGGCGGAGGAGAAACCGGCGGCTGCGCAGGAGGTGGCGGTGGCTGAAGGTGGCAAGAAATCGAAGCTCTTTCCTAGGCGAAGGGGTAGGAGGGGTGGACTTTGGAGGAACAACAATCGGGACTTTGTTCCTGGGCTTTCTGGTAATTAAACTATTTCTGTATTGAGTGATTAATTATATTGGAAATTTTGATCTGGATTTGTTTTAGCAAAACGACCTCATTTGCATATTTTTTTGGAATGAAATGATTAATTACATATCAAATATCAAATTAACAATTATTTATCATCGGATTAACAATTATTTAATGTTAACCCATGCAGAATTATTCTTCCCTTCAGGTCTGGGAAATGCATTGATTCAAGCAACAGAGAACATAAACAGGCTGATGGAGAATCTAACGCCGTCACATCTAATGAATTGGGCTAAAGAGCACGATGATTGCTACAAACTACGGTACCATGTACCTGGGCTGGATAAAGACGACGTGAAGATAACAGTGGAAGATGGCGTTTTGAAGATAAGAGGGGAGCACAAAGAAGAGGAAGGAGAAGAAGAAGAGCAATATTGGACATATGGGTATTACAATTGGAGTGTTTTGTTACCGGATGATGCTAAAGTTGATGGGATTAAAGCTGAGTTGAAAGATGGTGTGCTTAATATTGTTGTACCTAAGACTGAGAAGGCAAACAAGGATGTTAAGGAGATTCAAGTCCAGTGAATACATATATATTGTCCAAAAGGTTGAATCCCAAACTCTAAGGGCCCCATGCCCGGCCCGAATGAATACATATATATGTATATATGTATATATATGTGTTTTGTTGTGTGGGATTTGGTGTTGATGTGTTTGTATGGAAAATAAATGTTTAACTAACTTCTTCAGTCATGAACCACTGTGTTTTTTTCTCATTTTCGTATATAGGATTATATGTTCTTTATACACTGAAGTCTTGCGATATTTGTGACCATCCTTTTCTTTAACCCAAGTATGTCTGGAGTATTTATTGGAAATGGGAGAGTTAATATTTTGAAGTGTTTGAGAGAAGATAATGTTTTTGAAAGCTATGAAAGATTGAGATTTTATTTCTCAAGTTCTTCTATTTTTTTGCCTTACAAATGCCATCTAAAATCATTTATACTACTAGGATGACATAGGAGTCAACACGTAATAATTGAAAATATAAAATACAAGGTGATTCTTGGACTCGAATTTTGAAAGACATTGTTGACCAAGCTTGATTCTTTGAATTTTCGGTTTACTCCAACAATGCCTTCTCTAAACCAAAATTCCTTCGAACTCCCAATGCAGCAACGTTTCTTGAGAACATAGGTCCTCCAAATGCCTTTGTGAAGATATCAATAATTTGTTCTTCACTTCGACAGTATTCAAGATTGATTTCTTTTTCGCGAACAAGGCCTCTTAGAAAATGGAATCGCAGACGAATATGCTTCGCTCTTGCATGTAGAACAGGATCTTTTGAGACAGAAATAGTTGAACTATTGTCACAGTATATCACTGTAGGATCATTTTGTTTGAAGTTCAAAATTCTCCAAAATTCCTCTTAGCCATAAAGTTTGACATCCAGCTAAGGATGCTGCGATGTATTCAGCTTCGATGGTAGAAAGCGCTACAACCGGTTGCTTCTTAGAACACCAAGATATTGTTCCGCTTCCAAGATTAAAAGCATAACCAGAAGTGCTTCGTGAATCATCGATGCTTCCACGAAGATCACTATCAGTAACAAGCTTCACGGGTACACGAGCTTCATAAAAAATACCATAATCAATGGTTCCTTTGATGTATCGCAGAATTCTTTTTGCAGCTTCCCAATGGCTTGAAAAAGGTTTCTCCATAAACCTGCTAATCAAACTTACTGCATACATGATGTCAGGTCTCGTTGCAGTGAGATACATCAGATTACCAACTAGGCTTCGAAACAAAGTTGGATTCACAAGCTTTCCTTCACCGTTCTTGCTTATTTTAAGGCCTGTGAGACAAGGAGTTGAAACAGAATTTGCATTTTGCATATTGAACTTCTCCAACAATTGTGTGCATATTTTTCTTGAGAGATAAATATGCCATTTTTTGATTGTTGCACATTTATTCCCAAAAAATGATGCAATTCTCCCAAATCTGTAATTTCGAATTCACTCATCATAGAATTTTTAAAATTTGACAACAGTTCCGCATCATCTCCGGTAAAGATGAGATCATCGACATATAGACTCACGATCATAAAGCCTCCTTTTGAATTTCTTTTGACGTAAAGAGTATGCTCAAAAGGACATCTTTCAAATCCACATTTTAAGAAAAATTCATTAATTCGATCATACCATGCACGGGGTGATTCCTTCAGCCCGTATAACGCCTTCCGCAGCTTATACACCTTTTCTTCTTCACCTTTTTTATGAAACCGGGAGGTTGCTCAAGATAAATCTCATCTTGAAGATAGCCATTCAAGAAAGCTGATTTTACATCCGTTTGTAAGATTTTCCAACCATTTTGAGCAGCAAGAGATATTACTAACCGAACAGTGTCAAGTCCAGAAACATGAGTGAATACCTCGTTAAAATCTTCACCTTATTTTTGCTTGTACCCCTTTGCAACTAATCGTGCTTTGTACTTGTTGATGGAGCCATCAAGATTGGTTTTAGTCTTGAATACCCACTTCACACCAATGGCAGATTTGTGTGAAGGTAACGAAGTAAGCTCCCATGTGTCGTTCTTTTCAATAGACTTGATTTGCTCTTTCATTGCATCCACACATTTTCTATATTTTGATGCTTCATCATAAATAACTGGATCTTCTCCTGCAAAGAATGCAAAGTATACATGATCAGTTGTGGCCACCTCTTCAGTTGCATCATAAATCTCTCTCAAATATCTTGTTCTCCTTTGTTCCGTCGTTGGTGAATTTTGCTCTCGTTCAACCCCATTATTTTCAGGTTGCATTTCTTCATTACCAACATCAGCATTATGCTCCAACGATTCTTCTTCAATATGAAGGGTTTGGCATCCAGGAAATTCTGAAGATTCTGAAAAATCATAGTAGCTATTTTCATTAAAGCAAACATCCCTGCTAATCACAATTTTTCTCGTCTTTGGATTGTAAAGCTTGTAAGCTTTAGTTTTTTGGCTATAACCTATGAATATGCATTTCTCAGATTTATCGTCAAGCTTTGATCTCAAAGCATTTGGATGTGAGAAAATGCAAGACAACCAAAAGTTTTCAAGTGACTAACATTTGGTTTTTTGCCATACCAGATTTCATTTGGAGTATAATCATCCAATTTCTTTGTTGGTGACCTGTTAATCAAGTAAACGGCACAACGGCACAAGACACCGCTTCAGCCCAAAAACATGCTGGCATACTTTTCTTCTTCAACATGCATCTCAACATGTTCATTATCGTACGATTCTTGCGCTCCGCAACGCCACTTTGTTGAGGTGAGTACCTAGCTGTTAATTCATGGCGAATTCCATGATTTCGACAAAATCTCTAAACTGAGAAGACATGAATTTTCCACCACGGTCACTCCTCGAATTTTTAATTTGAAAGCCAGAATATTTTTCAACTTGAAACTTGAACTCTTTAAAGCAAGAGAAGGCTTCTGATTTTTCTTTTACACAATACACCCATATTTTTCTTGTATAGTCATCGACAAATAACAAGAAGTACCTGCTTCCTCCCAATGTTGGTACTTGCATTGGTCCACAAAGATCAGTGTGGACAAGCTCTAAAGGCGATTGAGAATTCCACTTAGATTTGGATGGAAATGATTCACGATGTTGCTTTCCCAGTTGGCATTCCTCACATACTTCATTAACCACCTCTATTTTAGGCAATCCTTGAACAATGCCTTTGGCGGACAACTCTTTTAAACTTCGAAAATTTAGATGTCCAAACCTGTCATGCCATAATTTTGAAACTTCATTGTTTGAAGTCGCCACAAAACAGGAACTCCTGATAACATCAAGCTTGATAGAAAACAAATTGTTTGTTCCCAAACCAATCTTTGCAATATTTTGATTGTTCTTCTTCATGGTGCACGTTTCTCCGACGAATTGGAAATCAAATCCTTTCCGTAGTAAGTGACCAACGTTGAGCAGATTACTCCTCAAACCCGGTACGTAAAGTACCTCTGACATTTTTTCGATTTTACTGGTCTTTGTTTTGAAAGAGATTTCACCAACACTTTGAATTTTATATGACTTGGCATCTCCAATAGTAACTTGGCCGCTATTAGTTTCCACAAAAGTAGAAAACAAATTTTTATTTCCCGTCATGTGTCTGCTGGCTCCACTATCCAAGTACCATCAATTTTCAACACTTCTGTTAGTAGCGATTAGTAGAAATTCTGAATTTTCACCTTCATTATGCATGAGACTGGGTTTCTTTTGTGGATATTTTTTCCAGCAATCCTTTTCTTTATGCCCCGGCTTATGACAATAATTACACTCAAAGTAAGGTTTGACCCTTTGTACGTACCACGGCCTTAACCTTTTTTTGAATTGTGAAATGATGATTTCTCATCTTTTTTAGATTCTTCATTTCTTCTATTTGGCCTTGTTGATTTGAGGAATATTTTTCACCACTTCCTTTATGACCTTTGACATGTCCACGAGATGAGCTTTGACTTTTCGTGGATGTGAATTGAGACTTTAAAGCTTGATCATGCGAAGAATTTGTTTGAGTACTTCTCTGCAAAATTCTTGCCTCGTGCGCTTCCAACCTTTCTTGCAAACCTTCAAGAGACATTGAAGAAAGATCATTTGATTCTTCAATGGCAACCACAATATAGTCAAATTTAATTGGCAAGCTTCGTAGAATTTTTTCAACAGCTCGTTGAGTCTCAACGACTTCTCCATTAGATGCCATTTGATTTATAATGGACGAGAGACGAGTAAAATACTCGGAAATCTTTTCATTTTCTTTCATCTCCAACTTTTCGAATTCTGCCCGCAACGACTGTAACCGAACCTTCTTCACTTGATCTTGCCCGGAATATGTTGTATCCAATATTTTCCACGCCTCTTGCGCACTTGCAACTTTTGAAATTCTCTCATAAACAGGAATTTCGAGTGCTTGGTAAATTTGAAAGAGAGCTTTTCTATCTTTTTGTTTTTTATTCTTCAAAAGATCCTTTTCGGCAATAGTGAGTTGGGATTCGTCTTCCGGCGCACCAACACCTTCTTCAACCACACTCCATAAGTCTTGAGATTCAAGACACAACTTCATTAGGTTGCTCCAATAGTCAAACTTCTCACCGTTGAATCGAGGAACAAGGGAAACGAGATTGTTTGACATTTTAAATCAACTGGCTCTGGTACCAGTTTGTTGGAAATGGGAGAGTTAATATTTTGAAGTGTTTGAGAGAAGAGAATATTTTTGAAAGCTATGAAAGATTGAGATTTTATTTCTCAAGTTCTTCTATTTTTTTGCGTTGCAAATGCCATCTAAAATCCTCTATTTACACTACTAGGATGACATAGGAGTCAACACATAATAATTAAAAATACAAAATATAAGGTGACTCTTGGACTCGAATTTTGAAAGATATTGTTGACTATTGACTAGAAATTGGAAAGACATTATTGACTCTTGACTAGAATTTTGAAAGATATTGTTGACTAAGCTTGATTCATTGAATTTTCAGTTTACTCCAACAATATTCGTGTTTCATTTTTTATCTCAATAAATTTATTTACCGTTTTTGAAAAATAGAAACAAAAGCAAGCACGTGGTTAATTTATAATTTAAATTTTTTTATCTACTACTCAATTTTATGGTTTTCATTTTTTTTATCAAGAATTTTATGGTTTTCATTCACATCCTATTTTGTTGTCCTAGTCATAGTTCACCTCAACCCTAACACATGCATAGGCACATTTATTAAATTAATTGTATAATTTAACTACTTGAAGTACCAATCTACTTTTGTTCTAAATTCGATGCAATTTCAGTTTAAGTCAAACTCGATCTTATCGTAAAGTATATCAAGTTTCACACACTTTGGTTTAGCATATATCCCACCAATGTGAAGGTTCTGTATTTGCATAATTTCATCATATATGACAAAATTAACCAATTAATTTTTCCTAATAGCAACGTAACAATATTCAATTTTTTTTTAATTTCATATACTTTAGAAAATTTAATTTATAACTCTATTGAGAGTCAGTGGAAAGCTAATTATAAAATACACATAAAGGACAATATCGTGTTAATATGAGTATTAAGTATCAAGAAACACAACCATATAAATATTAAAACTATTTATATTTTCATAACCAAATAGTACATATGCATTCAACTTACTTTGTCAGTCACACAATCTCTATCTAAGTCTTTTTTTAAATGTTCTATTAACTTATGCGTGTCGCATTTAATGCCACTATTTCCACCTTGAGTTGTGAGGTCCATTCATTCATTGCAATTAGGAAACAGATGATCTTATAATCATACATTTTTATTAAAAAGTTAATTTTAATTAAATTAAACAAACATACATATCTAAATTAAAAGCACATAATTATTTGAAATTTATAAATGCAATAGAAAATATTATAATAAGCATTTCATCTTATCTTTTTTCTTTTGGTATTTTAAAATGAAACGCGGCTTCAATATGATAAAAAAATTTACATATTACTACTTCAAACAAGAAGATCCATTGGACATTCTATCCAATTGTGATGATCTTGGATCAGCATATATATGATTGGAAATTGCAAAAGGTTGTAAAGTCAAAACCACATTTGAAAATAGAATGTGAAAATCATGTGAGCTATGATAAATTCTTGAAAATTGAACAATTCACATTAACAAAAAGTTTAAAACAAAGAATCATCTCATATATGTAATATAATAGTATATATTAATAAATAGTAAATAAAAATTATTATAGATGGCTCGAGCGCAAAAAACACTCGAACTCAATTCAAGCAGGCTCAAGGCGACATTTATTGAAATAAGTTCCATTCTACCAATAAAATTGAAACTAGTTATAAGTACAAAATAGGGCCTTGGAGCACAATATACCAATAACAACTTCCTATAACATTAATTTAATGACATAAACGGTAGCGGCTGCGGAGTTTACCCAGCGCGCACCTAACGGTAGCGGCTGCGGGTTCCTTTGTCATCAAAAAAAAAATTTAATGACATAAACATAACATATGATTGTAATATTATAAATAAAAAGTATTAAATTTAAATAATCTCACATAAATTTTATAATCATTATTGGTACCCTAAAATAAATTATCTTAATTATCTCGATTTATTCCCAAGTAGTATAAAATACTAACAATTAATTACCCCATACAACATTTAATAAAATCATCAAATTTCTTTACCAACAAATCATCAAATTTCTTTACCAACAAATGAAGTTAACTATAAATCCTCTAAGATGTGTAAAGGGTATGGTATCATCCAATAGGCTACTTGGTCAATGTTGCCCTAAATGTTGAAAATCCATTTGATCAAATTTCTTGTCATTAATTTTGTGCGGTCAAAAGAGAAAATGACATGTAATGAAATTAATTTGCAAAATAAACTAATAACCAAATGCAATAACTTTGCTTTTTCTTAAACTCTTAAAGCTCCTGCCAAAACACTACACTTTTAATAACACTACCCTTTTAATCTTTGCACATCGAGTTTTGGAGTTTTTTTCATCTCGATGATTTTAAGAAAACTTTAATGATTCAAAAACACATATTTCACTACTATATCTAAAAATGTATTAGATCACTGTTACTAAAATTCTTGATGGTGGCTTCTTATTCAAGAATATAAATAATGTTAAAAATTGAACTATTCAAATTTACAATAACTATTATTATTATTTATTAGAGAATATATATTAAATTCATCTTATAAGAACAATAATAATAATTACTATTATTTATTAGAGAATGATATTATTTTATTATATAGGGTTATTTTAATCTTAATAAAAAAGTTTAAAAATGTAAATCATTCCAAATAAAGAATAATTATAATAATAATTATAATAATTATAATATATATTATTTATAGATATAGTTAATAAATAATATAATATAATACTAATATAATATATGTGGCTAGACATATTTATATTCTTGTGAATCATTGATATTTTAGGGTAAAATGCACTTCACCCCTCAAAAAATTGGCATTTTGCACTTTTCCCCCTAAAAACACAAAAAGAGACATCACCCTTAAAAATTTGATATATGTGGTGCCCCAATTACTATTTTCCGGCATAATTTTGATCGAAAATCATTTAAATGATTTTTCCGCCAAAGGCATTATCATCTTTAGAAAAATATGTGATTCTCTCACATGCATGGATTTGAGCCGAAACTGTTGTACTTCTCTAACATATCATCTTAGACTATGTATAGCAGCAAGTCAAATTTTCACTTTCTCTTTCTTGCCACATTAGATTTCCTACCACATTCCCTATATCACATTCCTTTCAACACCACAGCAGCTAGTCAATTAAAGTTTTTTTAATTTCTCTTTCATCCATATCACTAATTTTAATAATTAATTTTATAGTTAAAATTAATTTTAATAAAAATTAATTTTATAGTTATATTTATTAATTAAATATTTAAAATTAAAAATATTTATTAATTATATTTATTAATAAAAGTTGTAGTTTTGAGGAAAGTCGTAGTTTTTTCTAGGATCCATGAAGGAAATTGAAGGTTAAACTTAAATTGAAAATTGAAATGAAAATATGGAGTAAAAACCTCAAAAAAAAAAAAAACAAATTGGTGTCCTAATGACACAAACTTAGGCTCTATTTATAGAGCTTGAAAAAAGAAAATTAATGGTGAAAAAAAATCAATTTTGCATAATTAATACTCAAAAAAACGATTTACAAAAAAGAGGAAAAAAAAAAGATGGGACGCGTGGCAGCATCCCATTGGCTGCATTTTTTTTGTTTTTCTTTTTATTTAAGTGGGGCCCACATGAACATTTTCAATTTTTCTCTACCCAATTCCCTACTTGCTACAACACCCCATTTTAATTTCACCCCCCAATTCTCTACTTGCTGTACATAGTTTTAGGGTTGTAAAATTCTCACCATGATATTATACTGCATATAAAGAACTTATCAGAATAGGAACTCACAACAAATGCAGAAAGAGATCGTGGTGAAAATTTCTCAATCCTAAGATGATATATTAGAGAAGCACAATAGTTTTTGGCCTAAATCGAGACATGTGAGAGAATCATAGAAAAATAATAAGACGATAATGTCCTTAACAGAAAAATCATTTAAATGATTTCCGATCAATATTTAACCGGAAAAGTAATTGGGCAAAGTGATGCATATATCAAATTTTTAAGGGGTGATGTCTCATTTTTATGTTTTTAGTAGGGGAAAGTAAAAAATACAAGTTTTTCGAGAGGATGAAGTACGCTTTACCCTATTAATATTAATATATATTGAACAAGCTTGTTTATTATTAATGAGTTCACGTACATTCATTTCTCTTTTTAACTTTTGGATATATCTAATTATTATTCAAAGATTATTTTAATCGTAACAAAAAATATAAATTATTTAAATTATTCATATTTTTAGAATAGACATAAATAGATATTATCATAATGCAGCAGCCTTTAACAAAATTAATTGTGAAACTTTACATCTATCTATTTTATTATAAAGCATGAATTATTTCTTAAAAAAGTTTAAAATATAAAAAATAAGAGTGTTGTAATTTACAACATTCTCTCTCTTCTATAACCATTCACGTACTTTTTCGGGTCACATTTTCTCCTTATCCCATACCAACACACTCTCTTTTTCTCCAACTTATTATTTAAAACAATTCATATAAAACCATAGACAAAATAAGATACTTGTCATAAATTCAAACAAAATTTATTAAGTGCACTATGTCATTTAGACAAACTCAGATTTATTTCAAGAAGATAAATTATACTTCATACATGAATAATCATTCACTTCTTAAAATATCAAATTAAAATTTCCCCATTCTAACTTGTTAGTTTTAAAAATCATTCTAAAATAGTTCAATGTGAATAACGTCGAACTAATTTTCACAATAAATAATTCAATCGAATTATTTTATCAAAACATCTCAAATTCAATATGAAAAATTAGATCGATTATATTAAAATCAGTCTAATATAAAATTTTATCCAATTTTTATACACCAATAAAGGCAATAAACGAGAAAAATAGCTAAAATGTGAATAAAGGGCGAAATAAAAATCTTGTAGTGGGAAACCTCCTCAATTTCACACATTCAGAGATTTCATCATCTCCTACAAGAAAGAGCTATGGTTCATAGTTCTCTGGCAATATCTACGCACCCAAAATTAACATGCTCATCGTTCCCATCCACCTCCGATGCGGCCCAACGCTCTCGCTTCTCCTTCAGAACGAAAAGCCTCACCTTCTCAAGAAAGTCGAAGATTTTGTGCACCAAGTATGATGATGGGTTTTCTGAAGTGGATAAGTTTTTGCACAGCAATTCAATAGCTGATTTCATGAGGTTCAACATAGACAACCATGCCCAGTTGCAGACTGCTATTGTTAGCTACCGCAAGAAGTTCCCTTGGTCCCTTCTTCAGCCCTTTCTCCAGGTTAAATTGGTGATGTTCCTTTTTTGAATTTTGGCTTAGAAACAAGTTTTTTTTAATCTGAAGAGTTTGTGGGTTGCTGAGATTTCTTGTTGATTTTGTTGCCTGTGTAGGTGGATTTGGTGTCAACGATTCACATTGCGGATAAAGAGTGAGTTTCTCAATTGGGAGATTTATTGGACTATTTGTGATGCTATGAATTACTTTTTGATGTACCAACTCTTTGGACTTGAAGATGATGTGCTTTTTGTTTGTGATGATGTATTTTGATGTTATATAGCCTATGATATTGTGGATTGAGTGAAGGTAAGAGGTTCTGAGAAGTTGGGAAATGGGAGACTCATCATAAATTCTGAAATTATGATTCATTGTGTTTTCATTTTTATTTCCAATGGTGGTTTTCGAAACTATATGGAGAAACGCTTCTATTGGGTTTCTTTTAAAAATGGTAAATGCATAAATGTTTTTGAAAATGAGTTGGGAATTAGTGAAGATGTCAAGTCAATGTGTAAAATGATTGAGTTAGGTAAAATTAGTTATGTGAATTGTGTAGTTGATAAAGTAATAGATAAAGTTATATTAGTTAGATATGTTACAAATGGAAAAACTTTATGCCCAAAAAGAGCTAAAATATTGGTTTTAAAGTCTACGTAAGATTGTGGAGGATTAAGTTTATGTGTTTTGTTTCGCCATAGAACAACCACCATTGCTGGAGTTACAGTTTTTTCAAAAGGAGAGGTCAGAAAAAGAGATAGGTCTGATGTCATTTGTTAAAATGGTAGATATTGTAGTCAAAATGTGAAAGTGAAAACAGAAATGGTTTTTTTTTCATAAGAAAATAGTATCAAGTGTAATTTCATTTTAAAAAATGAGTACACATTTCTAGGAACACAAACAGACATAACCTAGTTTTGAGTTGAAAATTAGTAAACATTTCCATGAACACAAAGAAACATAGCCTCAGTTATTGGGGTAACTGATGAGACAAATTTAACCTCTTATTTCTTAGTTGCTTTCATTCGATAGATGTGGCTATTTTTTATTCCACATTTTTCTCAAATGAAACTTCTCAATGAGTAGTTATAAACTTGATGCTAGATGAAGACATCTACATAGAAATGGTTTGCTTGATTGGATATCTATGATCCACTGACTTATTTCATTGATATATTGTGCACAATCAGTTGTGCCGTTTCATTCTATGATAAATCAATGAGAAGCTTGACTATGGATTTTTATTTTTAATTGCATATCATCAGTCCAGGAATTTCGTTTTTCGCACTGTAATAATTGAAATGGAAATCATATTGACATTTTAAACTGTTAAGCTCTTCATCTCTCTCCTTTTTCATGTTATCATTTTTGGAATTACTTCGTAAAAACCTTTTAACCCCTATTTCAACATGTTCTCAAAGTATATTTATCCCATTTTTGAAACAAAGAAGCTCCATGTTTGTGAAAGCACTCCATAAATACTGATTTGCAAGCAGCTAAAATGAACGAACATGTGTTCTCAAAAGGTACTGCTAAAACTATCTTTTCATTTTGCAACTGACTAAATATTTTGTCATATTTGTTAAGAAATAAAGGAAATCTTATAAGGGCAGTTTCATAAATCATTTCTGAGAAACATATCCAAATTGTTGCCCTAGTGATTATTTTTCTTTCAGTTTATTTTACTACTTTCCCATTTCTTATTGATGATAACATAAAGCTGTTGCAAAACCATCATACTGTTGTGTGTTTGGTCTAGTTGATGGTTCTTTAGAAAATATCGAAAGAAAAACCGCAGTTATAGTCATAAGGTATACACATTAATTTCCGAGGATTCATTTATGCAGTTCTTGTGCAGTTAATGTCAAATTCTTCTCTGTTTATTGTTACAATTTATTCATTGAGAGATATGTGATGTTTGTTAATTTGACAGTCCTTTAGAACTCTAAGGAAAATGTTTTTGCAGGTATTTTACAGCACTGCAAAAAGTGCTCGATTCATACGATTGTGTTCTTTATGAGATGGTTGCTAGCAAAGAAAGCTTAGAGAATAGAAGAAAACCCGAGTCTAAAAAGAAACTTAAGGGTTCAAATTTACGGGGATTTAATATTCTTGGATGCATTCAGCGACAGATGGCTAAACTGCTTATGCTTGATTTTCAATTAGATTGTCTTGACTACCAGGCTGAGAATTGGTATCATGCAGATCTTGATTTTGAAACTTTCAAGTTACTCCAGGTATCATTGCAAACAAACATAACTTTTAAATTTTTTCGGCACTTTTACAATTTTCCCCAAACAAACCTTAAACTTTTTTGACACTTCTACAATTTTCCCAAAATTCAACACTTATTTAGAAGCACAAGTTTCTGCAGACAGTTCTACAATAAGTTTTTGTTCACTTGTAATTAGAGGTGGCAAACGGGTGGGTCGGGTTGGTTTTGGTTTGGTTCTAACGGGTTGGTTCTTAAATGAGTTGGTTTTTAAATGGTTTTAAGGTGGAACCAAACTCAACCCAAAAAGGAACCAAAGTCAACCTGAAAGAGAACCAAGCCCAACCCGACTCAATACCTTACATTTTTTCTAAATTATTGATAAACGATTTGGGCCTAACATGAAATTAGTTGGACCCAACTTGGAACCAAGTTGGAACCAAATAATTTTTTTTACTAACCAACCCAATCCAAACTAGTTTAATTGGGTTGGAACCATGGTTCCAGACCCATTTTGCCACCCCTACTTGTAATTACTGGATAATTTGTTTATTAGGACCCCTCTTTTCTACAATTGAAGGATTAACTTCATTTACGAAAGTATCTGTCCAATAAAATTTACTTTAACTACTATAGTTACTAAAATTTATTTGGCTTTTTAAATTCGTTTTGTGATCCTTTTCAGCTTGAAAAAGGTGAGAGCTTTTTCACATTTGCGAGAGATATGACACTTAGATCCACTAAAGCTATGGTGCAGTCTGCTCCCGTTCGAGAAGATCTCGACCCTTTGAGATCTAAACTTCTGTGGGCCTCACGTGTGGTGCCAATGCCTCTTGTTGGTCTTCTCATAATTGGAGGTGTTTGTGCTGATGGAGGAAGTCAAGAAGAATATCCTGAATTAGAAGCTTTGTCCAGGCTCGACTTTGGTGCCGCAATGAAAGTGTTCCTTGCAAAGAGACTAACATCTGAGTAAGGGTTTTAAAAGTTTTATATGTATATATGTGTAATATATATATATATATAAATTGTATATATGTGTATTATATAGGGGTAGCAATTCGGCGGATTGGGTTGAGTTTGGGTCGGTTCCAATAGTTTGGTTATTAAATGAGTTTGGTTTTTAAATGGTTCTAAGGTGGAACCAAATTCAATCCAAAAGGGAACCAAAATCAACCCAAAAGGGAACCAAGCCCAATCCAACTCAATACCTTACATTTTGTTCTTTATAATTTAGATTATTGACAAACGATTTGGGTATAACTTGAAATTTAGTTGGATCCAACTTGGAACCAATTAGGAACCAAATAAAGTTTCGTAGGAACCAACCAAACTCAAACTAGCTTTAATTGGGTTGGAACCGTGGTTTTGGAACCATTTTGCCACCCCTAGTATTATATATTATATTCGTTGAATATCTTTTGACTGTTCTGATTTCTGGAGGCTGATATATTTAGTTCTATATAGTTGATGTTTCGTGCAAGTTATTCTATCTAATTCGGGGTTATCTGCATTTACTCTATAGCTATTTGTTGCATAAACTACAGTGATGCTATAAATTAAATGGTTAGTTTGTACCGATTTTTCGGCTTGTTTCTTTCTTTAGCTGTTGTAAGTTGTAACTAGATACACTTATCTGAGAATTTGCACTTGGTTCATTATCAAGATCTTCACAAATTCATGTATTTAAAGATTGATGAAAGTTACAATTACATCCTCTATAATTTAAAAAATTACATTCAGCCCCTCCATGAGTTCTTTGGTCAATGATATTATTATCTATTTGTGCAGGTTCACACAGGTAACGGCTGATGTTGAAGAGAAATCCGTTATAATTGGCGAGAGAAATAGAGCAGCTACAGAAGCCTTACAACGAGCAATTAATAACGGGAACAATAAGATTGCTATACTATACGGGGGTGGTCACATGCCTGATTTGGGACGACGTCTTAGAATGGAATTTGAGCTTGTTCCGTCCGGTGTGGAATGGATAACAGCATGGTCCATTACAAGTAACAATCTTACAACTACCTCTTTTCCTTTTCTTACAACATTAGCAAATCTCTTTGGCTGGCGTTTAAACCGGTACCAGACACTTGCATTGCTCATCTTTTCTTCGGTCCTTGCAATTGATCTTTGGTTTTGGGAACTATTTTTCGGTTCAACTGTGAACTGGCTCACCGATCTTTCGTCTGATTTTTCTCGTTATGTCGATAGCTTCCAAGCAATGATGTGATTGATTATTGAATATGTTTTTTGTAAATATTTGGTTGATTGATTGAATTTGTGAACATGATAATAATATCATCCGTAATGTTTAGTTTTGGTTTCGTGGTCTCGTTTTAATAGCTCATAGCCCATTTTGACAACTCATACGCGACATAGTTAGCTTCTCGATGGATTTTTCGAACCTTCCATCTCGGCCATTTGTTCCGAAATCTTTGAACTATTGTGGGATTCTCACATTATATCGTGATTTTTAATTTTTCTTACTTTTGGTATCATTGATAATTTTCATCCAAAGAGTAATTTCAAACTCAGTTAGTCAATATTTCGATCAAATATTTGGGGGATTTTGTGTAAAAGTGAGTAGTGTCATTAAATGAAAAAATTAGTGATATTGAATATAATTTGTGTGTGAGTGTGTTCAAGACTAAAATTCTCTCCAACAAACCTGGTCAAAGCATAGAGTTACAGAGTTGATGGTCACTTTTTGAATGAGCATTTTTATAAGTCATGTGATAAAACATAAGAATATTAGGGAAAATTGCATTTTTTGTTCCATAACTTAGTTTCATTTATTATTTTTTAATTTCATTTATTATTAGTATCTCATACTTAATCCCATAACTGTTAAATTGTTCCACATTTAATGCCAGCGTCCAAAGTCTAATGGTTAACTCCGTTAGCCAACACTGTAATTGATTTTTGGAAGAATTCATGCGTGAATACACTCACACACAGATTGTATTCAATATTATGATATTTTATTTTTACTCAATACGCGTGCATAAAATCTCTTAATAAAGTGTAGTAAAAGTATCGAGTAAAATTGACCGTTAGATTTTAAATGTTGTGACCGAATGTGAGAAATGCATAATGAATGAGATCAAAATTATACTTGGGCTAAGTTACGAGATAAAAAGTGTAATTTTCTCAACAATCTTGTAACTAGTGGGACCAAAATAAGAAAAAATAAAATCCCAACTTATCTATAATAATAATAATAACAATAATAACTATTTTAAAAGTATGAATCGTTTTAGGTGATTTATATTTCTTAGTTTTTTTGTTAAGACCAAAATAATCTTTTAGTAATAATTTTATATTATTTTCAATAATATAATGACCTTTTAGTAATAAATTAATATTATTTTCATAATGAATATTCGATCAATCATTATTTAGTTTAATCCACTGATACAAACATGTCAAAATTTTATATATTCAACATATACAATAAAAAGAAGCACATTATGATAGAAAAAATCACATGATAAATAAAAGAGAATAAAAAATCAAAATTATGCCTCTGACCGAAAGCTTGATTGAGCATATTTATAGAAGTGGCTTTTGAACTTTATAAGAAGAAGATAAAAGAAGAATATACGTATTAACAATTCATACTCATGTGAACTTTTAGCATCCTTAGTAAATTTTAGTCAATATATACATTGAACAAACTTGTTAATATTAATTTAAATTATTAACTTCAAGTTCATGCACGATCCTTTGATAATAATAATAATAAAATTAATTTGATTTGTTAGAAGATAATATCAATAAATTATTATAGGGTTATTATAGTCTTAATAAAAATGTTAAGAAATGTAAGTTATCTCAAATTATTCATACTTTTAGGTATCGTTTGGTTGGTATCATGTGATTGAACATGATAATATTATGCTTGATAGTTATGAGAGAAATTGAGAGATTCATTGCCAAAAACTTATTTGGTTAGGATTATAAATGAGAGTGATATCCTAGATGATACATATTCAAGTTGTTTGGTTAACATTATATATAAGGAGTGATACAATGAAAAAGTCTAAAATACCCCTATTGTTGATGTTGAATTATCAAAATCATATATATATATATATAATTATACTTAAAAATATGGAATATATTTTACACATCAAATAAAAATATTTTGAGTAACTTAAAAAATAATATGATTATATAAAATATATTTATTTTACTTATGTTGAATTATAAAAATCATTTAAAATTATACTTAAACATATGAAATATATTTTATAATCAAATAAAAATATTTTTAATATCTTGATAAAATAACATTATTATATAAAATATATTTACTTTTCTTATCCTAATCAAATAAAAATATTTTGAGTATCTTGATAAAATAACATGATTATATAAAATATATTTACTTTTCTTATCCTATTATTGAAGTTGAATTATCAAAATCATATGTATAAAAATTTATACTTAAAAATATGGAATATATTTTATACATCAAATAACAATATTTTGAGTATCTTAATAAAATAATATGATTATATAAAACATATTTACTTTGCTTATTTGATGATTTTAATACTAAAGTTTGAAGTTTAATTCCATATTTTTAAGATTGATTCAATAATAGATTTTTAAGAAATATAACAAAATAGAAATTAGGTTAAATGATAAGTTAAATGTGAGGGGTAAATTCGTAATTTTACTTTTCAAAATAGGTTGAATATAATCTTGTGATAGTGGATACTACCTACCTGGTGGTATCTACTATCTTAGATATGGGGTAATTAAATATCGGGTTTGTTACGTATCATGGGCCGACCTTGTTGAACCAAACTTAAAATTAGAATTGATAATTAATATATCACCCCTATAAACTCTAACCAAACGCTACCTTAGAATAGTTATTGACATGATAGATTATATATATATATTATATTATATTATCTATAGTTTATCTATACTAGTCAGATAACCATTCTCTTAATTGACTCAATCATTTTGCACATTATCAAATCATCAATTTTAATAATTTTTAGAGACAACGGAATATGTCTACAGTTCATATAAAAATAAAACAAAATCCGTTCATTCATACGTTTTAGAAAAGGGTGATTCAAAATAAACAAAGACACATCCAAACAAAACCTAAACCTACACCTGCAATCTCTTTATGGACAAACTTCAACTACGTCATTTTATAGTGGTATGATTAAAATAATTGCTTTCTCATATTTAAATCAAGTTTCAATATTTGATTTAAAATTCGATTACATAAGCAGGACTTTTCTTTTTCTCTTTATCTTTTAGAATTTTGAAAAAAGAAGGATTCAACTTCCTTGAACATACATACATATGCAAAATCTTAATTTTAGTCCCACAAAATATCGTAATTTTAGTGTTAGTCTTACACTTTATGAGATTTTAGAAAACGTCCCAATATTTTACTCTACTTATATAATTAGTCCTTTTTTTATAATAATGTTAGTCCCATACTTTATTTTTGTTATTTTAAATTGTATTTTTTCCTTTTATTTAAATAAGATGTATTAAACAAACCCTTAAATAAATATTATTCGCTTGTTAACCCTCCTGAAAAATAATTTAAAAATAAAAAGAATAACATATGTGTTTAGTCGAGACGTTCATAATATGAACCACAAAATTTTTCTCAACCATTTTTATTTATTTTTTATTTTTGTAGGGGGTAAGTGGAAATAATATTTGTTCAAGGGCATGTTTGATATATTTTATATAATTTAAGGGGAAAAATGCAATTTTAAATAACAAAAATAAAATATAGAACTAACATTGTTTAAAAAAAAGACTAACATTGCAACTTTATCAAATTATTGAGATTGTTTTAAAATTTTAATAGAACGTGGGACTAAAAGTAAAATCGTGATATTTTATGGGATTAAATATGCAATTTTTCCCACATACATGCTCAATGGAAAATGACCAAAAAGAGAAAAAATATTTGAATATTTGAAAAATAAAATAGCAAACCCCAAGTTCCACCAATAAATAAATAACCAATTTTTTCTCATTTCATCAGCAACAAAAAGAGACAGAAATTGATAGATCATAAATTCATCATTAAACATGTCTTTGATTTTGTCTTCTCAAGGGATAGTATTGGCGACGGCCATGGCAGTTTCCGGTACAGCAATAATTCTGACGGCTTTTCGTCTCCAAAAGTCCCATTTTTCTCCATCTCGCATCATCCACTCTTCAGGTACTCATTTCTCTTCTTTATTATTTCTTTTGTTCATATTATTAATTAGACACAGTTTCAAGTCTTTCTTATTAGATGTATATTTAAAATAATTGACTGAAAACTGTTAGTTTGATCATACGAAAATAAATACAAAATCCATCTAATTTTAATTAAATTGCAAAAACTAATGCATCATATGAGATTCATTTAGTGAGTTTATAAACAACGGGACTAATATATTACAATTTTCACGAATTAAATATTACATGAAAGAACCTTTTGAAATTTTAATTCCGTTATATACAAAATTGTGAAGTAAGTCATACACGATATAATTTTCTTGAACCAAACAAAATGTTAATAATTGTAATAAAAAATTGCATAACACTGAACTAATTTTGCATGTGAAAATGAACAAACTTAAAACTCAACAAACTTTATTATAACATTATAAGGGACTAATACTGCAAATTCCAAATATGGATATATTGAATATAAGTATAACTAATGAGTATGCATGTAATTTGCAGATGAGGGGAAGAAAAAGGAGAAAAAGAAGAAGAGGGTGCATTTTGCAAAGGATGTGGTGGACCCAATTGGGAACAGTGATGAGTACAGAAAATTGCACACCAAGCCCTCTAATTCCATTCAATTTTCAAATTCATCCAAATTAAATAAAGGTGGCAAAGTGCGACTTATGCCAGCCAATAGAGTCGCACTTTACAACGGAATGCTTAGAGATAGAGTCATCCACAGGGTTGCTTATTCTCATTGATTTTCTTTTTTTTTTTTTTTTTGTTCTTGCATCAAAAAATTTGTTCCTAAATTGACCTCAAATTTGTACAAATTTGAATGTTAGAATGTCCTTAGGAGTGTTTTGGAATAGAATTAAGTCTGTTTAGAGGTCGAGTATTTGAATCAATGTATAATAGAACTTGTTTGCTTTTTTATTGGTAGTTATAAGAAAGTACCTATGTTTTTATAATTTTAAGTTTATTTTGATGCAATTTAATTTTCTAAAAAAATATAATTTTATGGGGGCCTTACTCTTTTTGTTTGGTTTATCTTATATTAATTAGAGAATATTACTATATATTGTAACAAAATGAGATTGACATTCCACCTGAATTCTTAATACTTTCTAAAGGTAGAATATTCTCTTGATACTATCAAGATTCCGTTGCAAATAGGGTTTCCATAGTGGATTTACTTTATATTTGAGGAAATTAAAGTAATCATGTAAAAGACAAGTTTTATTAAATTTGTTAGATGATAAGTTTGATGTAATCAAAGCAAATCTTTACAAGGTTGTTTCTTTATAAAGTCTCCCTTTTATTTTTTCTTTGTCCAAAAGGTTGAATCCTCAATATGTTACATGGATTAAAGACGATTGAATTAAATACTTTCAGGATTGATTTAGTTAGGGTTGAAAATTGAATTAAATAATTCGACACTGAATATGAGTTTGATCGCTAAAAGTTCGGTTCAAACTCAGTTCGATAACTTATCAAACCAAATTTAAACAAATTTTTGTGTTTGATAATTTTGAAACTCGGTTCGATTAGTAAATGATAATAAAAACATGTACACAATAATCAAATTACTCGAGTTCCACTCGTGATTTGCTCAATTTACAATCAAACCAGGCTCAAACACAATTTTCAAATCTCAATTATAAGTCAAACAAGGTTGAACACCTATACACTCAGCTCGATTCGACTATTTCTCACCCCTCGATTTAGTATATATAATTTCTCATATACTAAATTGTAGATATGTAAGGGAGATAATAATAAAAATTATTTTGAGAGGTTATTCTTATGTCATTGTGAATTTTGTTGTTACAATGTTATTGATAGAAAAATTGCATATAAAAGGGTCTTAATCAGTTCTCATTGTTGTGGTTGACTTTGTGGTGCACATGTTGTAAGAGTGAGAGAATTAGGCTTAAAATAAAGAGACAATTTGGTCTTAGGGTAAAGGCAATAATGCATCAAATTTAGGATTTATATAAGATTGTATTATTCTGTGGCACTTGTTGTCTGTCTCTTCAATGGCAAAAAAAGACCAGATCACATGAAAATGTCTTATGACCTGACATGTTTCTTGGCAACTGCAAATGGTCATTAATTATTATTTTTTATCTGAATAGTGATCAATAATTTTTAATTTTTGTACTTATTTATTATTATTATTATTATTATTTTATCATTAACTTAATTTTGTATAATTTTTTTTTTGTCGGGAAGGGGTTATCTTATGGATTATTCTGACATGCCATAATTCTTTCTAGCTATTCTATGTAATCGAAATTTTATGTTTATCTTGCTCGAGAGGGTCCTCCAGTTTGTCTGGTGGTTCAATTTGTTAGAAAAAATATACTCAATCAGCAGGTAAGTCGATGCACGAGTTTTGATTTGTGTCCCAAAATACAACGACTTTGAAACGAGAATAAAACTATTTCAAATTATCGAATCTATCAAATAGAACACTTGTTTGAATTCTCATTTTCAAACACTAATTTTATATGGAAAAACACTTTCAAATTCACAAACTTAGAACTTGAAAGTCGATAAGAGAAGAAAATGTATTTTGGGATGAGGAATACAAATTATAAGAAAAATTATTTATAGAAAATGAAAAGTTATGAGCTAGCAACACAACTTTTCATTTTAGCCCCTACATATGTTTTTTCGGCCAAAACACCTTTTCAGTTGAGAGGTGTGCACGAACCGGTGCACCATTTCGTGTACGATTGTAACCATCAATCGCACGGTCAATAGTCAACGGCACATTTTTTTGCCATCAAAATCATCCAATGATGAAGATCCAAATGATGGGAAGAATCAACCTAGTAATCCCTGGGAATCGAGATTATAATCAACTCCGAAGAGAATTACAAACACAAATTCAGAATGAGAGAAGAGATATTGAATCAAATGCCAAAAACTGCATTTCTGATCGAGTGCATGGTATTTAACAAGAAAGGATCAAACCGCCAACTAACTAACTTTTACAATTTTAAGCCCTTCTACTTTTATTAATTGCAATTTCGTCTTCCGTGTTATTTTGCACATAACAACAACCTGCCCCTTCAAACAATCCTTGTCCTCAAGGATTAAATTGAAGGAACCTCCTGTGCATGTCGTAGGCTAGTTCCCACGTGCTTTCCTCCACCGGTGAGTTAAACCATTTCACCAGCCATTGCGTGGCTGCTATCACATTTCTCTAGATCATCCTTCTCTCCAAGACCGACTCCGGTTCCAAAACCACAACTGCATGCTCCGTGAGTGTAACTAGTAAGGTGGGACTGCATGGTGATGACCCTATCATTTTTTTTAATTGCGACACATGAAATGTAGGGTGTATTTTAGCGTTCAATGGTAATTCCAGTTTGTAAGCTACGGTCCCAAACTTCTGAATGATCTTGAAAGGGCCAAAATATTTTGAAGAAAGCTTATTATAAGTATGGGCTCTCATTGACGTTTGTCTATACGGTTGCAAATTAACATAGACCCAATCTCCCAACTCCAAAACCCTCTCACTCCTTCCCTTATCCACCTGATGTTTCATCCGTGCTTGAGCCTGCTCCAGCCACTGTTTAAGCACCCTTATCGTTCCTTCTCTACTACTCAAACTTCTATCCACCGTGTCTACCGAAGTTTGGTACTGGATATAAGGATGATGCATAGGTGGTTTCTGCCCGTATAGAATCTCGTAAGGTGTACATTTGATGGTTGAATGGAAGGAGGTATTATACCACCATTCAGCCAATGGTAGCCATTTCGCCCATTCCTTCGGTCTGTCCCCCCACATACATCTTAGATATGCCTCCAAACACCGATTGACCACTTCGGTTTGCCCATCCGATTGAGGGTGATAAGCTGTTGAGGTGTGAAGTTTCACCCCCTCTAGCTTAAAAAATTCTTGCCAAAATCGACTCATGAAGATAGCGTCTCGATCACTTACAATTGTTTGAGGGAGACTTGAAGATCTGATCCATGAAGATTTGAGCTATGTCTACTACTGAATAAGGGTGTTTCAAAGCAATGAAGTGGGCATATTTGCTCAATCTATCGACTATTACCAAGATGCTATTATACCCTCTAGACGCAAGTAGCCCTTCCACGAAATCCATAGAGATGTCTGTCCAAACCCTAGTAGGAATAGGTAATGGTTGCAGCAGTCCCGGATATGCTACATTCTCGCCCTTACATCGTTGACAAATATCGCATTCCCGCACCGCTTGGTTAATATCAGTCTTCATTCCCTTTCAATAAAAAACATGCTTAATCCGATGTAAGGTAGCATGCATGCCCGAATGTCCACCCAAACTGCTTTTATGATAAATTTGAAAAATGGCCTCCTTCAGCTCCTTATCCTTACTAACCACCAATTTCCCTCGCCTAGTAAGGATGCCCGAATTCCAAAGATAATGTGGTTTCTTAGTAGGGTCTTGAGATATTTCAGCAATAATCTGCTGAATTTTCCTATCATTTTCCCAACTTTGTTTCACCTTCTGTAATAAATCAGAATACACCAAAGATATGCTGTATATTGTACTCGTGTCCCCTTGTTGTTGCCTCGATAAGGCATCCGCCACAACGTTCTCTTGTCCACTCTTATAGACCATGGTGAAATCATATCCCAACAATTTAAACAGCCATTTTTCTTGACTTGGAGTAGTAATACGTTATTCCATCATGTATTTTAGGCTTCTGTGGTCCGTTTTGATGGTAAAGTGTCTTCCCACCAAGTACGATCTCCATCTTTGCACCGCTACAACAATGGCCATCATCTCCTTATCGTACACGGACATAGCCAAATTTTTTGGAGATAAAGCTTTACTCATAAAAGCTATGGGCCTTCCTTTCTGTAATAAGCATCCCCTATCCCTCTCCCACAAGCATCGGTTTCAATACTAAATTCTTTCGTGAAATCAGGCATAGCCAAAACAGGTGCCTGAGTCATGGCCTTCTTAAGCTCTTCTAATGCTATCTCAGCCAAATCATTCCACTTGAATGCATCTTTTTTCAACAACTCCGTTAAGGGTTTTGCTATTGTACCATAGCTCTTGATAAACTTCCTATAATATCCCGTTATACCAAGGAAGCCCCTTAGCTCCTTCAAATTTCTAGGAATGGGCCACCTAATCATTGTTGCAATTTTCTTAGGGTCAGCTGCCACCCCATCTTCAGATACTATATGACCAAGGTATTCGACCTTGGTGTTGCCAAACTCACATTTCGATTTTTTTACAAAAAGCTGGTTTTCTCGTAACACTTGGAAGACAATTCTCAAATGTTCCAAGTGAGCCGACCAATCCTTACTATATATAAGAATATCATCAAAGAAGACAAGTATGAATTTTCTAAGGTAAGCGGCAAATACCTTATTCATGAGACATTGAAAGGTAGAGGGGGCGTTCGTTAGCCCAAAGGGCATCACCAAAAACTCAAAGTGTCCATGATGGGTTCTAAAGGCAGTCTTGTCTATGTCTTTATCATTCATTCTTATCTGGTGGTATCCCGACCTAAGGTCCAATTTAGTGAATAGTCTAGCTCCATTCAACTCGTCGAGTAACTCCTCGATGACCGGAATTGGGAATTTATCTTTTACCGTAGCTTTATTCAAGGCTCGATAATCAACACACATCCTCCAACTTCGGTCCTTCTTCTTAACCATTACAATCGGGCTAGAGAATGGACTGGTGCTAGGTCTAATTACCCCGCTGCTCAACAGCTCGTTCACCATTTTTTCAATCTCATCCTTTTGCCTAGCGGGATATCTGTAAGGCCTCAAGCTTATAGGATCCGTCCCCTCCTTCAAAATTATTTTGTGGTCTTGCTCTCTGTTAGGTGGTAATTGAGTAGGGGCCTGAAACAAATCTTCATACTCATTCATTAGAGACTCCAGCTTTGAGTCTCCAGGATGTTCTGCTCCGTTCATCGGAAATAGTTGCCCAAAATCCTCATCTATGGTTCTGAAAATGCCCAACTGCAGCATGGATATCTGGGATGTCTTCTTCATTAGCTTTGTCATTTGGCTCCTGTTTCTAATCCTTACTGAGGAGGGTTGCATTCCTCTCAAAACCACCTTATGGCCTCCGGTATGGAATTCCATTTTTAGTTGGCTAAAATTCCAGCTAATGTCCCCTAAGGTAACCAACCACTGAATGCCCAATACCATATCACACCCTCCCAATGGTATTGTCATCAAATTGGTGGTGAAGCGTATCCCTTGCATTTTCCATTGAAATTCTTTGCATATAAACGAGCTATGGATCTTATTTCCATCCGCTACGGACACTGCGAAGGGAGCCATGGCTTCCAACTTGCATCCCAACCTCTTCGCGGCTTCCAAATCCATGAAATTATGGGTACTTCCTGTGTCGATAAGAATGTGTATAGGTTTTCCTTTTGCTACACTAGTTACTCTCATGGTTTTGAAGTCATGCACTCCTGTAATGGCATGCATGGAAATGTGGGATTCTTCTTCTTGCGAATCATCGCCCTCAACATCCACTTCTTCTTCATTCCCATCCTCACTTCCTTCCTCCATGTCTTCGGTTGGCCCCTCTAACAGATATATGTTTCTGCGATTCTTAAAAACATGTTCCCTGTTGAACTTCTCATCGCACTAATAGCATAAGCCTTTGCTTCGTTTCTCGTCCATCTCTTGAGGACTCAACCTCCGTGGCTATCCAGTAGGTTTGTTACTAATGAGACGGCCTTGTGTTGGTGTTGGCAGAATGAGAGATTTAGAACTACCTCCACTGAATTTCGTACTCGTTTGCATCGGTGATGACCGTGCCAACAACGACGGAGGCCTATGAAACCCTAATTGTTGCCTCCTGCCATTGATAGCCAAAGCTTGTTCTTGCAATTTAGCCAAGCTTACAGCCTCCTGCAGCGATTTAGGCCTAAACATCCTTATAGAGATCTCACTTTTCAGTCCCCCAAGAAAACAACTCATCGCATAAGCGTCAGGGAGATCCAAACAATTCACCAACTCATCGAAACTGTCTAGGTATTGTTGAACCGTATTGATCACTGCTTCAAATTCACCAATTCCGACATTAGATCATCGAAAACTAATACACCAAAGCGATCCGATAGGGCACGGACGTATTCCTCCTAAGCAGGTATTTCACGTGTGAGTCTTGCTTTCATGTACATTTGGTGCCATTGCAATGCTTTCCCCTCTAAATGCATCGATGCTATTTTCACTTTTGCCGCCGGAGGTGTTTCGTCAAACTCGAAGAACTGCTCGCTGCGGTATAACCATCCCGTCACGTCCTGGCCATTGAACCGAGGAAATTCGATGTGCGACATCTTCGTAGGGACATGATAACCAGCACTCCACGTTCCATCATTCGCGCGGTTAGCCTCACTGCTCTCACCATTGGTGTTACCGATTAGCGCAATCTGTTGCGCACTTTGCTGCGCGAGCATTGCAGCCATCCTTGCCTTTAATTCCTTCATAGATTCTTTGAGAGTGTCTATTTTCTTGCGTAATTCACCGGTAATGCGCGTTGTTTCCACAGTCGTTGATCACCGTCGTAGGCCAAGGATCGATTGGATCTCTTGATACCACTTGATGAAGATCCAAATGATGGGAAGAATCAACCTAGTAATCCCTGGGAATCGAGATTATACTCAACTTCGAAGAGAATTACAAACACAAATTCAGAATGAGAGAAGAGATATTGAATCAATTGCCAAAAACTGCATTTCTGATCGAGTGCATGGTATTTATACAAGAAAGGATCAAACCGCCAACTAACTAACTTTTACAATTTTAAGCCCTCCTACTTTTATTAATTGCAATTTCGTCCTCCGTGTTATTTTGCACATAACATCCAACGGTAAAAAAATAATATTTGGAGTGAAAACAATCAAAATGAATTTATTGTCTACAAAGATAAGCCAGTTAGGTTCAAGGCCCCCACATCTGCACCCGCACCCACGACCCGCGACCCTGGCCCTGGCTCAGGTTCAAGCCCGGTCCGAACAAGCTGTGGTGGCACGCACGCGTGTCAGCGTGTGGTATAGTGGACCTTGTGTAGGTCCTCTTCCTTTCCGAAACTTGGAATGGCCAAGGATCAACCATATTTCCCCACCTCGGCTATACAAGCCCAACTGCTTTAGGATGATTTATCTATGTGATATGTTTCTTTAGGCTTTTCATATACCCGTATTTATAACGCTTTATTTACCTTAATTTAAGTGGCTAATTTTGGGAATTAATTTTTCATCTAAACTCGGATTTGAGTAATTCAAGATGCCAAGTTCATCTACTCAAAACAAGGAACAATTCAAGTTTAAAAAATCTCGCATTCGACATACGTAAGCCACTCAAATTTGTGACCAAAATTGTTCAAAATAACTATATTTCCAACACAATCAAACATATAAAATCATGACTCAGTTCTCCCCTGCCCAGCTTGTACAATCTTATAACAAAGAATAATAAACTGTGACCTTTAAACTAAAACCTATGAGCTGTTGACAAGTGTCAGCAAATAATTGGATGGACAGGCCTCCAATGAAGGAATGGGTTTCATTCAATCTTACATGCATCACAATATTACTTTCAAGTATTTTTGGCTTTAAAGACAAGTTGGCGGTGTAATGGAACATGACATTGTAGTATTAAAAAATATATGTTCTTTGATTAAAAATTTAAAATTGCATGACGTATGCGAATCCAATGTTTGTAAGTCCATTTTCATGATCTCACCAATTGTATTTATTTAATAATACTAAAGTGTTTTATTTATTTATATGTCGACTTTGAAAAAGCAGCATAACATGATAAGGTGGGATAACAAGTAATATACACTTTCTTGTACTTGTCTCTTCGGGTGGAATTTACTCTTTTCTAAGTCATTTAGTGAAAAACAAATGCTCATCAAGTGACACATTCAAGATTATGGACAATTTTATGTTGATTTCTCCCTATGATCGTAGTACACTTAAAATTACACATTATGATAATTAGTACATCCATGTGATAACATTAATTAATTTGTGTTTTATATGGTATCAAGACTTGCAACCTGGAAGTGATTTTTATTCTAAATATATATCTGAGATATCCATCATATATATATATATATATATATATATATATATATATATATATATATATATATATATATACTAGCTTGTAACCCGTGTTATGCACGATCCAATATACCTTAAAAATGTTAATATTATTTTGTTCAAGTTTAAAATATTTTACTGTGTAATTTTATTTTTTTAGAATAAAATTGAAGGTTCTCCTCGTAAAATCATACAAACTAATAGTTATAAAGCTAAAAAAATTTGATGCTTAAACAAATAAATAAACTATCAACATTCTCACTATTTTGATCATTTTAAGAATGTAAAAAAGAAAAAATAATCATAACACACACACACACAACTTAAAATATCAAAATATTATTTTAATAATACATGCATCTTTCTTAAGCATGGAGAAAAAAATGATACAAAGTGACACCATACATATGATATTTCTTTTTTAAGTTTGAAAATGTAAACAACTTTAAATACATGAAACTATGAGTTTAAAAAACTCTAAATTCAATTAAAATCAAGCCCGTTTCAAACATATATATAAGAATCTGAAAATAGAACTTTCATTTCATATTAAATAAAGTAGAATCATATTAAAGTTAAATTATGAAAAAAGATTATAAAGAAAAATCTTTCGACCAAGCCATGTACATTGAAATAGCAAAAGGGAATAAGTGAAGGAATTATCATCAGTTTAATACTAAAATAAAAAAGAATGTTAAATTTTTTTTTTAAATTTTCATAAAGGAATATATGCAGTAGTTCTCATCAGTTTAATACTAAAATAAAAAAATATTAGAATTTTAAAGATATCTAAATGAAAATCTTTTACTATAGTTCAGCAAAACAAATGTAATTGTTGGACCAAAGCATTCTTCACAAATTCCCACATTTCAATATAATATAGGACAAAGAAAATTTTATTTACAACAATGGACACTTTTTTAAATAAGCAACACCAAAATGGAAAATAAAAAGCAAAACAAAATTTACACAATATTAGTGAATAAAAATAGAGTGTTCATATATGTGAATTATATGCATGTTTACTGAGAAAAAATAATTTACAGTCAATTTATATTATATTTATAAAATTCAGAATTATTAAATATGTGCAATGTGGAATTGATGGTGATTTTATGAAATATTAGAAAATATGGATAAATGCATAACATTAGTAATTTAAATATAAAGAAAAAAATATTAAATTGTGAAAGTGATTATCTTGGGTAATTCCAAGAAGATGAGCTCTAATACCAAAGAGAAATAAAAAAAATGAGGATATATAATAAAAACCTTATATGGATATAAAATAGGTAAGTACCTACAATGAATATGAATTTCTATGAAAGTACATATATTTGAGGATCATTCTTAATCTTAATATATTGTAATCATAATCAAAATTAAAATCAAATATATGAAAATTTAAAAAAAATTGAAAGAGAAAAATAATTGTCAATATCCAAACAACAAAATTATAACAAATTTGACATTTACATCAAAATAAAGGTATAATTAAGAAATTAAACTAAAAAAACAAACAATCATCTTCAACACTAAACTAATTCAAAATAAAAACTAAAATCTATTCAAAAATTAAAGTAAATGTTGATAAATCCGCCAATAAAGTTGAATATGACATATAAAAACAAAAAAATCATTAGAGAGATGAAACCCAAATAATTTTAAATAAAAGAAAGAAAATTAAATGAGACAAATTTGTTAATTATAAATATGAAATATAAGGAAATATGGAGAAAACAATAGACGATTAAAATGAAATGAATGTCGAACAATACAATTCAAGAAAACCAAAAGAAAATCGTAATGAATCAAAAACAATTCGAAACTTATAAGTGCCAATAAAAATGAACTAACCGTGAATACTTGTTTGGATAAGTATAAAAATCATGGATTTTTCTCCTTAAAAGTTCACGATTAACACTCATTCAAAACTTTGAAAATAAAGAAATGGTTTGAAAGTCTTTACAGAAAAATTTAGCATATCTTATAAACTCATTATGAGTTCAGTATGGAAAACTCCAATCTTGCTATAGAAACTGGAGTGAATTTAATGATGAATAAAATTTAAAATTCAATTCATTCCAAATAAAAGTTGGTTGTTGAGGTAATAAAAGATTTGCTACAAATTAGAAGGTTGAATCTTGGTTGCTTGATTTTTTGAGATTTAAAAAATAAAAGACTTACCATAACTATTATCAATCATAAACACAAAATATGTTATTTTTCTCTTTTTTTCATCCATATATTATGTTAATTAACCAATCAATAATATGTAACTGTCATAGTCGCACCCATTTTAGTACATGATTCACACATTCACTAATCAAATCATTTATTATAATAATTATTTCACTTTTCCTTTTATATTTTTCAACTTATTTTTAAAAAATATAAACAAACGTCTATTATTCTCAAACGAGTTTCGGTGGTAAGTAATTCTTGAAATTTTTTAAAATAATTAATTCAAAAACATAAGCAAACCAAGCCTAAATATTTCACACTTTAATGTCAAATTGGTCTTCACTTAGTTACATAAACAAGGATATCTCACTATTAACATTTAGTTAGCATTTTAACAATTAAAGAAGCATAATTGAGAATATAAAAAGAAATCAAGATAAGGATGAGTATTCTTAATTAATTATTTCCTTAACCTCGCTATTTAATTAGTGCAATGACATCAGTTGATTCGATCTTTCTCAAAGTGTACCATTGTAGAGCTAAAGCATCCATCCATTTACAAATAGGCATAAACTATTCAATAATTTATTCTCGAAGATTGAGTAATGTACGGCTCAAAAAGTATTGTAATACGCAAGTGTTTTTTTCTATGTGGCCAACACTATATATATAAAATTGATAGTAATTTACCTCATTACAAAAAGTAGAAAGTGCTCTTTACCTCCCCGTGAATGTTAATATATACTAAATATAATATAAAAAAATAAAAACTTTTTCATGTAAAAGATTGTCATAAAAATAAAAAAATAGTGCAACATAACATAATAAACATAATTAAAATAATAGTACATTTTATTGATGAAATCACAATAGTTGTATTAGAAGAATAACGTCAGTATATTAAGTAATTTTTCACAAATAAAAACCTCCTTATGGAGAGAAAAATCCATAGCCGCATTTCTAGAAAAATTTATTACTTATTCTATTATTATGTGTGGAGGCTTTTTCGTCTCTTTAATAACAAATATGGTGAAAATTTAAAAAAAAATTGAGGCTCTTGCCAATATCTAAATATATATTAAGGACTGAATCGTTTAAATATTATATCAAATCATTTGTCATCGAATTTCTCTATATATTTTACTAAATAGTAACACCTGCAGAGATTAATGACTTATATTTAAATATTTTATGTTTATATTAATTACTGCTTATTATATAAAATGTATTAATTATAAAATTTATTATCAATTCTTTTAATTAAGGGCAATATTCATTTTGCCCCCTCTTGTACTACAACAGACACACCATCTAACACTCTCGAATACTTCTAAAACCTTCAAATAGTGACATCTATTATATTAAAAATATGTCAGGCGCCCCCTAAACACGGATTGAGCTCCTCTCCAATACCATTTCCAATCAATTGTGTCCAATACCATTGTAGATGGATGACACATTATTAATGACTTAATTCAATGGATTAAATTAAAAACTACTTAACTAAATAATTAACTCAAGTTAAATATTTATTATTTTAAAAAAGAAAACTAAAATCACAACTCCTAAAATCTCTCCCACCACTTTCCCATCTCTCACTCACATGTGATGAAAGAACGGTGAAAAAAATGAGCAGAAATCTTCAATGATGAAATATAGCATTTTTAAGCTCCAACCATTTTTACTTGCAAAAATAATTAACATCAATTCACTCCTTTCATCAAAAATTAACATTCTATTCAACCAATTCTTTTTTTTTTTCAAAAAAAAAAAAAAAAACTCTCCATTCCGGCTACATTTTCTTCATGGTAAGTATTTTATTTTAATTAGCATATTAGTTTTTAATGTGTTATTAAATTTATAATGTTCTAATTGGTGACATTTTATTCCAGAATTATGAATAATCTATTGAGTGAAACTTGGGACAAATATATTGCCACTCCACAGTCAAGCCTCACGTTGATATTTAGCCAGAATTCATATTTCATGCACTTGATTTTTTAATTTGGCAGTTTTTTAGTTTTTTAGTTTTTTCTACTATTTATTTATTAAAAAAATATTTAATAGTCTAAAAAATAATTTTTATTTTTTAAAAAAATTTATGATGAGGTGATTGAGGGGGGGAGGATAGGGGAGAAATTTTAGGAGATGTGATGTGTTAGGAATATGATGCCGGCACGAAAGAAAAGAACAATGAAAGAATACACGAATTGTTGACCTAGTTCGTCAAAATCAATTTTGACTACGTCTGGGGGCGCTACCAAGCCAAGATATTCACTATATTTCTGATGAGATCCGTGATTACCACGAGAATCTTCGGGTTACAATGATATTAGGGTTATTTATAATACAATATTCCTAACCCTAATAAGACAAAGATTACATAATCCTAATAAGAGAAGAATTACTAATCCTAACAAGAAAAGGACTAGTCCTAATAGCAAAAGGATTAGAGTCAGGCTCCATAACTCAACAATCTCCCACTTGGAGACTGAACTCAACAATCTCCCACTTGCAGACTGAAATCAACAATCTCCCACTTGGAGACTGAACTCAACAAACAATGTAGCCATCTCTCGATCTTCTCATTCAGTAGCCCACAACATGGTCCCGGCAGCGCCAAGCCTCTCACCTCAAGTTCCGAGGCCAATTGAAGCCATGCATAGCTTCAATTTCTTTGATTCCGATCTGCCTCTATTTTCTATATTCAGAACTGATCCCGAAGCTATATTCGATTCTCTCCTGCGAATTTCTTCGCTCATAATCAAATCTCTTACTTCGTCAGATTTCAACTTCTCTTTCCCTGCTGAAGCACTAACAGCGGTAACCGTTCCACTCCAACTTTTCGGTAGAAAAGACAACAAAATTAGGGCTCTAACCTCGTCATCAAAATTGATCTTAACTGAGCTCAATTGGGTTGTAATCAGATTGAACTCGTTAAGATGCTCCGCCACCACAGAACTCTCTGACATCTTAAGGTTAAAGAGACGCCGCATCAGATGCACCTTATTTGCTACTGATGGCTTCTCGTACATGTCTGCTAAAACCTTCAGAATATCTTTGGTGGCTGTCTCCTTCATCGTATGGAACGCAACATTCCGTGATAGAGACAAACGAATCACACTCATCGCCTTCCTGTCAAACACCTTCCACTTTTCGTCTTTCATATGCGACGGCTTATCACCAAGGGGCTCATACAAATCTTTACCATACAGTTAATTTTCGATTTGCATCTTCCAAAACCCAAAGTCCGTCCCGTCAAACTTTTCAATTGGCGTTTTTCCTTCACCCATCATATTCGCTCCCACTCGACCTGGAGCTCTGATACCAGTTGTTAGGAATATGATGCCGGTGATAAACGCACGAAAGAAAAGAACAATGAAAGAATACACGAATTGTTGACCCAGTTCGTCAAAATCAATTTTGACTACGTCTGGGGGCGCTACCAAGCCAGGATATTCACTATATTTCTGATGAGATCCGTGATTACCACGAGAGTCTTCGGGTTACAATGATATTAGGGTTATTTATAATACAATATTCCTAACCCTAATAAGACAAGGATTACATAATTCTAATAAGAGAAGAATTACTAATCCTAACAAGAAAAGGACTACAGTCCTAATAGCAAAAAGATTAGAGTCAGGCTCCATAACTCAACATGATGGTTGGTTTTCTTTTTAAAAATAATAATAAATGATTAACTTGAGTTAATTATTTAGTTAAGTGATTTTTAATCTAATTCATTGAATTAAGTTATTAATAATGTGTCATCCATTTACAATGGTATTGGACACAATTGGTTGTAAAGAGTATTGGAGAGGAGCCGAATCCCCTAAACACATTGACTGACAAAAACACATTTGATTTAAAATGTTAAAATCACATATAATCCATCTATATAATGTACGTAGTACTTTGCCACAACTAATTAAGTCTTAATTAATTTAATCACAAATTTTATTTAAAGATAATATTAAATAAATTACTTTTGAATAAACTATAAATTAAATAAACAAAAAATGTATGATTCCTGTAACATAGAAAGAATAAAGAACAATATTAAAGTTCTTTCATGTAAATTTATATAATTAATTTTATTATATATTTTTCCTTTAAAAAGAATTAAAATAGATGCACTCTTCTTTTTTACTTTTCACAACTTAGTTGTATTAATAGATATTAGAAAATATTCTTGTTATTTTGTGATTTTAATTTTGCTTGCATTTTCATTACTAAATAACTAACTATTTTAATATTTTATGTAATTATCTTGAACAATGTATGGACGTTGTATTCACAAAATAGTATTATTTAGATCAATAAAAAAAGAATAGAGAGGCATTTATCAGTAATTCATGTAAAAAAAATACAAAAAAAATATAAGGTATGCGTCCTTTGGTCTTTAAATACATTGATGAATCTAGGACAAATGTATTCAAGGAGCAATGTGCTGCATGTTTGTTTTTGCACATTTTTACAAGTTCTTTTCTTCTTCTTTTCAATTTACAATATTTAAATTGAAAAAAAATGGTGTGCTTAATAGTGTTCTATAAAATTATTATTGAAATTGGTGATGTGATATGTGAAATTATTGGACAGGTGTTATTAAATGATAGAAGAGAAAAAAGAGATAAAGATAAGATATTACAGGAGGACAGAGATAAGAAGAAAGTGAGAGAAGAGTTATGTGAAATCTACTTTTAAATTAATAGTTGAAAAATATTGACAACGTAAATATGAAAAGAATAATAATACTAATACTTTAATAAAACGTATAAAAAGTGTATTTTTGATTTTCAGATGAAATCCAATGGCACATAAATGAAAGCATGGGCTTAACTTGATCAACTATTTAAGTTGGGCTAAATCCATATGGGTTGCATATTGGGCCATTTTTTTTTTTAATAATAATAAGTACGAAATTTTATGTATATATATATTTAAAATAATGTATTTCTATATTTAAAGGAAAAATAATATATATTCATGTCATGTCGGACTCAAAATACTTTGGCATTATTTATTTATTTTTCTGACTTACATTTTTATAATTGAAATAGTTGAGGATCAAGAAATAAAACTACAAACTATTATTATTCAACTTCATATTTTCTTAATTTTATTTTTTTCAATTTTTCAGATAATTATACATTAATAATTTTCACACAATTATCAGTTAGAATTATTTACCCAAATAATTTTTTCCTTTTTTCCGACTTTCTATACAGTAGAGAATTCAATTTTATATTGCATTTTCTTTCCATAAGAGGGATTGGCACAGACTCAGCTAAAGGAAGTAAGAATTTGAGAAGGGGACATGAAATTGAGCCATCAATATAAAGAATTAATTCAAACTGATGTTAGTGTATCTTTATGTTTCCATGTTGTCGGCCCATTCATCTATAGGCTTGGGCCTTCTTGTATTTTATATATATTGTGTATACACAATTATAACTATTATTCTTGGAATGATATGCATCCTATTATTAATTCATCAATAGAATCTAATGAAGGACCCAGGTTCCAAATTTTTCCTTATCTATAGAAATGAATGAGGTCAAGGTTAATATTTGTCAAGCTGTAATTTCATCTTTTCTCTCCCCTGCTTTTGGGTTTAAGAGCAAATTACAAATTTCTTGAATTTCGATTTCCTTTTCTTTATTTCATGAAATTAGCTCAAGAATTGGGTTAAAAGTTGTCAATTAATAAACTATTAAATTTATCCGTTTTTATGTAAAATATTACTTCCATCACAAATCCAAACAGTTCTAAAGAGGGAAAATTCATCGAAAATAGCAAAATATTGCCACGGTGATCCCTGGATATGTACATCCGGTAGGCAAATTTTTCCCTTTTATTCCCTGCCACATCAGATTTCCTACCACATTTCCTATCACATTCCTTTCAACTCCACATCAGATATGCAATTAAATTTTTTTTACTTTCTCTTTCATCCACATCACTAATTTTAATAATTAATTTTATAGTTATAATTAAATCGAATACTCATAAATTATTAAAAACGTACAAGAAAAACACAACAAATATCGATAAACTTAGAAAATTTGAAATTTGAAGTAAAAACCTAAAAAAAACCCCAAATTTGAAAATATAGTGTAAAAATGTCAAAACAAAATTAGTGTCCAAATGAAACAAACTTAGTCTTTATTCATAGAGCTTGAAAAAAGAAAAATAATGGTGAAAAAAAAATTAATTTTGCATAATTAATATCCAAAAAAACGATTTATAAAAAATGAGGAAAAAGAAAAAAAAGATGTTGCCACATGGCGCAGTGTCCCATTGGAAGCCATTTATTTCCCTTGGAAGGCAAAAATTCCCTTCCTCAAATTTCCCTACCCAATTTCCCTACCCAATGAATCTATCATTTTTATTTCCCTTCCATTTCCCCCCAATTTCCCTACCCAATGTACATGGTCTAAGGGCAAAATTTATTATATATGTTGAAAGAAAATAAATCAAACTTTCATGGACACTCCTAATTTCTATTGCCTATAAAGATTACTTTCTCTTGGTAATAATTGGACAACTTATTGGAAAAGAATTGTTGTCTCGAAAAATTGAACAAAGACTACTTGGTTGGGCTTAAATCTACTTTTCTTTAGTTTATCTAAACCATTTCCTTTATGCTTAATTTGCTGAGTGAGAGCCTAAGACTGTTAAGGCGATTCTAAACCCTCTGATAAAATCTAGCAGCAGAAACTGTGTGGCTATGTTTGGTTTTATTTTGGTGAGATTTTTTGGAAGACGTGCATGTTTGATGAGATAGTGTTTGGTTTTGTTTTGAAAGTTGATTTTTGGGTGATTTTTTTGGTGAGATAGTGTTTGTTTTTGTTTTGAGGGGAGACAAAATTTACTGTAGCAGTCAAATCGTGTAAGTTTATGTATGTTAATGATTATTTTGAATTAATGTTATAATATAATATTGAGATTATTATAATTATTATATAGATTTAATATATATATATATATATATTGTATGAATTATTTATTTAATAATATTTTAAATGTAAGGGTGTGTGTTTACCAATTCTTATTAATTTATAAGAAATCGAAAATAGAGATGGACGTGAAACTTGCAATTTGTTTGGAAAACTTTAACCAAATGAGAAATTTTAGGAAATTAACTAGACTGTGAAACAATTCAATTTAATCGTTCAACGAAATTTATATTGTGACATCATACATAAGTACCACAAAAGGAAATTACATTCAATAAGTTATTTAATAATACTTAATAATACCTTCCTGTTTTCCATGTATAAACACTTCGAGCACAACAACTCAATATTCTTATAAGCTAACCAACATGGTCAGGCATGGCTGATAGGACATTCATTAATTTATACTCTTCACCAGTCTAGAGATAGGGAAACAATCAAATATTCCACCAGCTAATTCAAATTATTATAATTTAAAAAGATTGTACTCTCAATTGAAAGTTTATCATAATCAAAAGAAAGCTGTAAAGTGATAGAAATGTACTGAATTTTATCATTATCATCTGAGCAAACACATTTCATGCAGACTTGGGCCTTAAAAAATCCCTTATTCCAACAGTAGATAACAAAATTGGTCAAAGTTTTATATATTCTTTTTTTTGATAAGAAAAGTTTTATATATTCAATCAAAATGAAGTTCCTTGACCAGACTTTTCATGAAGAAAACTATGCATATAAGGATTAAAAGCTAGAGATAGAAAGTAACCTAAATGGGAGAGAGAAAGTAAAATGAGAAAGATGTACAAGTACAACCGACAAAGCTGAAAAAGTGGGTCATGAAAATTGAAATTTGCAGTAAAAGATTTAAAAAATGGTTTCAGAATTTTGGACCAAAAATATTTACTGTATTTCTGGCCAAAATGAAATAAACCAAACACAAGTTGGTGGGAATAATGGGCCAAAACAAAACAAAACATTGTGTTTTTAAATTTTAGAGACATTTCACCAATACTAGCAAGATGTACGTGCGTTGCACGTGAACACCTAATTTTTTATGTGTATTTGGATAATAAATTTTAAGGAGAAAAATACAAGTAAAATATTTTTCTTCCTTAAAGTTATCTTTTATTTAGTAATTAATTGTTATACTTTATTGTTCTTTAATTTTCATTTGTGTCTTCATCTTACTCAATAGTTGTTGGTGTTATTTTTAATTCTTTCTATGATAAATTATCCATAATAGAATTAAAAAAACTGAATGAAAAATATTTTAAATATTTTCTTGTCCTTTTCAATTGATTTGTAAGTTTTATTAAAAAAATATTAAACTATTAAATCTTTAACAGTTAAAAATTAAAATATAAAGATTCAACATTATAAAATTTAAAAAATAACATGCTCATAGAAAATTTTATAAATAGATAACTAATGTAAGTCACACATTATAAACTGCTATTTTATTTTAAATTGATATAATTTTATAACATAAAAGAATTTTATATATACTACTAAATTTAAGATAGTAATAAGAACATTAACAAGAAATTCTTATGAATTACATTTATGAATTTATGATGAATGAAGCCAATTATTTAGCAATTCATGGTTGCATACATAAACCTCTCAATAAATAATTTAAATAATTGACTGTGTGTATACACTTGATTGATAAATATTTAAATTCAAAGAAAGAAAAAAGTTACTTCATAATATTGAATTTTCGAATGAAAATTTTCTTTTCCATGTTTCACATCAACTTAGACAAAAAATAGGATAAACCATTAGAAGCTAAGTCATGTTCCCAAATGTACCTAAATCTTAAATTCACATGTCAAATAAGAAGAAATTCTCTTAGTAATTCTCCTCTATATAATGAAATAAGTGTTGTATATGTTTAAACTAAATCATAATGCAAATATACATCATCAATAATTAATCAATTAATACCAAGTTCGGTATTAAGATAAAACCTATATAATATACAATAGAAATTATATACATGTACAATTAAGAATGATACAAAATTAAACGATTTCGTATGAATTTTTTGAGTTCTAATAAACACATACACATAACAAAAAAGACAAATTTCAAATTATATTGTAATGATTATTGATAAATGATGAGAAATTCAATAACTAAAATATTATGACTTGGCAATGCATGTCAAATTTAACAATACTTGAAGTGTAAGACGTTGTTGAGTATTTTAATATTTAAACACTAAAAAAATATAGTAGTAATTCCACCTTTAGTTAATGAGATACAGTAGTATAATGACGTGGCCTAACTGTGAGATAAATGAATTTCTAAAAATCAATTAATAATTTCTCTTATATTAATATTTACATAAACATCTAAAGATAATGATAATTCATAACCATCAAATAAGAGATATAGCCTTAATATCAAGCAAATAATTTTTTAATTTATGGAAGTTAATTAGATTGTTGGAGCTCAATTCATGTTTTCCATTTGTGGCTAAAATTTTAGTATTTTAGCAATTAATTATGTAATACACTTTAACTAATGTAAGTGTTTTTAATTGGAATTGTCAAACTTTGGCTAACTGTGCAATATCTTCTTTTCTTATTATTTTTATTTATATTGGTTAAGATTGATATTATAAATTATATACGGGGTGTTGAACTTTACATTCAGTAATCATTCTTTAATTATTTATATTAGCTTCGTCTTTGTTTAATATAAATCAGTTTTTAATTAATCTACTATATTAATGAAATAATTATTTTTTAGGGTTTATGGTTGGAATGCCAAATGATGCTAATATATATGTAGAAGTTTTAATCATAAAGTATTTATTACCATTGTTATATATTTTTATATAATTTATATGGACTCCAAAGGGGACTATGTGATACACTTCAACTAATTTAAGTGTTTTTAATTTGAATTGTCAAACATTGGCCAGTTGCTCAATATCTTCTTTTCTAATTATTTTTATTTATGTTGGTTAAGATTGATATATATTATAGATTACAGATTAGGTTTGTTTACATTCAGTAAGAATTCTTTAATTATTTATATTAGTTTCGTACTTATTTGATATAAATAGTTTTTTAGTTAATCTACAATATTAATAAAACAATTGTTTTTTAAGGTTTATGGTTGGAATGTCAAATGGTTTTTATATATATGTAGAAGTTTTTATCATAAAGTATTTATTACCATCGTTATGTATTTGAATACAATTTATATGGGCTTCAAAGAGAAAGTTATATTATATATATATATTTGTTAAGGAGATAAGTTGATTTTGATGATTAATTAGGTGAATGTTGTATATAATATATGCTCATTACATTTAAACTGAAAATAAAAAATTAAAATATATAGATAATTTTATGTCATATGATATAAACATAATTAATATATATATATCACTCATCTAAATATTTTTGCACTAAATTAGAGGTTCAGTAAATGAATAGTCAAATAACCGATGTCTTATTATGATTAATTTTAATAGTATTTTAAAAGTTTTAAAATTTAAAAATTAATATGATATAACCCTTATTGAAAGTTTAAAAATGAATAGACAAAATTATATAATCAATGTGGGAGGCATACTAAAGGTCACCCCCATCAATATTTGATTATATTAAGGGTCACCTTATTAATTATTATCAAAATACCATATTATAATATAAATAATTAAGAGAAGGATATTTGTGTTTTTTCACAATGGAAAATATGTGCAATTATTCAAAAAACAATTGACTTCGTAACAAGTTGCAAACTGCAAAATCCTGGTGTAAACCATATGGCATGGTAAACACAATATGCATTCATCTGCATACATGATTGTAATTATTCCAAAATTCGAGATCTCAAAAGCTCCTAAGACTAATCCGCAAAAGAATCAATTAGTTCGAGTCAATAGATCGAATAACCAATTCAACGATAAAATGCATACACAAACATGCAATTGTAGAGTAATGATATATACCACCGTTTTCATACCAACGATTTTTCACTCCTTCTATTATTAGTTAACAATCATTTTGTTTAATTAATTCAATTGAATTTAATACATTCATACTTTCTAAATCAAGCTTCAATTATTAGTAAACAATCATTTTGTTTAATTAATTCAATTGAATTTAATACATTCATACTTTCTAAATCAAGGGGAGGTGAAAAATCAGTGGTATGAAAACGGTGGTATATAGCATTACTCTAAATTGATTAGTCACAAGAAGATACATATTTAATAGCTTCTATTGACAACAATAACCAAAAGATACATCAGTTTGTACAATTAATACACATCTTACTTGGGAGGCATCAGATTAAGATTTTGGAGAGTTGATAATTTGGTGAAACCCTTTCAAACTTACCAAAAATCCCTAATAATTTCATCCACCAAAATCTGGAACACATCTCTGCTGATCTCAATACCATTCTCAAAATTTTCACTCTCAAACTGTGTCCATTTTCCCAATGAAAGACTCGTCTCCCTTTCAATCAATTCATCGAGAACGAACCTAGATAACCCCTCCCACCTTCTAACTTCCTTTACAATCTCCAATATCACCACATTACTACTATTTACACAAAGTGGTAACTTATTCGACACATTAGACCCAATTTTAAGATACATTTGAAATCTTATGTCAAGATATTCTATGATAAATTTGAAAGTAAATGTTTTGAGATGATTCACCTCTTTACCATCCTCAATGCCAGTGAACAACCAAAATGCATCCAATTGGAAATGATTAATTGGAAAGCCCACCAATTCAGCATTCAAAAGAACCTTCTTTGTTTGGTCGAGCTCAATCGTCCTTGTTTGATATAAATAGTTTTTTAGTTAATCTATAATATTAATAAAATAATTAGTTTTTAGGGTTTATGGTTGGAATGCCAAATGGTTCTTATATATATGTAGAAGTTTTGATCATAAAGTATTTATTACCATCGTTATGTATTTGTATACAATTTATATGGGCTTCAAAGGGAAAATTATATTATATATATTTGTTAAGGAGATGAGTTGATTTTGATGATTAAATAGGTGAATGTTGTATATAAAATATGTTCATTACATTTAAACATGAAAATAAAAAATTAAAATATATAGATAATTTTATGTACATAATTAATATATATATATATCACTCATTTAGATATTTTTCACTAAATTAGAGCTTCAGTAAATGAATAGTCAAATAACCGATGTCTTATTATGAATAATTTTAATAGTATTTTAAAAGTTTTAAAATTTAAAAATTAATATGATATAACTTTTATTGAAAGTTTTAAAATGAATAGACAAAACTATATGATCAATGTGAGAGGCATACTAAAGGTCACCCCATCAATATTTGATTATATTAAGGGTCACCTTATTAATTATTGTTAAAATACGATATTATAATATAAATAATTACGAGAAGGGTATTTGTGACACAATGGGAAGAAACAATTCATATTTTTATAGTAGTATAGATAAATGCCTAGTTTATGCATGCATAATCGAAATAACAATTAAATAAATCATACAAAATATTGTATTTTATGTACCAGTGATTCTGAATGAATGTTGGAAGTCTTTATAGTGATATAAACACAAGTATTCATGTATCATGAAACTTGCATTTCAATACATTTAATGTTTCTGATTATCTGCCGCGTCAAGAATGAATTTTAATATTGAATTATTTAAGTTAATCCAATGGCCACTAATATTTCACATTAGATTACGTGAAGTAAAGTATGAGTAGATTCATTGGTTCCACTTCCCATTGTTTCATATATAATTTTTTTTTCTCTATTGTTTCCAAACCATATGTACATAGGATTGGACCGACATGTCTTTGCTCAGATCCATATATATATAATCAATCACATCCATATTCGTTATGTCCACGTGTCATCCCAAAAAAATTCTTTACTTGATCCGACTAGGATTGTTGGAGGGTCGAATTCAAACTATAAAATGAATGATGGTGAGTGGATGGCCATCACACATTTCAAATGTATGGTGTATGTACTCGACCTAGATTCAATATGATCGATGATGATAGTAAACTAGAACTGGTAAAAAAATCAGATACTTATGATCAAATTGTAATGATTTGGGTTCAATTTTGACGGTTCAATAGTTGACTTTTGAGGTCAAACAGAATATACAATGATTAAATTGTAGACCACACTCATGATGATAGAGTTGTTTACATACTTCAAAATTTAGAATTTAATATATTGTACTTCTGTTGGGTTAAAATGAAGTTATTGTAAAGTTATGGTTCGTATACGATGCATCAAATGGAAGAGTTTTTCAGAAAGAATGAATGCTCTGCTCCTCTCATGAATGAACCGGTGGGGAGTATTTATAGGGTTAAGACGGTTATTATTTATAATTTGACAATTGCGTCAACAAACAGACACCATGTGACAACACCTAAATGGACGAACTGTCTTGGGTTGTCGGGTTGAGTCGTATAATAACCCTATTTTGTCAAATATGGATGCAGTGACTATGGTATAATTTTCTCACTTATACATAATCTAAATACAATTCATCTCTTATAGCATGTCAAATTAACTTTATTTCTTTGATTATATTATTTTTAGTACCACTATATTGCTATTGTGACAATTTGAGCCTATCAACTTATAATATGTAAAAGTGCGATTTTTAAATAGACGAACAAGAAAATAAAATGAAGTTTCAAGTGGATAATTAATTATAAATTGCAATCTAGTGTGTTCCAAATTCAAAATTTATCAAATTAACTTAGCTCAAGAAGATGATGACTTTCAACGTCATTAATTGTGTCCTTTTTGGCAAAATTATATGAATGAAGTGAAATGGAAAGCTAGTGGGTCAAATTAATCCCCTCCTATGACTATGAGTATGTCACATGCTTTTGAGTTTTGTATTAAGATGGACAATACGTAACAAAATGCAAAATAAAATCAATCATTCAATGAACATTGTATTGAAATTTAATATCTATTATCCCCATAGATCAAACAAACGACCATTTTCTTTTATTGCCAGCTACGTATATATTACAAGTTGAACCGTTAGTTGATTGAAAAGGAAAACATTGAAAAAGAGCAAGTTGAGTATTCCATTTTTGATTAAATTGTATTTTTCATTTCGTAATTTTGGCTATTAGTCTAATTCATTGAATTATAGATCTCACATTAATTTCATAACTTTCAAAATACGTTATATTTTGTCTAACCATTATCAGTTTTGTTAATCAGAGATCGTTCTTTTTGTAATAAATATGTGAATACATTTGGACATATATTATATTCAATATTATGATATTTATGATGAATATCATGTGTCTTTTATGCATACAAAATCTCCCAAAAAGTCTAATCAAAATGTTGACTAAGGGATGTTGACCATTAAATTTTGGACAATAAAATTAAATATGAGATATTTTAAAAGTTATGAAATTAAATTTGATAATCTCAAACTAAAGTTAAGCTAGACGAAATATTCAATTTTTCATTCCACTTGCTAGATGCGATGCACTGCAATACCAAACGAGACGAATGCAATGTACGGCAGAAACAACTTGTATTTGCTCATACCGAGGCTAGATAGAAAACCATGCAAACTCATTATAGCTATTAATTTGTCAAGTTGAATTACTATTACTAATATACATATTAAAAGTTGACAATAAAGAAATGTGCTACTTGACCAACTATGTCTTTTTATTGTCAAGATAATATATAATTAATATATTCATCATTACATTACCATTCCAGGAGATGATCGTCTACTGAATTTATTCCCATCACACATATATGGAGACAAAATTTATTATATTTCTTATGTATATGTTTTTGGTGAAAGATGGGTAAAAGCTATTTGAGGATATCATTTGTTGTTTTGTTCTAGGAAAATGAACCAAAATTACACTCTTAATTAGGGGTGTTCACGAGTCGAGTTGGGCCAAAAATTCGAGTTCGAGCTCGAACTCGACGAACTGCATGAAAGTGAGCTCGAGCTCGAGCTCGTTTGAACTCGAGTCTGACTCGAGCTCAAAAAAATATTTTTTTTTAAAATAAATAATTATTTTTATAAAAATATATTTTTTTTAAAAAAAATATATTATTAATTTTATATTTATTCACATATAATTAAATGTAGTTATAATTAATGTCAAAAATATTATTATTTATACATATATTATTATAATATATCATATTATATAAAATATGTGAATAAATATTTATTTTTTTATATTTATTTAATTAAAAATTATTTTTTTGTTCCAGCTCGCGAGCCGGCTCTCAAGCTGCGAACATCCGTTTTTAGACTCGAGTTTGGCTCAATTGAAAAGCTCGGCTCGATAGGCTCGACTCGAGCTCAAATTTTTTCGAGCTCGAGTCGATCTAGCCGTCTCGACTCGTGAACACCCCTACTATTAGAAAGAAACATACCAGTGTACTATTATTCACTCATAACTTAGTTTTACGTGCTTGTTTAGTCTCAATTAAAATTTTTAATTCAATGATCAATTTCTTTAATCAAAATTTTAATCAAACATTTTGAACTAAATTTGTACATAAGTGAATATGATATTTGATATAGTAATAGCAAATGGAATAGTGTAGATGGTTTTGAAATAGAGAAACAAGTGGCAAGCTAAAGAGCTAAGAGACCGACAAAGCCGGTACCAGGTAACAGATGCATTGAACGATGTAAGAAATTTGGAGCAGTGTTTTTCGTCCCTCGATCATGTATCTAATGACTTTTTTATTTGACATATTTTACGTATTTTATTATTATTAATAATATTGTATCACAAATTCATGCATGTTGTTTTTGGTGTCAACATTTAAATATCACTGATTCATTGTACAACTGTTATTAAAGCAGCAAGCAAAAGAGAAAAAATCATTCTATCTCTCTCTCTCTATATATATATCTTTATTTTCCCCCCAAAACGGTATTGGGATTTATTCTAGAAAAAATTTCGATTGATTATTACCCTGGAATTCAAATCTGGCTCAAATTTTGATCTGGGTTGTGTTCATTTTGTTGAACTTTTTTGCTCTTGTTTGGGGGTTTTCTTGTGAGGAACAGCCATGCCTGCTCTCGTTAATTACAGGGGTGAGTTTTCTTTTTAGATTACTTGTGATAATGGAGTTTTTTTTAAAGATTTTTTGGTGTTTAGTTGTGAAGTTTCTTTATGGTTTTGTTTGATGTTACCTTATGAAGATGATTAAACATTTAATTTTCTATAACAAGATCCTTTTTTTTTTGTAGAATAGTAACGCCTCTATATTTTTATGAATTTTAGTTTATGGGTTTTGTTCCCCTTGCTAGCTTGGTTAGAATTCAATCGTTTGTGCAATTATTATAATTGTTTTGCTGATTAAATTGTGTAGTAATGAATATGAAAGTTGGTACTTTGAACCAATTTCCTGGATTTTTAGATGGATACATGATAATCATCTCAATTGTGTATTTAAAGTTATAAACTACTTAATTTGCTTTTAGAAATTAGTTATTTGATGTTGGTTATAGCCATAAGTAAAGTTAATTTAGAATTTAGCTTGTTGGTATTAAAGATAATGATAAAATTATATCCATTTGCATTTGTGGTAGAATTATAAGTGTCATTTGTATTAGTATTTTAGTAACTAATGATAAATTTCTTGCTATATGAGATCTCCAATAGAAATTTAGCTGACTTTATAATTTCTTGGCCAATCAGGTGATCATGATTTCTATTCCGGAGATTCGGGACTCGTGTTCTCTATTGGGTCCCACGTGGAGATCTATTGCCCGCCCCGAAAGCGTTCTCGCATCATGGGCCCACGTATCGTCGGCGGGCGTTTATTCAAAGACAAAAGACCATCCATCGACATACTCCCAGACGAGTGCCTATTCGAAATATTCAAACGCTTGCCATGTGGTCAAGAGAGGAGCACATCCGCTTGTGTTTCCAAACGCTGGCTAACCGTTCTGAGTAATGCTCGTAATTCAGACTTCATAAACATAGACAAAACCTCATGTAATAAAACAAACGAGGATTTCGAAATGGAGTGTGATGGATATCTAACGAGGTGCGTTGAAGGCAAAAAAGCAACGGATATAAGGCTTGCGGCTATTGCAGTTGGCACTTCGAGCCGTGGAGGCCTTGGAAAGCTTTCGATCCGAGGAAGTAACTCAGTTTCAGACAATGGTTTGTCTGCAATTGCCCGTGGTTGCCCTTCGCTTAAGGTTCTTACATTGTGGGACGTGCCCAAAATTGGCGATGAAGGCCTAATCGAAATATCAAGAGAATGTCATTCACTCGAGAAGCTAGACCTTTGCCAATGCCCTTCGATCACAAACAAGGGCTTAGCCGCAATTGCCGAGAATTGTCCAAATTTGACTTCATTGACCGTCGAATCATGTCCGAAAATAGGTAACGAGAGTCTAAAATCCATCGCAAAATATTGCCACAAGCTACATTCTATTACGATTAAACATTGCGCGCTTATTGGGGATCAAGGTATCGCTAGTGTTTTATCGTCCGCATGTACAGTCTTGACTAAGGTGAAACTTCAAGCCCTCAACATCACCGATTACTCGGTTGCAGTAATAGGTCACTATGGAAAAGCCATCACGAGTCTTGTCCTTTGTGGGCTTCAAAATGTGAGCCAAAAGGGGTTTTGGGTTATGGGCAATGCAAAAGGTCTGCAAAAGCTCTCGTCTTTGACTATCACTTCATGCAAGGGAATGACCGATTTAAGCCTTGAAGCGCTAAGTAAAGGGTGCCCGAGCCTCAAGCAAATGTGCCTCAAAAAGTGTTGCTTGGTGTCGAATAACGGGCTTGTGGCTTTCGCAAAAGCGGCAAAATCTCTCGAGAGCTTGCAATTGGAGGAGTGCAATAGGATAACTCAAATAGGGATTTTGAATGCTATTTCAAGCTCTAGTTCTAAACTAAAGTCCGTTTCGTTGGTCAAATGTATGGGAATCAAAGATCTATCTACGGAATTTCCTATGCTTTCTCCTTGTGAATCTCTTCGTTGCTTGTCGATAAGAAATTGCCCTGGATTCGGTAGTATGAGTTTGGCTACGGTGGGAAAGCTTTGTCCAAAACTACATCACTTAGATCTAAGCGGGCTTTGTGGGATAAAAGATAATGGGATTCTCCCGCTACTTGAATCTTGCGAAGCACTTGTGAAGGTGAATCTTAGTGAGTGCTTGAATTTGACAGATGAAGTGATATTGGCTTTGGCTAGGTTGCATGGCGAAACACTTGAATTGCTTAATGTTGAAGGTTGTAAGAATATCAGTGATGCTAGTTTAGTGGCACTTGCCGAAAATTGCCCTTTGCTCAACGATCTTGATGTGTCCAAGTGTTCGATAACAGACTCGGGTGTTGTTGCTTTGTCGTGTGGAGTGCAACACAAGTTGAAGATTCTTTCCTTATCGGGATGCTCGATGGTATCGAACGAGAGCGTGATTCCTCTCGTGAAGATGGGAAGGAATCTTGTCGGGTTGAATCTCCAGCATTGCTATTCACTTTGCAGCAGCAGTGTTGAAATGCTGACTGAGAATTTGTGGAGATGTGATATTCTTTCATAAGTTTCGGGTTGTTTTTCGAAGGCGAGTACTTGGGTTTTTTTTTCTCATCTTTTTTGCAGGCTTATTGTATTTGACAAGCCTGTTTGGATGAGGTTTCCTATTTGACTGGCCTTTGTAAGAGTTTGTGTGTCCATGTGTTGTAATAGTTTGTATTTAGATTGTTGGGGTTTGGGTACTCAGGACTTGGCCATAACAGCCTCTTATAGTTGTTTTTAGTTGCCTCGTTTTGGTTTTTTTGATGGGATTTTTTAGTCCTATTTATGGCCATTCCCTCGGGGTCTTTAGATGTGTAATAGAGAAACCTTGCCTTGTTTGTTTGTGTATATGTTGAATAATTAAGTTGTGATATGGACACTCTTCGATATCATGTCTAATATGAAAATAAATTTGTGTGCTTAAATAAAATGAAATAAAATAAAATATGAACACCGTAATGTATTTGTGACATTTGATGTTATTTCACTTATTTTTTGTGATTTTGAAAAATAAAGTATTTATTTTTCTTTCATATATAAGTTTACAAATCAAATACAAATTTAAAATGCCATGTTCTAATATTTTTAAAATGTCATGTTCGTGCACCATAGGTTGTAATACATGGCATGTATTGTTGTGTTGCATCTTCTGAAATTTGACGTTCAATTGTTTATATTCAGTGAATAAATGGACATTGACTTCGTAACTAATGAGAGAGTTATCTATAGAAAATTCTTCATAAAAGTTCGCTTGTTTATATTCCTTTAGAGTCGTATTTTAAATCTTAATACCTAAATAATAATTGATATCAAATATCAATAAAAAAAGTCATTAACAAATAAAACTCTACACAAAAGTAACAAAATTTAATTTTTAATTTAAAAGACAGAACAATTATTTTTTTCGTATGGTTGGAGTTTTTGTTCTTGAACTTAACAATATCACCTTTTATTAAGAAAAAAAAAATTCAAAAGGGATTTTAGTAATTTAAGTAAAAAAATACCCGGAGGTTTTAAATAACAAAATCGACAATTACGGGAGGCTTAAATAAGGTTATAAAAGTATTTATTCAATCACACAAATAAATAGAAGAGCCGTCGGCGATTATGATTGTCGACGAGTAGAGAACACGTCGGCCGCCATTAATCCTCTACTCACTTGTGCACTTGATGCTAACTTCGACTCAACAAGTATGAATTTCTTCGCTAGTAATTTGCATAACAACGATCAGGTTACAGTTCTAACCGTGTTATTCTCTTTATTCTTATTTGCTTTTGATTGGAATTTTGTGATTGTGATTTCGCGACACTTGTTTTGCAGTCTATAATGTCCAGATCTGCTGATCCAGACTTTTTTAGAATTGAAGAGTTGATTAAAGGAAACACATTTTCTAGGTATGTTTTTTGTGAAGTTTTGCCCTAATTTTTTAATTAGTTTGTTCAAATTTAGTTTTCCAAGTTATTTTCGATTGTTAAATTTTCTTTACTGACAAATTAATCATGAATTTGGTGATTAGTTGTTTTGTCACTGAAATATTAGAGAACGCTCTGACTAATCTTTGCTGGAATATTGTATATATTTGAGTAGGAATGAAGTTAACTGTTATGAAGAATTCATTGGTTTACTTAAATTGTTATTCATATTATTCTGTGTGTGTTTGATGTCAAAGTTTGAAATCCTGATGGCAATATTTGTTTCTTCACTAAATTTGTTTACTGGAATGTTATTTGGTTTCTATCGTGATGTGTTGTGAAGAATACTTCACAGCATGACTTATGTTATCCGTCGTGTGTGCATAATAAAAGCAAGGTTGTTGACATTTATTTGTTGAGTACAACTAGTGTATTTTAAGTGCATTTATCCTAATGTATTGTCTAGATCCACATATTAGCTATGGTACTCATGGTTTGAGGTTTCTCCAATTCATTGGTTCTTGTATTTGAGTCTAGTCAAGTTTGTTATGAGATGCAGAGTGATTGAGTGTGTCTTCCAAGTATCTATCTTGAAAGAGGATAATCTAGTTGTCTGTAGATAGTTGATAAATGCAAGCATGACACTTGGGTACAGTTTGAGGTGAAGGACATAACAGAGAGGGTCTTTTACATTGTGTCCTCCAGAATAACTGTTTAGATGTAAAATGCAAACTTGGGTATAGATTCAGGTGAAAGACATAGTAGAGTCTCTGGATAGTGAGTAATGGATTGGTAGATTGGTGTTGTTGTAACGCATTAAAGACATGACAATTTTGGTAGCATGACAGTCTTTTCATTGTCTTTTACCCTCTCCGTGATTGTTCAATTTGCTTGAAATGCATGGTCTGTGCTTACAGTTCGTTGCATATTTATGGTCACATATTTGGAAATAAATGACTTTTGCTGGTTTCTGTACAAAGTTGCCTATAATTCTTCTATTGTACTATAGGGAGGAAATCAGCTATTTGATGGAGATACTTAGATCGAGGGTGGACAATGAGTTGGAGAAGCAGAACTCCGACATTATTGCTGGGCGGGGTACTGAACTGGTCTCATTAACCCAAGAAATCCGAAGAACACCAGCTGAAGGAAGACAGCAAGCTGCTGAGAGAACTATGATTGATGCCTTTCATGAAGAATCGAATGTTAGTGCACCTTTCAGTATCTTCTCATCTCACCTATCTATTTATATTCGTATGCATGATTTATTTACTGGTTTCATGATATAACACAAAAAGAAAAAAGAAATTAACTTGTGAACTTTCTCTTGCTGAATGTAAACTTTTATGCATGTATGCATTTTTCCTTTTTAAGAAATTCAACGCAGTATATATGCATTGTACAGATTTTCAGATTTGTCCATTGCACAATTTTCATATTTAGAAGTCTCACTAGTTCAGAAAATTGTGCAGGTTCCAGTTGGAGTTGGTGCTTCCCCAATTGATATTGCTCGTGCATATATGGCTGGTCGAACATCTGAACTAGGCCATGATCTTCATGGTTCGATTTCCAAAAGGGAAAGAACTCAACCAAACAATGAATTTGCAAGAACACCACTTTTGCCCTCACCTTCTCCCAAACCGTCAATATGTTGGCCTGGTTCGACGATGCATGATCGTCTTGGTTATGCAACACCTCATAGTCAGAGGGGGAGACACAGGCTATATGATTTTCCAAGAACCCCCTATTCTAGAACCACATTGTCCAAGTCCACGGCCAAGGTATATATGGCATTATCGTCGTCAAAGTACACGCCATTATAACCATTACTAATCTTTGTTGTTTACATGTTATGAATGTCTCAGTCACCAGCTGAAAGAGGCTATGCAAACATATCAACTCCGTTTCAACAATCTCAAACATCCATTTACGGGCAGGTACACATTTTTGGATTTTTTCGAAACGGTTCGCACCTTGATTATATGAAATTTTCTGTTTTATCTTCCTTTATAATTATATGTCATATGGGTTGTTGAAGGCATTATCACATTTATTCATAGACAATTAGAATTTCAGCAAAGATTCTTGATTAATTTCATAGGATCATATTGTATTTTTAGTGAGGTCAAATATACATACATGCCTTGAGAACAATAATATCATCAATCTTTTTTTTTTATAACTCCTAGACCTAATAAACTATGGGGGAGAATAAACACGTCGTGTCTAGAAAGTGTCAAGTTTATTATTATATTTTTTGTATAATTTATGGACATGCGAAATGGTGTATCGGACACGTGTAGGAGGCGACTCGTGTCTGATACAAGTTGAGGTAATTATCGTAGTGTCAGTACTCTATGGCTTAAAACTCATCAGAATCTTGTACTTGTAGCAGTATGGAACCATGGATGTGTGTCAATAATGATTTAGAATGACTTTCAGGTAAATTTAAGGGGTGACCCTGTGGATGGCTATGCATCTGTGGGCCCTATACGTCGCATCAGGAACAAATTTGCATCAGAAGTCCGCCCCAGAAATTCAATACACTTAGGCTCACCCAAAGAGGTCCCCTCAAAAATGGTAAAATCCAAAGTTTTTGGTGGTTTTTTGCCTACTGCAGAGAAGAATCTAGAACATTGTGAAACAAGTGGTGCATCAAAATACTGGTCAGGTGACAATGTATCAGGTTACTCTGATAGGGTTATTACAAATCCAAATTCATCATCTAGTGAGGCAGTTAGGAAAATACTGGAACACCTTGATAGAAACAAACCCACCCCTAAAGAGAAGGAAGCTGAATTGAAGTTAGCGACGGCATGGAGAAGATCATCTCCTTCTAAGACCAATGATACCTATAGCGAGGAGAATATTAGCTCATTGCATGGTGGAAAGCTTGATGCTCAAAAGAAAACTGATATAGCTGGCCCGAAAAGTGACAAGTCCAATAATTTAATGACTTCCCATGAAAAAGGCATGGATGAGACCAAGGATTTCGCAAATGGAAATGCAAAAGCTTCTAGTGCGGTCTTTTTTGGTTCTAGTATGACACCTGGTGCAAATGCACTTCCATCTTTTTTTATTAAGGGAACTTCTGGACCCGCGGTCAAGGATTTTCATGAGGTATTATTCTTTTTGATTATGTTGCTTTTGGATGCCTTTATTCTTGTTTCATTGAATACGTAGTTGGGAATTCATTATCAAATGGTTGAAGAAAATATTTAGGGATGATTACTTATAGACAGACACCCCTTGAGGATTGATCACATTACTAAAAGCCCATTTCCTTTGGGAAACTACACCGACTCCCTATCAGTGATGGTTCAGGTTCCCTGTTCGATATATTTTTCCAGGACCTTGATTACAACTTAAGCACTATACTTTTTCTAGCAACCCTTATCATCAGGCCTTCCAAAACCTTGTTGGCGAAAACCTATCCATGCGCATGAGGAATGTGTTCTTGCCATATACCTCTTGGTTATTGCTATTCTATTTTTTAGAAAGGTATATTTCTTTTATTCTTCTCACTTATTGTTGATCTTTTTAATCCCTTTTTTTCCTTTCCTTTTTCCTTCATTATTGCAATTCCTACACATCCCCTGCTTATTCTACTGCTCATACATCACAATCCACATCTCACCCTCATGATACCTACCCCCAGCAATGCACCCGCCTTCCTGCCCGGTCCACCTTCTCCTGCTCCACCAGCAACTTGCACCAGAACCTACCCCACCCCTCACAACCGGTCTAAGCACATTGGTGGAGAACACAAGGATGTCTGTGTATTGCTTATTACATATGTATGTATTTTGTTAATATAGATATGTATGCATGTGTTTATGCATGTATATTTATGTGTACATTGTTTACTAAAACTACCCAAAACAAAAGACAAAAATTACATTACATTTTACAATCGATTTTAATTCAATTTATACCTATGTTCTATTATCCATGTATCTAATGGATACAATAGAAATGAAGGCAAGATAGTTAGATACAATAAAAACCTACTTTTATAGTGAGAAACATACATTTTGGGTCGAACAAAAGTGGAATGGTGGATATTCGTTTAGGGACGGATTGAGTATATGTTATTACATGTCTGGATTTTATTTTGGCTGAATTTTTCTGGTGTTGGTGAACTGTGATTAATGTGGTCCTTATTGCAGAATGCTTTTGTCAGTTCGGGGCCAAGTTTGAACTTTTCGCGTCCTGATGTGAATAACGGGCCGGTAGCCAACCTTACTGCCTCGGAGCTTCCAAAGAATCAAGGGACCAAACCTTCACTGCCATTTATTTCCATCAACAAGCCTGGTTTTTCTGCAGCTTCTAAGGACAATGGGCCAACATTCAGTTTCCCAGTTTCTGCTTCTTCAGGCATTCTCTCAGAACCACCAACACCTTCTATAACACCAAGCATTCCGTCTCAACCCGTACCTTCTTACAGTTTTGGCACAAATAGTTCAACTCCGCGTCTTGTTTTCTCGTTTCCATCCACAAGCACTGCCTCAACTAATGATGATTCTGATATTAAGTTCAGTTTTGGATCAGAAAAGAAAACCAGGTTATCTTTTAGTTCATTGGGGAAAGATGGCATCTGCCATTGATCATATTGGTCTTTCCATTTAGATACAATTTTCTTCTTCTTATATAGTTAGACTGGATTCATATTTATATTTTTGAATTGTCCTTTGTGAATGATTAAAGGGCGGAATTGATTTTCTTTTTCTTATTATGTACCCATTTTCTTTGAAGTTGACATTTGCAAAGTTTTCTTGAATCCTCTAGTTTCAAGTTGGAAATTACTTTAAACAAGAAAAATACTGCAACAATTCGGAGCATCAGAAACAGAAGATTGAGGACCAATAATCCGGTTTAGTTTACAAAAACCGAATACATGTTTCCAATGGCAGTCTATTTTATTTCTTGGTAAATAAATAAAAACCCAATATTAATACCTGAGTAAAGGGGAGTCGAGATATATTACAAACTATGATACCTTTGATAAACAAGGATTTTATCTATCAATCAATCTATTTTATTATTATATTATTATGTCTTATATATATTCTTTATATATAATAGTATGAGTTTTTTTTTTTTTACATATTTGATCTATATAAAATATTCTTATAAAATCTCATTTTTTCATGATAAAAAAGTCAATTCATAAATAATAAAATAAATTGTATTTACCTATAAGATGTATAATTATATTAAAACTCTTTCATCATAACATATATTTTAATAATAAATGGAAAATACCTTTCTCAAACCTTATTGACCGCCCATCAATGGGATGAATTTTTCTGTTCTCATTTGGTGTTCCACTCCCAGTTCCACAAATGAGAGGAGGACATGTGTATGAGAGAGTAAATAATCAATTTACATAAAATCCCTACTTTTCCATTTTTGCCCCTTTCTCTATCACACGTGAATTTTCTCTCAAACTCATTCTCTCTCTTCCTTCTCTCTATATTCAAGCAAGAACATGTCAATCTTCTTCTCCAACCAAAGTTTGAAGAAAACAAAAAACATTCCGATTGGACTAATGCTGGAATTTCCCCCGGAAAAGATAAATTTAATATAACTATCCGTGTACATGATTTTACATCCCTAAATCCCCTCAAAAGAATTATTATATATATATAGAAGATCAACATATTAAACAATGAAAATTGACAACAATTATTCTATCAATAATTCAACATTCACCAACCATACACAAAAATCAATGAAAGAAAAATAAAGAAAAGATCATTTTTCTTTTGATTTAAAATTTTCAATTGATAAATCATATTATATGGATTTATTTTTAATTATATATTTTAAATACTTTTATACAATTTTCTGCCTAACATATGTAATTATCTAACAATACATTTTGTAAAACTCAAGACAAATAAAAAAATAATAATTATATAACAATTGGCATTATTATTGATATATGTTTAAAAGTAATTTTTATATGAAACTACAGTTGATTAATTCATAACAAATTATTCATACGTAAGATATATATATATAAAGTAATAAATGTATTATCATCCTGATAGCTAAAAGATTTCATTAGGCAAATGTTGTTAATGAAAGGCTTCTTCTGATATAAAGCCTTGAATGTAAGATATTGATCATGAAAATAATCTAATGAATAAAGTGGTTTAATATTGATTAAGATTCTTAATTTGTGGGGGGTTAGTGGGTAAATGAATTTGAGAGGTTCTTTTTTATAATTTCTAATAAAGTAATTTATATCTGATAAATGACGTGTCTTATCTCACACCTTGTTGCGAGATTAGCAGCACCGATAAATTTACAGCCTACATGAGTTATGCCAAATTAAAGAATTGCAGTTGGTAGGGCACAAAGAGATTTAAGCAACATATTTTTGAATCTTTTTAGCCAAAAAAACATACATTTGACTGCATATATACATCTAAAATTAAGATTGAAGATGGAAAGGCAGGCACAATGAAAATTAAACACCCCATTTTGTGTATTACTATAATACAGGTTTTAAGGTTTAGAGGGATATCAAAAATGATATAAATTACATAAATCATCTATAATGTTAATTTTATTCAAAAAAAGTTAAATATTAAGAATAACTATCATTTTCTATAAGAACCACTAATTTAATAATTTGGATATATGTATTTCCATTTATTAATTTGGATATATGTATTTCCATTATGAAAGTACTAAAAGATATATAAAATTTCAATTTTGAATCTCAAATATTCTGACACTTTGTAATATATATATTATGAGATAAAAATTAATTTTTGATCTCATTAAAGTTTGGAACTCACTTTTAATCCCACATGAATTTTGGTGACCAAATAGAATCAAATATCAGTTCAACTTTTTAATTAGTATTACTTTAGCCCCTCAACTTTTAGTCATATGGATTGAGCTCCTCAAGTTTAATATTGGTTTCATTGTGTTCCAACTGGTTTATTTTCTATCATTTTTAACTAAAAAGTTGGTCACTTACATGCACATAACTAATTTTGAGGATAAAATTATCAATTTAAAACTTAGAGTATGTGATACTGACCCGGATAATATTGTGGATTGATAATTAATAATTGATGTAAAGATTGATACGCTATTGTATAAGGAAAAGTGAATTTAATAATATGTATTTTCAATTGAAATGTCTTGTTTATGAAACTTTCAAGAAATTATTATTTAAATTTTTCTATATATTTTTTAATTTTAGATGAAAGGGAATAATCTGACTCAACAAATTCGAGTTGAAATATGGAGAAGAAAATCACATGTCATAGCTTTGGAGAACTCAAAACTTTCGACATGAAAGTAGAACCTAATACCACTAGGTTAATAAGTTTTTGGTTAAAATTTTATATTTAAATCAATATAGCTAATTATTTACTAAATATATTTAATACTAAAGTATTCATATTGGTAAAAAACATTTATTTGAAATATATCTAATGTTTAGTTCTAGAAATAGAATTAGCAATGCGAAATTAAAATACAATAATAATAATTATCAACTTAAGAAACATATCCACATTATGTTTGATTATATTCTCTACATGTTGTGCCATGAGCTTTTACATACGTATAGTGTATGTGTTTAAATGCTTCATTTTTATTCTTCATTTTTAACAATAAGTCTTAGTATTAAAAACAAAATGACACATTCAATATTATCAAGATAAAATAAAAAAGAAAGCATCATTTGCACTAACCTATTTGTATGAAATTTAAGATTCAAAATTGACATCCACCAAATATTCTTAACAATAACCATGAGTTAGTGTAAAAAATATGAAACAAAAAAAACTATATATATATATATATATATATATTCTGTTATCTGATTGGTCACAACAAAATATTTAGACCAAAATTCTGCTTGGTCGGACACAGATTATTCATAAGATTGAAATATATATATAATATATATTATGTTCTCTGATTGCTGTAAATTTTAAATAAAGGAATTAATTATAAATAAAATATATTAGATTTGTTATATGGTTGATGAAATTCAATTCAATTGAACGAGGACTAAAATACAAGTTATACTTGATTGATATACAGTACTGGATAAATGAAGTTATGACAAGTACATTATTATTTTGTAATCATTTGATATAAACAAATATATATATGTAACATTCAATATCATACATTTATATACACACCTAATATATGATAGGCACTAATTTGATAATGTCCTTAATTTGAAAAAGTCTATTTCGTTAAAGATAAAAACTTACATACACAAGGCGAAAATCTTGGCACAAATAGTAGCCAACATAGACTAGAAACAAGGGAAAAAAGCAATACTAAATTAGGGTTAGGGTTTTGGAAGGACAGTGAATTAAAGAAGAAGATGAATCAATAAACATTAATATTTAAAAGATGAATACAAATGTTCAATATTAATTGGTAAATCGAAAATATTATTACAAAAAGTAACCACATTTTGATAATTTTATCAGTGAATATTGGTTACATACGTATATTGCTACTTCCAAATATCATAGGGGGATAAATTGCTTATAAAATCAATCGACCAAGTAATTTCTACTTAAAATTTGTAATCAATAAGCCATTAATTGAGTGCAAAAGAGTAAAAGTAAACCATGAATTAATCTCATTGCAAAATTACATATTCTGAAAATAAATAATACTGATTGAACATTTAACAGAAATGTAGCCAAGCAAGTCATAATTATAAATACAATTAAAATATAGAAGGATAATTAGATAGGCAGAACCTTCTCATTTCATGCTTCTCAGACCCCTGTCAATATTAAATTCAACAACTCAATATATTAAGTCATAATTATACTAGAGATATTAATAAAAACAAACATAAATTTCTGAAAGAGAAGCTGATGAGAGAGGAAGATTTAGTGATGCTTATTAAAAATATTCATTTTAAAATCGAACTTATGAGACTCATGTTAATTATTCTGAAAAAGAATCATGAAATTCAAAACATGTATAGTTTGTGTATTATGTGCAGTAGATAGAGCAACTTTGACAATATTATTATTAGAAATATTAGTGCCAATATTAAAACTGTGTTAATAATTATAACAAAAATAAAAATTTTGTTACAAAAGTAGTTTTAACATAAAGTCAATTTTTAATAATTAACAACTAGTTACTCTCATTATCATCATTTAATGAAACATTTTTAGAAATATGGTTATGATAATTGAGTTGTAATTAGTTGCAAACCTATAAAGATTTTTTAATTTATCACACAACTTCATTATTGTTGCAAAACAGAAACTATTATCACTAATGGCAATTTGGGGTGCATTATCAATTCAAATTTTATTACTAATATTATTATTATTATTACACAGGAAATCTTAATTAATCTTCAGTATTTTGTACTAACCTCTCATTAAGTTTAGCTTTGTTATTGTTCTCCAACATGAGCCCAAAGTGGATGTGAGGAAAATGTGCCCACTACACCAAAGTAATTCAGTCCACAAGTCATTAATTAAACATATATCGATAATTAGTGTACATTAATTAATTTTTTTTCCACTTACATTTTTTGCAGCAGTACTGAATGCTACCCTGTGACTTATTTCTGGATTATTAGCCTTGATTCTTTGGATCTCTTCTCTGAAAATTAATTATAATATTGAGAGATTATTATATTTTCTCTTTAACAATAGAAAAATATTGAATAATATATAAATATTGGGGTTTCATTTCATTACTTTATGAACTGGTTGTATGCAGATGGGACTCTTTGCTTCTTTTCTGGAGCTGTAACACAAATTGTGATTTAAATGTCATCAAGAAAGAATACTTATAAAAACTTATCTGATTAAGAAAAGTAATTAAAATTAAAATACAATTAATGATTAACGTACGTTGATTTCTGATTTTTGGCTCGGGTTTGTTTTTGATGGACGGTTGGATTGGCATCTTGCTGTTCCTTTTGGAAGATGATCCTAAGTGATCAACTTTGTGTTCATCTGAAGTGCAATTAGCAACCTGCAATTGACATTAATGAAGAAATAAATGAAGAAGGCTAACAAGTTTTGCTAAATTAGTAATAAATCTTCAAATCTTGAGAATTAGTGTAGGTTAAATAAAAACCATTAATGAATGTTTTATAAGGAAGTTTGTTTGATACTACGTATTGTATTAATTAGTTAATTATTTTTTAGTGATATTGGATACCACTTTTTTATAACATGATTTTCACTTCCTATACATTATTAAAAATTAACTTGTAATGAAATTGATTTTAATGAATTTACTATATTCTATTTCTAAATCAATAAATAATAAAAAAAATTGATAATCTTAAACAGTAATATATTGCATTTTCTATTACTTATTTGATAAAATAACTGAGCCTTGGAGAGAGAATTAAATTATTGAATGTCAAAGAAAGATTTTGACCAAAAGGGTTGAATTGAAAAGATGTTTATCTCAGATAAAAGAGAACAGAACTAGAATAAAAATAACGACATAGAAGTGACTGAATCTGTTAAGAATTATAAAGAAAATTGCAGCCAGAATAGACAGCTGCTATGGATCTATATATCTATGATGAAAACCTGTGTGTTTCCATAGCAGCAGACAATTCCTGATCAATTATACCTCTTTATTTAAAAAAAAAAAAATCCCAACTTTCAAACCCACATCAATCAAATCATCTAATCATTTAAAAACTAAAAAGTAAACCCAACTATTTAATTAAAAAGCAAGAAAATCATCATTTAAAAAAAAAATATATGCAATGCAGCTGCAAAAACGAATTTTAAAAACAGCAAAAATATATATAGGCATCTGGTTTTGGAGGCTGTCTAGCTAACTAGCTAGCTAGGATTTCTCAGAAGTAAGATCTTGAAGAAATAAAACAATTATGAATTTATAAAATGTTTATAAAAAAAACATTTATTCCCTCAAAAGAAGTAAACCCCAAAAAACACTAGATTTCAGAAGTATATAGATCGCCCACAGATTGAGCTGAAAAAGAAAAAAATGTTTAAGAGACCTGAGGATCTTGCAGGTATTGGAATGCAGCTGCCGCCATGTTCACAGTCCATAGATTAGTACAGTGCCCACATCGAACTGTCACAACATCAAACAAGCTACTGCATGGAACACTCACCTGCAACATAAACATATATAAAAATTAACATCAAATAAATTCAAGGTGTTTTTAGTTAAGATATCCAAGTGCAGATAAAATAAGAGGAAAAAAAAATACAGAAAAGAAGGAAGGGGTGTTAAAAGAAAACCTTTAGACACATCAAATTAACAAGAATCCAAAGATTAATTTTTTCAGAATTCTATCAAGGGCTTGCTTATAAAGAAAACCCTAAAATCATTAAAACATGGGTTTTCTTTTATGTGTGTGACTTTTCAAGAAATGGTCCAAATTAACTCCTGAGAGTTCCATTTTAATCAAACCCACTCACTAGCTAGAGATAAAAGCTCAATTTTGACAGCATCTTTTTCAGCAAGAAAAAGATCCACTCTCAAGGACATGTCTTCATCACCTTAAATGATAGACCTACTACTTTAATATAATCATCAAGCCACGAAATAATCCATGTGATTCTAACTTCAAAGACTGAGTTATGACTTTTATTTTATTTGACAGGAAAAAAAAGATCAGAAGAAAAGGAAAAGTCTTGAGGATGTAGACATGACTGTATCAGAGAAGAAAAAAGAAACATGAAATCTGATGATATAAGAAATTAATGCATTAAGATCTGCACATTAACACCAAAAACCCTGATCTCAGTCAGCTTTATTCATCTTCAAGTTGATTGTTCTTACATAATGAAACACACCAGAATTAAAGCAAAAACATCCCATAAAATCAGTTGAAATGGAACAATAGAGTAATGTATAGTAGAGAGAATGTTTTTTCTACCGCAAGAACAATACTACAGAAGTTGCAAGAGATGTAACACAGTTGTTCAGGCACATCCATTTTCTGTGTAGTAAAGAGATGTACACAAGTAGATAAGTTGGAAGGATTTTTGATTGATATTATATTCTCTTTCTCTCTCTATCTTGCTTTCAAGATGAGAGAGTGAAGCTTAACTTTTATAGATACCCTAATGACAAAGAACAAGAAATGTTTATGTGAAGTGAAAAAGCAAAGTTACAAGAGCAATTCTACAACAGACCGAATCAATAGAGCCGGTTTATATGTTGAAACTAAATGGACTGATATATTATAAAACTTCCCAATTTGTTATATAGAATTTCTTGGTAATTCAATAGTTTACATAAACCGACTCTATTAAGCTTGTTATAGAATTTTTCATGTATAAGGGTAATTAGGGTTTGAGTAGAAAGCAGCAACACAAGTGGTAAATAATAGGTATAACCCTTAGGGCTATGGAAAGAGAGTATTTTGGCAGCATTATAGAAAACAGTCCATATGGGCTGATTGTTGCAATTATTTATGAAGGTGTGACCCCTCATTACTTTCGCTATCTCTGCTACACTACAGCGGACGAGGGGGGAGGATTTTTTTATCACAGTCTTATTACTATATATATATATATATATATATATAAATATATGACTTTGAGGCTAGTATAAGAAATATTAATTATATACTCAATATATAAATTCATTTCATGCTCACCAGAGAAAAGAAAAGAAAAGAATTATGTATGGTCATGCTTATTTCAATACTGATTTAGAAGGAAAAAAAAAGAGTAAATGTCTGGTAATTATTAAAACAAAAACGTTTGTGATTAATTTAGCAATGTCGTCGGTCATGACTGTATTCATAGTAGGGGTGTAAATCGAGCCGAGCCGGCTCAGCTCGAGCTCGAGTTTTTTGAGTTCGAGCCAAGCTTCACGAGCTCGAGCTCTCAGTCGAGCCCGAGCCCGAGCTTAACCCTCTCCGGATAAAGCGAGCCGGGCTTTTTGTAATATTAATTTTTTTATATATATATCAATATTAAATAGTTAATAAATAAATTAAAAAAAGGGGATTTGGGAATTAGAACTTGGAAGCAGCAACACAAACAGAGAAGTAGAGAACGACCTCTTCTTCACAAATTAAAAAAAAACCCTAGTTTTCATTTTTTCAATTCCCATCTCCGATTCACCTCTCGCCGTCGTCTCAACTCCATCTGATAGGATATGGGTTTTTATGTAGTAATTAAATTAGTAATTTTTATTTTATTAGTTGTTAATCTTTTCTTTATTAGTTGTAATTAATTAGTGGACTGATTTAGTGGTTAGTTATTTTAGATTAGTGGTTTATTAGTGGTCTATTAGTGGCTTAGTGGATAGATTTAGTTTTATTTTATTTTATTGTATAAATAGGATGATCACTTATTAATGAAAAAAAAGAAGAAAAATTTCAGAATTAATTTCCAGTTTATTTCTCTATTCATTTGTAAGGAGTGTGTTCCTCACTCATATTTAGGAACATAACAATGGTGCTTTCATTCTCTCGAGCGATACCTCCATACTACATTCGAAACGATAATCCATACTCATGCCCTCCCGTTTTTTACATACTCACAAACCCACTTTACGTGCCTCCCGAGCCTATCGAAACTTCAATTTCAGCTACCATCAAAGATTCCATTTCCAAACTCATTGAATTATTGAATGATTTTAAGGTCGACATAACTCAAAGGTCTGATCGACTAGATGCTTTATTGGAAAAATCTCATCAAAAATTGGATGTGATGAAATTCGCACCCATCTCTGCTCCAACTCCCAACCTTTCTCTTCTACAAGCCAACATCAAATCAAATCAACCCCACAATTCACCAATTGTAGGAGTGGCGAAAATGCAATTCGAAAATGCTAACACCTTACAACCACAACAAGACCCCTCCACGACCAAGCTTAACCCAACAATTATGTCCCTCACGCATCCACACTCTTATCAACCTAAATACTCATCCAACCAACCAAAGTCACCTCAATTTAAAAATTTTATTACATTGACAGAATGCCTATTTAACCACAAGCCGAAATCAATCCATTTCTTCTTTCTTACCAACGGAATGAAAGAAATTTACATGGTGTTTGGTTTTTGGCCAAAATGGAGAATTAAATATATTATGGCCTTGAGGACAAGGCCATTTTAATGGGTGAGGTATTGATAGGATATGGGTTTTTATGTAGTAATTAAATTAGTAATTTTTATTTTATTAGTTGTTAATCTTTTCTTTATTAGTTGTAATTAATTAGTGGACTGATTTAGTGGTTAGTTATTTTAGATTAGTGGTTTATTAGTGGTCTATTAGTGGCTTAGTGGATAGATTTAGTTTTATTTTATTTTATTGTATAAATAGGATGATCACTTATTAATGAAAAAAAAGAAGAAAAATTTCAGAATTAGTTTCCAGTTTATTTCTCTATTCATTTGTAAGGAGTGTGTTCCTCACTCATATTTAGGAACATAACACCATTCGCCTCTCTTCATCATCGGGAACAACATTGTTTCACCATCGAGAACATTTGTTAGCTTTATCTGGCTTTAAAGGTAGGATTTTGGGTTCCATAAATATTTATATCAATTAGAACCAGTGACTAATAATATGATAATATAATGATTGTGGATGAATGTTCTTCTCCATTCATCTCCATTTAGTAAATCGATCTGTCAGAGTTTTTTTTTGTTGCTAAAAATGGCATTCTGTGATTTCAGGATCGTGCATAGGATTAATGGTTTAACAAATTTAATTTTTTTTATAGTTTTTCTCTAATATCTACCTAATATTTAAAGGATTACTTTCGTGTATGAAATTTTCTTCGCTTGCATAACATATTCCTGTGAAATGCTTTGATTTTCTTCTTTATGTAATATTTTCTTGAGATATTTCAGAATCTGTTATGTAAGTAGATTTCAATTTTCATGCCCCCAAAACCAAAGTTATCTTATAACAGAATTTATGAGAGAAAATTCATGCCCTCAAAATTTATGTAAGTAGATATGTTATCAAAGCACTATGAAAGTTATAAGAAGAAAGAAAATTTAACAAGAATATTTTCTTAAGATATTTCAGAATCTGTTATGTTATATGAAGTAGATTTCAATTTTCATGCCCCCAAAGTTATCTTATTCTCATATTCTCATATTTTTATTAACTATTTTCTTCTTTCGCAACAGATATGACTATGAAGGCCCCGAGTGATACTTCTTCACGTCATACTTCTGTGGAAGATTCATCTAGTCCAATATTTTCATCTCATGAAGAAGCAAGTGAACACATAATGGAATTGGATTATGTAGATCCAAGTACTAATGAAGAGGTTCCCGACATTGAGAACAATGATGGTTTTGTTCAAAAGCCAAAGAGAACAAAAACTTCAAAAGTATGGATCACATAGAAGAAGTTAAGGACCAAGACGAAGTAATTCAAATTTGTTGCAAGCTTTGTAAGAAAGTGTTTAAAAAATACAAAACTGGTACAACATCACATCTAAGTAGACATTTGAAACTATGTGATGTCAAGCATAAAGCCGATGCTTTGGAACAAAGATGTCAATCAAAGTAGAAGCAAATTAACTTTCCGATAAGTAGTGTTGCTGCATCATCTGTCCCTGCTTTACATGATGGTAAAGTCGATTTCAAAACTATGAAAATGGTTGTGGCTCAATGGATAATGGTTCATGAGTACCCCTTTTCTGCTGTTGAAGATGAGCTTTTCATTTTGATGGCGAGAAAGTGGAGGCCCGAGTGGAGGTCAGTGTCAAGAGTTACGATAAAAGCTGCATGTGTTAAAATATATGAGTTGGAGAAGAAAAGACTGAAGAATGAGTTGAAAAATGTGAACAAAATGAGTAGTACTACAGATTGTTGGAAATCCAAGAATAAGAAAATTGAGTATTTAGTGATAACAGGTCATTAGATTGATCAAGATTGGCGCTTACAAAAGCGGGTACTCAACTTCATTGAGATTCATCCACCCCGTCGAGGTGTTGATATTGCAAATGTTATTTGGCGGTGTTTGGAGGATTGGGGCATTGAGGGTAAGCTTCACATAGTGTCAGTAGATAATGCTTCTGCAAATGACTCGGCCATCGAGAATCTGAAAGTTTTCATTAGAAGAAAAAAAAAATTGCTTTGTGGGGGGAAAATTATTTCATGTAAGATGTTGTGCTCATATTTTGAATTTAATAGCCCAAGATGGACTTTTCATGATTAATGATATCATTGATGGTGTTCGTGACAGTATAGATTATGTCCGGCGGTCAGATGCAAGACTTAAAATCTTGATGATTGCAAGATGAGGTGGAACTCTACTTACGAGATGTTAGCTACTGCAATCAAGTTTAAAGCTGTTTTTCTGAGGTTTGCTGATCGAGATCCACATTATATCGATTGTCCAAGCACTAATGATTGGGAAAGAGTGGAGAAAGTATGCTCAATATTGAAGGTTTTCTGGACGACTACGCATATCATTTCGGGAAGCTCCTACCCCACTTCAAACTTGTTTGTTCATGAGGTTTTCAGGGTAAAGGTGGAATTAGATAGTAAATCACAATCTAGTGATTACTTTATCCAAAACATGGTTGAGAAGATGAAAGTCAAGTTTGATAAATAGTGGGGGAGACTAATTTGTTGATGGCCATAGCATCAATTTTGGATCCAAGATATAAGATGATGGCACTGCAGTTTTTCTTCATCAAACTCTATTCTCCTGAAAAGTCGATGACTGAATTAGCCTTTATCCAAAGGACACTAAAAGAACTCTGAATATGCTTCAATATGTAGGGCAAGTGGGGAAGGTTCTACGAGTAGTCAATCTAATGAAGTTGCTAGAAATACAAATGTGATGTCTGAGTTGGCTAGCTTTATAAAAGAAAAACAATCATCTCAACCACAAAGATTTGAGCTTGATATGTATCTTGAAGAAAATATCTTAATTGAGAAGGAAAAGAGCAAAGATGGGACTGAGTTTGATATTTTGGAATGGTGGAAGCTGCATGCTATTAAGTACAATGTGTTATCCATAATGGCGATGGACATTTTAGCCATTCCAATCACTACTATTGCTTTAGAATCCACTTTTAGTGTTGGAAGTAGAGTGGTTGATAAGTATTGGTCGAAATTGTCTTCGGAAACAATTGAAGTACTAATATGCGGATAAGAATGGTTGAGAAAGCGCTATGAAATTAAAAAGAAAATAAAGATTAAAGTTCATATTCATTTCATTTAATTTCATTTCTTACTATGTTCGAGTTATATATTACAGACATATTATGTCAGTTGATATCTATATGTTGATTTGCAGGAAGATGAAAAACCAATGGAAGTCATTCTCCCTGAAGGTGACACTTTAAACGGTTAAATATTTTTCCATTGAATCATGGAGACGGATATTAAGTCAAAAGCATTTTGTAGAAGGCTTTTGATTATTTTTTGAATCAATGATTTTGTTGATATGGAATTTATTCTCTTTTGGGTATTTGTTTATATCTGTTGATGGTGTGTGTTCTTTATTTTTCAATTTTAGTGAATATTACTTTATTTGTTATGATAATCTGATTGGATTCTTTATTCTCCTCTGATTTCGATCGGATCATTAGGGTTTTCAGTTTTATTGTGTTTTGGGTTAGCTTACGGTAATTGGTTGTGAGTTCGATGAGTAGCACGTTGTTCTGGAAATGTATATTGGGTAGGGGATGATGATTTGTTGCCATTAATTCGTTTTATTCTTTATTTTTCTGAACAGTGATTTATTTTATTTTTTTGTTATAAAATGTTCTTTGCTTGATTCTGATTGCGATGAAATTTGTGTTCCAATTTTGTGATGGATGTTGGTCTTTCTATTTGTTGATTTATGTAAATATACCTCTGTCCAGTGGAATTTTCCTTTTAAATGATTCATGTAAATGTACCTATGCCATTAAATTGGTTTGCTAAAATTCCTCTAATAGCAGTGAGCTTTGCCATTAAATTGGTTTGCTGAAGTTCCTCTAATTATAGCAATGAGCTTCTGGCCTTCTGCATTTCTTAAACATCCATTTTAATTTGCAAGCTCGAGCTCGAGCCCAGGCTCGCGAGCTCGAGAGCCTGAGTTCGAATCGAGCTTGCGAGCCGAGCCGAGCCGAACCAAATTATATACTACTGAGTTGGAGCTCGAGCTCGATTTTGGCTCGAGCTCATATATTCAGTTTCGAGTTCAAGCTAGAGCCCGGGAAAATCATCGGACTCAGCTCGTTTATACCCGTAATTCATACATGGGAAATGAAGATTTGAGTCTTTATTCATTAGAACGAGATTTTTCCAACGTCATTTATAAGCAAATTAGCATGGAAATTGATTAAAACAAGTGATCCAATAGCACATCAGATTCTCTATTCTAACTTATTATGAATACTTTATTTAATTATAACTTCTTTTTGAAAAAAATAAAAGGCTTTTTGAATTTTTTATAGTTGAATTGCATATAAGTGGAATAAAAAATGCAACGTCATTTTAAGTAAATCATACGGACTAATTATATAGAGTTTTGTATTGTGCTTTCTGCTAATTCTTTTATGAATTTAAACCAAAAACCTCTAGTTTCGTGACCTATCTAGGGGAATTTTTTAATTACTTTAATATATAAAGTTTTGTATTGTGCTTTCTCAAAATCAAATATAAACTCCTATTTCCATCATATTTGTACAACTACCCTCTGTTATGAAGTGGAGAACAATAAAAACTTTCAACAATCAAATTAACTTAGTTCAAGTGATACACGAAAGAATTTAAAAAAGACGAGTTGAATAGACTTGAAGTTATTTCTTACTTCAAAACTTTTGTGTTTAAACGCTTAGTCGCTAAAGTGATTCAGCGCTTGCAATCTAACTGATTTTTGACTTAAAGACTTGTCTACTAAAAATTTAATTTAGATACAGAGTTGACGCTAGAACAAATGTTATAATACTTACCTCTTAGTTCAGAGTTAGTATACAACATAAATAATTTTAAGTTTTTAGTTTTGAAATTGATTATAAGTTTTAACTTAGTTGTTGGTTTGTTTGAAATTGTATATTAACTTTAACGTGTGTTTCAAGATAAGAATGAGAAGCAACAAACAAGAAAGCATAAAGTAAATAAGATATAGAGATTTGTGAGGTTCGTTGGGTGTTGTAATTCAACTTATACATCATTTTCTTCGATTTCAAGAAGGAATTCACTATACTGAATCTGAAAATTCACTTAGAGTCTTCTCCAATACAATCGCAAAAGCTAAAGGGCTTGAACTCCTTAGCTACACAAATGTCTGCTCAAAGATTTTCAATGGCATGCTTCTTTTACTTAGAAATAATGCACATATTCTTTTATTTCCTCACACTCAGTTTGAAAGGAAGGATGTGATTTTTTAAACAGAAAAGGGGTTTGTTTTGAATAAGCTAAAACAACTTTGGTGATAGTCACTTGAGTTTGGTTATTCTAAGAAAGAGGTGAAAGAGATCAAACACACTTTGGGGATTTTCATGAAAAATAACATATATGACTTTTGAGGTATTCTTGTTAATCGCAATGTCTATAAGCTTAGAGATGTCGTTGCAAAGCACTCCGATGTGATTTAGTGCCTAAAATCACCATTTGTAGGGTTATAGGTGTATGGTCTTGATTTTCACGAAAAATAGTACTTTTGGATTTTGAGGTGTCTTGTTCATCGCATGTCTATAAACTTAGGAATGTCGTTGCAAAGCATTCCGATATAGTTTAGTTCCTCAAATCACCATTTGTAGGTCTGTAGAAGTATAGTCGTGATTTACACGAAAATTAATACTTTTAGATTTTGAGGTATCCGTGTTGATCGCATGCTCCATGAACTTAGGGATGTCGTTGTAAAGCATTTCAACATGGTTTAGTGCCTCAAATCACCTTCTGTAGGTTTATACGTTTTATTGTCGTGATTTTCAAGGAATATAGCATTTTTGGATTTTTGTATAGAAACCTCAACCCAATGAATAAATAAGAATGTTTTTCGTTCTTTAAGAATGTTTTTGAATCCTGGTGTTAATAACGAATTCTAGTATTAATAACTTTGGCCCGATGAAATCAATCAACAGGAAACTCGAAATGAAATTATGATGACGCCATATATGGGATAGATAACCGTTTGATATGTCGAAAATGAACGCCACTGATATAATATCCGATACGTTTAAAAACGTTCAATACTCACAATTTTTACTCAAAAATATTTTCTATCTTACAATGAATTCGAAAAATCGACAAAAATACAAAAGTTCTAACTTAGAAAAAAATCATAATAAAAGAAGGATATTTAGATATCTTGCTTATTCAAATTATATTTTTTCCTATCTAAACAACTAACTAAACTTATTTAAATCTAAAATTTATAAAGCATAAAAGAAAATACAATCTATGTAAATATTTTGTATCACTAATCTAAATGGGCACACTTGTGGATCTTGACTCGTTCAATAAATATATTGCGAAGTAATAAACAAAGAAGACGAGCCAATAAGGGTATAAATGTAATTTCGAAATGGGTCCAAAGTGTACTTCCATTTTCTCTCTCTAAAAGTTTTCTTTTTCTGTTATAAGTTATAACACATCTTTTATACTTTTTCAGCTCCTTTTCTCATCATCAATCTCATGCTCTCTAGAAAGTACAAACTTATCAAATATTCAATATTCTGCCTTTTTTTTTGCAATTTATTACAAAATACCCCTAATTACTTCAAAATTACTCAATACTCTCCATATTATAAAATAAACAAAATAACTTTGTATATCATTATAATTTACTTAAGATCCCATATTTTATTAAATAAACTTGGTTAATTATTGACGAAGGGAGATTTTGCACAAAATTAATGAAATACAAAATTTACAAAAGAGAGGTCTTTAGTAATTTAAAACTAATATAGGGATATTTTGAAATAAATCCTTTTTTTATCTCTCTTCTCCCAAATGTACATATAGATAGATACAATAAAGTATATCTATAACCTATAGCAGAAAGAAAGGAAGACAGGAAGAAGTGTCCACACCAGTCTACCCCTCTCTCTCTTCAATGGCCCCAGCTGGACCTAAATTTATGTTCAAGGAAAAACAAAAGAAACCAAAATTTCATCAAAAACTAACCCCCAAAAAAGCAGATTGTAATTGTATATTAAATTTTTTGTTCCCACAAATGCCCTTCTGCAATCCCCCCAACAAAATTCATTCCCCATCTTCATCATCAACTTCACTGTCCGTCTTTCCAAACAAACAAATATGTTTTTCATTTATTTTTGCACCAATTTTTGTGGGCTTTTTGGGCCTTTGGTCACAATTTTCTTTCTTTCACAGAGAAAACAAAGAAAGAAAGAAAGGGAACCTTCTCACACCTCTTCCCCTTTCTCTCTCTCTCTATCTTTCACCCTTTCTTTATTGCTTGCCCATCTTTCTTTCGTATTGATATCTGTCACCATATATTCATTTTTTCTTGTGCTTCACAGCTATCCTATCTATTTCTTTACAATATATATATATATATATATATATATATATATGCATATGTATTAACGCCTGAACATATTCTGGATCAGAGCTTTTTGGTGAAAACTGTAAAGGGTTTCTTTTGTATTGTGATCTGATGTCTAAGAAGTGTAAAGGGGTGGTTTTGAACACTACGACGCCGTATGGTGTTGGCCTGTACGAGGATTCTAAGTCCGGGTTGAAGCATCAGACACTTATGCAAGACTATCAGGAATTGCAAAAGGTAACTTTTTTCCGTGGATTTTGTTTTTTGTTGTGTTATTTGGGAGATCTGATAGTTTTTTTTTCATGATTTGCTTTGTGGGTTTATGATTTTCTTAGATTTTGAGAATAGATGTATTTTCTTTGTGATTCAATTTTTTCTTTTTTAATTGGATTGATCTTTTTGTTTTTGACAATTTTTGGCTGGTTTTAGTTTTTTCTTGTTGAAATTTATGATTTACACTGCGGTTTCTGCCACTTGTTCTTGAATGATTTTACATAAATGATCGTTTTTTGCTATTTACTTTCATCTGTTTATGATATACATGATCTTTTTATTTTAGCTATTGGTTTTCCTCTATTATTTGGAATTTTTGTTGACATTTAATTAAAGCACTGAGACTGATTTTCTCAGAGAAATTTGTACTCTTATTCGAATTTATTTTATGATGTCTTAGGTAAGTCGTGTTCCATATTCGGTTTTAATATAATGCAATTAAATCTCTATCTAAATTGCTTTTTTTTTTTTTTTTTTTAATTTTTTCGGAGATTCTAGTACTCTTTAGAGCTTAATCGATTATTCTGTTATCTTAGTTCCACGAAGTTATTCTTAAGAATGAGTATACAATTCTACTGTCTTACAGGAAACTGATGTTATGAGAAGCAAATTGGAGACATCAAAACAGAGAAAAATGATGCTTGCAGCTGAAGTTCGGTGAGCAATAGATTTCAGGCCTTATTCTAAAGATTATTATGTTATCTAAATAAATTTACTTATACTTGTTGATGTCATCTAAGTCTTTCTTGGGCATACACATGAGTGATCGTGGCTAATTGTTAGTTCATTGAGCCTTAATAGTCATTTGTGCCAATGACTCCATAAGAATTGTGTGTAAAACTAAGGGATAATTACCCTCATTTACTGTAGAATTATCACGAGTCTTGTGAGGTTTGAATATCAATATCTGATCATTATTAGATCAAAATAGGGGTGAAATTGTAATGTACGTTGCCTGTTAAAAGGATTATGATACTTAAACCTCTGTGGGAGGTGTTGTAATTAGGGTCTCAAAAAGGGTATCACAAACTTTAAACTCGTTATGTTTATGCAATTTTTTTTCACCCTTTCTTATTTAGGCTAAAATAGTCTCTCTTTATAATCAACAGGTTCTTGCGAAGAAGATATGAATACTTAATAAAAGCTAAGATTGCGGGTTCAGTAGAAAACGAGCCACAAAATTCAATGAAGCAGAAAGCAAATAAAGTGAAGGAAACATTACCCCCAGTTCCTAAACCTCAACCCAGGAAGAAACATTCTACTGTTAAAGAAGCTTTTTTACCCACTCGAGCTCATCCAGTATTCGACTTAAATGAAATCTCGGTAGGTGATTATATTTGCAAAAAGGTCTTGATTTCTGATTGTTATATTGTTAATGCGGAGTTTTAATTATTTTTATATGTTTAATACAGACTGGGGATGAGGAAGTGATGTTGGACGAAGTGAAGAAAAGTTCAGTAAGAGATGATATGCAAAATGATGTGAAGTTGTCCATATGTAGAAATGCTGGTGAAAGCTCGTCTCGTGTGGGGAAACGCAAGATTTCGTGGATGGATCCGGTTGCATTGAGCGTTTGAAGTTGTTAGGCCAAACAATTTGCCAGTCTAAATGGTAAAACCACTTGCCTACACTAAGTGTCTATGTGAAAATCATACTACATCAGCATCATGGCTTTCACTTGCCTTCTAGTTTATAGTTTTTTTGTGCATTGCCTTATATGTAGAGGGGAATTCCTAGGTTTATATAGTATTAGCAGTACTATACAAAATGGTCTATTGGAAACAATTCAGTTAACCGGTGAATAATATACCTATCTTGTCGTTGAAAATTGCATAACCCTTGTGTTGTGTTTGGACCTGTGAGAAAAAGATTCTTCTTATGTTCTGAACCCAACTCTATTACTCAACTTTTCGGGTGCAACAATTCAAGAATCAAAACTGAGAAATTGGTGTCAAGTTAAGTTTGACAACAATCAAGAATGTAGTTTATTTAACATACATACAATTGGGATTAAATGATCCTATTATTTCCTTATGAAAATCATAACTAATTTCAGCCTTTGACATCCAATTGGTGTTTGTTTTCATGCTTTTGGTAAGTCTTTACCGGACAAGAATGATTCGAAAAGAACTAAAGCTCTGTGAGGCTGAAACAGAGGAACCTCATGACCGGCTCCTCTAACCGTCGCGAATGTTAGTCCATCATACACCTCCGTCCATCCACCCACCTGTAGAATATATCCATTTTTTCAGTATATATTTCGTAAAAGAGAACATTGAGCACGCGTATACATGCATATACCTCATGTAATATATATATGTATTCTTACCTGGCCACCTGCGTACCAAGGGTACCACGGAGTTTTGCTTTTGAGATTGAGATGGCTTAAGGAGAACCTAGTTGCAGTCACTGGCACGACTGAATCTGTATCGCCACTGCATCAGTTTCGACGTTTAGAAAATACTAATTAGATGCATACATGTAATTTTTCCTAAATCGCGTTTATTTCATACATTTACCTTATAAATATATTCCCGGGGTATAGTTTTTTTTTACCTGAATACCCAGATTCTAAGGCCTCCAGCAATCAGCTTTTTGTAGATTGGGAGAATTGAATCATCAGAGTCCTTCCAGTTCCTTATAAGTACATCACTGTCATAATAAATCATCATTTTATGACTATCAATTCTTGTTTTTTAAACTCGAAAATAAAATTATACTGAGTAAACTATATAGATACATCTGCATGAGGTCCTGATTATGCAAAATACTTCATAATTTGAGAAAATACCTGCAAGCTGTCCATCTATACGGTATCCCTGTAACGTTTGCATGAAGGGCCTTTTGTACATCTTTTCGATTATAGTATTTTTCTGCATAACTCTCAGAACAAGGGTCGTATCCATTTAATCGATTAAGGCCTATAAGAGTGTTCTTAAACCTTAAAGGATACTTAGTTTTTCCCTTTGCTGCATTGCATGTTGGGGTATAAATGCTGTACTGATCAATATCCCCGAATTCATAATTCAACGCATAACTCACAGCATTATCGCATTTCTGAGAAGTATTATCTGATCTGAAATCACACCATTTGATAATCGATTTATACGTTTTGTCCGATATAATGGAGTGAGTCCACCAATATGTTACAGTCCCAATGTTGTCGTTGCAGGTGTCGATCACAGCGTTTCCAACCTGCGTATATGATTTGAATGTATGTGACAAGTAAATGTATGAAATTATTGGAAATAATATAAAGTGAGCTTACTATGAATCCTTTGAGATTGATGATTGAACTTGAATGTTTCTTGTTATAATCATATATTTTCTGCGCTAACTGGGGGACGTAATGCCCTGTGAACCAGGATATGTAGTGTAATTAGACAGACTCATACTTATGAGTAGAAGTGGCAATTTGGGTCCATACATGTAGTTTCATCTGAACTTAACTAAGTTTTCAATGAGTTGGATCCTCACATTTTAGCATTTTAATTCTAATTGGGTTTTAAATTGGGTCCAATTTGGGTCTAAATTAGGTCCAACATATTTTACACTTTGAGTCAATAATCTACATTCTACACTTTAGAGCAACCTTTACACCACTTTTACTCATAATGGGTCCTTATTGGGTCCAGTCTGGGTTCTTATAGGTTCTAATTATAATGTATATTTTTTGACATTGGACCCAACACACTTTAAGCCCAACCAAATGGACCCGATCCAAATCCAACTCATTCAACCCAATTGCCACCCCTACTTATGAGACTAAAAATGTGAAATCTACCTGCATAACTTCCTCCGGAGATGTAAAAGTCTCTGCGTTTGTACTGTGGGAATCTAGACATCCACCTTATGAGGAAAACCAGAGCATCCTGAGCTGTGTTGAATGAAAACCGCACATAATATATTTTCATGTTGGTTAATAGATAACAAAAACGAACTAAAAAAAAGACCGCTTCTAGAGATGTATACCGCTTCTTTTGTCCCCTGAGTCCTTAAGATTAGAGCTTGTGTTTGTGTATGAAAAACCGACGCCAGCAGGTGATTCGAGAAACAGAATATTGGCAACTGAAAACACAAAAAATTAACATTCTTTTTTATTTTTTATTTTTTTGTTTAAATGTTACAAGTTAATGTTGGTTGGTACCTCTATTCCATGAGTATTTGTTCAAATAGAGAGATGAACCAGTTTTGTTAACTCTAAATGGCCCTATTTCTTCAGAAGCTCCATATGCCACTGATGAACATCCAGGTCCTGCCAAAGTTTTAAACACTCAATTTGATACTATGACTTCATTAAGGAGAACATCGAGTCCCGATATAATAGCAACAATCTGCATAAAATTTTACTATATTGATATGGAGCAAAATCAATTACGAGTTAATATGACATACAAAGTGGACGTTTGACGAACGATGTACAAAACTCATATATATCCGCCACCAGTACGATACGATGCATAGTATACGAGGTAGGGTAAATAACTAGTCAGTCTATTGATTTTACCAGGCCGTTTGGTAACGGGTATGGATCTCTCGATAATCCGACCCGGCTGCTAATAGTTGACGTGGATCATCAATGACAAATGACAATTGAATGTAGGTCAAGATGTCAAATCATGAACAATTGATTAAGTAACCTATAAATACTTCATTCAATGCTCATCGTGGAGATGGATGTGAAGCGTACCTATACGAGCTACAAGACTACGACTTACATTAATTACTATTTAGAAACTACGTTAAACCCTAATTCACGGTACGTAGGTAGCTTGTTATACGAATACAGTGTTTAACATCATACACTCCAATATTTGACTAGATCATATATAATTGATAATGATTGTTGTGAGATTTAAAATCCCAAAAAATCATATAAATGGCATCATTGATTGTAGCATATGAACAACCCATCAACGATATTTGGGATTTCAAGACTTCCTTAAAATTCTATGCGAGTTCTTTACATGTGTATGTTGCTTCTTTTTTTTTTTTTTTTTTTTTCTTTTTTGCTAAATAAAAATATCCATCGTGAAATAAAACAGTCGAGAGCCATTCATAGGCAATTCTTGTATATATAGGATTGTGAATAGACTTGATTGAGCCGAAAAAGGTATTGTAATTTGAATTGTTATCATCCTTCAAACTTTGAGAGTTTGATACTTTTTTCCTAGATCAAATTGTCCTCGAATGAACTTTGATTAAGTTAAAAATCAATCAAGCTCGAGTAACTTAATTTTTTTGCATGCATTTTATCATTTCTATTAACTGAATTGAATTTCAAAATTTATTTAAACAAAAGAAGATGAATGTTGAATTAATGCGTTTCTATATTAAAAACATTTGACCTCAAAGAAACTCTTAACATTATTTGTCTGGAATTATAAATATCTTGTAATTTATCAACATGCGTTTTTTAGACTCAAAATTCTAATAATTTCAAAGCATAGCTATATGGTCACATTAATATCTGTGCAATGGCTCACTTACCCCATTCATTACACCAAGTTAGGAGCTATTAATTTGTTCATCTTTTACCTAGCAATAATTTCGCTTACCCTTTTGAATAGTCATATTCACTTATTAATACACAAGGCAAAAACAACCCTACAATTTTATATAAATAGATATGTTATATATTATTTATTTTTCATCTACTATACTTTTGGTAAAAAAAAATAAAATTAATAATTTTTGTTAGATTTATTACATTCATATTTTCTTTAACTAAATAAAAAAAGATAAAAAATCAATAATATTAAAATGGTTGTATATAATATTTTTTTTCCATAAATTTGATGAAACTATAATGTAATAATAGTATTGAATTTCAAATGTTTGCTCACCCATCATGTTCCCATCTTTAGTGTTCTGACTTCTGAACACGAGTGCTTCAAATAATGTTTAACACAGACTTTCTTTCACTGTTTATAACCTTATTGCACTATACCAAGTCAACTATTATATAGTAAAATCATCAAGCTAGCTAGTGTGTTTATTTAGATATTTAAAAAAAAAATTAAGACTCTGAAGATATAATCAATATATGTGACGAATCAACGTGCATGAATGATTTTACTTATATACAATCAACTATTGCTTCTTGTATGAGAAAAAAATGGAATTTTTTGGAAATCTTGAGATGTAATCTCTTTGGGTATCCATATCGCGAGAGCTCAAATTGATCGCGTTATAAATGATTGTGATAATTTTGAAAACTCAAACACCTAAGACATTTGGCTAGATGTATTCATGATTTATTTATATCCAACATCTAGGTATTTAGGTGTGTGCCCACCAGATTTAACATTTGTGTGAATAAAAAAATAGACAAGTTTAAAAATGCAAAAAAAAAAAAAAAAAACAAAAAACAAAACAAAACTTATGTATGATTTTTGTATTTATTTTCTTTCATTTTATCGTGATAAAGATAGACACAAATTCTATTACTTGTTCTTTTTAGAACCCATAAAGCCAAAAACAATTTTCTTTTACTTCTTGTAATTAGTAGAGCTGTAAATGACTCGGATTGAGTTGAGCATATATTTGTTATAGGTTGTTAATCTACAATTGAACTTTAAAATATGTATTTGAACTTGGTTTGGTTGTTAATCGAGCCGAATTCAAACGAACTTTAATCAAACCAAATACGACTAGAGCTGGAGTAGTTAATTATTTTGTACATATTTTTATTATTTTTTATTAATCGAGTCGAGTTTCAAAACTTATCGAACACAGAAATGTTATTCAAGATTAATTTGATAAGTTATCGAACTGAACCGAACGAATTTTTATCAATCAAACTCGAGTTGAGTATCGAATAAATTAATCTCTATATATTTTCAGCCCTACTTGTAAGGTTATATTTAGAAGATTCTAATCTTAACAAAATAACTATTCATATAATATGTAAGATTTACACATATTTCAATGATTATGATTATATCCAAACTTAAATTCCTCCTATACGTGTGTGTATATATATATATATATATATATATATCTCACAAATATGCGATTTTTGAACTATAAAAATGAAAGAAACGAAAAGTAGTAACAGAGTTATAAAGTTATTGGACTTCAGTTAAGTTAGATAAGTACAAAATTTATTCCACAATCTTTTTGTGTAGTTACTGATAAAGAATAAATACGTATTCCTTTTTGCCCACAAACCAGTGCATTTTGAAGCAAGATTGCTGGGATTTTTCTAACGTGCACTGGTGGTAGATTGGGGGTGGTCATCCTTGGACAATGACTTGATGCAAGTAGGGTTGGCATGTTCAATGCAATATGACAAAAGGTGGGGCTTTTATCTATGTAATAATAATAATATCTATTTTTAATTAATTATTTCATGAAAAAAACCAAAAAAATAAATAATTAGGGCATGTGAATTTTGTGGTCTTGGTCACGGGTTCGAATCCTGATGAGGGTGTTAGTGTTGGGTGCCCGGCAAGCCAATGGGTTGCCAAAATACTTAGCGACACTATGAGAACAGTCTTGTTTAAATCGTTATTATTATATGGCATCTTCTTTATTATATATCCTCTGTCTTTACATGTATGTAATGAAGTCCCTTGGGTTACATAGAGCTATGGGTACGGTCACGCATTGGATGGTGATCATGGGATGTACTCGAACGGCTGTAATCCTAAAATAGTTCCAAGTCGTAGAGTCATTGAGATAGGGATATCAATGGCTCGTTAAGACTTGCTTGTACGTTGCATTTCCTTGGAGGAATGTATCTTGTTCCATGGATATTGGTTGGGAACCTATGCAACGTATGAGGGTTCACATCGCGGATGGTGAATTGAGCAACCCCAGTGGAAATTCATATTGGTGGACGTGTCGAATATGAAATTCCACGGTCACGTAGGCTTGTGGTGATCCTCATGACTTGAGGGATCGCGGCTGTTCAAATGCATGGCCCACTACACTTTGATTTAGTTCATGATTACAGGATAATCAAATAATGGGCTATTTTGGGTGTAGTCTGGTCATGCGATTTGGCAGGCGGTTCCAAGATGGGATCTGTCTCTAATCGTTTGATTAGTGAATCTTCTATGCTGTCTTGGGAATGACTTGACTAGAAATCTTCGGCCGAAGTAAGTCAACAAGAAGGTGTGATCCTTGCTTGGTTGACAGAAGTCGTCATTCGCCAATTGACATAGTCATATGATTAAATTAGTAGGATTTCGACTGGCAACCAAATCCTAGATTTAATTGGGAGATCTGACAGAAGGATGAGACACATGCTACGATCGTGATCAGGAGAGGTCTATTATAATCATTTGAATCTAGGGGTTGAGTCGACGTTGCTAGACATCGAACTCAATCTGTGAGAGTCGTGAATTAATTGGTGGTTAGTTCATGGCCAAGATTAATTATTTGGCATAATAATTAATTGAGGTAATAATTGTCTAATTGATTACCGAGCCGTTTTGGAAATGGTCTCACTGCTAGCTTTCGAATGAACCTAAGGGGTCACACACAAACTTGAATAAGTTTCCCGGTTGTATGTATTGCATGGCCAATTTCGAATTGGACCTTATTGGATTGATATTGGATATTAATCAATGATGAAATTAATTAATTAATTAAGTCTTGGGCTTGAATTAATTAATTGGACTTTTTAATTGATCTTATGATTAATTAATTAATGGGCTAGGCCCAAAGGAGTTTATTAATTAAAAGCCCAATTAATAAATCAAAAGAGGAAGTTGAGTTTTGGGTTGAAATAAAAGGAAAGTCTATCAAGAATTAATATGGAGATTTTTGGATAAAAGGAAAATCCAAAAGATCAAGATTTGAATGAGAGAATAGAAGTCTACATGGATTAGGACTGTTAATCCTAATTAACGTGAGGGACGTTTTTCTTCTCTGTTCCGGAGAGAGAAAAACGTCCCCCTTAGTCCTATATAAAGGACTCTTTATTCTTCATTCTTGATAATCGATTCATCAAAGCATTATAGCTAGGGTTTCTCCATATTTCTGTCTTCGATATTCCATAGTATTCCTCTAGAAAAATTCCATCACTTTACATACGATCCTTATTATAGTCGTAATTACGAATCGCTAGCGAGATTGTTTTTGACGAGGGAAACGTTCAAGGTGTGGATACAACGCTTAGAGGCACAACAATTGGGGTGCTAGAGATCTCGGTTGATCACGCAAGCTGAAGTTCTGAGAAGTGCTGAGAAGTTCTGAGAAGTGCTGATAAGTTCTGAGAAGTGCTGAGAAGTTCTGAGATAACTGAGAAGTTTAAATTGATACCGGAGAGAGGTACAATTTATCGTTTTGTTGCTTTATTTCGATATAGCATATATAGGCTTTTGAGTGAACTCGAATTAATTTTTTAAAAATCTATACTTCCGCTGCGAGGTTTCACTCATGGGGCTTATGCGATCCCAACAGTGGTATCAGAGCCATGTTATATGCTAAATCGATATAAAGTTAGCTTGTATCGGTTTATATCTGTTTTGTATGAATTTTGTTTAATCGCTTCGATTGTTTGTTGCATGCTTTTGAAAAACGAAAGACGGGAAAACAATTTAATATTGCCGGCAGCCCGGGCTGCGCAGCCCGGGCTGCGCATCAGCAGCCCGCACGGCTGGGCCGTGCGGGCTTGGCCCATTGGGCCTATGTTTTTCCCGGGTTTGATTTTAAAATATATATTTTTTAATTGTTTCGAAACGCATGAACTTACGAATTGAATTGATTATTAAAATTCTCGGTTAATTTTAAGTTTTTTTTTCTTATGCCTTTTATGTGATATGTTTTGCATGATCACTCTAGGATGAGATTAAGCGCTAAAAACTGATGAGACCTTACATGATATATTCCCTCGTTTAATATTAAGTCTAGAATGGGAATAACAAAGACCGAAAGTTTTGTTATACCCTGCCTTCCACCACTAGTAGAACATGTGAAATGCCGCGAAGACCATATTCGTCGACTGCGAGTCGTAGGGGCGGGTATGGTGCCTAGAAGGCTGTGGTCTACTAAGTCTTTTTACAGGCCCGTAGGAATACGCTAGTCCAAGTGTTGGCTACGAGTCGTGGGACATTTGGATGGGTTTATTAGTTACGATAATTTGGTGGGTTAGACTTAACACTGATTAGTATATGGGCTCGTGTTCTCGGGGTGTATATGAAAGGTGAGGCGAAACTATCTTGAGAACCACAAAAGAGTTGTGGAAGGACGGGCGAGTCTACTAGTTGTAAACATCATATGGGCTCGTGTTCTCGGGGTGTATGATGGTTATGATTAGATCTCAAGCCCACTAAGAAAATGTCTATTTTCTCGTTTACTTTCATGAGGGTGATGGGATTCGAATAAAATAGTGGGAGAACACATATTATTATAAGTCCATGATATATGTGTATAACGTATTAAAACTGAATGCTATTTATCTATTCGCCTAATTCTTAATAGTTAAGAAACCACTCGCATGTATCTTTTAAAACGAACTTAGCTTACTGGTCTTAATTCTGTCGACTAGTATAGAGTTCTTAGAGAACGAAAACTAGTGGAGAATGTTACAACTATGGTTCTAAAGAACACTTAAAAGAGGAACTGTGCAAAGCCTGTGAAGGCTAGTGCTTATATGTTATTTGTTGAAGTTAATCTTTTGATTAACACTACTTCTTGGATATTAGACACCAATTGTGGTGCTCATCTTTGTAATGATTTACTGACAAGAAGTAAGTCTTTAAGTATAGTAGAGATGACCCTAAGGCTGGGGAATGGAGCAAGGGTAGCTGCCATAGCCATTGGGACGTCTACTTAGAGATATATAGTAGAAAATAGTATTAAATAATTGTTATTTTGTTCTAGATTTAACAAAGAATATTATCTCTGTCCTTGTTTTGGATAGAGAGGGATATTATTTATCAATGAAAGGCAAAGGGATGTCTATGTTCTTTGGTTAATTTTGGAAGCAAGTTTAACATATGATTTATATACTATAACCCCAAGTATTTCTACTATGCGTATTCAACAAAGTAACAACGTGAGCAAACGTAAGTCTAAAGTCTACCTGACACATACATGTGGCATGCAAGATTAGGACATGCTTCCAAAGATAGAATTAGAAAGTTAGCTGTCTACTAAATCTTAGAGATTAAGATGACATGCCAACTTATTGAATTCTGTCTAAAAGGGAAGATGACCAAATCATCATTTGAAAGGCAAATAGAGCATACCACCGGCGCCTTGGACTCGGTCCATTTGGATGTATGTAGTCTAATGAATGAACTGTTCCTACTTCATAACTTACCAATGATTCTTGATGTGGTTATAAGATATGTATCTTATGAGATACAAGTCTGAATCTTTTGAGAAGAGTTTAGACATGAAGTAGCGGAACAAGCTGGTAGAAATATTAAAGCTCTTTGATTTGATCGAGGAGTAGAATATTTATCCAGTGAGTTCATAGACTACCTAAAAGAATTTGGAATTCTCTCACAATGGACTCCGCTTAGAACGCCACATCTAACGGTGTGTCTGAGCGTGAAAATCGAACAATGATGGATTGGTTCGGTCCATGATGAGTTTATAGACTTACCTCCATCCTTCTAGAGCTAGGCTCTGGAGGTTGCTGCACATATATGTTTAAAGTTCCGTCTTAAAGTGTGCCTGAAACCTCATTTGAGATGTGGTTTAGAAAAGCGCCTGATAAATACTTAAGATATTGGGGTGCTCTGCTGTCAGGCAGTTAGTGGGAGATAATTTGGATTCGAGATCCAATGTATGTAAATTTGTGGGGTATCCAAAAGGATTAGTATGGATACTATTTCTATAGCTTGAAGGAACAAATTGTATTTGTTTCTCGTGATGCCACCCTTTTGGAAAGGGTACTCTTTGTTATAAATGGCACAAGTATAGAACTTGAGGAAACTCATGAACCACAAGCTCTCACAAAGACCATGGTTGAGGACTAGACGATGCCACTTAATTTAAGTACACAAACTCCAAGGAGACCTCTAAAGGTCTCGAGATAACCTGATAAGTTTAATCTTTTGCTGAAAAGCAACAAGGAGAACTTCCCTTGGATGTTGATCCAAAATGTTATGGGGAGACGATGTTGGACATCGAATCGGGAAATTGACAAGAAGTTGTGAGATTCGAGATGGACTCCATATACTCAAACAAGGTATGGACCTTGGTAGACCCAACTGAAGGCTTTAGGCCTATCGGTTGCAATTGGGTCTATAAGCGAAAGCTTGGGGTAGATGGAGAGGTGGTAACCTATAAGGGTCGCCTCGTGGGGAAGAGTTATTCTCAAAAGCAAGAAATTGATTATGAGAGAAACTTTTTCGCCAGTAGCGATGCCGAAATCCATTCGGACATTTCTTGTCAAATGCTGCATATCTCGATTAGGAGATTTGGCAGATAGATGTAAAATTACTTTTCTTAATGGAAACATTGAGGAAGAGTAGCGCAGCCGAAAGCCTTTACATCTAGTGGGAGCGAACACAAAGTGTGTAAGCTAAAAGGTTCAATTTTGGACTTGAACTAGTTTCCCGAAGCTGGAATATACTTTTTGATGAAACTATAAAGTTGTATGGATTTGTCAAAGTACGTATAGACCGAGTATGTACAAGAAGGATAGTGGGAGCAAAGTTGCGCTTTCTTGTCCTTTATATTGATGGCATCCTACTCGTTGGAAACAATGTAAGGATGTTGAAATCAATCAAAGGATGATTGTCGACACAATTCTCCAAGAAAGACTTGTGAGAGACATCTTGTGTGCTAGGTATATAGTTATACCGATATAGAAGCAATGAGATGTTGGGACTCTCCTAGTCATAGTACGTAGATAGTGTGCTGAAAGGATTCAGCATGGAAGAATCCAAGAGGGGATTCTTGCCAATGAGACATAGTTTATACCTTTCTAAGATGGTGTCACCTACGGCATCTGAAGAAAGAAGAAAAACGTCTCACATACATTTTGTGCTTACTATTAGAGGCAAACATGTATGCTATCTTATGTACTAGGTCTGGTGTGACTTATGCACTGAATGTGAAAAGTCGATATCATGCCAATCCAAGGGTTGGCCTTTGGACTGCCATGAAAACGATCCTTAAGTTTCTTAGGAAGACTAAAAGGATGTTTTCTTGATCTATGGCAATGGGAGAATTCGAACTGGAGTGCTTTATATACTCTGGTTCTTCAGTCAATTATAGTTGACTTGAAGTCGATATCCGGATACATATTCGTACTCGTTGGTGGAGCTCTAAGTTAGTAAGTTTCCAAGTGCGAGACTACGACTAAAGCTCACCATAGAGAGTGAGTACATAGCAATGAAAATTGCTAATATGGTTGTTTGGATAGGAAATACGCCCAAGAGTTGGGATAATTCCATTCATTGTTGATCATGTATGGCAATACAGTGATAACAATGAGGCTATTGCGAAAGCAAAGGAGCCAAGGTCTCATCAAAGATCCAAACATAAGAGGCGATACCAATGGATCTGAGTGATCATTGGTAGAGGTGACGTTCGAGTGGAACGTATAGACTTGATAGATAATATAGCAAACCCCTTCACCAAACCCTTGAGCCAAAGGTATTTGAAGGACATCTAGGATGTGCCTTAGATACATGGGCAACTGGCTTTAGGGCAAGTGGGAGATTGTTAGTGTTGGGTGCCCGGCAAGCCAATGGGTTGCCAAAATACTTAGCGACACTATGAGAACAGTCTTGTTTAAATCGTTATTATTATATGGCATCTTCTTTATTATATATCCTCTGTCTTTACATGTATGTAATGAAGTCCCTTGGGTTACATAGAGCTATGGGTACGGTCACGCATTGGATGGTGATCATGGGATGTACTCGAACGGCTGTAATCCTAAAATAGTTCCAAGTCGTAGAGTCATTGAGATAGGGATATCAATGGCTCGTTAAGACTTGCTTGTACGTTGCATTTCCTTGGAGGAATGTATCTTGTTCCATGGATATTGGTTGGGAACCTATGCAACGTATGAGGGTTCACATCGCGGATGGTGAATTGAGCAACCCCAGTGGAAATTCATATTGGTGGACGTGTCGAATATGAAATTCCACGGTCACGTAGGCTTGTGGTGATCCTCATGACTTGAGGGATCGCGGCTGTTCAAATGCATGGCCCACTACACTTTGATTTAGTTCATGATTACAGGATAATCAAATAATGGGCTATTTTGGGTGTAGTCTGGTCATGCGATTTGGCAGGCGGTTCCAAGATGGGATCTGTCTCTAATCGTTTGATTAGTGAATCTTCTATGCTGTCTTGGGAATGACTTGACTAGAAATGTTCGGCCGAAGTAAGTCAACAAGAAGGTGTGATCCTTGCTTGGTTGACAGAAGTCGTCATTCGCCAATTGACATAATCATATGATTAAATTAGTAGGATTTCGACTGGCAACCAAATCCTAGATTTAATCGGGAGATCTGACAGAAGGATGAGACACATGCTACGATCGTGATCAGGAGAGGTCTATTATAATCATTTGAATCTAGGGGTTGAGTCGACGTTGCTAGACATCGAACTCAATCTGTGAGAGTCGTGAATTAATTGGTGGTTAGTTCATGGCCAAGATTAATTATTTGGCATAATAATTAATTGAGGTAATAATTGTCTAATTGATTACCGAGCCGTTTTGGAAATGGTCTCACTGCTAGCTTTCGAATGAACCTAAGGGGTCACACACAAACTTGAATAAGTTTCCCGGTTGTATGTATTGCATGGCCAATTTCGAATTGGACCTTATTGGATTGATATTGGATATTAATCAATGATGGAATTAATTAATTAATTAAGTCTTGGGCTTGAATTAATTAATTGGACTTTTTAATTGATCTTATGATTAATTAATTAATGGGCTAGGCCCAAAGGAGTTTATTAATTAAAAGCCCAATTAATAAATCAAAAGAGGAAGTTGAGTTTTGGGTTGAAATAAAAGGAAAGTCTATCAAGAATTAATATGGAGATTTTTGGATAAAAGGAAAATCCAAAAGATCAAGATTTGAATGAGAGAATAGAAGTCTACATGGATTAGGACTGTTAATCCTAATTAACGTGAGGGACGTTTTTCTTCTCTGTTCCGGAGAGAGAAAAACGTCCCCCTTAGTCCTATATAAAGGACTCTTTATTCTTCATTCTTGATAATCGATTCATCAAAGCATTATAGCTAGGGTTTCTCCATATTTCTGTTTTAGATATTCCATAGTATTCCTCTAGAAAAATTCCATCACTTTACATACGATCCTTATTATAGTCGTAATTACGAATCGCTAGCGAGATTGTTTTTGACGAGGGAAACGTTATTACGAATCGCTAGCGAGATTGTTTTTGACGAGGGAAACGTTCAAGGTGTGGATACAACGCTTAGAGGCACAACAATTGGGGTGCTAGAGATCTCGGTTGATCACGCAAGCTGAAGTTCTGAGAAGTTCTGAGAAGTGCTGAGAAGTTCTGAGAAGTGCTGAGAAGTTCTGAGAAGTGCTGAGAAGTTCTGAGAAGTGCTGATAAGTTCTGAGAAGTGCTGAGAAGTTCTGAGATAACTGAGAAGTTTAAATTGATACCGGAGAGAGGTACAATTTATCGTTTTGTTGCTTTATTTCGATATAGCATATATAGGCTTTTGAGTGAACTCGAATTAATTTTTTAAAAATCTATACTTCCGCTGCGAGGTTTCACTCATGGGGCTTATGCGATCCCAACAGAGGGAATGCCTAATTGCTTTCTCTACTGTGAGCCTGTCAGCTATGGGCAACCTAGGCTAGTTTACCTCTCTTATGTGGTTTGCAGGTTATTACACAAGAGCGGGGTTTACCCAGTGCGCACCTAACGGTAGCGGCTGCGGGTTCCCTTGTCATAAAAAAAAAAGTCCAATTTGATATTTTTCCTTTAAGCATGCTAGCAAGAATGTGTTATGGGGTGTAGCTACAGTCAACTAATTAAATATTAAGGCAACATACATTATAATATAAATATACAATTATCATATATTCATATAATAAGTATAATTCATTATCATTTAAATGATTTGTATTTGTCAGGATCTATCTGGAATATTCCAATTTTGTAATAAGTTATTTAATTTTCGACATGAAATCGACTAATAGCTCAAACTTAATTCAAAACAGACCAATCTTGAAAAATATTTTAGTTCAACAACTACAAAAGATTCACTCAAATTCAAGTCGATCAATAAAAATATATGATAAGATATATGTAGGAAGTGAGACTACCCTAGCTCAACTGAATATCATTAGAATTTGCGCTCAAAATACAAACTTTAAAGCTCAATATACCTATTTTATTATCTTAATGCAAATCAAGGTCATATTATTAAAATAAGAAAAACTAACCTCCATTGAGCCAAAGAACAAGTGGTTTTCTAGGTGCATTAATTGTAGCCTCAGTCAACCAATAAAACAGTGCACGCCCTTGATCTTCATTCACCGGAATATAGCCGGAAAATTGCAAAAACTTCACCGGTGGTTGCCCTGGGAGCATCGATATACGGTCCAGCTCTTGTTGTTTTGGCAGTGCCAATGTGTTGGTGGTAGTTAAACAGAAAATGAAGCACAAGAGAAGAATTCTTATTAGTGCCATTTTCCAGCTTAACTTTGCAAATTTGATACTAATTCTGAGAATTTGTAGCAAAAAATACTATAAAAATGATGATGCAACAATGCTAAATAGGATTGTATTAATTCATTTATGATATCCTTGCTGCATACATTAACTTCTTGCAGTATGGTCAGATATGAGGAGGGATATATATATATATATATGTGTATGTGGTCCTATTTATAAGGTAGCATGTGTAATGAACCTAAATTGAAGACTTGGTTAAGACCCCATAAATGCCTTGGTAATTTCTTTTTTTTTTTTTAATTATCTCATGTAGCAACATGGATATTTTATTATATACAAAACATTTTTTTTATCTTCTATTCTATTTGTGAATTGCACGTATTTATTAGAATATATAATTTATGAAATACTTATACAAATGACATAAATAAAATATATCAATTACGAAATAACATACAGATCTGAACCAAATTATGGAGAGATGAATAAAACTAAAATTTGGTCTTATGGGTGTATTATCATATATTATAGATATGTATATATATATATAGGAACTAGAAAAATGGTACAAGAGGTAAAAGAAAGAAAAGAACAATTAAGGTCATATATGAGGCATGGACAACAATTATTTCCTACTTAATTAGGACACTTCCTTCTCTTGTGAGTAATAAAAAATAATATTCATAATTTCTTGTTTGGTTGCATTTGGAATTTGTGTTTTATTTATTAACATTCTAGAGAATACTCCAAATTTTGAAAATGATTGAGAGTAATTAGGGTCATTTATTTTTGTTTTTTTTCCCTAAACGATTTAGTACAATTTCATTATCCGTTTGACTTTGACTACACTTCGGATTCTTGATTGTTAAAGAAAATAATTAAGAAAAAGTTAAGATTGTAAACCAACAATAGTTAATTATATATTTGAATCTCAATCAATCAACTAAGCCAAAGTTTGAGTTTGAATTTAAAAAATGTTTCAAAAAAATTATAAGATGAAAATTTGTATAAGAATGATGTAAATTTGTTTGTTTATATATCTAATAATTAATTGAAAATTATAAAATATATCAAATTAATAGTAATAAGTTCACAGATGGTGTGTTGCATAATATTTTACTTTAGTGTACAATTTAAATCATCCTTATAACACATGACAAATTTTTCGAATTAAATATTTCAATGTATTTCCAATGAACTTACTTATCACAATTTATAAAATATAAGTACTTAAATCTAAGTGTTACTCTGACGATATAATCTACCCGTCGTAAGTCGTCTACAAAGAAACAGAGGTAAAAATATTTTTTATCTTATTATTGCTTATTTACATAATTGACACATAGACGACTCTTTTTGAGTAAAAACGTAGACAATATAATGGATACTAGACATGACGTGTTGTAAATTGAAATGTTGAAATATAAACTCCATTATTCAGCGGTTAACAATAAATAATAGAGCACTATATTAAGTTTGTAGCTTCACTGTCGATTCCTCATTGGGTTACCATTAAACAAGTAATTAATTTACGGCCTTTACAAATGTTAAAGATGTTAATAATATGTATTCTTATTATGCTATTGCTGTGAGTAATTTACTATTAAATTCAGTTGTTACAATATTGGAACAAGAAATTAAAACAATATTTACTATTTTGTATTGAGTATTTTCTATACATTACTTGGTTGATTCATGTATATTGGGTGACTGGATTTACAATTAATAATTTTTATAATTTTATTTTATATTTATTAATTATATTATTATGGCAATTATTACACCTATACCTACCCAATGTACATCCATTAAATATAACATTTAACAACCGTTTCAGATGATATTTATTTTAGTATTATTACTTTGGTCATATAAACGGCATGCGAAAGTAACATGAATTTTATATAAGTGATGAAAATATATAAAATGGAATAGAAATAAAATATATTTTGACTTATAACATTTGGTCTGTGAAAAAAGTTATAAAATTCAAATATACAGATAGTTATATGTTTATCTACGCATAAACATGTGCATCAATCTTAATTTTCAAAGTATTCGAAATTAATTACACCCAATAATTACTAGCAAATTTAATTATGGATGCATATTCATAAATTTTTGGAATATTGAATAGTCAAACCCCTTGACTTTTATAATAAATTAAGCCATTTTTATGTATTTCTTGGCATTTCTGAGGTTAATGTAAATATTCCTTCTATGGAAAAACTTTGTTACTAAACACAATCCATATAATTAAAGTATAATTATGGGGGCAACCCCCGGTAGAGTTGGTAGGGCATCTGAATTCTGTGGCCTAGGTCACGGGTTCGATTCCCACTGTGGGAATGCCTATTTGCCTTCTCTACTGTGAGTCTATCAGCTATGGGCAACCTAGGCTGGTTTATCTCTCTTGTGTGGTTTGCAGGCTATTGCACAAGAGCGAAGTTTACTCAGTGCGCGCCCGAAAGGGTAGCGGCTGCGGGTTTCCCCCGTCATCCAAAAAAAAAAGTATTATCTAATTGTTCAATGTCAAGCTTAATAATTTCTAATAATTTAATGGGGAACTTTTATTTTGCTTCATAATTGTATTTTTTTGAGAACTTTTTATTTATCTTGCTAAAATCTCCATAAATGTAGCATATAACATTTTTATATAAATTGATTATTTTGCCTTTAGAATTTTTTTTGTATTGCATGGATGATTTTGCCATTTCAAAATGAAATTTTTGGTTGAAAAATTAAATAGGGTGCAACTTGCCAAAACTTAATCAATTACAGGATGCGTTGTGCTATTTTTTCTTTTTTAGGGTGCAAAGTGCCTATTACCCTCTTTTAAGGGTGTGCAAATTACCCAAATATGATACTAACTTTTAACACCTCATTAATATTTATCCATTTTATAAAAGAACATTATGCATTACTATTCACTATATTCTCAAATTAAAATTTTCTATTTTTATGCTATTCATCCTTGTTAAAACACTTAAAAAAGTTCCATCCACTAAATTTCCATCAATTCTTCTCGCTGCTTAGTGACGGTGGATTGCAACTTGGGGTGAAAATGAGTCGAGTCAAGCCAAACGCATAAGTGTTCAAGCTTGTATTAATTACAATCGTGCTTTAAAAATTGTGTTTGAATTTGGTTTGATTGTTCATCGAGCCGAGCTCGAACGAGCTTTAATCGAGCCAATCACGAGTCGAGCTCGAGTAGTTTGAATATTTTATACATATTTTTGTTATTTTTTTTCTAATCGAGTCGAGCTCGAGTCGAGCTTTAAAATTTATCGAACAGAAAAAGTTGTTCAAGCTTGGTTTGGTAAAATGTCGAATCGAGCTCGAACCGAGCTTTTAGCGATCGAGCTCAAATCGAGTATCGAATATCGAGCTAAATTTTCACCCCTAATTGCAACTCATTAGAGTCACTATTATAATATCTAAATTGGAAAAAAAAGATGTTAATTCTTTGATGTGGAAAAATATTTTATTGGTTATACTTCTTTGGAGTAAATAATAATTAAATATTAATATTTCATTAATTAAGTAGAAATTTTTCATGTCGGATATTTCAAAATTTATTCAAAACTTTAAATATGATATAATTATTGAACTCCTTACTAATATTTATCCAGTTTATAGAAAAACATTATGTATTACAACTACTCATTACATCTCAAGTTAAATTTTTCTACTTTTCTGCTCTTCATCCTTATTAAAACACTTCAATCTTTAATCTACTAAATTTTAATCAATCGTTCATGTTGCTTAATGACTATAGATTGTAACTTATTAGAAGTACTATTAAAGTATCAAAATTGGAGAAAAAAGATATTGAAGTTTTGATGTGGAAAAACATTCAATTAGTTTATAATAGTATATGAATGTAACTCATTTCAAGTACATAATAATTAAATATTAGTTTTTTATTAATTAAGTAGCAATTTTTTATGTTAATTATTTCAAAAGTCATTGAAACCTTTAATTATGATACTAACTTTTCAACTTCTCACTAATATTTATCCATTTTATAAAAAGTGATTATGTATTATTTACTAAATATCTCAAATTTAATTTTCAACTTTTTCACTCTTCATCCTTTTTAAAACACTTAAGTATAATACCAACTTTTCAAATTCATGTAACCCTTTTTAGCTCAAAAAGAAAAGGCAAAATATTATGGATGTCTCATATTCTTAATCGACAACCATCCAACAAGGATGACATAGTTTCTTAAGAGATTAAAAGTTTCTTTTTTAAAAGATTGAAATATGAAATTGCAGGATCAATATTTTCAAGGTATGATATTTATATGTATAGTCATATTGTAATAAAACAATGGTTGAAAAGCTGAATGATTATTTTGTTTGGGTGGAAAGAGAGAAAAAAATGTATTTAGAGCGCTAAAGATAATTTTTTAACGTTAACCCTTATGGTTAAAAAAGTTGTAGAAAATTAGACGAATGAACATAATTGATGAATATACAACACTTCATTGTAAGTTTGTTGAAGGTGTAACTGGGGACTTAAATCGAAAAAGTGTATAAGTAAAGGACCAAATGTAATTTTCCTCAATTGAACATAAGGTTAACCAACTAGAAATTCGGGAATTTGGTTTATAAGTGGATAATTAAAAATAAACATATACTAACTCCGTAAATTAAATTATATGTATAACAATAATGGTGCAAGCTCCTTTTATTTGATTTCCTTTGAAAGTCTTCCAAATTTTTAATGTTAAAAATATGATTTGGTGATAGGCTGAAGTGATACTTAAGGACTTGCATATTATCATATAAATATATATATGAATATTTTGTGAAAATGTATAAAGAACTTTGTGACTAATCTTTTGTTTTTTATTTTACATATCCAAGAATTATAGAGTATGTAGATGATCCTCGTTGTTGTCGTTGTTGCAATTAAAATTGTATCAAGATCATTGTTAAATGGTAGAAACCACAGATATAATAAATTATCATTTATCATGAGTGTTTAGAAATGTAGATGATCGTATTAAAATATAATAAGTTGATTTATTTTAATATCATGGGTACCAAAAATGTACTTGAGTGTAGTTGACTGAATAATAATTATAGTAAAAATCCTGTATTACTAATTCCCAAATTCTCACGTTAAATTTCTCAAATTTTCAACTCTTCATCATTATTAAAACACATAGATGTAATATTAACTTTTCAAATTCACCTATCCCTTTTAAACTAAAAAAAGAGAGGCTGAATGTGGACTATTAATATGTAACTCTTTTGAAGTAATAATAATTATATATTAGTATTTCATGTCTAATGATGACTATTTTTTTATGTCCAATATTTCAAAAATCATTCAAACCTGTAAATATGATACTAACATTTAACGCCTAATTAATATTTATTCATTTTATAAATGAACATCATGTATTACTATTCACTATATTCTCATATTAAATTTTCCTACGTTTATGCTATTCATCCTTATTAAAACACTTAAAAAACACTTAAAAGAGTTCCATCCACTAAATTTCCATCAATCCTTCACGTTGCTTAGTGACGTTATATTGCAACTCATTAGAGGCACTACAATAGTATCTAAATTAGAGAAAAAAGATGTTGATCATTTGATGTGGAAAAATATTTTATTGGTTATACTTCTTTGAAGTGTTTAATATTCAAATATTAGTATTTCATTAATTAAGTAGAAACTTTTTATGTCAGATATTTCAAAAGTTATTCGAAACTTCAAATATGATATAAACATTGGATCCCTTACTAATATTTCTCCAGTTTATAGAAAAACATTATGTATTACTACTCATTACATCTCAAGTTAAGTTTTTCTACTTTTATGCTCTTCATACTTATTAAAACACTTCAATTTTTAATCCATTTAATTTTCATCACTCGTTCATGTTGCTTATTGACTATAGATTGTAACTCATTAGAAGTACCATTAAAGTATCTACATTGGAGAAAAAAGATATTGATCTTCTGATGTGGAATAACATTCTATTGGTTTATAATACTATATGAATGTGATGCTGTCAGAATTTGCATCATTAATGTTAAAGATCCATTAGGTCATAGACTGCACTTGGTTCCACCAAGTTGCCTACGTACCTACTGTTGTAGGATCAAGTCTTTCGTAGTTCATCAGAATAAGGATATTAGAGAAATTAGGCTCCTTCTCTAGCCCCCCCCCCAATGAATTAATGGAAGAGTCTTTTTATAGTTGAGTAACCAAACTTGGGTTTATGTTAGGTAAACCCTAGCCCATAAATGTTCTCCATACTCTATGGGCCTCCTTTAACTGGACACTATATAGCCCAAATATAGTTTGATTCTGGCTGGGTTTTATTGAGGCCCATCATATGCCCCCTAACTCCCGGCGCCTTCCCTAGGATTAGGTGATCGGGAGTTATCGCTCTGAATTCTAATGGATTCGAGTTTTGAAGAATTAAATTCTAATGGGCCTCAACATCAAGGTTAAACCAGGTTTTATTGAGGCGCATCATATGCCCCTTCACTCTCGGGGAGCATTATTCGATATTAATGCCTCTGCGGACTCAGTGTCTCGGGAAGCCCTGTTCGATATTAATACCTTCGTCAAATTCAAGGTCTCAAGGACCATTATTCGAATTTAATACTCCCCGAGACCTCAAGTCCGGCAGAAGTATTACAGAGGGTTGAATCTATACCTCAAACCATTTGAGGGTCTTGGATGAAAGCTATGATTTTTGGGGGTTAAAGGTAAAGAAAGAAGCCCTTTTGACAGCTTTTAGTTGCTGTTTTCTTCTCAATTTTGCTTTAAATCAGGTAATTTCAAACCTTCGTAGGTGGTAGTCCTTTTGGTTCATTTTCTAAAGTTTGGAAATAGACAAACCCTAGTGTTTGTTTTTAATTTTTGTATATTTCTTTTAGTATAAGATAGGTCATACAAAATTGTATGCAAGTACAAGTCATAACTGTGTGTAAAATATATAAAGCAGATACTATACTATTAGATATATCAGAGTCCTAATTCGGTAGGAGCTGCATAAATATATTAATGCATATCGACTTTACTGTTCGACCGGGCCTAGACAGGCCAGACCCGCGTATATTGTTTGGTTCTGTCTTATAAAATATTGCTTCAGAACCACATATCAAACCATGGGTCTTGAGTCCAACGTGACTTATAATTATACGAGCAAAAATCATTTGTTTTCCAATTTAAATCACTGAAAGTACTTTGTCCTTAATCTTAAAAAAAAAACTGGTATTCATTTTTTCAAATCATGTCAAATGTTATATTTCAATTCATTTGACTGTTTTCAGCGGAACCCTTTGAAATGTTACAAACAAATTTGTCAAAACATATATACTTGATACCTTATTGTATGATATTTGTGCACCCAACACTCTATCTACATATCCAAATGAGACAAAATGTGGAATGTGTTTCTGGAGAGTATCGATTTCTGTGGTTATAGAACGTAATATTTTGTTCTGGGTACGTTCTTCAAGCTCGGTCATGTATCCGATCAAGCTACATTGAGCCCATTATTGAAGGGATTATTTCGAGAAAATAAAATTTCCGAGGCTCAAGAACTGTTCACGAAAATACTTAGAGAACGTCTGTGCGAGTTAGACAATATTATATTTGGCAGTGCGATCGATGGACTCAGCAAGGCCGGTAAGTCTGCAAAGACAATTGAGCTGCTTAGAATAATGGAAAAAGGAAACTGTAAGCCCGGCACTTATGAATACTGCATGATTATCGATAGTCTATTCCAGGATCAAATGATAGACTCCGCAATGGAGATCTTTGGTGAAATGTCCCAAAAAGGCATCAAATTTCATGTTGTCACCGACAACATTTTGGTTCATTGTTTATCATCCTTGAGTCGATGGAAAGAAGTTAAAGAGTCACTTTTCCCTTTGAGATCGAGTTGGCCTGCGAGCCAGACGTTCAACTATTTTCTAATGGATCTTTAACATTAATGATGCAAATTCTGACAGCATAATTTTGGCGCCGTCTGTGGGAAATCGAGACTAAGATGTGAGTTTTCTACCAATTATGGAGATACGGATAAGCCATTGATTTTCCATTTTGGATTAATCAAGGAAGTGGGTTTCATAAGCTTTACTATTTGAGCACAAATAAAATTGAGCACCACTCATGAAATTTGGTTTTCTCAAATTAGTCAATCCTGATAGGTATGAGAATAATAAATATCAGATTGTGGGGAAAGTGTGGGCATTTTGGAGCTATGTGGACTGAAAATTTTAAGATATTTCTCTACAATTCAAATTCAAGCTTTTCTCAGAAAGTACTATCCTAAATTTAAACTTACATCAATAAATGTAAAATCAATAAATTATCCAGCAACACTTCCAAACTCTGCCAATTAGCAAAAATTGGTGGCTACCTGGTGATTCTTGAAATCGATCCCAATGCAATTAGCTAGGAGGAAATAAGAACCGGGTTCACGAGAAATAGCCAGTTCGATCCTCCCGATTGGCTCGGTCACGGGTCGGAACTCGAGCGTTCTGACACACTTGGAAGCGAGGAGAGGATTGAACACCATGTGATTCCTCGGGGAGACGCCAACGATGTCGTATTGCTACCAAAGTTCCATTCATCTGACACTATCAGGCTCAAACTTAACAACAGAAGTATAAGCAGAACAACCCCTTCCCTTATTCTAATCCTATGTGAAGTGATTGAAACTTTCAAATACGATCAACAAAGCATGTTTCGACATCCCACGCCTTTCTCAGCCTCCTCAAACCGTCGATACGGGCCGATCAAAGAACAATTCAAAGGCAATAGAAAAATACTCCCCACATTGAGTCCGGCAGAAGTATTAATACTAAAAGATCATAGACTGCACTTGGTTCCACCAAGTTGCCTACGTACCTACTGTTGTAGGATCAAGTCTTTCGTAGTTCATCAGAATAAGGATATTAGAGAAATTAGGCTCCTTCTCTAGCCCCCCCCAAATGAATTAATGGAAGAGTCTTTTTATAGTTGAGTAACCAAACTTGGGTTTATGTTAGGTAAACCCTAGCCCATAAATGTTCCCCATACTCTATGGGCCTCCTTTAACTGGACACCATATAGCCCAAATATAGTTTGATTCTGGCTCGGGTTTTATTGAGGCCCATCAGAATGTAACTCATTTCAAGTACATAATAATTAAATATTAGCATTTCATTAATTCAATAGCAATTTTTTATATCAATTATTTTAAAAGTCATTGAAACCTTTGAATATGATATTAACTTTTCATCTTCTCACTAACATTTATTTATTTTATAGAAAAACATTATGTATTACTATTTAGTAAATATTTCAAATTTAATTTCCAAATTTTTTACTCTTCATGCTTTTTAAAACACTTACGTATAATCTCAACTTTTCAAATTTTTGTAACTCTTTTTAACTCAACAAGAAAAGGTGAAATATTATGGATGTCTGAGTTTCTTACATCAAGAACCATCCAACAAGAATGACAGTTTTTTAGAGATTATTAAAGTTTCTATTTTTAAAAGATTTTAATATCAAACTGAAGGATATTCATATCCATAGTCATATTGTAATATGATATTTATTTCCATAGTCATTGTAATAAAACAATGGTTGAAAAGTTGATACTTATTTTAATTTGGTTGAAAGAGAAAAAAAGTGTCTTTAGAACGCTAAATAAATTTTTTTAACGTAAACTCTTATGGTTAAAAAAGTGATATAAAATTAGAGGAATGACCATATTTGATGAAAATACATACTTCATGGCTAAGTTTGTTGAGGGTGTAGTTGGGGACTTAAATTAAAAAAGTATATAAACAGAGGACCAAATGTAATTTCCTCAATTGAACATAAGGTTAACAAATTAGAAATTTAGGAATTTGGCTTATAAGTGGACAACTACAAACAAATATACACTAAATTCAGTAAATTAAATTATACGTATAACAATAATGGTGCGAGCTGCTTTTATTTAATTTCCTTTGAAAGACTTCCTAATTTTTAAAGTTAAAATTATGATTTGGTGATAGGCTGAAGTGATAGTTAAGGACTAAAATATTATCATATATATATATATAAATATATTTTTGTGAAAATATATCAAGAACTTTGTGATTAATCTTTTGTTTTTTATTTTACATATGCAAGAATTATAAAGTATGTTGATGATCAGGTTGTGCAATTAAAATTGTATCGAGATCTTTAGAGGGTAAAAACTACGGATGTAATAAATTATCATGATTCTTTATAAATGTAGACGATCGTATATAAAATACAATAAATTGATTTATCTTAAGATTAGAGTACTTGAATACAAATGATTACAATAATAATTATTGTCATGTCCCGAGCTCCGGGACCATGACAATAACAGCATGTTTATGAGAACATTTCAATAACCTGCAAGGCTCACCTAATAACATTGGTATAGAGCATCTATACCTAAACGATAAAAATTCCCGAATAAAAAAAAAATAACTCCACTAAAAGAACTCGCGTATTAAACGTCCTTTAAGCCAATAAAATCAATACTAATCAAATCTCCAAAAATGAAACAATTAAATATGTTCGAAAGAAATTCTATTTAAGAGAAAATCAAAATAGAGTCTAGCTAAACTATGAAAAAAAGTCCATCAAGATACGCCCATCCAAATCAACGACTTTTCTCCTACTAAGCCTCGATATCTGAAAAAAGGATTTAATAAAAGGATAAGCTTGATGGTCCCGTAAGTAACTCTATCACTCAATCAGTCAGATCAAGCAAGTCATAAAATAATAGTTTTATCTATCAATAGCATAAATAATAACTTTTCGCACATGAGTTTCAAAAATAAACCATTTAAAAGAGCAGTTTGTGAAAAACACGTTTTAAGATACTATCAAATCTTCACGTGAAACCAACACATAAGCCAAACATGATTAGGGACAGGTTTAACCCCTTGTCTTAGGTCCTGGTACATGTTTAACCTCCATGTATTGGGTCTTGGTACAGGCTTAACCCCACTGTATTGGGTCCTAGTATAGGCATAACCTCCATATACTAGGTTTTGGTATAGGCACAACCGCCCTATACTGGGTCACTAACCAACCTCACACGAGTCTCGGCTATTCATTTCCTATTCCGAAATAGTAAACGATGTAATGGTCTCAACAATGGATTTTAAAAACCACCACCAAAGCAAATACGTTTTCAAAACCACGTTCGTATCACAAACAAAATCATATCTCACTTTTCAAATACATTTTTCAGAAAACATAGAAACGTTTGACTTTATCAAAATCCATACATATATAAACTTGCATGATCCACGCTATCCAAATCACACACCCACACCAAAACAATTATATACGTAATTTTATATAACTAGAAGAGTGAATTCCTTGATCCGTCTTCAACCAAATCTCAATAATTAATCTAAAACTCGTTAAGAGTTACTAATATGAGCCTCTAACTGTTCGTACTAGCACATTGATAACCCAATCCAAAAATATGATCCGGAATAACTAAATATAAAATATATGTATTAATCTGTATTAAGACTAATATTCTCAAACCTAGTTCAATATTGTTATACTTAACAATTATCACATTTTAATTTCATCATCATTCATTCTGAAAAGTCAATTAAACAATTTTGCCATGATACCTAATTATAGATCTAGTCAGCATATCGTTCGTCCAAAATCCATATTTCTAACATCATTCAACATCTTTTTTAAAATTATATCTAGGGAAAATTACATGCACCTCCCCTCATTTATGTCGTAATTACAGAAAACTCCCCTCACTTTTCAATAATTACAGAAACCTCCCCTGACGTGCTCTGCCCATCATTTTTCCTGCCCGAAACTGTAAAAAGTCATTTGCCCATACTATTTCTGAAGAAAAGAAATAAGAAAACAAAATAAATTGTGAAAACTGAAATGACCGAAATACCCTTACCTATAATAATAATAACCCCATCCTAAATGCTCTTGTTATGCATCCACAACTGAAAACCCCTTTCTTCACTCCAATCGGAGAATTGTTGAGCGCAAAGGAGGAGGAGAGGTTCGGGGTCGAGGGTCTGAACGGTGGTCGGAGTTTGAGGGTCTGAACGACGGTCGAAACTTGAGGGTCTGAGTGTAGAATAAGATCCTGACCAAATTCTTTATTTTTTGATTTGGTGCCCTAATTTTAGACATATATGATTCCCAGCTTCTCATTCTTACACCTTTGTACTTCTTCTTTCATTGAGATTTTGAGCTCATATTTTGTTGCTTGGATCTTGTTTTCTGTCTTCACCATTGTTGAAAAGTTGATACAATGAAAATTAAGTTGCTCTTCTCAGCTTTTTTTTATTATTAATTAATCACTTTTTTTTGTGCTGCCTTTATTGTGTTTGTGAGAGTTGAGAAATTGGATAATGGGTAGGGGTGGGCATTCGGTTCGGGTTGTCGGATTCATGTTTATCAGGTTCGGGTATTTCGGGTAGTTGAACATAGCCACCCGAAACCGAACCGATACATTTGGATTAATCGGGTTCGGGTGTAAATCGGGTTTGGGTTATTCGGATTCGGGTTTCGGATTTTATTACAGTAAAAAATGGGCCTGAAAAATTGGTCTTCGGCTCATTTTAGAGTTTGTCAATATTTCTAGAGTTTGTCAACATTTCCAAATGGCTATTGTGATTTTGTCAACATTTCCGCTACTGTGATTATTAGCTTATACACTGAAGGCAGTTGCAATGGTATAGATTGAGAATACGAAAAGTCAATTCTTTAGAAATAAAAAAGATATGTGGAATTATTGAAAAGCAAATGGATAAATTGTGTGGCTCAGATGCAAAAATCGCCATGGCAGTTCTTTGCAGTTTTTGTTTTGGTTGATCTTGGCTTCGTGAGTTTGCTGAGTGAGTTGGAGAGATGGAAAGATCTGTTTTTTGGTTGTTTTTGGCTGAGTAGGGAGGAAGAGAGTAGGGACTAGGTTATAATTATTTATTATTATCTCATTTTTATTTTTATATAAATTGAATCACATAATAAGATATATATATATATATATATATATATATAACTTATAAACAAGGTATTATATATTAATATTGATGTAGATTGTTAGTATTTATATAAGTTTATAGGAATTTATATTGAAATTTCGAATATAAGAAATAGAATATTTATGAAATATCTTGTTGAAAAATTTGAATGATGGCATAAACTATGTTGTGGTATATCATATATTTTATTAGTTTCTATTCACTAATAAAGTATCTTTCCATGTGCATAATTTGATTTTTATTTTTAAAATTTTAAATCAAATGATAATTTGTCACACATCAATAAATGAATATTTATTATAATTAATAAAGTACAAATATATTTCAGTAAATAAAAAAACATATATCATTTATTAAATGAGAGGTTTATAAAATGAAAGGTTTATAAATAAGAAAAAATATTACATTTACATCCTCTGAGGGTATTTTCGTCAATCAACAATCTGATATAACTGTCAAAATGATGACGTCATCAATTGATGATGTCATAAGGGGTAAAATAGGAAAAATACAAAAGTTTTTTTGATGACATCAGCAAAAATCTGCCCGAAAAAAATGCATGGGTCACAAACTTGTGAAAGGAGAAAAAAGGCATGGGTTGCCCGTGTTATAACAAACTTGTGAAAGAGGAGGTCCAAACAATTATGAAAAAATGAGGGAAGTTTTTTGTAATTACGACATAAGTGAAGGGAGGTGCATATAATTTTCTCTTATATCTATGTATATATGTCTAAATATATGAAGCCACACATATTTATGTCCACTGTCAGATCCACCCATCTATAGACGGAAAATTCTAAGGTGGTCCGGGACCAACAGTTCCGGACCCCTTAGAACCACAAATTTTCCATGTTTGGTGGGGTGCGAAAAACCACCCCCCACCCCACAAATGTGTGGTTGTAAAGGTCCGGGACCAACAGTCCCGGACCTTGAAAGAATCACCCTCTATAGCCTCCCAAATAATCAATGATTTTTAATTATATAACTCTTACATCCATATTATAACAACCCATCTTCATAAATTAAACATAATGAAACAAAGACCATATATGTGTACTAATGCAAAATCTTTCTACTCTCCACCCATGTTCTCGTCTCGGAAATTCTTTAAGCAACCCCTATATTTAGATCATCTAGTCCACGTTGTCTTATCCCCCTCTTCTTATCTCCCTCTAATATAATTAATATTTACGTTTATTAGCGGTTTCTCTACTGTGAGCCTGTCAGCTATGGGCAACCTAGGCTGGTTTACCTCTCTTGTGTGGTTTGCAGGCTATTACACAAGAGCGGGGTTTACCCAGTGCGCACCTCACGGTAGCGGCTGCGGGTTTCCCTCGTCATCCAAAAAAAAAAAAAAAAAAAAAAAAAAAAATTTACGTTTATTAGGGTTACAACTTAACTCTTTTATCTAGCAATAAGATAGTGTCCTTATATTGGAACTCTAGAACTAATATTGTGTAATTATTAATAAACCAAGACTCCACTTTATTTAATTTATTTATAGCTATATCACCATATTATTATTATAATTCAAACTAATGTACTCGGGTATTACAATTATAATAAAAATTACGTATTACTAATTTCCATAATCTCACGTTTAATTTCTCAAATTTATAACTCTTAATCATTATTAAAACACATAGATGTAATGTTAAATTTTCAAATTCACCTACCCCTTTTAAACTAAAACAGAAGTGGTTGAATGTGGTCTATTAACATGTAATTCACTTGAAGTAATAATAATTAAATATTAGTATTTCATGTCTAATAATGAATATATTTTTTATGTCCAATAATTCAAAAAGCATTCACACCTTCAAATATGATACTAACTTTTTTTTTTTTGATAAAGGTTTAATTTCATTAGGAAAAGAGTGTTACACAATACAATAAAGGGATACAATCCCTTAACCAATGAGCTATGAATCTAGCTACACCATAAACCATTACAAACAACTATCGGATCGAAAAGGAAACGAGACCCTATCTACCTATGTCCATGCTATCCGCCATAGTCTCCTTATCGCCCTACTTTGTATATTGTCATTGAGATTCATCGTTTGCAGCCGTTCTTTCACAGTGTTTAGTACTCGATATGTAATGCTCTCTGGAGTTTGTGATTGTCCATTGAATATTCGTTCATTTCTCTCCCTCCAAAGCATATATACCAATGTTGAAACAAGAATGCGGTAAGAGCAATTTACCAAATGCTTCCCTCGCCATCTCTTTGCTGCCCATGCAATACCACGGTCCCATGATGTCCTCGGCCATGGGAAGGAAATATGGCTATTGATCAGCTCAATACATCGAGTAGAAAAGGTGCATTCAAAGAATAAGTGAGTATGTGACTCAGTTTGATTCCCTTCACATAAGATGCAGTGATATTCCCCATTCTCAATCCACGGTTTGTCACGGGTGGGAAGCCTCTCTTTTATAGCCAACCAAAGAATAAACAGGTGACGTGGAATCTTACCCGGACCTCGCATTAATGACGCCCATTCCTGTTTTTGTTGAGGTTCTCTAAATAACCGCATAGCTGATTTGACATTGAATTTTCCTTTGATATTAAGAGCCCAACTTACCTTGTCATTGCTCCCGAAATGAATAGGTGGTAGAGAGTCGATGATTTCACCTATTCCGAATCTGGTTCTCGAAGGCCAATTCCATCCGTTATGAGATATAACCGTGTTGAGCCTAGTGTCTTCCGGCAGCCCCGTCAACCTCGGTCCACGGGGACAAATGTGGGATAGAATACCCTTAGGATGCCATGGGTCTTGCCATAGCAAGAATGCATTTCCTGTGCCAACATTGTATTGGAAAGCATGTCGCACCATCGGTCGGAGCTTGAGGAGTTGTTTCCAACTCCACGAGCATGATGTTGGAATATTTAAGGTCCAAAACGACTTGTTACGTAGTTTATTTTCCTTAATCCATGCGACCCATTGTGAAGATTCATCATCCGCTAGAAACTCCACGAGCATGATGTTGGAATATTTAACGCCTCATTAATATTTATCTATTTTATAAAAGAACATTATGTATTAATATTCACTATATTCTCAAATTAAATTTTCCTACTTTCATGCTATTCATCCTTATTAAAACATTTTAAAAAGTTTCATCCACTAAATTTCCAACAATCCTTCACGTTGCTTAGTGACAGTAGATTGCAACTCATTAGAAGCACTATTATAGCATCTAAATTGGAGAAAAAAAATGTTCATCCTTTGATGTGGAAAAATATTTTATTGGTTATACTTCTTTGAAGTAAATAATGATCAAATGTTAGTATTTTATTAATTAAGTAGAAACTTTTTATGCCGGATATTTCAAAAGTTATTCAAAACTTTAAATATGATATAAATATTAAATACCTTATTAATATTTATCGAGTTTATAGAAAAACATTTATGTAATAGTACTACTCATTACATATCAAGTTTTAATCCATTTAATTTTTATCAATCGTTGATGTTGCTTAATGACATAAATTGTAACTCATTAGAGGTACTATTAAAGTATCTAAACTGGAGAAAAAGATATTGATCTTTTAAGGAGGAAAAATATTCTATTTGTTTATAATACTATATGAGTACTCATTTCAAGTAAATAATAATTAAATATTAGTATTTAATTAATTAAGTTGTAATTTTTTATGTTCATTATTTCAAAAGTCATTGAAATATTTAAATATGATACTATATTTCAGCTCCTCACAAATATTTATCCATTTTATAAAAATATTATGTATTAATATTCACTATATATCTCAAATTTAATTTCCAACTTTGTCATTCTTCATCCTTTTCAAAACCTTATTTATAATTCCAACTTTTCAAATTCATGTAACCCTTTTTATGTGACGCTCCGAATTTTAAATAATAAAATATTTAATTATATTTACTTTTAGTTAATTTGGATTAGATATTCTAGTATAATTAAGTTAGAGTCATGCTCGTGTTATTCAACTATGCTAAGATCGAGGCCGTGGGAAACCGTTATGAAAACTCGACATTAGAATGTAATGGAGAAAAACTTAATATTGAGGGGCAAAATAGATTTTCTTGACTTCTCAACTAAAATCAAATTTATATAAGGTTTTGGAGGTCAAACTACAATATGTAAAACTTTAGAGGCCACTTGTAATATCTGAAAATAAAATTTAAGAATTAGTTAATCAAATTTCTTGGATAATCATGTGTCTTGCTTTTACACACTTCCACCTATCATTCTAGAAAAATGCCACCTCAACCCACATGCAAATATATAATATAATTACCACATACCTACACAAAAAATCACTTTATGTTGCTAGGCACCCAGGTACGATTTCTTCCTTTGCTCAAGTTATTTCTAATTTGGTATTCTTCTTCTTCAACCAGTAATTAATATGATTTTGTGAAATAACTACTCTCCCATGCTTTGCTTTAGTAAATAATTATACATGAGCTTATAAATTGCTACATGGTGCTATTAAACAAAAGTATCTGGAGCTTCTATTAGATTAATCACTATTGATTATGTATGCATCTAATTGATTTAATTAATAGGTACCTTAGAAATTTAATCCCATTTGATAATTATAATGTCACATAATTAGATGAGATAGGAATTAAGTTCAGCTGTTAGGGATACCAAGATTTCTGTTGTATATTGTTTTCCTAGTTATTAATTAGTAAGCAAACTGAAAGTTAATAAACTCTTTAAACTATTGACATGGCTAACTTAGTTGTTATTGATATACTGATAAGTATGCTTCTTGATGGTTGTGGTGTTAATGGGAAATTAACAAATATTTTATATAGTTAGTTCTCTAAACTATTGGGAGGTGTAATTACATAGCTAGAAATAGATAGGTCGGATTAATTTCAAGAGTATGCCAAATGAACTTGAGGATAATCTTCTTAAATAGTTATGTTAGTTAATATTTTAGGCTCATATCAATGCACCAATTATTAGTTGTCTTTTAAAGAAAGTTACCTCATGTAGTTGACTAACTATTGAATTCATCTAATTGAAGAAACAATAGTACTGGAGTTTGTCTTATAATTAATTATATGCCTTATTTCCTAGCAATTAATAATATGTTTTTGTATGTTGATATAAACAGCCGAGAAATTATTTAATCAAATGAATTCGAATTTGAACAAATAAGTAAATAGAGTTTCATTATTATAGCATAATACGAGAAGGGGATTGTTAAGCAATTGTAGTTGGCGGACAATATCCACGATGGTGAAGGACTCCCAAGATAAGGGATATACTGCAGTTTGTTGCTACTATTATACAGTGAGTGCTTTATTTACTAGTCTATTTTATATGTTATATTTAATGTCATCGTCATTCCTATAGGTAAGATTATGTTACAAATGTGTTTTACTTCTATAAACATGTTTATTGATGTTAATCCATACATTCGCAATACTCATGAAATCCGAGTGAAGTACTTTATCTCACTCTGGATGTAGGATAATTGACTGACGAATCACAACTTATGTGAAATAACGAATAACGGCCTGGCGTAGTACTTTATCTCGCCTGTGCATAGATGTGATATTATCTTGATTATATGAATCTTATCGGTGATCATTTATTATGATATGGGCCCAATTTACGGCATGGAGATTGTGATCCCTACGGGCAGCATTGGGCTTGCCGTACTGGTTGGTCACAACTCCATGGTTGCCGATTCCCTTCCCGCGCATGGACGGAGCGTATCATGGCGATGGGGTCGTAGATTTAGACATGTTCCCGGGCATGTCAATTTGTTAGCAAGGTCGCTCCTTGCATTTGGTGAATAAGGTAGTTGATTTGCAGCGGGAGTCATAAGGAGGTTGTCAGCAAAACTGTATCCTTTATTACGTGATAAACCTTGATTGGAAGTAATGGACCTACGTGCTACACCGTGACACAATCTCAGGGCATTATGAGTTACTCTAGTGTCGTACTGAGGCAAATCCGGGAGTAGCTACTAATCCTTCACTGACAATTGGGTGATACTTGTTATCAACTTTCCTTATTGATTGATGATTAGTTAGTTGTTTGATGGTAGTCATATTATCATGATCATGCATCGATGTTTATATTTTGATGTCTGCATAACTCCGCACTTACACACACCGCACTCACGGGGCTTTATAGCTCACCACTCGTGTCTCCCCTCCCCAGGGTAAAGATAAAGTTGGTGGAGGAATAAGTTTGACTTGCTTAGGATCATGAATTCACTCAAAACAAATAGAGGTATCGAAGATTTTAGATTACATTCAATTGTATATGTTTAGTAAAATTTCATGTCCTATTTCACTAATAATTTTATAGTTTTATTTTGTAGAGCTCTGAACCACATGATTGGATTATTAGAGTTTTTAGAGTATCGTCTAGCAGACAGGTGAGTTAGGGCGTGACAAGACCTCAACAAGAAAAGGCGAAATAATATGGGTGTCTCATTTTCTTACATCAACAACCATCCAACAAGGAAGACACAGTTTCTTAGGCTATGTTTGTTTATGTTTTTGAGATAAAGTTTTGAAATTTTATCGGGGATCGCGCACTATGAAAATTCGTGTAAAAATGGTAGGTGTTTGTTTATGCTTTTAAAAATAGGTTAAAAGTTGTAAGACATGTCAAATCAATAGTGATAGGTTGATGGATGATGTGTAGAATAATTGTGTTAGTGGTATATATAATGATTATGTATATAAAAAAAATAAAAAGATACGGATAAAAAATTATAATGTATGAAAGAGAGTGAAAAAAGTGATTATAATAAATGATTTGATTGGTAAGTGTGTGAAATGATGTATATATGATTGATAGATAGTTATATAGAAGATTGAAAAAGTAGAGTTGAAAAAAGGAAAATTTGGATGAGAATTTGGTGTGTTATGTTTATTTAAAATTTTGTGAATTTTAAAATGAAGTTTGAAAATATAAACAAACAAGGCCTTAGTGATTTTTAAAACACATAGATGTAAAGTTAAGTTTTCAAATTCACATACCCTTTTAAACTAAAAAAGAAGTGGCTGAATGTGGGCTATTAACATGTAACTCATTTGAAGTAATAATAATTAAATATTAGTATTTCATGTCCAGTAATGATTACTTTTTTATGTTCAATATTTCAAAAATCATTCAAAACTTTAAATATGATACTAACTTTTAACGCCTCTTAATATTTATCTATTTTACAAAAGAACATTATGTATTACTATTCACTATATTCTCAAATTAAATTTTCCTACTTTCATGCTATTCATCATTATTAAAACACTTAAAAAAAATTTATCAACTGAATTTCCAACAATCCTTCACGTTGCTTAGTGACGGTAGATTGCAACTCATTAGAGGCACTATGATAGTATCTAAAATTTGAGAAAAAAAGATTATCCTTTGATATGGAAAAACATTTTATTGGTTATACTTCTTTGAAGTAAATAATGATTAAATATTAGTATTTCATTAATTAAGTAGAAACTTTTTATGTCGGATATTTCAAAAGTTATTCAAAACTTTAAATATGATATAAATATTAAATACCTTACTAATATTTATCGAGTTTAAAGAAAAACATTATGTATTAGTACTCATTACACATAAAGTTTTAGTCCATTTAATTTTCATCAATCGTTCATGTTGCTTAATGACTATAGATTGTAACTCATTAGAGGTACTCTTAAAGTATCTGAATTGGAGAAAAAAGATATTGATCTTTTGAGGTGGAAAAAATTATATTGGTTTATAATACTATATGAGTATAACTCATTTCAAGTAAATATTAATTAAATATTAGTATTTCATTAATTAAGTAGTAATTTTTTATGTTCATTATTTCAAAAGTCATTGAAACCTTTAAATATGATACTATATTTTCAGCAACTCACTAATATTTATCCATTTTATAAAAAATATTATTTATTAATATTCGCTATATATCTCAAATTTAATTTCCAACTTTGCTGCTCTTCATCCTTTTCAAAACCCTTATGTATAATCCCAACTTTTCAAATTTATGTAACCCTTTTTACCTCAACAAGATAAGGCGAAATATTATGGATGTCTCATTTTCTTACATCACCAACCATCCAACAAGGAAGACATAGTTTCTTAGAGATTATTAAAACACATAGATATAATGTTGAATTTCCAAATTCACCTACCCCTTTTAAACTAAAAAAGAAGTGGCTAGATGTGGGCTATTAATGTGTAACTCATTTGAACTTTTGAAGTAATAATAATTAAATAATAGTATTTCATGTCCAATTACGATTATTTTCTTATGTCCATTATATAAAAAATCATTTAAACTTGTAAATATGATACTAACTTTTAACGCCTCATTCATATATATTTATCAATTTCATAAAAGAACATTATATATTACTATTCACTATATTCTCAAATTAAATTTTTCTACTTTTATGTTATTCATCCTTATTAAAACACTTCAAAAAGTTCCATCCACTATATTTTCATCAATCCTTCATGTTGCATAGTGACGGTAGATTGCAACTCATTGGAGGCACTATGATAGCATCTAAATTAGAGAAAAAAGACGATCCTTTGATGTGGAATTTTTTTTATTGGTTATACTTATTTGAAGTAAATAATAATTAAATATCAGTATGTCATTAATTAAGTGGAAACTTTTACGTTGGATATTTCAAAAGTTATTAAAAACTTTAAATATAAAATAAATATTAAATCCGTTACTAATATTTATCGAGTTTATAGAGAAACATTATGTATTACTACTCATTACATCTCAAGTTTTAATCCATTTAATTTCGTCAATCGGTCATGTTGGTTAATGACTATAGATTGTAACTCAATAGAGGTACTATTAAAGTATCTAAATGGGAGAAAAAAATATTGATTTTTTGATGTGAAAAAACATTCTATTGGTTTATAATATTATATGAGTGTAACTCATTTCAAGTAAATAATAATTAAATATTTGTATTTCATTAATTAAGTAGCAATTTTTTATGTTAATTATTTCAAAAGTCATTGAAACCTTTAAATATGATACTAACTTTTCAGCTCCTCACTAATATTTATTCATATTATAGAAAAATATTATATATTACTATTCATTATATATATGTCAAATTTAATTTCCAACTTTGTTACTCTTCATCCTTTTTAAAACACTTAAGTATAATACTATATAAATGTAACTCATTTCAAGTACATAATAATTGAATATCAGTATTTCATTAATTAAGTAGCAATTTTTTATGTCGAAACCTTTGAATATGATACTTACTTTTCAGCTTCTCACTAACATTTATCCATTTTATAGAAAAACATTATGTATTACTATTTAATAAATATCTCAAATTTAATTTACAACTTTTTCACTCTTCATGCTTTTTAAAACACTTACTTATAATCCCAACTTTTTCAAATTCATGTAACCCTTTTATCTCAACAAGAAAAGACGAGATATTATGGATGTCGTTTCTTACATTAAGAACCATTCAACAAGGATGACATAGTTTCTTAGAGATTATTAATGTTTCTATTTTTAAAAGATTTTAATATCAAACTGAATCATCAATATTTTCAAGGTATGATATTTATAGGCATAGTCATATTTTAATAAAACAATGGTTGAAAAGTTGATAATTTTTTTGTTTTGGTTGAAAGAGAAAAAAAAATGTCTTTAGAACGCTAAATATAATTTATTAACGTTAACCCTTATGGTTAAAAAAGTGATATAAAATTAGAGGAATGAACATATTTGATGAAAATACAATACTTCATGGCTAAGTTTGTTGAGGGTGTAGCTGGGGACTTCAATCGAAAAAGTATAAATAGCAGAGGACCAAACGTAATTTTCCTCAATTGAACATAAGATTAACAAATTAGAATTTGGGAATTTGGCTTGCAAGTGGATAATTAAAAACAAATATACACTAAGTCTGTAATTAAATTATACGTATAACAATAATGGTGCGAGCTACTTTTATTTGATTTCCTTTGAAAGTCTTCAAAATTTTTAATGTTAAAATTATGATTTGGTGATACACTGAAGTGATCTTTGAGGACTTACATATTATCATATAAATATATATGAATATTTTGTGAAAATATATCAAGAGCTTTGTGCTTAATCATTTGTTTTTTATTTTACATATGCTTCGTGTTGTTGCAATTAAAATTGTATCGAGATCACTATTAGATGGTAGAAACTACGGATGTAATAAATTATCATGAGTCTTTAGAAATGTAATTATCATGAGTTTTTTAGAAATGTAGATGATCGTATATAAAACACAATAAGTTGATTTATTTTAAGATCCTGGGTACAAAAAAAATTACTTGAATACATATGACTTGAATAATAATTATAGTAAAAATCATGTATTACTAATCGCCAAATTCTCACGTTAAATTTCTCAAATTTTCAACTCTTCATCATTATTAAAACACATTTATGTAATGTTAACTTTCCAAATTCACCTATCATTTTCAAACTAAAAAAGAGGAGGCTGAATGTGGGCTATTAATATGTAACTCATTTGAGTAATAATAATTAAATATTAGTATTTCAATTCCAATAATGATTATTTTTTTGCAATATTTCAAAAATCTATTAAATCTGTAAATATGATACTAACTTTTAACGCATCATTCGTATTTATCCATTTTATAAAAGAACATTATGTATTACTATTCAATATATTCTTAAATTAAATTTTCCTACTTCTATGCTATTCATCCTTATTAAAACACTTAAAAAAGTTTCATCCACTAAATTTCCTTCAATCCTTCACGTTTCTTAGTGACGGTAGATTGCAACTCATTAGAGGCTCTATTATAGTATCTAAATTGGAGAAAAAAAGATGTTAACCCTTTGATGTGGAAAAATATTTTAGTGGGTATACTTCATCGAAGTAAATAATAATTAAATATTAGTATTTCATTAATTATGTAGAAACTTTTTATGTTGGATATTTCAAAAGTTATTCAAAACTTGAAATATGAATAAATATTGAATTCCTTACTACTATTTGTCCAGTTCATTGAAAAACATTATGTATTACTACTTATTACATCTCCAGTTAAATACATCTACTTTTCTGCTCTGCATCCTTATTAAACACTTAAATTTTTAATCCATTTAATTTTCATCAATCGTTCATGTTGCTTAATGACTATAGATTGTAACTCATTAGAGGTACTATTAAAGTATCTAAATTGGAGAAAAAATATATTCATCTTTTGACGTGGAAAAACATTCTATTGGTTTATAATACTATATGAATGTAACCCATTTCAAGTAAATAATGATTAAATAATAGTATTTCATTAATTAAGTAGCATTTTTTATGTTTTATTTCAAAAGTCATTGAAACCTTTAAATATAATACTAATTTTTCAATTTCTCACTAATATTTATTAATTTTATAGAAAAACATTATGTATTATTATTCACTAAATATCTCAAATTTAATTTCTAACTTTTTCTCTTTATCCTTTTAAAACACTTAAGTACAATCCCAACTTTTCATATTCATGTAAACCTTTTTAAGTCAACTAGAAAAGGCGGAATATTATGGATGTCTCATTTTCTTACATCAACAACCTCAATAAATTCAAACATTGGACTTCCAACGTCAATTGAAGTGTGTAAATATAGTAATCTAACCACAACTTTTTGTTTAAGCACTTAGAATGCGTACCAATAAAAGAAAATTGATGAAAGATATGGATCCAAATGTATGATATGGAGGATTACATATTCTTTTGCATATTTATTTTATTAAATTATTTTTACACAAATATATATTTGAGACAAGTATGATAAATAATGTCTTATCTCTAGAAATAATATTTATAGAAATCATCTATTCATCATATTTCATAGTTCTATATTATGGTGGACTATATATATGCATTATTCATAAGAAATACTTGATAATCATGCATATGTTTTTGTTTTAGAAATTTTTGCCAAAATAACTTCAAGTGGAAGAAGTTTTAATATCTATTGATTCTTATAAGATTTGTGTAATGGATTGTTAATCATTTTCCCTTATATTAATAAGTGAGTGTTATTGTTATTCCCTCTTTTCTACAAAGAAGTTTGATATTTCCATGTTTCAATTATCCCATAATATTTATGATATATTAAATTTTTAGTGTTTTACTTCATGTACATTCTTTTGCTTGTTATAATTTTCATAGAAAAAATACTAAAACTTTAGAAAAATGAAATTGATCAAATGTAAGAATCTTATTGCCCTATTAACATTTTAATAATTTTAATTGATTAGAAATACTAAAAATTAAATCCTTAATATTAATCTATTAGTAGTCACTTTAAAAGTTTGTTATTTTTGATATCCGCAACTTCAAATTCTCTAATACATACATTTTTAATATTATTTAAAAAAATATTCTGTTAGTCTCAAGATAATCTTATTTTTCCTAAAATGTAACTAAATTCTATTTAAAAATCTTTTCATATATGAAATATACGATAAACTAAGAACTGTTTTCCAACACGAACACGAATTCATTTTATAAGAAATTACCATAATACTCATAACCAATTTTTAAAAAAATAATAATAAAAAACTACTATTCAATTGTCTTTTATTGTTTATTATGTCATTTACTATGTAAATGCATAAAAAAAGGTTAAACAACGAAACATTATCCCATTGCTTTCCTTTTCTCTTTTGAAGAAAATGCCAAGAATGTAAAAATTTTTAACATTTGCAGACAAATAACTCATAAGCGACAACAAAAATTAAGACTATGTTTGCTTATGCTTTTGGGTTTAGATTCTATTAATATAAATCGAAAAATGCATAATATGAAAATTTGTGTGAGAATACTGTGTTTGTTTACATTTTTAAACATTAGATGAAAATTATAAAATAATTCAAATCTATAGTAATAGGTTAAGGGATGATCTGTTTAGTGATCGGGTTAGATATAAGAATTATGTGAATAAAAAATAATAATTAAAATTATTACGTATCAAAGAGAAAAACAATTATCATAATAAATAATTTTGATTTATGAATGTATGAAAAGCTATATACAATGATTGATAAATAATTGTATAAGGCACTAGAAAACTAAAGTTGAAAAATGTTAATTTTGATGAAACATATATAAATAGGATCTATAACTATAATATATATTATTTATTTTATATATGTTTAAATAACATGCACGTTATTATTAAAATAGTGTTTCTATATTTATTTATTTAATTTAATTATGAGGAAAAATGATAAATAAGACGAGAAAAGAAATCAATATGATTACTATATGCAATATGTACAAGAGTATAGTTGTCATTATTTCTAATATATGTATAAGAGTACAAAGGTGTTATTCTCCTTATCTTCTAAAGGATAAGAGGCAATCAACTCAATTTGAAAACACAGTAATTAATGCTTCCCGTTTTAATTACACAACGGTTTATATAGCTCTTATCCAATAAAGAACCCGTAATTTACTTATGACAATGACCAATAAAAAAAAGAAAAGAAAGGTTACATTAAGGGAAATTTCATGTTCATCAATAACATGAAAACTGAAAAAATTATGATTTGAAATATTTAATATTTCAATTGATACTAATCAAAATATAATGTGAATATAATGAACATAACATATTCTTGATATGTTGTGTTAGAAAAAAAAAACTTCAAAGCTTCATAAAAATGATAATGTAATTCCTCTAATAACATTTTAATTTATTAATTAATTAGGATGTTAAAAGTTAAAAATTTGATTTATAACCATGTGTATTCATTTTTAAAGTTTGTTAGTTTGTATAATCTCAATTTCGAAAGCTCTACTACATAACTTTTTTGTATTATTTTGAAAAATATTGTGTTAATCTCAAGATAATCTTATTCTCTCAAGATATAGCTAAATTTGATTTAACATATATTCAATATATGAAGTAAATGATATACCAAGAAAAAATTTCCATGGGGGCAACCCCCGGTAGAGTTGGTAAGGGCATGTGAATGTTGTGGCCTTGGTCACGGGTTCGAATACTGATGAAGGAATGCCTATTTGCCTTCTCTATTGTGAGCCTGTCAGCTATGACCAACCTAGGCTGGTTTACCTCTCTTGTGTGGTTTGCAGGCTATTACACAAGAGCGGAGTTTACCCAGTGCGCACCTAACGGTAGCGGTTGCGGGTTCCCTTGTCATAAAAAAAAAGAAAAAAATTCCATTCCAAACGAGAACTTAATTTTATATAAACTTACCAAAATAACCATAACAAATATTCTAAATATAATAATGAAAAATCACTATTCAATTGTATTTCAGTGTCCATTAAGTCAAAAACTATGTGAATGCTCAAAAAGAGGATAAATGCTGAAACATCATCCTCACTTTTTATCTTTTAAGGAAAGCGTTAAGAATGCATCCAACAAATAACTCATAAAGCGACATAAACTAATAAAAGTTTATGATAAATATGTCGTTTTAAATTTTTTTTTATGTTTATGATTAACATGTTTATGATAAAAATAAAAGTTTATGATAAAATGTTTTTTTGCTTTTTTGTCATTTAAAAATAATTAATTATTTGACTTTACTTAGATATAATCATCGAATTATAAACATGCTTAATTGTAAAATATTTTTAGTGTAAAATTACTTCCAAACATTTCACGCATCATACGTTTTCACGTGCAGCGCACGTGCACTTTGCTAGTTATAAACAAATACATGTCAAAAAGACTTAGTGTAATATCGTATTTGTATCAACCCGTGTTCGTTAGAAATATTCCTTAAATCTATACGTTCATATAGATGTATCCCCAATGTACATATCCTAAAACTTTAAAATATGTCGCATTTCGTACACGTATCTTGACATATATGTATCCATGTATTAAAGTCATTAACCCTCCAATTAGCTAGTTAACAAATACTATTTTGTACCCCAAACAACTCGCACCACATGATTCTAAAACACAATTGTATAGTTTCTCTTTGACAAATATAAAGCCATACATGTCAGGTCGTATTGAATTCTTTGCATAAAATTATTGAGTCCATTCGCATACACCTCTAGCTTACAAGCAAATGAGGAAATCAATGCCCAAAACTCTTGTCCATTTAAAATTTATCGTCTTTACATAATTTCTACCATATTACTTTATGTTTATTTCAAATATTGTCATGCTTTAATAACTACAATCTGAGTACATATTTGATTAAATAAATATGTTTAGTGTTATAAAAAAAAAGAAATATATTCAAGATAAGAAGATATTAAATATATCAAAAAGTTATAAAGATAGGATCAGTTTCCTGATTAAACCTCCTATTTCATATAATTACATTGCAGTCCATTTATTTTGGACAAATAATCATCTTGTATAATAAAATCTTGCATTATAAATCTTACATTGGCTCCTTCTAACTTTTGTTGTTAGTCAAATATCACAAAACAACGATAATTTTACTCTTTTGTTTTAAAATATATAAATTTTAAACTAGTTAATCAAACTGACTACACTCCATATTTAATGTAATTACATTTCAGTATGCATATTTTGTGCATATAATATACGCTTCATGTTATAATAAAACAATAGATTCGCTCTGACTTGTAACTGTTGTACTTTTCTATTCACTGTTTAATTAAATCTACACAAAGAATGTGTAATTTAAATTCTTAATTATTAGTTATACTACAAAAAGTTGAAAGGCTATAGTTGGAGTTTGACAACCTATGCTCCACATATACTAAAAACAAAGACTTAGTGCAATATAGGCTGATGAGGGAATGCCTAATTGCTTTCTCTACTGTGAGCCTGTCAGCTATGGGCAACCTAGGTTGGTTTACCTCTCTTGTGTGGTTTATAGGCTATTGCACAAGAGCGGGGTTTACCCAGTGCGCACCTAACGGTAGCGGCTGTGGGTTCCCTTGTCATAAAAAAAAAAAAAAGACTTAGTGCAATATTGTATCTAATCATACAGGTGTCCGCTACATAAATTCCTGAATACCTTTGTCCAAAATAGTTTAATTTGTCTAAAAATATAAGAAAAGGACAATTTTTTGCATATTGTATTTAATATAAATATTAACTATTCAACACCTTTGGATACCAGGGTATTTATTCTTATCATTATACAACACTTTTTAGGCTAAAATGCAAAAAGGATAAATTAATTAAATACTATACATTCATATAAATAGATATATCCTTAATGTACCGAATCTCAAAACTTTAAAATGTACCGCGTATTCGTAGTTTGTCACTAATGCATCCGTTTATCATAGTCGATGACTCTCCAATAAGCTAGATCACTCATTAATACCCAATCAACTTTAACCACACGATTCCAAAAGATAACTATCAGGTTGTCTTAAATTTTAATTCATAAAAAAATATTAACCCCAACCGCATACACCTCTAGCTCACAAGCAAATGAGGAGATAAATACCAAAAAAACTTTGCTCATTTTAAAAAACTTATCGTCTTTACATAATTTCTATCATATTTTTTATGTTTATTTCATATATTATCAAATTTAATAAGTTCAAATTTTGATTTTGAAGTTAGTCTTATTCTATTAATTATACAATAAGATTAGACATTAGTTAAATGAACATACTTTGTGATGAAATAACGATACAAATATATTAAGGATAAAAAAAGGTTGAATATAACAAAAAGTTGTAAATAACTGATTAATTGCACTAACTACGTACTACTCTTATTTCGTATTATTACATTGCAGTTCATTTATTTTGGATGGATAACCAAATTTTATAATAAAATCTTACATTGCCCTTTTAGGTAATGGTCGCTAGTCAAGTGTCACAAATAGTATACAATGATAATATAGCCCTCATTTAAAAAAAAATATAATATTTTAAAAAAGTTAATCAAATTGACTACTCACTTATTTAGTGTAATCAATACGCTTTACTTTGCATGCATAATAGATGCCTCTGCTTAGGGATAAATACATTTTTCCTCCCTCATGTTTCGCCCAATCGCAAAATTGGCCCTCCATGTTATGTCCCCTACACATTGAGTCCCTCAAGTTACAAAATTTGGACATATTTAGTCCCTGCCATTAATTTACCATTCAGAACTACGGTTCGCACATGTGCCACTCACGTGACATATGATTTGAGGAGAAAATTGATTTTAGACTTCATTTCCTCCAATTAGGGTTTGGTACTAATAATAAACTCAAGTTTGGTATTAATATTTGATATTTTCATGGAAATAACTATTATAAAACTAATTCATTGTTTTTGTCCATAAATTATTTCATTATTTCTTTTTCATAAATTAAAAATTAATTTTTTATAAACGTTTTGGTAAAAAAAAGGTCAGAACCATATGCTTAGTGTATGTCCACATGCTACAATATGGAAATTGCAGTTGCATTATAAATGAGATAGAAAAAATAAAACATTCCGAGCCTCCGACTATAAGGTTGGTCGGATTTGTTGGTAGAAGAAAATTTTGGGTAGAATTGATTATTGTCACTTATTAGGATAAGTGTATATATTTGAGAGAAAATATCACTTACAAAAATAATTACAAATCACTAATTAATACGACCCTCTACATTAACAAAAGTAATCAAACAAATCAGTGATCAATACAACCCTTACATCACAAAAGTAACCGAACATATAACTTTTTGAGGAAACGTGTTTCGCCTTCACTAACCGATAAATTCAAGTATTTAGCACTAAATCTATATGTGACAATACAAAAAATCAAGTCAAAACCGTTGGGGGTAGTATTAGCATTGTACTAACAAATTCACGTCTTGTAATAAAGTGTATTATTCTATCACTATAATTAAAAATATTATTAGACTAATATGAAAAGATATACAAACAGTTGTATATAACCGTTGTTCCCAAGTGGTTTGGACAAGGGTCTAGAAGGGGGGTGGGGGTGGGTTAAATAGACACTGATCCATTGTTACTGATTTTTCGTTAACCGTTTAGATTAAATGCAAGTTATTCTTTTCAGATTGAAAGTAACTTGAGCACAAAGACTTAGTAAATAGATTTTAACTTAGAATCAGTTGAGAGAAATACAATGAGGTGTAGTGGTCCGAACTTAGATTCACCGTTAAGTGCACAACGGAATCTATAATCAGAGTCTTTGATTTTGTGTATTGTTTATGTTGGGAAGAGACACAATTAATAAATGTATATGGAAACTACACTAACTCTTTTATGCAATACATAATATCTACTAAATTGCTGAATTTAAATGGATGTGCAATAAAGAACTGAAATAAAGCAATAAGTAAAGAGACACAATTTGCAAGGTCCGCTGGGTGGTATAATCCCAACTACGTCCTTCTTCTTCGATTCACGAAGGAATTCACTATATTGAATCCAAAGAGTCATACAGAGTCTTCCCCAATACAATGTGCAAACTAAAATGTATTGAGCTCCTTAGCTACACAAGCGTCTGCCTCTAAGAACACTTTTAGTAATCTGCTTCTATCACACTAAAATACTATAGATACGCTACAACTTTCCTCACAGACAGTTTGAAAGGGAGGATGGCTAGTTTCACACAGAAATTGGTTTGTTTGGTTTGGAAAAGGTCAAACAACTTTGTTGATACTCTCTTCAGTTCAGATTCTTCTTGAGAAAGAGATAGAGAAATATCGATTCGAGTGGATGTTCAGGATTCGAGTTTTTCTAAGTGTGAAGTTCAGAATCAAGAGATTACTTCAACATAGGATGTGATCGTTTAAGCTCGTGAATTTTCTCACTTGTTTGAATCTCTCTTTCTCTTGTTCTTTAAGTTCTATTTATGCAAAGGTTTTGGAATATATTCGTTGAGACCATACATTAGATCCTGACCATTTGTAAGATCCGTTAGATACATTCTGAGGCGCGTGTAATTTTTTCGCTCAGAAAAGTTAGATGGGTTGATGAATCCCGGATATATTGCTGCAATTGTTCAGACTGCGACAGTTGTCTTATGTTGACATCCAATGAGTTTGGTGCTCTCCGTACTCCATCAGCAGTATATGCATTAAATGCCTTTGATAAGAATTAAATGCTTTTAAATAAATGCCCATTGAATATTAAATGAATTGAGATGACATCTGATATCCAATTGTTTATGATGGAATCTATCCAATAACTCAGCGCTGTCTTGAACATTGATAGTTGCTTGTAGAACGATGTCTCTTGAGATATTTGATATTACAGATAACCTTCTGATTGTCGCTCGCTCTTGCAGATTTTTCAAACCTCTTCGCATTAATAGACTCACTCAGAATTCTACTAACGCTTCAAGCGTTAAAACTAGCAAAACTAAAAGGACAAACAGAAAAACACCTAATCTAAAAGTTACAACTCGATAAACATCCTATTGGTTGATACATGATCTTCTATGAAAACAAAAATTACATTTGCAAGGGTCTAACATTAAGTTCTATCTTGTCATCATCAAACTCTTCGCATTAATAGACTCACTCAGAATTCTACTAACGCTTCAAGCGTTAAGACTAGCAAAACTAAAAGGACAAATAGAAAAACACCTAATCTAAAAGTTACAACTCGATAAACATCCTATCGGTTGATACATGATCTTCTATGAAAAACAAAACTTACATTTTCAAGGGTCTAACATTAAGTCCTATCTTGTCATCATCAAAACTTCTAACAAAGAAATTTCTAACAATTTCCCCTTTATTGATGATGTCAAGACCATTTAACCTTTTGGAAAGGAAAGCTCTTTTATAATTTCAAGAGCAGTAACCACAAGAAAAGAATTGTAAGTCAACGATAAAGAGTTATGGGCATAAGAGATAGATAAGAAGTTAGAAATGTTAGCAGTTAGCTGTTAGTTGTTAGCGTTTGTTTTAGTTCAGCGTTTTGTAGTTTGTATCACAAAAGAAAAAAATTGCTTCAGCAAGGAAACATTTATTCTCCTTGAAATCTTACAAGTAAGAACATAGTATAATACTAATGCTATATATTACAACAGATTCTATCAGAGCGATATAATGAGTATACAAAAACAAAAAACATAAAATAGGAAGAAACAAAGAAGAAGAGATTGTGACAAGGATCTATTAACAATTCCATTTCACAATTGCTGCTTTCCCTGCAGAAGAACAAAAGAGACAAAAAGAAGGTAGATGAGAGACTTGCAAATCTGTTAGCGAAGTCTTCTTTCTTGGCCTCCTTAAGACTTTTTCCTTTCCTCTTTTTCTTCCCACTTCTTGATATCATCAACACCATAGTGTTTCTACCAAAAGTTGATTAAACAAGAAGGTCATTAACTGTTTGTTTAACAGCACAACCATTGTACCTTATGTTATTCTAGTATCCATATGTATATGCAACATAGGACGGGATACTAGTTTTTCATCGACTCCTTCGGACAGGTGGAGAGGGTCATGCTGGCTTCTACAGCATGCACATCCGCCCATTCGTCTTTCATCGGAGATGATGAATGTGAGAACCATTTAAAGTTTTTGGGAAGGAAAACGAAAAACTTCGAAAAAATATCTGTGGAGGTTTGAGAAGGTTTTTCCTTAACATTAGTCCAGATGACTAACATTGCTGACTGATCCTCAAGAGAAAATGTTGGTAGTGTTTTCCCTAAAGACCCAAAATTTCTTGAAACCTTGCTTTGAAGAATATAAAGTATGAGAAAGTTATTTGCAGAGAGCCACAACATGGGTTTGAAATAGAATAAACTATCCTTCTGTAATTGTTCATATTTATAGACAAAAAGACTTATGGTCAAGAAAGAAAAAGAGACAGAATAAGATCTCAAAAAGATTTTTCCAAGTACTCATTAAATGAGACACGACGTTTTAATTAATTCTGACATAGGAAAAGACATTTCACTGCGTATTTCAATACATGGATTAACATGCACAGTTACTTTCTTCAAACAAAATATTAGGAATATTGAACGTTTGTTGTACTAGCCTTTAATACATTGACAAGTATTTGGCTTAGGTACATGAGTTCATCTACCAATTGCTATAGAGTAGACATTGGTCAGATATATCTATTAGTGAGAACGTGAGATTCAAACATAGAGACGTTTGATCTACTAGGGCTGTCACTAACATATTTTAAAAACAATTTCATGAATTTGTAAATCATTTTTCAAATATTTACTGGAACAAAGGTAAATATTGTCACTTAGAAAATATTTTTAAATTGATTAAGCGTCAGTGACATGAATACACATAAAGAAATCTATTTTTGTCACTTACGATAATCTACACTTTATCAACGCATAAACTCAGATTCCCCCTAAATTTATACATATCTAAAGGTTTTAGCAAAAAAAAATAAAAATGTTCCCCTAAAAGGTTTGCCTAAAAAAATATGATGCTATATGATATTTACACATAAAGTTCGATCATATCTAGTTCACTTCTGAAAGCTAGAAAGCGTTGTTTGTTTAGCGCTTTGGTGAAAACATCAACGAGTTGCTTTTCAGTACCAATGAAATGCATTTCGATATCTTTCTTTTGAACGCGGTCACGCAAGAAATGATACCTGATGTCAATATGTTTAGTCCTGGAATGAAGAACATGAATTTGAGTCATGGCAAGAGCGCTTTGATTATCACAGATGATTGGCTTCGAACTTGGTATTATACCATTGTCACGAAGTTTTTTGCCACATCCAAAGGATTTGAGCACAACAGTTACTAGTCGCTACATATTCTGCTTCTGCAGTTGATGTTGCAATTGATTGTTGCTTTTTGCTATGCCATGAAACTAATCTGTTTCCAAGAAATTGACATGTACCACTTGTACTTTTTCTATCAGTCTTGCATCCAGCAAAATCTGCGTCTGAATAACAAATCAGTACAAAATGAGATTCCTTAGAGTACTAAAGTCCCACATTTTGTGTTCCTTTGAGGTACTTGAGGATTCTCTTAGCAGCGATTAAGTGTGATTCTTTAGGATTACTCTGAAATCGTGCACACATGCAGACAAAAAACATTATATCAGGTCTACTTGCAATAAGGTAAAGTAATGATCTAATTATTCCTCAATAATTGGTTACATCTACTTTTTTGTCATTTTCATCTTTGTCCAAGTTAAGCGTTTGACTCATAGGAATGTTGGAACTTGAAGAGTTTTTCATAACAAATTTCTTAAGCATGTCTCTAGTATATTTTATTTGATTGATGAAAATACCATTTGAGAGTTGTTTAACTTGTAAACCAAGGAAGAAGGTAAGTTCTCCCATCATGCTCATTTCAAATTGAGTTTGCATCATTTTGAAAATTTTTTCACGAAGATAAGAATTAGTAGAGGCAAAGATAATGTTGTCTACATAGATTTGAACAAGAAGAATATCTTCACTATCAGTGATTTTAAATAACGTTGTATCAACGTTACCTTTTGAAAAGCCTTTATTGATAAGGAAAATAGAGAGAGTATCATACCATGCTCGAGGAGCTTATTTTAGCCCATATAGCGTTTTGTCTAGCTTGTAGATAAAATTCTTGCCTTGAGCGTTGATAAATCTAGGAGGTTGTTCAAAATAGACTTCCTCTTGAAGTTTACCATTTAGGAATGCACTATTCACGTCCATTTGATATACCGTGAACTTTTTGAATGCTGCATACGCTAGAAATATTCTAATTGCCTCAAGTCTTGCCACAGGAGCATAGGTTTCATCGAAATCTATTCCTTCTTCTTGACAGTATCCTTGAGCAACTAGTCTCGCTTTATTTCGAGTGACTGTTCTATTTTCATCCATTTTGTTTCTAAAGACCCACTTAGTACCTATGACACTTTGATGAACTGGTCTGGGAACAAGCGTCCATATTTTAGATCACATAAATTGATTGAGTTCTTCTTGCATGGCTTCAATCCAACTTGTATCATTTAACGCTTCATCCACCTTTTTGGGTTCTATCTGAGATAGAAAACTAGCAAACATGGCTTCATTGAGAGTAGCAGATTGTGTTTTAACACTAGCTTCTCTATTACCAATGATTTGCTCTGGAGGATGCTCCCTTAACCATTTCCTGTCAGGTTTGTAAGACACTGAGGATAAAGTATGGTCATTAGCAATATACAACTGATTCTCAAAGTTTTCGAGTAATTGATGCTCTTGATGATTGTTCTCCTCACAAACATCCGCATTTCTGGCATTCTCTGCATCAGGAACCATAGAGGCCTTGGTTTTTGGAATTGGTACAATAATCTCATCTTCCTCCTCACTTGATTCGTCAACATCTAGTAGTGAAGATTGATAGTTTTGATCTTTTATTCCTTCATCCATAGATGTTACCTTACTAGGCTTATGGTTAGTGTCATCAAACACAACATGAATTGATTCTACAACTTTGGATAATCGTTTATTTAGAATCCGAAAGTTCTTTCCATTCTTTGAATATTCTAGAAAGATACCTTCATTAGCTTTTGGATCGAAAGTCTCTAGTTGATGAGATCCGTTATTGTGAATGAAACACTTTGAACCGAAGATATGAAAATAGGAAATGTTTGCTTACATCCCTTCCATAGTTCGTATGGAGTATTTTCATGTTGCTTGTTAATCATACACCGGTTCTGAGTGTAGCAAGTTGTGCTGGTGGCTTCAGCCCAAAACTTTTAAGGTAGCTTTGACTCAGCAAGCATTCTTCTAGCTGCTTATTTTATGGTTCTATTTCGCCGTTCAGCAACTCCAGTTTGTTGAGGTGTCCTGGGAGCTGAAAATTCATGAAGAATTCAATTTTCCGAACAAAACTTTTCAACAAATTGGTTTGTGAATTCAGTTCCTCGATCATTTCTTATTTTGGCTACTTTTGATTCTTTCGAATTTTGAAGCTGCCTAATAAGATTTGTTATCTTGTCATAAGTTTCATCTTTAGATACTAGAAATTCAATCCAGGTGTATCTAGAAAAAATATCAACTATCACCAGAGTATACTTCTTACCACTCCCACTTTGTATCTGTACCGGTCCAAATAGGTCCATGTGAAGTAATTCGAGTATTCTACTAGTTGACAGATGTTGTTTACTTTTAAAAGATGTTTTAACTTGTTTACCCATCTGACAAGCATCACCTAAGCGATCTTTATGAAACAGACCTTTTGGTAATCCCTTACAAGATTTAAACTTGAGAGTTGAGAGATTGTTTTGAAGTTGAGATGATTCATTCTTCTATGCCAGAACCAATCATTTTCTATATTATCTTTTGCAACGAAGCATATAGAATTGTCGTTAGAAGGTGAATCCCAATCTTTCAAGTATATATTGTTTGTTCTTTTCCCTTTCAACTTAATAGAATTGGTCTTAGTATCTTGTATATAGGAGAAGTCACTAGAGAAATCAACATTAAAGCCTTTATCGCAAAATTGACTATGATTAATAAATTATTTTTAAGATCCTCAACATAGAAAATAATCACTAATCATGATATTTCCTTTATGTAAAGTACCTGACCTTTAGTTTTGCCTTTGGAGTTGTCGCTGAATAACACATTGGGACCGTTGGTACGCTTGTAGTTGATTAAGAGATCTTTGGATCCAGTCATGTCACATGATGATCCACTATCAATGTACCAAACTCCTTTATCGGCAATAGCTTCAGGTAACTCATCAAATTCACAAGAGGTCTTATCATTCTTAGTAATGAGGCATATGAGTGTTGAATCACTCAAATCCTCATTATCGCTTTCATCAGGAAATTCCAAATCATCCTCAGGTGCAAAGACATGTTCAGATTCTGCAAGCAAGCCCTGTTGTCTTACGTTGCTCCTGAAGTTCCTTCTATCCACATGATCCTGCTGCTAGGCTTGGAAACATTTGGATTTGGATAGTTGACTTGAAAGTGCCATGGTTTTCTGCAATTATAACGAAGATTAGATTTCATCTTCATTTCATTTGTTATTCTTGCTTTACCTCGTGACTCAGATATCACGTTAGGGAATGATTGTTGAGGAGGAGTTGCTTGATATGGAATGCTCAAAGGTTGATACTGCTGAGCTTGAGGAGGAGGCAACTGATAGGAGTTCTGACTCTTCAGACTGGTCTGATTTCTCATTCTTTGAGATTTGTAGAACTTCCTGAACTTGTTAAACATGGCCATCATGTCTTCATCTTCTTCAGCACCAGACGCCTTTGATTTTCCTTTGTTCTTTATGCATGCGACCAACGCACCAGCTTCAACAATTGAATCATTTGCAGCACTTGCCGATCCCATCTCGAACTCGAAAGCTTTAAGTTCAGAGAAGACATCTTCTGGAGTTCGGGCTACTCCGCTTAGTGATTGCATTTCCCTCATAGCCGTAGTTTTGACCAAAAACTTCGTGGGTAGACTTCTGAAAATTCTACTCACTAATGCCTTGTTGCTCATCTCTGATCCAAGAGATATCAACTCATTAACTAGAGCAGTGAACTTTCTGTCTAGCTGATCCAGTGTCTCGTTTGGTATCATTTTGAAGTGATTGAACTTATCAATGGCAATATCCAACTTATTTTCTTTCATCTGCATCGATCCACCATATATCATGGCGGGTTTATTCCATATCTCTTTTGTTGTAGTGCATCCTTTGATTTTGTTGAAGAGGCAACCATTGTCAAAGATTGCAGTATAATTAAAGAGCATTTCGACCAATATTGTCTAAGTTTGCTCTATGCCGCTCATTCGCAATCCATTAAATCTTTGGTTTTTCAACATATCCATTTGGTGTAGCTAGCTTCATCTGCTTGTGGAGCTCTAGTAATGACCTTTAAATTTTTAATCGGGCCATCTGTAATAACGTCACCCATTTCGTTATCACAAGAGTAGAGGTATGTTTAACTTTCCACGAATCATAGTTAGTTTCAACTAACTTTGGAACTTTAGTAAAAGCCATTTTGAGATGTAACTATATAAAAATATTATAAGTTCTTCACAACACGGATCTGAACAAGCTGTTAGGCCTGGAAACTTGAAAGTTTCAAAATCACCCCGCTCTGATACCACGTGTTGGTCCCAAGTGATTTTGACAAGGGTCTAGAGGGGGGGAGGCTGAATAGACCCTGATCCTTTATTACTGATTTTTCGTTAATTGTTTAGATTAAAGGCAAGTTCTTCTTTTCAGTACTGATCGGAAAGGAACTTGAGCACAATGACTTAGTAAGAGATTTTAACTTAGAATCGGTTGAGAGAACTACAGTGAGGTGCAGTGGTTAGAAGTTAGATTCACCGTTAAGTGCATAGCGAAATATATAATCAGAGTCTTTGGCTTTGTGTAATGTTTATGTTGGGCAGAGACACAGTTAATAAATGTATATGGAAACTACACTAACTCTTTTATGCAATAGATAATCTATACTAAATTGCTGAATTTAAATGGATGTGCAATAAAGAACTGAAATAAATAAATAAGTAAAGAGACACAGTTTGCAAGGTTCGCTGGGTGGTGTAATTCCAACTACGTCCTTCTTCTTCGATTCATGAAGGAATTCACTATATTGAATCCGAAGAGTCACCCAGTGTCTTCTCCAATACAATGTACAAACTAAAATGGCTTGAGCTCCTTAGCTACACAAGCGTCTGCCTCTAAGAACACTCTTAGTAATCTACTTCTCTCATACCGAAATACTACAGATATGCTACAACTTTCCTCACACACAGTTTGAAAGAGAGGATGACTAATTTCACACATAAATTGGTTTGTTTGTTTTGTCAAAGGTCAAACAACTTTGTTGATACTCTCTTCAGTTTAGATTCTTCTTGAGAAAGAGATAGAGAAATATCGATTCGAGTGGATGTTCAAGATTCGAGTTTTTCTGAAGATGAAGTTCAGAATCAAGAGATTACTTCGACTTAGGATGTGATCGGTTAAGCTCGTGAATTTTCTCATTTGTTCGAATCTCTCTTTCTCTTGTTTTTGACGTTCTATGTATATACCTGTTTCGGAATATATCCGTTGAGACCATACATTAGGTCCGTTGAGATAATTTGTAAGATCCATTAGATACATTTTGAGATGCGTGTAATTTTTCCGCTGAGAAATGTTAGATGGTGAATCTCGGATATATTGCTGCAATTGTTCAGACTGCGGCAGTTGTCTTATGTTGACATCCAATGAGTTTGGTGCTCTCCGTACTCCATCAACAGTATATGCATTAAATGCCTTTGATAAGAATTAAATGCTTTTAAATAAATGTCCGTTAAATATTAAATGCATTGAGATGACATCTGATATCCAATTGCTTATGATGGAATCTATCCAATAACCCAGCGCTGTCTTGAACATAGATAGTTGCTTGTAGAACGATGTCGCTTGAGATATTTGATATTACGGATAACCTTCTGATTGTCGCTCGCTCTTGCAGATTCTTCAAACCTTTTCGCATTAATAGACTCACTCAAAATTCTACTAACGCTTCAAGCGTTAAGACTAGCAAAACTAAAAGGACAAACAGAAAAACACCTAATCTAAAAGTTACAACTCGATAAACATCCTATGACTTGATACATGATCTTCTATGAAAAACAAAACTTACATTTTCATGGGTCTAACATTAAGTCCTATCTTGTCATCATCAAAACTTTTAACAAAGAAATTCCTAAAAATAACATTTTCTTTACAATATTATTCTATTATATATATTTACACACACAAATATATATATATATATATATATATATATGTGTTTGTGTGTGTCAATTTCAGCATATATCCAAGATAATATGGCAATATCAACATATGCTTAAAAAGACATGTATTCAAAATTATTGGCCTGGAATAGAATATATAAAATGTAGATATCACATATACAAGTTTATTATTGGCTAGGGTAGAATCTTTAATACGTAGAAAGTAACTATTTTTTTTGCTATAAATATGAATGCAAACACAACATCATAGTTCATACCATCACATATTAACTAATAGTGTTATTTGTACAAGGAACCAAAAGAAAAAAATGTCGTCTTATCAATGTCAAGGCAAGAAACTTCCTTATCTTTTCATTTTTTTTCTTCTAATTAATATTTGTTTTGATGCAAAATTTAACTAGAGTAGCTATATAATATATTGTATGCTCTTCAAAAGAGCATATATAAAATGTAGTATATATGTGATTGATTATATATTGTTGTGGTATATATAAAAATTTTTAGTCTCAAATTAACTGTTTTTTCAAAAAAATTCTTTGATGGAAGAAGGACCAATCAAAATCCTTGTGTTTGTATATCAAATGAAGTTTGTTAAGTAATGCAAATAGAGTAGCTCTAGTTGTATGTTATGTCTTATATGGCTTGTTAAGAAATTATAATGATTAGACTTTACACAATCTTCATATTTTTCCCCACCTTCTTATGATATAATAAATTTGTCTTTCAACTATCCGCAAAATTTAGGTGAAAAACGTTAAATTTATTTCAAAATTTTAATTTATGTTCTTGATTTGTATTTTTCTAGCATCAATTTGCTTGTAAGTTGTAATAACATATAAGTTGTGTTTTATTAAAGGTACATTGTGCAAGCATTAATCTTTCAGTAGCATATCTGGTATAGGTAAGAAATCATGGCCGGAGTTGGTTGGTACAAAGGGATGTGAGGCATCAACTGTGATAAAATGCGAGAATCCGAGAGTGAAAGATGTCATTGTTCTGAAGGAAGGAACTCCTGTGACTTCAGACTATAGGACTGACCGTGTCAGAGTTTTTGTTAACGGCTGTGGCAAGGTGGTTATTACTCCCATTATCGGTTGATGTTGGATAAATATGTTTGATGTTATAATCGTGTATTGTAATAAAAGTTATGTTGCTTTCGAGTAATAAATGATGAATAAATAATTATTATCTTATAATGATGTGGTAAATTAAATGTACAATGTCATTGTTTTTTTTTTTTCTTAAAGGCAAAATTATAATTTTTGTATATCAAATTGTCTTGTATGATTTGTTGGTAATATATTTTTGGCCCACTTTCAATTTGAGTACACTAAGTTGCAAAATTGAAAATTAAATTATAAATTTCACTGAAACATTCAATTTGGCTAAAAATATTATTTGGCTGGAAATTTGTCTTGAAAATGGTGGGAAAATTAACCTTCGATTTGGGAATTTTTTATATGAAGGAAAAATTAATTTTGATTTGAAAATTTAACTCAAATACTTCTAACTTTTATTTAATTATTTTGTATAATTTGATCATTAATAACACGCTAAGATTATTATTTAATTATGTAAGTCTATAGCATATTATAACTAAGATAATATGTACAATTTAGTTGGTAATACAATTATGACGAAAGTCATTATAATTAACTTATCTCGAAAATAAATATATTTATTATATTTTATCACTAACAAAAGATATTGAATAATGTGCGCTAGAATATATAAATTGTAATTAAAAGTATTGTATGTATATTTAATAGTAGCAGCATGAAAAAGTAATTGTTTCTCTTATGGTGGTGATATTTAATAAATCAAACACAAACTCCATTTTAATGTTAAGGGTGAAAAAGAGTAAATAAATCTAAAATCTTCACATCCTTAACATTTCAAATGCTTGACAAATAAGGATCTTTTTGATACATTTTACAGTTTATGAAGCCTTTTGATACATTTTTTTAGTTTAAGTGCCTAAATAAGATAAGTTGAATAATTTAGCGACACGAAGTGATTTTTACCGTAACTGATAATAAAATAGTATACTAATGATCGAAATATTTATTAGAGAAACCAACGCTCTTATTCAAAATAATTAAGAAACAAAACTAAAAGTAAGATAGTCACATGGCTTAGTCAAAGATTAAAACTTCATTTCCAATATAAATTTTGAGTTATTATAAATCGAAAATATTACAGAGAACTTGTGAAATGCTAGAAACAAGAGAAAAACATTGAAACAGAAGTATATGAGAGTTGCTCTCTTTTTGTATTTGCAAAAAATAAATATTTTGTGTTCAAATTTACATCTATACAAATTAATAAATCAAATTATACAACCAAGCAAAGTGATAATTAATAATAAACCAAGTTTGGTATTAATATTTGATATTTTCATGGAAATAACATATTTTAAAACTACATCATGATTTCTATCCATAAATTATTTCATTATTTCTTTTTCATAAATTAAAAATTAATTTTTTATAAACTTTTTGGTAAAACAAAGTTAGAACCATAGGCCTAGTGTACGTCCACATGTTACAATATGGAATAAATTGCAGTTCCATTATGAACGAGATGGAAAACATAAAACATTTCGAGCCTCCAATTGTAAGGTTGATCGGATTTGTTGGTAGAAGAAAAATTTAGGTAAAACTGATTATAGTCACTTATTAGGGTAAGTGTATATATTTGAGAGAAAAAATCACTTACAAAAATAATTAAAAATCACTAGTTAATATGACCCCCTACATTAAAAAAAGTAATTAAACAAATCACTAATCAATACGACCCCCTACATCAACAAAAGGAGTCGAACATATAACTTTTTGAGGAAACGTGTTTTGCTTTCACTAACCGATAAATTCAAGTACTTAGCAGTAAATCTATATTTGACAATACAAAACTCAATATAAAAAAATCAAGACACCAACTTTGGCGGTAGTATTAGCATTATACTAACAAATTCACGCATTGTAATAAAGTGTATTATGCTATCACTGCAATTAAATATAATATTAGACTAATATGAAAAGATATACAAACATCTGTATATTACATTTTCTTTACAATATTATTCAATTATATATATTTAAATACAAATATACATACATACATACATACATACATACATATGTCAATTTCAGCATATATTCAAGATAATATGGCAATGTCAACATATGCTTCAAAAGGCATATATTCAAAATTATTGGCCTAGAACAGAATATATAAAATGTGGATAGCATATATACAAGTTTATTGGCTAGGGTAGAATCTTTAATAGGTGGAAAGTAACTATTTTTTTGTTATAAATATGAATGCAAAAACAACACCATAGTTCATACCATCACATATTAACTAATAGTGTTATTTGTACAAGGAACCAAAAGAAAAAAATGTCGTCTTATCAATGTCAAGGCAAGAAACTTCCTTATCTTTTCATTTTTTTTTCTTCTAATTAATATTTGTTTTGATGCAAAATTTAATTAGAAGAGCTATATACTATATTGTGTGCTCTTCAAAAGAACACATATATAATGTAGTATATATGTGATTGATTATATATTGTTGTGGTATATATAAAATTTTTAGTGTCAAAATTAACTGTTCTTTTTAAAAAAAATCTTTGATGGAAGAAGGGCCAATCAACATCCTTGTGTTTGTATATCAAATTAAGTTTGTTAAGTAATGAAAGGAGAGTAGCTCCGTTGTATTTTATGTCATATATGGCTTGTTAAGTAATTACAATGATTAGACTTTACACATTTTCATACTTTTCCCCTAGCTTCTTATGATATAATAAAGTTGTCTTCTAGCCATCCGTGAAATTTAGGTAAACAAAAATTTCTGCAAAAATTGTAATTTATGTTTCTTGATTTGTGTTTTCTAGCATCAATTTGCTCGTAAGTTGAAATAACATACAACTTGTGTTTTACTAACATACATTTTGCAAGACATTGATTTTTAGTAGCATATCTGTTATAGTTAAGAGTTCATGGCCGGAGTTGGTTGGTACAAAGGGATGCGAGGCACCAGCTGTGATAAAATGCGAGAATCCGAGAGTGAAAGATGTTATTGTTCTCAAGGAAGGTACTCCTGTGACTAGAGACTATAGGACTGACCGTGTTAGGGTTTTTGTTAACGGCTGTGGCAAGGTGGTGATTACTCCCCATATCGGTTAATGTTGGGATAATTATGTCTTTGTTATAAACGTATATTGTAATAAAAGTCATGTTGCTTTCGAGCAATAAATAATGAATAAATTATTATTATCTTATCATGATGTGGTAAATTAACTTTACAATATAATTTTTTTTTATTTTCTTAAAGGCAAAATTATAATTTTGGTATATCGAATTGGCTTGTATGATTTTTGGTAATGTATTTTTGGCCTACTTCCAGTTTGAGTACACTATGTTGCAAAATTAAAATAGAAATTTCACTGAAAGATTCAATTTGGCCGAAATTATTTTTTAGCTGGAAATTTGTCTTGAAAATGGTGGGAAAATTAACCTTCGATCTGGGAATTTTTCATATGTAGGAAAAATTGATTTTTGATTTGAAAAATTTAACTCAAACACTTTTAACTTTTATTTAATTCTTTTATATAATTCGATCATTCATAACACACTAAGATTATTATTTATTATGTAAATCTATACCCAATTATAGCTAAGATAATATGTACCATTCAGTTGTTAATACAATTATGACTAAAAAGTCATTATAGTTAACTTATCTTGAAAATAAACATATTTATTATATTTTATCACTAACACAAAATATTGAATAATGTATGGTATAACATATAAATTTTAATTAAATGTGTTATATGTATATTTAATTGTAGTAGCATAAAAAAATTATTGTTCCTCTTAGGGAGGCCATATTTAATAAGTCAAACACACACTTCATTTTAATGTCAAGGGTAAAAAAAAATTAAATAAATCTAAAATCTTCACATCCTTGACATTTCAAAAGCTTGACAAAAAATGATCTTTCGATACATTTAATAGTTTATGAATTTTTTTATACATTTTCAGTTTAAGTACCTAAATAAGATAAGTTGAATAATTTAGAGATATGATTTTTACCGTAACTGATAATAGAATAGTACTAATGATCGAAACTCTTATTAGAGAAACCACCGCTCTCATTCAAAATAATTAGAAAAGGAACCAACTAAAAGTAAGATAATCACATGGCTTAGTCAAAGATTAAAACTTCATTTCCAAAATAAATTTTGAGTTATTATATATCAAAAACATTATAGAGAACTTGTAAAATGCTAGAAACGAGAGAAGAAGATTGAAATGGAAGTATATAAAAGTTGCTCTATTTTTGTATTTACAAAAAATCATATTTGTGTTCAAATTTACATCTATACAAATACTGAATAAATTACACCATCAAGCAAAGTGTTAATAATAAATTCAAGTTTGGTATTAATATTTGATATTTTCATGGAAATGAAGTATTTTAAAACTACTTCGTTGTTTTTGTCCATAAATTATTCATTATTTCTTTTTCATAAATAGAAAATTATTATTTTATAGATGTTTTGGTAAAAGAAGGTTAGAACCACATGCTTAGTGTATGACCACATGTTACAATATGGAATAAATTGCAGTTCCATTATGAACGAGATGGAAAAAATAGAACACTCCTAGCCTCCAATTGTATGGTTGATCTGATTTGTTGGTAGAAGAAAAATTTAGGTAGAATTTATTATGGTTACTTATTAATCAGGGTAAGTGTATATATTTGAGACCAAACATGATCACAAAAATAATTACAAATCACTAATTAATACGCCCCCTACATTAGCAAAAGTAATCGAACAAATCACTAATCAATACGATCCCTACTTCAACAAAATGAATCGAATTAACTTTTTCAGGAAAACTGTTTCACCTTCACTAATCAATAAATTTAAGTATAGCACTAAAACTATATATGACAACACAAAACTCAATAACAAAAAAAATTAAGTCAAAACCATTGGGGGTAATATTAGCATTATGCTACAAAATTCACGTATTGTAATAAATTGTATTATTCTATCACTACAATTATTATTATTAGACTAATATGAAAAGTTATACAACAGTTGTATATAACATTTTCTTTACAATATTATTCTAACACAACATTTTCAAATAAAACATATAAATAACTAGAAAAACAATAAGAATTGAAAAAAAAATAAGAGTCAAAAAAATTATAAAAATATATAAATTGTAATAATAAGTAAAATCGAGCCATGTAAAAGAAATTTAAAAATTTAAAAATGCGTGTAAAATATATAGAACACATACAACAAGATACAAATAAGATTGAAATTAATTAAAAATGAACACATTGTGCCAGTTCATATTTAATAATAATGGATTTTCAACTAGTATCCTGAAGAAAAAAAATTATTCGGACAAAATTAGAAAAAGATATAATGTGGTAATCGAATTAAGATTTTTTAAGTATTTAGGTCATAGTACGCTATATTTCAGCTATTATGACCGTGTAAAATTGGAATTAAAAATTTAATCCCATTAAATTAAAGCTGGCTTGTGGTATTTGCCTTCTTTATTTTCCTTTTTTATTATTTCACACACATATTACATATTATATATATATATTGTCCAATACTATTATTTATTATATGTGTGTCTGAAGTTCAAGTTAGTAAAAAACTTCTGCTAGTGAGAAAGAGAGAAGAGAAAAGTTAGGACACTCATAAAACACAAAAACTGAAGGAAAAATTACCTGAGATTGAGACCTAAACTGTTCATCTTCTGAATTTTGTCCATCAGACCCACTGATTGTCAATCTAAGGTTTCTTTTTATAGATAGTTTTTGTTTTCCTGTACTTATTCGTTGTATTTGCGGGTTATACTAATTATTCTTTTGACTATTTTTTGTATATGTTTATGGGATGTTGTTCTTCTTGCAGAAAATGAAGAACAATAAGAAAATGCAAATGGAAAGCACAAAAAGGGGGAGCTTGGAAAGGCCAAGAAGCCTGAAATCCAAGGGTAAAGAGGTGAGATTTTTTTTTTTTCCAATTTTTATGTGTGTTTTGGTGTTTGGATTCATGACTGCCTATTTATTTTGTCATTTATGAATTGTTTGAGTTGATGCATGTTGAATTTATGTTTTCTGCTGTTGTATAAGTTGATGTCATTGAGTTTTTGTTCATATAGATTTGCCTTAAATGTCAATTTTGCAGAGATTTTTTGTGGGTCTTCCAATTTTCCCAAGATCTAAATGGAATTTGTGCTCTGGGTTGTTGGGAACGAAAGCCCAATATTCAATACCCTAGTTTTTATCGAAAACTTGAAAAGCGTGCAAATTTTATTCGTTTATGGACATGTGTAATTGCGTTTAATAGCATTGCATTCATCCGTGATTTGGTTTCTAATTCGTAGTTATTGTTATTAGATCTGATGTTACTCATTTGGTAATGCGTTTTTCTTTAAAAGAAATGTATAATGCTTAAAACGTTTGCTTTTTAGGGAAATGTAATTGTTTCACAAAAACGTTTTCGTACTTATTTATTGGATCAGCATGTTATTAATATATTTCAAGTCTTTTCGTTTGAACGAAGATTGCAATGCTCAAAACGCTTACTTTTTAGGGAAATATAAGGGTTGCACAAAAACGTTTTTCGTGCTTATTCTTGTTGGATCAGTATGTTACCAGTATAATTCATGTCTTTTCGTTTGAACGAAGATTGTAATGCTCTAAACGCATACTGATTGAGGAAATAAAATGATTTTCGAAAACTTCGTTTGAAAATCTTGAACCTTTGGAACTCTTTAACTTCTTATAGACTTGTTGAACTGTAATTTTGTATTCCAATCAGTGGCCTAGAGTTTGAATAGACTTTCTTATAGTATTTTTCAACCAGTTTTCAGTGACATTGTTGTTTTCTACGTTCAAACGTACAAGTCAATATATGTAAAATAATTTCAAATTCAAACTCAACTATTTAAATTTTCTATCAAGTGCAATATTTAATTCATCGATGACATACTTTTATCATCTGCTTGATTCCAAAGTTGAGATTCGTACAAGACCATCTAACTTAACCTTTTTTATTAATTCTTGAACAGGATTCTTCGGGTAATTCCAAAAAATCACAAAGGTAAGCAATCCGTTTGAATAAATACATCTTATTCGGGTCACTAATTTTTATATATTTTTTTATCTAACAATTAACAGCAATTCACGGAAGAGGACTGGTTATGCAGACCTATATGAAAATGCTGAAGCTCATTATAATGTCATGAAGCGTGCAGAAAGAGTGCTCTCAAATTTAGAAAATGAATTTCCTAGCTTTCTAAAGTGTATGCTTCCTGAAATGTTTCTCATGATTTTTGGATGGTATGATTGAATTTTTTCATCCCATTTCTAATTTATTTTAAAAAAAAAGTCGGGTTGCAAAAATGGTGCTCATTGTTCTAATGCTTCTAATGGCAGCATCTCCCAGCAAAATTCTGCAGTGATAATATGCACGATCATGATGCACCTGTTGTATTGATGGATGAATTGGGCAACGAGTATACAACGTCTTATCTTTTGGACATGCACGGTTTAAGTGCATGATGGAGAGGTTTTTCGATATCCCATAGATTGCTCAAAGGGGGTATATTGATTTTCCAATTGATCGAACCTTGCAAGTTCAAGGTATTTGTTTATTATTTTTCGAGTAAATTACATATACATTTATCAGAGTTTGATAAATTACCATTATTTTACCATTCATTAAAAACATATTACAATTGCACCCCATTTTTTCGCGTTTTTTGAGTTGTCAATATGTGATTGGTTGTTCATGTAATTTTCACGTAATTTTACATTATTTTTAAACAACTTTGAGATTGTTACTGAGAAATACTGCATTTTAGGTACATATAGTGAGAGTATACGACCCAGAAGTTGAGGATGCTGCACTTTGCCTCCTGAGTTTGGCTGCTTCGTCTAGAGGGACGAATAATGGTACATTTCGTTCTCGTTTTCTCGTTTTTAGGCTGTTTATTAGGAATTTTCCATACTTAATAATCGATATCTACATCTTGTGTTTGTATTTATATTGTGAGGAAGGACAAAAGGAAGCGTAAGAGAATCTACGTGGATCCTTTTCATACAACATCAAAAACTGTTAGAGGGAACAAATCATTTTTGCATGATCGTTCTTGAAAAGTTGGGAAAAATTGCATAATTGGTACCTCAAGTTGGCCTGTACACGAATGTAATACCTTAAATTGGACCACTTGCAATTTGGGTACCATATGTTCAAAAAATTAGCAATTTCTATACAAATTTCGCCGGAAAATCATAAATTGGCCGGAAAAAGTCACGTGCGTACCACATGACTCTCAATTTGGGGATTTTCTCCCAATTTGGGGATTTTTGCTCTCAATTTGGGGATTTATGATTTTCCCTCCAAAAACCACCAATTTTATATTAAACAAAAATGAAAAATCCTGAAAAACGTGCCAACGATTTTTAAATTTTCTGCAACTTCCTCCCCCATTTCTTATTAACACTTGAATGAACAAAAATTCCCAAATCAACTCAAAACCCTAATCCACGAAATACCCTAAATTCTCCCGATTTCCACTCGATTTTATCCCTCATTTCACCTTGCTCTGTTGTTCATGTGATTTTGGTGATTCACGACTTGTTTGGGAGTTGGTCGGGATTCTTGTGAGTTACCCTGTACTGTTTCTGAACAACTGAGGCTTGAGATTGTAAATGCATATGCATTTTACATCCACAAAACTTACCCAGTGATTTATTTCATGAAAATTCTTTACGACATAGTCCCGAATATCAAAACCAAGGAATCATTTCAAGTTTATAGGAACATGGGCTACTATCACTTGTATATCTGTAGACTCTTAAATTTGACGTTAATGACAATTAATTCGATGACTAATGATCCAACATGTTTAATATCGATTTCAGATACAAGGTGTGATTATATGGGGAGCTCATTATTAAAATATTAATCAATCATATGTGGGTTTTGATTCCAAAAAAGTATTATAAAATCTAAATCTAAATCTACTACGAAAAACTGTGCATCACGATTCAAACATAAACAAATCCAGATATCCCAAATAAGTCGTGATAAACTTCAACTTGGTGTGGGTGAAATGAGGGATGAAATCGAGTTGAAATCGGCTGAAAAAGGTGAAAAATCAGGAGAATTTAGGATATTTCGTGGATTAGAATTTTGAGTTGATTTGGGGATTTTTGTTCGTTCAAGTGTTAATAAGAAATGAGGGAGGAAAGTTGCTGAAAATCTGAAAATCGTTGGCACGTTTTTGAGGAATTTTCATTTTTGTTTAATATAAAATTTGTGATTTTTGGAGGGAAAATTAGAAATCCCCAAATTGAGAGCAAAAATCCCCAAATTGGGAGAAAATCCCCAAATTGAGAGTCATGTGCCACGCACGTGACTTTTTCCGGCCAATTTATGATTTTCCGGCGAAATTTGTATTGAAATTGACAATTTTTTGAACATATGGTACCCAAATTGCAAGTGGTCCAATTTAAAGTATTATATTCGTGTACAGGCCAACTTGAGGTACCAATTATGCAATTTTCCCTGAAAAGTTGTCACTTGTAGGTAGCAAATCTTCATCTTGGAGGGAAGTTTGTGAACTTCGTAAATAATGGTTTTTTTTAGACTTAGACTTGAAGCATGAAAAGCTTCAAATTTTAAATTCTACGGTTTTGGGATGGTAAGATTTCGGTATCGAAACAACATTGATAGTTTTTGAATACAAACTCAGAGAAAAAGAGATGAATATGAAAAGTTTTTGAAAGAGCTTAAAGGTAAAAATAAATTGAAAAAACTAAGTGAATTGGATGTCGATGTACATTTGGGGTGATTTGTGTACATTTGGTTGTCATTCTCTTGCGAATTTGAAATTTTCCATCAAAATTTTTATGCCTTTTCAATTTTCATATTAAGTTGAAATTCTTGTGATGAGTTTGGACAATGAAGTGCTGCAATGAGCTTGAACGCTTATATTCAAATGAGATAGATTTTTGCGTATTTTCATATATTTTTTTTTCATGTTTTAATTGATTGTATCTTATCTTATCAAATTATTGTTTGACATTACGACCATCTCCAACCCACGCTGTTTTAGCACGAGTGGAGATGGTTGGAGACAATCCAGCACTGTAGCTGCGCCAAATCAGTTTTGCGCAAAATCTGTATTGAGTTGCACTATAGTGCTACGTAAGATCTGGCGCAGCACTATAGCTACCCCATTTCTAGTTCCGCTCAATATTTTTTTTTTAGGATTTTCAATTTAGCCCTTCCTTTTTTGTTTATTTTCATTTTAGTCCCTTTAAAATTTATAAAGGTTAAATTATTTATAGTTTAGCCCTTATAGGTTTAATTAGTTAAAATTATAGTCCATTAATTATATTTTATTCAATTATACATTAATTTGAGTTTATAAATAAATTATAATTAAAAGTTCAACTTTAGTAATTTATTAATTAATTAAATACACATGTAATTGTTGATTAATTTTAGAAATATCGAATTGCAATTAATATAATTTTTAATTATTTATTAATAAAATATTTTTTTTTTGTGAATTTTATTAGCAAAGTATATTTTCTTGGGTGAAAATATACAATACGTAAAAGTTTTAGGTTTTGTTTGTGAAAGATTGTAATATTATAAAAAGAATGGAAAAAAGAGAATATTCTGTAAAATTCTTTTCTGGTGCTGTGAATAGTGTTCTGGGTTTGAGTGAATTTATTGTAGTTGCGCTAAATTGGTGGCCCATGCACAACCCATGCACTTATGAAGATATTTTTAATATATATAAATAGAATTCTATATGTCAGACATCTTAGCATATGATATAAAAAATAAAATAAAATTTGGAATAGAAATCTCATCCCGTCCAGTGATACAAATTTGATGATCGTTTATACGACACAAAACATTTAGTAATTCCAATACAATGACTATTAGCATGTACCTTAACTTATTAAGTAAATATGAATTTTAAAACAAACACAATAACATACTTTTTGTCACACACGTCTAGAAGGTGAAATTTGAATTTTGAAATAAAATTTTATGAATATTTAATAAATCCAACAAAATGGAACAATACTTTATACATCAAATACAGTTGTAAAATTCCCCTCTTAAATAATTTGGTTCACCTAACGCCATTAATTATTGATTATCCTAACGTATCAACACTCATTAAAAACGATGATATGAACTGGCACTACATTGAACATATATGAAAATCAATACTTCATTTTTTCCCTACATTTTTTCCCGCATCTTAAATAATAATATTTTCTAAAAAAAATAATTGTGGACATAATGAGTCACAAAACACAACATTTTCGAATAAAAAATATAAATAACTAGAAAAACTATAAGAATTGATAAAAAAATAAGAGTAAAAAAAGTTATTAAAATATATAAAATTGTAATAATAAGTAAAATCGAGCCATGTAAAAAAAATTTAAAAATTTAAAAATACGTGTAAATTATATAGAACACATACGACAAGATACAGATAAGATTGAAAATAATTAAAAATGAACTCATTGTGCCAGTTCATATTTTATCATAATGGGTTTCACCTAGAATCCTAAGGGAAAAAAATTATTCGGACAAAATTAGAAAAAAATATAATGTGGAAATCGAATTAAGATTTATAAGTATTTAGGTCATAGTACGCTATATTTCCGCTATTATGACCACGTTTTGACTTTTTTGAGTATAAAATTGGAATAGAAAATCTAATCCTATTAAATTAAAGCTGGCTTGTGGCAATTGCCTTCTTTATTTTCTCTTTTTATTATTTCACACACATATTACATAAATATTACATATTATATATATATATATATATATATTGTCCAATACTATTATTTATTATATGTGTGTCTGAAGTTCAGTGAAAAACTTCTGCTAGTGAGAAAGAGAGAAAAGAAAAGTTAGGACACTCATAAAACACAAAAACTGAAAGAAAAATTACCTGAGATTGAGACCTAAACTGTTCATCTTCTGAATTTTGTCCATCAGACCCACTGATTCTCAATCTAAGGTTTCTTTTTATGGATAGTTTTTGTTTTCCTGTACTTGTTCGTTGTATTTGGGGGTTATATTAATTATTCTTTTGACTTTATATTTTTTGTATATGTTTATGGGATGTTGTTCTTCTTGCAGAAAATGAAGAACAATAAGAAAATGCAAATAGAAAGCACAAAAAGGGGGAGCTTGGAAGGGCCAAGAAGCCTGAAATCCAAGGGTAAAGAGGTGAGATTATTATTTTTTATTTTTCCAAATTTTATGTGTGCTTTGGTGTTTGGATCTAAAGGTGCCTATTTATTTTGTCATTTATGAATTGTTTGAGTTGAGGCATGTTGAATTTATGTTTTCTGCTGTTCTATAAGTTGATGGCATTGAGTTTTTTTTCATATAGATTTTCCTTAAATGTCAATTTTGCAGAGATTTTTTGTGGGTCTTCCAATTTTCCGAAGATCTAAATGGAATTTGTGTTCTGGGTTATTGGGGACGAAAGCCCAATATTCAATACCCTAGTTTTTATCGAAAACTTGAAAAGTGTGCAAATTTTATTTGTTTATGCATTTCGTTTAAACAAAAACGCATTACCAAACGAGTAACATCAGATCTAATAAAAATAACTATGAATTAAAAACCAAATCACGGATGAACGCAATGCTATTAAGCGCAATTACATATACTTTTTGGGGAAATATAATGGTTGCACAAAAACGTTTTTCGTGCTTATTCTTGTTGGATCAGTATGTTACCAGTATAATTTAAGTCTTTTCGTTTGAACGGAGATTGTAATGCTCTAAACGCTTACTGATTGAGGAAATAAAATAATTTTTGAAGACATCGTTTGGAAATCTTGAACCTTTGGAACTTTTTAACTTCTTATAGACTTGTTGAACTGTAATTTTGTATTCCAATCAGTGGCCTAGAGTTTGAATAGACTTTCTTATAGTATTTTTCAACCAGTTTTAAGTGACATTGTTGTTTTATGCGTTCAAACGTACAAGTCAATATATGTAAAATAATTCTAAATTCAAACTCAACTATTTAAATTTTCCATCAAGTGCAATATTTAATTCATCGATACCATACTTTTATCATCTGCTTGATCCCAAAGTTGAGATTTTTACAAGACCATCTAACTTAAACTTTTTTTTATAATTCTTGATCAGGTTTCTTCGGGTAATTCCAAAAAATCACAAAGGTAAGCAATCCATTTGAATAAATACATCTTATTCGGGTCACTAACTTTTATATTTTTTTTTATCTAACAATAAACAGCAATTCACGGAAGAGGACTTGTTATGCAGACCTATATGAAAATGATGAAGCTCATTATAATGTCATGAAGCGTGCAGAAAGAGTGCTCTCAAATTTAGAAAATGAATTTCCTAGCTTTCTAAAGTGTATGCTCCCCTCAAATGTGTCTCATGGTTTTTGGATGGTATGATTGAATTTTTTCGTCCCATTTCTAATTTATTTTTAAAAAAAAATTGGGTTGCAAAAATGGTGCTCATTGTTCTAATGCTTCTAATGGCAGCATCTCCCAGCAAAATTCTGCAGTGATAATATGCCCGATCATGATGCACCTGTTGTATTGGTGGATGAATTGGGCAACGAGTATACAATGTCTTATCTTTCGGACAGGCACGGTTTAAGTGCAGGGTGGAGGGGTTTTTCGATATCCCATAGATTGCTCAAAGGGGATATATTGATTTTCCAATTGATCGAACCTTGCAAGTTCAAGGTATTTGTTGATTATTTTTCGAGTAAAGTACTTATACATTTATCAGATTTTGATAAATTACCATTATTTTGCCATTCATTAAAAACATATTACAATTTCACCCTATTTTTTTTCGTTTTTTGAGTTGTCAAAATGTGATTGGTTGTTCATGTAATTTCACGTAATTTTACATTATTTTTAAACAACTTTGAGATTGTTACTGAGAAATACTGCATTTTAGGTACACATAGTGAGAGTATACGACCCAGAAGTAGAGGATGCTGCACTTTGCCTCCTGAGTTTGGCTGCTTCGTCTAGAGGAACGAATAATGGTACATTTCGTTCTCGTTTTCTCATTATTAGGCTGTTTATTAGGAATTTCACATACATAATAATTGATATCTACATCTTGTGTTTTTGTTTATATTGTGAAGAAGGACAAAAGGAAGTGTAAGAGAATCTACGTGGATCCATTTCCTACAACATCAAAAACTGTTAGAGGGAACAAATCATTTTTGCATGATCGTTCTTGAAAAGTTGTCACTTGTAGGTAGCAAAATCTTCATCTTGGAGGGAAGATTGTGAACTTCGTAAAGAATGGTTTTTTTTTTTTTGGACTTAGACTTGAAGAATGAAAAGCTTTAAATTTGAAATTCTACGGTTTTGGGATGGTAAGATTTCGGTATAGAAACAACATTGATAGTTTTTGAATACAAAACTCAGAGAAAAAGAGCTGAATATGAAAAGTTTTTGAAAGAGCTTAAAGGTAAAAAAAAAGAAAAAAAACTAAGTGAATTGGATGTCGATGTACATTTGGGGTGATATGTGTACATTCGGTTGTCATTTTGTTGCGAATTTGAAATTTTCCTCCAAATTTGTTATGCCTTTTCAATTTTCATATTAAGTTGAAATTCTTGTGATGTGTTTGGACAATGAAGTGCTGCAATGAGCTTGAACGCTTATATTCAAATGAGATAGATTTTTGCGTATTTTCATATAGTTTTTTCTTCATATTTTAATTGATTGTATCTTATCTTATCAAATTATTGTTTGACATTACGACCATCTCCAACCCACACTGTTTTAGCACGAGTGGAGATGGTTGGAGACAACCCAGCACTGTAGCTGCGCCAAATCAGTTTTGCGCCAAATCTGTATTGAGTTGCACTATAGTGCTGTGTAAGATCTGGCGCAGCACTATAGCTGCCCCATTTCTAGTTCCCTCAATATCTTTTTTTTATTTTTTTAAGATTTTCAATTTAGACCTTCCTTTTTTGTTTATTTTCATTTTAGTCCCTTTAAAATTTATAAAGGTTAAATTATTTTTAGTTTAGCCCTTATAGATTTAATTAGTTATAATTATAGTCCATTAATTATATTTTATTCAATATACATTAATTTGAGTTTACAAATAAATTATAATTAAAAGTTCAACTTTAGTAATTTATTAATTAATTAAATACACATGTAATGTTGATTAATTTTTGAAACATCGAATTGCAATTAATATAATTTTTAATTATTTATTAATAATATATTTTATTCTGTGAATTTTATTAGCAAAGTATATTTTCTTGGGTGAAAATATGCAATACGTAAAAGTTTTAGGTTTTGTTTGTGAAAAATTGTAATATTGTAAAAAGGATGGAAAAAAGAGAATATTCTGTAAAATTCTTTTCCGGTGCTATGAATAGTGTTCTGGGTTTGAGTGAATTTATTGTAGTTGCGCTAAATTGGTGGCCCATGCACAACCCATGCACTTATGAAGATATTTTTAATATATATAAATAGAATTCTATATGTCAGACATCTTAGCATATGATATAAAAAATAAAATAAAATTTGGAATAGAAATCTCATCCCGTCCAGTGATACAAATTTGATGATCGTTTATACGACACAAAACATTTAGTAATTCCAATACAATGACTATTAGCATGTACCTTAACTTATTAAGTAAATATGAATTTTAAAACAAACACAATAACATACTTTTTGTCACACACGTCTAGAAGGTGAAATTTGAATTTTGAAATAAAATTTTATGAATATTTAATAAATCCAACAAAATGGAACAATACTTTATACATCAAATACAGTTGTAAAATTCCCCTCTTAAATAATTTGGTTCACCTAACGCCATTAATTATTGATTATCCTAACATATCAACACTCATTAAAAACGATGATATGAACTGGCACTACATTGAACATATATGAAAATCAATACTTCATTTTTTCCCTACATTTTTTCCCGCATCTTAAATAATAATATTTTCTAAAAAAAATAATTGTGGACATAATGAGTCACAAAACACAACATTTTCGAATAAAAAATATAAATAACTAGAAAAACTATAAGAATTGATAAAAAAATAAGAGTAAAAAAAGTTATTAAAATATATAAAATTGTAATAATAAGTAAAATCGAGCCATGTAAAAAAAATTTAAAAATTTAAAAATACGTGTAAATTATATAGAACACATACGACAAGATACAGATAAGATTGAAAATAATTAAAAATGAACTCATTGTGCCAGTTCATATTTTATCATAATGGGTTTCACCTAGAATCCTAAGGGAAAAAAATTATTCGGACAAAATTAGAAAAAAATATAATGTGAAAATCGAATTAAGATTTATAAGTATTTAGGTCATAGTACGCTATATTTCCGCTATTATGACCACGTTTTGACTTTTTTGAGTATAAAATTGGAATAGAAAATCTAATCCTATTAAATTAAAGCTGGCTTGTGGCAATTGCCTTCTTTATTTTCCCTTTTTATTATTTCACACACATATTACATAAATATTACATATTATATATATATATATATATATTGTCCAATACTATTATTTATTATATGTGTGTCTGAAGTTCAGTGAAAAACTTCTGCTAGTGAGAAAGAGAGAAAAGAAAAGTTAGGACACTCATAAAACACAAAAACTGAAAGAAAAATTACCTGAGATTGAGACCTAAACTGTTCATCTTCTGAATTTTGTCCATCAGACCCACTGATTCTCAATCTAAGGTTTCTTTTTATGGATAGTTTTTGTTTTCCTGTACTTGTTCGTTGTATTTGGGGGTTATATTAATTATTCTTTTGACTTTATATTTTTTGTATATGTTTATGGGATGTTGTTCTTCTTGCAGAAAATGAAGAACAATAAGAAAATGCAAATAGAAAGCACAAAAAGGGGGAGCTTGGAAGGGCCAAGAAGCCTGAAATCCAAGGGTAAAGAGGTGAGATTATTATTTTTTATTTTTTCAAATTTTATGTGTGCTTTGGTGTTTGGATCTAAAGGTGCCTATTTATTTTGTCATTTATGAATTGTTTGAGTTGAGGCATGTTGAATTTATGTTTTCTGTTGTTCTATAAGTTGATGGCATTGAGTTTTTTTTCATATAGATTTTCCTTAAATGTCAATTTTGCAGAGATTTTTTGTGGGTCTTCCAATTTTCCGAAGATCTAAATGGAATTTGTGTTCTGGGTTATTGGGGACGAAAGCCCAATATTCAATACCCTAGTTTTTATCGAAAACTTGAAAAGTGTGCAAATTTTATTTGTTTATGGACATATGTAATTGCGCTTAATAGCATTGCGTTCATCCGTGATTTGGTTTCTAATTCGTAGTTATTTTTATTAGATCTGATGTTACTCGTTTGGTAATGCGTTTTTGTTTAAACGAAATGTATAATGCTTAAAACGCTTGCTTTTTGGGGAAATGTAATGGTTTCACAAAAATGTTTTTCGTACATATTTGTTGGATCAGTATGTTATTAGTATATTTCAAGTCTTTTCGTTTGAAAGAAGATTGCAATGCTCAGAACTCTTACTTTTTGGGGAAATATAATGGTTGCACAAAAACGTTTTTCGTGCTTATTCTTGTTGGATCAGTATGTTACCAGTATAATTTAAGTCTTTTCGTTTGAACGGAGATTGTAATGCTCTAAACGCTTACTGATTGAGGAAATAAAATAATTTTTGAAGACATCGTTTGGAAATCTTGAACCTTTGGAACTCTTTAACTTCTTATAGACTTGTTGAACTGTAATTTTGTATTCCAATCAGTGGCCTAGAGTTTGAATAGACTTTCTTATAGTATTTTTCAACCAGTTTTAAGTGACATTGTTGTTTTATGCGTTCAAACGTACAAGTCAATATATGTAAAATAATTCCAAATTCAAACTCAACTATTTAAATTTTCCATCAAGTGCAATATTTAATTCATCGATACCATACTTTTATCATCTGCTTGATCCCAAAGTTGAGATTTTTACAAGACCATCTAACTTAACCTTTTTTTTATAATTCTTGATCAGGTTTCTTCGGGTAATTCCAAAAAATCACAAAGGTAAGCAATCCATTTGAATAAATACATCTTATTCGGGTCACTAACTTTTATATTTTTTTTTATCTAACAATAAACAGCAATTCACGGAAGAGGACTTGTTATGCAGACCTATATGAAAATGATGAAGCTCATTATAATGTCATGAAGCGTGCAGAAAGAGTGCTCTCAAATTTAGAAAATGAATTTCCTAGCTTTCTAAAGTGTATGCTCCCCTCAAATGTTTCTCATGGTTTTTGGATGGTATGATTGAATTTTTTCGTCCCATTTCTAATTTATTTTTAAAAAAAAATCGGGTTGCAAAAATGGTGCTCATTGTTCTAATGCTTCTAATGGCAGCATCTCCCAGCAAAATTCTGCAGTGATAATATGCCCGATCATGATGCACCTGTTGTATTGGTGGATGAATTGGGCAACGAGTATACAACGTCTTATCTTTCGGACAGGCACGGTTTAAGTGCAGGGTGGAGGGGTTTTTCGATATCCCATAGATTGCTCAAAGGGGATATATTGATTTTCCAATTGATCGAACCTTGCAAGTTCAAGGTATTTGTTGATTATTTTTCGAGTAAAGTACTTATACATTTATCAGATTTTGATAAATTACCATTATTTTGCCATTCATTAAAAACATATTACAATTTCACCCTATTTTTTTTCGTTTTTTGAGTTGTCAAAATGTGATTGGTTGTTCATGTAATTTCACGTAATTTTACATTATTTTTAAACAACTTTGAGATTGTTACTGAGAAATACTGCATTTTAGGTACACATAGTGAGAGTATACGACCCAGAAGTAGAGGATGCTGCACTTTGCCTCCTGAGTTTGGCTGCTTCGTCTAGAGGAACGAATAATGGTACATTTCGTTCTCGTTTTCTCATTATTAGGCTGTTTATTAGGAATTTCACATACATAATAATTGATATCTACATCTTGTGTTTCTGTTTATATTGTGAAGAAGGACAAAAGGAAGTGTAAGAGAATCTACGTGGATCCATTTCCTACAACATCAAAAACTGTTAGAGGGAACAAATCATTTTTGCATGATCGTTCTTGAAAAGTTGTCACTTGTAGGTAGCAAAATCTTCATCTTGGAGGGAAGATTGTGAACTTCGTAAAGAATGGTTTTTTTTTTTTTTTGGACTTAGACTTGAACAATGAAAAGCTTTAAATTTGAAATTCTACGGTTTTGGGATGGTAAGATTTCGGTATAGAAACAACATTGATAGTTTTTGAATACAAAACTCAGAGAAAAAGAGCTGAATATGAAAAGTTTTTGAAAGAGCTTAAAGGTAAAAAAAAAGAAAAAAAACTAAGTGAATTGGATGTCGATGTACATTTGGGGTGATATGTGTACATTCGGTTGTCATTTTGTTGCGAATTTGAAATTTTCCTCCAAATTTGTTATGCCTTTTCAATTTTCATATTAAGTTGAAATTCTTGTGATGTGTTTGGACAATGAAGTGCTGCAATGAGCTTGAACGCTTATATTCAAATGAGATAGATTTTTGCGTATTTTCATATAGTTTTTTCTTCATATTTTAATTGATTGTATCTTATCTTATCAAATTATTGTTTGACATTACGACCATCTCCAACCCACACTGTTTTAGCACGAGTGGAGATGGTTGGAGACAACCCAGCACTGTAGCTGCGCCAAATCAGTTTTGCGCCAAATCTGTATTGAGTTGCACTATAGTGCTGTGTAAGATCTGGCGCAGCACTATAGCTGCCCCATTTCTAGTTCCCTCAATATCTTTTTTTTATTTTTTTAAGATTTTCAATTTAGACCTTCCTTTTTTGTTTATTTTCATTTTAGTCCCTTTAAAATTTATAAAGGTTAAATTATTTTTAGTTTAGCCCTTATAGATTTAATTAGTTATAATTATAGTCCATTAATTATATTTTATTCAATATACATTAATTTGAGTTTACAAATAAATTATAATTAAAAGTTCAACTTTAGTAATTTATTAATTAATTAAATACACATGTAATGTTGATTAATTTTTGAAACATCGAATTGCAATTAATATAATTTTTAATTATTTATTAATAATATATTTTATTCTGTGAATTTTATTAGCAAAGTATATTTTCTTGGGTGAAAATATGCAATACGTAAAAGTTTTAGGTTTTGTTTGTGAAAAATTGTAATATTGTAAAAAGGATGGAAAAAAGAGAATATTCTGTAAAATTCTTTTCCGGTGCTATGAATAGTGTTCTGGGTTTGAGTGAATTTATTGTAGTTGCGCTAAATTGGTGGCCCATGCACAACCCATGCACTTATGAAGATATTTTTAATATATATAAATAGAATTCTATATGTCAGACATCTTAGCATATGATATAAAAAATAAAATAAAATTTGGAATAGAAATCTCATCCCGTCCAGTGATACAAATTTGATGATCGTTTATACGACACAAAACATTTAGTAATTCCAATACAATGACTATTAGCATGTACCTTAACTTATTAAGTAAATATGAATTTTAAAACAAACACAATAACATACTTTTTGTCACACACGTCTAGAAGGTGAAATTTGAATTTTGAAATAAAATTTTATGAATATTTAATAAATCCAACAAAATGGAACAATACTTTATACATCAAATACAGTTGTAAAATTCCCCTCTTAAATAATTTGGTTCACCTAACGCCATTAATTATTGATTATCCTAACGTATCAACACTCATTAAAAACGATGATATGAACTGGCACTACATTGAACATATATGAAAATCAATACTTCATTTTTTCCCTACATTTTTTCCCGCATCTTAAATAATAATATTTTCTAAAAAAAATAATTGTGGACATAATGAGTCACAAAACACAACATTTTCGAATAAAAAATATAAATAACTAGAAAAACTATAAGAATTGATAAAAAAATAAGAGTAAAAAAAGTTATTAAAATATATAAAATTGTAATAATAAGTAAAATCGAGCCATGTAAAAAAAATTTAAAAATTTAAAAATACGTGTAAATTATATAGAACACATACGACAAGATACAGATAAGATTGAAAATAATTAAAAATGAACTCATTGTGCCAGTTCATATTTTATCATAATGGGTTTCACCTAGAATCCTAAGGGAAAAAAATTATTCGGACAAAATTAGAAAAAAATATAATGTGAAAATCGAATTAAGATTTATAAGTATTTAGGTCATAGTACGCTATATTTCCGCTATTATGACCACGTTTTGACTTTTTTGAGTATAAAATTGGAATAGAAAATCTAATCCTATTAAATTAAAGCTGGCTTGTGGCAATTGCCTTCTTTATTTTCCCTTTTTATTATTTCACACACATATTACATAAATATTACATATTATATATATATATATATATATATTGTCCAATACTATTATTTATTATATGTGTGTCTGAAGTTCAGTGAAAAACTTCTGCTAGTGAGAAAGAGAGAAAAGAAAAGTTAGGACACTCATAAAACACAAAAACTGAAAGAAAAATTACCTGAGATTGAGACCTAAACTGTTCATCTTCTGAATTTTGTCCATCAGACCCACTGATTCTCAATCTAAGGTTTCTTTTTATGGATAGTTTTTGTTTTCCTGTACTTGTTCGTTGTATTTGGGGGTTATATTAATTATTCTTTTGACTTTATATTTTTTGTATATGTTTATGGGATGTTGTTCTTCTTGCAGAAAATGAAGAACAATAAGAAAATGCAAATAGAAAGCACAAAAAGGGGGAGCTTGGAAGGGCCAAGAAGCCTGAAATCCAAGGGTAAAGAGGTGAGATTATTATTTTTTATTTTTTCAAATTTTATGTGTGCTTTGGTGTTTGGATCTAAAGGTGCCTATTTATTTTGTCATTTATGAATTGTTTGAGTTGAGGCATGTTGAATTTATGTTTTCTGTTGTTCTATAAGTTGATGGCATTGAGTTTTTTTTCATATAGATTTTCCTTAAATGTCAATTTTGCAGAGATTTTTTGTGGGTCTTCCAATTTTCCGAAGATCTAAATGGAATTTGTGTTCTGGGTTATTGGGGACGAAAGCCCAATATTCAATACCCTAGTTTTTATCGAAAACTTGAAAAGTGTGCAAATTTTATTTGTTTATGGACATATGTAATTGCGCTTAATAGCATTGCGTTCATCCGTGATTTGGTTTCTAATTCGTAGTTATTTTTATTAGATCTGATGTTACTCGTTTGGTAATGCGTTTTTGTTTAAACGAAATGTATAATGCTTAAAACGCTTGCTTTTTGGGGAAATGTAATGGTTTCACAAAAATGTTTTTCGTACATATTTGTTGGATCAGTATGTTATTAGTATATTTCAAGTCTTTTCGTTTGAAAGAAGATTGCAATGCTCAGAACTCTTACTTTTTGGGGAAATATAATGGTTGCACAAAAACGTTTTTCGTGCTTATTCTTGTTGGATCAGTATGTTACCAGTATAATTTAAGTCTTTTCGTTTGAACGGAGATTGTAATGCTCTAAACGCTTACTGATTGAGGAAATAAAATAATTTTTGAAGACATCGTTTGGAAATCTTGAACCTTTGGAACTCTTTAACTTCTTATAGACTTGTTGAACTGTAATTTTGTATTCCAATCAGTGGCCTAGAGTTTGAATAGACTTTCTTATAGTATTTTTCAACCAGTTTTAAGTGACATTGTTGTTTTATGCGTTCAAACGTACAAGTCAATATATGTAAAATAATTCCAAATTCAAACTCAACTATTTAAATTTTCCATCAAGTGCAATATTTAATTCATCGATACCATACTTTTATCATCTGCTTGATCCCAAAGTTGAGATTTTTACAAGACCATCTAACTTAACCTTTTTTTTATAATTCTTGATCAGGTTTCTTCGGGTAATTCCAAAAAATCACAAAGGTAAGCAATCCATTTGAATAAATACATCTTATTCGGGTCACTAACTTTTATATTTTTTTTTATCTAACAATAAACAGCAATTCACGGAAGAGGACTTGTTATGCAGACCTATATGAAAATGATGAAGCTCATTATAATGTCATGAAGCGTGCAGAAAGAGTGCTCTCAAATTTAGAAAATGAATTTCCTAGCTTTCTAAAGTGTATGCTCCCCTCAAATGTTTCTCATGGTTTTTGGATGGTATGATTGAATTTTTTCGTCCCATTTCTAATTTATTTTTAAAAAAAAATCGGGTTGCAAAAATGGTGCTCATTGTTCTAGTGCTTCTAATGGCAGCATCTCCCAGCAAAATTCTGCAGTGATAATATGCCCGATCATGATGCACCTGTTGTATTGGTGGATGAATTGGGCAACGAGTATACAACGTCTTATCTTTCGGACAGGCACGGTTTAAGTGCAGGGTGGAGGGGTTTTTCGATATCCCATAGATTGCTCAAAGGGGATATATTGATTTTCCAATTGATCGAACCTTGCAAGTTCAAGGTATTTGTTGATTATTTTTCGAGTAAAGTACTTATACATTTATCAGATTTTGATAAATTACCATTATTTTGCCATTCATTAAAAACATATTACAATTTCACCCTATTTTTTTTCGTTTTTTGAGTTGTCAAAATGTGATTGGTTGTTCATGTAATTTCACGTAATTTTACATTATTTTTAAACAACTTTGAGATTGTTACTGAGAAATACTGCATTTTAGGTACACATAGTGAGAGTATACGACCCAGAAGTAGAGGATGCTGCACTTTGCCTCCTGAGTTTGGCTGCTTCGTCTAGAGGAACGAATAATGGTACATTTCGTTCTCGTTTTCTCATTATTAGGCTGTTTATTAGGAATTTCACATACATAATAATTGATATCTACATCTTGTGTTTCTGTTTATATTGTGAAGAAGGACAAAAGGAAGTGTAAGAGAATCTACGTGGATCCATTTCCTACAACATCAAAAACTGTTAGAGGGAACAAATCATTTTTGCATGATCGTTCTTGAAAAGTTGTCACTTGTAGGTAGCAAAATCTTCATCTTGGAGGGAAGATTGTGAACTTCGTAAAGAATGGTTTTTTTTTTTTTTTGGACTTAGACTTGAACAATGAAAAGCTTTAAATTTGAAATTCTACGGTTTTGGGATGGTAAGATTTCGGTATAGAAACAACATTGATAGTTTTTGAATACATAACTCAGAGAAAAAGAGCTGAATATGAAAAGTTTTTGAAAGAGCTTAAAGGTAAAAAAAAAGAAAAAAAACTAAGTGAATTGGATGTCGATGTACATTTGGGGTGATATGTGTACATTCGGTTGTCATTTTGTTGCGAATTTGAAATTTTCCTCCAAATTTGTTATGCCTTTTCAATTTTCATATTAAGTTGAAATTCTTGTGATGTGTTTGGACAATGAAGTGCTGCAATGAGCTTGAACGCTTATATTCAAATGAGATAGATTTTTGCGTATTTTCATATAGTTTTTTCTTCATATTTTAATTGATTGTATCTTATCTTATCAAATTATTGTTTGACATTACGACCATCTCCAACCCACACTGTTTTAGCACGAGTGGAGATGGTTGGAGACAACCCAGCACTGTAGCTGCGCCAAATCAGTTTTGCGCCAAATCTGTATTGAGTTGCACTATAGTGCTGTGTAAGATCTGGTGCAGCACTATAGCTGCCCCATTTCTAGTTCCCTCAATATCTTTTTTTTATTTTTTTAAGATTTTCAATTTAGACCTTCCTTTTTTGTTTATTTTCATTTTAGTCCCTTTAAAATTTATAAAGGTTAAATTATTTTTCGTTTAGCCCTTATAGATTTAATTAGTTAAAATTATAGTCCATTAATTATATTTTATTCAATATACATTAATTTGAGTTTACAAATAAATTATAATTAAAAGTTCAACTTTAGTAATTTATTAATTAATTAAATACACATGTAATGTTGATTAATTTTTGAAACATCGAATTGCAATTAATATAATTTTTAATTATTTATTAATAATATATTTTATTCTGTGAATTTTATTAGCAAAGTATATTTTCTTGGGTGAAAATATGCAATACGTAAAAGTTTTAGGTTTTGTTTGTGAAAAATTGTAATATTGTAAAAAGGATGGAAAAAAGAGAATATTCTGTAAAATTCTTTTCCGGTGCTATGAATAGTGTTCTGGGTTTGAGTGAATTTATTGTAGTTGCGCTAAATTGGTGGCCCATGCACAACCCATGCACTTATGAAGATATTTTTAATATATATAAATAGAATTCTATATGTCAGACATCTTAGCATATGATATAAAAAATAAAATAAAATTTGGAATAGAAATCTCATCCCGTCCAGTGATACAAATTTGATGATCGTTTATACGACACAAAACATTTAGTAATTCCAATACAATGACTATTAGCATGTACCTTAACTTATTAAGTAAATATGAATTTTAAAACAAACACAATAACATACTTTTTGTCACACACGTCTAGAAGGTGAAATTTGAATTTTGAAATAAAATTTTATGAATATTTAATAAATCCAACAAAATGGAACAATACTTTATACATCAAATACAGTTGTAAAATTCCCCTCTTAAATAATTTGGTTCACCTAACGCCATTAATTATTGATTATCCTAACGTATCAACACTCATTAAAAACGATGATATGAACTGGCACTACATTGAACATATATGAAAATCAATACTTCATTTTTTCCCTACATTTTTTCCCGCATCTTAAATAATAATATTTTCTAAAAAAAATAATTGTGGACATAATGAGTCACAAAACACAACATTTTCGAATAAAAAATATAAATAACTAGAAAAACTATAAGAATTGATAAAAAAATAAGAGTAAAAAAAGTTATTAAAATATATAAAATTGTAATAATAAGTAAAATCGAGCCATGTAAAAAAAATTTAAAAATTTAAAAATACGTGTAAATTATATAGAACACATACGACAAGATACAGATAAGATTGAAAATAATTAAAAATGAACTCATTGTGCCAGTTCATATTTTATCATAATGGGTTTCACCTAGAATTCTAAGGGAAAAAAATTATTCGGACAAAATTAGAAAAAAATATAATGTGGAAATCGAATTAAGATTTATAAGTATTTAGGTCATAGTACGCTATATTTCCGCTATTATGACCACGTTTTGACTTTTTTGAGTATAAAATTGGAATAGAAAATCTAATCCTATTAAATTAAAGCTGGCTTGTGGCAATTGCCTTCTTTATTTTCCCTTTTTATTATTTCACACACATATTACATAAATATTACATATTATATATATATATATATATATTGTCCAATACTATTATTTATTATATGTGTGTCTGAAGTTCAGTGAAAAACTTCTGCTAGTGAGAAAGAGAGAAAAGAAAAGTTAGGACACTCATAAAACACAAAAACTGAAAGAAAAATTACCTGAGATTGAGACCTAAACTGTTCATCTTCTGAATTTTGTCCATCAGACCCACTGATTCTCAATCTAAGGTTTCTTTTTATGGATAGTTTTTGTTTTCCTGTACTTGTTCGTTGTATTTGGGGGTTATATTAATTATTCTTTTGACTTTATATTTTTTGTATATGTTTATGGGATGTTGTTCTTCTTGCAGAAAATGAAGAACAATAAGAAAATGCAAATAGAAAGCACAAAAAGGGGGAGCTTGGAAGGGCCAAGAAGCCTGAAATCCAAGGGTAAAGAGGTGAGATTATTATTTTTTATTTTTCCAAATTTTGTGTGTGCTTTGGTGTTTGGATCTAAAGGTGCCTATTTATTTTGTCATTTATGAATTGTTTGAGTTGAGGCATGTTGAATTTATGTTTTCTGCTGTTCTATAAGTTGATGGCATTGAGTTTTTTTTCATATAGATTTTCCTTAAATGTCAATTTTGCAGAGATTTTTTGTGGGTCTTCCAATTTTCCGAAGATCTAAATGGAATTTGTGTTCTGGGTTATTGGGGACGAAAGCCCAATATTCAATACCCTAGTTTTTATCGAAAACTTGAAAAGTGTGCAAATTTTATTTGTTTATGGACATATGTAATTGTGCTTAATAGCATTGCGTTCATCCGTGATTTGGTTTCTAATTCGTAGTTATTTTTATTAGATCTGATGTTACTCGTTTGGTAATGCGTTTTTGTTTAAACGAAATGTATAATGCTTAAAACGCTTGCTTTTTGGGGAAATGTAATGGTTTCACAAAAATGTTTTTCGTACATATTTGTTGGATCAGTATGTTATTAGTATATTTCAAGTCTTTTCGTTTGAAAGAAGATTGCAATGCTCAGAACTCTTACTTTTTGGGGAAATATAATGGTTGCACAAAAACGTTTTTCGTGCTTATTCTTGTTGGATCAGTATGTTACCAGTATAATTTAAGTCTTTTCGTTTGAACGGAGATTGTAATGCTCTAAACGCTTACTGATTGAGGAAATAAAATAATTTTTGAAGACATCGTTTGGAAATCTTGAACCTTTGGAACTCTTTAACTTCTTATAGACTTGTTGAACTGTAATTTTGTATTCCAATCAGTGGCCTAGAGTTTGAATAGACTTTCTTATAGTATTTTTCAACCAGTTTTAAGTGACATTGTTGTTTTATGCGTTCAAACGTACAAGTCAATATATGTAAAATAATTCCAAATTCAAACTCAACTATTTAAATTTTCCATCAAGTGCAATATTTAATTCATCGATACCATACTTTTATCATCTGCTTGATCCCAAAGTTGAGATTTTTACAAGACCATCTAACTTAACCTTTTTTTTATAATTCTTGATCAGGTTTCTTCGGGTAATTCCAAAAAATCACAAAGGTAAGCAATCCATTTGAATAAATACATCTTATTCGGGTCACTAACTTTTATATTTTTTTTTATCTAACAATAAACAGCAATTCACGGAAGAGGACTTGTTATGCAGACCTATATGAAAATGATGAAGCTCATTATAATGTCATGAAGCGTGCAGAAAGAGTGCTCTCAAATTTAGAAAATGAATTTCCTAGCTTTCTAAAGTGTATGCTCCCCTCAAATGTTTCTCATGGTTTTTGGATGGTATGATTGAATTTTTTCGTCCCATTTCTAATTTATTTTTAAAAAAAAATCGGGTTGCAAAAATGGTGCTCATTGTTCTAATGCTTCTAATGGCAGCATCTCCCAGCAAAATTCTGCAGTGATAATATGCCCGATCATGATGCACCTGTTGTATTGGTGGATGAATTGGGCAACGAGTATACAACGTCTTATCTTTCGGACAGGCACGGTTTAAGTGCAGGGTGGAGGGGTTTTTCGATATCCCATAGATTGCTCAAAGGGGATATATTGATTTTCCAATTGATCGAACCTTGCAAGTTCAAGGTATTTGTTGATTATTTTTCGAGTAAAGTACTTATACATTTATCAGATTTTGATAAATTACCATTATTTTGCCATTCATTAAAAACATATTACAATTTCACCCTATTTTTTTTCGTTTTTTGAGTTGTCAAAATGTGATTGGTTGTTCATGTAATTTCACGTAATTTTACATTATTTTTAAACAACTTTGAGATTGTTACTGAGAAATACTGCATTTTAGGTACACATAGTGAGAGTATACGACCCAGAAGTAGAGGATGCTGCACTTTGCCTCCTGAGTTTGGCTGCTTCGTCTAGAGGAACGAATAATGGTACATTTCGTTCTCGTTTTCTCATTATTAGGCTGTTTATTAGGAATTTCACATACATAATAATTGATATCTACATCTTGTGTTTCTGTTTATATTGTGAAGAAGGACAAAAGGAAGTGTAAGAGAATCTACGTGGATCCATTTCCTACAACATCAAAAACTGTTAGAGGGAACAAATCATTTTTGCATGATCGTTCTTGAAAAGTTGTCACTTGTAGGTAGCAAAATCTTCATCTTGGAGGGAAGATTGTGAACTTCGTAAAGAATGGTTTTTTTTTTTTTTGGACTTAGACTTGAAGAATGAAAAGCTTTAAATTTGAAATTCTACGGTTTTGGGATGGTAAGATTTCGGTATAGAAACAACATTGATAGTTTTTGAATACAAAACTCAGAGAAAAAGAGCTGAATATGAAAAGTTTTTGAAAGAGCTTAAAGGTAAAAAAAAAGAAAAAAAACTAAGTGAATTGGATGTCAATGTACATTTGGGGTGATATGTGTACATTCGGTTGTCATTTTGTTGCGAATTTGAAATTTTCCTCCAAATTTGTTATGCCTTTTCAATTTTCATATTAAGTTGAAATTCTTGTGATGTGTTTGGACAATGAAGTGCTGCAATGAGCTTGAACGCTTATATTCAAATGAGATAGATTTTTGCGTATTTTCATATAGTTTTTTCTTCATATTTTAATTGATTGTATCTTATCTTATCAAATTATTGTTTGACATTACGACCATCTCCAACCCACACTGTTTTAGCACGAGTGGAGATGGTTGGAGACAACCCAGCACTGTAGCTGCGCCAAATCAGTTTTGCGCCAAATCTGTATTGAGTTGCACTATAGTGCTGTGTAAGATCTGGCGCAGCACTATAGCTGCCCCATTTCTAGTTCCCTCAATATCTTTTTTTTTATTTTTTTAAGATTTTCAATTTAGACCTTCCTTTTTTGTTTATTTTCATTTTAGTCCCTTTAAAATTTATAAAGGTTAAATTATTTTTAGTTTAGCCCTTATAGATTTAATTAGTTATAATTATAGTCCATTAATTATATTTTATTCAATATACATTAATTTGAGTTTACAAATAAATTATAATTAAAAGTTCAACTTTAGTAATTTATTAATTAATTAAATACACATGTAATGTTGATTAATTTTTGAAACATCGAATTGCAATTAATATAATTTTTAATTATTTATTAATAATATATTTTATTCTGTGAATTTTATTAGCAAAGTATATTTTCTTGGGTGAAAATATGCAATACGTAAAAGTTTTAGGTTTTGTTTGTGAAAAATTGTAATATTGTAAAAAGGATGATAAAAAGAGAATATTCTGTAAAATTCTTTTCCGGTGCTATGAATAGTGTTCTGGGTTTGAGTGAATTTATTGTAGTTGCGCTAAATTGGTGGCCCATGCACAACCCATGCACTTATGAAGATATTTTTAATATATATAAATAGAATTCTATATGTCAGACATCTTAGCATATGATATAAAAAATAAAATAAAATTTGGAATAGAAATCTCATCCCGTCCAGTGATACAAATTTGATGATCGTTTATACGACACAAAACATTTAGTAATTCCAATACAATGACTATTAGCATGTACCTTAACTTATTAAGTAAATATGAATTTTAAAACAAACACAATAACATACTTTTTGTCACACACGTCTAGAAGGTGAAATTTGAATTTTGAACTAAAATTTTATGAATATTTAATAAATCCAACAAAATGGAACAATACTTTATACATCAAATACAGTTGTAAAATTTCCCTCTTAAATAATTTGGTTCACCTAACGCCATTAATTATTGATTATCCTAACGTATCAACACTCATTAAAAACGGTGATATGAACTGGCACTACATTGAACATATATGAAAATCAATACTTCATTTTTTCCCTACATTTTTTCCCGCATCTTAAATAATAATATTTTCTAAAAAAAAAAATTGTGGACATAATGAGTCACAAAACACAACATTTTCGAATAAAAAATATAAATAACTAGAAAAACTATAAGAATTGATAAAAAAATAAGAGTAAAAAAAGTTATTAAAATATATAAAATTGTAATAATAAGTAAAATCGAGCCATGTAAAAAAAATTTAAAAATTTAAAAATACGTGTAAATTATATAGAACACATACGACAAGATACAGATAAGATTGAAAATAATTAAAAATGAACTCATTGTGCCAGTTCATATTTTATCATAATGGGTTTCACCTAGAATCCTAAGGGAAAAAAATTATTCGGACAAAATTAGAAAAAAATATAATGTGAAAATCGAATTAAGATTTATAAGTATTTAGGTCATAGTACGTTATATTTCCGCTATTATGACCACGTTTTGACTTTTTTGAGTATAAAATTGGAATAGAAAATCTAATCCTATTAAATTAAAGCTGGCTTGTGGCAATTGCCTTCTTTATTTTCTCTTTTTATTATTTCACACACATATTACATAAATATTACATATTATATATATATATATATATATATTGTCCAATACTATTATTTATTATATGTGTGTCTGAAGTTCAGTGAAAAACTTCTGCTAGTGAGAAAGAGAGAAAAGAAAAGTTAGGACACTCATAAAACACAAAAACTGAAAGAAAAATTACCTGAGATTGAGACCTAAACTGTTCATCTTCTGAATTTTGTCCATCAGACCCACTGATTCTCAATCTAAGGTTTCTTTTTATGGATAGTTTTTGTTTTCCTGTACTTGTTCGTTGTATTTGGGGGTTATATTAATTATTCTTTTGACTTTATATTTTTTGTATATGTTTATGGGATGTTGTTCTTCTTGCAGAAAATGAAGAACAATAAGAAAATGCAAATAGAAAGCACAAAAAGGGGGAGCTTGGAAGGGCCAAGAAGCCTGAAATCCAAGGGTAAAGAGGTGAGATTATTATTTTTTATTTTTCCAAAATTTATGTGTGCTTTGGTGTTTGGATCTAAAGGTGCCTATTTATTTTGTCATTTATGAATTGTTTGAGTTGAGGCATGTTGAATTTATGTTTTCTGCTATTCTATAAGTTGATGGCATTGAGTTTTTTTTCATATAGATTTTCCTTAAATGTCAATTTTGCAGAGATTTTTTGTGGGTCTTCCAATTTTCCGAAGATCTAAATGGAATTTGTGTTCTGGGTTATTGGGGACGAAAGCCCAATATTCAATACCCTAGTTTTTATCGAAAACTTGAAAAGTGTGCAAATTTTATTTGTTTATGGACATATGTAATTGTGCTTAATAGCATTGCGTTCATCCGTGATTTGGTTTCTAATTCGTAGTTATTTTTATTAGATCTGATGTTACTCGTTTGGTAATGCGTTTTTGTTTAAACGAAATGTATAATGCTTAAAACGCTTGCTTTTTGGGGAAATGTAATGGTTTCACAAAAATGTTTTTCGTACATATTTGTTGGATCAGTATGTTATTAGTATATTTCAAGTCTTTTCGTTTGAAAGAAGATTGCAATGCTCAGAACTCTTACTTTTTGGGGAAATATAATGGTTGCACAAAAACGTTTTTCGTGCTTATTCTTGTTGGATCAGTATGTTACCAGTATAATTTAAGTCTTTTCGTTTGAACGGAGATTGTAATGCTCTAAACGCTTACTGATTGAGGAAATAAAATAATTTTTGAAGACATCGTTTGGAAATCTTGAACCTTTGGAACTCTTTAACTTCTTATAGACTTGTTGAACTGTAATTTTGTATTCCAATCAGTGGCCTAGAGTTTGAATAGACTTTCTTATAGTATTTTTCAACCAGTTTTAAGTGACATTGTTGTTTTATGCTTTCAAACGTACAAGTCAATATATGTAAAATAATTCCAAATTCAAACTCAACTATTTAAATTTTCCATCAAGTGCAATATTTAATTCATCGATACCATACTTTTATCATCTGCTTGATCCCAAAGTTGAGATTTTTACAAGACCATCTAACTTAACCTTTTTTTTATAATTCTTGATCAGGTTTCTTTGGGTAATTCCAAAAAATCACAAAGGTAAGCAATCCATTTGAATAAATACATCTTATTCGGGTCACTAACTTTTATATTTTTTTTTATCTAACAATAAACAGCAATTCACGGAAGAGGACTTGTTATGCAGACCTATATGAAAATGATGAAGCTCATTATAATGTCATGAAGCGTGCAGAAAGAGTGCTCTCAAATTTAGAAAATGAATTTCCTAGCTTTCTAAAGTGTATGCTCCCCTCAAATGTTTCTCATGGTTTTTGGATGGTATGATTGAATTTTTTCGCCCCATTTCTAATTTATTTTTAAAAAAAAATCGGGTTGCAAAAATGGTGCTCATTGTTCTAATGCTTCTAATGGCAGCATCTCCCAGCAAAATTCTGCAGTGATAATATGCCCGATCATGATGCACCTGTTGTATTGGTGGATGAATTGGGCAACGAGTATACAACGTCTTATCTTTCGGACAGGCACGGTTTAAGTGCAGGGTGGAGGGGTTTTTCGATATCCCATAGATTGCTCAAAGGGGATATATTGATTTTCCAATTGATCGAACCTTGCAAGTTCAAGGTATTTGTTGATTATTTTTCGAGTAAAGTACTTATACATTAATCAGATTTTGATAAATTACCATTATTTTGCCATTCATTAAAAACATATTACAATTTCACCCTATTTTTTTTCGTTTTTTGAGTTGTCAAAATGTGATTGGTTGTTCATGTAATTTCACGTAATTTTACATTATTTTTAAACAACTTTGAGATTGTTACTGAGAAATACTGCATTTTAGGTACACATAGTGAGAGTATACGACCCAGAAGTAGAGGATGCTGCACTTTGCCTCCTGAGTTTGGCTGCTTCGTCTAGAGGAACGAATAATGGTACATTTCGTTCTCGTTTTCTCATTATTAGGCTGTTTATTAGGAATTTCACATACTTAATAATTGATATCTACATCTTGTGTTTCTGTTTATATTGTGAAGAAGGACAAAAGGAAGTGTAAGAGAATCTACGTGGATCCATTTCCTACAACATCAAAAACTGTTAGAGGGAACAAATCATTTTTGCATGATCGTTCTTGAAAACTTGTCACTTGTAGGTAGCAAAATCTTCATCTTGGAGGGAAGATTGTGAACTTCGGAAAGAATGGTTTTTTTTTTTTGGACTTAGACTTGAAGAATGAAAAGCTTTAAATTTGAAATTCTACGGTTTTGGGATGGTAAGATTTCGGTATAGAAACAACATTGATAGTTTTTTAATACAAAACTCAGAGAAAAAGAGCTGAATATGAAAAGTTTTTGAAAGAGCTTAAAGGTAAAAAAAAAAGAAAAAAAACTAAGTGAATTGGATGTCGATGTACATTTGGGGTGATATGTGTACATTCGGTTGTCATTTTGTTGCGAATTTGAAATTTTCCTCCAAATTTGTTATGCCTTTTCAATTTTCATATTAAGTTGAAATTCTTGTGATGTGTTTGGACAATGAAGTGCTGCAATGAGCTTGAACGCTTATATTCAAATGAGATAGATTTTTGCGTATTTTCATATAGTTTTTTCTTCATATTTTAATTGATTGTATCTTATCTTATCAAATTATTGTTTGACATTACGACCATCTCCAACCCACGCTGTTTTAGCACGAGTGGAGATGGTTGGAGACAACCCAGCACTGTAGCTGCGCCAAATCAGTTTTGCGCCAAATCTGTATTGAGTTGCACTATAGTGCTGTGTAAGATCTGGCGCAGCACTATAGCTGCCCCATTTCTAGTTCCCTCAATATTTTTTTTTTTATTTTTTTAAGATTTTCAATTTAGACCTTCCTTTTTTGTTTATTTTCATTTTAGTCCCTTTAAAATTTATAAAGGTTAAATTATTTTTAGTTTAGCCCTTATAAATTTAATTAGTTATAATTATAGTCCATTAATTATATTTTATTCAATATACATTAATTTGAGTTTACAAATAAATTATAATTAAAAGTTCAACTTTAGTAATTTATTAATTAATTAAATACACATGTAATGTTGATTAATTTTTGAAACATCGAATTGCAATTAATATAATTTTTAATTATTTATTAATAATATATTTTATTCTGTGAATTTTATTAGCAAAGTATATTTTCTTGGGTGAAAATATGCAATACGTAAAAGTTTTAGGTTTTGTTTGTGAAAAATTGTAATATTGTAAAAAGGATGGAAAAAAGAGAATATTCTGTAAAATTCTTTTCCGGTGCTATGAATAGTGTTCTGGGTTTGAGTGAATTTATTGTAGTTGCGCTAAATTGGTGGCCCATGCACAACCCATGCACTTATGAAGATATTTTTAATATATATAAATAGAATTCTATATGTCAGACATCTTAGCATATGATATAAAAAATAAAATAAAATTTGGAATAGAAATCTCATCCCGTCCAGTGATACAAATTTGATGATCGTTTATACGACACAAAACATTTAGTAATTCCAATACAATGACTATTAGCATGTACCTTAACTTATTAAGTAAATATGAATTTTAAAACAAACACAATAACATACTTTTTGTCACACACGTCTAGAAGGTGAAATTTGAATTTTGAAATAAAATTTTATGAATATTTAATAAATCCAACAAAATGGAACAATACTTTATACATCAAATATAGTTGTAAAATTCCCCTCTTAAATAATTTGGTTCACCTAACGCCATTAATTATTGATTATCCTAACGTATCAACACTCATTAAAAACGATGATATGAACTGGCACTACATTGAACATATATGAAAATCAATACTTCATTTTTTCCCTACATTTTTTCCCGCATCTTAAATAATAATATTTTCTAAAAAAAATAATTGTGGACATAATGAGTCACAAAACACAACATTTTCGAATAAAAAATATAAATAACTAGAAAAACTATAAAAATTGATAAAAAAATAAGAGTAAAAAAAGTTATTAAAATATATAAAATTGTAATAATAAGTAAAATCGAGCCATGTAAAAAAAATTTAAAAATTTAAAAATTTAAAAATACGTGTAAATTATATAGAACACATACGACAAGATACAGATAAGATTGAAAATAATTAAAAATGAACTCATTGTGCCAGTTCATATTTTATCATAATGGGTTTCACCTAGAATCCTAAGGGAAAAAAATTATTCGGACAAAATTAGAAAAAAATATAATGTGGAAATCGAATTAAGATTTATAAGTATTTAGGTCATAGTACGCTATATTTCCGCTATTATGACCACGTTTTGACTTTTTTGAGTATAAAATTGGAATAGAAAATCTAATCCTATTAAATTAAAGCTGGCTTGTGGCAATTGCCTTCTTTATTTTCTCTTTTTATTATTTCACACACATATTACATAAATATTACATATTATATATATATATATATATATATTGTCCAATACTATTATTTATTATATGTGTGTCTGAAGTTCAGTGAAAAACTTCTGCTAGTGAGAAAGAGAGAAAAGAAAAGTTAGGACACTCATAAAACACAAAAACTGAAAGAAAAATTACCTGAGATTGAGACCTAAACTGTTCATCTTCTGAATTTTGTCCATCAGACCCACTGATTCTCAATCTAAGGTTTCTTTTTATGGATAGTTTTTGTTTTCCTGTACTTGTTCGTTGTATTTGGGGGTTATATTAATTATTCTTTTGACTTTATATTTTTTGTATATGTTTATGGGATGTTGTTCTTCTTGCAGAAAATGAAGAACAATAAGAAAATGCAAATAGAAAGCACAAAAAGGGGGAGCTTGGAAGGGCCAAGAAGCCTGAAATCCAAGGGTAAAGAGGTGAGATTATTATTTTTTATTTTTCCAAAATTTATGTGTGCTTTGGTGTTTGGATCTAAAGGTGCCTATTTATTTTGTCATTTATGAATTGTTTGAGTTGAGGCATGTTGAATTTATGTTTTCTGCTATTCTATAAGTTGATGGCATTGAGTTTTTTTTCATATAGATTTTCCTTAAATGTCAATTTTGCAGAGATTTTTTGTGGGTCTTCCAATTTTCCGAAGATCTAAATGGAATTTGTGTTCTGGGTTATTGGGGACGAAAGCCCAATATTCAATACCCTAGTTTTTATCGAAAACTTGAAAAGTGTGCAAATTTTATTTGTTTATGGACATATGTAATTGTGCTTAATAGCATTGCGTTCATCCGTGATTTGGTTTCTAATTCGTAGTTATTTTTATTAGATCTGATGTTACTCGTTTGGTAATGCGTTTTTGTTTAAACGAAATGTATAATGCTTAAAACGCTTGCTTTTTGGGGAAATGTAATGGTTTCACAAAAATGTTTTTCGTACATATTTGTTGGATCAGTATGTTATTAGTATATTTCAAGTCTTTTCGTTTGAAAGAAGATTGCAATGCTCAGAACTCTTACTTTTTGGGGAAATATAATGGTTGCACAAAAACGTTTTTCGTGCTTATTCTTGTTGGATCAGTATGTTACCAGTATAATTTAAGTCTTTTCGTTTGAACGGAGATTGTAATGCTCTAAACGCTTACTGATTGAGGAAATAAAATAATTTTTGAAGACATCGTTTGGAAATCTTGAACCTTTGGAACTCTTTAACTTCTTATAGACTTGTTGAACTGTAATTTTGTATTCCAATCAGTGGCCTAGAGTTTGAATAGACTTTCTTATAGTATTTTTCAACCAGTTTTAAGTGACATTGTTGTTTTATGCTTTCAAACGTACAAGTCAATATATGTAAAATAATTCCAAATTCAAACTCAACTATTTAAATTTTCCATCAAGTGCAATATTTAATTCATCGATACCATACTTTTATCATCTGCTTGATCCCAAAGTTGAGATTTTTACAAGACCATCTAACTTAACCTTTTTTTTATAATTCTTGATCAGGTTTCTTTGGGTAATTCCAAAAAATCACAAAGGTAAGCAATCCATTTGAATAAATACATCTTATTCGGGTCACTAACTTTTATATTTTTTTTTATCTAACAATAAACAGCAATTCACGGAAGAGGACTTGTTATGCAGACCTATATGAAAATGATGAAGCTCATTATAATGTCATGAAGCGTGCAGAAAGAGTGCTCTCAAATTTAGAAAATGAATTTCCTAGCTTTCTAAAGTGTATGCTCCCCTCAAATGTTTCTCATGGTTTTTAGATGGTATGATTGAATTTTTTCGCCCCATTTCTAATTTATTTTTAAAAAAAAATCGGGTTGCAAAAATGATGCTCATTGTTCTAATGCTTCTAATGGCAGCATCTCCCAGCAAAATTCTGCAGTGATAATATGCCCGATCATGATGCACCTGTTGTATTGGTGGATGAATTGGGCAACGAGTATACAACGTCTTATCTTTCGGACAGGCACGGTTTAAGTGCAGGGTGGAGGGGTTTTTCGATATCCCATAGATTGCTCAAAGGGGATATATTGATTTTCCAATTGATCGAACCTTGCAAGTTCAAGGTATTTGTTGATTATTTTTCGAGTAAAGTACTTATACATTAATCAGATTTTGATAAATTACCATTATTTTGCCATTCATTAAAAACATATTACAATTTCACCCTATTTTTTTTCGTTTTTTGAGTTGTCAAAATGTGATTGGTTGTTCATGTAATTTCACGTAATTTTACATTATTTTTAAACAACTTTGAGATTGTTACTGAGAAATATTGCATTTTAGGTACACATAGTGAGAGTATACGACCCAGAAGTAGAGGATGCTGCACTTTGCCTCCTGAGTTTGGCTGCTTCGTCTAGAGGAACGAATAATGGTACATTTCGTTCTCGTTTTCTCATTATTAGGCTGTTTATTAGGAATTTCACATACTTAATAATTGATATCTACATCTTGTGTTTCTGTTTATATTGTGAAGAAGGACAAAAGGAAGTGTAAGAGAATCTACGTGGATCCATTTCCTACAACATCAAAAACTGTTAGAGGGAACAAATCATTTTTGCATGATCGTTCTTGAAAAGTTGTCACTTGTAGGTAGCAAAATCTTCATCTTGGAGGGAAGATTGTGAACTTCGGAAAGAATGGTTTTTTTTTTTTGGACTTAGACTTGAAGAATGAAAAGCTTTAAATTTGAAATTCTACGGTTTTGGGATGGTAAGATTTCGGTATAGAAACAACATTGATAGTTTTTTAATACAAAACTCAGAGAAAAAGAGCTGAATATGAAAAGTTTTTGAAAGAGCTTAAAGGTAAAAAAAAAGAAAAAAAACTAAGTGAATTGGATGTCGATGTACATTTGGGGTGATATGTGTACATTCGGTTGTCATTTTGTTGCGAATTTGAAATTTTCCTCCAAATTTGTTATGCCTTTTCAATTTTCATATTAAGTTGAAATTCTTGTGATGTGTTTGGACAATGAAGTGCTGCAATGAGCTTGAACGCTTATATTCAAATGAGATAGATTTTTGCGTATTTTCATATAGTTTTTTCTTCATATTTTAATTGATTGTATCTTATCTTATCAAATTATTGTTTGACATTACGACCATCTCCAACCCACGCTGTTTTAGCACGAGTGGAGATGGTTGGAGACAACCCAGCACTGTAGCTGCGCCAAATCAGTTTTGCGCCAAATCTGTATTGAGTTGCACTATAGTGCTGTGTAAGATCTGGCGCAGCACTATAGCTGCCCCATTTCTAGTTCCCTCAATATTTTTTTTTTTATTTTTTTAAGATTTTCAATTTAGACCTTCCTTTTTTGTTTATTTTCATTTTAGTCCCTTTAAAATTTATAAAGGTTAAATTATTTTTAGTTTAGCCCTTATAAATTTAATTAGTTATAATTATAGTCCATTAATTATATTTTATTCAATATACATTAATTTGAGTTTACAAATAAATTATAATTAAAAGTTCAACTTTAGTAATTTATTAATTAATTAAATACACATGTAATGTTGATTAATTTTTGAAACATCGAATTGCAATTAATATAATTTTTAATTATTTATTAATAATATATTTTATTCTGTGAATTTTATTAGCAAAGTATATTTTCTTGGGTGAAAATATGCAATACGTAAAAGTTTTAGGTTTTGTTTGTGAAAAATTGTAATATTGTAAAAAGGATGGAAAAAAGAGAATATTCTGTAAAATTCTTTTCCGGTGCTATGAATAGTGTTCTGGGTTTGAGTGAATTTATTGTAGTTGCGCTAAATTGGTGGCCCATGCACAACCCATGCACTTATGAAGATATTTTTAATATATATAAATAGAATTCTATATGTCAGACATCTTAGCATATGATATAAAAAATAAAATAAAATTTGGAATAGAAATCTCATCCCGTCCAGTGATACAAATTTGATGATCGTTTATACGACACAAAACATTTAGTAATTCCAATACAATGACTATTAGCATGTACCTTAACTTATTAAGTAAATATGAATTTTAAAACAAACACAATAACATACTTTTTGTCACACACGTCTAGAAGGTGAAATTTGAATTTTGAAATAAAATTTTATGAATATTTAATAAATCCAACAAAATGGAACAATACTTTATACATCAAATATAGTTGTAAAATTCCCCTCTTAAATAATTTGGTTCACCTAACGCCATTAATTATTGATTATCCTAACGTATCAACACTCATTAAAAACGATGATATGAACTGGCACTACATTGAACATATATGAAAATCAATACTTCATTTTTTCCCTACATTTTTTCCCGCATCTTAAATAATAATATTTTCTAAAAAAAATAATTGTGGACATAATGAGTCACAAAACACAACATTTTCGAATAAAAAATATAAATAACTAGAAAAACTATAAAAATTGATAAAAAAATAAGAGTAAAAAAAGTTATTAAAATATATAAAATTGTAATAATAAGTAAAATCGAGCCATGTAAAAAAAATTTAAAAATTTAAAAATTTAAAAATACGTGTAAATTATATAGAACACATACGACAAGATACAGATAAGATTGAAAATAATTAAAAATGAACTCATTGTGCCAGTTCATATTTTATCATAATGGGTTTCACCTAGAATCCTAAGGGAAAAAAATTATTCGGACAAAATTAGAAAAAAATATAATGTGGAAATCGAATTAAGATTTATAAGTATTTAGGTCATAGTACGCTATATTTCCGCTATTATGACCACGTTTTGACTTTTTTGAGTATAAAATTGGAATAGAAAATCTAATCCTATTAAATTAAAGCTGGCTTGTGGCAATTGCCTTCTTTATTTTCCCTTTTTATTATTTCACACACATATTACATAAATATTACATATTATATATATATATATATTGTCCAATACTATTATTTATTATATGTGTGTCTGAAGTTCAGTGAAAAACTTCTGCTAGTGAGAAAGAGAGAAAAGAAAAGTTAGGACACTCATAAAACACAAAAACTGAAAGAAAAATTACCTGAGATTGAGACCTAAACTGTTCATCTTCTGAATTTTGTCCATCAGACCCACTGATTCTCAATCTAAGGTTTCTTTTTATGGATTGTTTTTGTTTTCCTGTACTTGTTCGTTGTATTTGGGGGTTATATTAATTATTCTTTTGATTTTATATTTTTTGTATATGTTTATGGGATGTTGTTCTTCTTGCAGAAAATGAAGAACAATAAGAAAATGCAAATAGAAAGCACAAAAAGGGGGAGCTTGGAAGGGCCAAGAAGCCTGAAATCCAAGGGTAAAGAGGTGAGATTATTATTTTTTATTTTTCCAAATTTTATGTGTGCTTTGGTGTTTGGATCTAAAGGTGCCTATTTATTTTGTCATTTATGAATTGTTTGAGTTGAGGCATGTTGAATTTATGTTTTCTGCTGTTCTATAAGTTGATGGCATTGAGTTTTTTTTCATATAGATTTTCCTTAAATGTCAATTTTGCAGAGATTTTTTGTGGGTCTTCCAATTTTCCGAAGATCTAAATGGAATTTGTGTTCTGGGTTATTGGGGACGAAAGCCCAATATTCAATACCCTAGTTTTTATCGAAAACTTGAAAAGTGTGCAAATTTTATTTGTTTATGGACATATGTAATTGCGCTTAATAGCATTGCGTTCATCCGTGATTTGGTTTCTAATTCGTAGTTATTTTTATTAGATCTGATGTTACTCGTTTGGTAATGCGTTTTTGTTTAAACGAAATGTATAATGCTTAAAACGCTTGCTTTTTGGGGAAATGTAATGGTTTCACAAAAATGTTTTTCGTACATATTTGTTGGATCAGTATGTTATTAGTATATTTCAAGTCTTTTCGTTTGAAAGAAGATTGCAATGCTCAGAACTCTTACTTTTTGGGGAAATATAATGGTTGCACAAAAACGTTTTTCGTGCTTATTCTTGTTGGATCAGTATGTTACCAGTATAATTTAAGTCTTTTCGTTTGAACGGAGATTGTAATGCTCTAAACGCTTACTGATTGAGGAAATAAAATAATTTTTGAAGACATCGTTTGGAAATCTTGAACCTTTGGAACTCTTTAACTTCTTATAGACTTGTTGAACTGTAATTTTGTATTCCAATCAGTGGCCTAGAGTTTGAATAGACTTTCTTACAGTATTTTTCAACCAGTTTTAAGTGACATTGTTGTTTTATGCGTTCAAACGTACAAGTCAATATATGTAAAATAATTCCAAATTCAAACTCAACTATTTAAATTTTTCATCAAGTGCAATATTTAATTGATCGATACCATACTTTTATCATCTGCTTGATCCCAAAGTTGAGATTTTTACAAGACCATCTAACTTAACCTTTTTTTTATAATTCTTGATCAGGTTTCTTCGGGTAATTCCAAAAAATCACAAAGGTAAGCAATCCATTTGAATAAATACATCTTATTCGGGTCACTAACTTTTATATTTTTTTTTTATCTAACAATAAACAGCAATTCACGGATGAGGACTTGTTATGTAGACCTATATGAAAATGATGAAGCTCATTATAATGTCATGAAGCGTGCAGAAAGAGTGCTCTCAAATTTAGAAAATGAATTTCCTAGCTTTCTAAAGTGTATGCTCCCCTCAAATGTTTCTCATGGTTTTTGGATGGTATGATTGAATTTTTTCGTCCCATTTCTAATTTATTTTTAAAAAAAAATCGGGTTGCAAAAATGGTGCTCATTGTTCTAATGCTTCTAATGGCAGCATCTCCCAGCAAAATTCTGCAGTGATAATATGCCCGATCATGATGCACCTGTTGTATTGGTGGATGAATTGGGCAACGAGTATACAACGTCTTATCTTTCGGACAGGCACGGTTTAAGTGCAGGGTGGAGGGGTTTTTCGATATCCCATAGATTGCTCAAAGGGGATATATTGATTTTCCAATTGATCGAACCTTGCAAGTTCAAGGTATTTGTTGATTATTTTTCGAGTAAAGTACTTATACATTTATCAGATTTTGATAAATTACCATTATTTTGCCATTCATTAAAAACATGTTACAATTTCACCCTATTTTTTTTCGTTTTTTGAGTTGTCAAAATGTGATTGGTTGTTCATGTAATTTCACGTAATTTTACATTATTTTTAAACAACTTTGAGATTGTTACTGAGAAATACTGCATTTTAGGTACACATAGTGAGAGTATACGACCCAGAAGTAGAGGATGCTGCACTTTGCCTCCTGAGTTTGGCTGCTTCGTCTAGAGGAACGAATAATGATACATTTCGTTCTCGTTTTCTCATTATTAGGCTGTTTATTAGGAATTTCACATACTTAATAATTGATATCTACATCTTGTGTTTCTGCTTATATTGTGAAGAAGGACAAAAGGAAGTGTAAGAGAATCTACGTGGATCCATTTCCTACAACATCAAAAACTGTTAGAGGGAACAAATCATTTTTGCATGATCGTTCTTGAAAAGTTGTCACTTCTAGGTAGCAAAATCTTCATCTTGGAGGGAAGATTGTGAACTTCGTAAAGAATGTTTTTGTTTTTTTGGACTTAGACTTGAAGAATGAAAAGCTTTAAATTTGAAATTCTATGGTTTTGGGATGGTAAAATTTCGGTATAGAAACAACATTGATAGTTTTTGAATACAAAACTCAGAGAAAAAGAGCTGAATATGAAAAGTTTTTGAAAGAGCTTAAAGGTAAAAAAAAAGAAAAAAAACTAAGTGAATTGGATGTCGATGTACATTTGGGGTGATATGTGTACATTCGGTTGTCATTTTGTTGCGAATTTGAAATTTTCCTCCAAATTTGTTATGCCTTTTCAATTTTCATATTAAGTTGAAATTCTTGTGATGTGTTTGGACAATGAAGTGCTGCAATGAGCTTGAACGCTTATATTCAAATGAGATAGATTTTTTCGTATTTTCATATAGTTTTTTCTTCATATTTTAATTGATTGTATCTTATCTTATCAAATTATTGTTTGACATTACGACCATCTCCAACCCACGCTGTTTTAGCACGAGTGGAGATGGTTGGAGACAACCCAGCACTGTAGCTGCGCCAAATCAGTTTTGCGCCAAATCTGTATTGAGTTGCACTATAGTGCTGTGTAAGATCTGGCGCAGCACTATAGCTGTCCCATTTCTAGTTCCCTCAATATTTTTTTTTTATTTTTTTAAGATTTTCAATTTAGACCTTCCTTTTTTGTTTATTTTCATTTTAGTCCCTTTAAAATTTATAAAGGTTAAATTATTTTTAGTTTAGCCCTTATAGATTTAATTAGTTATAATTATAGTCCATTAATTATATTTTATTCAATATACATTAATTTGAGTTTACAAATAAATTATAATTAAAAGTTCAACTTTAGTAATTTATTAATTAATTAAATACACATGTAATGTTGATTAATTTTGGAAACATCGAATTGCAATTAATATAATTTTTAATTATTTATTAATAATATATTTTTTTCTGTGAATTTTATTAGCAAAGTATATTTTCTTGGGTGAAAATATGCAATACGTAAAAGTTTTAGGTTTTGTTTGTGAAAAATTGTAATATTGTAAAAAGGATGGAAAAAAGAGAATATTCTGTAAAATTCTTTTCCGGTGCTATGAATAGTGTTCTGGATTTAAGTGCATTTATTGTAGTTGCGCTAAATTAGTGACCCATGCACAACCCATGCACTTATGAAGATATTTTTAATATATATAAATAGAATTCTATATGTCAGACATCTTAGCATATGATATAAAAAATAAAATAAAATTTGGAATAGAAATCTCATCCCGTCCAGTGATACAAATTTGATGATCGTTTATACGACACAAAATATTTAGTAATTTCAATACAATGACTATTAGCATGTACCTTAACTTATTAAGTAAATATGAATTTTAAAACAAACACAATAACATAGTTTTTGCCACACACGTCTAGAAGGTGAAATTTGAATTTAGAAATAAAATTTTATGAATATTTAATAAATCCAACAAAATGGAACAATACTTTATACATCAAATACAGTTGTATAATTCCCCTGTTAAATAATTTGGTTCACCTAACGCCATTAATTATTGATTATCCTAACGTATCCACACTCATTAAAAACCATGATATGAGCTGGCACTACATTGAACATGTATGAAAATCAATACTTCATTTTTTCTCTACATTTTTTCCCGCATCTTAAATAATAACATTTTCTAAAAAAAATAATTGTGGACATAATAAGTCACAAAACACAACATTTTCAAATAAAAAATATAAATAACTAGAAAAACTATAAGAATTGATAAAAAAATAACAGTCAAAAAAGTTATTAAAATATATAAAATTGTAATAATAAGTAAAATCGAGCCATGTAAAAGAAATTTAAAAATTTAAAAATACGTGTAAAATATATAGAAAACATACGACAAGATACAGATAAGATTGAAAATAATTAAAAATGAACTCATTGTGCCAGTTCATATTTCATAATAATGGGTCTTACCTAGAATATTGAAGGAAAAAAATTATTCGGACAAAATTGAAAAAAAAAATATAATGTGGAAATCGAATTAAGATTTATAAGTATTTAGGTCATAGAACACTATATTTCCGCTATTATTACCATGTTTTGACTTTTTTGAGTATAAAATTGGAATAGAAAATCTAATCCTATTAAATTAAAGTTGGCTTGTGGCAATTGTCTTCTTTATTTTCCCTTTTTTTATTTCACACACATATTACATAAATATTACATATTATATATATATATATATATTGTCCAATACTATTATTTATTATATGTGTGTCTGAAGTTCAGTGATAAACTTCTGCTAGTGAGAAAGAGAAAAGAAAAGTTAGGACACTCATAAAACACAAAAACTGAAAGAAAAATTACCTAAGATTGAGACCTAAATTGTTCATCTTCTGAATTTTGTCCATCAGACCCCACTGATTCTCAATCTAAGGTTTCTTTTTATGGATAGTTTTTGTTTTCCTGTACTTGTTCTTTGTATTTGGGGGTTATATTAATTATTCTTTTGACTTTATATTTTTTGTATATGTTTGTGGGATGTTGTTCTTCTTGCAGAAAATGAAGAACAATAAGAAAATGCAAATAGAAAGCACAAAAAGGGGGAGCTTGGAAGGGCCAAGAAGCCTGAAATCCAAGGGTAAAGAGGTGATATTATTATTTTTTATTTTTCCAAATTTTATGTGTGCTTTGGTGTTTGGATCTATAAGTGCCTATTTATTTTGTCATTTATGAATTGTTTGAGTTGAGGCATGTTGAATTTATGTTTTCTACTGTTCTATAAGTTGATGGCATTGAGTTTTTTTTTTTCATTTAGATTTTCCTTAAATGTCAATTTTGTAGAGTTTTTTTGTGGGTCTTCCAATTTTCCGAAGATCTAAATGGAATTTGTGTTCTGGGTTATTGGGGACGAAAGCCCAATATTCAATACCCTAGTTTTTATCGAAAACTTGAAAAGCATGCAAATTTTATTCGTTTATGGACATATGTAATTGCGTTTAATAGCATTGCGTTCATCCGTGATTTGGTTTCTAATTCGTAGTTATTTTTATTAGATCTGATGTTACTCGTTTGGTAATGCGTTTTTGTTTAAACGAAATGTATAATGCTTAAAACGCTTGCTTTTTGGGGAAATGTAATGGTTTCACAAAAACGTTTTTCGTACATATTTGTTGGATCAGTATGTTATTATTATATTTCAAGTCTTTTCGTTTGAATGAAGATTGCAATGCTCAAAACACTTACTTTTTGGAGAAATATAATGGTTGCACAAAAACGTTTTTCGTGCTTATTCTTGTTGGATCAGAACGGAGATTGTAATGCTCTAAACGCTTACTGATTGAGGAAATAAAATGATTTTCGAAAACATCGTTTGGAAATCATGAACCTTTGGAACTCTTTAACTTCTTATAGACTTGTTGAACTGTAATTTTTTATTCCATTCAGTGGCCTAGAGTTTGAATAGACTTTCTTATAGTATTTTTCAACCAGTTTTCAGTGACATTGTTGTTTTCTACGGTCAAACGTACAAGTCAATATATGTAAAATAATTCCAAATTCAAACTCAACTATTTAAATTTTCCATCAAGTGCAATATTTAATTCATCGATAGCATACTTTTATCATCTGCTTGATCCCAAAGTTGAGATTTTTACAAGATCATCTAACTTAACCTTTTTTTTATAATTCTTGAACAGGTTTCTTCGGGTAATTCCAAAAAATCACAAAGGTAAGCAATCCATTTGAATAAATACATCTTATTCGGGTCACTAATTTTTATATTTTTTTTTATCTAACAATAAACAGCAATTCACGGAAGAGGACTTGTTATGCAGACCTATATGAAAATGATGAAGCTCATTATAATGTCATGAAGCGTGCAGAAAGAGTGCTCTCAAATTTAGAAAATGAATTTCCTAGCTTTCTAAAGTGTATGCTCCCCTCAAATGTTTCGCATGGTTTTTGGATGGTATGATTGAATTTTTTCGTCCCATTTCTAATTTATTTTTTTAAAAAAAATCGGGTTGCAAAAATGGTGCTCATTGTTCTATTGCTTCTAATGGCAGCATCTCCCAGCAAAATTCTGTAGTGATAATATGCCCGATCATGATGCACCTGTTGTATTGGTGGATGAATTGGGCAACGAGTATACAACGTCTTATCTTTCGGACAGGCACGGTTTAAGTGCAGGGTGGAGGGGTTTTTCGATATCCCATAGATTGCTCAAAGGGGATATATTGATTTTCCAATTGATCGAACCTTGCAAGTTCAAGGTATTTGTTGATTATTTTTTGAGTAAAGTACTTATACATTTATCAGAGTTTGATAAATTACCATTATTTTTCCATTCATTAAAAACATATTACAATTTCACCCTATTCTTTTTTGTTTTTTGAGTTTTCAATATGTGATTGGTTGTTCATGTAATTTCACGTAATTTTACATTATTTTTAAACAACTTTGAGATTGTTACTGAGAAATACTGCATTTTAGGTACACATAGTGAGAGTATACGACCCAAAATTAGTGGATGTTGCACTTTGCCTCCTGAGTTTGGCTGCTTCGTCTAGAGGAACAAATAATGGTACATTTCGTTCTCGTTTTCTCATTTTTATGTTATTTATTAGGAATTTCCCATACTTAATAATTGATATCTGCATCTTGTGTTTGTATTTATATTGTGAAGAAGGACAAAAGGAAGTGTAAGAGAATCTACGTGGATCCATTTCCTACAACATCAAAAACTGTTAGAGGGAACAAATCATTTTTGCATGATCGTTCTTGAAAAGTTGTCACTTGTAGGTAGCAAAATCTTCATCTTGGACGGAAGTTTGTGAACTTCGTAAAGAATGTTTTTTTTTTTTGGACTTAGACTTGAAGAATGAAAAGATTCAAATTTGAAATTCTACAGGGATGGTAAGATTTCGGTATAGAAACAACAGTGATAGTTTTTGAATAGAAAACTCAGAGAAAAAGAGCTGAAGATGAAAAGTTTTTGAAAGAGCTTAAAGGTAAAAAAAAATGAAAAAAAAAAACTAAGTGAATTGGATGTCGATGTACATTTGGGGTGATATGTGTACATTTGGTTGTCATTTTGTTGCGAATTTGAAATTTTCCTGCAAATTTGTTATGCCTTTTCAATTTTCTTATTAAGTTGAAATTCTTGTGATGTGTTTGGACAATGAAGTGCTGCAATGAGCTTGAACGCTTATATTCAAATGAGATAGATTTTTGCGTATTTTCATATATTTTTTTCTTCATATTTTAATTGATTGTATCTTATCTTATCAAATTATTGCTTGACATTACGACCATCTCCAACCCACGCTATTTTAGCACGAGTGGAGATGGTTGGAGACAACCCAGCACTGTAGCTGCGGCAAATCAGTGTTGCACCAAATCTGTATTGAATTGTACTATAGTGTTGCGTAATATCTGGCGCAGCACTATAGCTGCCCCATTTCTAGTGCCACTCAATATTTTATATATTTTTAGGATTTTTAATTTAGCCCTTCCTTTTTTTTATTTTCATTTTAGTCCCTTTAAAATTTATAAAGGGTAAATTATTTATAGTTTAGCCCTTATAGGTTTAATTAGTTAAAATTACAGTCCATTAATTATATATTATTCAATTATACATTAATTTGAGTTTACAAATAAATTATAATTAAAAGTTCAACTTTAGTAATTTATTAATTAGTTAAATAAATATGTAATTGTTGATTAATTTTTGAAATATCGAATTGCAATTAATATAATTTTTAATTATTTATTAATAAAATATTTTTTATTTGTGAATTTTATTTGCAAAGTATATTTTCTTGGGTGAAAATATTCAATACGTAAAAGTTTTAGGTTTTGTTTGTGAAAGATTGTAATATTATAAAAAGGATGGAAAAAAGAGAATATTCTGTAAAATTCTTTTCCGGTGCTGTGAATAGTGTCCTGGGTTTGAGTGAATTTATTGTAGTTGCGCTAAATTGGTGGCCCATGCACAACCCATGCACTTATGAATATATTTTTAATATATATAAATAGAATTCTATATGTCAGACATCTTAGCATATAATATAAAAACTAAAATAAAATTTGGAATAGAAATCTCATCCCGTCCAGTGATCCAAATTTGATGATCGTTTATACGACACAAAATATTTAGTAATTCCAATACAATGACTATTAGCATGTACCTTCTTATTAAGTAAATAGGAATTTTAAAACAAACACAATAACATACTTTTTGTCACACGCGTCTAGAAGGTGAAATTTGAATTTTGAAATAAAATTTTATGAATATTTAATAAATCCAACAAAATGGAACAATACTTTATACATCAAATACAGTTGTATAATTCCCTATTAAATAATTTGGTTCACCTAACGCCATTAATTATTGATTATCCTAACGTATCCACACTCATTAAAAACAATGATATGAACTGGCACTACATTGAACATTTATGAAAATCAATACTTCATTTTTATCTCTTCATTTTTTCTCGCATCTTAAATAATAATAATATTTTCTAAAAAAAATAATTGTGGACATAATAAGTCACAAAACACAACATTTTCAGATAAAAAACATAAATAACTAGAAAAACAATAAGAATTGATAAAAAAAATAAGAGTCAAAAAAGTTATTAAAATATATAAAATTGTAATAATAAGTAAAATCGAGTCATGTATGTAAAATATATAGAACACAAACGACAAGATACAGATAAGATTGAAAATAATTAAAAATGAACTCATTGTGCCAGTTCATATTTCATAATAATGGGTTTCACCTAGAATGCTGAAGAAAAAAAATTATTCGGACAAAATTAGAAAAAAATATAATGTGGAAATCAAATTAAGATTTATAAGTATTTAGGTCATAGTATTCTATATTTCCGCTATTATGACCGTGTTTTGACTTTTTTGAGTATAAAATTGGAATAGAAAATCTAATCCTATTAAATTAAAACTGGCTTGTGGCAATTGCCTTCTTTATTTTCCCTTTTTATTATTTCACACACATATTACATAAATATTACATATTATATATATATATATATATATATTGTCCAATACTATTATTTATTATATATGTGTCTGAAGTTCAGTGAATAACTTCTGCTAGTGAGAAAGAGAGAAAAGAAAAGTTAGGACACTCATAAAACACAAAAACTGAAAGAAAAATTACCTGATATTGAGACCTAAACTGTTCATCTTCTGAATTTTGTTCATAAGACCCCACTGATTCTCAATCTAAGGTTTCTTTTTATGGATAGTTTTTGTTTTCCTGTACTTGTTCGTTGTATTTGGGGGTTATATTAATTATTCTTTTGACTGTATATTTTTTGTATATGTTTATGGGATGTTGTTCTTCTTGCAGAAAATGAAGAACAATAAGAAAATGCAATTAGAAAGCACAAAAAGGAGGAGCTTGGAAAGGCCAAGAAGCCTGAAGCCTGAAATCCAGGGGTAAAGAGGTGAGATTTTTATTTTTCCAAATTTTATGTGTGCTTTGGTGTTTGGATCTATGGGTGCCTATTTATTTTGTCATTTATGAATTGTTTGAGTTGATGCATGTTGAATTTATGTTTTTTGATGTTGTATAAGTTGATGCCATTGAATTTTTTTTTCATATAGATTTTCCTTAAATGTCAATTTTGCATAGATTTTTTGTGGGTCTTCCAATTTTCCGAAGATCTAAAATGGAATTTGTGTTCTGGGTTGTTGGGAACGAAAGCCCAATATTCAATACCCTAGTTTTTATCGAAAACTTGAAAAGCGTGCAAATTTTATTCGTTTACGGACATATGCATTTAATAGCATTGCGTTCATCCGTGATTTGGTTTCTAATTCGTAGTTATTTTTATTAGATCTATTGTTATTCGTTTGGTAATGTGTTTTTGTTTAAACGAAATGTATAATGCTTAAAACGCTTGCTTTTTGGGGAAATGTAATGGTTTCACAAAAACGTTTTTCGTACATATTTGTTGGATCAGTATGTTATTAGTATATTTCAAGTCTTTTCGTTTGAATGAAGATTGCAATGCTCAAATAGCTTACTTTTTGGGAAAATATAATGGTTGCACAAAAACGTTTTTCGTGCTTATTCTTGTTGGATCAGTATGTTACCAGTATAATTCAAGTCTTTTCGTTTGAACGGAGATTGTAATGCTCTAAACGCTTACTGATTGAGGAAATAAAATGATTTTCGAAAACTTCATTTGGAAATCTTGAACCTTTGGAACTCTTTAACATCTTATAGACTTGTTGAATTGTAATTTTGTATTCCAATCAGTGGCCTAGAGTTTGAATAGACTTTCTTATAGTATTTTTCAACCAATTTTCAGTGACATTGTTGTTTTCTACGTTCAAACGTACAAGTCAATATATGTAAAATAATTCCAAATTCAAACTCAACTATTTAAATTTTCTATCAAGTGCAATATTTAATTCATCGATAGCATACTTTTATCATCTGCTTGATCCCGAAGTTGAGATTTTTACAAGACCATCTAACTTAACCTTTTCTTATAATTCTTGAACAGGTTTCTTCGGGTAATTCCAAAAAACCACAAGGGTAAGCAATCCATTTTAATAAATACATCTTATTCGGGTCACTAATTTTTATATTTTTTATAATCTAACAATAAACAACAATTCACGGAAGAGGACTGGTTATGCAGACCTATATGAAAATGTTGAAGCTCATTATAATGTCATGAAGCGTGCAGAAACAGTGCTCTCAAATTTAGAAAATGAATTTCCTAGCTTTCAAATGTGTATGCTCCCCTCAAATATTTCTCATGATTTTTGGATGGTATGATTGAATTTTTTCGTCACATTTCTAATTTATTTTTAAAAAAAAATCGGGTTGCAAAAATGGTGCTCATTGTGCTAATGCTTCTAATGGCAGCCTCTCCCAGCAAAATTCAGCAGTGATAATATGCCCGATCTTGATGCACCTGTTGTATTGGTGGATGAATTGGGCAACGAGTATACAACGTCTTATCTTTCGGACATGCACAGTTTAAGTGCAGGGTGGAGGGGTTTTTCGATATCCCATAGATTGCTCAAAGGGGATATATTGATTTTTCATCGAACCTTGCAAGTTCAAGGTATTTGTTGATTATTTTTCGAGTAAATTACATATACATTTATCAGAGTTTTATAAATTACCATTATTTTGCCATTCATTAAAAACATATTACAATTTCACCCTATTTTTTTCCGTTTTTTGAGTTGTCAATATGTGATTGGATGTTCATGTAATTTCATGTAATTTTACATTATTTTTAAACAACTTTGAGATTGTTATAGAGAAATACTGCATTTTAGGTACAAATAGTGAGAGTATACGATCCAGAAGTTGAGGATGCTGCACTTTGCCTCTTGAGTTTGGCTGCTTCGTCTAGAGGAACGAATAATTGTACATTTCGTTGTCGTTTTTTCGTTTTTAGGCTGTTTATTAGGAATTTCCCATACTTAATAATTGATATCTACATCTAGTGTTTGTATTTATATTGTGAAGAAGAACAAAAGGAAGTGTAAGAGAATCTACGTGGATCCATTTCCTACAACATCAAATACTGTTAGAATGAACAAATCATTTTTGCATGATCGTTCTTGAAAAGTTGTCACTTGTAGGTAGCAAAATCTTCATCTTGGAGGGAAGTTTGTGAACTTCGTAAAGAAGGTTTTTTTTTTTTGGACTTAGACTTGAAGAATTAAAAGCTTCAAATTTGAAATTCTACAGTTTTGGGATGGTAAGATTTTGGTATAGAAACAACATTCATAGTTTTTGAATACAAAACTCTGAGAAAAAGAGCTGAATATGAAAAGTTTTTGAAAGAGCTTAAAGGTAAAAAAAAATGAAAAAAACTAAGTGAATTGGATGTCGATGTACATTTGGGGTGATATGTGTACATTTGGTTGTCATTCTGTTGCGAATTTGAAATTTTCATGCAAATTTGTTATGCCTTTTCAATTTTCATATTAAGTTGAAATTCCTGTGATGTGTTTGGACAATGAAGTACTGCAATGGGCTTCAATGCTTATATTCAAATGAGATAGATTTTTGCATATTTTCATATTATTTTCTTCATATTTTCATTGATTGTATCTTACCTTGTCAAATTATTGTTTGATATTAAGACCATCTCCAACCCACGCTATTTTAGCGCGGGTGGAGATGGTTGGAAACAACCCAGCACTGTAGCAGCGCCAAATTAGTGTTGCGCCAGATCTGTAGTTAGTTGCACTATAGTGTTGAGTAAGATCTGGCGCAGCACTATAGCTGCGTCATTTCTAGTGCCGCTCAATATTTTTTTATTTTTTTAGGATTTTCAATTTAGCCCTTCCTTTTTTGTTTGTTTGCATTTTAGTCCCTTTAAAATTTATAAAGGTTAAATTATTTATAGTTTAGCCCTTATAGGTTTAATTAGTTACAATTATAGTCCATTAATTATATTTTATTCAATTATACATTAATTTGAGTTTACAAATAAATTATAATTAAAATTCCAACTTTAGTAATTTATTAATTAATTAAATACATATGTAATTGTTGATTAATTTTTGAAATATCGAATTGCAATTAATATAATTTATTATTATTTATTAATAAAATATTATTTTTTTGGTAAATTTTATTAGCAAAGTATATGTTCTTGGGTGAAAATATACAATACGTAAAAATTTTAGGTTTTGTTTGTGAAAGATTGTAATATTATAAAAAGGATGGAAAAAAGAAAATATTCTGTAAAATTCTTTTCCGGTGCTGTGTATAGTGTTCTGGGTTGGAGTGAATTTATTGTAGTTGCGCTAAATTGGTGGCCCATGCACAACCCATGCACTTACGAAGATATTTTTAATATATATAAATAGAATTCTATATGTCAGACATCTTAGCATATGATATGAAAAATAAAATAAAATTTGGAATAGAAATCTCATCCCGTCTAGTGATCCAAATTTGATGATCGTTTATACGACACAAAATATTTAGTAATTCCAATACAATGACTGTTAGCATGTAGCTTAACTTATTAAGTAAATATAACATACTTTTTGTCACACACATCTAGAAGGTGAAATTTGAATTTTGAAATAATATTTTATGAATATTTAATAAATCCAACAAAATGGAACAATACTTTATACATCAAATACAGTTGTGTAATTCCCTGTTAAATAATTTGGTTCACCTAATGCCATTAATTATTGATTATCCTAACGTATCCACACTCATTAAAAACAATGATATGAACTGGCACTACATTGAACATGTATGAAAATCAATACTACATTTTTTCTCGCATCTTAAATAATAATAATATTTTCTAAAAAAAATAATTGTGGACATAATAAGTCACAAAACACAACATTTTCAAATAAAAAATATAAATAACTAGAAAAACAATAAGAATTGAAAAAAAAATAAGAGTCAAAAAATTATTAAAATATATAAAATTGTAATAATAAGTAAAATCGAGCCATGTAAAAGAAATTTTAAAATTTTAAAATACGTGTAAAATATATAGAACACATACGACAAGATACAGATAAGATTGAAAATAATTAAAAATGAACACATTGTGCCAGTTCATATTTCATAATAATGGGTTTCACCTAGAATCCTAAAGGAAAAAAATTATTCGGACAAAATTAGAAAAAAATATAATGTGGAAATCGAATTAAGATTTATGAGTATTTAGGTCATAGTACGCTATATTTTCGCTATTATGACCGTGTTTTGACTTTTTTGAGTATAAAATTGGAATAAAAAATCTAATCATATTAAATTAAAGCAGGTTTGTGGCAATTGCCTTCTTTATTTTCCCTTTTTATTATTTCACACACATACTATTATTTATTATATGTGTGTCTGAAGTTCAAGTCAGTGAAAAACTTCTGCTAGTGAGAAAGAGAGAAGAGAAATGTAAGGACACTCATAAAACACAAAAACTGAAAGAAAAATTGTCTGAGATTGAGACCTAAACTGTTCATTTTCTGAATTTTGTCCATCAGACCCCACTGATTCTCAATCTAAGGTTTCTTTTATGGATAGTTTTTGTTTTCCTGTATTTGTTCGTTGTATTTGGGGGTTATATTAATTATTCTTTTGACTGTATATTATTTGTATATGTTTATCGGATGTTGTTCTTTTTGCAGAAAATGAAGAACAATAAGAAATGCAAATAGAAAGCACAAAAAGGGGGAGCTTGGAAAGGCCAAGAAGCCTGAAATCCAAGGGTAAAGAGGTGAGATTTTTATTTTTCCAATTTTTATGTGTGTTTTTGTGTTTGGATCTATGGCTGCCTATTTATTTTGTCATTTATGAATTGTTTGAGTTGATGAATGTTGAATTTATGTTTTCTGCTGTTGTATAAGTTGATGCCATTGAGTTTTTTTCATATAGATTTGGGGGGAATTATAGATTTTGTCCCTCGAAAAAAGTCCAATCGCAAATCTGATCCTCCATGTTTGACCTTCTATACATTGAGTCCTTTAACTTGTCAAATCTGAACGCTTTTAGTCCCTGCCGTTAACCTATCCATCCAAATTGACAGAAATGTCAAGAAAAGACCAAATAGGGGGAATATTACATCTTTTCATCCTTTAACTTGCTTCTCAACACATATTTGTCCAATTACCATGAATCAGGCCCAACATGCTTCCGAAACATAACTAAACATTCATAAATTCATACCTATGTTTGACCTCCTTACTGCCGGGTATTCCAAGCCTCCGGTTTTACGGACTCGTTCGAACCACTCGACCGTAGAAGGTGGTTCGTAAGTCTTAGCTCCTTCAGCAATACAAAACACAGCCCTATTTCGTTTCCTACCTTAGGGCGTAGGGGGTATTATAGTATGAAATTCTAGTTAAACTTTAGAAAACAGGTTGAAACAAAAGCCACAAATTTTTATTGATGAAATAAAATTAAATTACATAAACATACTCTACTCCACTATTGGAGGAGATAACTTTTTAGCCTCTCATATGAGGACTTACAAATTGGGGGAAATTTCCATACACTCGAAATATGAAATACAGAAAAGAAAAGATTACAATAAAGAAAATGATTTTATTTTTAAAAGACTATAGACTTGGAAAGAAAATATGTTGAGAAGAGTTGGAGAAATTTTGTGATCCTCCATCTTCTTCAAGCCTTCCTTTTTTATACTTTAACCACGGATTCCAAATGTGGATTCCAAACTTGTAAAATGTTGGCCGATGCTCTTTTCTTCTTTTATCACGTGGCCGGTCCCTCTTCTTTTTCTTTGCCTGCCATTTCTTTGAAAAAGTTGTGGATGATCTTTTTTCTTTTTGAAAGGCGTGGCCCGTTGTTTTTGTCTTTGGCCAATCCTTATCATGAAGGCGTCATTGTGTTCGCCATCTTTCTTGTACATTTCACAGCTGTATATTTTTTTTTTCTTTTTTCAGCTGTCCCACTTTTCTTAAAATTACATTTTTACAATTGTAATTTTTCCATTAAGCCTAATTTAATTAGACTCTTCTCTGCCTCTTATTACATTTAAGAGTTTTTACCGAGTTTTATAAAAACTCCTCGGATAGCTTGTCTTTTTACCCTTGTCCTGTTTGGCTTCGGGGTTTTCCTTTGTAACCCTGATTCTGGTTCCGAATAAGGGTTTGCCCTAGAACTCACAACTTGGGTATATCCGATTATGCCATTTCTCAACATGCATCATGTAGCATGTCTTTTTCCGTGTGTTCTCCGTTGCGGGCAACTTGTTCTTCCAAATTAGCGTCCTCTTTTGTTCAAAAAGATTTTCCACAAACTCGGTACTTTTTCCTGTCATATAATTTAACAGGAATGATCCATTTATTTTATTAGAGAAGATCTTAAATGGATACTTGACTTTGTCCATCTCAGTTAGACAGACATGCTCTTCTTTCATTTTCACTAATTGAGACTACTAGGGGTGCTTCTCTTGTTTCGACCTTAACTTTGTGGAAGGCCACCATATCGGGTCTTTGTAGCTTCATGAAATGAAATGCTGGATGAGACCCTTTTCCTGCGATTTCTGGAGCTATTGATAAAACTTTTATCTCCAGAACATCTCCTCATTTTAGACGTGGATTGTTCTGTCATGAGTCAAACACAGCTCCCACTAATCTATTCCGGTAATTTAGAAATTTCCGAAAATCCTGTTGCCATAGTATGTATTGAGGCAAGTGCCCCAAAATCATACCATTCTCGGACCTCGTCGGGTATAGATCCTTCGAGCATCCAAACCCTGGGATATTTTCCTGATGTATCAATCAGGGCTTTTCCAGGATTTCTTCCTTTTCTCGAGACAAGTTTCTCCCATGATCTTTGGTAAACCTGCCAATGTAAATTAACTTCATTAGTATTAACCTTAGAGGTGCCTGTCTGTGGCCTAAGGTTAATCTCTCCCTCTTTTACCCCAGAGGTGCCGAGTTGACTTGAAGCTACTGGAGATTTCTCTTCTTGTAGTTCAATTGTTTCCCATTTATCAGAGTCTGATATGGGACTTGTGCAAGCAGTATTTGAATCTGTCGCTCCAGGTATAGGGCCATGTACTCTAAACGCAGGGTTAGAGGACCGCTCTCATAATTCTCGGGTCATCACCGAAGTAGATGCCTTTCGAATTGGTTCTTGCAATGCCTCCCACAAGGATCCTGAGCCATATATTAAACTCCTGATTGAATTCTGGATAGTGTCCAGATTAACTCATTGTATTTGTCCAGCTGCCTCAGCGTTAACTGATAGCTGGCAAAAATGCTTGTCTAGCTCCTCAAGGTTTTCCCTGAGATGCTTATACCTCTTAATGACGGAATTTACTTCAGATGTGTCCATCTCTTGTCAGGAAATCTGCAAGTATATTTTCATGAGATTTCACAACGATAATATCAAAACAATAATATTGACATTCTGCTTGCCATCTCATAATACGAGCCTTTTCTATTTTTTATTCTAATTTATTTTTTAGAAAGGCTTTAACATTCATATTATCTACTTTTAAGATAAACTTCTTTGGCAAGAGGAATAATGGCCATTTTTTAAAAGCCTTCCAAACAGCAAAGAATTCCTTTTCATTAATATGAATAGTGCGGCTTGTTGTTCTGTGAACAACCCTCCTGCATATCTACGAGGTTCTTCCCCTGTAGTAGTCTTTTTCATTAGTACGGCTGCCCCATGAAAATCATTAGCGTCTGTATAAACAACTAAATCATCCTCGTCTTGAGGAATTGCGAGTTTTGGTAAATTACTATAAACTTGTTGTAGCTCGCGAATTCTTTGAGTGTGAATTTCTTCCCACTTCCATTTTGAACTTTTTGTTTCTTTCAAAAGTGGTCGAAAATCCTTTATGTACTTCGCAAGGCTTTTGATGAAGATTCCTGCGAAATTAACAAGTCCTAGAAAACTTTGAAGTTGTTTTTTATCTTTAAGAATATCGGGAAAATTGCGTATTTTTTCCACGATGTGTTCTTGAAGTTCAATACCTACTTCGTCAATAAGAATATCAAGAAATTCAACCTTATTGACTCCAATAATTTCTTTCTTTTCAGAGAGCACTAATCCTTCCCTATGACATGCATTGGAAAAAATCTCTAAATGTCTAATATGTTCGTTCATGTTTTTAGATGCAATCAAAATATCATCAATATAAACAAACATAAATTCAAAATAATCTTTAAACAGATTATCCATTTTTCTTTGGTATATCTACGGTGCATTGGCAAGACCCATAGGTAGCATGTTCCAGATATACTGACCTTGTGGTGTAGAAAATGCTGTATATTACCTAGATTCATTTTCTAACTTGATCTGATAGAAATTAGATTTACAATCGAATTTTGAAAACACTTTGGCCCCTTTGATGCAATCAATTAAGTGTTCTCTACTAGGGATGTAGTAACCATCAAACTCTAATATCTTATTGATACCTTGCTAGTTGATTACTAGTCTAGCTTTTCCCCTTTTTATTTCACCATGATTTCTTACAAGGAAACCAGGGCTACTATAAGCCGAGACTACAGGTTCAATGAGTTTAAGATCGATATGCTCTTTAATAATCATTTGCATATCTTTCTTATCCATCATATTCATCTGGATGGGCTTGTATCGAACGTACTCATACTTACATTGGTCCTTAACCTTTAGAGTAGCTTCGATCTTGTTTTTGTTCCACCAAGCCAAAGTATCCTCATTGTAATTCCTTTGGATTAGCCTTTTAACATGTTCGAGAGAGAGCTTACTCTCTTCGTCCATATACCAATCATGTTTCTATGTCTTGTAAGGCGTTCTTGAAGAAATATATTTCTTCTTCAGTGGCCTCACTGTATCCTTCACTAAAGAAACCTTGTTGTCTGAAAGACAATAGTGCTTCACCAAATTTTCTTTTATCCTGCATTTTAGGATTAGTCAATTTGGCCTCATCATCATCACCATGTTTGCTGTGAAAATTTATTGGCATAATGCGATTAAATGTCTTTTCTCGCCGCAGAACCTGAATCTCACTTCCACAGTTAGTGGTAAAGATTAATAAATTTCGTTTGGATAAAGTTATTACCCAACAAGATATCTGTTCCAGTATCATGAAAGTAAATTGGAGGCATTTTTACCTTAAACCAAGGTGTACCAAATGCTCCTCTCATCATGATTTTTATTTCTCGTTTACCTTTATTTAGTATAAGAATTTTTCTCGAAAAATCTCTACCTGCAAGACCTAAGGTAACTACTCCTGGTTCTCGTCCTGCAAGTCTTGATACAAATACTTCTTGGCCCGCCATTTATAGCATACCTTCATATTTGCCAACCGTAGGTTGCTGCAGGTGATATAAGTCATCAGAAAATAATTTTCCATTGTCGTAATGTCAAATAGAACTAGCACTTCTTTCCATCCTTCAGAGCATCTAAATTTTTCATTATCCACCCTAATGGCTTGCGAGATTGAATCAATAAGCAACTCTTTTCCCTTCAAGCCTTGTATCCTTTCTTCTGAGAAGGACATCCGATTTTTAAATTCCATCCTAGTACTAAGTGTTCTGTTTAAGACAGGATGGTCTTTAATGATAATGTTGACTCCTCCAATTCTAGGTATTTGAATTGAATCTGGCGTCATTACTTTAGCAAATTCCTTGAAGATTCAAGGAATTTCAATATACTCTTTCCGTAGGAAAAGATCCGAATGATGTATGTTGGAAAGTGCATATGCTATTCTATAAGTTATAGAATACGGTCTATTCCCTTCTTTCATAAGATCCTTTCTTTTAAAGTCTTCAGGAAGGGTTAAGACATGACTGAAATCTTGGTCTGCTAGATTATATGCAATTCTTGGATGAATATCAAGCATAAGTTTTCCTGCATATAAATTTCCTACCATTGTACCAAGGCATCCATCTCTTAGGTTATTGATTCTCCTATGTATTATCGATAAATGGATTTTCGAATCAATTCCTTCCTTGAAAGTGGCTTTTATGACAACTTCAATGGTTCCTATATGGATCCATTTCATAGTCATTGCTACTTCTTCTCGTAGCTTACTTAATTCTTCAAGAATTTCTTCTTTCGGAATTAATTGCATGTCCATCACATTCCTGTAAGTTCCATAGAAATTACAAATTCTCCCGAACTTACCTTGTATATAATGTGATGCTTTCTTTGGTTTAGTCCTATTTAATTTAGGACTCGGCTAAAACCTCCAATTCTAAAATCACCATATGGTCCAATATTGGAATTTTGCCTCATAATGTTTTCCAATGTTCGGTTTGAAACCGACATTCTTGAAAAGAATCCAAAAAGGCTTTCAGAAGTCTGAAGCTTATCTCCTTCACTGTACTCAGTCTGATTCGGTTGAAGATCCATCCGAATCTCTCTCAATTTCTTCCTCATATACACTTTCGTCTGAGGGGAAATTTTCGAATTGGTAGATAGGTACCAAATCGCCATAAAAGATTGCATCCAATATATCAATCGTAGCTTCAAATTGGCGTGCTTCTCGCTTTTGCGGACAATCTGGGGAGATATGTCTCTTCTCTCCGCATATCCAGCAGTTACAGTCTTTGAAACTTTCATTAGCTCAGGTGTGAGCTCTTTTGAAAGTTCGTCGACTTGGGGTTCGATCACTGGATCTTCTATTAGTTTGTCTAGATCCATGTGAGGATGCCCTGATAGGTCCTTGCCTTTGGCCCGATTTATAAGATCGGCCCTTGGTTTTAGACCACCATGATCTTCGTCTAAACGAAGGTTTATTCCTGTAACCCCTTTTGTCGGTGTTACTTTCCTTTTTTCTCTTCTTCTTTTGCTCGCTTGTTTCCCCAATGATTGTTGGTAAATCGTTGTTTTCACAATAGAGAGGAGTTTTCTTCATCTTTCCTCTCAGCTTCTTCATATTTCTCTAGAGTGAAGCTTGAGCACACCAGTTCTTTAATTTGTCTTTCAGGAAAGACATCCTTCTGGCTACCGAATTCAACTGGCCTTCGGGCACCTTATAGGTTTGAATCAGCATTTCTCACTAGGGGCTGCAAATCTTGGCAAAGAACAACGGTGCTGCTACATCCGTTGGGACTCCACTTTGAAATAAGTATTTGCGAAACCAATAGATATATTCATCTATTGCACAAATATTTCTTAATTCCATTCCAAAGAGAGCTTGCATGTTCTCTTTGGTTTTCTCAGAATTACTTTCATCGAAGTATCCATCTCCGATGAAATGAAGCTTTATAAGACTTCCGAATGTTTCAGCTATGGTGCTTTTGGATTCTCCAGCTAAAACTCCTTGTTTAGTCGAGTCAGGTGTTTGATCACATCCCACCTTGACTGATCCTTCTAGACTCAACTCCACCAATCTGACCAAGTTTTCTTTGTCAAGTTCTTGAGTGGTGGTCGCTATTTTCATGGTAGCTACCTATTCATCGATTATCTTTTCAATATTTCAAAAATCGATGACATCCAGATTCACAATACTTCCATAAGGGTGCAAGGGCTGAGACATGGTCCTAGCCCATGGTGTATTTTCTGGTACCCTTTTCGGATTCCTCCCTGGATTCTCCTTGAGTCTAGTTCCAACGAATGTTGGGGTAGCATTGGTGTGGAAGTCCACACCCTCACGCATCGAGCTATCCTCTGGAGGATCATTTGATGCGATACTACCTTCTAGAGGTGGTAGCACCGGTGGCACAATAGTTAACACCTCGTTAGGTTTGACATTAACTAAGTCTACCATCCCTAATTGGGAGAAAGATTCAGCTAATTCTTGTAGATCAGATAGATCCACTCGTAAAACTTCCATTAATTAATCCTTTTGAGGATTTCATTAATTCTATCTTCTTGTGTTTTGGGCCGCGGAATTTCCGTGCCTTACCTTTTTGGTGCAAAAGGGGTACTGGCCCAAAAGCGTCACGGATGCGGTCCGCATTGGATGTACCAATATGACCCTTCTGTTTTTCGCCTAGATCTGAAACTTCTTTTTTCAGATCTACTATTAAGATTTTCAGATCTGGGAGGATCTGTAATATCTCGTCCATCTTCTGGTTCAATTGCTCTATTTTAATAGGTATATAGATCAACCTATGACAATAATCTTGAACCATTTTTTGAATTTCTCTAAGATCATGGTTAATCTTAGAAGTATCAGTCTTAGTATCAATTTTTGTCCATGTTGGACAAAAATCTCTCTTTTCGTAACTCGTTGAACACTTGTTCGAATGTTCCATTCTTGTTTAAAACTCCTCCGATAGAGAGTAAAGTAATAAAATGTAAAAATAACTAATTATTCGTAAGTTGAGGGACCCAATGTGTAGAGCCTGTAAGAACATGGACTAATTTTGCGATTGGGCTTTACTACAGGGACGAAATCTATAATTCCCCCTATAGATTTGCCTTAAATCAATTTTGCAGATATTTTTTGTGGGTCTTCCAATTTTTCGAATATCTAAATTGAATTTGTGTTCTGGGTTGTTGGGAACGAAAGCCAAATATTCAATACCCTAGTTTTTATCGAAAACTTGAAAAGCGTGCAAATTTTATTCGTTTTGGACATATGTAATTGCGTTTAATAGCATTGCGTTCATCCGTGATTTGGTTTCTAATTCGTAGTTATTTTTATTAGATTTGATGTTACTCGGTTGGCAATGCGTTTTTGTTTAAACGAAATGTATAATGCTTAAAACGCTTGTTTTTTGGGAAAATGTAATGGTTTCACAAAAACGTTTTTCATACATATTTGTTGGATCAGTATGTTATTAGTATATTTCAAGTCTTTTCGTTTGAATGAAGATTGCAATGCTCAAAACGCTTACCTTTTGGGAAAATATAATGGTTGCACAAAAACGTTTTTCGTGCTTATTCTTGTTGGATCAGTATGTTTCCAGTATAATTCAAGTCTTTTCGTTTGAACGAAGATTGTAATGCTCTAAACGCTTACTGATTGAGGAAATAAAATGATTTTCGAGAACTTCGTTTGGAAATCTTGAACCTTTGGAACTCTTTAACTTCTTATAGACTTGTTGAACTATAATTTTGTATTCCAATCAGTGGCCTAGAGTTTGAATAGACTTTCTTATAGCATTTTTCAACTAGTTTTCAGTGACATTGTTGTTTTCTACGTTCAAACGTACAAGTCAATATATGTAAAATAATTTCAAATTGAAACTCAACTATTTAAATTTTCTATCAAGTGCAATATTTAATTCATCGATAGCATACTTTTTACAAGACCATCTAACTTAACCTTTTTTTTGATAATTCTTCAATAGGTTTCTTCGGGTAATTCAAAAAATCAAAAGGTAAGCAATCCATTTGAATAAATACATCTTATTCGGGTCACTAATTTTTATATTTTTTTTTCATCTAACAATAAACAACAATTCACGGAAGAGGACTGGTTATGCAGACCTATATGGAAATGCTGAAGCTCATTATAATGTCATGAAGCATGCAGAAAGAGTGCTCTCAAATTTAGAAAATGAATTTCCTAGCTTTCCAAAGTGTATGCTCCCCTCAAATGTTTCTCATGGTTTTTGGATTGTATGATTGAATTTTTTCATTCCATTTCTCATTTATTGTTTTAAAAAAATATCGGGTTGCAAAAATGGTGCTCATTGTGCTAATGCCTCTAATGGAAGCATCTCCCAGCAAAATTTTGCAGTGATAATATGCCCGATCATGATGCACCTATTGTATTGGTGGATGAATTGGGCAACGAGTATACAACGTCTTATCTTTCGGACATGCACGGTTTAAGTGCAGGATGGAGGGGTTTTTCGATATCCCATAGATTGCTCAAAGGGGATATATTGATTTTCCAATTGATCGAACCTTGCAAGTCCAAGGTATTTGTTGATTATTTTTTGAGTTAATTACATATACATTTATCAGAGTTTGATAAGTTACCATTATTTTGCCATTCATTAAAAATATATTACAATTTCACCCGATTTTTTCGCGTTTTTTGAGTTGTCAATATGTGATTGGATGTTCATGTAATTTTCACGTAATTTTACATTATTTTTAAACAACTTTGAGATTGTTACTGAGAAATACTGCATTTTAGGTACGCATAGTTAGAGTATACGACCCAGAAGTTGAGGATGCTGCACTTTGCCTCCTGAGTTTGGCTGCTTCGTCTAGAGGAACGAATAATGGTACATTTCGTTCTCGTTTTCTCGTTTTTCGGCTGTTTATTAGGAACTTTCCATACTTAATAATTGATATCTACATCTTGTGTTTGTATTTATACTGTGAAGAAGGAGAAAAGGAAGCGTAAGATAATCTATGTGGATCCATTTCCTACAACATCAAAAATTGTTAGAGGGAACAAATCATTTTTGCATGATCGTTCTTGAAAAGTTGTCAATTGTAGGTAGCAAAATCTTCATCTTGGAGGGAAGTTTGTGAACTTAGTAAAGAATGGTTTTTTTTTTTTTTTTTGGACTTAAACTTGAAGAATGAAAAGCTTCAAATTTGAAATTCTACAGTTCTGGGATGGTTTGATTTCGGTATAGAAACAACATTGATAGTTTTTTAATACAAAACTCAGAGAAAAAGAGCTGAATATGAAAAGTTTTTGAAAGAGCTTAAAGGTAAAAAAAAATGAAAAAAACTAAGTGAATTTGATGTTGATGTACATTTGGGGTGATATGTGTACATTTGGTTGTCATTCTGTTGCGAATTTGAAATTTTCCTGAAAATTTGTTATGCCTTTCCAATTTTCATAATAAGTTGAAATTCTTGTAATGTGTTTGGACAATGAAGTGCTGCAGTGGGCTTCAACGCTTATATTCAAATGAGATAGATTTTTGCGTATTTTCATATTTTTTTCTTCATATTTTAATTGATTGTATCTTATCTTATCAAATTATTGTTTGATATTAAGACCATCTCCAACCCACGCTATTTTAGCGGGGGTGGAGATGGATGGAAACAACCCAGCACTGTAGCTGAGCCAAATCAGTGTTGCGCAAGATCTGTAGTTAGTTGCACCATAGTGCTGCGTAAGATCTGGCGTAGCACTATAGCTGCGCCATTTCTAGTGCCGCTCAATTTTTTTTTTTTTTTTAGGATTTTCAATTTAGCCCTTCCATGTTTGTTTGTTTTCATTTTATTCCCTTTAAAATTTATAAAGGTTACATTATTTATAGTTTAGCCCTTATAGGTTTCATTAGTTAAAATTATAGTCCATTAATTATATTTTATTCAATTATACATTAATTTGAGTTTACAAATAAATTATAATTAAAAGTTCAACTTTAGTAATTTATTAATTAATTAAATACATATGTAATTGTTGATTAATTTTTGAAATATCGAATTGCAATTAATATAATTTTTAATTATTTATTAATAAAATAATTTTTTTTGTGAATTTTATTAGCAAAGTATATTTTCTTGGGTGAAAATATACAATACGTAAAAATTTTAGGTTTTGTTTGTGAAAGATTGTAATATTATAAAAAGAATGGAAAAATGAGAATATTCTGTAAAATTCTTTTTCGGTGCTATGAATAGTGTTCTGGGTTGGTGTGAATTTATTGTAGTTGCGTTAAATTGGTAGCCCATGCACAACCCATGCACTTATGAAGATATTTTTAATATATATAACTAGAATTCTATATGTCAGACATCTTAGCATATGATATACAAAATAAAATAAAATTTGGAATAGAAATCTCATCCCGTCCAGTGATCCAAACTTGATGATCGTTTATACGACACAAAATATTTAGTAATTCCAATACAATGACTATTAGCATGTACCTTCTTATTAAGTAAATAGGAATTTTAAAACAAACACAATAACATACTTTTTGTCACACACGTCTAGAAGGTGAAATTTGAATTTTGAAATAAAATTTTATGAATATTTAATAAATCCAACAAAATTGAACAATACTTTATACATCAAATACAGTTGTATAATTCCCTATTAAATAATTTGGTTCACCTAATGCCATTAATTATTGATTATCCTAACGTATCCACATTCATTAAAAACAATGATATGAACTGGCACTACATTGAACATGTTTGAAAATCAATACTACATTTTTTCTCTCATCTTAAATAATAATATTTTCTAAAAAAAATAATTGTGGACATAATACGTCACAAAACACAACATTTTCAAATAAAAAAATATAAATAACTAGAAAAACAATAAGAATTGGAAAAAAATAAGAGTCAAAAAAATTATTAAAATATATAAAATTGTAATAATAAGTAAAATTGAGCCATGTAAAAGAAATTTAAAAATACGTGTAAAATATATAGAACACATACGACAAGATACAGATAAGATTGAAAATAATTAAAAATGAACACATTGTGCCAGTTCATATTCATAATAATGGGTTTCACCTAGAATCCTGTAGAAAAAAAATTAATCGGATAAAATTAGAAAAAATATAATGTGGAAATCGAATTAAGATTTATAAGTATTTAGGTGATAATACGCTATATTTCCGCTATTATGACCGTGTTTTGACTTTTTTGAGTATAAAATTGGAATAAAAAATCTAATCATATTTAATTAAAGCTGGCTTGTGGCAATTGCCTTCTTTATTTCCCCTTTTTATTATTTCACACACATATTACAAAAATATTACATATTATATATATGTATATATATTGTCCAATACTATTATTTATTATATGTGTGTCTGAAGTTCAAGTCAGTGAAAAACTTCTGCTAGTGAGAAAGAGAGAAGAGAAAAGTTAGGACACTCATTAAACACAAAAACTGAAAGAAAAATTACCTGAGATTGAGACCCTAAACTGTTCATCTTCTGAATTTTGTCCATCAGACCCCACTGATTCTCAATCTAAGGTTTCTTTTGTTGGATAGTTTTTGTTTTCCTGTACTTGTTCGTTTTATTTGCGGGTTATATTAATTATTCTTTTGACTGTATATTTTTTGTATATATTTATGGGATGTTGTTATTATTGCAGAAAATGAAGAACAATAAGAAAATGCAAATAGAAAGCACAAAAAGGGGGAGCTTGGAAAGGCCAAGAAGCCTGAAATCCAAGGGTAAAGAGGTGAGATTTTTATTTTTCCAATTTTTATGTGTATTTTTGTGTTTGGATCTATGGCTGCCTATTTATTTTGTCATTTATGAATTGTTTGAGTTGATGCATGTTGAATTTATGTTTTCTGCTGTTGTATAAGCTGATGCCATTGAGATTTTTTTTCATATAGATTTGCCTTAAATGTCAATTTTGCAGAGATTTTTGGTGGGTCTTCCAATTTTCCCAAGATCTAAATTGAATTTTTGTTTTGGGTTGTTGGGAACGAAAGCCCAATATTCAATACCCTAGTTTTTATCGAAAACTTGAAAAGCGTGCGAAATTTATTCGTTTATAGACATATGTAATTGCGTTTAATAGCATTGCATTCATCGGTAATTTGGTTTCTAATTCGTAGTTATTGTTATTAGATTTGATGTTACTCGTTTGGTACTGCCTTTTTGTTTAAACGAAATGTATAATGCTTAAAACACTTGCTTTTTGGGGAAATGTAATGGTTTTACAAAAACGTTTTTCGTACTTATTTGTTGGATCATTATGTTATTAGTATATTTCAAGTCTTTTCGTTTGAACGAAGATTGCAATGATCAAAATGCTTACTTTTTGGTCAAATATAATGATCGCACAAAAACGTTTTTCGTGCTTATTCTTGTTGGATCAGTATGTTGCCAGTGTAATTCAGGTCTTTTCGTTTGAACTAAGATTGTAATGCTCTAAACGCTTACTGATTGAGGAAATAAAATGATTTTCGAAAACTTCGTTTGGAAATCTTGAACCTTTGGAACTCTTTAACTTCTTATAGATTTCTTGAACTGTAATTTTGTATTCCAATCAGTGGCCTAGAGTTTGAATAGACTTTCTTATAGTATTTTTCAACCCGTTTTCAGTGACATTGTTGTTTTCTACGTTCAAACGTACAAGTCAATATATGTAAAATAATTTCAAATTCAAACTCAACTATTTAAATTTTCTATCAAGTGCAATATTTAATTCATCGATGTCATACTTTTATCATCTTCTTGATCCCAAAGTTGAGATTTTTACAAGACCATCTAACTTAACCTTTTTTTTAAATTCTTGAACAAGTTTCCTCGGGTAATTCCAAAAAATCACAAAGGTAAGTAATCCATTTGAATAAATACACAATATTCGGGTCACTAATTTTTATATTTTTTTTAACTTACATTAAAAAGCAATTCACGGAAGAGGACTGGTTGTGCAGACCTATATGAAAATGTTGAAGCTCATTATAATGTCATGGAGCGTGCAGAAAGAGTGCTCTCAAATTTTGAAAATGAATTTCCTAGCTTTCTAAAGTGTATGCTCCCCTCAAATGTTTCTCATAGTTTTTGAATGGTATGATTGGATTTTTTTTCGTCCCATTTCTAACTTATTTTTTGAAAAAAATCGGGTTGCAAAAATGGCACTCATTGTGCTAATTTTTCTAATGGCAGCATCTCCCAGCAAAATTCTGCAGTGATAATATGCCCGATCATGATGCAACTGTTGTATTGGTGGATGAATTGGGCAACGAGTATACAACGTCTTATCGTTTGGACAGGCACGGTTTAAGTGCAGGTTGGAGGGGTTTTTCGCTATCCCACAGATAGCTCAAAGGGGATATATTGATTTTCCAATTGATCGAACCTTGCAAGTTCAAGGTATTTATTGATTATTTTCCACGTAAATTACATATACATTTATCAGAGTTTGATAAATTACCATTATTTTGCCATTCATTAAAAACATATTACAATTTCACTCCATTTTTCGCGTTTTTTGAGTTGTCAATGTGTGATTGGATATTCATGTAATTTTCACGTAATTTTACTTTATTTTTAAACAACTTTGAGATTGTTACTGAGATAGTGCATTGTAGGTACACATAGTGAGAGTATACGACCCAGAAGTTGAGGATGCTGCACTTTGCCTCCTGAGTTTGGCTGCTTCGTCTAGAAGGACGAATAATGGTAAATTTCGTTCTCGTTTTCTCGTTTTTAGGCTGTTTATTAGGAATTTTCCATACTTAATAATCAATATCTACATCTTGTGTTTGTATTTAAAATAGATATTGTGAAGAAGGATAAAAGGAAGCGTAAGAGAATCTACGTGGATCCTTTTCCTACAACATCAAAAAACGTTAAAGGGAACAAATCATTTTTGCATGATCGTTCTTGAAAAGTTGTCACTTGTAGGTAGCAAAATCTTCATCTTGGAGGGAAGTTTGTGAACTTCGTAAAGAATGGTTTTTTTTTTGGACTTTGACTTGGAGCATGAAAAGCTTCAAATTTGAAATTCTACAGTTTTGGGATGATAAGATTTCGGTATAGAAACAACATTGAAAGTTTTTTAATACAAAACTTAGAGAAAAAGAGCTGAATATGAAAAGTTTTTGAAAGAGCTTAAAGGTTAAAAAAAATGAAAAAAACTAAGTGAATTGGATGTCGATGTACATTTGGGGTGATATGTGACATTTGGTTGTCATTCTGTTGCGAATTTGAAATTTTCCTGGAAATTTGTTATGCCTTTTCAATTTTCATATTAAGCTGAAACTCTTGTGATGTGTTTGGACAATGAAGTGCTGCAATGGGCTTCAACGCTTATATTCAAATGAGATAGATTTTTGAGTATTTTCATTTTTTTTCTTCATATTTTAATTGATTGTAACTTATCTTATCAAATTATTGTTCGATATTAAGACCATCTCCAACCTACGTTATTTTAGCGCGGGTGGAGATGGTCGGAGAGAACCCAGCACCATAGCTGCGCCAAATCAGTTGTGTGCCAAATCTGTATTGAGCTGCACGATCTTACGCAGCACTATGGCTGTGCCATTTCTAGTGCATCTCAATAATTTTTTTTAGGATTGCAATTTAGCCCTTCCTTTTTTGTTTGTTTTCATTTTAGTCTCTTTAAAATTTATAAAGTTTAAATTATTTATAGTTTTGCCCTTATAAGTTTAATTTGTTAAAATTATAGTCCATTAATTATGTTTTATTCAATTATATATTAATTTGAGTTTATAAATTAATTATAATTAAAAGTTCAACTTTAGTAATTTATTCATTAATTAAATAACATATGTAATTGTTGATTAATTTTTGAAATATCAAATTGCAATTAATATAATTTTTAAGTATTTGTTAATAAAATATTTTTTTTTGTGAATTTTATTAGCAAAGTATATTTTCTTGGGTGAATATATACAATACGTAAAAGTTTTAGATTTTGTTTGTGAAAGATTGTAATGTTATAAAAAGATGGAAAAAAGAGAATATTCTGTAAAATTCTTTTCCGGTGCTGTGAATAGTGTTCTGAGTTGGAGTGAATTTATTGTAGCTGCGCTAAATTGGTCGCCCATGCACAACCCATGCTCTTATTAAGATATTTTTAATATATATAAATAGAATTCTATATGTCAGAAATCTTAGCATATGATATAAAAAATAAAATAAAATTTGGAATAGAAATCTCATCCCCCGTCCAGTGATCCAAATTTGATGAAAGTTTATACGACACAAAATATTTAATAATTCCAATACAATGACTATTAGCATGTACCTTAACTTATTAAGTAAATATGTATTTTAAAACAAACACAATAACATACTTTTTGTCACACACGTCTAGAAGGTGAAATTTGAATTTTGAAATCAAATTTTATGAATATTTAATAAATCCAACAAAATGGAACAATACTTTATACATCAAATATAGTTGTCTAATTCCACTGTTAAATAATTTGGTTCACCTAACGCCATTAATTATTGATTATCCTAACGTATCCACACTCATTAAAAACAATGATATGAATTGGCACTACATTGAACATGTATGAAAATCAATACTACCTTTTTTCTTGCATCTTAAATAATAATATTTTCTAAAATAAATAATTGTGGACATAATAAGTCACAAAACTCATCATTTTCAAATAAAAAATATAAATAACTAGAAAAATAAGAAAAATTGAAAAATATAATAAGAGTCAAAAAAATTATTAGAATATATAAAATTGTAATAATAATTAAAATCGAGCCATCTAAAGAAATTTAAAAATATAAAAATACGTGTAATATATATAGAACACATACGACAAGATACAGATAAGATTGAAAATAATTAAAAATGAACACATTGTGCCAGTTCATATTTCATAATAATGGGTTTTCACCTAGAATCCTGAAGAAAAAAATTTGTTCCGACAAAATTAGAAAAAAAATATAATGTGGAAATCGAATTAAGATTTATAAGTATTTAGGTCATAGTACGCTATATTTCCGCTATTATGACCATATTTTGATTGTTTTTAGTATAAAATTGGAATAAAAAATCTAATCATATTAAATTAAAGCTGGCTTGTGGTAATTGACTTCTGTATTTTCCCTTTTTACACACATATTACATAAATACTACATATTATATATATATATGTGTATATATATATATATTGTCCAATACTATTAGGGTGTGTTTGGATTGAAGGATTAGAAATTCATGTATTTCAAATTCATCGACAAATCTGTTCAAGTTCGTTTGGATGAATTAATGTTAGGATGGATTTCAAATCCTTTGTCATTCATTTTGACATATTTTCTCCATAACTACGGTGGATTTCAAACGACTACATATTATGTATCATTTCAAATCCTTCCTCCAAATCCCGTCCCAAATCTAAATCACTCAATCCAAACACACCCTTATTTATTATATGTGTGTCCGAAGTTCAAGTCAGTGAAAAACTTTTGCTAGTGAGAAAGAGAGAAGAGAAAAGTTAGGACACTCATAAAACACAAACACTGAAAAAAAAATTATCTGAGATTGAGACCCTAAACTGTTCATTTTCTGAATTTTGTCCATCAGACCCCACTAATTCTCAATCTAAGGTTTCTTTTTATGGATTGTTTTTTGTTTTCCTGTACTTGTTTCTTGTATTTGCAAGATATATTAATTATTCTTTTGACTGTATATTTTTTGTATATGTTTAAGGGATGTTGTTTTTCTTGCAGAAAATGAAGAACAATAAGAAAATGCAAATAGAAAACACAAAAAGGGGGAGCTTGAAAAGGCCTAGAAGCTTGAAATCCAAGGGTAAAGATGTGAGATTTTTATTTTTTATTTTTCCAATTTTTATTTGTATTTTGGTGTTTGGATCTATGGCTGCCTATTTATTTTATCATTTACGAATTGTTTCAGTTGCTGTATGTTGAATTTATGTTTTCTGCTATTGTATAGGCTGATGCCGTTGAGTTTTAGTTCATATAGATTTGCCTTAAATGTCTATTTTGTAGAGATTTTTTGTGGGTTCTTCCAATTTTCCCAAGATATAAAGGGAATTGTGTTCTGGGTTGTTGTGAACGAAAGCCGAATATTCAATACCCTAGTATTTATCGAAAACTTGAAAAGCGTGCAAATTTTATTCGTTTATGGACATATGTAATTGCGTTTAATAGTATTGCGTTCATCCGTCATTTGGTTTCTAATTATTAGTTATTGTTATTAGATCTGATGTTACTCGTTAGGTAATGCGATTTTGTTTAAACGAAATGTGTAATACTTAAAACGCTTACTTTTTGGGGAAATGTAATGGTTTCACAAAAACGTATTTCGTATATTTGTTGGATCAGTATGTTACTAGTATATTTCAAGTATTTTCGTTTGAACGAAATTGTAATGCTCTAAACGCTTACTGATTGAGAAAATAAAATGATTTTCGAAAACTTCGTTCGGAAATCTTGAACCTTTGAAGCTCTTTAACTTCTTATAGACTTGTTGAACTGTAAATTGGTATTCCAATCAGTGGCCTAGAATTTGAATAGACTTTCTTATAGTATTTGTCAACCAGTTTTCAGTGACATTGTTGTTTTCTACGTTCAAACGTACAAGTCAATATATGTAAAATAATTTGAAATTCAAACTCAACTATCTAAATTTCTATTAAGTGCAATATTTAATTCATCGATGGCATCTGCTTGATCCCAAAGTTGAGATTATTACAAGACCATCTAACTTAACTCTTTTTTTTTTAATTCTTGAACAGGTTTCCTCGGGTAATTCCAAAAAACCACAAAAGTAAGCAATCCATTTGAATAAATACACAATATTCGGATCACTAATTTTTATATTTTTTTTTATCTAACAATAAACAGCAATTCATGGAAGAGGACTGGTTATGCACACCTATATGAAAATGCTGAAGCTCATTATAATGTCATGGAGCGTGCAGAAAGAGTGCTCTCAAATTTGGAAAATGAATTTCCTATCTTTCTAAAGTGTATGCTCCCCTCAAATGTTTCTCATGGTTTTTGGATGGTATGATTGAATTTTTTCGTCCCACTCTTAATTTATTTTAAAAGAAAAAAATTTGGGTTGCAAAAAGGTGCTCATTGTGCTAATGCTTCTAATGGCAGCATCTCCCGGCAAAATTCTGCAGTGATAATTTGCCCAAACATTATGCACCTATTGTATTGGTGGATGAATTGGGCAACGAGCATACAACGTCTTATCTTTTGGACAGGCACGGTTTAAGTGCAGGTTGGACGGGTTTTTTGCTATCCCATAGATTGCTCAAAGGGGATATATTGGTTTCCAATTGATCGAACCTTGCAAGTTCAAGGTATTTGTTGATTATTTTCCAAGTAAATTACATATACATTTATCAGAGTTTGATAAATTACCATTATTTTGCCATTCATTAAAAACATATTACAATTTCACTCCATTTTTTCGCGTTTTTTAAATTGTCAATATGTGATTTGATGTTCATGTAATTTTCACGTAATTTTACTTTATTTTTAAACAACTTTGAGATTGTTACTGAGAAATAATGCATTTTAGGTGCACATAGTGAGGGTATATGACCCAGAGTTTGCCTCCTGAGTTTGGCTGCTTCGTCTAGACGGACGAATAATGGTACATTTCGTTATCGTTTTCTCATTTTTAGGTTGTTTATTAGGAATTTTCCAAACTTAATAATCGATATCTACATCTTGTGTTTGTATTTAAAATAGATATTGTGAATAAGGACAAAAGGAAACGTAAGAGAATCTATGTGGATCCTTTTCCTACAACATCAAAAAATGCTAGAGATAACAAATCATTTTTGCATGGTCGTTCTCGAAACGTTGTTACTTGTAGGTAGCAAAATCTTCATCTTGGAGGGAAGTTTGTGAACTTGGTACAGATGGGTTTTTCTTTTTTCTTTTTTTCGGACTTAGACTTGAAGCATGAAAAGCTTCAACTATGAAATTCTACAATTTTGGGATGGTAAGATTTCGGTACAGAAACAACTTTGAAAGTTTTTGAATACAAAACTCAAAGAAAAAGAGCTGAATATGAAAAGTTTTTGAAAGAGCTTAAAGGTAAAAAAAGATGAAAAAAACTAAGTGAATCGGATGTCGATGTACATTTCGGGTGATATGTGTACATTTGGTTGTCATTCTGTTGCGAATTTGAAATTTTCCTACAAAACTGTTATGCCTTTTCAATTTTCATATTAAGTTGAAATTCTTGTGATGTGTTTGGACAATGAAGTGCTGCAATGGGCTTCAACGCTTATATTCAAATGAGATAGATTTTTGAGTATTTTCATACTTTTTTTCTTCATATTTTAATTGATTGTAACTTATCCTATCAAACTATTGTTCGATATTAAGACCATCTCCAACCCACGCTATTTTAGCGCGGGTGGAGATGGTTGGAGACAACCCAGCACGGTAGCAGCATCAAATCAGTGTTGCGCAATATTTGTATTGAGCTACACTATAGTGCTACGCAAGATCTGGCGCAGCAATATAGCTGTGCCATTTTTACTGCTTGGTGCAACACTATAGCTGCGCCATTTCTAGTGGAGCTCAATATTTTTTTTCCAAATATTTTTTAGGATTTTCAATTTAGCCCTTCCTTTTTTGTTTGTTTTTATTTTAGTCCCTTTAAAATTTATAAAGTTTAAATTATTTATAGTTTTACCCCTTATAGGTTTAATTAGTTAAAATTACAGTCCATTAATTATGTTTTATTCAATTATACACTAATTTGAGTTTATAATTAAATTATAATTAAAAGTTCAACTTTAGTAATATATTCATTAATTAAATAACATGTGTAATTGTTGATTAATTTTTGAAATATCTAATTTCAGTTAAAATAATTTTTAATTATTTAATAATAGACTACATAACGAGGTACCCCAGTGGATTAGATATCCCATTCCGAACAAAAGAGACCTTATTAATAGACTACATAACGCTCGTATTTTCTGAAGTCTGGATTTTGGCAACTCCAAGTAAACGAGAGCGATAGATACAAGACTGCATTCACAGTCTCTTTCGGTCATTATGAATGGAATGTAATGCCCTTTGAATTAAAAAATGCACCCTCTGAAATGACATTTTTAATGATCATTCTGATTTTTCTATCGTCTACATTGATGATGTCCTCATTTACTTTTCCGACATCGATCAGCATTTTAAACATCTCAATATTTTTAGTAATATTATTAAGAAAAATGGGTTAGCCATATCTTCCTCAAAAGTGAAAATATTTCAAACTAAAATTAGATTTTTAGGTCATGATATTTCAGAGGAACTATCAAACCTATTGCTAGGGCTATAGAATTTGTAGAAAAATTCCCCGATGAGATTAAAGACAAAAATCAATTACAAAGATATCTTGGTTATCATAACTACATCTCAAATTTTTTCCCAAAACTTATAATTATTTGCAAACTTTTATTTCAAAGACTTCAAAAGAATCCACTCCCATGGACTCCAGAGCACTCCAATATGGTTAAAAATATTAAAAAACAAGTTAAGTCTCTTCTCTGTCTAGGTATTCCTAAACCAGAAGCATTTATGATCATTGAAACTGATTCTTCAGACTTAGGATATGGAGGAATTCTTAAACAAAGAATACCATCATCATCATCAGCAGCAGCACATGCATTTCATGAACAACTTGTTCGATTTCATTCAGGCATTTGGCTTGGACCTCAAAAAGATTATTCAACTATCAAAAAGGAAATTATTTCCATTATTTTATGTATTTCAAAATTTCAAGACGATATTTTCAACAAGAAATTTCGTCTTAGAATTGATTGTAAGTCTGCCAAAGAAATTATGCAAAGGGATGTTAAAAATAGTGTTTCAAAACAAATTTTCGCCTGATTGCAAGCCATACTTTCTGTATTTGATTTCGATATTGAATACATTAAAGGAGAAAATAATTCACTACCATATTTTCTTACTAGAGAATTTCTTCAAAATTCAGGAAATAATGAGTAAGCATAAGAATGAAAAGATTCAAAGTGCAGATGATTATTAAAGTGTTCCTGTTTTCAACCAATTTCAAGCCCTCATTCCTACTTCCTACTCACAAATAGTCCAAACACCTGTCCCTACAGTTCAAGCTCCTGCTCCGATCACCCCATCAAAACCAGATTCCAATATTCAAAAGTTTGAACCATCAAAAACCTATTACACAAAAGAAACGACTAAACACATAGCACAAAATTCCTCAACGCACCTGATTTCGATAGACTTAAATCAATAATTCAAAACTATTGTCCACCAGGATGCCAATGGTTTTCAGATGACACAAGGAAGACTCAAAGATTTTATGAATTTATTTTTGTAGATTCAAAATCGGTTGAACTTATTCATACCATGGATCCAAAAGATCCTTCAAAAATTGCTTTTTCAAAATGTATTATAAAATGAATTTTTAATTCAGAAGATTGGACAAACATTTTGTCGAAAAACTATTTTCAAAATTATTCAATCCCAAAGGATATACATATCCTGATTACAAAATGGATTGGTTTAGAATGTTCATTCTTAGACCATTCGATCATTCATGGCTCTTTACCTTTCATCAAGATTTTTCAAAGACAACTTTTCCATTATTGTTTCTTGAATGGTGGGTAGACTTTGGACCAACCATTGATATACTTCCCAATGAGGTTTATCAAGCTCATTGATACTACTACACCAAAGCTCCCGGGGAGCTTTTTCGGAAGCAAGTTCAATTTTTTGTTGAATTCAAAGTTCCATGGATTATGTGTTGGAGCTATGCATTTAGACAATATTTCGACGATCCCTTGCCATTATCAATAGTGAGGGAATTCAAAATCAAATGTTGGAAACAATTTGATACAAACTATTCTTCCGTCCAAGTTGTTCAACATTTTCTCACCACAGGTGTCAAACCTACGTGGGAAAAACCCAATTCAAAAAGGCCCGGTATGAGTTCGAGCCCAACTTCACGCCAGAACCAAATTAAGAGTCCGAGCCCAAGTTCGCGACCAAACATTGCAAAAAGCTCATTTCAAACTCAAAATATTGAAACTCAATTAAAGAAAGACAAATCTCAAGCAGATCCAATCAAAGAGGTGCAAGAATTACAAAAGACCGCTTTGACACCCAAACAGATCAAAATATTTGAAATGTTTGAAGAAGATCCAGTGACTGCTAGAGAATACATTCAATTCACTCAATTTAAAAAATCATCCTCAAAAGAGAAACAAACTATTTCTGAAGAATCAACTTCTGATGACCCACTAGGAGGGCAATGTGCTCAGGACCCTTTTGATCAAGAGTTCGATGATCCCTTCGATTTCTGATTAGCAGTCAAAAGAAACTCAAAAAATAAAAAATTCAAGAAAGAAAAGGAAGTTCATATTTTCCAAATTCCCAAGAGAATTATTCATTTTGAAAGATTTCAGAAAATAGAAAAATCTATTCAAAGAAACAAGCAAAAAATCTCCGCCAAAGATATTTCAAGATCAAGAGATGATAAATTCGATCCTGATGTTTCTCGGTGAAACGGGTGATCAATTTTCAAACCAAAAGATAAGATTTACAAGATTCAATGGTCTGCCATTGTCACAAGAAGACAAGCAACTTTTGGTGACAGCATTGCAGAACAGGACTCAATGATCAAAATTGCTACAAGACGTTTACTATTCAAAAAGTAAGATGAAATGCAAATTTCAATCAAATTCAAATGTAAAGGCATATATGTTTGCCTATAAATACATTTCTAATTTCATTCACTAGAACACACTAAGTTTTAGCTTCTATTACATTTCCGAAGCCTATTTTCAAACTGTGGTATACGCCTTTTATCTTCACCATTCCCGTTTTCATACCCTATTGAAAGTTCAAAGGTTTCAATTCATATTGTAAGAATTCAAATTTTATGAATTATTGTGTTTATTTTATTTTCCGCTGTTTTTTATTTACGCTCTGTTTTATTTACGTTTTCCCTACATTTGCATTCTTTCATTATCATCAGAAGAACAAAAAACTTTTGCCAAAATTTTAATTTATGTTTCTTGATTTGTGTTTGAAGAATCTGCAAGAGCGAGCGACAATTAGAAGGTCATCCATAATATCAAATATCTCAAGCGACATCGTTCTACAAGCCACTATCTATGTTCAAGACTGCAGTGAGTTATTGATAGCTTCCATCATAAGCAATTGTATATTAGATGTCATCAATGCATTTAATGTTCAACGGGCATTTATTTAAAAGCATTTAATGCTTATCAAAGGCATGTAATGCATATACTGTTGATGGAGTACGGAGAGCACTAAACCCATTGGATGTCAACATAAGACAATTGCCGCAGTCTGAACAATTGCAGCAATATATCCAAGATTCACCAACCCATCTAACCCTTCTGAGGGGAAAAATTACAGCGCCTCAGAATGTATCTAATGGATCTTACAAATGGTCTCAATGGATCTAATGTATGGTCTCAAAGGATATATTCCGAAACCTGTGTATAAATAAAACTTCAAGAACAAGAGAACCAGAGATTCGAACAAGTGAAAAAATTCACGAGCTTAAACAATCACATCCTAAGTCGAAATAATCTCTTGATTCTGAACTTCACCCTTAGAAAAACTCGAATCCTGAGCATCCATTCAAATCGATATTCCTCTATCTCTTTCTCAAGAAGAACCTGAACTAAAGAGAATATCTACAAAGTTGTTTGACCTTTGCCAAAACAAACAAATCAATTTTTGAGTGAAATTAGTCATCATCTCTTTCAAACTGTGTGTGAGGAAAGTTGTAGGATATCTGCAGTATTTCTATGTGAGAGAAGCAGATCACTAAAAGTGCTCTTAGAGGCAGACGCTTGTATAGCTAAGGAGCTCAAGACATTTTAGTTCGTACAATTTATTGGAGAAGACTTTGTGTGACTCTTCGGATTCAATATAGTGAATTCCTTCGTGAGCGAAGAAGAAGGACGTAGTTGGGATTACACCACCCATCATACCTTGCAAACTGTGTCTCATTTACTTATTACTTTATTTATGTTCTTTTCTGTACATTCATTTAAATTCAGCAATTTAGTAGAGATTATCTGTTGCATAAAAGAGTTAGTGTAGTTTCCTTATATATCTATTAATTGTGTCTCTGCCTAACATAAACATTACACAAAGCCAAAGACTATGATTATATATTCCATTGTGCACTTAACGGTGAATCTAAGTTCTAACCACTACATCTCATTGTAGTTCTCTCAATTGATTCTAAGTTAAAATCTCTTACGTAGTCTTTGCGCTCAAGTTCCTTTCAGATCATTACTGAAAAGAAGAACTTGTCTTTAATCTAAACGATTAACAAAAAATCAGTAACAAAGGATAAGGGTCTATTCAACCCCCCCTTCTAGACCCTTGTCCAAACCACTTGGGATCAACAGAGGTGATATTTAATAAGTTAAACACAATTTCCATTTTAATGTTAAGTGTAAAAAAAGTAAATTTATCTAAAATCTTCACATCATTGACATTTCAATAGAGATCTTTATGATACATTTTACAGTTTATGAATCTAATATATTTTTTAGTTCAAGTACCAAAATAAGATAAGTTGAATAGTTTAAATGTAGAAAGTAATTTTTAACCTAACTGGTAATAGTATAGTTCTAATGATTGAAACTCTTATTAGAGAAACCAACACTCTCATTGTAAACAATTAAAAAAGGAACCAACTAAAAGTAAGATAATTACATGGCTTAGTCAATGATAAAACTTCATTTCCAATATAAATTTTGAGTTATTATATATCAAAAATATTATGGAAATCTTGTAAAATGCTAGAAACAAGAGAAAAACATTGAAACGAAAGTATATGTGAGTTGCTCTCTTTTTTATTTGCAAAAAATCAATATTTGATATCCAAATTTACATGTATACCAATAATAAATCAAATTATACCATTACTTGCACTTATTTCATTATTATGAAATGCTTATTATTATTAGCGTTGATAGCTCTCTTCTTTAAAGCTTATGGCGTAGAAGTGTAAATAATCAACTCAAGTTTAGCATTAATATTTGATATTTTCATGGAAATAATATAATTTTAAAACTACTTCATTGTTTATTTTCCATAAATTATTTCATTATTTCTTTTTCATAAATTAAAAATAAATATATTTAGACGTTTCGGTAAAAAACAAAAGTTAGAACCATAGGCTTGGTATATCCACATGATAGAATATGGAATAACTTCCAGTTCCATTATGAACAAGATGGAAAAAATAAAACACATTCTAGATTGTAAGGTCGATCGGCTTTTTTGGAAGAAGAAAAATTTAGGTAAACTTTATTATGATCACTTATTAGGATAAGTGTATACTTTTGAGATAAAAATTCGTTTACGAAAATATCTGCAGAAAAATTTGCAAATTGTGCAGAATTTGCAGAAAAATTCCCCGATGAGATTAAAGACAAAAATCAATTACAAAGATTATTTGGTTGTCTTAATATATCTCAGATTTTTTCCAAAAACTTAGAATTATTTGCAAACTTTTATCTCAAAGGCTTCAGAAGACTCCACTTCCATGGACTCCACTTCCATGGACTCCAGAGCATTCCAATATTGTTAAAAATATTAAAAAACAAGTTAAGTCTCTTCCCTGTCTAGGTATTCCTAAACCAGAAGTATTTATGATCATTGAAACGGATGCTTCAGACTTAGTGTATGGAGGAATTCTTAAACAAAGAATACCATCATCAGCATCGCATGCATTTCATGAACAACAAGTTCGATTTCATTCAGGCATTTGGCTTGGACCTCAAAAAAATTATTCAACTATCAAAAAGGATATTCTTTCCATTGTTCTATGTATTTAAAAATTTCAAGACGATATTTTCAACAAGAAATTTCTTCTTAGAATTGATTGTAAGTCTGCCAAAGAAATTTTGCAAAAGGATGTTAAAAATATTGTTTCAAAACAAATTTTCGCCAGATGGCAAGCCATACTTTATGTGTTCGATTTAATATTGAATACATTAAAGGAGAAAACAATTCGTTACCAGATTTTCTTACTACAGAATTTCTTCAAAATTCAGGAAATAATGAGTTCGCAAAAGAATGAAAAGATTCAAAGTGCAGACGATTATTCAAGTGTTCCTATTTCCAACCAATTTCAAGCCCTCTTTCCTACTTCCTACTCACAAGTAGTCCAAACCCCTGTCCCTACAGTTCAAGCTCCTGCTCCGACCACCCCATCAAAACCAGATTCCCATATTCAAAAGTTTGATCCATCAAAAACCTATTACACAAAAGAAACCACTCAACATAGCACTCACAAAATTCCTCAACGCACCTGATTTGGATAGACTAAAATCAATAATTCAAAACTATTGCCCACCAGGTTGTCAATGGTTTTCAGATGACACAAGGAAGACTCAATGATTTTATGAATTTATTTTAGTAGATTCAAAATCGGTTGAACTTATTCATAATATGGATCCAAAAGATCCTACGAAAATTGCCTTTTCAAAATGTATTATAAAAAGAATTTTTAATTCAGAAGATTGGACAAACATTTATGTCGAAAAACCATTTTTAATATTATTCAATCCCAAAAGATATACATATCCTGATTACAAAATGGTCTGGTGTAGAATGTTCTTTCTTAGACCATTAGATCATTCATGGTTTCCTTACTTTTCATCAAGATTTTTCAAAGACAACTTTTTTATTATGGTTTCTTGAATGGTGGGTCTACTTTGGACCAAACATTGAAATACTTCCCAATGAGGTTTATCAAGCTCTGTCATTCTACTACACCAAAGCTCCCGGAGAGTTTTTCCGAAAACAAGTTCAATTCTTTGCTGAATTCAAAGTTCCAGGGATTATGTGTTGGAGCTATGCATTCAAATTTCGACGATCCCTTGCCATCATCAATAGTGAGGGAATTCAAAGTCAAATGGTGGAAACAATTGATACAAAATATTGTTACGTCCAAGTTGTTCAACATTTTCTCAACATAGTTGTCAAGCCTACATGGGAAAAACCCAATTCAAAAAGGCCTAGTATGAGTCCGAGCCCAACTTCGCGTCAGAACTCAATTAAGAGTCCGAGTCTAAGTTTGCGTCCAACATTGCAAAATTGGAAGAATATTTCAATGACCCTGAAGATAGAGAAAAAAGAGATTGGTACTTAAAACTTGAAGAAACTGTAAGAAATAGACTTCAAGTTGAGTGGATCAAAGACCTACACAAGTATAAATCTAATATTCCAATTATAGATTGGTTTGACTCATTCTGTCATCTCAATTATATTGAAGATGTGTATTCTTTAAACCAAATCAATGTTCAAACATCTCTTTACAAAAATGGAATCTGACTTCCGGATCCACTAATACCTCTATTCATCCCCCTCTTCAAAGCATTAAAGTTTCAACTGGCTGGAGATATTATTGCTACTCCTTTCAAAGTTGGTCGTGAAGGTTCTAATGCTCCAAAAATGGAAGACATTAGAAAACTACATGAACAAAGCAACTACTCAAATCAAATTCTTCATACGATTGCCGAACAAGTCGATCACCTTTCTTCAAAATTAGATTCTAAAACTTTCTACCTCTAGATTTCCAAATGAAAATTCTAAACCCCATTTTAGTCCCAGAAGTCACCCTAGAGATATTGAAGAAAGAGTTACTCAGAAATTAATTGTCTTGACAAAGATGGGAATTCTTTAGACTCAGAAATTGATAAAGCTGATATTGTCGAAAAAATGAAAGTCAATTTAACGATACTCAAAATGTGAACAAAATATACTTCAAAACAGTAGAATTTTTTTTTAAATTAACCTACCCCTCCTGATCTTAAATATGAGGAACGCTTTCAGTTCAAAAGTGCCCGATACGATGGAGGCTCAATTCATGAGTGGAATATTGATGGAAAATCTGACTATGAAAGAAAAAAATTAAAGAAAGACAAAGCTAAAGCAGATCCAATCAAAGAGGTGCAAGAATTATAAAAAACCGCTTTGACACCCAAACAGATCAAAATATTTGAAATGTTTGAAGAAGATCTAGAGACTACTAGAGAATACATTCAATTCACTCAATTTAAAAAATCATCCTTAAAAGAGAAGAAAACTATTTTTGAATAATCAAATTCTGATGATCCACTAGGAGGACATTGTGCTCAGGACCCTTTTGATCAAGAGTTCGATGATCCCTTCGATTTCTGACTAGCCGTCAAAAGAAATTCAGAAAACAAAAAATTCAAGAAATAAAGGGAAGTTCATATTTTCCAACTTCCCAAGAGAATTATTCATTTTGAAAGATTTAAAAAAATGAAAAAATCTATTCAAAGAAACAAGCAGAAAATCTCTGCCAAAGATATTTCAAGATCACGAGATGATAAATTCGATCTTGATGTTTCTCGGTAAAACGCGTGATCAATTTTTCGAACCACAAGATAAGATTTACAAGATTCAATGCTCTGCCATTGTCACAAGAAGACAATCAACTTTTGGTGACAAGATTGGAGAACAAGACTCAAAGATCATATTGCTACAAGACGTTTACTATTTCAAAAAGTAAGATGAAATGCAAATTTCAATCAAATTTAAATGTAAAAGCATATATGTTTGCCTATAAATATGTTTGTAATTTCATTCATTAGAACACACTAAGTTTTAGCTTATATTACAATTTCGAAGCCTAAGTTTTATAAATACGCCTTTAGAATTACCATTCCCATTTTCATACCCTATTCAAAGTTCGAAAATTTCGATTCATATTGTAAGAATTCAAATTTCAAGAATTATTGTGTTTATTTAATTTTCCGCTGTTTTTACTATTTTACTGTTTTTATTTATGCTCTATTTTATTTACGTAATTTCAACAACTTATACTTGTTTCTCTATACATATGCATTCATACCAAATTACCTTGAAATATTCTTCTAATTTTGCAAAGTTTATAGTAAAGTTTGCATTGGAAATCACATTAATTTGTCCTTCTATCTGAGAAACAGTTGGAGAATTAGGAGGAGATGAATTTTCAAATTCTGTATTTGGAATAGAAGCCGTGAATTTGACGTTGAAATTAAGATCAAAAGGTTTAGGATCAAACGATCTTGTTCCCGAATAATGAGCTTTTGATCTAGAATGGGATCATTCAGAAACAGATCTTCTAGATGAAATTTCTTGAATATGAATAGAAGGATGAGATCTCTCACGAAATGAGTTGAATCGTAAGAGGACTTTTCCATCGGGTGACTCAATAATTTCCAAAATTTCTTGTTGAATTATTCCTCTAGGGATTTGAGGAGTAGTTTGAATAAAAAACTCGTTAGGAATGGTAATTTCATTCCATTTAAGTTTTCTTGGGACGAAGATACTTGAGCTATCAGCCTCGATTTGAAGTAAAACAGTTTCTTCTTTAGAAGATGGAAAAAGGTGATATTTAGGATTTAATTGAGATGACAAGAGTCTAAAATAAACCTTGTAGATGATGGCAAAGTTTTTGTATGGAGTTTTAAATTCATTTCCTTGAAGATGAACATCAAGAATTATAGAATCATGAATAAGCGGATCAGTAAGATCCACTGAATAGTTAGGAGCGCAATTAAAATAAATTGGTCCATTACAAATATTAGTTTGGATCATAGCAAGAATTGAGGTTTGATATTTAGTTAACCTATTATCTCTAACTGCAAGATATATAGGAGCATTAACACCTAAATGTCAAAATACTCAAACTCAATTAAAGAAAGACAAAGCTCAACCAGATCCAATCAAAGAGGTGCAAAATTATAAAAAACCTCTTGACACCCAAACAAATCAAAATATTTGAAATGTTTGAAGAGGATCCAGAGACTGCTAGAGAATACATTCAATTCACTCAATTTAAAAAATCATCCTCAAAAGAGAAGCAAACTATTTATGAAGAATCAATTTTCCGATTACCCACTAGGAGGACAGTGTGCTCAAGAAATTTTATGTAGAATTAAGTAGAAACTTTTTATGTCGGATATTTCAAAAGTTATTCAAAAGTTTAAATATGATATAAATATTAAATCCCTTACTAATATTTATCGAGTTTATAGAAAACATTATATATTAAAACTTTTGAATAACTTTTGAAATATGATATAAACATTAAATCCCTTACTAATATTTATCGAGTTTAATGTTCTATGTATTACTACTCATTACATCTCAAGTTTTAATCCATTTATTTTCGTCAATCGTTCATGTTGCTTAATAACTATAGATTGTAGCTCAATAGAGGTACTATTAAAGTATCTAAATGGGAGAGAAAAGATATTGATCTTTTGATGTGGAAAAACATTCTATTTGTTTATAATACTATATGAGTGTAACTCATTTCAAGTAAATAATATTAAATTTTAGTATTCATTAATTAAGTAGCAATTTTTTATGTTCATTATTTCAAAAGTAATTGAAACCTTTAAATATGATACTAACTTTTCAGCTCCTTACTAATATTTGTCCATTTTATAGAAAAATATTATATATTACTATTCACTATATATCTCAAATTTAATTTCCAACTTTGTCACTCTTCATCCTTTTTAAAACACTTAAGTATAATACTATATAAATGTAACTCATTTCAAGTACATAATAATTAAATATCAGTATTTTATTAATTAAGTAACAATTTTTTATGTCCATTATTTTAAAAGTCAATGAAAGCTTTGAATATGATAAGGCCCAATTGGTTGGTATATCCATTTTCGAGAATTTGTTTTCATGATAAAAATGAGAAATGTGGTTTGAAAGATGAGATTTGATGAGATTTTTAAGAGAAAAATAGGTAATGATTGTGGTTGATGTGATATGTTTTTTGTTGTGAGAATTTTATTTGGGTTGATATTTAAATATAATTTTTATTAAATGTGTTTAGTAAAACTCGTTGATTTAGACGTCAAAAAATAGTCACAATGGATCTTATTTTAAACGTTGTATTATTTTGCATTAGAATATGTAATTAATTTAATTTTTGGCTTTAAAAGATAGTTGAAAAACCATTTTAATTGATTGTATTAACTGTCAAATCTTGAATAGTAAAATTTATTTGTTGCAAGAATTTTTTTAAATTATTTGTAATTTTGATAGATTTTTTTGTAAGAATTTTTTCAGGACATGCTAAACATTAACTCAACAAGAAAAGGCGAAATATTATGGATGTGTTAGTTTCTTACATCAAGAACCATCCAACAAGGATGACATAGTTTTTTAGAGATTATTAAAGTTTCTATTTTTAAAAGATTTTAATATGAAACTGAAGGATCAATATTATCAAGGTATGATATTTATATGCATAGTCATATTGTAATAAAACAATGGTTGAAAAGTTTATAATTATTTTGTTTTGGTTGAAAGAAAAAAAAAATGTCTTTAGAATGCTAAATATAATTTATTAAGTTTAACCCTTATGGTTAAAAAGTGATATAAAATTAGAGGAATGAACATATTTAATGAAAATACAATACTTCATGGCTAAGTTTGTTGAGGGTGTAGCTGGGGACTTAAATCGAAAAAGTATAAATAGCAGAGGACCAAATGTAATTTTCCTCAATTGAACATAAGGTTAACAAATTAGAATTTGGGAATTTGGCTTGTAAGTGGATAATTAAAAACAAATATACACTAACTCTGTAAATTAAATTATACGTATAACAATAATGGTGCGAGCTACTTTTATTTTATTTTCTTTGAAAGTCTTCCAAATTTTTGTTGGTCCCAAGTGGTTTGGACAAGGGTCTAAAAGGGTAGAAGGGGGGTTAAATAGACCCTGATCCTTTTTCGATTTAATCTTTTCAAATAAAGGCAAGTTCTTCTTTTCAGTAATGATCTGAAATGAACTTGAGCACAAAAACTAAGTAAGATATTTTAACTTGGAATCGGTTGAGAAAACCACAAAGTGATGTACTTAGTCAGAACTTAGATTCACGGTTAAGTGCACAACGAAATATATAATCAGAGTCTTTGGCTTTTGCAATGTATATGTTGGGTAGAGACACAATTAATAGATGTAAACAAGAACTTCACAAACTCTTTTATGCAACAGATAATCTCTACTAAATTGTGGAATTTAAATGTATGTGAGATAATTAACAAAAATAAAGCAATAAGTAAATGAGACACAGTTTGCAAGGGTCGCTGGGTGGTGTAATCCCAACTACGTCCTTCTTCTTCGATTCACGAAGGAATTCAATATATTGAATCCGAAGAGTCACACAGAGTCTTCTCCAATACAATGTACAAACTAAAGCGTCTTGAGCTCCTTAGCTACACAAGCATCTGCCTCCAAGAACACTTTTAGTGATCTGCTTGTCTCACACAGAAATACTGTAGATAATCCTACAACTTTCCTCACACACAGTTTGGAAGATATGATGGCTAATTTCACACAAAAATTGGTTCGTTTGTTTTGGCCAAGAACAAACAACTTGGTTGATACTCTTTTTAGTTTAGATTCTTCTTAAGAAAGAGATAGAGAAATATTTCTGCTTAGGATGTGTTCGTTTAAGATCGTGAATTTTCTCTCGCTTCTCTGAATTTGTTCTCTCGTTTTTTTTAATATATTCTCTCGTTTCTTCGAAATTCGATTTATGCACAGGTTTTTGAATATATCCGTTGAGTCCATACATTAGATCCGTTGTGACCATTTGTAAGATCCCTTAGATACATTGTGAGGCGCGTGTAGTTTTTCCACTCAGAAAGGTTAGATGGGTTGGTGAATCCCGGATATATTGCTGCAGTTGTTCAGATTGCGGCAGTTGTCTTATGTTGACATCCAATGGGTTTGGTGCTCTCCGTACTCCATCAACAGTATATGCATTAAATGCATTTGATAAGCATTAAATGCATTTAAATAAATGTTTGTTGAACATTAAATGCATTGATATAAATGCTTGTTAAACATTAAATGCATTGATATGACATCTGATGTTCAATCGTCTAGGATGAAAGCTATCAGTAACTCAGCGTCAGTCTTGGACATGGATAGTCGCTTGTAGAACAATGTCGTTTGAGATATACAATATTACGGATGACATTGTGATTGTCGCTCGCTCTTGTTGTTTCTTCAAACCTCTTCGCATTAATAGACTCACTCAGAATTCTACTAACGCTTCAAGCGTTAAGATTAGCAAAAATTAAAAGGACAAACAAAAAAACACCTAATCTAAAAGGTACAACTCGATAAACATCATATCGCTTGATACATGATATTCTATGAAAAACAAAACTAACAATTTCAGGGGGTCTAACATTAAGTTCTATCTTGTCATCATCAAAACTTTTAACAAACAAATTCCTAACAGTTTAGATTCTATTAATATAAATCGAAAAATGCATAATATGAAAATTTGTGTGAGAATACTGTGTTTATTTATATTTTTAAATATTAGATGAAAATTATAAAATAATCCAAATCTATAGTAATAAGTTAAGGAATGATCTGTTTAGTGATCGGGTTAGATATAAGATTTATGTGAATAAAAAATAAAAAATAAAATTATAAAGTATCAAAGAGAAAAACAATTATCATAATAAATAATTATGATTTATGAATGTATGAAAAGCTATATACAACGATTGATAAGTAATTGTATAGGGCACTAAAAAACTAAAGTTGAAAAATGTTAATTTTGATGAAACATAAATAGGATATCTATAACTAAAATATATATTATTTATTTTATATATGTTTAAATAAATGCACGTTATTATTAAATAATCTTTTTATATTTATTTATTTAATTTAATTATGAGGAAAAATGATAAATAAGACAAGAAAAGAAATCAATATGATTATTATATACAATATGTAAAAGAGTATAGTTGTCACTTCTATTATATGTATAAGAGTACAAAGGTGTTATTCTCCTTATCTTTTAAAGGATAAGAGGAAATCAACTCAATTTGAAAATAAAGTAGTTAATGCTTCCCGTTTTAATTACACGACGGTTTATATAACTCTTATCCAATAAAGAACCAATAATTTACTTATGACAATGACCAATAAAACAAAAAGAAAAGAAAGGTTACGTTAAGGGAAATTTCATTTTCTTCAGTAACATGAAAACTAAAAAAATTATGATTTAAAATATTTAATATTTTAATTGATACTAATCAAAATATAATGTGAATATAATGAACATAGAATATTCTTGATATGTTGTGTTAGAAAAAAAAAAACTTCCAAACTTCATAAAAAAGATAATGTGATTCCTCTAATATCATTTTAATTTCTTAATTAATTAGGATGGCAAAAGTTGAAATTTTGATTTATAACCATGTGTATTCATTTTTAAAGTTTGTTAGTTTGTATAATCTCAATTTCAAAAGCTCTACTACATAGCATTTTAGTATTATTTTGAAAAATATTGTGTTAGTCTCAAGATAATCTTATTTCTCTCAAAATATAGCTAAATTTGATTTAACATATATTCAATATATGAAGTAAATGATATACCAAGAAAAAACTTCCATCGCAAACGAGAACTTCATTTTATATAAAATTATCAAAATAACCCTAACCAATATTCTAAAAGTAATAATGAAAAATCACTATTCAATTGTCTTTCAGTGTCCATTAAGTCAAAAACTATGTGAATGCTCAGAAAGAGGATAAATGCTAAAACATTATCCTCACTTTTTATCTTTTAAGGAAAGGGGTATGAATACATCCAACAAATAACTCATAAAGCGACAATAACTAATAAAAGTTTATGATAAATATGTCATTTAAAAATATTTTATTTTTATGATTAATCTGTTTATGATAAAATATTTGTTTGCTTTTTTGTCATTTAAAAAATAATTAATTATTTGACTTTACTTAGATATAATCATCGAATCATAAACATGTATTCTTAATTGTACAATATTTTAGTGTAAAATTACTTCCAAACATTTTACGCATCACACGTTTTCACGTGCAACGCACGTGCACTTTGCTAGTTATATACAAATACACGTTAAAAAAGACTTAGTGTAATATCATATTTGTATCGACCCGTGTTCGCTAGAAATATTCCTCAATGTACGTTCATATAGATGTATCCTCAATGTACATATCCTAAAACATTAAAATATGTCGCATTCCGAACCTATCTTGACATATATGTATCAATGTATTAAAGTCATTAACCCTCCAATTAGCTAGTTCACAAATACTATTTTGTACCCCAAACAACTCGAACCACATGATTCCAAAACACAATTGTATAGTTTCGCTTTGACATTTATCAAGCCATACATGTCAGGTCGTATTGAATTCTTTGCATAAATTATTGAGTCCATTCGCATACACCTCTAGCTTACAAGCAAATGAGGAAATCAATGCCCAGAACTCTTGTCCATTTAAAATATATCGTCTTTATATAATTTCCACCATATTAGTTTATGTTTATCTCAAATATTGTCATGCTTTGATAACTACAATCTGAGTAGATATTTGATTAAATAAATATGTTTAGTGTTATAATAAAAAAGGAATATATTCAAGATAAGAAGATATTAAATATATCAAAACTTATAAAGATAGGATTAGTTTCCTAATTAGACCTCCTATTTCATATAATTACATTACAGTCCATTTATTTTGGACAAATAATCATCTCGTATAATAAAATCTTACATTGTAAATCTTACATATTACTAACTTTTGTTGTTAGTCAAATGTCACAAATCAACTATAATATTACTATTTTGTTTTTAAAATATATAAATTTTAAAATAGTTAATCAAACTGACTACACTACATATTTAATGTAATTACATTTCAGTATGCATATTTTGTGCATATAATATGCTTTATGTTATAATAAAACAGTAGATTCGCTCCGACGAGTAACTGTTGTACTTTTCTCTTCACTGTTTAATTAAATCGACACAAAGAATGTGTTATTTAAAGTCTTAATTATTAGTTATACTACAAAAGGTTGAAAGGCTATAGTTGGAGTTTGACAACCTATGTTCCACATGTACTAAAAAAAAATTAGTGCAATATTGTATCTAATCATACATGTGTCCGCTACGTAAACTCCTGATTACCTTTGTCCATAATAGTTTAATTTGTCTAAAAATATAAGAAAAGGACAATTTTTTGGATATTGTATCTGATATAAATATGAAGTATTCAACACCTTTGGATACCAGGGTATTTATTTTTATCATTATAAAACATTTTTTAGGCTAAAATGCAAAAGGATAAATTAATTAAATACTATACATTCATATAAATAGGCATTCTTAATGTACCGAATCTCAAAACTTTAAAATGTACCACGTATTCGTAGTTTGTTACTAATGCATCTGTTTATCATAGTCGATGAGCCACCAATAAATCACTCATTAATACCCAATCAACTTTAACCACACGATTCCAATAGATAACTATCAGGTTGTGTTAAATTTTAATTCATAAAATTATTAACCCTGACCGCATACACCTCTAGCTCACAATCAAATGAGGAGATAAATACCAAAAAGTCTTTGCTCATTTATAAAACCTTATCGTCCTTACATAATTTCTATCATGTTATTTTATGTTTATCTCATATATTATCAAATTAAATAAGTTCAAATTTTGATTTTGAAGTTAATCGTATTCTGTTAATTATACAATCAGATTAGACATTAGTTAAATGAACATACTTTGTGATGAAATAATGATACAAATATATTAAGGATAAAAAAAGGTTGAAAATAACAAAAAGTTGTAAAAATCTGATTAATTGCACTAACTACATACTACTCTTATTTTGTATTATTACATTGCAGTTCACTTATTTTGAATGAATAACCAAATTTTGTAATAAAATCTTACACTGTCCTTGTAACTAATGGTCGCTAGTCAAGTATCACAAATAGACAATGATAATATAGCCCTCATTTTAAAAAATATAATATTATTAAAAAGTTAATCAAATTGACTATTCCCTTATTTAATGTAATCAATACGCTTTACTTTACATGCATAATAGATGCCTTCGTTTAGGGATAAATACATTTTTCATCCCTCATGTTTGACTCAATCACAAAATTGGCTCCTCATGTTATTCCCCCTACACATTGAGTCCCTCACGTTACAAATTTGAACACATTTAGTCCCTGCCGTCAATTTACCGTCCAGAACTAACGGTTCGCGCATGTGCCACTCACGTGACATATGATTTGGAGGGAAAATCGATTTTAGACTTCATTTCCTCTAATTAGGGTTTAAGACTCCATTTTCCTCCCATTTTCCACTTCATAAAGCAATTGAAAACTTGTTTGATTTTCGGATATGGATTAGGGTTTTGAGAAAATTTAGAAGGAAACAACCAAAAATTAAAATTAGAGAATTTGCGGATATGGATTAGGATTTTGAGGGGAAATATATTTAGACTTAAACCCTAATTGGAGGAAATAAAGTCTAAAATCGATTTTTTCCTCCAAATCATATGTCACGTGCGTGGCACATGCGCGAACCGTTAGGGTTGGACGGTAAATTGACGGCAGAGACTAAATGTATCCAAATTTTGTAACTTGAGGGATTCAATGTGTAGGAGGCATAACATAGGGGACCGATTTTGCGATTGGGTCTATGTTGAGGGAAGAAAAATGTATTTATCCACTTCCGCTTATAACAAAATCGCATATTCAGCTATACGACTAACTATTATACTGTCCTCGTAATGTTTTAATATAATATTTTGCCACAATATTTTTTTTGTTTTTTTCATGACTTGTATATATATTTTCTATCAAATTATCTCAATTTAGTCATTGGTGCCCTTTGACTACACTTCATCTATTGTATGCTCGTAACTTAGTTGAATTCATATAAATTATAATTTACTCCCACTCTAATTAAAAACTACAATTGCCCTCTTAAAAGTTCTGTTGTCAAAAAAAGAGTTGACAAGTGGAAGAGCAAAATAAAAAATATGAAATATATTTTGATGCCTTTTGAAAATTCCACGGGCTTTGTTAGTGTAAGGGTGCAATTGTAGTATTTTATTATAAGGGGCATGGTGTTTTTATGTACTCAAAATAAGTAAACTAAGTTATAATTTTATTAAATAAGAGGGATAGTTAATATAATTAAATTCAAAACATAATATACATGATTTCCTTATTAATTCTTTGCTTTTCTCCTGCATTTACAGTTAAAAGTCCAAAATTATCCATTTTAACTTATTTTTTCACTAGTTAAATTGATCTTTTTGGCAATATTTTAATTAATTGAAGGACAACATTATAAATCAAAACACATGATCGATATTAAAAATTTGTATCTCACTCATAGATTGTTATAATTATTATTTTTAAACTAATAAAGAATGATACTAATTCCAACGTTGAATTATAAAAAGTAGATTAAGAAATGAAAAGTGATTTTTTTTAAAATAATTTTTACGAACTTTCTTTTGAATATGTATATAATTACATGTACCATATTATAATATATTTTTAACATGTATTAGTAAAACTTTAGAAAGCATATACATATGTATTGTTCATACAAAATAACCACTACATGTACTCATAAATAAATTTTTAATTAAATTTATATAAAATATATACAATATTTAAATTATTATAGCTAACTTTGTTATTAATTTTAAGAGTGAGTATTAGTTTCGTAATGGTATTTAACATTTTCAATATATACAATATTAATAAAATCAAGGAAAACTATAATATTAGTCATATATGAACCTTTGTAATATTGGTTATATTTCATACAAATTTGCTTAATTAGTTTCCTAGTATGCATATTTTATTTTTAGTCTCAATCATAAAAAAAAAACTTACGGAAATGTTAATTAGACCACGTGTCTTGCACGTGGCAAATTCTTAATCAGCTGCTTTTCTTCATTGCTTGGTTTGTACTCTTTTACTTTCTTACTCTCTATAGAGGTGCCCAAAATGGAACCGGAATCGGGAACCGAACCAGTTCTAACCATGGTTAATGGTTCGGGAACTATTGACCACGGTTCCCGGTTCTAACCGCCGGTTCCATGTTATTTTCATTTTTTTTAATTTACAAGAATGTGTCTTAGCTGAGTTGGTATTACTACTCATGTACTCTACAAAAGGCCAGGTTATGAACCTTGTATATTAATTTTGTACTATTTTTCCATTTTCATATTATCTTTAATTAATTTTCTCTAATTTTATTTTAGAAAAATTTTAAAAAAATAAGTATCAACTAATTTAATATTTTTTCAACATCTATTTTACTTATGAGGATTAGAAATTAATTAGTGCTCAATAAAATATTTTATTGCCATCCATCACTTATTGGGGATGAAGCATTTTGTTGTCAGATTATACGATTTTGCACCAAGGTTTTCTCATCGCATAAAGAATTGCTCGTATGCAACAAATTATTTTGTTGTCTTTCATTACTAATAAAAAAAATTGTTTCATTGTCAATTATAAGGTTTTGCAACAAATTGTTATCGTAACCTAAGAATTACTAATACGCAACAAAGTATTTTGTTGTCATTCACCACTTACACACGATAAATTATTTTGTTGCAAAAATATAGTATCTTGCAACGAATATAATCGTTGCATAAAAATTTATTCATGCACAACCAAATATGTCGTTGCAATTGCTAACTTTTGTTGCCAAATAAATTTTATGGACTAGGAGTTCTTTAAAAATAGACCTTTAGCAACAAAACATAATATTCGTCCAATTAGTCATTGAAAGCAAATGACAATAAGCTACAAAACTCGTTTTTTGTTGTCAAAACATCACAAATAGCAACGAAATTTATTTTGTTGCTTAAAAAATCGTTGCGGATTTATCTTTTCTTGTAGTGTGTGATTGTATTTTATTACTTACCTAATCTGAATTTGTATTGTTTAAATTTGTTAATAATAAAAATTGTTTGTCTTTTGTTCAATATTTTTAATGTTTGTCTTTACTTTATCCGATTTATTTTTTAAACATTGTCGAAATAACTCTATACATGATATATTTTTTTTTTAAAAGAAAGGTTAGAACTGGGAACCGGCCGGAACCGGTCTCGGAACCGTGGAACTGGGAACCGAGAACCGGGGAACCGGTTCTAACCGGTTCGAATACAGTTCCGACCCCCTCAGAACCGAAACCGACGGTTCCGGAACTGGAACTGTATGGCCACCTCTAACTCTCTTCATCTCGGTTTAGTTTCAATTACCATTTTAATTTAAATGTAATTATATATGTGAGTAATCCTTATGTAAATTTATAATATAATTATATTTATTATTGTAGATACTTCAAATTTATTTTGGATATCTATATGAAATTTATTGGTTGAGTCTTAATATAGTTGTATTTATTGTTATAGATACTTAAAATTTATTTTGGACTCGGTTACATTAAAGGATTTTTTAGGTAAATCAAAAATGTAAAAAAAACTCATCTTTTTACAAATAAAATATAGATATAGAAGTATAGAACTTTTTTACAGATACATTCAAAATAAATGTAAATAAAAACAAATCAATATAAACACAATAATATTAGATAATTTTCAAAATTATTTATTTTGTAAATAAAATAACTCCATCAAAAGTTGTGATGGTTCATAAATAATTTTAAATTTGAATTAATTATTATGATGAAGCGCACGAAACATTGCATCCCTTGATTCCAAAATTTGTATTCTTAATTTTAAAATGAAAGGATGCTAGTTCTTCTTATAAATAGCATAACATGCCATAAGCTCTTTTGATTAAGAAAAACAGAGAACTCATTTTTATATTCAAAAAGTTTATTTTACTTCCAATCTTTATCGGAAAACAGCACATTTTCCAATTACCATTGAGAGTCTCAACGACGTAGAGTATTCGGATTTATCTTCGGTAGTGCAAACCGCAGATAAATAATAATTTTCTTAAACTATGCTCCTTTGTATCCTGGGACAAATTCACTATAAACTCGGTTGTACTTGGTAGAGGGCGAATATTGTATTGAAGAGAGCGTATAATTTTATGCTACTTGGAGGACGAAATTATTCGTGGAGTTGAGGATGAAATTATTCGTGGAATATTTTCTAACAAACAATACAAATTTAAATAAGTTTTCCCATGATAATTAAATTATTCAGTACAATACTTCAATTATTCACATTTAAATAAAATTAAAAGTCTAAATGGCTAAATTCTAAGTTTTGTTTATATAATAAACAAATGGGTTCAAATTCGGGTTCAGGTCTAGGGCAAATATATGTTGGACTGGATCCGTCGGGTCATGTTTCCGAGCCAAATTTGGACCAGGTCTCATTTTCTTTTTGACTCTGACCCGCCCCATTAGAATGAGTTTTGGACAAATATTGACTTCACCCGACTTCATTGACATTTGCACTCACGGCTGGCTCATACCATCAAAACGAACCAAAAATTATTCTTTATTGAACCCCTATTGTTTTTTTTTAATGATATAGATAAATGGTTATGATTATAAATATATATATATATATATATGCCAAGATCAAGAACCATATTCGTTTTCACTCCTAACAAATGTGAAACCACATTCATTTTCACTCCCAACAAGTGCATAAATTGACACAACTCCTAATCACTACTAAATTAAAGCCGAACAATTAATAAAGGTCATTTAAGAATCAAATTGTGTTTATTTCCAATATCTCTTAGTCAAATTTCTTTTACTTTTTCATTAATAACGACGAGATTTTTTATCCCTTTAATCATTTTCGGTACTCATAACAATGACATGAAACGGTTTAATAACTTTGCTAATTATGTACACTAATATGATTACCCACCAAACAGTACAATAATCTTTGCAAACACGTGCTTCTCACGTGCCTTCATTTTTAGCCCTGGAAATCCTAAACCAAATCACTGAACTATATATATAAATATATATATATATATGTCTGGCCAAATGGTTCATTTCTAGCCAAGAATTTACCCTAATATTTTAAAGTCTTCCTATATGCATGTTTCCCATCTGAATTATTATTTCTGCATCAAAATGGCTTTGATAAAATCCCTTATACCTTGTTTGGCACTCGTGATTTTGTTATACTTTTCAAGTTTATGTGAAGCAAATGATTTTGTGGTTGGTGACAATAAGAAGTTGTGGGAAATCCCTTCTTCTCCAGATGAGTTCAACAAATGGGCTGAAAAGTGTCGGTTTCAGATCAATGATTCTATTGGTATTAATTTTTTGTTCTAATTATCACATTTTATTTATATATACACTGCATGAATATAATCTATGTTCTACATTATTAAATCTAAAAGAATTTTTGTCTCTAATATATGAGGGAGGCTGAAATTTTTTATTAAAAATTTTTTGGTTGAATTTAGGGTTCATATAAGTTCAAAAAAAAAAAAAAAAAAGATTTGATGGGGTACGGATTTTGTAAAATTGTAACACTAATATTTTTCTACATGTAATTTTTTGTTTATTATTATAAAAAATATAGACCGAATAATTTAACTAAGGCTTGTGATATAAATTATTATTTTGACGTTGACGTGTGAAATCTCTTTTTTAATTCCTACTGTATAAAGGGAAATTTTGAATGGGATCTTCTATCCTACCATAATGATATTACATTATTGAAATATTGACAAGTGTAAATTTATCTGAATTATTATTTATAATTTATTTTTGAATGTACACCGGTCAATTTTAAATGATATAACACTATTGTGGTACACCATTGTAGATAGAAAATGAAAAATCACGTGCTAATCTGATTAATTTCATGTCATATTTCAATTTAAAATTTTAATTGGAATTTTTTTTGTTTTATTTAGTCTACATATAAGTTCAAAAAGTAAAATGATTTGATGGTGTGGATTTTCAAAAAAAAAAACAATATTTGTTTCCTAGTACTTAATGATGGAAAAGTCTAATTAAGTTAACTGTTCTAATTACATGGCATAAACATATTTATTTAAACTTTAATTATAATTTTCTTATTGATTATTAATTTATTGACAGTTATGAAGTATGATGGGAAGACTGATTCAGTACTACAAGTGAGTGAAGAAAGCTACAAAACATGCAACACATCTAATCCAATTAATTCATACAATAATGGATATACAAAGATTACTCTTGACAGATCAGGTTATTTTTACTTCATCAGTGGGGCTCAAGGCCACTGCCAGAAGGGTCAAAAGCTCGAGATCGTTGTTCTTTCCACCGATCACCGCCATTCTCCGACGGTTAACCACCACCATGCCCCAGCTCCGGCCCCCAGTAAAAGCGGTGGTTCTGGGCCTAAGGCTGGGCTCTGGGGCGGCATTGCGGTGGTGGGAATCTTGGCCTTGGTTTAAAGAGAAAGTTGATGAAAATATATTCTTATATATATGAATCCGGTTTAGGGTTTTACTTGTGTTCACGCACGCATCATAATAAATAATAAAATATGTTCAAATTAGTTAGATCGACTTATATTATATACATATTTTGTTATTTGTTCTATGTTATTGCACACAAATATATCCTAGGTTGGGTTCATGTAATAATTTTTCAAAACTTGACATGAAAACTTATAGGTGATCAAATGTCATATGTACCAAACAAGGAACCAAGTGGATCAAAGTTAAATTTATGTCGAATTGGTGTTTCACAAGTATTATGGATGATTAGGAGAGTTAAATTAGTCGAGTATAAGACGATTCTACGATATTTAAATTGAGGCTGAGAGCTTGAATTTAATTCTACTAAATTTTTTACCTCGAACTCAAACTCAAACTCATTGAACTAATCTTTTAGAGTTTAAGATTGATCTCATGGCCAAGCAAGCAAAAGTCAAGCTTGACTTGTTAGTTCATTTGAAGAACTCGAGTTGAGCCTGAGTTGGGCTCGTTTGCTCGTTCGACTTCGAGCATAGCTCAAAATTTTGGCTTATTCATAAGTTGAAATAGTTCAATGCTATTCCTAAAATTTTGTACAATGCACTATTTATGCCAATGTTTACTATATTATATAATAAAACTAGCATGTACCCGTGCTACGTCCAAATATTATTTAATTAATTAAATATAGAATATAAATTTTTTAAACATAATTTTGTCATTTCATGATATTAATTTACCCCGAATATTGTACATTGTAAAAAAAGTTAGATATTGTTTTTTCTAATTAATTTTATAATGCACATATATTTTAATTAATTTATATGACTGATATTCTAAGGTGTTAGCTATTATTGTTTCTTTCGGAAGAGAAATATAGAAAGAATGAATTAGGCTTCCATTTATTCAGTGTTTAATCCCTTATTTAGAATAGAACAACATCTTAAAGCTTATGAAAGGAGCATTACATCTATGATAGTATACAAATTATTTTGTTTTAGAAAACGGAAACCTGACACAATTTTACATTAGGTTTTTCGAATCCATTGTTGCACTCCGTCAAATTTTAGTAACTTTTTTAGAAATCTGTCCAGTAACATTGCAATAGTGTTGTTTATGATGAGTATTGTTTTATTATAGTTCAAAATAACATAAAAATACACTTATAAAATAAATATAAATAAACATCATTAAACTAAAAAAAGAGTGTAATATGAGAATCAAAATGAACCAAGAGAAAAAAGGACCATAACCTAAAAATGGAAGCAAGAAAACATGTATTAGACCAATAAAAATTAATCGAGAATTAAAAATACATTAGAAGAATATTTGAACCTATATGTACCTCGTTGCTAAAATTTTATATGAAAGGAATAGTTGCAGGATGTTATAATGAATTGATAAATAAAGTAAAAGGTCTTAACCTTAGGCATGATTATGGAGCATGAGTAAAATAAGATGATTCCTAACATATGAGGTTAAGGAATAAATTCTTTGTAATAAAGTATAGAAGTTCTTAATCTAATTATGTAAAGTATTTAATAATGAACAAATTGTGTTTATTTATACTTAATTATGATATTGATTAAGATTTGAATTTGAAAACTAAGTATAGAAAGTAATAATATTACAGTTCGGACATATTTTTGGAAAGGACGTCCAATATTCCAAGAATTAGGAATTGAGCCAATAATACTAATTGCAATTGATAAAATGTAATTTAAGTTTATCAATAAATTTAAATCAATAACTTTTATTTTAACAATTAAAAAAAACCAAAATTACCACAAAAAAGATAGATAGCAAACTGGGTCCCACACTGCTTCGCTATAATATATACAAATAACATGTACCCCGTGCTATGCACGAATATTATTTAATTAAATATAGAAAATAAATTTTTTAAACATAATTTTGTCGTTTTATTTACCCCAATAGCAGTTGAATATTGTACATTGTAAAAAAAGTTAGATATTGTTCCTTCTAATTAATTTTAGAATGCATACATATTTTCATTAATTTCATATTACTGATATTCTAAATTTTTAGCTATTATTTTTTTCTTTCAGAAGAGAAATATAATAAGAATGAATGAAGTTTCCATTTGTTCACTGTTTAAACTCCTATTTAAAATAGAACGACATCTTAATGCTTATGAAAGGAGCATTACATCTTTGAAAGTATACAAATTTATTTGTTTTGAAAAACAGAAACCTGCCAATTTTACATGAGTTTTTCAAATCCATTGTTGCACTCAGTTAAATTTTAGTTATTTGTTTAGAAAATTTGCCTAGTAACTTTGCAATTGTATTGTTTATGATGAGTATTGGTTTATCATACTATAACAACTCATTTAATAAAGTTGTTTTGTTTATCAGTAATGTTGTATATATAACATAATTATTTGTTATATTTCTATCACTTTTTTAGTTAAATTTATAATAAATAAGCACATTAAATGAATTTGATTTGATTTTTGTATTCTACGCTACCATACCAAGTATCAATAACAAAATTGTGAAAAGCTATTGGTGATGATATAGGGGTTTAATGTGTCTCAAATTGATCTGGGAATAATTCAAGGTCTATACATACTCAAATATTATAAAACTAATACTTGAATTTGTATTTACGACATATTATTATGACACTAAAATAGTATTCTACTTTTTTGAAGGCATGCAAGAAAATAATAAGGAAAATAGAAATTATTTCGAATTGAAAAATAATAATATTAATTATTATTTCGAAATCGAACTTGAACATTCTATTAAACTCAGTTCAAGCTCAACTCATTACACCCTTCAGGTTTATGACACTATCTTGTTTATTTTGAACGAATAATCGAAGTTATATTGTGCTATACCATTTTATACAAAGGGTAATGTTATGGCCCAAGCTACACTACTTTTTTGGGTAATATATAATAGAAGATACATAATAAATTCAGAAAATAATAAATGTATATTTATCTCAAAGTATTCAGTATAAACAAATTATAAAGAAGAAACATTATTAAAAGAATCATAGCCATTGGGGTCATCTATGTTCTTCTTCTATAGTAATTGGCTAGAAACGATCAAATATATTCTACAGAAGAATTAAAAGATGACATTATCTACCTAGCTCACCATTATCTTTAAATGCCCGTGCTTATTTTCTGAAATGCATACCATTTTTGACATACTAAACAAACAATTAAAAAAGTAAGGATGAAATTTTATACAAATGCGATGGAATTAATGGAAAATCATAACTTACAAGTTAAATGACAACATGGATCCGAGCACTCTGCTCCCATGAAAAATCATTTTGTTATTCATCCGATATCCTTCAATAGATCTATTATATTCGCATGGATTGTTCTTATGTAGTATGTAGATAAATAATAAAACCAATTAAATAAGTCTAGTGAAACATTTTAATCAGTTGTGATTTCGACAAATTCTTTATGTAATTAACAAAACCATATCCTTTGATCAATACAAGATTCATGCATAGATGCCAACCATAAAATTAGCAAGTCGAATATATTATACACAAAAATAATAAGTTAGCAAGTCATATAGATATGTAAACTAAAAAGGTCAAAACCTATAAAATTCACAACAAAAATCTAAAAGTTTGGAAGTTACAAAACACAAATAAAAGGTACGTAAACTTACCAAGTTCAATCAATCAAACTTCATTGACAATAAAACCTTTCACTGGTTCTGAAGAACTTAAAATTAGTACAATAGAACAAAATTGAAACAACTTTGAAATAATATACAAAATAACAGAAAATACACTTATAAAATAAATATAAATAAACATCATTAAACTAAAAAAGAGTGTAATATAAGAATCAAAATGGACATAGAGAAAAAAAAAAAGGACCATACCCTGCAAATGGAAGCAAGAAAATATGTATTAGACCAATAAAATTAATCAGACATTTTAAATATATGAGAAGAATATTTGAACCTATACGTACCTCATTATTAAAATTTTATATGAAAGGAATAGTTGCAGGATTTGATAATGAATTGATATATAAAGTATTTGATCTGATTTAAATCAGAAAAGTCTTAAACCTTAGGCATGATTATGGAGCATGGTTCAAATAAGAAGATTCCTAACATCTGAGTTAAGGAATAAATTCTTTGTAATAAAGTCGAAGTTTTTAATCTAATTATGTAAAGTATTTAATAATGACCAAATTGTGTTTATTTATACTTAATTATGTTATTGACTAAGATTTGAATTTGAAAACTAAGTATATAAAGTAATAATATTACAGTTCGGACATATTTTTGGAAAGGTCCAATGTTCCAAAAATTAGGAATTTAGCCAATAATACTAATTGCAATAGCTAAAATGTAATTTAAGTTTATCAATAAATTTAAATCAATAAATTTTAATTTAACAATTAAAAAAATCCAAAACTACCACAAAAAAAGATAGATACCAAACTAAATGCCATACCACTTCGTTATAATATATACAAATAGAATGCACCCCGTGCTATGCACGAATATTATTTAATTAAATATAAAATATAAATGTTTTGAACATAACTTTGTCATTTTATTTACCACAATAGCAGTTGAATGTTATACATTCTAAACAAAGTTATATATTGTTGCTTCTAATTAATTTTAGAATGCATATATATTTTAATTAATTTTATATTACTGATATTCTAAATTTTAACTATTAATTTTTCTTTCAGAAGAGAAATATAAAAAGAATGAATGAAGCTTCCATTTATTCACTGTTTAATCTCCTATTTTAAATAGAACAACATCTTAATGCTTATGAAAGGAACATTACATCTTTGAAAGTATACAAATTTATTTGTTTTAAAAAACAAAAACCTGACACAATTTTCCTTAAGAGTTTTTCAAATTCATTGTTGCACTCAGTTAAATTTTAGTTATTTGTTTAGAAAATTTGCCTAGTAACTTTGCAATTGTATTGTTTATGATGAGTATTGGTTTATCATACTATAACAACTCATTTAATAAAGTTGTTTTGTTTATCAGTAATGTTGTATATATAACATAATTATTTGTTATATTTCTATCACTTTTTTAGTTAAATTTATAATAAATAAGCACATTAAATGAATTTGATTTGATTTTTGTATTCTACGCTACCATACCAAGTATCAATAACAAAATTGTGAAAAGCTATTTGTGATGATATAGGGGTTTAATGTGTCGCAAATTGATCTGGGAATAATTCAAGGTCTATACATACTCAAATATTATAAAACTAATATTTGAATTTGTATTTACGTCATTTTATTATGACACTCAAATAGTGTTCTACTTTTTTGAAGGCATGCAAGAAAATAATAAGCAAAATAGAAACTATTTCAAAAATTTAAAAATAATAAAATTAATTATTATTTCGAAATCGAACTTGAACACTCTATTAAACTCAACTCAAGCTCAACTCATTACACCCTTCGGGCATATGACATTTCTTGTTTATTTTGAAGGAATAATCGATAGTTATATTAATTGTTCTATACCATTTTATACAAAGGGTAATGTTATGGCCAAAACTACACTACTTTTTTGGGTAATATAAAATAGAAGATACATAATAAATTCAGAAAATAGTAAATGTATATTAATCTGAAAATATTCAGTATAAACAAATTATAAAGAAGACACATTATTAGAAGAATCATAACCATTGTGGGCCATCTATAATCTTCTTCTACAGTAATTGGCAAGAAACGATCAAATATATTCCAAAAAAGAATTAAAAGACGACATTATCTACCTAGCTCACCATTAAAAAAGTAAGGCTGAAATTTTATACAAACACAATGGAATTAATGGAAATCATAACTAACAAGTTAAATGGCAACATGGATCTGTGCACTCTGGTCCCATGAGAATCATTTTCTTAGGCATTCTATATCCTTTTATAGATCTATTACATTCGTATTGATTATTCTTATGTAATATGTAGATAAACAATAAAACCAATTAAACAAGTCTAGAGAAATATTTTAATCAGTTGTGATTTTGACAAATTCTTTATGTAATTAACAAAACCTTATCATTTTGATCAATACAGGATTCATGCATAAATGCCTACCAAAAAATTAGCAAGTCGAATATATTATACACAAGATAATAAATTAGCAAGTCAAATAGATATGTAAACTAAAAGGATCAAAACTTATAAAATTCACGACAAAAATCTAAAAGTTTGGAAGTCACAAAACACAAATAAAAGGTAGGTAAACTTACCAAGATCGATTCAATCAAACTTCATTGACAATAAAACCTTTCACTGATCCTGAAGAACTTAAAAATAAGTACGATAGGACAAAATGAAACAAATTCAAAATAATATTCAAAATAACAGAATATACACTTATAAAATAAATATATATAAACATCATTAAACAAAAAAAAAATGTAATATGAGAATCAAAATGAACATAGAGAAAAGAGGACCATACCCTACAAATGGAAGCAAGAAAACATGTATTAGACCAATAAATAATTAAACGGGCATTAAAATACATGAGAAGAATATGTGAACCTATACGTACCTCACTGCTGAAATCTTATATGAAAGGAATAGTTGTAGGATTTGATAATGAATTGATATATAAAGTATTTGATTTGATTAAAATTAGAAAAGTTTTAAACTTAGGCATGATTATGGAGCAGGATTCAAATAAGATAATTCTAACATATGAGTTAAGGAATAAATTCTTTGTAATACAGTATGAAAGTTTTTAATCCAATTATGTAAAGTATTTAATAATAAACAAATTGTGTGTATTTATAATTAATTATTATATTGACTAAGATTTGAATTTGAAAACTAAGTATAGAAAGTAACGTACATATTTTTAGGAAGGTACAATATCCCAAAAAATTAGAATTAAGGCATAATACTAATTGCAATTGATAAAATGTAAGTTAAGTTTATCAATTAATTTCAATCAATAAATTTTATCTTAACAATTAAATAAATCCAAAATTAACACAAAATAGATAGATAGCAAAGGGGGTCCCTCACCGCTTTTCTATGATATATACAAATAGCATGTACCCCGTGCTATGCATGAATATTATTTAATTAAATATAGAATATAAATTTTTTAAATAGAATTTTGTCATTTTATTTAATCCAATAGCAGTTGAATATTGTACATTGTAGAAAAAGTTAGACATTGTTGTTTCTAATTAATTTTAAAATGCATATACATTTTAATTAATTTTATATAACTGATATTATAAATACTAATAGCTATTATCGTTTCTTTCAGAATAGAAATATAAGAAGAATGAATGAAGCTTCCATTTATTCAGTGTTTAAACCTCTATTTAAAATAGAACGACATCTTAGCTTATGAAAGGAGCATTACATCTTTGAAAATATACAAAGTTCTTTGTTTTAAAAAATGGAAACCTGACAGAATTTTACATAAGGGCTTTTCAAATCCATTGTTGCACTCAGTTAAATTTTAGTTATTTTATTTGTTTAGAAAATTCGCCAGTAACTTTGCAATAGTGTTGTTTATGATGAGTATTGATTTATCATTCTATAACAACTCATATTTCATAAAAGTTGTTTTGTTTATCAGTGATGTTGTATATATAACATAATTATTTGTTATTTTTCTATCACTTTTTCAATTAATTTTATAAGAAATAAGTGCAGGAAATGAATTTGATTTGAATTTTGTATTCTACGTTACCATACTATGTATCAATCACAAAATTGTAAAAAGATATTGGTGCACTACAAGAAAACAGGGCATTTGAGACGGATTATTCCGTCTCAGAAGCCTTCATTTCCGTGGCTGATACTCAATTGAGACGGAAATACACCGTCTCAAATTCTGATGTTGATAGCCTCGTGGCAAATCTGAGACGGATTCTGAGACTAATATGGTTGAAACTTGTAACGAATATATCCATCTCAAATTCTGTCTCAGATTTTTGTCATTTTCTGTCTCAAATTCTGTCTCAGATTTTTGACATTTTCCGTCTCAGATTTTTGACATTTTTCATCTCAAATTCTGTCTCAGATTTTTTACATTTTGCATCTCAATTCCCTCTCAAATTATGTCGAGTTTTGACATATTCTTGTATCATTATACCTGCTCGTTCTATTCTATATATAAAACTACTCATTACAAACAACAAAACAAAAAAAACCTTCAAAATGGCCAAAACAATTAATTGTCTATAGTTACAAAGATGTAATAAACAAAATAGTCAGTTATTTACAATGAACCATTAACATCGTAAAAAACGCCTACTAACATAGTAATAACCCAAGCAAAAAAAAAACACAATACGAAATCCATCTAACTGATAAAACTAACGCTACTGTGTTTGCCTCCAAAGTCGTGGCGCATCCTATGGCACTGTGCAATATCACGAAAAACACAAACACTTAGCGGATATTAGACTAACGAAGGCCATAATACATGTGAGTATGGTACTGAGCAATATCACGAAAAACACAAACACTTAGCTGATATTAGACTAACTTAGCTGATATTAGACTAACGAAAGCCATAAGAAATCAACACTTAGCTGAGCCAAGCTTAGGAGATGAAGACTTACGTGAATGACCAAGACAGGGCACTGAACTAATAGGATTTTGTCAATATTCTGTATCACAAGCAAAATCATTGAGTCGTTAGATATAAGATTCATCCATAAAATACTATGATCAGATGCGGAAGACAAAGCCTGTAATAATTATATGAGATCATAGTTACCTTAAATAATTATATGCGGAAGGCAAAGCCTGTAATGCACCAAGTAAAATCCCAAAAACTTGTAATCAATACAAAATTTTAGTAAATAAGTCTTTCACAAATGCTCCATAAATTACTAAGCATTTGACAATTCCTGCACCATCATCAAGCAGAAAATGCTCAAAGAAAAATGAATATAATCTTGAACAGCATTTATAATTCAATTCAAAGTCATTACAACATTCTATTTGTCAGATGTAATAGTGTTTTTGAATAGCAGCTAGTTCAATCACACTATCAGATTGAAGCACAAACATAAATGTAAGTTTTCCTTCTTAGTTCAATATACAGAGAACAAAAAAGTGTATTGTCTTAATCACAACGAAACATAGCTGCATTAATCAAATTACACCTCTAATCTGAAGAAGTTTGCAGCTATATTGCGCTCTCCATAATATAGGCTTGATGTAAACATATCATCAGCAGGCACAAAAATATTGAAAGAAAAGCAAGAAAATCTTGAACACTTAAAGTGCAGTATAAGTTAACGAGAGACAAAAGATTCAAACCAATATGATGAATTTTTAGGCTTCCCAGCCACCAAGCGAAGTAGCACGAGCAACACAGTTCACTCCCAATGTAAAAGCGCCCATTCGAAGGTTACAATTGTGAGTTTGACACAAGCTGTTGATGTTATGGAAGGCTTTTATCATGTATCTCGAAATCCTCCCTGAATTAATCATACAAAACCAGAAAAACAAATTAACAACAAAAATTCACACATCAACAACCAAAAATTATCAACAAATTATTAAAAAAATCATACATGAAAATGAAAAAGGCACTGGCAGGCCTTTGTTCAGATCTTTAACCGGCCTGCCCTTCTTCACTGGCTTTTTTTCCAGCCGCCGCTGTGCCTTTCTTTTTTGGTAAAACGGTAAGTATATTAATAGAAAATCAAACTATACAAAAATTCAAGGAACACTAACTATTTTGCTAACAAAAGTCCAAGAAACATCTTCCTAACTGTCTATTAAAGAAGTATTAAACAAGATTTCAACTCAAAATTTGCCCAACAAAAACAGCATCCCTGTGCGTCTTCATCAACGTTCTATGACCATTTATTCTCAGACTGATATCATGCTTAATCTGTAGAAATGTACTCTCAATATCCTTTACTTCATTCCGGAACAACCTCATATTTCTTTCTTTCCAAATTATATACACAACCCCAGCAATTGCCGCACACATTATAGTTTGCTTACATTTCCATCCTTTGAATGCATAGCCTAGCCATCGTATCCATCTTGTAAAATTTGTCGGGTAAGCACTTACACCCAGCCATTCCATTGTCTTTTGCAACACCTGTTTGGACCAATCACATTGGAAGAAAAGATGCCGAACTGTCTCATCCTCATGTTTACACAATTCACATGTACTGTGTTGTATTTCAATAATCTTACAAAGTCTCATCTTTGTGGCCAATCTTTCCTTTACAGTAAGCCACACATGAAATGCGTGGCGGGGTAGGTTAAGCGAATTCCAAACGATTCTATTGTGTCTAAAAATGTCTGTTTTCCCCCTCAACCATTCATAACAGCTCTTTATGGTATATTCCCCATGTTTTGTGAAACGCCAACGACCTTGGTCCCATCCATCTTGTATTTTCATTTTAATCTTGTTGATTTTCCTCCAAGTCCAGCTGCAGTCCATAGGGGCCGTATGATCCCAAAATTCTCCCCTTTTTATATACACTCCACTAATCCATTTCACCCACAAGGTATCCTTCTTCTTCGCTATATCCCAAATTTGCTTTCCTACTGAAGCAATGTTCCAAGTCTTGCAACATTTGATATTCAATCCTCCAAACTTCTTTCCTGCACAAATTTGATCCCAGCTAACCAGAGCCATTTCTTCACAGAAAGCATATTCAAAATATTTTGAATATTTCAAAATATAATATTTTGAATTATTCTGATAAAAATTATTATAGAATAATTCAAGCCATTCATCTAATATATCAAACAATAATGAAAAGGACATGATATAATTTTTTCAGAAGAAGTCGTCGTTCCCAACAACATCAAGCTTAGTGTAATTTTTGAAGCTGTGAACCTTACATTTACCCTCAATAGTATCAACACTCTGAATATCGAAATGATCAGACAAAAACAACTCCTTCGAGCCGTAGAACTGCCTCCGGCCTCCAATTGACTCTTCCGGCCGGTAATACCACATGACGTGAATCTTAACATTCGCACATCGAGCGTCCGCCTCGATCTTCTTCACACAAGCCAGTAAGACGGCTTTGACGAGTCCGAAGGCCTCATCAAAATGCAATCTCCCGCTGCACAAACAAACAATTAAAATCAAATAACGAAACACAAAGTTAACCTAGACCTAACTTCGATTAAATTTTAAGTGAGTATACTATATACAATCAGATGAAAACACAACAAAGCTTGAATTGAGATAAGAGACTGTTGAATTAACAAATCAAAAACAGCACAAACAAACAATTAAAAAAAATCAAAAACAGCCACCTAAACCTAACTTCGATATAAATTTTAAGCAAGTATACTATGTACAAGCAGATGAAAATCCAGCTAAGCTTGAATTGCAATTAGAGATTAGTGAATTAAAATTAAAACCAGTATAAACAAACACTTAAAAACTATCAGAAACAACACAAAATTAACCTAATCCATAACTTCGATATCAATTTAAGCGAGTATACTATATATACAAGCAGATGAACGCAACTAAGCTTGGATTGCGATTAAAAACTGGTGAATTAACAGATCAAAAACAGCACAAACAAACAACTAAGAACAACAAAAACAGCACAAAATTAACCTAAAAACGAACTTCGATATCGACTAAAGCAAGTATACTATACACAAGCAGATGAAGAACACAGCTAAGCTTAAAATTGTGAGTACGGATCGATCAATTAGGCTAAACTCACCATGGATAGTTTTATTGATGTGCTTAACTGTGTAAGAATCGAGCGTACGGACTTTGTTGTCTCAATTAGGCTAAACTCACCATGGATTATTTTGTCTCAAAAGTTGTTGAGCATAGTGAGATAGAATTTGAGACGGACTTTGTTGTCTCTAAATTTTTAGTTGATATCAAAGACGAATTAAAGACGGATTTTGATGTCTCTAAATTCGTCTCAGATATTGTCTCAACTAAGACGATTTTTTCCATCTCAGAATTTTTAGTCGATATTAGAGATGGATTTAGAGACGTAATTATTTCATCTCTATTTCCGTCTCTATTTCGTTGCAATAATAAGATAGAGACGGAAATATGTTCCGTGGTAAATTTGTCTCCAATTTGAGACAAATATGTTATCGGTCTCTGAATCCGTCTCAAAGTAGAGACCGAAATATATCTGTCTCAAATTTCCGTCTCGAAAGCCTTGTTTTCTTGTAGTCGTGATGATATAGCTAGGGATTTAATATGTCTCAAATTGATCTGAGAATAATTCAAGGTCTATACATACTCAAATATTATAAAACTAATATTCGAATTTGTTTTTACGACATATTATTATGACAGTCAAATAGCGTTCTACTTTTTGGAAGGCATGCAAAAAAATAATAAGAAAAAGAGAAATATTTCGGAAATTGGAAAATGATAAAATTAATTATTATTTTGAAATCGAACTTGAACATTTTATTACTCAGCTCATGCTCAACTCATTACACCCTTTGGGTTTTGTGACATTTTTTTGTTTATTTTGAAGGAATAGATAGTTATATTGTTCTATACCATTTTATACAAAGGTTAATGTAATGGTCCAAGCTGCCCTACTTTTTTGGATAAATATAATAGAAGATACATAATAAATTCAGAAAATAGTAAATATATATCAGTATGAAAGTATTTAGTATAAGCATATTATAAAAGAAGAAACTTTATTAGAAGAATCATAACCATAGTGTGTCATCTATGTTCTTCTTCTACAGTAATTTGGGTAGAAACGATCAAATATTGTTCTGCACCGTTAGAACAAAAAGACGGTATTTATCTACCTAGCTCACCATTATCTTTAAATGTCAGAGCTTTATTCTGAAATGCATACCATTTCTGAGGGATAAATGTAGTTTTCGTCCCCCTTCTTTTTTCCAATCGCAAAATTGGTCCCCCTTGTTACGGCCTCTACACATTGAGTCCCTCAACATAGAAAAATTGGACACATTGCGTCCCTGCCGTCAATTTACCGTCAATAGTTAACGGGAAATCGCATGTGACAGTCACATGTCTCTTAAATTGGGGGAAAAATCGATTTTTTGCTTCATTTCATCAAATTAGGGTTTAATATTTCATTTCTACCCATTTTTCCACTCATTTTTTTCTTTCCAAACCTCATTTTTCTGTCATTTCATCAAATTAGGGTTTAAGCCATGAGTAGAAACAGCTCAATGCCGAGATTAAGCCATTGAGCTATTTCTACTCATGGCTTAAACCCTAATTTGATGAAATGGGAGAAAAATGAGGTTTGAAAAGAAAAAAACGAGTGGAAAAATGGGTAGAAATGGAATATTAAACCCTAATTTGATGAAATGAAGCAAAAAATCGATTTTTCCCCCAATTTAAGAGACATGTGAGTGTCACATGCGATTTTCCGTTAACTATTGACGGTAAATTGACGGCAGGGACGCAATGTGTCCAATTTTTCTATGTTGAGGGACTCGATGTGTAGAGGCCGTAACAAGGGGGACCAATTTTGCGATTGGAAAAAAGAAGGGGGACGAAAACTACATTTATCCCCATTTCTGACGTACTAAACAAACAACTAAAAAAGTGGCGATGAAATTTTATACAAACACAATGGAATTAATGGAAAATCATAACTCAGAAGTTAAATGACAACTTGGATCCGTGCACCCTGGTCCCATGAAAAATAATTTTCTTAGGCATTCGATATCCTTCTATAGATCTATTACATTCGATTGTTCTTATGTAGTATGTAGTATATAGATAAACAATAAAACCAATTAAACAAGTCTAGTAAAACTTTTTAATCAGCTGTGATTTTGACAAATTCTTTATGTACTTAACAATATCGTATCCTTTTGATCAATACAGGATTCATACATAAAATGCCGACTATAAAATTAGCAAGTCGAATATATTATACACCAAATAATAAGTTATCAAGTCAAATAGATATGTAAACTAAAGGGGTCAAAACCTATAAAATTCACAACAAAAATCTAAAAAGTTTGGAAGTCAATAAACACAAATAATAGATAGATAAACTTACCAAGATCATGTCAATCAAACTTCATTGACAATAAAACCTTTCACTGATCCTAGTGAAGAACTTAAAAATTAGTACAATAGAATAAAAATGAAACAAATTTAAAATAATATTCAAAATAACAAAAAAACACTTATAATATAAATATAAATAAACATCATTAAACAAAAAAAGAGTGTAATATGAGAATCAAAATTAACATAGAGAAAAAAGGATCATGCCCTTCAAATAGAAGCAAGAAAACATGTAATAGACTTATAAATACTAAAATGGGCATTAAAAATACATGAGAAGAATATTTGAACCTATACGTACCTCAGTGCTAAAATTTTGTATGAAAGGAATAGTTGTAGGATTTGATACTGAATTGATACATGAATTATTTGATCTGATTAAAATTAGAAAATTCCTAAATTTAAGAATAATTAGGGAGCATGATTCAAATAAAAAGATTTCTAACATATGAGTTAAGGATAAATTCTTTGTAATAAAGTATGAAAGTTTTTAATCCAATTATGAAAAGTATTTAATAATGAACAAATAGTCTGTACTTATAATTAATTTGTGATATTGATTAAAATTTGAATTTGGAAACTAAGTATAGAAAGTAACAATATCATAGTTCGGACATATATATTTTTGGAAAGGTCCAATATCCCAAAAAATTAGGAATTAAGCCAATAATACTAGTTGCAATTGGTACAATATAATTTAAGTTTATCAATAAATTTTATCTTAACAATTACAAAAAAATCAAAATTGCCACAAAAAAGATAGATAGCAAAATGGGTCACACACCACTTTACTATAATATATATAATAATGACGTGGAGGTAATTTCTAAAATTACAGATTAACAGTATCTTATCTTAATTATTAAAAAGTCTCAGTCATATACATGTTAAATTCATTCATCACAAATAAAGAAAACATTTTCAAGAAAACAAATAACATAGCAAAATAAGTAGCACAGAGTTTATTTAATCCATCAATCAATACCAATAATTTATTCATTTTTTATAATATTTATGTTAACAAAACTAGACATAGATATACACATACGTATATATTCATACATACATACATATATAAAATTAATAACTCAGAAGTTGGCTCACGCGCTCAAACTCGATTCATCAAATATGTTTGAGCTTTATAAGCTCTGATGGTGCTCAAGACATTACGATATGTTAACAAACTACTAATTAAAAAGCATTATAAAACCAAAAAATTGTTTACACTTACATTAAAAAAACGTGCATGGTCCATGTGAAGAGTGGTCAGGTTGATACTTACATGAAGTGATTTAGTACTTACTTGAAATAATAATCTAGATATATGGTAGGTTAGTCTAGATAAATTATGAATGCATAAATGAATGTGACTTTTGGTATGTACTTAATAAATTAGGATGAATGTTATTAATTCCTAGTACATGTACCAAGTGTAGGTACATAACTAGAAAATAGTATAAATTTTTTTATTATTTTCTCTTCATATTTTAACACTAGCAAAAATTTAAACTTGTTTGACATCAAATCGGTACATTTTTTGCATGTAGGTTAGGGCTAAATTAAAATACATATTTTGTTTCAAAAGGATGTGAATACTTGCATGAAGGGAGGGTACTTCCAATACAAAATCACAAAAATATTTAAGAATAAATACATGGAATCAAGCCCAACACGAAGTCATAAAAGATCATGAAATATATTTAATAAGCAAAGTACAAATCACAACATACTGTCCGATGAAATCACATACAATAAGAAACTACAACCCATTAAAAACAACAAATCAACATTACACAACCAATCATGCTGAATGAATTCTGTACGAATCCTGGTTCTTAATCACTAGAGAAATCAAGGGGATTTTGGCACTTCTGGCAATGTAGGCTTAGGCAATTCTGGAAATTTTGGAAGCTTAGGCAATTCGGGGTTTGGCAATGTTGGAATTTCAGGTTTTGGCAAAGATGGAAGCTCAGGCTTAGGCACACTACAAGAAAACAGGGCATCAACTACAAATAAAATTGCTACGAAGTTGATTTCGTATCTAAGGACATAAATTAGCTATAAATTTTCTGTAGGTAACAGTATTTTCAGAATAAATAAACATATACGAATAAATCAGCGACAAAATTGCATTAGATGAGCAACAAATGGTATTTTCGTTGCAAGTTTCATTTCTAGCTCGACAGATTAGCTACTAATTATTCATTGTACAAATTATTTTAAGAATTTAAGAATAAATAAAATATGCTAGATACATAATAATTATGGCACTTGTAATGAACTTCAAATCCGTAGTTAATTTGTTTGTAGCTGTTGCAACAAAAAACACATTCATTGCAATTTTCGTTGTTGGTGCAATGACAAAAATAGCTAGAAAATAGCATCAATTCACTTTACTATATAATATTTGTAGTTCTTGCTATGTATTTAAGATTCATCTTGTTGCTAGGTATTGCAGCGATATATACATTTGTTGCAATTTTCGTCGCTAGCGCAACAACAAAAATAGCTAGAAAATAGTATCAGATTCAGTTTACTACAAAATATTTGTAGTTCTTGCTATGTATTTAAAATTCATAGTTACTTTGTCGCTAGGTATTGCAACGATATATACATTTGTTGCAACTTTTGTTATTAATGCAACGACGAATAACTACAAATTATGCGTTGAAAAAAACATTTGGAAAAAGTAACAATTACAACACCGGGAATAAAGTGTTTAAATTATCATAAAAATTAATGTGAAATAGCATTTGTTGTGTCAATGTAATTTAAACAAAACTGGAATAGCTATAAATATTATCAGACCACTTAATCCATTATTCTTACTTTTACTAATTAGTAAATATATAATTGATTTCTAATTACAAGATTTTTATGTATAATTATTAAATAAAAATTCAAAATTTCCAACTTTTGTAATGATGTTGCAATTTAGATGTGATACAGGAAAATATTGGAGCTAAACTTCTATATTCAATTTTCTAATTAGATTTAGGGTTTAGGGTTTAAGTTTAGGGTTTAGGGTTTAAGGTTTACAATTTAGAGTTTAGGGTTTAGGGTTTAGCGCTATGCAAATCTTATATTAATCTGTCATTATGTCAATATATTATATTAACATAGTCTTACAAAAAATAAACAAATTAATATACAATCATTTATTCTAATATATAAAGATTACTTAAAATTGATCGTTTTGATTTATCTTTAATGTCGAACCAATTTAGTAATACTATTTCTACAAGATTATAATTTTGTAACTATAATAAGTGAGATCATTGTGAATAGAAATGAATCAAGTCGAACAAATCGAGTTTATATAGGTTTAAGTTTAGCAATTGATATTAAACGTTTTTTTGCATCCAATGCTTAATAATACTTGATGAGCTTCAAGTTGAACCCATTAAACTTGACATTTTTATATTTTTTATCTTTTCAGTGTAAATCATATAATTAATTCATAAGTTAGTATTTTACATTTTGGAATAATTCATGTTTGACTTAAATCTGAACTCAAGCCCCTAACTCACAGTTCAATCAAAAATTTAAATCGAGCTTGCAAGCTTTAAATCAATTTGCGCACATCGATACCTTAAATTGATATCCTAAATATGATAATGTTAGAGAATATGTTATAAAAATTATATTATATGCTTCCAAATCAACTAAAATATATAATATCAACTTTTCATATACTCTTAATAATTATTTGGTAAAATTATTTTATTAATGGTAATTATAATATTGAATGTCAAAATCCAAATATGGAATTTGATTAGTTAAGGCAATATGCCACTCTATCACCCCGTTTTACAATTTTTTGCCAAAGTTATTTCTTTATTTCTTATTGTCAAAAATATTTCCTTTTTTCCCATCACCCACGGGAACAACTACAACTACAGATCCTTCACATTCCATCTTCCACCATTATATACATATACTACTATTTCCTATGATTACTTTACAATATTCTTGGCGAATTCGGATAATTATTCAGATAATTCGAAGTTTTTGCATTCTTATTACTCAAGGTATGAATAACTATTTGTTCCACAATTCTTCGTTTGATAAATTCATTGAAGAATGAATATATATATATATATATTAGAGAATGAATATGTATGTATATATATATATATCAATTAAGTTGTTTATTATGTTACCAACTATTTTTGATTGACAAGGTTTTTATTAGACTTTTTGTGTATGATTATCAGCGGATCCATATTTATACACAAGAGTTGATCCGAGTTCATGTGTTTGGTTTCTAAACGTTCATCCTCCAGTAAGTAAGTAATTAGTTTGTATAATCTGTTTTTTATTCTTATTTTATAAACTTTTGTAATTTTCTTTTTGTAATATGATTCATAGTTTAGTTTTTGTCTTGTATTAGTTAGATTTTCACCCTATTAAATCTATAGATTCAATCCGAAGGACTTCAACAGAAAATGCTATTAAACTTGTTTTAAATTCCTAAATATTTTAATTATCCTCCATATTTTGGTTTGTTATATAGGTTATGTGGTAAGATGTAGTAGTGACAAACTATAGTTTTTGGTTATAAACTTTTTGTGAATAAATTATCCTCCAAATGCTCTGTTTTGGTAATTTACAAAACCTTAGGCACTGTGGTAATACACAATGAATGAGGTTTAATATAAAATATAACTTATGAAATAATATTGAAAAAATCGATTTTTGTTAAAAATAATTCATGTTTTATTGTCTTTAATGGCACCTCAAATCAGACCTTATGAATTGAAAAAAATATTATTTAAGAATATGTATGTTTTATTAACTTAAGTATTATAAAATTATGTTAGACCGAAATATTTATTTATAAAACTGACTAAATTTATAAAATACAAGATATTCCATGAACATTTGAACCAAAATTTCTCAAATTTTTGTGATCATGTAATAGTGTGAAATATGTTCATTGCAAATAATTATTAGAAACAATATTATCTCAACTTAAATATTAATAAAGCATATACATTACCATATATCACTGGCTAATTTCATGGGTTTTAAGAACTATTGATTTTGGTACAAATTATGACAAGTAATTTTTCAACGTGTATTATGTAAATCACACCTTAAATGGGATGCCAAGTATAAAAGGACTATTATTCATATACTTGGTATCAATATTTCAATCTTGCTATTAAGGTATTCAAATTTTACATCAATCTACCGCATATGACAAAAAATTTACCCAAAATCCCTCAAAATTTACAACATTTCTTAATAAAATTATGCCATTTAATCTGTTTTTAATTCTTATTTTATAATTTTTTGGAATTTCTTTTCGTAATAAGATTCATAGTTTAGTTTTTTGTCATGTATTAATTAAATTTTCACCCTATTAAATCTATAGATTCAATCCGAAGGACTTCAACAGAAAATGCTATTAAACCTGTTTTAAATTCCTAAATAATATAGTGTGGTTGTCGAAAAAGTATGAAACTTGGTAAATATTCTTCCACAGAACTTCAAAATTGGAGATAATGGTCAATAAGGGAATCTTGCGGGTCCAGTATATATATTCAAAGATATTCAAAAAACAGTATACCAATGTTGCATAGGAACTTCTATTTATGATACCTACAATTACCTCTTAGTCAAATATTAACAAAATGGCTTCTTCTTTTTTAACAGAAATTAGTTTTTTTTATTTTATTATCTTTACTTTTTATTTAAAGATAAAAAAGTATACTATATAAAAGTATAATATACAAAATTATCGTCACTAACATCATTTATTTTTTAGTATAATAATGGAGATGAAAACCGAGGTGGAAACTAATAGGAATGTACTTAAAATAATATATTAAGTCATCTAATACTTTATTTAAAATAATATATAATAAAGTCATGATAGGAAACTTACTCTAGATAATACACTAAATAAATTAGGTTTCCAACTATTAATTTTATTTGCGTATATATTTATATTTATTTATTGTTGAGAAAAACTCATATATTGAGTTTTTAATTTCAAGAACAATATGTCCATTAATCGTGGTTGGATGATTCGTCGACGAGACCAAGATGGACAAATTACTAATGTTCAAGAATGGAGTTGATGAATTCTTGAATTTTGCATTTTCTAATGTAGTTTGTGTATTTGATGGGAAAATAAAATGTCCTTGTTTAAAGTGCTTTAATAGCAAAATATTGGATCGTGATCAAGTCCATCTTCACCTTTATAAAAATGGATTTACGCGAGGTTATAAGATTTGGATTTTACATGGTGAACCCTATGAAGCACCTACTGATGATTATGTCGAGGAAGAAGAGTTAATTTCAGTACGAGCATCTAAAACAACAAATGATAGTGTCTTATTGTGTCACCATCCTCGTTTGGTGTTTGGTGTGCCACCATCCTCGTTTTAAGCCAGCAAAATCGGGTGCAAAAAGAAAAGTGCCTTATAGTGTCTTGCATTATTTGCCCCTAATACCACGACTACAAAGGTTATATATGTTAAGTCACTCTTGTGAGCAAATGACTTGGCATTCGAAGTCTTTTCAAGATGACACATCCTGCTCATGGTGAGGCGTGGAAGCACTTTAATAATACTCACCCATAATTTTCCTTAGATCCACGAAATATTCGCATTGGCTTGTGTACGGATGGCTTTAGCCCTTTCAACATGTCTGGTGCTCCTTATTCATGTTGGCTAGTAATCCTCACTATCTATAATCTGCCACCGGGTATGTGCATGCAACGACAATTTATGTACTTGAGTATGGTTATCCCAGGACCGAAGAGCCCTGGTAAAAGTCTAGATGTGTTCTTGCGCCCTCTAATAGATGAGCTAAAGATATTGTGGGAAGATGGTATTCAAACGTATGATATTTGCAAGAAAGAAAACTTTCAAATGCGAGTGGCACTTTTATGGACAATTAGCGACTTTCCAGCTAAAGCTATGTTGTCTGGATGGAGTACTCATGGACGAATGGCATGTCCTTACTGTATGGAGTTAACAAAGTCATTTTGACTTTGCAATGGTAGGAAACCATCTTGGTTTGATTGCCATCGTCAATTCTTGCCTATTGATCATCCCTTCAGAAAGCAACTAAGACAGTTTTATAAAAACCGGATTGAGACTGATATTCCCCCTCCTCGGTTATCCGGTGAAGAAATGCGTCGGCGAGTTGAAGGGCTTCATAGCATCGTATTTTGTACACAAAGTGGCAAGCAAAAAATTGACGGATTTAACAAGACACATAATTGGGTTAAGAAAAGCATATTTTGGGAGCTTCCTTATTGGCACACAAATCTTATCCGACATAACCTAGATGTGATGCACATTGAGAAAAATGTATTTGACAATATTTTCAATTCAATCATGGATATAAAAGATAAAACAAAGGACAATGCTAATGCAAGAGCTGATATAGAGTTGTACTGCTCATGTCCTAATTTACATTTAGTTTATGATACAAATAGGAAGCCATGGAAGTCTAAAGCAATAACCATGGAGCAAAAGAAAGAGGTGTGTAGGTGGGTTCGACAATTAAAGCTTCCAGACGGATATGCGTCGAATATAGCTTGGTGTGTGAACGAGGAGGAATGCAAATTTTATGCAATGAAGAGTCATGATTGTCATGTGTTTATGACTACTTCCAGTTGTGTTCCGTAATCTATTGCCTAAGGAAATTTGGGAGCCAATAACTGAATTAAGTTGTTTTTTTAGAGACATTGGGGCAACAATTCTTCGAGTAAGAGATATGGAACAACTTGAGTTAAGCATTGTAGAAACTCTTTGTAGGCTCGAAAAAATATTTCCTCCAGCATTCTTTGACTCAATGGAACACTTACCGGTGCATCTGGCATACGAAGCCAAGGTTGGAGGACCTGTGCAATATCAATGGATGTATCCTTCTGAAAGGTACTAGTATATATATTAATATTTGCAAATTAAATTTAATATCATTAAATTTTAATTAATTATTAAAAATTTGTGTGGTTCAGATTTTTGCACTATTTAAAGAAGAAAGTAAAAAATCAAGCATGAGTTGAGGCCTCGATAGTTCAGGCATATTTGATTGAGGAAATGTCTACTTTTTGTTCCTTGTATTTTGAATCTAGTGTGCAAACAAGATTGAATCGAGCCTCCGGAATGATGATGGAGGTCAAGTTGATCCTAATGGGCATTTGTCAATTTTTATAAATTCTGGACGACCATTGAGTTCGCCTATTAATCACAAAATCTTGAAAGATGACGAGTTGATGGTTGTACATAAATATATACTACTAAATTGTGAAGAACTCAACACTATAATCGAGTAAGTGTCTTATTCTAGTAATATCTTACTACTTACAACAAAGTTTCTTACAACATAATCTCAAACATTTTCATATTGTAGAAAATTTGACGCAAATATGATGAGAGAAAATCCTTCAATAAATCCAGCTGAATTGGGTATATTGCGTGACATACACTTTATTGAATGGTTTAAAAAATATGTAAGTCTACATATTTGAAACTACCTATATAATTTAGTAATAATTAATAATGCATTTATTAGGTTTTCTAATTGTGAATAGGCTGAAGTTTCGGTAAATATTGTTGAAACTACCTTATGATTGTTTGGTATTTATTGTGGCTTCAATTTGTTGTCTTGATATGTGACATTCAATTTTTTGAGTTGTTAAAGTTGAAATGTATGAAAAGTTTGTATTATTTTTGTGGCAAATTGGAGTAGTATAAGTGAGTTACCATATTAGATAATGTAAATGTGGGCCCAATACAAGAACTATATATCATCATAGAAGAATAGGCCCAAAATCAACGAGAATAACATAAGCTTAAGAAAGGGCCCCAAAAAAATTGATGAAGGTGGAAATTTACACTAGCCTTATGATAGTTTAATTCAATGGAGTAACTTCAAGATTTTGGATGCTAAAATTAAATGTGAGAAATTTTGAAAATTCCGGGAATTTATGAATTAAACTTAGATTACGTTAGAGGATGAAAAATGTAATTTTTTCCCATTTACATTAGTTGTTTGGGTTGTCAATGTTGTAAAATAGTTTGAAGACTCCTATGTAGGAGTTGTTTTATTACATATAAAAATTTTCATGCTTACATCAAATGGCCGGCGAACACGCTTGCATTAGCCACACGAAAGAACAAAAAGCAATCAAAATATTTCTTTAAAGTCTCTAAAAAGGGCTCTTCAATTCCGATAAACTTCAATACTACTCAAAAAAAAGTTGTGAATCGCCAAATCATGTATGACAATGTCATCATCATTTCAGTTGTTATACTCATACAATGAAAGTTCAACCACGAATTTCTCAAACTCTTTGTGATATGAGCTCTCATATAATTATCTATATATTCATGATCATTCTTAAAGCTCTACAAAGATTTTGAATCAAACATAATTACAATTATTTGTTCTTATAATTCACTTAAATCAACTATATATAGGCTTGTCAATGGACAGGGATTGCCCAGACCCGGATTTGTTCAATAGAAAACTTACTCAACTCGGACCGGACCTGAACCCGATGACATTAGGTAGTTCGGGTTTGGGTCTTATTTTTATCCGCGGGTATTTTATCCGAAATTTACCCTTTGAAAATATTCGTTGGTCTATACCCGAAGTTTCGGGTCTTACTTTTTTTGGAACCCTCGAGTATGAAATCGGGTCTGGGTAAAATAATTTTTTATGGGCATTTCGCAGGTTCAATTTGGATCTGAGTATTCCCCGACCATTGACAGCCATACATATGAACAAGTTATATGTTGACAATTGCAATTATGCCAAGTATTTGTCAAAAAACTTCCTATAAATCATCCAATTGCACGAGATAATTAAAATTTGCTAATACAATATATCTTAGCCCACAACAAATTGCTCTTTCAAGATTTATCTTTTAAAGTACATGTGACATATGTGTTAAAAAAAGTATATGGGATATTTTTTTTAGTTTCAATTCGATTCTCGATTAAAATTGACTGATTATTTGTTTTGAGATGAATAACATGACAAATATATATCACTCGTCTTTTTTACGATAGTTTAATAGGTCCAAATTAAATCCTAAAAACTTTTAAACCCAATATATCCTTTTTATACATGATATTATCGACACATGAAAACAAGGAATATTGTAAAAATAGCGATATTAGTTTCATAGAATATGATATGATTGTTGTTTTTTCTCATATGTTTATAAATTTGTAAAATTAATCTTATATTTAATTTATATTTTTAGTGTCATTTATTAAAAGATGATGAAATTTCCATCCAAAAATTAATCCATATTTTAATTATGATAAGCAAAGCACGAAATTAAATTAATTAGGTTACTAGTCACTTAACAACATCAATTATTTTACATTTTAAAAAGGCAACTCAAATTAATTAAGAGCTATTTATTACTAGGGTTCTATTAACTTTAAACAGCCATCTAAATATAGCATTCAAGTTTAAACCAAACCTAATGCGCATCTGTTTGTAGGTTAACCCAATTACGATCTAATAAACTCTCTTAAACTATTAAAAATAAAAAGGAACAATATATCTATACACCTATATTTAGTAAACAAAATATTAAGAATCAAGTGTAATTGTGATTATTTTTTGACTTTTCATCTTGTGCGTTTGTATATATAAGGTACTAGCTTGTGACCCGTGCTATGCACGATCTAGTATAGCTTATAAGGTTAATATTATTTTGTTCAAATTTAAAATATATTATTGTGTAATTTTATTTTTTTAGAATAAAATTAAAGATTCTTCTCGTAAAATCATACAAAATAATAGTTATAAAGCTAATAAAATTCAGTGCTTAACCAAATAATAAAAAATCGACATTTATTTTAATCATTTTAAAAATATAAAAAGAAAAAAATCAAAACAACACACACAACTTAAAATACCAAAATAATATATTAAAGTTCAATTGTGAAAAAAATTATTATAAAGAAAAAATCTTTCGACCAAGCCATGTAAATCGAAATAGCAAAAGGGAATAACTGAAGGAATTATCATCAATTCAATACTAAAATAAAAAAGAATATTGGAACTATTTTAAAAGATTTTCAAAGAGGAATATATGCAGTAATTATCATCAATTTAACATTAAAAAAAATATATTAGAATTTTTTAAAAAATATCTAAATGAAAATCTTTTATTGTAGTTTAGCAAAACAAATTTAACAGTTGGACCAAGTATTCTTCACAAACTCTCACATTTCAATATAATATAGGACAAAGAAAATTTTATTTACAACAATGAACACTTTTTAAAATAAGCAACACCAAAATGGAAAAGAAAAAAAACAAAACAAAAATTTACCAAAATAGTGAATAAAAAAAGAGTGTTCATACATGTAGATTATATGCATATTTATTGAGAAAAAATATTACAAATAATTTATATTTTATTTATGAAATTCGGAATTATTAAATATGTGTACTGTGGAATTGATGGTGATTTTATGAAGTATTAGAAAATATGGACATCCCAAATGCTTAGCATTAGTAATTTAAATATAAAAAAAATTATATTAAATTATGGAAGTGATTTACCTTGGTGAATTCCAAGAAGATGAGCTCTAGAGAAATAAAAAAAGTAAGGTTAAATAATAAAAAATTTATATGAGTATAAAATAGGTGAGTACCTACAATGAATATGAACTTATATGAAAGTACACATATCGGAGGATCAAATTATTAGTCGATTCTTAATACATTTAAATTATAATGAGCTCAGTATAATAGTTTGTAGGATTATTTTACGGGGTACATTACGATCAAATTAAGAATATTGAAGGTGATAGCTTGTAGGATTAAAACGTAAAATAGTTTATAAATGGAAACTCTAGAAATGAAACGTAATTACGGTTGAAGATCATTTGGTTTTATGTTTTTTAAGTTGTGTTCTAAAATCATTCATAATTTTGAATAAAATAAAATAATATTAATTAGATCATTTGAAATTTAATATTACTTAGTAAGCAATCACTTATTGCTTGATATACAATTTTAGAAAGTCAAATTCTGGATATGCATGCTAATATTTATTTTGGTTAAAATATGCTTAGGCCACAATTTTATGCTCCAATTTTTATGGAATTAGCACATGTGCCATATCTTCATACTTGCGTATTTTAAATATGTTTGGCTCGTGTCTACATGAAATATAAGATTTATAAGCAAAATAAACTCTATTTGCCATTTGTCAAGAATTATGCTTTCAGTTTGGAGTAAAATGTGATAATTCTAGTCCTGTCAGTCTATTTTTGAATGCCTATTTGCCTTCTGTACTGTGAGCCTGTCAACTATGGGCAACCTAGGCTGGTTTACCTCTCTTGTGTGGTTTGCAGGCTATTACACAAGAGCGGGGTTTACCCAGTGCGCACCTCACGGTAGCGGCTGCGGGTTTCCCTCGTCATCCAAAAAAAAAAAAAAAAGAAAATGTTAGTTTCATTTCACCTCTTTTTTGGGTATTTTTATCAAAAATACCTTGATTGGTTTAAAAGTGTTGCATTTTGACGCAAAAGTGATTAATATTAATGGGACTAAATGTGATTTAACTGAAGTCCAATGTAATGAAAAGTGAAATATTCTCAAATAAGATCTACCATCTTACAACAAGATTTGAAGACATCTTGTAGGACCTAATAATATATTTTAGTCGTCGATCAAGTTTGGATAAGAAGCGTGCAATGTTTATAGTTGAGGCGCGTCATAATGTAAGTTGCGGGGACATTTATGTAAATGTGAAGGAACCTAACTTGAACTTGTGAATCTACCATAATAGGGTATATATCTATACCCTATATGGATTAAACTTCCCTACATACAACACAACTATATAATAAGATCACTGAAGGACCTTAGAAGATACACAACTTGTAGCCTTTAAATTTCAACAAGTTTGCCAAAACATTATAACAAACAGTAAGCAAAAATCAGTAGTTGCATATGGTTGATCATCATGCTTCCAAAAACAACGGTATGCGTGAGAATAAATCCGAAGTGGCGGTGGTGGTGGTGCCGCTTCCGGCACAAGGCCATCTCAACCAGCTCCTCCACCTCTCCCGCCTCATCTCCGCCGCCAACCTCCCTGTCTATTTCTTTGGAACCACCATCCACAACCGCCAGGCCAAGACCCGAGTTCATGGTTTCGACCCTTTAGCCCTCAAAAACCTCCATTTCCATGACTTTCCAACACCTCATTTTCAAAACATTTCACCTAGTTCAAGATCCTTTGATAGCTCTGCTTTAGATAGAGTTTCATTGACTTTCACATTATTAACACATCTCCAGAAGCCACTTCATGAGCTTCTGAACAAACTTTCGACCAAATTTACAAGACTAGTTCTGATTTTTGATTCTCTATTGTCTACTTCTGTTTCGAAAACCGTAAAATCTGTACCAAATGTCGAGTCCTATTGTTTTGAAACTGCTTCAGCCTTTGCTTTATACTCATTTTACTGGGAAGTTACTGGAAAACTTGTTTTGCCACCAGATTTGGCTGATATTATAAAAGAGCTTCCATCTTTCGAAGAATGTTTTGGTCCAGGGACTCAACAGGTTCTATTATCTCAAGCCTTGGCAAGAAATTTCCAATCCGGTACAATTTATAACTCAAACAGGGCCCTGGAAGGTTTACACCTTGATTTACTGTCAAAAATAAGTATTTCTGGACCTGGAAAACATTTTGCTTTTGGCCCGTTTACTCCTATTACTCTACCTGAGATAAAACAGGGTCTGGAAACACGTCGCCCCGAATGCTTACATTGGCTAGACAAACAAGAGAAGAATTCAGTAATATTTGTGTCATTCGGCACAACATCTGTGCTATCAGACGAACAAGTCAAAGAAATCGCAATTGGATTGGAGAATAGTCATCAAAAGTTCGTATGGGTACTTAGAGATGCGGACAAAGGAGATATTTTTGAAGGGGAAGTTATAAATCCCGAATTACCAAAAGGGTTCGAAGAGAGAGTAAGAGAAAGAGGACTTATAGTAAGAGATTGGGCCCCACAGTTGGAGATTTTGGGCCATTCTGCAACTGGTGGATTTTTAACGCATTGTGGCTGGAATTCGTGCATGGAGAGCATTTCAATGGGAGTGCCAATAGCAACTTGGCCGATGCAGTTTGATCAGCCGAGCAACGCTGTGTTGTTGACAAAGGTGCTGAAAATAGGCTTGGAAGTGAGGGATTGGAAACGAAGAAATGAAGTCATCTCATCGGTTAAAGTAGGAGAAGACGTAAAAAGATTGATGGATTCCGAAGAAGGAGACGGGATGAGGCAGAGGGCTAAGAAATTGGCGGAAGCGGTCAAGAAGTCGATGATGGAAGGGGGTTCTACTCGTCTCGAAATGGATTCGTTTATTGCTCATATTAGTAGACATGTTTCTTCTTCAAAGCTCTAGGCAATTTATGTATCTTCAAATCCCCAATCTCTTTTTTTGACATGTATGATTATTAGAGATTTATAGTGGCTTCAATTTCTTGTCTTGAAATGTGACATTTAATTTCTTTGAGTTGTTAAAGTTAAAATGCATGAGAACTTGTTAGAACATTTATCCCCAAAAAAGCTTTAAAAAAAAGCAAAATTACATGCAGACCCCTTTGTAATTACATTTATCCTAAATAGTTAATCTATCCCCATAGAATAAGAAACAAACATGTTTACATGGTTCTTAGTACCCGGTTATCCACATTGGTTGCAAACACTTTTGATACAATCTTGTTTTAATCGTTATTTATAAAATGGCATTTACTTTATTTTGTATTTATTGTCTTGACATGTATATAATAAAGTTTCTTGGATTATATAGACCTATGGGGTACGATCACGCATCAGGTATGGTGATCATGGAATGTATTCGAACGACTGTAGTCCTAAAAACGTTCCAATTCGTAGAGCCATTGAGATAGAGATATCAATGACTCGTCATGACTTGCTTATATGTAACATTTCTTTTTTGGAAGTACCTTATTCCATAGGTATTGGTCGGGGACCTATGCACATATGAGAGTTCAGATCGTGGATAACTGAACTTAACAACCCCAATGGAAATTCATATTGGCGTTTACATCGAATATGAAATTCCATGGTCACGTATGCTTGTGGTGATCCTCATGACTTGAGAAATCGTGACTGTTCAAATACATAACCCACTGCACTTTAATCTAGTTCATGATTGCATGGATAATTCATTAAATAGGCTATTTTGGATGTAGTCTAGTTATGTGAATTGGTAGATGATTTCAAGATGGGATCTGTCTCTAATCGAAGGATTAGTGAATCTCCTATGCTATCTTGAAAATAAAACGACTAAGAAAATTTGGTCAAAGTACGCCAATAAGAAGGTGTGTGATCCCTGCTTAGTTGACACGAGTCGTCATTTGCCAATTGATATAGTCATATGATTAAATTAGTAGTATTTCGACTGATAACCAAATCCTAGATCTGACAAAAGGATGAGACACATGATACAATCGTGATCAGGAAATGTTTGCTCGAATCATTTTGATTATAGGGGTTGAGTCGACGTTGTTAGACATTGAACTCAATATGTGAGAATCATGAATTAATTGGTGGTTAATTCATGACCAACATTATTCATTTTGCATAATGATTAATCAAGGTTATAATTGGTTAATTTTTATCGAGCCATTTTGGAAATGGTCTCACTGCTAGCTCTCGAATGAACCTAAGGGGTCACACACGAACTTGAATAGGTTTCCTAGTTACGTGTACGTAATAGCCAATTTCGAATTGGGTATAGGAATTAATATTGAATATTTATTCTTGATGAAATTAATTAATTAATTAATTAAGTCTTGGGCTTGAATTAATTAATTGAATTTTTTAGTTAATCTTTGAATTAGTTAATTAATGGGTTGAGCCCAAAAAAATTATTTATTGAAAGCCCAATTAATAAATTAAAGAGTGAAATTAACTTTATTAATTCTTGAAATTAACTTAATTATTTATGGTTGAAATGAAGTATGGAAAGATGTATGGAGATTTGATATGGAGTTTTTCGGTTATGGTGGATTTGATTTGAGAGAATCAAGTTATGATTGGGTTAGAATTTCCAATCCCGATCCTTTGCCTCGTTGGAATCGATTTTCTTCCCTAATTTGAGGGATAAAAATCGTCCCCCTATAGTATAAATAGGGGATCTGTTTTGTTCTTCTAATCATCCAAGAATCGTCGATTCAATAATCTAATATTGGTCGTTCCTAGGTTTCTCTCATATTCCACCACATACACGTCATCCTTATTAATCGTAGTGATAAATTTCTAGCACGACTATTGCATACGATTGAGTGGAAGTCGAAAAAATTTAAAATGTTACTTCCACTGCGAGGTTTCACTTGTGGGACTAGTGCGATGCCAACAGGTTCTACATGTGATATCATGCAGAATAGTATCTAATACTAAATGCAGAGTAATAAGATATTGATTATGTGTATAACCGAATAATATGGGGGATCAAAATAAACGATCGAACTCTAGGTTTTGAGTTCGATTTTGGAAGAAATTGGTAGGCATTAAGGATAAATTCATGAGTGTGGTTGATACAATCCTAAATCAATAGAAAGATGACGATTCACGTTCAAAGAGCTTATATATACACATCATATACACATAACAAAAGAGTTTGTGGAAGTCAACTGAATCAACCTTGTGTCAGAGAAAAGCTGATTCAATTGACCTCATCTAGTTTCGGTATGCCGATGATGGAGATGTACAATTTCAATTGAATTTTCATGAAAATATGCTCATCTAGTTAAAAAAATATATATTACGATGATTAAATCACATTATATTAGATACACAATTGGACTCAGTGCAACATGCTACAAGTGAACATTGCCAATTACACAATATATAATTCGTGATTTGATTTAATTATATGAAACGGAGGTTGTGAAGAAGTCATGATGAAAAGGGGTTCTATTCGTCTCGAGATGGATTCATTTATTGCTCATACAGGATTATACTTTCTGATAGTGATCTACTTTCTTATAGACATCCATAAGTTTATACATACAGGATTAGCACAAATTGCTTTTAAACCTTTAACCTTAGAAGGATTACCAAAAGCTTTATAGCAATTTTAATAGATGATAGAAATTTAAATTGAAAACAGTCTTTAATGGGAATCATACAAATAAGTTTGGCTCATGATCCAATTTATTTTGATGCATATCTGAATTTACAACTTTCGTTATCTGATATCAATATTTTAGATGCTTTAACATTAAATATTAAAATCCATGGGTATAATTATAAAACATGAAGAAAGGTCATAGCTAGCTGTTATAGAGTCTATTTATACACCTTTATTTACTTTAAACATAGCTAGTTGTTATAGAGTCTATTTATACACCTTTATTTACTTTAAAATCTACAATCTAAAAGGGTTGATAAACCTTTAAATGAATCTATTCTAATAGAAAGTAATTTTAGTAAGTCAAATATTACAACAAGAATTAAGAATAAAATGGGAAGAAATAGATTTTCCAGACAATTGGGTTATTGAATCAATTCAAAATAATTTAATAAATGTAATACAGACACCGGAAGGATCAGTAACTTTACAATTTGAAGATAATAGAAGGTCAAGACTTAATAGGTTCTAATCTATGTAATCACTTATCTAATCCTTAGATTATAGAGTTGAACAACCTTTTATGCCATCTAGGGCTTCTACGTTTCAAATTAGAGAAAAATCTGTTACAGAATATTACAAATAATGATATATATAATTGAAAAATTAATAATTGATAAAAATAATATTGTTAAAGGAATAAAAACTAGTGTTTTATCACTAAAGAAGAAAGGCCGACACCTGTAGATGTTCTACCGGGAATATCAAGGCCGACACATGTAGATGTTCTAATAGAAGAAACAGATAATATCATATCAACTAGTTATAGTGGACATCATATTTATGAATGGGTTATAGATGGTTTTGTTCATCAACAAATACATAATACAATTCACAAATGTTAATGTATTCAACTATTTGTAAAACTAATGGTAATACAGATAAAAATATAGCAAAAATAATAACCTCGGAGTTTACAGGACAACTAAAAGGATAGCGGGATAATTATTTACCCAAAATGAACGAGATAATATATTAGATACAATTAAACAATAAGGAAATGATATGAAATAAGATGTTGTTTATACGCTAGTGATTAATATTGTTGAACATTTTACAGGAAGGTATACAAAAAATAGTGAAAATATTAGAACTCCTCTACAAAATCTTAGGTGTAAAATACTTACCGATTTTAGATGGTATAAGAATACTTTTCTTAATTAGTAGAGTTATAGAAGTTCCTGAATGTAATAGTACTCATTGGAAATCTAATCATTGATGGCCTTCCAAGCTTATTTGTTGAAAGAATTAAAAGAATATCAAGACAACATTATAATAATATTCCCTATGAAATTCTTATGGCTAACTAATAGGAACATGCATACAAAATGGATTAGCTCTTTGTAATGAAATAAGATTAAATCAACAAATGAAGCTCCAAAATTTGGTAGAGAAAAAACAACTAGGATAATTTTATGATCAGTTTGTTGTTGAAAGATTCTATCTACTTGTAAAACTATAAAAATTCATAAAGATAATGAAACTTATCATCAAAAGAAAGAGAAGAAGATATTTTAATAAAAATTAGAACAAAGAAAGAAAGGAAAGAAGACAGAGAACGGAAAAAATGTGGTAAAAGCAAATTCATAATTTGTAGAAAATGTGGAAGAAACGGCCATTATGCAAAAAATTGTTGGACTGAAAGGAAGATTAAAATCTTGATTTAGATAATAATATTAAAGATATTCTTTTTAAAATTCTTATTAAATCAGATGGAGATTCAAACTCTGAAGAATATGATTACTCTTCTAATACTGAAAATGAAAACAAAATTGATATTTTAGAAAGTGAATCTATTATATTGGATTTAAAATCAGAATGTGAACCATCCATTCTTGGACAATCTTGTTTAAAGAAAAATTCTGAAAATGAAATTGATGGGAAAGAATTCTATAAATTTTTCACAATTTCAAGAATTAAAAGTAAATATACGAACACATAATAATGTGATAGAACTTTTTAAAATAATAAAAAGATTTAAAATAAGAGATCAAAGAGAAAATACCACAAGTACGTCTAATAACAATAGAAAATAAAAAAATGAAATATCAAGTCCAAAAGGCCAATATATGATGTCAGAAGTTTATAAAAGAACAAGACAAAAGAAAATAGAAGAAAATCTTTTTTCTGCAAATGATTTTATAATTAAAATTAATAATCTTAAAAAGAAATATCATATTTAAAACAAGCAAATAAAAATTTAGATTATAGAATTTCTAAATTAGAAAATTCTCCAAAGGAATTTACAATTCCTCCAGAATTAGATATTGATTATATAAAAATGAATGAAAATTTTCTATCTACGTTAGAAATGGTGATATCACATATATGACATATAAAAATTACTCTTTTATTAGATGATTATTATTCAAAAGAGTTCGTAACTCTAGTTGTGTGAAATATTAGGCATAAGTCGTGTTTTCACTTTTACACTTTTAGATATTTGTTTTTTATTGCTGTTGTATGCTGAAGGATATGTATATATAGTTCAGTCTCCGTTAGGATTGGTTTGAGTACTGTACAAACAATTTTCCCCAAATTCAATACACAGCATAATTTTCCATATCTGTTCTTCTTCAATGTATCCTTAGATTTCTTAACATGGTATCCAGAGCATGGTTAATCTCATCATCTTGATTATCATATTCATTTCTCGATCCTTCAATTCTCGATTATCTTCGATCTGTCTACTGAAGAATTGAAGAATAGAGTCCTTTTTGATCTAGAGGTCTTCGATTCGTCGCAGCTCTTCTTTCCTACTGCAGCTGTCTTTCTTCTCCGTCAGGCGATTCTTTGGTTCGATTGTTATCATTCGACATAGGTGATTGTTTTCTTTTACATATCACTTTTATTCGTTATGACGAGTTTGGAATCCTCATCCAAGATTGAGTCAAAACCCTCCCAAAATTACGATATGAATGATCCTTTATATGTGCACCCTTCGGATGTTCCGAATCTCCATTTAGTGCCTCATGAGTTACGTGGATCAGAAAACTACGGAGTATGGTGTAAAGCCATGAAATTGGCTTTGAGTTGCAAGAGCAAAACTGGTTTCATTACGGGAAAATGCAAGAAACCATCTGAGGATTCACCTGATTTTGAACAATGGGAGAAATGTAATGCTTTGGTTCTGTCATGGATATTGAAATGTGTCAGTAAGGACATTTATAATGGACTAGTTTATGCCGAGAATGCAGCAGATGCTTGGCGCGATTTGGAGGAGCAATTTAATAAGGCCAACAAATCAAGAATATTTGCCCTATTTCGGGAAATTCATGCCCACACTCAAGGCACCAATACCATAACCTCCTACTATTCAAGACTTCGACAAATGTGGGAGGAATACGATTCTTTGACGAATCTTCCAAGTTGTGACTGCAAGGCTTCAAAATCAGTGTCCACATATGCTCAGGACCACAAACTCATGCAGTTTTTAACAGGTCTAAATGAGACTTTTGGTCATCTCCGATCACAGATCCTTATGATGGATCCTCTTCCCACACATAAACAAGCATACTCAATGCTTTGTAATGAAGAATCCCAAAGAGGTATTCATCACAACACTACCCCCTTAGATAGCCCTATTACCTTCTACTCAAATAATTCTCAAATAATTCCAAGGGTAATAATTCTGACATCATTTGCGAGCATTGCAACATTCCTGGTCATGCCAAGGAATCTTGCTATAAACTCGTTGGCTATCCACCGAGGGGGAGAGGAAGAGGTAGGAACCGTGGAGGTAGGAATGCAGGGAAAGGGCAATCCAGGGGCTATTCTTCGAATCAGGCTGCTACATCACAAAATGATCAACCTTCTTTGGGTGAAACTGATGCAATGCAGACCACTTCAAAGCCACAACCCACACCTGCATTTACCCCACATCAGTACCAGCAATTAATCAGCATGCTCGAAAGCAAAGGTTCACATTCTGCTGGCAGCCAGGGCCCACCAACATCTAATGCTATAACAGGTAACAGTAAGGCTGCCACAGGTATGTGTTCTACTTTCACTTCCTTAATTGCTAGCACATGTAATTCTGAATGGATAATAGACACAGGTGCTAACCACCACATGTGTTGTGATTTAAATGCTTTGACAACCATCAACTGCAATTCTCCTAAACACATATCTGTTAGACTTCCTACTGGAGATGTTGCCATGGTAAATAAAATTGGAAGCATTGAATTGGGAGACAGTATCATTCTTAAGAATGTTCTATACATCCCTAATTTTCAATTTAATCTTCTTTCTGTTTCCAGGTTCACTAAAGATCATAATTGTTATATCACTTTTTATCCTACATTTTGTCTTTTTCAGGACCTATGGAATGGGAAGATAAAGGGTATTGGTAAAGCCAATAATGGCCTATACACATATCAAGCTCATTTTTTACAATCTGATATTGATCAATTTTTGAGTTGTATTCACAATAAAAATTCTTCATGTATGAATGCCATGCCTATTTCTGATACTTGCTGTAAAGACACTCTTTCTGTAAAATCTGATCTTACCTTAGTCAATAAAGATGATTTTGACAGTCACTGTTATGCTGCACTTGATTCAAAGTTATGGCACTTGAGAATGGGTCACATATCTTTCTCTAGACTAAAAATGTTACCCACAGTAGGGAACTCTCTTGATAATTCTTTAATGCATTGCCCTGTTTGCCCTCTAGCCAAGCAAGCTAGGACTCCTTTTCCTACTAGAACTAATGTCACTTCACAGATTTTTGAGCTTATCCACCTCGATATTTGGGGACCTTATAAGGAACCTACACATGCCAATCATAGATACTTCCTTACTATTGTTGACGATTACTCCAGAGCTACTTGGGCTTTTCTAATGCAATTAAAATCTGATGTCTTGCCTATTATTCAACATTTTTTTACCTATGTGAAAGCTCAATTTAATACTAATATTAAAACCATTAGAACTGATAGGGCATGGGATTTTTTCAAAGCTTCTTGTAATCAGTTCTTTCACATAGAAGGGGTAATCCATCAAAGCTCCACACCTTACACTCCTCAACAAAATGGCCTAGTTGAACGTAAGCACAGGCATATTCTTGACATAGCTAGGGCCTTAATGATCCAATCCCACTGTCCCATTCAATATTGGGGAGAATGTATACAAACTAGTACCTATATAATTAATAGAACCCCCACTCCTATCTTGAAGGGTAAGACACCTTTTGACATTTTACACAATAGGTCCCCTGACATCCTACATTTAAAAGTTTTCGGATGCCTTTGTTATGCTAAGATTATCCCTATAATGGATAAATTTGGACATAGATCTAAGCCATGCATCTTTATGGGGTATGCACCAAATCAAAAAGCATACAAACTGCTTGACATTGCTACTAACATTTTTTTTACCTCTAGAGATGTCATATTTTATGAATCCATCTTTCCTTTTACTATGCTTAATTCTACTTCTGCTGATAACTTGTTTGTTCCAGATACGGCATCTTACAATGATGATTTTGTCCACCCATTTCATAATAATTCTCCCTCTATATCTCCTGTTTCTTCACCTAGAAATGTTGATTCATCAGATCCTCCTAGACCTGTTGATTCATCAGATTCAGAGGTGGTGGCCATCCCTAGACGATCTCAACGAATTACCACTAGACCTGTTTGGTCTAGAGATTTCATTTGCCCTACGTTAGACTCTGCAGAATCCTCACATCATAACACAACAGATTTTCCTGCTGCATCAACAGTGTCATATCCTATCTCATCTTGCCTCTCTTATGAACATTTGCATCCTCGTCACAAGCAGCTCATTTATTCCTTACATACTCATTCTGAGCCCACCAATTTCCATGAAGCTGTTAAAAATCCTCAATGGGTACAAGCTATGAAAGATGAGCTTAAAGCTCTCGAATTAAATAAAACATGGGAAATAGTGGATTTGCCTTCTAACCAAAAAACCATTGGTTGTAAATGGGTATATAAGGTAAAATTACATTCAAATGGCACTCTTGACAGGTACAAGGCAAGACTTGTTGCCAAAGGATATACTCAAAGGGCTGGATTGGATTATCATGAAACGTTTAGTCCTGTGGTGAAGATAGTCACTATAAGAATTGTCCTAGCACTTGCCGCCATGAACAATTGGCCCCTATTCCAACTTGATGTCACAAATGCTTTCTTGCAAGGTGACTTAGCTGAAGAGGTATATATGCGGCTTCCAGAGGGACTTGGCAATCAGGGGGAGTTTTCTTTCTCTCAATCTCTTTCGAATTCAGCTTTTCCTAACACTAAAGCATGTAGATTACTCAAGTCCTTATATGGTTTAAAACAAGCCTCACGGCAATGGAATGCAAAATTTTCTAAAGCATTAATTGATATTGGGTATCTTCAATCCAAGCATGATTATTCTTTATTTGTGAAGCATGATAATGATAAAGTCGTTTTACTCCTTGTATATGTTGATGATATAATTATAACAGGGAATGATTCAAAGATGATTGAAGATTTGAAATTGTATTTGCACACTAGGTTTCACATTAAAGACTTGGGATCATTAAAGTACTTTCTAGGCATTGAGGTTATAAGAAATAAGAATGGCATACATTTGAGCCAAAGAAAGTATATTCTTGACCTTTTAAAAGAAACTGGCATGAGTGCATGCAAACCTTCTCCTACACCTATTGAGCAAAATGTCAAGCTGACAAGTATTGAGTATGATGAAGGGATTCAAAGTGATGTTATTGATCCCTTACTTGATAATGAAAGTGAATATCAAAGGCTAATAGGGAAACTTATATATCTTGGCATGACTAGACCGGACATAGCTTTTTCTGTCCATTTATTGTCTCAATTTATGCATAGGCCTAAGAAATCTCACTGGTTGGCTACATTAAGAGTTTTGAGATATCTTAAAAGTTCTGTTGGTCTTGGTCTATTTATGTCAGCTAAAAATTCCATGAACTTAACCACCTATTGTGATGCAGATTGGGCTGCATGCTTGATGACAAGAAGGTCAGTGACGGGATTTTGTGTTAAGCTTGGAGATTCCCTACTGTGCTGGAAGGCGAAGAAACAGAAAACAGTTTCGCGTTCCTCGTGTGAAGCTGAATATAGGTCGATAGCTGCTGCCGCTTGTGAGATAATATGGATTACGGGAGTTCTTAAAGATATTGGAATTGAGGCTGCTGAACCTACAAAGATTTGCAGTGATAGCAAATCAGCTATGAGTATAGCTACTAATCCGGTCTTTCACGAAAGGACAAAGCATATTGAAGTTGATTGCCACATGATACGAGATCTCATTCAAAGCAAAAAGATCTTTTTGGAATATGTGAAGAGCGAGGAGCAACCAGCTGATTTGTTAACTAAAGGATTAAGTGGTGAACAACACAGAAGACTTTTGGGCAAGTTTGGTCTTTTGAATATGTTTATAATAGACAAAACTTGAGGGGGAGTGTGAAATATTAGGCATAAGTCGTGTTTTCACTTTTACACTTTTAGATATTTGTTTTTTATTGCTGTTGTATGCTGAAGGATATGTATATATAGTTCAGTCTCCGTTAGGATTGGTTTGAGTACTGTACAAACAATTTTCCCCAAATTCAATACACAGCATAATTTTCCATATCTGTTCTTCTTCAATGTATCCTTAGATTTCTTAACAAGTTGATAGTGGAGCAGATTTAAATGTTATACAAGAAGGACTAATACTTACTATATATTTTCATAAAACGACACATACATTATCACATGAAACAGGTAATAAATTATAAATAAGTTATAAACTTCCTAAATCTAATGTATGTATTAATAGAAAATGTATACAAACAAGTTTTTACGTACAAAAGATATTACCAATCAAGTTACACTTGGAACACAATTTTGAACAAAAATATACCCATTAGAAAGGTATTGAAATAATATTTTCTTAAAATTTGTTACTGAACATTTTACTAAATCATGAAATTTATGACAATATTTTGTCAAAAGAAAATCAATCATGTTTTCTTAAACAAGAATTAAATATGATTATTATAGAAGAAAAACTTCAAAATCCCAAACTATAGGATAATGAATTATTAACAAATCAATCTTTAATTGAAGTTTGTAATGATCATCCCAATGCTTTTTGTGATAGGAAGAATATATTGTTTATCTTCCATATGAAGAAGATTTTGATGAGAAGAAAATCTCTACAAAGGGTAAGCCATGTCAAATGAATTAAGAATATTTCTAATTATGTAAAACATAAATAGATTATTTATTGCAAAAAGGATTAATAAGTACATCAATCTCCTTGGTCAGCTTTTTATGTTAATAAACTTAGTGAACAAGAAAGAGGACTATCCAAATTAGTAATAAATTATAAACTTCTTAATAAAGTGTTAAAATGGATTAGACATCATAGTCCAAATAAAAAAGATTTGTTAGATAGATTATATGATTCTATAATATTCTCAAAATTCGATTTAAAATCAGGATACTGGCAAATTCATATTAATAAAAATGATAAATTTAAAACATTAAACTCCTATATATGATTTCACATACAATATTCAAAATAACAGCAGAAATGAAGATTAGAGAATTCAACTCTGATTACAAGAAAATAGTATCCGTCATCAACTTAGCATTTCCAGACTAATAAATGCACAAAAGCCTGAAAATATAATCTTTCAACGTGGGCTTAAAAAGGTCCATCAGTGCAAGAAATGAGACCGAATGCATGCCAGATACAATTTTTACAAACCTCCCATTTCCTATGCCGATTATTATGTTACTTGAAACACATAGTATGAAATCAATTCATGATAAGAATATTCATATAGTTCAGATATAATTTATCACATAAAAGTTCTAGCCAGTTATCACAATGAATATACAAAGTTTGATAAATAAATAGAGAGATAAAAGGGGAAAACATACAAAATTTTAAACTCTTGGTTATGAAACTTGCACTATATATTATAATATTTTTACAAGAGAATTTTATTAGAAATGAGAAGAGTTTTTCTCCAAAAGCTTACATTACAACTACAACATAGTTCTATATATAAACCCATCATACTAAGGAAAACACAACATAAAATATAATAATGCCTATCTAGAAGTCTTATATGTAATAAAAATATTTTGAAGTCTAAAGGCAATAATGTCAATCAATATGGTAGCCATTTCAACCCTAGATTCCAAAAGGAAATATTTTCTCTATGTATAATTGCATAGAGCTATTATTAGGCTTTCGACTAGTCTTTATCAGTCCATCACAAAAAATTTCAACTTGCTCCTTGTATGATTCACTCCCCCTGACTTCTTGGGAGTATAGATATATTCTCCATTATAACGTATATGTAAGTATCAATATTATAAATTATCCATCTTGATTCCTTCTTCATCTTTGGTTTGTAATTTATATAATATGTTGAATTGATAAAGAAGAACATTCTTTTTTGCCTTCGAAATTTTCAATAAGCACTTTTTTTATTGCTCCAAAAACATAATCAGTGGATGGAGTTTTATTTGAGTCTTGTGCAACTTGAAGATTATTTTGACTGGTAGATAATAGATATCATTGAAACATCTGAATCTTTGAGACATTGTCTCATCTTCAAATTTTGAAAACAAATCTTTTTTCATCTCTTCAATATATATCTCTATCATCTTTTCTCTTGATAAATTTTCTGATTGCATTTTTTATTTTCTCGAGATATATTCGAACATAATTCCTTTTGTAATCTTAGTTTTATTTATTCTTCATATTTTGAAATTGTTTCTTCCATTAAACACTAGTGTCCATGACATATGACTTTTTTGTCTCTGAATTTTCTCTTATCATTTTGTCCCAGGATTACGAATTTGAAATTCTTTTTATGCATGGAACCATTTCTATAGTAATAAATAGACGTATATCCACATGGTACGAGAACTCATGATCTCAGGGCGTTAAGGCCTCCGCTTGTATTAACGGACATCAATATCTAATGTTTGGCATGTATTATATATAGATCATAAGCTTCTATAATAGGCCATTATAGTATCATTGTCGAACATATGATAATAATTTGGCTGTATTATAGCTTACTCAAAAGTCATTCATTCTCGACTATTAAGCTAATTTTTTTTGTAAATTAACCAAAATTATTAATTTTACGTATTTGAACTCAATTGAATTTTTTCAGTATAAATTGATTTTTTCAATATTACATTTTACGCCTTATGTTGGTTTTAATTGGTTGATCTATCGAAGATTTTGTCTCATAATTTCCTCAAGGGTTCAAAGTGGTAGATAATACTATCCATTTGACAATCATTGAGGTAGATTCACTAATTTGGTGTGAGAAAAAGTCGTCCAACTAACTTCAAATATAAAATTTCACGAATCCTAATTATTTTTTATGGTTACTTTCCCTAAGTATTCTTATTATTTAGTGTAATATTTACAATTTTACACATACAAAAAATCCCCATCTTTTAATAAAACCTAGAACTTGCACATTCGATTGGAATTTATTCATTGGAATTTAATAAATCCCCATCCTAATTTTATAATATTTTTTAGGTTTTTATCAATAATGTTGTAAGAATTTATCCATTGGAATTGAAATGAAGAGAGTTTTAGTGAGAAAAAAAAAATGAATGGAATTAAAGAGTGTTAATTTACGTGGTAGTTGATAAGGTTGGATGTTAGGTGTGATGAAGAAGGTGAATTTAGCGTTAGGGTTTTTGGTGGAGAAGATGGAAGGGTGATATGCTTAATTAATTTTCACATTGAGAGGTAAATTGTATATTTTATTTTACATAGAATGAATTTTATGCACTTAGGCAAACTTTATATACAAGCTAAATTGCAACTAACACTAGTGTATATCAATAATACTTGAACGATTTGCTAAATTGCAATTAACCATATTTTCTATCAATAATTGATGTGGAGCTAGTAACGTTTTTGGACAAAAATGACATTTGGACATTCCAAAATATTACCTTTAAATTTTTAAACATAGAAGAGAAAATCAATGGGTAACACAAACAACCAAGAAACTAGATTTAAATCGTACAAATCGAAAAACATTTAAAACAAAGCTTAACTGATACAATAATCACGTACATATAAAAAAAGCCAAACAGATAATCACAAGAACAACATGATCATCAAGCATGCTGAATGAGTTCCAAAACAATCCTGCCTCTTACTACTTTGTATATAAATCAAGGAGATTTTGGCACTTCTGGCAATGTAGGCTTAGGCAATTCAGGCAATTTTGGAAGCTCAGGCAGCTTAGGGAATTCGGGCTTTGGCAATGTTGGAATTTCAGGTTTTGGCAACGATGGAAACTCAGGCTTAGGTAAAGTTGGCAGCTCGGGTTTTGGCAACTCAGCCTTCGATAATGCTGGCAACTCCGGTTTTGGCAATCCTGGAAGCTCGGGTTTTGGAAGGCTTGGTAATTCAGGCTTAGGTAAAGTAGGCAGCTCCGGTTTTGGAAGGCTTGGTAATTCAGGCTTCGGTAAAGCTGGAATTTGTGGAATTTCGGGCAATCCCGATTCCAGGAGGTGGCGGGCCTCGCCCTGGATCGTGTTTCCAATTATCAATGATAAAGTAACGAGAAGTAATAAGAAAAAAGAGGGGCGAAAATGATCATATGCCATGGTTTGATTCTTGAATAACTGAGGAAAAGCTTTGTTTGAATCGATTAACTGAGTGATGCATGGAGACATGGGAATGTAGTAATATATATAGAGAGTTGATGTGGAGAAATGTTTATAGTTTTGGCTTGGTTGGTGGGAAATTGTGATGAGGTAGTTCAACTCCTCAATGATGTATATAGGACACGACATCGCTAGACAGTTACATAAATACATAATTAATTGTATGATGCTTATTACATTTAAAATAATTACTGGAAACCTATGATAGTTCAAGAAATATAGTATACCTTTAATGGTGAAATGTAACAAAATATATAAAAATGAGATATTTAATCTGAGACAATATATTTCCTTTTAATCATTTAGGAACAAAGAAAATTATTAAAAAAATTAAAACTTTAACTAATGTCATCATTCAATATTTTATTTGAAAATTATCAACTATTCACCAACAATATATCTTTTGTTATTTCAGCTTGGTTTTATTGTTTTTTCAGTACAATTTTTTTCTTGTTTAAGCTACAAACTAAAGGTGCTAAACTAATTGAGCCCGTTCAATAAATCATTTTATGCCTCTAGAGTTCAAAGTAGTATAGAAATGTCAAATTAGACAATTATTGAGGTGGATGTACTAATTGGTGTTACAAGAAGTCCTCCACCTAACTCCAGATCAAAATTATCATGAAATCTTAAAAAAAATTATTATTTTTCAAGATAATCCATATTGTCTTAATAATTTTAGTTTAAACATGTAAATTACACAATTTTTACTATAATATTAGGTTACAATTACTTTTATTCTAAGAATTAATAAACCAGAATATGTAAGAAAAAACTTATTTTTTCTTAAGTGACTCTTGAATTTTAAAAGAGTTTTGTACGATATTTAATTCTCAATTATCTTAGCGAAACACTTTTCTATGTTTTAAGTCATACTATAAATATTTCATAAATCACATAGTTTGAGCTTTCATTTTTTAAATAAAAATAGACTTTTATGTATTAATTAAATTTTTCATGTCAATAAATATTTATTTTTTAAATAATTACAATTTAAATAATCCACTTAATTAATTACCAGGTAAGTTTGGATTATATAGTGCTATAGAGTTTGAATTGTATCTCTATAATTGAATTATTTTATGAGATCATGACTTATATTATTAAATAAATATTATTTAGTTAAGATATTACTTTGATTTTAAATGCTTAATAGCTTAGTTTCTTTTAAATACTTTATTTAAGTGTTTGAGTATATGGATAGTTTCTCTTTTATTAGACTCGGATATGATATGATCATTCAACTAATTATAGTTTTGCAACGAATTCAAAAAGTTTGTATAGTTTACCAAATCTATTTATGAAACTAAATCACTGAAGTTTGTAGAAAAAACTTGATTGAAATATGGTCAAGGTTGACTTTATTTTAAAAGCATTATAATAGAAAACCAAAATACAAAAATGTAATCAAATCAGTTGAAAAATTCATTTCTCATTATATTCTATTTATTTTCATATTGTGCATTACTTTTTTCGTACCGCGTGCAATAAAAGTTACTGTTTTTATTTTTATTTAATAAACTAAATTTAATAAATAAAAAGACACATTCATTAGTAATGAAAATCAAACAAAAATAATATATTTTTTATTACAATCTACTATGACTTTCGAAGACTGAGATTGAGGTTTTAAGACGAGACAAATTTAATGATACTGAGAAAAAATATGCTACCCTGATTTTAGAAAATGAAGAAATAAAAAATAAGAATTCTTAAATAGGAACCAATAACACTACACGAGTGTCCATATTTTGAACAATACGAAAACTATCGAAAGTATACAGAAAAAATAAATTGTTTAATTTCTTAAAACTAAACAAGATGTAAGTATCAATGAAGAGTGAATTTACTGGAAACGTTATGTAGAAAAACATATTGTTTTTTTTTTTTTTTTGTGATTAGTACATAGCTCCTATTTATATACAATTCTGTGTCTAATTAAGGAAAATTGTATCTAAAATAATCCCTAAATATCAGGGATCAAATCCCTAAGAATTGGCAATCAACTCCAAAAATAAGTAGAGAAATTTTATCTATAATCTAGAGATTTCAATAATATCCTATTATTTATAGATTTCAACACCTCCCCTCAAGCTGGCGAATAGATGTTTTTCATTCCCAGCTTGGTTGTAATTTCTTGGAATCTTGAAGCATGTAGTCCTTTTGTTAGTATGTCTGCTAACTGATCACTTGATGGTATGTAAGGAGTGCTAATCAGGCTACTGTCCAGCTTTTCCTTTATGAAGTGTTTGTCTACTTCAATGTGTTTAGTGCGGTCATGTTGCACCGGATTATGTGCTATACTAATTGCAGATTTGTTATCACAATAAAGTTTCATAGGTCCTTCTGTTTTAATTTTAAGATCATCAAGAATTATCTTCAGCCATAAAAGTTCACAAACTCCATGTGCCATAGCTCTAAATTCTGCCTCAGCACTTGATCTTGCGACCACGGGTTGTTTCTTACTCCTCCATGTCACAAGGTTACCTCCAAGGAAGGTACAATAACCTGATGTTGATCTTCTGTCTATCATAGAACCAGCATAGTCGGCATCGGTATAAGCTTCTACAGTAAGCTCTTTATTTTTCTTAAACAAAATACCTCTTCCTGGTGTGGCCTTTAGATAGTGTAGAATCCTATGAACAGCGTGGAGATGTTTTTTCCTTGGATCATGCATGAATTGACTTGCTATGCTCACAGCATACGCTATATCCGGCCTTGTGTGCGATAAGTAGATCAACCTCCCAACTAATCTCTGATATCTTCCTTTATCTACAGCAACATCGTCTTTTTCTTCAGTCATCTTATGATTAGGTTCAATAGGTGTGCTAGCTGGCTTACAACCAAGTTGACCAGCTTCCTTTAAGAGATCCAATACATACTTCTGTTGAGAAATAAAAATTCCTTGTTTGGAATATGCCACTTCAATGCCCAAGAAATACTTTAACCTCCCAAGCTCAATAATTTCAAACTCTTTTTCTAAGCATTTTCGAAGAGAGTCTCTCTCGTTGTCATCATTTCCTGTTATAATGATGTCATCAACGTACACAAGTAACGATGTTACTTTGCCAACAACCGAATGTTTGATAAAAAGAGTATGATCCCCTTGACTCTGTTTATACCCCATTGCTAGCATAACTTTTGTAAATCTTCCAAACCATGCTCTAGGTGATTGTTTTAAACCATACAGTGCTTTCTTCAACCTGCATACTTTCTTGCCATGAAAATTTTCATCAAATCCGGGAGGTGGTTCCATAAATACTTCCTCTTCTAAGTTACCGTGTAAAAAAGCATTTTTCACATCAAATTGCTGCAAACTCCAACCAAAATTAGCTGCTAAAGATAATAAGACACACACAGTATTCATCTTTGCTACGGGTGCAAAAGTTTCTTGATAATCTAATCCATAGGTTTGAGTATAGCCTTTTGCAATCAATCGAGCTTTGTATCTCTCCAAAGACCCATCAGCCCTATATTTTAAGGTAAACACCCATTTGCACCCCACTGGTTTTTTTTCCTCCAGGTAAATTAACAATTTCCCATGTTTTATTTTTTTCTAGTGCATTCATTTCCTCTCTCATGGCTTGGACCCAGTTTTTATCCCTAAGTGCCTCTTGTAATGTTTGAGGAATGTGAATAGAAGTTATAGTGGTTAGGAAGCTCCTATGTTGGGTAGATAATCTATGAAATGATACAAATTGAGAAATTGGGTGTTGAGTGCATTTTCGGGATCCTTTCCTAACAGCAATAGGCAAATCCAAATCATTGAAATCATGAATATTTTCTGTATCAATAAATGGCGGAGGTGAGATGGATTCAGTACCTGTTTCGGATTCATGGACTTGCATAAGTTCAGAAATGGGTGCTCTCCTTCTTGAGTAGACCTTTATTGGTGTAGCAGAATTCAAACAATTTTCTTCTGTCTCGGGCTCAATTTCAGAAAGTTCTATTTCGAGGTGTTCAGGTGTAATATTAGCAGGAGTTTTAGGTTCAATTGCATGAGGGACATCTTTAGTTGAAGCAGGAGAATGGTCTATTGTTATTGGAATATTAAAATCAATGAGTTCCTCTTTGTCATCCTTAGATTCCTCGAAAAACGCAAGAGTTCGATTCTGAAAAAAAGGCTTATTTTCAAAAAAGGTGACATCCATGGAAGTGAAAATTTTTCCAGTAGTTGGGTGGTAACACTTATAGCCCTTTTTGGTGGTCGAGTATCCAACAAACACACATTTTAATGCTCTAAGATCAAGCTTACCCCTATTTTGAGAATGAATATGCACAAATGAGACACAACCAAACACTTTAGGTGGTAATTTCATAGAGCCATTAAAATCAGGGAAAAAACTAGAAAGCACGTTTATAGGACTTTGAAGTTTTAGAACTCTAGATGGCACTCTATTTATTATGTAGCTGTTAAAATAGCTTCACCCCAAAAACGCTTTGGAACATTATTCTGAAACAATAGTGCCCGTGTAACATTGAGTAAATGTCTATTTTTGCGTTCAGCAACTCCATTTTGTTGGGGTGTGTTAACACAAGAAGATTCATGGATAACCCCTTCTTTTTCAAAAAAGGATGAAAGACTTCTATTAAAATACTCTTTTGCATTGTCAGACCTGACCCGTTTAATAGAAACTCCAAACTGTGTACTTATCATTTTGTGAAAAACCGGAAAAATATTACTGATTTCATATTTTTCTTTCATAAGGAATAACCATGTTGTTCTAGTGCACTCATCTATAAAACACACAAACCATCTAGCCCCTGAAATGCTGGGAATTTTGGATGGACCCCAAATATCAGTATGAATCAAAGAAAAAGGTGTAGAAGATATTGTGTTACTTAGTGGGAATGAGGCACGATGGTGTTTTGAAATTTCACAAGTATCGCACTGAAAGCTATTTACATCAACATTTTTGAAAAGAGATGGAAACATGATTTTAAGCAAACTGAAAGGTGGATGTCCAAGGCAGAAGTGATGAAGCCAAATTTCAGAAGAAAAATTGTTTGATGAGCAGGAAAGAGATAATTGGTCTTTGTCTCTACTCATTTCTTCAAGATAATAGAGCCCATTTCTTTCCTTAGCAAATCCAATCGTCCTCCCCGTAACATGATCTTGAAAAATGCAATGTGTAGGAAAAAAGGTTATTTTGCAATTCAAATCCTTAGTGAGTTGGTGGATAGATAAAAGGTTAGTGGACAATTTGGGGACATGTAATACGTTCTTCAAAGACAAGGAATGTGTTAAATTTATTGTTCCTTGACCAGCAATAGTCACTGGTGAACCATCAGCCACTATAACTTTTTTACCGGAACATGGATAATAGGAAAAAAAAACTGGTTGGGTTATGTGTCATATGGCCAGTAGCTCCGGAATCGATTATCCATGGATTAGATAAATTCGAGACACCAAAAGAATAAGAAATAGGGCAGTTACCTGATTGAGACAATGAGAATGTACTAGAGGGTTTAGTTAGGAAATTATGACCACTTCTAAGTTTTTCGATATCTTCTTTCTTAAATTCTTCAATTCCCTTGTTGGATCTAAACTTTACTTGAGAATTTCACTCCACATTTCTGAAATACCCCTGACCTTTAGATGAAATTTTTGAGATTTTCTACATTTTCAGAATTAGTGTATAAAATGCTTCGACTATGAAAGTCAATGATAAGGTTGATAATCAACTACGAATAAATTTTCTAAGTAGAAGACTTAACAAATATTCTGGCTCTGATGCCATGTAGAAACACCACTAGAAAACGAAGCAAACGCGACGGGCGAAACGCCCGTCGCCATTTTTTTAAAGTTTTGCGACGGTATGGCGTCGGGTATGCGTCGGTGACATTCCAACCCGTTTTCTTAAATGGGTTAAAAATAACGTGTCGGTATGGCGACGGTATGGCGACGGTACAATAAATAATTAATTTAAAATTTTATTTTTAAATCATTTCATAAACTTACCGACGCCATACCGACGCTATTTTTATTTTTAAAATAAATTAAATATTATTATTAATATATTTTAGGATAAAATATAAATATATATTATTGGTTATTTTATACCGTCGCTATACCGACGCTAATTACTATTAAATTTTTAAAAGTCTTTTATTATTAAGAATTCTAGAAAATATATTTAAACGTTTGCGTCGGTATGGCGTCGGTACGATAAATAATTAATTTAAAATTTTATTTTTAAACCATTTTATTGACTTACCGACGCCATACCGACGCTATTTTTATTTTTAAAATAAATTAAATATTATTATTAATATATTTTAGGATAAAATATAAATATAAATTATTGGTTATTTTATACCGCCACTATACCGACGCTAATTACTATTTAATTTTTAAAAGTCTTTTATTATTAAGAATTCTAGAAAATATATTTAAACGTTTGCGTCGGTATGACGTCGCTACGATAAATAAGTAATTTAAAATTTTATTTTTAAACCATTTCATTGACTTACCGATGCCATTCCGACACCATTTTTATTTTTAAAATAGATATTATTGTCAATCGTAGCCGATATTTGAAATATAAGCCCTACACTCGATATACATGTTACATATATATCACGAGTCCGCACAATAATACGTAGTTCGTAAATACTATATGCTTTGTAACGATTTCTCTAGTTAACTTAAGCTAATAATCACTAACAAATTCTATTTATTCAACGTGGAACGATTAAATTCTAATTAAAGCATGTTTAACAATATGGCGATGGGTTAGCGACGGGATAGCATCGGAACTCCATCCTTTTCCAGTATTGCGAGGGGTGGGCGATGGTTTGGCGACGGAATTCATTTTATTTTTCCAGATCTGCGACAAGCTAGCGTCCGGGTGGCGACGGGTAGCATACAAAATGAAATTTAATGTGTTCCTGATGTATTGCGTCGGTATTGCGACGGGATAATAGCGTCGGTATTGCGACGGGATAATAGCGTCGGTATTGCGACAGGATACTAGTGTCGGTTTGGCGACGGGTATTAAATTTTCAAAAATCTTCACACTCCCGCTAAATCTTATTAGGCGCTAAGTTCAAATTTTTTCACAAATAGTGGCGACGGGATAGCGACGGTTTCGATATTTCAGAATTTTACAACTTGTTACTCTATATAAAGCCTCATATTCACAACTTCCTAACCCTAATCTTCAATCTTTTCTTCCATTTTTCATTACATGTATCATCTAATATTTTTATTTATATTTTGTTATATTTTAATTTTAATGTGCACTAATATCTTATTGTTTTGTTTAATTGTGTAGGACAATTAAAAAGGGTAATTATGAATCAATCCCTTACAATTCAATTTGGTTTTTAATTCGAAAAGAAAAGGTATGTATTACATTTTTTAATTCGTTTTTAAAGTTTAATGTTTATTATCAATTCCAATTCTTTTTATTTTTGATGTATTTTGCTATATTCTTGATGTTTATGTTGAAGTAGATAAATTATTAGTGTTTATGTTGATATATTATTCTTGATATTTAATCTTTTAATGTTTGATGCAAGAAAATAGTTTTTTTTAACTTTGAGTGGTTTGATACATTTGAATCAATGCAAGAGGTTGATATCTCTAATTATTGATTGAATTCTGAAATTGCAGCCAATTGCTCGATATGTTGCAGCAACCTGGCTGTATATTTTTTTTACAAAATTTACCAGAAACGCGACGGGATTGCGACGGTCTTCAAGAAATAATAATAACATTCGCGTCGGGTTTGCGACGGTCTTCAAGAAATAATTATTATTATTTGGCGTCGGGTTGGCGACAGACTTCAATAATTATTATTAGTGGGCGTCGGGTTTGCGACGGGAAACATAAATAAATTAAATTTGTTTTGCGTCGGAATGGCGACGGTATATAATAAAATATATATACAATTATTAATTTAATATAAATATATTTTAAAAATATGGCGACGGTATTGCGTCGGTCAATACCCGGCCAAAACCGGGTCAAGTGTTTAGCTACTTTGCGTCGGGATTGCGTCGGGTTGTATTTTAGCGACGCCGAATTGGCGATGGATCGATACCGACGCGAACCCGTCGCAAAAGTGGACTTGGTGACGGTTTAGCGACGGTATCGGGCGTCGCGTTTGACTTGTTTTCTAGTAGTGAAAAGCAGATTGTTTTCTTATATTTTGTGATTAGTACATAACTCCTATTTATATACAATTCTGTGCCTAATTAAGGAAAACTGTATCTAAAATAATCCCTAAATATCAGGGATCAAATCCCTAAGAATTGGCAATCAACTCCAAAAATAAGTAGAGAAATTTTATCCTATAATCTAGAGATTTCAATAATATCCTATTATTTATAGATTTCAACACGTTATTTAGTTATACTATTATTTATGTTTCACTTTTTAACTAATTATTTTTTTAAAAATTGATTAATTCTTTCATACTAGTTAATGTTTAATTTTCTAACTAATTAACTTATTAAGTAATTGTTCATTGACGAGATTATTTGGTTCATGTTCAATAGACGTGTTATTTACTAGTACACACAAAAGTTTGGGCAAAACGAAGTAACATAAGAAGAAAAACATAACACAAAAATGGTGGCATCTATAAAAAAATTAAGTTATATTTAGTGACGATTTTATTAGTGATAGTAAAAATGTTGTCACTAAAAGCATTCGTATCATGACAATATTTATGGTTGTCACTATTTTTTAAAAGTACTGATTAATTGTGATGATATTATTTTTAGTCACTAATTTTCGTCACTATACATCTGGTGCTATATTATAATGATCGTGGGAAACAATAGTCGTCACTAAATTTAATTAATACAGTGACAACAACAAAAATCATCACTTAACATTCCAGGTTAACTATTAAAAAGTTACTACAAACTTAAACCATTATTAATGAGAAAATGTCACTAAATATATAATATAAATTTATATCTTTCAGAGATGGTCTTCAATTTTGCCTCTTTTAATTAATATAATAAAAATATATCAATTTTAAGTAAAAATAACATAAAGAGGATAATGTCAATAACATATAGAAATTCTTTTTTATAATCAATATCATAATAGAAATGAAATGTTAACGGCATGTCAAATTAAGATTACCAAGTGATGTTAGCTATGGGCAACCTAGGCTGGTTTAACTCTCTTGTGTGGTTTGCAGGCTATTACACAAGAGCGAGGTTTACCCAGTGCGCACCCGAAAGGGTAGCGACTGCGGGTTTCCCCCGTCATCCAAAAAAAAAAAAAGAATACCAAGTGATGTCACACCATTTACATTAACACTAACATAATATAATATTAAAATATTGACTTGTGAAAATTCTTGTCTAATTAATTGGTAAGGGGGTGATTTCCGTGGAGGAAATTAAAGCGCCAAATAATTGGTTCAAGTTCCAAGTTTTCTCTCACTGGATTCATTATCTCCTAAAAATCAGCCTTTTTTATACTATTTTCGATATATACTATATTACTAAGAAAACTGAAAACTCCAATTATTTGTTACTTCTTGTTAATAAAGAAAACTTTAAGAATCTGTCCAACTCTCTGCCTCCACGCCACGCTCTGATTCGCTATGGAAAGAAACGTCTTCAAATAGCTGTAAGAGATTATAGTTTATTTCCACAATCTGTACTTTGGAATTGGATCTATAATTGGCTTTACTTTCTGCATATTATAGATAGATTTCAGATTGAATAAAATTTATTTTTGTGGGATTATTGAAATGTTCAGTTTTAAATTTTAAATATTATTTTTGAAGATGGTGTTATGAATTCAAAATTGAGATGAAAACAGTACAAATAAAGGTATGATGTCAAGTGCAGCTACTAGGGAAGTTTATGGAGATAATGAATGATAAGGCGTTATTGGTAAACAAATTGTTATTGTAATAAAAAAATTGTTATAAAAAAATCTGCAGGAGAATACTACTAGATTGATTAGTGATACCTAGGGGTGGCAAATGGGTGGATCGGATCGGATTTGGATTGGGTCTAATTGGGTTTGTAAAAAAGATAAGCTGGAACCAACAAGAAACCAAAATGTCTTTTCAATATGAATTGGGTCCTCATTGGTTTTGATTGGTTCCAAATGGTTCTTGTACAAAGATCCATTTAGGAACCATAAAGGATCCAAAATAGGAGGTTGGTGACTTATGGATCCAACACAATGCAAACATTTGTATACTAATCACTAATTTTTTTTTCTTGTTCACCAACTAATCCAATATAATGCAAATAATTTTTTTTTCTTGTTCACTAACTAACTTATTACATTATATTTTTATAATTTTCTTATAAAAATTTCAATCATATTATACTAATGTAATAATTTATATGTAAAATATATTATTAACTAATGTATTTTAATTTATAACGAAAAAATTAATGTAGAGAAATTAAAGATATAATTTTTTTTTTCGGTTACAAAAATTAAAAATATAATTTTTTTTCGGTTACAGAAATTAAAGATATATTAATTGATACTAAGTTATAATTTATGTTACTATTTGAAAGTTCGTCGGTTCAGAATAGAGGTGTAAACGAGCAGAGCTTGACATTTTTTCGAACTCTTCGAGCCCAAAATTTTCGAGCTCGGACTCGAGCTCGTGAGCATGGGTTCGAGCTCGAGCTGAGCCCAAGCTCGCGAGCTCGAGCCCGAACTCGAGCCGAGCCCAAAATTTTCGAGCTCGGACTCGAGCTCGTGAGCATGGGTTCGAGCTCGAGCCGAGCCCAAAATTTTCGAGTTCGGACTCGAGATCGCGAGCATGGGCGATCGCGAGCATGGGTTCGAGCTCGAGCCAAGCCCAAGCTCGCGAGCTCGAGTCCGTACTCGAGTCGAGCCAAATATTTTTAATTATTTAATATATATTTATTAATATAATAATAAAAATAAAATATATATTAAAAAATAAAAAAGCTCAAATGACTAAAAATAATATAAAATAATTTTTTGATCTTATTATAAAAATTTATTTAAAGTATAAGTTCAAATGACTAAAAATAATATAAAATAATTTTTTGATCTTATTATAAAAATTTATTTAAAGTATAAGTTCAAATGACTAAAACAAGTATGAGTTTAGTTCTTAAGCAATCACATATTCTCTACAAGTGAAATTTTAAATAAAGAAAACCAATTGGGTTTAAGAAAGAAAAAATGGAGAATTATTTCTTTCTTTTTTAATTGGATCCATTTAGGAACCAAAATAGGCCCATTATTGGAACCAATTTGGACCCAATCAAAAACCATAAGAAACCAAAGTCTTGAAAATTCAATAAAGACAAAACCAATTGGAACCATAATTCTTTTTTTTAAAATCCATCCAAACCCAAAACTAATTGGGTCGGGTTGGACCCACGGTTCCGGAACCAATTTGCCACCCCTAGTGATACCATTGAAGATAGTCAAAACTCAAGATCACGACCGATGGTGAAGCTTACAAAGAGGTACTTCGGCTAGAAGCTTGAAGCCACTCCCTTTAAGAGGACAGAGAATTTTTGAAGGAGTAAACAAAAAAAATGAGTCGCTCTTTGTTTTTTGAATTTCTAGATTTAATAGTATATTGAAGTTCGTTCATATGTTTGAATTCTTGTCTGTGTGATAAAGATTTTCGTTAATGACATTATTTTTATCTGTACATTATTATTTATTGATGAAATGAGATTAGTTTAATTTGTATTGATATTAATGAAACAAACATGTTCATGTAAAAATATAGAAGCAAATAAATATATTTAAAAAGTCACTAACGACATGTATATCACCAAAGTCGCCTTTAGTCATGAAGTTTGTTGTCACAATATTATAAATAATAAATTATATAATCATAATTCAATATAAGAAATTAATGCAAAAAAATATTTATAGTGAGGAATTATAAATTTTAGTGATGAATACTATTAGCATGAATTTTAGTATAATAATTTGTTCGTCACTAAAATATTAACTTATAGTGACAAGAATTGTATGTGATTATAAAATTGAGTTACAGTGATAATTATTGTTTGTTGTCACTAAAACTTTTAGTCACAACACTCATCCAAAACGCATGCAAGCACCACCACCACAGCACAACAGGGTCAAATATGTAAGGGTATTCTGTTTTTATAATACTAAATCTAGGCCAAATATGTTATGTTTCATTATCTTTTACATTGAGATGTAAATTGTTTATTTTATACCACTAATACTTGCAAGATTGCTATTTTAACCCTACTTTTCTATAACTGAGGGAAACCTATGTTGAATGGATTAATTGAGTGATGCATTGATTAAAGCGAATGTAGTAATATATAGAGAATTTTTTTATTTTTTTTTGGTTACAAAAGAGGTTACAAAATAAAGATAAAACAAGGAACAACAGAAACACGGATCATGGTGGCATGTCTTCCGCCAGGAGCGCTATAAGATCAGGGGGAGGCTCGTCCCAAGTAAGTAGTTTAACCGATTGAAAGTGGCCCATTTTTGCCAAGCAATCTGCACAAGAGTTACTTTCTCTAACAGAGTGTTGGAGTTTGATTTCCCACGGTTGGGCAATGAGACGTCTGACTTCCTCAATAATGTTGCCCAGTGGGTGATCACAGGTATTTGCTTCCTTAACTAAGTTAACAACCACCATAAGTCTATCTCGACCACAATGCGAGGTGCACGTTGATTCTATGCAAGAATTAAGCCCTGGCGAAGCCCAAGCAGCTCGGCCACTGTGACTGATGTCATTCCCAAATAGAGCGAAAAACCTTTCACCCATTTACCTTTGTCATTTCTAATGAGTCCCCTAGCTGCAGCTGAGTCCAAATTCTGAAGAACACTTCCATCCGTATTAAGTTTAAACCATGTAACATTCGGGCAATTCCATTTTACCTGTCTACACATGTTGTTCGATGCTTTGGGAATAGGATTAGAAGATTGTGCCAAATCTTTTGCAAGCGCTTTAACGGAGAGAGTAATTTCCCGAGGTAGTTTTGGCTTATTGTTAAAAACGTAGTTGTTTCGGGCTAGCCAAATATTCCAAAGGGTTGCAAGGAAAATATTATGCCATGGGCATTCAGGGAGAAGCATGTTACGGAAATGAGTGTTAAAAGTATTTTGAAGCCAATTGTCACGGTTAATTGAAATGAACATTTGAAATCTGTAGGAGCAACTATCCGCTCCCAAATCATTATTGCCTTAATGTAATCACGCAAAACATGTAAAATATCCTCACTAGCAAGATTACAACGATCACAAGTGTCCGTGTGTGATATATTTCGGGTAAATCTAAGTGTGTTTGTTGGAAGTTTGTTGCGTTGACATAAGCAAAGAAAAAACTTTAATTTTTGTGGGCAATTTATCGTCCAAATCCATTTCCAGTGTGAAGATGTAGGTGTGGCTGTGTGAAGCCCCTTGTGGTTATCAAGGGCTAAATAAGCTGATTTGCACGTGAATGTGCCATTGGTCGTGCCTCCCCAGAATTGGTTATCGGTGAGGTTGGTTTCATATGGGATTGGTAGACCAAGAATGAGCTTTGACACATTGGGAGGTATGGGAGTTTTGACTTTTGACAGGTCCCAATTCCTAGAATTTGAGATTAGGTCAGAGACTTTGCTAGCATCATCAGTGGTGATATTTTCATTGACAAGGTCGCTAAGTTTCTTTGTGCCAACCCAGTGGTCAAACCAAAAGGAGATGTCCTTACCGTTACCAATTTTCCATTTGATTGCGTGTTCCACCATTTTGAGGCTTCGGACTACGCCTTTCCAGGTGGGAGAGGCTCCTTGAGGGGGCTTATGACTAAGAATGTCTGTACCTTTGAGATATTTGTTGTGAAACATTGTCCCCTAAATGGTGTTTTCCTTTAGAAGGATGCGCCAACCAACTTTGGAAAGCATAGCTATATTGGTCTTTCTAGCCTCACGAATACCCAGCCCCCCTTCTCTCTTAGGTTTAATGACTCTATCCCAACCCACGAGGTAAATTTTCCTATGATTACCGTCTGAGGCCCAAAGGAATGACCTATTGAGTTTATCAATTTGATTACAGACTTTAGTGGGGATCCAACAAGTGTGCATGGTGTAGGTAGGGATGGCGGAAGTGACGGATTGAATTAGAGTGGTCCTATGAGAAATCTGTAATTATCACTAGAGTTTCGTCCATGTGAAATGTTGACCCCGAGATATTTGCCAATCGAGGTCGTGATTTCCAGCCCCAAAATTTCCGCAATGTCTTTTTTGATGATTTGTTACATATGAGGAGCGAAGAAAATCTTGAATTTCTCATAGTTAATGCAAAGTCCAGATGCATTACAAAAAGATTTGAGCACTTTCTTAATGGTGAGAGCACTATTGATCGTTGCTTTGGAGAATAGAAGTATATCATCCGCAAACAGAAGATGTGAGATTTTAGGGCCTTTTTGACAGAGTAGTGTCGGGTGCCAACTCTTCAATAAGATAGGTAAGTCTCTCCATGCAAAGGACGAAGAGGTATGGGGAAAGACGATCACCTTGCCTCAGACCGCACGCCGACTTGAGTGGGTCAAGGGGTTCTCCATTCCAGAGAATTGAAAGAGAGGCAAGCTCAATTGAGCTCATAATGAGATCAATGGTTTTGTGTGGGAATTGGAAAAAGGTGAGTGTTTGTCTAACGAAGTCCCATCTAATCCTGTCATAAGCTTTTTCTAGATTAAGTTTGATAATGAAATTTCCCCTTTTGCTTCTAGACTTATGCGCGGAGTGGATAAGTTCTTGTAAAACAAGGATGTTGTCATGTGTCGATCGTTTGGGTAGGAAGCTGCTTTGGTGGGGGCTAACGATACGAGAGATAAAAGGTTTGAGGCGGAGGACGAGAGTCTTAGTCACAATTTTGAAGAGAACATTACAAAGTGTGATTGGTCGAAAATGATAAATGGTCGTAGGCGTCTCGGTCTTGGAAATAAGTGATATGAAGGAGTGACAAAGATGTTGTGGGATGGTTCCATCCTCAAAGCATTTTTTTACAAAGTTTGAGACGGAATCTCCCACGACGCTCCACCCTTTTTGATAGAAAACCGCCTGGCAACAATCGGGGCCAGGTGCTTTATAGGGGCTCATGGATTGCACCACGGCGAGAACCTCCGTGGGTGTAACATTAGAGAGAAGGGCAGTGGCCTCTGACTCCTCTGACTCCAGGAGTTGGGCTTGGAGACGGCTTGGAGACGACTAATCAGGAGATCGACATTAGTGGTGTTCGAATGAGGACAAAAACTGATCCTAAAGTAATCAAGGACATGGGACTTTATGACTTCTATATTAGCCTGCACAAACCCTCAATAAGTAAGGTTTCGATTTTGTTCTTACGACGACGGCAAAGGGTGGTGAGATGAAAGTATCTAGTGTTCTTATCACCAAATCTAAGCCAATTGACCCTAGATTTTTGGAACCAAAATAATTCCTCTTGGTGGACTCCATTATACTCCTGAATTAGGTTGCTTTCAAGATTTCTAAGGGAAAGGCTATCTTTAGTGCTAATACATTTTTGAACACCTAGAATTCTAGCAAGTAAAAAAATTATTCTTTTGAAAATATTTCCAAAAATCTCATTATTCCAGATTTTCATTTTTTCAGGCAGTGAGTCGAGAGCTTCAAGAATGCTTCTACTATCCTTCCAAATGTTATCAATTTCAGGTAAGCACAAAAGGTGTTCCATCCATGCAAGTTCGAATCGAAAAGGTTTTTTGGTGGGGGTTTTGGGTAAACCGTGACAACAAGTTAAGATGGGATGATGGTCGGAATGAGTACGAGGGAGGTGAAGAACCATACCTTCGGGAAATGACAACCTCCATTCAGCGTTCGCAATTGACCGGTCCAAACGTTCTTTAACCCGAGTTCCTTCTAGCCTCTTCTGTATCCAGGTAAATTTCGTTCCTTGGAATCCCAGATCAATAAAATCACATTTGTTAAGCGCTTCAGCAAATCGGGAACATCTTCTCCAGTTAGCAGCCCTCCTTCCTCGTTTTTTTGAGGTATGTGCGATGTCGTTGAAGTCGCCAATGAGCAGCTAAGGCCGGTTAATAGTAGAGGTCATATCTTCTAGCATGCGCCAAACATCCTCTCTTTTGCGAGGGTTGGGGCTCGCATAAATCCCTGAACAAAGCCAGCCATCCTCCAATTTAGGGCCGATGATGGCGTGAATGACCTGTGGTAATACACTCAGGATTTGGACTTGAATGTTGTTGTGGTCCCAAAGAAGCCAAATGCCTCCCTCACGCCCCGTAGTTGGCGCACGACATACATTTGAAAAACCCAGCTGGGTGGAAATATGGTTAGCTCGCTCCTCGGCTACTTTATTCTCGAGGACAAAAACTACGTCTGGTTTGTGGATCCAAATAAGTTCGCGAAAATTTCGTCGGAAGTTGGGGCTTCCAGCCCCTTGGCAATTCCAAGATAAGACTTTCATTGGATACGCAATAAGATGATTAAGGGTTAGGGGAAGCTCAACACTCCAACCCCCCAGGTTCTGGAAGATTTGGTGCAAAAGCATCCCCATCAATTGACATTGCCTCTCCCTCTCATCCCAGCTCAGTTGAGCTTCCATACGGCAACCTAGGTGAGGTTGATTCCTCTCCGGAAAATACTTCACCATTACTCCAAGTTGCCAAAATAGTGGGTTGATGCGGAGGATCTTCACAAATCGGATCCTCATTTCGTGGTTCGTTTCGTACATTGGAGCGTCATCTCTTTTTCTCAAAGAATGTACAGACGTCTCGGTCGGTGTTGGGCGTATGGGTGCGGCATTATGTGATGGTTGCTGTTCGAAAAAATTAGGGTTTGGGGTGTGGTTGAGAGTTACAAGGGTGTTTTGCAATGTGTCCAATTTTGTTTTTTGATTGGTGTGAATTTTGATGGGTTTAGAGCTTCTGACAGACATGAGGTGAGGAAGTAGCTCAGTTCTCTTTTGAGCTTTTTTCTTGTTAGAGACGGATTGGTTGGTGAAAGAGTGTAGGGTGTTTGACATTTTGGATGTGCTGGTATCTGTAATGGTACTAGGAATCAGCTTTTGGGGGCCCGAGGGTATACTATGATTGTCCATTTTGGGGGAGAGGACTTCTTGTACCTTTGTTGACTTTTCACTACTTTCAGCCAAGTCATTAATGAGAGCATTAAATTTATTTGGCTTTTCCTTAGAAAGCACCTGCCTCGATCCTGTGGGGTAACCATTAGGGTTTTTTCTTGCACTTTTTTTCACTACCATCCACTCACCAAATTTTTTCCCTGTCGTGACTTGCTCAAACTCACGAACATTGGTTTGGCCTGAGTTGCCCGAGTTTACTAATTCAGCTTAAGCGGACATTCCGAGTTTCGATGTCCAACTCGGCCGCATTCGAAGCAAATGGCTGGTAGGTTTTCGTAAACGACAAGAAGTACCCGACCATTAACGTTAATGGCACTTATGAGCGGGTTGTCAAGGTTGAGTTGGATGCAGAAGCGGGCGAATCGTCCTCTCGTTGCCCAGTAAGTGTTTCGATCCACTTTGATCGGTTCGCCCAAGCTGCGTGTTATGGAGTATATTATCTCTTCTTGATAGTATTCCATAGGAAGTTCAGGGATTCGGACCTAAGCAATGGTGGTGTTAACTTTATCCAATGAGGGGAGGAAGTCAAGATGCCATTTTCGAACCACTAGATAGTGGCTAGCAACCACCCATGGTCCTTCGGTCAGAATGAATTCATCCTTGGCTCTATCTTCAAATTTCAAAATGTAGCAGCTATGGCCCAAGTCGATGAGTTAAAAATCACCTTGCAGTTTCCACATGGAGCTTATTTTGGCTAATAATAAGATGTTATAGTTGATGGTTTTTCCCAGCAGTCGGAGTAAGAGGCAATCATTCCAGGAAGTTGCAAGAGAGGCCTTATAAGATTCTTCGAGTTTGATGGTGGGGATAGGATAGTCTTCTGTGGGAGGAAGTACATGGACTTTGTCAAGATTCACCAGTCCATTTCTGGTGAAGGGAACGGCGCCACCTCTTACCTTGTTGCCAACCAGAGTTTTAAGGTACGAAGCTGGAGGGTCTGAAGGTGTTTCCTCCATCACAGGTTGTTCCAAGCAAACTTCCATCATTGTGTCTACAGATGTTCGGGACATGCGAACTTGTTGGTGCTCCTTTCCACCAGGTCAAGGTCTTGTGAAACGGGAGGGGGATCAGGGTCGACGGGAGAGAGAACCATATCAGGAGCAAGTAATATATAGAGAATTGATGTAGAGAAATGTCTGTAATATTGGTTTGGGGTTTTTTTATTTGAATAATACTTATTGATATAAATATTTCCGAATTAGTATATGTTAGAAATAGTTGTGGAGACGTCAACCGCGTCGACGTGGATTTGTAATATAATTATACATCTTATAGCCATAAATATATACAATTTATTTTTATTATTTATTATATGGACACATTCTTATATTATTTATATTTTAATATTAAAATTAGAAAATTTGCTGGGCGACACCAAATATACATAAAATAACAGTATTAATAGATAAATAAATAAAGTTTCCATTTATTAGTAGAACTTTTACTCCAATTTTCATTATACTCCTAATCTTACTCTAATTGTAATGATCTAAAATCCTCTATAAATACTCATAAACCCCTCAACATCTTCATTCATACACAAAGCAATCACACCAAAAGGCAAACACAACCAATGGATTCTTCTACGCAAAATAAGTCGACGAGCAGCAACAGCCACCAGCCGCCGGAACCGCCGCGCAGCCTCTGCGTTCGCGGCTGCGGCTTCTTCGGCATGGCGGAGAATCGAGACCTCTGTTCCAAGTGCTACGCCGATTACATCAAACAAGTGATGTGCAAATCAGAAGCGGCGATAATTAGCGATGAGAAAACTTCGACTAACATCGGATCAGAAGTGGAGATTAACGAATTAATCGAGGCTCTGAATTCTGCGGCGACTGCCGAAATCAATAAAATCGATTCATCATCAGTTTCAGATCCTCCAGTTGTGGCGAAAACAAGATGTGGATCCTGCAACAAGAAAGTCGGATTGTTAGGGTTTGTATGCCGCTGCGGCGAAACTTTCTGCAAATTGCATAGGTATCCGGAGGCTCATCCTTGCAATTTTGATTTCAAGACCGCCGGAAAGATTGCTATTAACAAGGAAAATCCAGTTTGTAAAGCTGACAAGATTTCAGATAGGATTTGATCAAGATTCTGATTTTTTATTTGGGAATTAGGGTTTATTAGAGTAGTGAAGTTGTAAATAATTCAATTTTTTTTTTTTTTTGGTTTTTTTATAACATTAGTTTGGTGGATTTTTTTTAATGAATGGTATAAATAATTTGATTGATATATATGAATTTTAAACTCTTGATTTTTTTGGTAGTAACATTACATTAGTCTTGCATAATTAAAAGAAATATTAACATTAATCAACTAGTTAATATGTTGGAATATAGTAGAATCGGAAAAAAAAATTACCTAGTCGAAAAATAGAGCCAAGATGAAGATGAGATGTATCGGGATTATTCGGGGTTGTAAAAAGGTTAAACCAATAAGATAGTAATGCACATCAAGGTAGGGATGGCAATGGGACGGGTTCGGGACGGGTAAGGCAAGACTCGAGACCCGTCCCGTTCAATAATATTAAAACTCGGACTCGTCTAGGACCCGGTCAAGACCTGGACCAATCCCGATACCGACGAACCTTTGACAAGTCCAAGTCCTATCCGGTGGACCCGATAGAATAATTTAAATATTTTTTTATAAATTATGTTCTCATAAGTATATTTTAAACAAATAAAATATTATTTAATCGATATAAATATCAAAACCAAAAATATAATTATTCGGTACTTAAATATAAATTAATTCTCGATAAGTACAAATTTAAGTTGATAAGGTAATCTCAAAATTTTAAAACAAATATAAATATAAAATAACCATCAATATAAAGTTTTTATTTGAAAAATAGTAATTTTTGTTATATTTTAAGTAATAAATTCAATAATAATAATAGCATATATATATATATAATAAAGTATATAATTAATGACCGAGTCCGAGTTCAGGAATGGGACGGGTATCTGTCGGACTCGGACCTGGCCGGATCTCAATCTTTGATACCCAGACTCGGATCCGGTCACATTATTTAGGACTCATTCCTGGTCTCATCAGGACGAATTCGGAGCGGATCTTCACTTTTCCCGATCTCACTGCCATCCCTACACCAAGGAATTGGTATATAGCCGGGAATGGGGTTTCCTTATTTGATTAGGACTCAAGTTTTGTAGGTCTTGGGGTTCACTCGAATTTTAATTTTCTCGAGATATATTCGAACATAATTCCTTTTGTAATCTTAGTTTTATTTGTTTTTCAATATTTTGTAATTTTTTCTTATATTAAACTCATAGTGTTCATGCCATGTGACTTTTTTGTCTCTGAATTTTGTCCCAGGATTACGAATTTGAAATCATTTTTATGCATGGAACCATTTCTATAGTAATAAATAGACGTATATCCACATGGTACGAGAACTCATGATCTCAGGGCGTTAAGGCTCCCTTGAATTAATGGACATCAATGTCTAATGTTTGGCATGTATTATAGATCATAAGCTTCTATAATAGGCCATTTATAGTATCATTGTCGAACATATGATAATAATTTGGCTCGAATAGCTTACTCAGAAGTCATTCAGTCTTAACTATTAAGCAAAAACTTTTTTGTAAATTAACCAAAGTTATTAATTTTACGTATTTGAATTCAATTGAATTAATTGAGTTTTTCAGTATAAATTGGTTTTTTCAATATTACATTTTACGCCTTATGTTGGTTTTTATTGGTTAATCTATCGAAGATTTTGTGTCATTAATTTCCTCAAGGGTTCAAAGTGGTAGATAAAACTATCCATTGACAATTATTGAGGTGGATTCACTAATTTGGTGTGAGAAAAAGTCGTCCAACTAACTTCAAATGTAAAATTTCATGCATCCTAACTTTTTTATGGTTACTTTCCCTAAGTATTCTTATTATTTAGAGTAATATTTACAATTTTACACATACAAAAAATCCCCATCTTTTAATAAAACCTAGAACTTGCACTTTCGATTGGAATTTATCATTGGAATTTAATAAATCCCCATCCTGATTTTATAATATTTTTTAGTTTTTTATCAATAATGTCGTAAGAATTTATTCATTGGAATTGAAATAAAGAGAGTTTTAGTGAGAAAAAACAGTGAATGGAATTAAAGAGTGTTAATTCATGTGGTAGTTGATAAGGTTGGATGTTAGGTATGATGAAGAAGGTGAATTTAGGGTTAGGGTTTTTGGTGGAGAAGATGGAAGGGTGATATGCTTCATTAATTTTCACATTGAGAGGTAAATTGTATATTTTATTTCACATGAATAAATTTTATGCACTTGGGCAAATTTTATATACAAGCAACCCTATTTTGTATCAATAATTGATGTGGAGCTAGTAACGTTTTTGGACAAAAATGACATTTGGAAATAAATCCAAAATATTACCTTTAAATTTTTAAACATAGAAAGAGAAAAACGGGGTCATTACAATAAACACGAGAAATCAATGCGTCACAAACAATGAAACAACCAAGAAACTAGATTTAAATAGTACAAATAAAAAAAACATTTAAAACAAAGCTTGACTGATACAATAATCACGTATAAATAAAAAATGCCAAACAGATAAAAACAAGAACAACATGATTATCAAGCATGCTGAATGAACTCCAAAAGAATCCTGCCTCTTACTTCTTTGTATATAAATCAAGGAGATTTTGGCACTTCTGGGAATGTAGGCTTAGGCAATTCAGGCAACTTTGGAAGCTCTGGCAGCTTAGGTAATTCGGGCTTTGGCAATGTTGGAATTTCAGGTTTTGGCAATCCTGGAAGCTCGGGCTTAGGTAAAGTAGGCAGCTCGGGTTTTGGAAGGCTTGGTAATTCGGGCTTCGGTAAAGCTGGAAGCTCGGGTTTTGGAAGGCTTGGTAATTCAGGCTTCGGTAAAGCTGGAATTTGTGGAAGTTTGGGCAATCCAGACTCCAGGAGGTGGCGGGCCTCGCCCTGGATCGTGTTTCCAATTATCAATGATGAAGTAACAAGAAAAAAGAGGGGCGAAAATGATCATATGCCATGTTTTGATTCTTGAATAACTGAGGAAAAGCTTTGTTTGAATCGATTAATTGAGTGATGCATGGAGACATGAGAATGTAGCAATATATAGAGAGAAAAGAAATGTCTAGAGTTTTGGCTTGGTTGGTTTGCATGTGTGATGAGGCGAACTAGTTCAACTCCTCAATTATGTATATAGGACACGATATTGCTAGACAATTATATAAATACATAATTAATTGTTTGTACTTATTACAGATAAAATAATTATTGGAAACTTATGATAGTTCAACAAAAAATATTATACCTTTAATAGTAAAATATAACAAAATATATAATAATGAGATATTTAATCTGAGACAATATATTTCCTTAATCATTTAGGAACAAAGAAAAATATTAAAAAAATTAAAACTTTGGCTAAGGTCATCATTCAATATTTTATTTGAAAATTAACAACTATTCACCAACAATATATCTTTTGTTATTTGAGCTTGGTCTTATTGTTTTTTTCAGTACAATTTTTTTTCTTTGTTTAAGCTACGTAAAAGTGATAAACAAATTGAGCCTGTTCAATAAATCCTTTTATGTTGTCCTCTAGAGTTCAAAGTGGTATAGAAATGTCAATTTGACAATTATTGAGGTGGATGTACTAATTGGTGTTACAAGAAGTCGTCCACTTAACTCCAGATAAAATTATCATGAAATCTTGAAAAAGAAAATTATTATTTTTCAAGATAATCCATACTGTCTTAATAATTTCAGTTTAAACATGTAAATTACACAATTTTTCATTAGGTTACAATTACTTTTATTCTAAAAATTAATTAACCAGAATATGTAAAAAATACTTATTTCTTTCTTAAGTGACTTTTGAATTTTAAAAGCATTTTATATGATATGTAATTCTCAATTATCTTAGCCAAATATGTTTTACGACATACTATAAATAGGGGGTAACTAAACGAGGCATTTAGAAAAATAGCCTTATTTTGACACTTCTTTTGAAAACTAGCCTTCATAAAAACCCAATAGCCTTTCTTTTAGTTAAAACCCATGAAATACCAAAATTACCCCTTTGTATAATAAAAGAGATAAATTGCAAATATGGTCCTATAACTCTGATGATCTTTGCAAGTGAGTTCAACAATATACATTTCAGGCCCAACATGCTTCCGAAATAAAAGTAAACATTCATAAATTCATACCTCTGTTTGACCTCCTTATTGCCGGGTATTTCAAGCCTCCGGTTTTACGGACTCCCTCCAACCACTCGACCGCAGACGGTGGTTCGTGAGTCTTAGCTCCTTCAGCAATACAAAGCACAGCCCTATTTCGTTTCCTACCTTAGGGCGTAGGAGATATTATAGGATGAATGTTTATTTAAAGTTCTGGTAAACAGGTTGAACGAAAGCCTCAAACTTTTATTGATGAAATAAAATTAAAATTACATAAACATACTCTACTCCGCTATTGGAGAAGATAACTTTTTAACCTCTCATATGAGGACTTACAACTTGAGGGAAATCCCCATACACTCGAAATTTTAAATACAGAAAAGAAAAATTACAATAAAGAAAATGATTTTATTTTTAAAGACTATGGAAGAAGATATGTTGAGAAGAGTTGGAGAAATTTTCTGATTCTAATTTATTTTTTAGAAAAGCTTTAACATTCGTATTATCAACTTTCAGAGTGAATTTCTTTGCTAAGAGAAATAATGGCCATTTTTTGAAAGCCTTCCAAATAACAAAGAATTCCTTTTCATTTATATGCCAAAGTGCGGCTTGTTGTTCAGTAAACAATCCCCCTGCATATCTACAAGGTTCTTCCCCTGTAGTAGTCTTCTTCATTAGAACCGTTGCCCAATGAAAATCATTAGCGTTTGTATAAACAACTAAATCATCATTGTCTTGAGGAATTGTGAGTTTTGGCAAGTTACTGCAAACTTGTTTTAGCTCTCGAATTCTTTGAGTGTGAATTTCTTCCCACTTCCACTTTGAACTCTCTGTTTCTTTCAACAGAGGTCGAAAATCCTTTCTGTACTTTGCAAGATTTTTGATAAAGATTCCTGTAAAGTTAACAACTCCTAAAAAACTTTGAAGCTGTTTTTTATCTTTAAAAATATCGGGAAAATTGCGGATTTTCTCCACAATGTGCTCCTGAAGTTCAATACCTGCTTCGTCAATAAGAATACCAAGAAACTCAACCCTATTGACCCCAATAATTGCTTTCTTTTCAGAGAGCACTAATCCTTCCTTATGACATGCATTGAAAAAGATCTCTAAATGTTTAATATGTTCGTTCATGTTTTTAAATGCAATTAAAATATCATCAATATAAACAAACATAAATTCAAAATATCTTTAAACAGATTATCCATTTTTCTTTGGTATATCTGCGGTGCATTGGCAAGACCCATAGGTAGCACGTTCCAGAAATACTGACCTTGTGGTGTAGAAACTGTTGTATATTTCCTATATTTATTTTCTAACTTAATCTGATAAAAACCAGATTTGAAATCAAATTTTGAAAACACTTTAGCACCTTTGATGCAATCGATTAAGTGTTCTCTACTTGAGATATAGTAACCATCAAATTCTAATATCTTATTGATACCTTGATAGTTGATTACTAGTCTAGCTTTTCCCCTTTTTATTTCACTATGATTTCTTACAAGGAAACCAGGGCTACTATAAGCCGAGACTCCAGGTTCAATGAGTTTAAGATCGATATGTTCTTTGAAAACATTTGCATATCTTTCTTATCCATCATATTCATCTGGATAGGCTTGTATCGAACATACTCATACTTACATTGGTCCTTAACCTTTAGAGTAGCTTCGATCTTGTTCTTGTTCCACCAAGCCAAAGGATCCTCATTGTAATTCCTTTGGATTAGTCTTTTAACATGTTCGAGAGAGAGCTAACTCTCTTCGTCCATATACTAATCATGTTTCTTGTCTTGTAAGGCGTTCTTGAAGAAATAAATTTCTTCTTCAGTGGCCTCACTGTATCCTTCACCACAGAAACCTTGTTGTCTAAAAGACAACAATGCTTCACCAAATTTTCTTTTATCCTGCATTTTAGGATTAGTCAATTTGGCCTCATTATCACCATGTTTGCTACGAAAATTTATTAGCATAAGGCGATTAAATGCCTTTTCTCGCCGCAGAACCTGAATCTCACTTCCACAGTTAGTGGTAAAGATTAATAAATTTCTCTTATTGTCTTGCACATATCTTGCAAATATTTGGATAAAGTTATTACCCAACAAGATATCTGATCTAGTATCATGAAAGTAAATTGGAGGCATTTTTACCTTAAACCAAGGTGTACCAAATGCTCCTCCCATCATGATTTTGGTTTCTCGTTTACCTTTATTGAGTATAAGGATTTTTCTTGAAAAATCTCTACCTGCAATAATAGGTAAGGTTTCCATAGCATTGCTAGGAAAGACTCCGGGTTTTGCTGTGCAAATACCTGAACCAGAATCAATATACGTAGAGAAATATTCTGTCTTATATTGATCATATATAACACCAATGAAAATGTATATAGAGAATGGGCTAGTCATTCCACTCTGATGAGATGACCATCCAAACTGAATTCCATACCTTTCCCTTTTCGTCCCCAAGGTTTATGATCCTCGAGGAAGCTTAGACCCAGGGTTACCACTCCTGGTTCTCGTCTAACCAGACCTGCTACAAATATTTCTTGGCCCACCATTTCTAGCATACCTTCATATTTGCCAACCGTTGTTTGCTGCAAGTGATATAAGTCATCACAAGGGAAATAATTTTCCATTTTTGTGATGTCGAATAGTACCTGCACTTCTTTCCATTTTTCAGGGCATCTAAATTTTACATTATCCTCCCTAATGACTTGCGGGGTTGCATCCATGAGAAACTCATTTCCCTTTAAACCTTGTATTCTTTCTTCCGAAAAGGACATCCGACTATTAAATTCCATCCTAGAACTATGTGTTCTATTTAGGACAGGATGGTCTTTAATGATAATGTCGACTCCTCCAATTCTAGGTATTTGAATTGGATCAGGTGTCATTACTTTAGCAAATTCCTTGAAGATTCGAGAAATTTCAATATACTCTTTCCGTAGAAAAAGATCCAAATGATGTGTGTTGGAAAGTGCATATGCTATTCTACAAGTTATAGAATACGGCCCATTCCCTTTCTTCATAAGATCATTTCTTTTGAAATCTTGATGAAGGGTTAAGACACGACTAAAATCTTGGTCTGCTAGGTTATATGCAATTCTTGGATGAATATCAAATATAAGTTTTCCTGCATATAAATTCCCTACCATTGTACCAAGGCAGCCATCTCTTAGGTTATTGATTCTCATATCCATTATCGATAAATAGATTTCTGAATCAATTCCTTCCTTGAAAGTAGCTTTTATGACAACCTCAATGGTTCTTATATGGAGCCATTTCATAGTCACTGCTACTTCCTCTCGTAGCCTGCCTAATTCCTCAAGAATCTATTCTCTAGGAATTAGTTGCATATCCATCACATTTCCCGTAAGTTCCATCGGAATCGCAAATTCTCCCGAACTTACCTTGTATATGATGTGATGTTTTCTTTGGTTTAGTCCTATTTGATTTAGGACTCGGCTAAAACCTCCAATTCTAAAACCATCATAAGGCCCAATATTAGAATTTTGCCTCATAATACTTTTCAGTGTTCGGTTTGAAACCGACATTCTTGAAAAGAATCCAGAAAGGCTTTCAGAAGTCTGAAGCCTATCTCCTTCATTGTGCTCAGTCTGATTCGGTTGAAGATCCATCCGAGTCTCCTACAATTTCTTCCTCATATACACTTTCGTCTAAGGGAAAATTTTCGAATTGGTAGATCAGTACCAAATCGCCATAAAAGACTGCATCCAATATACCGGTCGTAGCCTCAAATTGGCGGACTTCACGCTTCTGCGGACAATCCGGGGAGATATGTCCCTTTGCTCCGCACGTCCAGCAGTTACAGTCTTTGAAACTTTCATTAGCTCGTGTGTGAGCTCTTTTGAAAGTCCGTCGAGTTGGGGTTCGGTCACTGGATCTTCTATCAGATTGTCTAGATCCATGTGAGGATGCCCTCATAGGTCCTTGCCTTTGGCCCAATTTATAAGATCGTCCCTTAGTTTTAGACCACCATGATCTTCGTCTAAACGAAGGTTTATTTCTGTAACCCCTATTATCGGTGTTACTCTCCTTTTTCCTTTTCTTTTTTTGCTCACTCGTTTCCCCAATAATTGTTGGGAAATCGTTATTTTCGAAACAGAGTGGTGGGTGTCGAATCCAATAAAAATAAAAACCTACTTTAAAAAGATTTGCAATCAGCGATAAGCAGGGTCGATCCACAAGGAATGGTGTAAAATTTAATTCCTAAATTACTAATATCGATAAAGGGGGGTTTTGAGATTTTTTTAACTAAAAACGAAATTAAAAACGTGAAATTTTTAAAGATGCAAAATCAACAAGCAGAGTTAAAACAGATTTTCGAATTCAATATGTTGAGAGGTTCTAGTCTTCGGATTATCTCGGTATTGATTCTACGATTTGATCATTGATGCAATAATAATTCAACGTTATCAGATAAATTGGCTATAGTTACTAACAAGCTCTAGCAACCTAGTTTTTCCTTAAGTTGTCGGTAATCAAAACAAGCTCTTTGATTACTCCTCTTACCAATTAGACAACCCTAAACAAGCTCTTAGGATTTAGCCTAACGATAGCATTTACGTTTAAGAAAAACACCAATTCTAGCCAACAAACATACAAGCTCGATTTATTTAGACTAGATTACTAATTCTCATAACGACTAATCGAAGACTTGTCCGTAATCAACGTCGCTAACTGCTACAAAAATTAGGGTTTTACCAAACAATTACGGATTCGGGCCCTAAATAGCTTAATACGATTCCAACGATTAAATAGTTGATCAAGTTATCTAACCAATTGAAATATATTGTCAACAAAGCTCAGAGAAAAAGTAAATATCCAATAAACGAAGAAATTAAAGTACAATTCGATCTCACAAATATTAAGAATCAAACCTTGATGAATCTTCGACTACAATTATGTGTTTAGCAACACATAATTATGAACATGAACAACAATAAAATTCGAGAGCCTTTTTCAAAGAGAAAAACGTGTACTTCAAATTAAAATCATGAAAAAGATGTCTTGTGGAATAAAATTCCACATATTTATAACATAAAGGAATCCTAATCCAAAAAGGTAACTAATTAGGATTCTAACAAACTTAACAAACTAAAACAAAATAAGAATCTTCAAGATATGGAAATAAATCTAAAACAAAAGCAAGGGAATAAATCCCAATAATTCGAGCAGTAACAAATTCAAAGTAAATCTGGATTTTGAGTAGGAAAGTCTTTAAAAACGTCCAGCAGTCCCGTCTTTGGCCGAAGCCTTTATGGAATTAAGCGTGGGCACGCTTAACGTTTCGAAGTCTTGTGCTGCCTTTTTCGTGTCAACTTTTTTCTTCGCCATTTTTCCTCTTTTTCGTTTCATTTGGTTCTTTCTCCTTTTAATCTTCTAAAATCCAATTGTTAACCTAAAATCACAAAATAAGAAGAGCAAACGTAACAAACAACCCGACTAAAGATATATAAAATATGCACAAAACACGACTTAACATAGAGCGGAGTTCTCTTCATCTTTCCTCTCAGTTTCTTCATATTTTTCTGGAGTGAGGCTTGAGCACACCAGTCTTTTAACTTGTCTTTGAGGAAAGACATTCTCCTTGCTACCGAGTCCAATTGGCCTTCGGGAACCTTATAGCTTTGTATCAGCATTTCTCGCCATGGGCTGCAAATCTTGGCGAAGAACAAAGGTGCTGCCACATCTGTTGGGACTCCACTTTGAAAGAAGTATTTGCGAAACCAATAGATATATTCATCTATTGCACAAATATTTCTTAACTCCATACCAAAGAGAGCTTGCATGTTCTCTCTAATTTTCTCGGAATTACTTTCATCGAAGTATCCATCTCCGATGAAATGAAGCTTTATAAGCCTTCTGAATCTTTCTGCAATGGTGCTTTTGGATTCACCATCCAGAACTCCTTGTTTGGTTGAGGCAGGTGTTTGGTCCCAACCAACCTTGACTGATCCCTCTAGACTCAATTCCATCAATCTAACGAAGTTTTCTTTGTCGAGTTCTAGAGTGGTGGCTGCTATTTTCATGGCAGCTACCCATTTATCGATTATTTTTTCGATATTCCGAAAATCGAAGATATCCAGATTCAGGATAGTTCCATAAGGGTGCAAGGGCTGAGACATCGTCCTAGCCCAGGGTGTATTTTCTGGTACCCTTTTTGGATTTCTCCCTGGATTCTCTTTGAGATGCGTTCCAACGAAAGTTGGCGTCGCATTAGTGTGGAAATCCACACCCTCACGCATTGAGCTATCCTCTGGAGGATTATTAGATGTTGTGCTTCCTTCCAGAGGTGGTAGTGCTGGTGGCACCACAGTTGTCACCTCGTTAGGTCTAACGTTGACTAAGTCTACCATCCCTAACTGGGAGAAAGATTCAGCCAATTCTTGGAGATCGGATAGATCTACTCGTGAGACTTCCATTAATTAATCCTTTTAAGGATTTCATTAATCTTATCTTCTTGTGTTTTGGGCCGCGGAATCTCCGTTGTCTTCCCTTTCTGGTGCAAAAGGGGTACTGGCCCAAAAGCATCACGGATGCGGTCCGTATTAGATGATCCAATACGACCCTTCCGTTTTTCACCTAGATCTGAAATTTCTTTTGTCAAATCTACTATTGAGTTTTTCAGATCGGGGATAATCTATAATATCTCATCCATCTTTTGGTTCAAATGCTCTATTTTCATAGGTAGACAGATCAACCTATGACCATAATCTTGAACCATTTTTTGAACTTCTCTAAGATTTTGGGTAATGTTAGAGGTATCAGTTCCAGTATCGATTTCTATCCATATTGGACAGAATTATCTCTTTTCGTAACTTGTTGAACATATGTTCTTATGTTCCATTCTTGTTTAAATCTCCTCCGTTAGAGAATAGAGTAATATGCAATAATAATTAATTATTTCATCAATAAAACCTAAGGCTCTGATACCATTTTGTCTGCCCATCGCAACGACTCGAGTTACAGATTTTAGTTCGCAATTTTTCCATTTTATTACCGACCCAGCAGACTGGTCCGAAAGGTCAGTCAGTTTTTTTAAATAAAACCAGTCGGTCATAAGGGGTATAGTTGGGTTTAAACAAAGTTTTGAATAAAAAAAAATCAAAATTAAAACCTTTTTTATAACAAGGCTATATTTTAAAACGAGTGTCATTTCAGGGCTATATACTTAATCGTTCCTAAACCCAATAGAGTTGGTAGGGCATGTGAATGTTGTGGTCTTGATCACGGGTTCGATTCCTGATGAAGGAATGCCTATTTGCCTTCTCTACTGTGAGTTTGTCAGCTATGTGCAACCTAGGCTGGTTTACCTCTCTTGTGTGGTTTGCATGCTATTACACAAGAGCAGGGTTTACTGATGTGCCTAAACCGCAAGCGCACGGCTTCGGTGCAGTACAAAAGATATCGTTCCCACGAAAACCGAATAATCAAGCACTAGCCTATCAATTATCAGTAATCTAAGCCTAATAAAAATACGAGATAGTTGTAAAGAAAACTAAACGGAAAGCAAGTAAATTGATTTGATTTGTATATGATTGGAAATTCCGGAATTAGGGTTTACCACGATATATATTATCGACTCAATTATATTACCGATTAAGTTACGATCGCTACTTATGAAGGACACTATCCAAATGTAATCACTATCTTCTGTCGAAGCATAATAACATATCTAAGCTAATTAATCAACTACTTTCATGATGATTAGACTAGACTCAGACTCATTAATCTCTATGATAGTGTATCGATTCTTCAAAAGACCTAAAACTACTTTCGTGATTTAGGATCCTAGGTTTGAATTCTAGGGTTCCGATATAGATGTCACCTTTCAGAATTTTCACCTAATATCTATGAACATGCAAATAAGTGGCCAGCAAATTCACAAGCATTAACAATCAAGAACTCAAATCATAAGCATACGCGATATAACATAAACGGCTCTAAAATCTAGATCGATAACATATTGTCGGGCTATTCCCGATTCCAGAATAAGATGGATTACTCCATAGATGCAGAGAAACAATCAACAATTAATAAAGTAAACATCATAATACGACAAGAATTAAAAGAGATTAAAGAAAATAATTTCGATTAAACCCATTGTCGAATAAATCGTCTACAATCGTTCTTGAATCTTGTCTCTCGATCTCAATCTTTACAACTCAATTCAAGAAAATAAGGTTCGAACCCTAAAACAATGTTCGGAGGGGGTATTTATACCTAATCTAAAATATAAATCCGAAATTGGGCTGAATATGGGCTTTCCCGCGTTTAGATTGTAATTAGCGCGCGCCTGTACGCGAGTTTGAACGGCGCCTGTACGCCGACTAATACTGCGCTTGTACGCCGACTTGAACGGCGCTTGTACGCCACCTTAAACGGCGCTTGTACGCCGCCTTAAACGGCGCTTGTACGCGATTCGCTCTAAAATCTCTGTCTTCGTTGTTTGAGCGCGATTTAACACGGCGTACGTACGCCGTGTGTTTTGTCGCACGTACGCCGTTTATAAAGGCGCCTGTACGCCGTGTAGTTGCAAATTTTCAATCAACTTGTTCTCGATTTTAGCTTACACTTTGTATTTTCCTTTCACAACATAGAAAATCCCTACGGCACTCAAAAGTGACATTAAACGCATTTGCGGGATAAAAATATGATGAAAGTATATAATAAACGTGTCGAATGAATGATGAAAATTGCGTAAAAATGAGGTTTATCAACCCCCCCAAACTTGCTTTTGTTCGTCCTCGAACAAACGGTAAAATAAAGAAACAAGAATAAAAACTAAAGATAAACTCATTTTCGTAGAGTACACGATTGCACTTAGCATGTGCAACAAGCCTTTAAACCTTTTTGTTACCCAAAAAGGACGAGTTATAGTCTCGTGAGGGTTTGCAGATGATGTACCCACAAAATCACAAAATCAATGAATCTTTGCTAAATCGAAATATGATACAATCGTACAAAAATCGACGTGAACTAATGACCCGACATTTTTAGAAAAAGATCATGCATTCGCTTAGTCATTGGTTACATCACACCACAGAGTTAAACAAGCTTCTAGAAAGCACTGAATAAAGTCATCTTTAAGCATTATAGTCGAGTGGCGTTTCTAACAAAAATTCGAGTGGCGCCCATCCCTACCAACTGGTCTAACAGATATTAGGGTCTAACTGGTTCACAATATTGAGCTTTTAGCATAAGTCAACTGTACAAACGAGCTCATACTTGTCAGGATTGTGCAATGTTCGTTCCCTTAGACTTTCTATGACACCCGTTATCGAGCTTTGGGTCAACGACTCCCAAGCTAGATAGCCATAGGGCGTTAAGTTTTAAGATACTCCTTCGAACTTAATCACTCAAGTGTCAAAGGCCACAGAACGAACTAATCCATGCAGTAGTGATTCTATATGTATCAAATTTTTTTTTTTTTTTTTTTTTTTTTTTTCGTATTGTGCCAGAAGACGTTGTTCTAAGTTAGTAGACTTGGAGGCCACTACCTATGTGTTTCGAAAACGGGTGATCCACTCAACTCCTATGCCTTGGACTACTACGTATTAGTGACTAGCCAGAAAATTGTAACTAAGCAGATGATATCGCCGACAGAAAAGATCATGCGTTATGTGTATTAAATAGTCAGGTTTTCATATCACTGAGTCAATCGTTGTAAGACGATCACAAAGATAAAGCTATAATCCATAGTGAAATCCATAGTAAAAGTGTTATGTCTCCGTAGTCAACCCCCAAACTTAAATCGCACATTGTCCCTAATGTGATAAACGTGTGTATGTATGCATGCATAAACGTAAAAAGGGACATAACCTTGGCGAGAGTCGAGACAATCGTACTGATTTTGCTAGGTATTGTATCGAGAAGACCCAATGTCGATTTCGTGCTGCAATCTTCGTAGTTGAGTGTGAGTTGTTTGATGCCCGGAGCTGTTAAGAAGGAAATATGAGTGATGGTGAGAGGGGGCCGAGGGTTTTGAGAGAAAATTATGGTTTGAAAGTGTAAAGTAGTAGAAGAAGAAAGAATGTTTCAAAAACTGTAAACCCGACTCGGCGTACAGGCGCCATTTTACGTGGCGTACGTACGCATCGTATTTCGGCGTACGTACGCCGCTTATTTTCGCGCACGTACGCGAAGGCTTCAAGAATCTCTGCCTCGGTTGTTTGTACGCCGTTTTACACGGCGTACAAACGCTGTATAAAACTCTTTTTTTTTTTTTTTTTTTTTTTTTTTTAAAAGGCTATAAGTAAAAACTTGAAACGAAACGAAACAAAAGGAAAGAAAAACAAAAAGAAAACAAAAACAAAAATAAAGGATACATTTGGGTTGCCTCCCAAAAAGTGCTTGTTTTACGTCTTTAGCTCGAGACGTTACCACGCTTAATTTAGTGTAAATCCCGGATTGGACCTGACGACTTGGCAATTCTCTAATCGAATTTAGGATCTCGATTTCTAGGTAATGAAAAATCAGGCACCGGTTGAACGGAAGAATTAAATCGCCCTTTTTGAAATTTTTGGCGAAGGATTTTTTTATCATGCAATACTTCAGCACCTTCATTGTTAACCCCTGCACTCTCATTCACATCAAAACTTGATTTATCTAGTTCGTGAAGTCGAAACTTCCTCTCCTTTCCAGCAAAATTTGATGCCAATGGTGGATTTCCCTTAAACAGTTGAGCAATATCAGTGATAATCGTATCTTCCTCCTCGATTGAGCCATCACTCACCAGTCGTGCTTCTAACGGATCTTTATAGTGGTTCTTAGCAAGCTTGTCCTTGGTTATAGCTTCGTCAATCCTGTAACAAGAGTTCTCGATAGAGCTGTTAGCAACAGATTTATATAGTTTAAATTCAACTCTCTCATCCCCAATATTCAAGGAAAGCATTCCATTCTTAACATCAATAATAGCCCCTGCTGTAGCTAGGAATGGCCTACCAAGAAAAATGGGAATTTGAGAGTCTTCATCCATATCGAGAACGACGAAGTCTGTAGGAATAAAGAATTTTCCTACTCTAATCGGTACATCTTCTAGCATACCTACCGGATACTTCACGGATCTATCAGCTAATTGCAGAGTAATCGTGGTAGGTTTTAACTGACCCAATTCTAACTTACGTGAAACAGAAAGTGGCATAAGACTAACGCTAGCACCAAGGTCACACAATGCATGATCAAAACTAACGTTACCTATTACGCATGGAATCGAAAAACTACCGGGGTCTTTAAGCTTAGGAGTTAATTTATTTTGAATTAATGCGCTGCACTCCTCAGTTAAAGCCACGGTTTCATAGTCCTCTAGTTTCCGTTTGTTAGAAAGAATTTCCTTCAAAAACTTAGCATAAGAAGGCATTTGTGCAAGTGCATCAGTGAATGGAATATTAATGTAAAGTTTTTTCAAAACTTCTAAAAATTTTCCAAACTGTTTATCTAATTTCGCCTTAGCTAATCTTTGAGGGAAAGGCACGGGTGGTTCATATGGCAGTGGAGGTACATACTCTGGCTCTTTCTCGCTTTTATTAGTTGTTTTGTCAATAGAGTTGTCGGGATGAGACGATTTTTCTTTTTCGACCCTCTCAGTTGACTCAGTTTCACTAATCCTAGTAGGCATCTTTGGACCTTCATAATCAGTTCCACTCTTTAAAGTAATAGCATTACAATGTTCCTTCGAATTTATCTCAGGTTGTCCAGGAAAAGAACCGGAATTTCTATTCGAGTTACTAGCTTGTTGTGCAATTTGAGTTTCTAGCATCTTATTATGAGTTGCTAAAGAATCGACCTTAGTTGCTAGTTGTTTAATTGCATCATTTACTATCTCATTTTGCTTAGTCTGGGCTACTACGAAACTCTCAAGAAGGGATTCTAAGTTCGATTTCTGTGGTGGAACAGGATTGTAAGGCTTCTGTTGGAATCCAGGCGGTGGCCTAAAGTTAGGATGTGGAGCTGCGTTTTGGCTTGGGTTATACGAAAAATTTGGGTGATTCCTCCAACCAGGATTAAAAGTGTTTGAAAATGGGTCGTTCTTTTGGTTGAAGTTATTCACAAAATTGGCTTGCTCTATAGAGGGATCGGTTGGTATACTAGCAAATTGACACTCTAATGCAACATGACCAATTGTACCACATATTTCACACATAGGGGGTGGGGTAGTAACAGAATTAACATGCATATTCATAGAATCAAGTTTCTTAGACATAGCCTCTACTTGTGCAGAAAGTAAAGTAATGGCATCAATATCGTACTTACCTGGCGTTTTCTGTGGAGTCGATCTTTCGCTCGACCACTGGTAGTGGTTTAATGCCATGTCCTCTATTAAGTCGTAGGCTTCATCGATACCCTTATTCATCAGCGCTCCTCCAGCTGCTGCATCGACTGACATCCTCGTGGTATAGATCAACCCGTTGTAAAAAGTATGCACTATGAGCCATTTCTCTAACCCGTGATGTGGGCACAGCCGTTAAAGGTCTTTGAATCGTTCCCAGGCTTCATAAAGTGATTCACCATCCCTCTGAGCAAAAGTAGTGATTTGATTCCTCAGTTGTGCAGTCTTGCTCGGTGGAAAGTATCTCGCTAAAAATGTCTGCATCAATTGATCCCATGTTCTAATCGAACCAGTCGGTAAGGAATGTAGCCAAGCTCTCGCCTTGTCTCTCAGTGAGAACGGGAATAATCTCAGCCTGATGGCATCCTGGGAAACCCCGTTCATCTTTAGAGTGTCGCAGTACTCTAAAAACATGGATAAGTGGAGGTTTGGCTCTTCAGTAGGTGCACCCCCAAACTGATTCTGCTGAACCATTTGCAGAAGGGATGGCTTGAGCTCGAAGTTGTTGGCCTCTACAGTAGGCCTAGCAATACTGGAGTGAAGCGTTTGCGCATTAGGTGCTGCAAAATCCTTAAGACATCTCGCATTGTTCGCGTTCACATTTACAGCCGGATTTGCATTCGCGTTAGCGTTTGCATTAATATTTGCATTCACGTTCTCTTCAGCCATTGTAACTTGTTTAAGCTGAGTTTGTTTCAGTTTTTGTTGTCTTCTCCTAGCACGAAAAGTTTTCTCGATTTCTGGATCAGGTACGAAATCGAGCTTACTTCGCATACAAGAGAAGTCAAAATCCTGAAATTAAAACAAAAATTAAAATTAAAAACGAAAATATAAAATAAAAAAAATAAAAACGGCTTAGTCTCACTAAAATCTGATAAAAACTAATATTGACTATTCAAGTCCCCGGCAACGGCGCCAAAAACTTGATGTGCCTAAACCGCAAGCGCACGGCTTCGGTGCAGTACAAAAGATATCGTTCCCACGAAGACCGAATAATCAAGCACTAGCCTATCAATTATCAGTAATCTAAGCCTAATAAAAATACGAGATAGTTGTAAAGAAAACTAAACGGAAAGCAAGTAAATTGATTTGATTTGTATATGATTAGAAATTACGGAATTAGGGTTTACCACGATATATATTATCGACTCAATTATATTACCGATTAAGTTACGATCGCTACTTATGAAGGACACTATCCAAATGTAATCACTATCTTCTGTCGAAGCATAATAACATATCTAAGCTAATTAATCAACTACTTTCGTGATGATTAGACTAGACTCAGACTCATTAATCTCTATGATAGTGTATCGATTCCTCAAAAGACCTAAAACTACTTTCGTGATTTAGGATCTTAGGTTTGAATTCTAGGGTTCCGATATAGATGTCACCTTTCAGAATTTTCACCTAATATCTATGAACATGCAAATAAGTGGCCAGCAAATTCACAAGCATTAACAATCAAGAACTCAAATCATAAGCATACGCGATATAACATAAACGGCTCTAAAATCTAGATCGATAACATATTGTCGGGCTATTCCCGATTCCAGAATAAGATGGATTACTCCATAGATGCAGAGAAACAATCAACAATTAATAAAGTAAACATCATAATACGACAAGAATTAAAAGAGATTAAAGAAAATAATTTCGATTAAACCCGTTGTCGAATAAATCGTCTACAATCGTTCTTGAATCTTGTCTCTCGATCTCAATCTTTACAACTCAATTCAAGAAAATAAGGTTCGAACCCTAAAACAATGTTCGGAGGGGGTATTTATACCTAATCTAAAACATAAATCCGAAATTGGGCTGAATATGGGCTTTCCCGCGTTTAGATTGTAATTAGCGCGCGCCTGTACGCGAGTTTGAACGGCGCCTGTACGCCGACTAATACTGCGCTTGTACGCCGACTTGAACGGCGCTTGTACGCCACATTAAACGGCGCTTGTACGCCGCCTTAAACGACGCTTGTACGCGATTCGCTCTAAAATCTCTGTCTTCATTGTTTGAGCGCGATTTAACACGGCGTACGTACGCCGTGTGTTTTGTCGCACGTACGCCGTTTATAAAGGCGCCTGTACGCCGTGTAGTTGCAAATTTTCAATCAACTTGTTCTCGATTTTAGCTTACACTTTGTATTTTCCTTTCACAACATAGAAAATCCCTACGGCACTCAAAAGTGACATTAAACGCATTTGCGGGATAAAAATATGATGAAAGTATATAATAAACGTGTCGAATGAATGATGAAAATTGCGTAAAAATGAGGTTTATCATTTACCCATTGCGCATCTCGCGGTAGCGGCTGCGGTTTCCCTTGTCATGCAAAAAAAAGACATACTATAAATATTTGATAGATCACATAGTTTGAGCTTTCATTTTTTAATAAAAGTAGACTTTTATGTTTAATTCAATTTTCCATGTCAATCAATATTTATTTTTAAATTATTACAATTTATTGAATAATAATAATTCACTTAATTAAATATTAGGTAAGTTTGGATTATATAGTGCTATAGAGTTTGAATTGTATGTCTATAATTGAATTATTTTATGAGATCGTGACTAATAATTTATTTAATAAATATTATTTAGTTAAGTTATTATCTGATTTTAAATGCTTAGTAACTTAGTTTCTTTTAAATACTTTATTTAAGTGTTTGAGTATATGAATATATTCTCTTTTATTAGACTCGGATATGAATTGATCATTCAACTAATTATAATTTTGCAACGAATTCAAAAAGTTTGTATAGTTTACCAAATATATTTGCCAAACTAAATCATTGAAGTTGGTAGAAAAAGCTTACTTGAAATATGGTCAAGGTTGACTTTATTTTAAGCATTATAATAGAAAAGCAAAATACAATAATGTAATCAAATCAGCAGAAAAATTAATTTCTCATTATATTTTATTTTTTCATATTGTGCATTACTTTTTTCATACACCGTGCAATAAAAAATACTACTTTTATTTTTATCTAATAAACTAAATTTACTAAATAAAAAGACACATTCATTAGTAGAGAAAATCATATAAAAATAATGTATTTTTTATTACAATCTGACATAGACTGGCATTGAGGTTTTATGACGAGACAAATTTCATGATACTGAGAAAAAATATGCTACCCTGATTTTAAAAAATGGAGAATTAAAATAAAAATTCTTAAATAGGAACTAATAAAACTACATGAGTGTCCATATTTTGAATCATATGAAAACTATTGAAAGTATACAGAAAAAATAGATTGTTTGATTTCTTAAAACTAAATAAGATGTAAGTATCAATGAAGAGTGAATTTATTGAAAACGTTATTTAGTTATATTATTATTAGTGTTTCACTTTTAAGTAACTATTTTTCGAAGAATTTATTAATTCTTTCATACTAGTCAATGTTTAATTTTCTAAATAATTAACTTATTAACTAATTTTTCATTAACGAGATTATTTGGTTCATGATCAATAAATGTGTTATTTACTAGTACATACAAAAGTTTGAGCAAAACGAAGTAACATAAGAAGAAAACATAACAAAAAAATGGTGGCATTAACAAAAAAAAAGTTATATGTTAGTGATGATTTTATTAGTAATAGTCAAAATGTTATCACTAAAGGCATTTTTATAGTGATGATATTTATGGTTGTCACTATTTTTTAAAAGTACAGATTAATTGTAATGATAATATCTTTAGTCACTAATTTTCGTCATTAACATCTGGGCTATATTATAATGATGGCGGGAAACAATAGTTGTCACTAAATCTAATTAATACAGTGACAACAACAAAAATCATCACCAAATATTCTAGGTTCACTATGAGTGTCAATAAAAAGTTGTAATTACACCCCTACACCATTATTAACAAGAAACTGTCACTAAATATATAATATTAAATTTATCCCTTTTAGAGATGGCCTTCAATTTTGCCTCTTTCAATTAATATAATAAAAAAATATTAATTTTAAGTAAAAATAACATAAAGAGGATAATGTCAATAACATATAGAAATTCTTTTTTATAATCAATATCATAATAGAAATGAAATATTTATGGCATGTCAAATTAAGATAATATTAAGCGATGTAACACCATTAACATTAACACTAACATAATATAATATTAAAATATTGACTTGTGAAAATTTCATGTCTAATTAATTGCTAAGGGGGTGATTTCCGTCGAGGGAATTTAAGCGCCAAATATTTGGTTCAAGTTCCAAGTTTTCTCTCACCGGATCCATTATCTCCTAAAAATCAGCCTTTTTATACTATTTTCGATATATACTATATTACTAAGAAAATTGAAAACACCAATTATCTCTTACTTCTTGTTAATAAAGAAAACTTTAAGAATTTGTCAAACTTTATGTCTCCATGTCAGGCTCTGATTCGCTATGGAAAGAAACGTCTTCAAATTGCTGGAAGAGATTTATATTTTAAATTCTTTCAACAATATGTACTTTGGAATTGGACCTATAATAGGCTCTCCTTTCTGCATATTATAGATAGATTTCAGATCGAATAAAATTTATTTTTGTGGGATTATTGAAATGTCCAGTTTTAAATTTTAAAAATTATTTTTGAAGATGTTGTTATCAATTCAAAATTGAGATGAAGACAGTACAAAAATGTATGATGTCATTGAGGATAGTCAAGACTCGAGATCACAATTCACAAACGATGGTGAAGCTTACAAAGAGGTACTTCGGCTAGAAGCTTGAAGCCACTCTCTTTAAGAGGACAGAGAATTCAAACGGCTAGAAGCTTGAAGCCACTCTCTTTAAGAAGACATAGAATTTTTGAAGGAGTAAACATAGAAAATGAGTCGCTCTTTGTTTTTTGAATTTCTAGATTTAATAATATATTTAAGTTCGTTAATAAGTTTGAACTGTTGTCTGTATGATAAAGATTTTCGTTAATGACATTATTTTTATTTGTATATTATTATTTATTGAATGTATTGATATTAATAAAACAAACATGTTCATATAAAAATATAGAAGCAAATAAATATATTGAAAAAAGTCAGTAACGACATGCATATCACCAAAGTCGACTTTAGTCATGAAATTTGTTCACAATGTTATAAATAATAAACTATATAATCATAATTCAATTTAAGAAATTAATGCAAAAAAATATTTATAGTGACAAATTATAAATTTTAGTGATGAATACATTTTCAATTAGTGATAGTAAAAATTGTGAATATTAACATGAATTTTAGTGATAATAATTTGTTCGTCACTAAAACATTAATTTATAATGACAAGAATGGTATGTGACTATAAAATTGAGTTACAAGACTATTGTTTGTTGGTTGTCACAGAAATTTTTAGTCACAGCACTTATCCAAAGGCATGCAAGCACCACCACCACAACACAGCACGACAGGGTCAAGCCTTTATCAAGGCAGTGGGGTTTGCGTAACATTTGGCCTTTCCATATCATTCCTCATATTCTGATGTGACTTGAGAATTGATAGTCCTTTCTAGAAGCTTCTGATGTGACTTGAGAATTGATGGTCCATTCTGTTTAAGCTTAATTGTGAAATAAAAATCACAACATTTCTATTTCTTCTTCTTGGTCTCTAAAAGTATGGAAAAGAGGTCTAAAAGTCATCCCTTATGGATGGGAGAAGATACGATAATTAAAACCCGACGTTCAAACTCGAGCGTTAGAACGTATGCATGACCTAACTTTCGAACATTGATTGGTTAATATTTAAACGTCTTCTAAATTTCATACATTTTTCACATTTTTTCACTGTTTCAATGATTCTCACTATATACTCACTTTAACACATAAATTAAAAGACAAATTTGATATAAAATCATACTTAAATCAACATATATCCCGTGAATATAGAGCTCTAAAATACAATCCCCAATAATCACACTTACATAAGGCCATAATACATTTGATAATATAAGCTGACATTTTATAAATACTGTGATATAATATGGTAAAGTATTTAGTACATGTTCAATATACCAACTTGTGATACAATATTTAACTTTAGTAAATATATCGTGAAATGTTTCTTGATTAATATGGCTGGTAATCAAGTAACAACTTTAAATGTTTTTTTTTTCTCACAAGAGATGATGAGGGCATGTCTGATATGTTTTAGAATATATTGGGGTTTTATTATACTGTTTTTAAACTTGAAGGATTATGCGGGATCAAATAGTGATGTCACGTGAGGGTCACGTGGGGATGGGATCCGACCCGACTCACGACAGACCAGATAGAATGTTTTTAGATAGTGGGGCTACGCTCAGTTACTTCAAGCTGCCTACGTACCTACTTTGATAGGATCAAGCCTCTTCGTAGTTCTCAGATATTATACTCCTCAATCTCGTGGATTTGAAGAGTATTTAGTAATTCTAGTTTTAGAGTGTAAACCAGATCATGATCAGTTTAACTAATCAATATGGTATTTATAGAGATTTTAACTGGGCCCTGAGCTCGCTTATTGGGCTCTCGGCTGGAGGCCCATATCCATCAAGTATTAATATTGCTCTTAACAATTATTTTATTAAATTACGAAAATACTCATATTCATAATTGGGGACCCATCATATGCCCCCACTCCCGAGTGATCGACTGCGTGGGCTCTCGGGAGTAGAAAGTCGGAGAGATGGGAGTTTTTTTTTTTTTGCGTATGGCGTGACCTCGATGTCGCCTTCAGCCAGAGGGACTCTGCCCAAAGGGTCTCTGTCCAGGGGGTCCCTAGCCAAAGGGTTTCTGGCCACGAGGTCTCTAGCCACGGGGTCTCTATCCAAAGGGTCTCTGGCTAGGGGGTCTATGGCCAAAGGGTCTCTGCCCAGAAGGTCGCTTGGAGAGCTGTCAAGTTTGGGAGCCTTGAGCCTCTGAGGGGGGGTTCTCCCATTTGGGTGTCTGACCCTTGTCTGCGCTCTTAGGAGGGTTACCCGGGGTAACCCCGACCTAGAGTCTAATTTTGTTGATGGGAGCTCTCACATTTGGGAGTCTCAAGATTCCTACGTTCATGAGGGGTTACCCAAGGGTAACATCGACCTAGAGGCTAAGTTATGTTGAGGGGAGCTCTCAGACTAGGGAGCCTTAAACCTCAAGTGCCCATAGGGGGGTTACCCAGGGTATCCTCGACCTAGTGTCTAAGTTTTGTTGAGGGGAGCTCTCAGACTTGGGAGCCTCAAACCTCAAGTGCCCACAGGAGGGGTAGACCAAGGGTCTAAATTTTGTCGAGGGGAACTCTCAGACTTGGGAGCCTCAAACCTCAAATGCCCATAGGGGGTTATCCGGGGTAACCTCGACCTTGGGTCTAAATTTTGTTGAGTGGAGCTCTCGGACTTGGGAGCCTCAAACCTCAAGTGCCCATAGAAGGGTTATTTGGGGTAACCTTGACCTAGGGTCTAAATTTTGTTGAGAGATCTCTCAGACTTGGGAGCTTCAAACCTTAAGTGCCCATATGGGGGGTTATCTCGTAGGGATGTACGAACACTGCGCCCCCACATGGGCGTGCAGCGGGGGGCACGCACCCTTCGGGGATGCGCACCCTTCGGGGGCACGCATCCTCGGGCGCGCCCCCTGGGGCGCATAGCCTCGGGTGTGCGCCCCTCGAGGACGTGCACCCCTTGGGGCGTGCAGCCTCGAGGGCGTGTGCACATTGCGCGCCCTGCACTCCTACAGGGGACGTGGGCATCTTTGCCCCTTGGTCACGCGATCGTGGGGCATCGGGTCTCTCAAATCTCGGAGATTGATTTTTTCACGATTTGAGATATTTTGCCAAGTATTGACGATCTTTTTAAAGCTGTGTCTCCGTCATATGCCCCCCTGTCGAAGACGGCTTGAACGCTGTCATTGAGGCATGGTGGGTTCGACACTTAGCACATGTTTGAGGTTTATATTTGGTGGAGCTCTCACACTTGGGAGCTTCAAATCTCATGCGCTCATGGGGGGAGGAGTTACACATGGTAACCTCGACCTGGAGTTTAAGTTGGGGAGCTCTCAGACTTGGGGGCCTCAAACTCAAGCGCCCATAGGAGGGTTACTCGGGGTAACCTCGACCTAGGGTCTAAGTTTTGTTGAGGAGATCTCTCACATTTGGGAGCCTCAAACCTCGAGCGCCCATAGGGGGGGTTACCCGGGGTAACCTCGACCTAGGGTCTAAGTTTAATTGGGTGGAGCTCTCACACATGGGAGCCTCAAACCTCGAGCACTCATGGGGGTTACCGGGGGTAACCTCGACCTAGGGTCTAAGTTTTGTTGGGTGGAGCTCTCACACTTGCGAGTCTCAAATTTCATACATGCTCCTAGGGGGTTACTCAGGGTAACCTCAACCTAGAGTCTAAGTTTAGTTGGGGGAGCTCTCACATTTAGGAGCCTCAAACCTCGAGCGCCCATAGGGGGTTACCCGGGGTAACCTCGACCTAGGGTCTAAGTTTTGTTAGGGGGGAAGCTCTCACACTTGGGAGCCTCAAACCTCGAGCACCCATAGGGGGTTACCTGGGGTAACCTCGACCTAGGGTCTATGTTTTGTTGGGTGGAGCTCTCACACTTGTGAGCCTCAAATCCCATACGTGCTCCTAGGGGGTTACCCGCGGTAACCTCAACCTAGAGTCTAAGTTTAGTTAGGGGGAGCTCTCACACTTGGGAGCCTCAGCCCCTATCTACGATAGGTCGGGGATAGCGAATTCCCGACCTTGGGTTTAGATATCAAGTAACGCTTAAACGGAATAATTTTCTTTGAGATATACAAGTTAATGTTAAGAAAAATAAGACAGTCGTTAAGACTAAAAGTGTGCTCGAAAGGGGCACATTATTAAGCACTTGGCTCTAGGCCAACTCGATACATAGTTGGAAATAAACAATTGAATATTAACAGTATGCTCGAAGGGGCACACTATTCAACGATTGGCTCTCGGCCAACCTGATACAAGCTTTGGAAATAAATGATAAAAAATAGCGCAAGATTTTAACAGTCCTAGCGTCCTAGGAGATCACTCTGTTGACTGGTGGATTATCCAACCCCTCATCGGCAATAGTTGTGGACACCACCTCTCGTAGATAACCCTCCTGATCAACTTCTCTATCTCCACTTGCAAGTGATGACACTCCTCAGTGGTGTGACCTTTATCTCGATGAAAGCGACAGTACTCGTTTGACTTCAGCCTGGTAAGGTTGTCTTTCATCTTCTTTGGCCAGCTCACTATCCCTTGTCGCTCTGCTACTTGCTCGCGGGATAATGTTAGCGGAGTGTATTGGTAGAAGCCTGGAGGAGGCATATGTTTGCGCTCTTGCTCCGTAAGTTTGTCATCCTCTCGCGCTTTCCTCTTGTTAGCGCCTGCCTCGGCCTTGATGGGGCCAATCGCTATTTCTCGGCTCGAGCCAACAATTCGTCCAGAGTGGATGGAGGCTTTCCAGCTATGGACTCCTTGAACCTGCCCGAGCGGAGGTTCTGCTGCATGATGCCAGATAGCAACGCATGGTTGACGTGAGGCACTTCTGATACCGCCATCGAGAAGCGTCTCACATAGTTCCGAAGTGGCTCTCCTTAGCATTGAACGATCGTGAATAAGTACGATGCAGTCTTGGGGTACTTCTTATTCATAGAAAAGTGATGTAAGAATCTCCACGCCAGTTGCTCGAATCCGGTAATGGTACCGGAGGGCAACTGGTTGAACCAGGATAAGGCTCTACCCACGAGGGTAGTCCTGAAAATCTTGCAGTAAGCCGCGTCGCTAAGGTCGTACATGTCGGCCTTTGCGCTGAACTTGTCGAGGTGTTCCTGAGGGTACCCGGTGCCACCATACTCGCTGAGATGAGGGATTTTCATCCCTTGCGGGATCGCCTCAGCTAGTATAGCTGGACAGAAAGGGCTCCTTCTCGGTGGCGCTACCGCCCAGAGGCCAGGAGTCCGCTCTGGGTAGTCCCTCTCGGGGGTCGGGAACCTCCGACCTCTGCAAGATGATTCGCAGGACTCCTGCGTAGAGTGAGCCTCGTTAGAAGCGTGAGACTTGCGACCTCGGCGGGGGGACCTACGAGGCTCGCGTCATGATTGGACCTCCTCGGGGGTCAGAGCCTTCCAACCTCGGCGAGGGGACCTCTGAGAACCAAGCTCTCTGTCTCGGCCCCTAGAGGGTCGCTCTTGAGAAGAGTCGATGCTAGATTCAGGTACGCCATCGGTCTTCTACGCTCTTCGAACACCTGAGTACCTCGATACTACTCCCGTGGGGGTCGGAGCTCTCCAACCTCGACGCGGGGGTGGGGGGAGTCCGGTGGCGAGAGGTGCGCTCGCAGTTGCCACGTTAGCCCCTGGGGAGTAGACGCGCGACGTGTGTCCCGCGGCCTTCTCCTCGAAGGGGAGTTAGTTGCTTTAGCAGCAGGATAGGGCTCCACCCTAGGGGGTGGTTCAAAGTATACTGCTGGACTGCTTGTGCTGTTGCTCTGATTGAGGCATCCTCCACCAAAGTCATGAGTGCTCCTTGAGTGATCTCGACTATCCTTTCGGAGGGAAGGACCATAGTCGGAGCAGCTGATGGGGGAGGAGAACTTGGAGCCTCTCCCACTGCGGGGTTCGGCTAAGACGTCGGAGCAGGAGCTCTCCTCCTAACGCCTCATGCTGGAGGGCTACTACCCTTCCTATCTTTAGTAGTACGTGCTTGGGGTCTAGTCTGCATTCTCGGGGAGTGAATCGAGTTCCCACAGACGGTGCCAAAATGATGCGGGATCAAATAGTGATGTCACGTGAGGGTCATGTGGGGATGGGATCCGACCCGGCTCACGACAGATCAGATAGAATGTTTTTAGATAGTGGGCGCTCAGTTACTTCGAGCTGCCTACGTACCTACTTTGATAGGATCAAGCCTATTCGTAGTTATCAGATATTATACTCCTCAATCTCGTAGATTTGGAGAGTATTTAGTAATTCTAGTTTTTGGAGTGTAAACCAGATCATGATCAGTTTAGCTAATTAATATGGTATTTACAGAGATCTTAGCTGGGCCATGAGCTCGCTTTATTGGGCTCTCGGCTGGAGGCCCATATCCATTAAGTATTAATATTGCTCTTAATAATTATTTTATTAAATTACGGAAATATCCCTATTCATAATTGGGAACCATCAAAGGGGATAAACTAAATTAGAATGTGTATATATGAACAAAATCAGGAGAAAAAGATGGCATCTTTGTGACCTAATTATTTTTGTCGGGCGATCTCAAGTCCAATTAATTCTTCTCCTACACGAATATCATATTCAATTTCTCAATTTTTGTCCAGCTTCAGGTTTGAATTCTTCCAGTCTGTCAATCCTAAACGGCTGTGTTTGTGTCAATCTTCTACCAAATATACAGCTTTGAGAGTTTGATTGTTTCTTTTGCAAGGCTGAATTTATGTATTACTTGGATGCTGCGAATTGCAAAACCCGTAACTCAGTTAATAACTTAAATATTACAAATTTGTGTAGAATATGTGCGGAAGTAGTGTAAATACACATTGCTTCTAACTGTTCGATAGAATGCTTGAGAGAAGAAAATAGAAATTTTGCTAGACTGGTAGGAGTGTGACCCTGGCAGGCAGGCTTGTATTAAATCCATTTCATTTTTGTATGCTTTTCAAGATAACCATGAAGAACTTTTCACAGTTTCAGCAATTTTCTACCTTCCTTAATACAACAAGAACCCACAAAAATCCAATTGAATTCTCACTTCCCCGAAATCACAAGAAAATTCCCATTTTATTACCTCATAGAACAATGCCTCCAGCCAAAGGCCAAGACTTGGACTTTGTAAACATAGCACACAGCCATTTAATTCATTCTGAATGGGATAAACTCGGTAAGTTGGCCCCTGGTTTAACACCGTTCAGAATTAAGCACGTCTTGCTGAAAACCCAGAAAGATTACGTGCTTTCGTTTGAATTTTTCAAGTGGGTTGATCTCAAAAATTCTGAACTGAACACCCTTGATGTGCATTCTATAATTCTCCACATTTTGACTAAGAATCGCAAGTTTAAATCCGCGGAGTCAATTCTGAGGAGAATCCTTGAAACAGGCTTGTTGGAGTTGGATTTTCCAAGAAAGATTTTCGACGCTTTGGTTTACTCTTATAGGATATGTGAATCCTCTCCACGTGTTTTTGATTCATTGTTCAAGACCTATGCTCATTTGAAGAAGTTTAGGAATGCTTCTGATTCTTTCTGTTGGATGAGGGAGTACGGATTTTATCCCACAATTGAGTCTTGTAATGCATATTTGAGTTCATTGAATGGTTTGAATCGTGGGGATATAGCTTTGGCATTTTATAAGGAAATGCGCCATTATCGAATTTCCCCTAATGCCTATACGATTAATATGGTCATTGAGGCTTACTGTAAATTGGGGAAATTGGAAATGGCAATTGAGGTTTTCAGGGAGTTCGAAGGAATGGGATTAGCTGTTAACGTCGTTTCATATAATACTTTGATCAAAGGATATTGTAGTAAGGGTCTGTTGAGCAGTGGTTTAAAGCTCAAGAATGTGATGGAGAAGAATGGGGTACAACCGAATGATGCTACTTATAACACGCTCATTAATGCGTTCTGCAAGGAAGGCAAATTAAACGATGCAAGCAAACTATTCGGAGAAATGAAAAGCATAAACATATCTCCAACTATTGTAACTTACAACACATTGATCAATGGGTATAGTGAAATCGGAAATAGCGATATGGGGATTCGTTTATTTGAGGAAATGTCTATGATTGGTATCAAAGCTGATATCTTGACCTATAATGCTGTGATTATGGGTCTATGCAAAGTGGGAAAGACGAAAAAAGCTGCATATATGGTAAAAGATCTTGATAAGGAAAAGTTAGTGCCTAATGCATCAACTTTTGCTGCTCTTATTACCGGGCAGTGTGTGAGAAATAACGTTGAGCGTGCTTTTCAACTCTACAAAAGCATGGTTCGGAGTGGTTGTTATCCCAATGAAAGAACTTTTAAGTTGATAATATCTGCTTTTAACAAGAATGAAGATTATGATGGGGCCATTCAGGTCTTGAAAGAGATGATGGAGAGAGCTATACGTCCTGATTCAGATGTATTATCTTGTGTTTGCAATGGACTGCACAAATGTGGTAAAGAGGAACTGGCCATGGACTTGATTTCGGAGTTGGAATCTCGACGCCTTATGCCTGAAGGCTTTTCACAAAGCGCCATATAATTTGCCTGCGGTAAAACTTATATCCTTGCAAGATTGATTATTCTGCTGATTGTATTGGTTTCTCTTTCTGCCTCTGTGAATTCACTAAATTACCAAGTTTAGAGGTGGAGCAGATATAAGTGTTAGAAGACAAGATAGTATATCAGGTATTATGTTGATGACATGCTTTATGGAACTCAATTTTTATCATTTATATCTGTGTATGTAGCCAAAACATACCATTGAAGTTTTCTTATTGGTCAAAAGTTAAATACTTTTAAACAAAATGGGTTTTCAGTGATGCAGGGCCGGCCCACCCACCTGGGCAGCCTGGGCGTGGGGGCCCAAATTTTTTTTTTTATATTTAGCCTTTTTTTTGAAAAAAAATGATACAGGGCTTGTTTAGTTGATATTGCTCATTTAACATCACACACAACCCAGCCCATGATTTCTTTTATCTTACCATTAAAAAATGAAACTGTATTTGTATGAAATTCACTCAAATGTCAAACGTAATGGAGGAAACTTGGAAGAAAAAGTAACTATCGGGGCCCAATTCTTTTTTATATTAGTTTTAGCCTTTAAACGAAAATAATTGATTTGGTTTTTAACCTAATAATATTGATTTTTATGACCCAAATCCAATCCATCAAATTTACTTTTTTGTATGCTCACTATAATTCAATTTAGGTCAAATAGTTTTAAAACTTTATACCTTAAAGTCAAATACTTAAAATAGTTATAAATCAAAACCTTTTCATCTTTAGTCAACACATAAGTCTTCTTCAGTTCTTCCTCTCTATCGTCTTCTTCATCTTGATTCTTGAGAGGTATGTATTTTTTCTTTATATTTTTCTAAAAAGTTATTCATATCGGGCCATCGGTTAGTATATTGACTTTGTTAAGTTTGTATTTAATTTGCTTTTATTTATTTGATATTTTGATTAAATTATTATTACTAATACAATATTAATATAGGGTTTGTTTAATTTTGTTTTGTGATTAGCGATTGAAATTCTTGAATTTGTGAAAGCTGCAGATTGTTATCCTAATGTTTCAATTGCTTACGTTTATTGATGACAATGCCAGTGACAGTGGCTTCTGCAAAACGAAGTTTTTCGAAGCTAAAATTGTTAAAAAACTACTTGCGATCATCAATGTCCCAAGAAAGATTGAATGGTCTAGCAATCTTGTGCATTGAGAAAGATATGTTGGACAATATTGATGTCAACACTATTATTGATGATTTTGCATTTACTAAAGCTCGACGAAGTCGTTTTCATTAATGTCCAAAGATGTATAAATATATTTTTATTCTAGTTTCTAAATAAAATTAGGTGGATTTGCGAGAACAAATATTTTTTTATATATAATATATTGATTGAGGGCGCATTTTTTATGCTCGCCCGGGGGGGGCGATAGGTTAGGAACGGCCCTGAAGGAATTGCTTTCACGCCTCTACCGCTGCTTTATTCATAACTGTACATAATTTGTTCATAAACTCCAGAAACCTTATTAAGCAAAAAGAGTTAGAATTTGGTTTATAGACGACGAACATAAATCAAACTGTAGTCCGTTCCTATATTTCACAAGGTGATATTATTATTCTCTTTCTACATAATTTGAAGTGGTAATTGTGGGTGAGAGTGGCATGGAAATTAATTTTCTTAATTCATGAACAAAGTCAATCAAAAATCATTGTTTGATGAAGGCAGTGTAATATCCCCTTTATGCAGGTCCTCACTTTGATAATATGTGATTTGGAACAGACTTAACGTTCCCCCAAGCAAATAAATAAATGTTGTAAGTTCCCCAAAATGTCCCTCCAAATATAAATCAAGAAATATAGATACCATTGTATTTTCTCAATCTTTCTTCCCCTGAACTTGGATGGGCTAATGATCCGACCAGGTTAAGTATTATACAAACAATTGTAAACGGTTTGATATTCTTATTCCAATTTATAGCAAATCATTATCCAAATGGATAGGACATATCAAATGCAGTTAGAATAGAGCAACATATACAGCCTAGCTTTCACTTTTCTTCACCTGGCTCCAATAATATAATAAAAAATCATGCAATAAATTCACTTGAATGTCTTTAAGATAACTAATACTTTCCATCCAAACCATTGCAAGTGCGAAGAAACCAATAAAAATCCAGAGCATTTTCCTTGATGTTGTCCTCGCTAAAATCCCCACTCCATACACGACAAACAGAAGAAATCAAAGTCTTCACTTCCTAAAATCACCCCGACATTATATAAGTGCAATTACTGAATTTAGCTATTGATACTGAAGGACAATTTTGCTAGTCTCTTGAAACCAAAATACGAATCGACCAAAACAATAAGTATAAAATTACATGTAATTTGCCACTGAAATCCTACAAGGATGGCTTCTCATCATTATAACAAAAAAGCACTTTCTAGTCGATCTTCACCGATGAGTATATGAGCCTTGTGAACCAGAAACAGGCATAGAAACCAATTGTACCAGTCAGCACGAAGAAAGCATATGAACCAATCAGCATATACCCAAAATACAAAATACCCGAGACGGGTTTTGTGATGTTGAGCTTTGTGAAGAAGTAAAATGCTGCATAGAGGAAAAGGTAAAAAGCTGATGACCCTGAAGTCAAATAAGATCTCCACCACCACAAGTAGTCCTCACTGCAGAGTTGGAAATAGCAAAGGACAATAGTAATCTCAGCACACGTCACAATAAGGATGATGAACACGAGGAAGAGGAAACCGAAAATGTAATAGAATTGATGCAACCAGATTGATGTTAGGATGAAGAACAGCTCAATGAATACAGCACCAAACGGGAGTATGCCTCCGATTAAGATAGAGAAGAGTGGGTTCATGTACCAAGCCTGTTCAGGTATTTGTCTCGGGATTTTATTGGTTTTGACGGGATCTTCAATAGCTGGCTTTCTGAAACCAACATAACTACCTACAAAAACAAGCGGGACGGAAATTCCGAACCACAAGAGGACTAATGCAAACATTGTACCAAATGGGACAGCTCCTGACGACTCTTCGCCCCAAATTAGTGCATTTAGAATGAAGAAAATGGCGAATAGAATTCCAGGGAACATAAAAGCTGTTTGGAGAGTGATTTTCTTCCATTCTGTTCCTTTGAACATTTTGTAGAGACGGGCAGAGGCATATCCAGCAAATAGACCCATGAATACCCAAAGAAGAAGCATAGCTGTCATTAAACCGCCTCGGTTAGAAGGAGAAAGGAAGCCCAGAGCTGCGAAAATCATTGTAACTAGTATCATCCCAAAAAACTGAACTCCAGTTCCGACATAAACGCAGAGCAAATTTGAGTTTGTTGGAGGCCTGAAAACATCTCCATGAACTAACTTCCAACCAGTTTCTTCCTGAGCTTCCTCCTGAGTCTCCAATTGGTTGTACTTGGAGATGTCACGGTAGAGAGTCCGCAGCATAATCATTGCCACCATTCCGGAGAGGAAAAGAACAATCATCAAGGAATTGACAATTGAGAACCAATGGATTTGATCATCAGCCATGTAAAGGTAAGTATCCCATCTAGAAGCCCACTTGACTTCACTTTCCTAATAGGCAAACAGATCAAGTTAGAAATGACAATCAATTCCTACTCATCTATACACAATGGAAGAGAGGGAGAGGGGAGCAGTACCTGAAAGTCTACATCATATGTGAAGATGATTTCCTTCTTATCTTCAACCTCCTGTGGAGATTCTGAGCTAGTTACTGTGCGTTTTGCATGAGGATCACATGTCGTTAATCGTTTTTTATCGTCCCATTTACCCTCATATTCATGTTTGACACTGGATTCACAAGAATACGAACATCATTAACTGGTCAAAATATACAATCATAGCACATCATAATACTGAACATCGACAGCATATTACCTGAATGGTTTGACTTCAAAACCCACAATTCTCGCAGCATCAGTTTCCTCGTCCTTATGATACTTTACGGTAAAGCTCAGGTGATTGTGGATGAAATACTTCTCCTCTTTTCTCTATGATTAATTAATTCAGGGGAAAGACAAGAAATGAGATTTGACAGGTTATTTGCAAAGAGACTTCCCCAAAGCAAAGCAATATAATACTTACTCCAGCATACTGCACTTTAAAACCAACACGGAAACCATGCTGGTACACCACGGAGTCCATATCAGGTCTTTTAAAAGGCATAACTAGAGGGAGATTATCCAAAATCCTGTTAAAGAAACCACCAAGTAGAAGGTGAACATGTATGATATGTATTTGGAAAGGTCAATGGTGTAAGATTCATTGGCAATGTAAGCTTACATGTTCACTTCGTAGTCATCATCGATTTTCTCTTTGATTTCCTTCGCATCTTTAGCATTAAGTGTAACACGGCAAACAACATTGCATAGCTGTGGTTCTCGCATCTTAAACTGCATGAAGTGAAAAATTGTTCTGTGATGCATGAATTGACTGTTGATTGCGTGCCAGAAGTAATTACTGTCAAAGATCTGAACAAGATAAAAATTATCAAAACAAAAGAGGCGTGAAGACAAACCACATAGGGTGAGTTCTCAATACGATCGCCACGAAGAACTTCCCCAAGATTCTCAGCACTATCAACAATTTTCTCTGGCTTACAGTAAGGAAGGGAATAGTAAGAGTACGGAAGTTGAGTTTTTACAGAGGTCAGTTTGTTCACTTTCACCTTCAGAAGATCACCCTGCATCAATTAAACACCAAACAATACTGTTCACATCACAGGAGAACCACCTACCTCAAAAGGCAAAGGAATAGGCAGATATGCAACTGAGACAGCATCTAAGTTACATTTAACAAAACAGTTGAGCACCATGCTGCAGGTATATTATTTCATAAAAGGCAAAGTTGATTTGTATACCAACTACAACTATGGAAACCTAATTTGACATTTTCAACCACTATGTAACGAAAATTGGAACTTAACCATTGTTTCATGAATTTTTTCTTTAAATTTTTGGAAAGACAGAAAAAATAAACATTTTTACAATCAACATTCAGGGTTGGATCAGGAGAAGAGATAGAGCTTCATCCCGAGTTTGGTAGTGGGTAAAGGTATCAAAGAAGGAAGGACTAGAAAATTCCTCCAACACACTTCATTCTGATCCATCTAACCATAAAGAAGTTGGAACAAGTTCTTTACTTCGTGATGAGTTGCTACTTGCACAGACTTGATATGCTCTCCCAAGGTGAACAATTTCAAGTGTATCTAACCTTCTCCCAAACTCAAGCTTGTGATATTATACTTTGTCTGGTAGGGAGTCCCATATTGGGAGAGGTAAGAGATCTGAGAAGTTGACAGATAAGTTGAAGCTCCTTCAATTGTTTGACAACAACTGCAAGTGATGTAGAAGAGAAGGGAAGGAGGTGAAGGAGGTTTTAACAAATCCAACTGACAATGTGATCTAAATTATCCAACTTTACGATAACTGGAGACATCCTTCTTCGACAGGATATCAGAATAACTGGAAATTAAAAGACTTGAATCCTTAACCATCTCCTCTCCTCATCTTCCGTCCCCTGTCACACTATCATGAGAGACCCACCAAATAATTTTGAACAGTAACCATGACTTTGAAATCCATTGAATTTGGAAGGCTTCATCGGTCTCTCAAATGGAATGAAATAATAATATAAGAGTAATAAATTGTCCAATGGGGTTTGAACAAAGCGCTGGAGTAGAAACCTAAGATTGAGCGACCAAGAGAGTTGACGAGAAGGACAGATGTGTAATGGAAAGTGGAATACAACCAAAAAAAAGGCATGCATTGAATTACATTATCAATGTGTGGATAAGCTTCTTGAATATATTTGACTTATTGAGGCTGATAATTAGAAGAACTGTCGCATACAAGCTGATACTTATTGATTATGAAACCACATGTGTTTGAAATGCTCCTAAAAGTACTATTATCATAATCTAACAGTTACAATAGATAATTGATTCCAATAACACTGGTTCAGTCCACATCAAAATCACGATGCATGAATATCTACTCTTCACTTCCCACAATTAGCTTAGGAAAGATCATACTTATGGATTATGACTAAGATATATGAAATTTACAGATCAAAGATGTACAAATATTTAGGATCTAGAAGTTAATAAGAACTGTTAAAAAGGTGAAACAAAAAGTCATAGTCATCGATGATTTCACTAAACTTAACCCATCTTTGCGTTATTTGATAATTTATAACCACTAAAAGAATAACAAGTAACAAATATGATGCTAGAGTGCTACATTGCTCTGTTGATCTGAAGTAGTATGCCTAGGAATAAGAGGTTATGGGTTTCATAGTTGAAAAGGTCATTTCATTTTGGGAAAACTAGGTAGAAAAAAAGTGGGAAAGGCAAACCAAAACATATCAGAAATCGGACAAACAAGATCGATTTTGTTCTTCATATTTGTTATAGTAAAATATTTGAAACTGCTTGTTTATTTGTCATGTTACTCAGATGTTTTTATGCTGTTTTGCTTTGTCATAGTCTTCCTTAACCTATTCACAACAACACTCATCTTGTCAAGAATCGAATATCAAGCTTAAGATGTCATATTTATGAATCATATTTCATCAATTCATTCAATAGATGGCTAATTAAATAGAAACACGAGCATGAAATAGCAGTTACTAAAGCACCAAAACAATGATTTAACTCAAAGAAGCCCTAAATCAACTAAAATCACACTCCAGATCAGCAAAAAAGTCGATCCAAGTTTTTTCAGCCTTCCACAAACCTATCATTCCACTAAGAATTGAATTCACACCAAATCGCACAAACCAACGAACACAACATATAATCCGAGCCAAATATACAACAAATAATTAAAATTCGATAGATACATATAGATGGGTAGATACAGAATACGTATGTACTATATTATACCTTGACGAAATCTTGGGGCGCGACGCCGGGGAGGTAGAATGAGTGAGCGGCGGTGATAAGCGTCAGGCACACGCACATCCAGATCGCGTGAGCTTTTCTCCCCACGACCTCCATCTTTTCTCCCACTGAAAAAACTCACAAATCGCGAAACTGAAGATCCAGATCCAGATCCACAGCTCTCTATATATATGTGTGTATGCAAAGATATGTATGTATATATTGAAGAGCACAAAATTGCAAGCTAAGTAACAATCCAACTGGATGTTGTGACTTGTGAGGGAGAGAAGGTTCGACAGTTTTACTTGAAAATATGGAAGAATGAGTGGCGACTGTTGGATTGAAATGAATGGTAATCGAACGACTGATATTATTTCGGGATTAATTAGTCATTTTAATTGACTGAGATATGAAATATGTTAATTAGGAAATTAATTATTCTTGTTTCTTAATTTAATTTCTTTTCTTGGAAGTGTATCACGTGCATTGACCAATAAGTAAGAGAAAAAGTGATTGAGGTGTATTTTTTATTTAATTAATTAATAAGTGACTTAATCATTTTTAAAAGGGATAAATGCAAATAACACCCACCTAAAATATTTTATTAGCTAAAAACCCTCTGTAAAAAAAAATATAGGCTAAAAACCCCCTGTAAAATTTTTAAATTGCATAAAACCCTCTGTGAAAAAAAATTGGCTAAAAACCCCTATGAAATTTTTAAATTGCATAAAACCCCCTGTGAAAAGAAAATATAGCCTAAAAACACCCTATAAAATTTTTAAATTTACAAATCAATTAATAGTACTAATAATCAAATTTTAGGATATTAATTAAATTTTATCCAATAATTAATTTTCAATGTAGTTATATTTCGTAATGGTAAAATTTTACAAGGGATTTTTAGGTTATATTTTTTTCACATGGGGTTTCATGCAATTTGAAAATTTCACAGGGGGTTTTATGCTATATTTTTTTCACAGGGGTTTCATGCAGTTTAAAAATTTTATAGGGGGGTTTTAGCCTATATTTTTTTCACAGGGGGTTTTCAGCCAATAAATTATTTCACGTGGGGGTTATTTGCATTTATCCCTTTTTAAAAATAGGTTAATCACTCCTTTCATTATGATAAATAGTATGTGCTCGTTTGGTTGGTATCATGCGATTGCACATGATAATATTATGCTTGATATATGAGTGAAATTGAAAGATTCATTGGTAAAAACTTGTTTGATTAGGATTATAAATGATAGTGATATCCTCAAAGATATATATTCAAGTTATTTGGTTGCCATTATATATAAGGATTGATATAATGAAAAAATCTAAAATACCCTATTGTTGATGTTGAATTATCAAAATCATATATATACAAAATTATATTTAAAAATATGAAAATATATTTTATAAATAAAATAAAAATATTTTCAGTATCTTAAAAAATAATATGATTATATAAAATATACTTATTTTACTTATGTTGAATTATAAAAATTATTTTATAAAATTATACTTAAACATATGGAATATATTTTATAATCAAATAAAAATATTTTGAGTATCTTAAAAAATAACATGATTATATAAAATATATTTATTTTACTTATGTTGTATTATAAAAATTATTTATATAAAATTATACTTCCACATATGGAATATATTTTATAATCAAATAAAAATATTTTCAATATCTTGATAAAGTAACAGATTATATAAAATATATTTAATTTTCTTATTCTATTGTTGAAGTTGAATTGCCAAAATCATATATATAAAATTATACTTAAAAATATTAAATATATTTTATACATCAAATAAAAATATTTGAAGTATCTTAATCAAATAATATGATTATATAAAATATATTTACTTTACTTAATTGATGATTTTAATACCAAAATTTGAAGTTTAATTCCATATTAAGATTGGACGTAGGTGTAGGTTTTTGGTAAAATTGAGCTAAATATAACAAGATAGAAATTAGGTTAAATGTATGGCTAAATTAGTGATTCTACTTTTTAAAATATGTTGGATATAATCTTGTGATAGTGGATACCACCTAGGTATCTATTATCCTAGATATGAGGTGATTAAATATCGGGCTTGTTACATATCATGGGCCGACCTTGTTGAACCAAACTTAAAATTAAAATTGATAATTAATATATCACCCCTATAAACCCCAACCAAACGCTACCTCTGAGTTGGTCGGGCATTTGAATTATTAGTCTTGATTACGGGTTCGATTCCCCTTAATGAATATCTATTTGGTTTCATCTATTGTGAGGCTGGACTGTCAGTTATGGCAACCTAGGTTGAATTTAACTCTTCTCAATTTGGCACGTAGCATGACTTGAGTTGTTGTGGACTTCTTAACTACATATAATACATGATTTGATTGCATGAAATATTTCAATTTGACACGTGGTGAAATCTGATTTATCAATAAAATGAATATTAGAATATTAATTAAATCAATTATTTTATTTTGGGATTAAATTTAATAAATTCCAAAAAATCTATTAAAAGATTTAAATTTATACTTAATATTATATTTTACACTTGTCATCATTTCATTGGACTAAAATTTGCTTGTCCATAAATATGTTTGGATGAGTTTTTTCTAGAAAAATATATGTAATGATTATGGTTGATGTCATATATTTTTAATGGTGAGAAATGTTATGGATTGATATTTATTTATAATTTTTATTAAATATTTTTAGGTATACTCATGGATCTAGACATTAAAAAATAGTTGGATATTATTTTGAAAGTTGTATTATTTTGCATCAAAACATATGTTTTTGTTGAAAGATAGCTGAAAATTTTCTTTTAATCAATACCATTAACTATTAAATAATGAATTATAAAAATTTACTTTTTCTCTTTTTTCTGTAATAATTTATTCAAAATTATCTAAATTTAAGGTTTCATTTGTTTATCAAGGGAATTGAATCAAAATAGGGAATATAATTCCCAAAAATTAAATAACCTTGTTTGGTATTTTTTATTTGATATTATGAAATGCAAGCTAATTCCCAACATATGGGAATTATCATCTCAAATAAGGGAATCACAATACCTTATTTATTGGAGGTAATGTGATTACCATATCAAAGTAATCATAAATACAATACATTAACGCCCTTACTACCCCTATATCAAATATAATACAAAATCAACAAAAATAGTTATTTATTTTTTCATTTCATTTAAGTTATTATTTATGAATAAATAGTTTCGTATTTTTAATTTACTTAAAATATTTTTATTGTCAAAATAGATCGTAATTTCATGTTATTTGATATTTATTTATTGAATGAAATTAAAAAATTGTTATGTTGTTTATGTGATAGTACTTTTGAAATTGGTGTTGGTCACATATAATTAATCTATTTTATTTATTAAATAATATGTTTCCGACTTAAAATAATTATCAATGCATTGGTATATGAAAAATCCATATATGTATCATATTTTTTTAAAGTCAAACAATATGTAAATAAAATATAAGCACGTTCAATTTAATTATCATTTTTCTAAAAGAGGATAATGCAATTGAATTAAACTGATATTTTATTTATTTTTTATTATTTAACTAAATTAAATATATGTGTATATACACTTATGTATATATATAATATCAAATATTTTACTATGGTTGAAAATTTATAATTAGATTATACAAATATGGTTTAAAATAAAGGTATTTAAGTCAAAGTCTTTAATTTTAGATTTTATTCTTTATTATATGTGTTTGAACCAAACATAAAAAAAAAAAAAAAAAACAATATATATATCCTTACCCAATTTTTTGTAGACAAGCAAACACTATTAATGGAATCAGATTTCTAGTAATCAAATTACCAAAAATCTTATTCCCAATTTAGATTTCATTCCCTGTCAAACAAACGGAGCCTAAGAGATTTTTTTAAGACACCAAACACACACATTTTAATATTATTTAATCTGAAACATAATATAATTTATTTATTTTTTTGGGTAAAGTTGTCGATCATTTGGGCTCAATGACTAACTTAGCCATTGATTCCTAAAAAGAAGTGGGCAGTGAAATTCAAAAATTGTTTTACAGTCTCACGTGCCTCGCTCAAAGTCTCACGTGCCTCGCTGACACAAACCCGGCATCCCATCGGACCATTATTCTCACTTTTCTGATTCAATTTTCATCCTTCTCTACTAACTTCCAGTTCCATTCCCCTGTTCTGCTCAAACTGCAATCAACACTTTCAAGTTTTTGTTTATTTTCTTTGTTAAATGGATGTCCAAGTCTCAAGCATGAAATAAAGGGGTTGATCATGTTGGGTATCGGCTGTCGTCGATTTGAGTTGGCTTAGAAATCTCGAGCTCGTTTCTATATTCGATCACACACAGTGTAGCATATAGGTGATAAACCTCAATTATACGTGTTTTTTAGCCTAAGATTAGTCGTTTATATATCATTTTATATCATGATTTATACCCCATATGCGTTTAATAGGTTTGTTACATGTTCGTAGGAAAAAATCATTAATTTCGATAAAAGGGCGAAAAACATACGAAATGAGGTAAATTGGCGATGCTTGGAAATATAATCGTATCTTGGGCTACAAACCTCCAATATTAATGAGCCTTATATGATTAGAAAGCTAAGACAATTACCTAAAAGTCTTATGAAGAGGACAAGATCCGGTTCAAACGTTTGAAGACTCAAAAGTTATAAATACGCTTTGTTCCGAACTAAATGGCGCAGTCCTGGTAAAACGATCATAACTCGAGTTCTACAACTTGGATTGGATCCAAATCAGTGGAGTTTTGAAGCTAAGACATAGAGCTACAACTTTGTAAAAGACCCCAAAGCCAAATTCGGACTGGAACAATGGCGTACGTACGCCGTGTTAATTGGCGTTCAGACAACGAAGGCAGAGTTTGGGGCTATCTCGCGTACGTACGCCAATTTGTACGGCGTACGTACGCCGATTTGTACTGCGTACGTACGCCGCTTTACTCGGCGTACAGACGCGCGTTAGGTTGAGTCTAAACGCTGAAAAAGCCCATATTCGGCCCAACTTCGGGTTTATGTTCTAGATTAGGTATAAATACCCCCTCCAAACATTATTTTAGGGTTCGACTTTTATTTTCTTGAATTAAGTTGTAAAGATTGGAGATCGAGAGACGAGATTCAAGATTATTGTAGACAATTTTATTCGACAACGGGTTTAATCGAAATTATTTTCTTTAATCTCTTTTAATTCTTGTCGTTTTATCATGTTTACATTATTACTTGTTTATTGTGCTTTCGTATCTATGGAGTAATTCATATTATTCTGGAACCGAGAATAGCCCGATAATATGTTATCGATATAGATTGTAGAACCGTTGATATTACATCGCGTATGCTTATGATTTGAATTCTTGATTATTAATGCTTGTGAATTTGCTGGCCACTTATTTGCATGTTCATAGATATTAGGTGAAAATTCTGAAAGGTGACATCTATATCAGAACCCTAGAATTCAGACCTAGGATCCTAAATCACGAAAATAGTTTTAGGTCCTTTGAGGAATCGATACACTATCATAGAGATTAATGAATCTGAGTTTAGTTTAATCATCACGAAAGTAGTTGATTAATTATCTTGGGTAATTTATTATACTTCGACAGAAGATAGTGAGTACAATTGGATAGTGTCCTTCATAAGTAGCGATAATAATTTCATTGGTAATATAATTGAGTCGATAATGTTTATCGTGGTGAACCCTGAGTTCGGAATTTCCAATCATATATAACTTGAATCAATTTTCTTGCGTTCTGTTTAGTTTTCTTTACAATTTATCTCGTGCTTTTGATTAGGCTTAGATTACTGATAAGTGATAGATTAGTACTTGATTATTCGGTCTTCGTGGGAACGATATCTTTTGTACTACACCGAAGTCGTGCGCTTGCGGTTTAGGCACATCAAGTTTTTGGCGCCGTTGCCGGGGACTTGAATAGTCAATATTAGTTTTTATCAGATTTTAGTGAGACTAAGCCATTTTATTTTATTTTTAATTTTTAATTTTTATTTTTCTGTTTTATTTCAGGTTTTCGATTTTTCCTTGTATGCGAAGTAAGACCGATTTCGAACCTGATCCAGAAATCGAGCAAACTTTTCGTGCTAGGAGAAGACAACAAAAACTGAAACAAGCTCAGCTGAAACAAATAACGATGGCTGAAGAGAATGTGAATGTAAACGTCAACGCAAACGCTAACGCGAATGCAAACCCGGCTGCAAATGTGAATGCGAACGCAAATGCGAGATGTCTCAAGGATTTTGCAGCGCCGAATGCGCAAACACTTCACTCTAGCATCGCCAGGCCTACTGTAGAGGCCAAAAATTTCGAGCTCAAGCCATCCCTTCTACAAATGGTTCAGCAGAATCAGTTTGGGGGTGCACCTACTGAAGAGCCGAATCTTCACTTGTCAATGTTCTTAGAGTACTGCGACACTCTAAAAATGAACGGGGTTTCCCAAGATGCCATCAGACTGAGATTATTTCCGTTCTCACTGAGAGACAAGGCGAGAGCTTGGCTACATTCCTTACCGACCGGTTCCATCAGAACATGGGATCAACTGATGCAAAGCTTTTTAGCAAGATACTTTCCACCGAGCAAGACTGCCCAACTACGGAACCAAATTACGACTTTTGCTCAGAGAGAAGGTGAATCGTTATATGAAGCTTGGGAACGATTCAAGGATCTTCTCCGACTGTGCCCACATCACGGGCTGGAGAAATGGCTCATAGTTCATACATTTTATAACGGGCTGATTTACACCACGAGGATGTCAATTGATGCAGCAGCTGGAGGCGCTTTAATGAATAAGGGTATCGATGAAGCATATGACTTAATCGAGGATATGGCGCTGAACCACTACCAATGGTCTAGCGAAAGATCGATTCCACAGAAGACACCAGGTAAGTATGATATTGATGCCATTACTTTACTTTCTGCACAAGTTGAGGCTATGTCTAAGAAGTTGGATTCCATGAATATGCATGTTAACTCTGTCACTACCCCACCCCCCATGTGTGAAATATGTGGTGCAGTTGGTCATATTGCCTTAGAGTGTCAATTTGCGAGTGTACCCACCGATCCCTCTATAGAGCAAGCCAATTTTGTGAATAACTTCAACCAAAAGAACGACCCGTTTTCAAATACTTTTAATTCTGGTTGGAGGAATCACCCAAATTTTTCTTACAAGCCGACTCAAAACGCAGCCCCACAATCTAATTTTAGGCCACCACCGAGATTTCAACAAAAGCCTTATAATCCTATTCCACCACAGAAATCAAACCTAGAGTCCCTTCTTGAGAGTTTTGTAGTAGCCCAGACTAAACAAAACGAGGTAGTGAATGATGCAATTAAACAACTAGCAACTAAGGTCGACTCTTTAGCAACTCATAATAAAATGCTAGAAAATCAAATTGCACAACAGGCTAGCAACTCGAATAGGACTTCCGGTTCTTTTCCCGGACAACCTGAGACAAATCCAAAGGAACATTGTAATGCAATTACTTTAAGGAGTGGAACCAATTATGAAGATTCAAAAATGCCTAATGGGATGATCGAAAGTGAACCAACCGAAAAGAATGAAACTAAAAAAGAACCAGCCTATGTACCTCCACCACCATATGAGCCACCCGTACCCTTTCCTCAAAGATTAGCTAAGGCGAAATTAGATAAACAATTTGGAAAATTTTTAGAAGTTTTGAAAAAACTTTACATTAATATTCCATTCACTGATGCACTTGCACAAATGCCTTCGTATGCTAAATTTTTGAAGGAAATCTTATCTAACAAGCGGAAGCTAGGGGATTATGAAACTATCGCTTTAACTGAGGAGTGTAGCGCTATAATTCAAAATAAACCACCTCCTAAGCTTAGAGATCCCGGTAGTTTCTCAATTCCTTGTGTCATTGGCAATATAAGTTTTAATAATGCTCTATGTGATCTTGGAGCTAGTGTTAGTCTCATGCCATTGTCTGTTGCGAAAAAATTAGACATACGTGATTTAAAGCCTACCACCATAACTTTACAGTTAGCCGATCGTTCTGTTAAGTATCCAATAGGTATGTTAGAGGATGTACCTATCAAGGTTGGTAAGTTTTTTATTCCTACGGATTTCATTGTTCTCGATATAAATGAGGATTCTCAAATCCCAATTATTCTTGGTAGGCCATTCCTAGCTACAACAAGAGCTATTATCGATGTTAAGAATGGAAGGCTTTCCTTGAATATTGGGGATGAACGAGTTGAATTTAGTCTATATAAATCTGTTGCTAACCGCTCTATCGAGAACTCTTGTTACAGGATTGCTAAGGCTATAACTAAAGACAAGCTCGCTAGGAAGCACTATACGGATCCATTGGAAGCACGATTGTTGAGTGTTGGCTCGATTGAGGAAGAAGATGAAGTCATCGCTGATATTGCTCGACTGTTTGATGGAAACTCATCGTTGACATCAAACATAACTAGAGAGGAGAGAAAGTTTCGACGTCGCGAACCAGATAAGTTTAAATTTGATGCGCATGAGAATGCAAGGATTGAAAAGGACGGCATTAAGGTATTGTATGAGAAAAAGATTCCTCGACAAAAACTCAAAAAGGGGTAATTTAGTTCTTCTATTCGACAAGCACCAGAGGTTTCTTTACCAATAAATCGAGATTCTAAAATCGATTGGAGAATTGCCAAATCATCGGGTCCAATTCGGGATCTACAAAGCTGAGTTAACATGGTAAAGTCAAGCTAATGACTATAAACAAGCGCTTCTTGGGAGGCAACCCAAGTGTTTTCTTTTTTTTTGTTTTTGTTTTTGTTCTTTTTCTATATGTTTTTTTTTTCTTTAACACACGAAAAAATATATTTGCATGCTTTGTTTTTGTTTTGTCATACAAGGTACATGAGTAGCTTACATTGGATGATAAAGATGATGCAACACCTTTACTTGGAACGCAAATTCTCTTTTGGTATTCGGGCATGTTTTTCAACATCCCGTTAGGTTAAGTTTTCCTTTCCTACTACTTATGTGTGATAACATTGAGGACAATGTATAGTTTAAATTTGGGGGTGGAATTCGACTTAGCATATTTATATATCATATGAGTTTGTTTCGCTTAAGTTTGGGGGAGTTTGAGCTTTTCATAGGGCATGCTTTATTTTTTTCTGTTATGAGTTTTAGCTTGTCAAATTGTACAATTTGCTAGAATTAACTTAAGATAGATGGCATGACTTCAATATATAATCTGGACTAATGGAACAAGCATATCTCGATTTTTGCTTATGTCGACCTAAGATTAGGATTTGCTTCTTTAGATATTTACACACAATCTATGGGAGAGGAGTTGAGTGGATATTGCATCTTGAGACACGTAAGGAGTAATTCCCAAAGATATTAACTAAAATTTTTACAAGGTATAGAGTTACATAGTCACACTTCATAATGAATGCTTAAAATTTGAAAATATTGATGTGTTGGATTATTATGACAATGTGAAGCTAACTCAAATAAAGACCTAGCTTGTTTCGTGGCCTTTGACACTCGAGTGATTAAGTCCAAAAGGAGTGTCTCAACACTCAACGCCCTAAAGCTATCTAAATTCGGAGTCGTTGACCCAAAACTCGTTACATGGGTGCCATAGAAAGCCTAAGGGAACAAGTATTGCACATGGTCAAATGAGTTAAACAGAAATCCACACAAAAATGTGTAGAAAGTCAAAAAAATTCTTAAAAGCTTTGATTTTGAAGTGTGTACTTCTGCCTATAAAACTTAGTGCCTTTTGAATAATTGAAAGTTGATAAAAATGGGGATTATATCCAAAATTTGGTAAGGATGCCACTCGACTATAATGCCTATGATTGCATGCACCACTTTGGAAGTTAATTCGACTCTTAGTGTTAATGTGTGGCAAAATTGAGAGATATGTACATACTTTTGAGCTTAATTGTTAATGATGTTATGCCATTAGTCTTTTGTTAATTTTTATAAGTTGTATTATCTGGACATAGCTCAAATTTCATCGATTTTGTGGGTACATCATCTGCAAACCCTCACGAGACTATAACTCGTCCTTTTTGGGTAACAAAAAGGTTTAAAGGCTTGTTGCACATGCTAAGTGCAATCGTGTACTCTACGAAAATGAGTTTATCTTTAGTTTATGTTTTTGTTTTCTTTGCTTTACCGTTTGTTCGAGGACGAACAAAAGTAAGTTTGGGGGGGTTGATAAACCTCAATTATACGTATTTTTTAGCCTAAGATTAGTCGTTTATATATCATTTTATATCATGATTTATACCCCATATGCGTTTAATAGGTTTGTTACATGTTCGTAGGAAAAATCATTAATTTCGAGAAAAGGGCGAAAAACGTACGAAATGAGGTAAATTGGCGATGCTTGGAAATATAATCGTATCTTGGGCTACAGACCTCCAATATTAATGAGACTTATATGATTAGAAAGCTAAGACAATTACCTAAAAGTCTTATGAAGAGGACAAGATCCGGTTCAAACGTTTGAAGACTCAAAAGTTATAAATACGCTTTGTTCCGAACTAAATGGCGCAGTCCTGGTAAAACGATCATAACTCGAGTTCTACAACTTGGATTGGATCCAAATCAGTGGGGTTTTGAAGCTAAGACATAGAGCTACAACTTTGTAAAAGACCCCAAAGCCAAATTCGGACTGGAACAATGGCGTACGTACGCCGTGTTAATTGGCGTTCAGACAACGAAGGCAGAGTTTGGGGCTATCTCGCGTACGTACGCCAATTTGTACGGCGTACGTACGCCGATTTGTACTGCGTACGTACGCCGCTTTACTCGGCGTACAGACGCGCGTTAGGTTGAGTCTAAACGCTGAAAAAGCCCATATTCGGCCCAACTTCGGGTTTATGTTCTAGATTAGGTATAAATACCCCCTCCAAACATTATTTTAGGGTTCGACTTTTATTTTCTTGAATTAAGTTGTAAAGATTGGAGATCGAGAGACGAGATTCAAGATTATTGTAGACAATTTTATTCGACAACGGGTTTAATCGAAATTATTTTCTTTAATCTCTTTTAATTCTTGTCGTTTTATCATGTTTACATTATTACTTGTTTATTGTGCTTTCGTATCTATGGAGTAATTCATATTATTCTGGAACCGGGAATAGCCCGATAATATGTTATCGATATAAATTGTAGAACCGTTGATATTACATCGCGTATGCTTATGATTTGAATTCTTGATTATTAATGCTTGTGAATTTGCTGGCCACTTATTTGCATGTTCATAGATATTAGGTGAAAATTCTGAAAGGTGACATCTATATCAGAACCCTAGAATTCAGACCTAGGATCCTAAATCACGAAAGTAGTTTTAGGTCCTTTGAGGAATCGATACACTATCATAGAGATTAATGAATCTGAGTTTAGTTTAATCATCACGAAAGTAGTTGATTAATTATCTTGGGTAATTTATTATACTTCGACAGAAGATAGTGAGTACAATTGGATAGTGTCCTTCATAAGTAGCGATAATAATTTCATTGGTAATATAATTGAGTCGATAATGTTTATCGTGGTGAACCCTGAGTCCGGAATTTCCAATCATATATAACTTGAATCAATTTTCTTGCGTTCTGTTTAGTTTTCTTTACAATTTATCTCGTGCTTTTGATTAGGCTTAGATTACTGATAAGTGATAGATTAGTACTTGATTATTCGGTATTCGTGGGAACGATATCTTTTGTACTACACCGAAGCCGTGCGCTTGCGGTGTAGGACACTCAGTTTGCATTCACAAAGAATCAAACACCCAAGCCCTAATCACCCCGGTAACACCCTCACAAGAACTCTCACACTCGAACCCGAAACTAGGCATCACTAAGACAAGTCACGAAGACTGATTTCGGAAGAAGAGAAAAGCTTTCTATTACTCTAGTGTTTCTTGGTGTTGTTGGTGTGTCTAAAGGAGTGGGGAGAATACCCTTTTATAGTGGTAGAAAGGAAACCCAAAGGTCACAAGTGAGAAAATCAAAGAGACACATTAGAAAATGAAGAGTCACATGGGGAATACCAAGGGGCTGCCAAAGGGTGGTGGGCTTGGGTTAATGTGGGGAGAACCAAATGAAAAATGGGCACACAAAGTTGGGCCTAACATTTCAACAATCTCCACCTTTGGCCTAATACCACTACACTGAATCGAATAAAAACGCGGGAATCATCATCGCTAAAATACCTGCACACTAAACACACAGTTAGTACGGGCAACCTGCACACTAAACACATAGTTAGTACGGGCAACCTGCACACTAAACACAAAGTTAATACAGATAATAAATAACAAGCACAAAGCATGTTAAATTACAAAGAATAACACAAAGTTAAGCGCACATGACACAAAGTCAAGCATTCGACACAAAGTCATGCACAGACACAAAGTCAAGCAAACGTAAAACACATAAACACAAGACCTAGTCAATAGGATCTAAGTTCAAAGTTCTCATGCATTAATAAAATTTCTCAACAGATAAGCACTTAGTTCCCATATCTGCCGGATTAAATTGAGATTGAATTTTCTCTAAACTCACAATTCCTTTTTCAACGATATCACGAATGAAATGGAACCGAACATCGATATGTTTAGTTCTATCATGAAATACTGGATTTTTACACAGTTGAATTCCAGACTGACTATCAGAATAAACAACTACATTATCGTCTAGAAACCAATTTCAGACAATAAACCTTTTAACCAAACTGCCTTTTTCAAGGCTTCAGTTATAGCAATATATTCCGATTCAGTGGTTGATAAAGCAACAATATGTTGTAATTGAGATTTCCAACTTATGCAAGAGCCACACAAAGTGAACACATAGGAGGTGGTGGATTTCCTATTATCTCTATCATTTGCATAATTAGAGTCAACATAGCTAATCAAATTCACACCTTAAGCAGACTTAAAAAATTTTATGCTAACATTCGATGACCCTTTAAGGTACCTAAGCAACCATTTCACAGCATCCCAATGGGGCATGCCTGGGTTAGACATGTACCTACTCAAACAACTTACAGTGTATGCAATATCCGGTTTAGTGCTAATCATCAGGTACATAACCGAGCCAATTGCATTGGAGTACGGCACTTTAGCCATTTCAGCAATTTCAGAATTAGTCTTTGGAGACTGATCCTTACTTAACACAAAGTGAGCAGCAAGAGGCACATTAGTAGATTTAGCATTAGACATAGCAAATTTACTCAAAATCTTTTCCACATAGGAAATCTGACTTAAATGCAAAATTCGATTCTTCCTATCTCTCTCAATGTTCATTCCTAAGATCCTTTTAGCATCACCAAGATACTTCATATCAAAGTTCTCACTAAGACATTTTTGAACAAGTTCGATTGATTTTAAGCATGGATTCACTAAGAGCATATCATCAACATATATGAGCAAGAAGATAGGCATAGATGCATTTTCTTTAAAGTACAAGCAATGATCATAAGAGCTTCTTTTAAACTTCAAAGACAACATGTACATATCGAATTTTTTATTTCATTGCCTTGGTGATTGTTTTAACCCATACAATGATTTGTTTAACAAACAAACATGATTTTGCTTTTTGGGGTCAACAAAACCATCAGGCTGTCTCATGTAAATTTTCTTGTCAAGTTCACCATGCAAAAAAGCAGTTTTAACATCTAACTGTTTCAATTCCCAGTCAAAATGAGCAACTAATGCAAACATAATGCGCACAGTGACAAACTTAACAACATGAGCAAAGATTTTCGTATAATCTATCCCCTCTTTTTGAGTAAATCCCTTATCCACTAGTCTAGCCTTAAATCTAACTCTCTCACCCTCGTCTTTAACTTTATAAAGCCACTTACAGTCCACAACAGAACAATGATCAGGCTTAGGTACAAGAGTCCAGGTTTGATTAATATGCAAAGAATTCATTTCATCATTCATCGCATTTAACCATTCTTTATAAGAAACAAAATCAAATTTTATTGCTCTCTTTATAAGTTTTATTTTTGCTTGTTTTCCTTTTGACATACGCTAAAATTCATTATTATATACTTTCTTTGATTTAAAAAGTATTAATCAATATTAAAAACCGTCTAATATTCTTGTCACATACTTAAAAAATTGTATGGCATGCCACATTTAAATGAATCGAATATCGGTATTCAAATTTTTTTTTTTTATTTGAAATACTTTAAATTTGTATTCGATTTGAATTTAGCATTTATCGTTAATTTGATTTTAAGAGTATTTGTGCAAGATTTTTGTCCAATAACATTATTGTGAGACGCATGCAAGTCGTGGTTTTAATTTACTTTCTTTTATGTCGAAAAGTTTGAAAAGTTTATGTTTTTCAACTTAGAAAAAAGAAATTATGAAATAGTTTCGAAATTATAATGATTTCAAGGAAACCCTTAATGCTTTCATTGTTTCCACGAAAACTCTCAGTGTTTCCATGGTTTACACGAAACGTTGATAATTTCCTAATTCTTTTCTGCATAGAGCATAATAGTTAACAAGATTTTAAAACATAAACAAAAGAGGAGAAAAAAGTAAAAGAGTTATAAATCTTACAATTCACTAAATTAAGTATAAAACATAACCAAACAAGTCCATAAATAATTAATCAGAAAATATTATTTATATACAAATACTCATGCACATAAAAAGACCAAAAAAAAAAATTAAAATATTACAATTTTTCTTATAACGAGATTATAAATTATTAAATATTTATTTTAACAAAAAAAATAATACATGCTGCCAATTATAATGTTATATGAACAATTTCATATTTTAATAATTTAAAAAATATATTACGTAACATTTTTATAATTTTGTATTTTATAGTATAAGTTGTTTGAACTTTGTTAAATATATGATATATAAACACTACTTAAATCAAATATTGTAAGTCAGTTTGTTATAGAAATTTTATCAACTATTAGCGTACATTTATTGATTTTGACAAAAATATCATTTTTTAAACATATAAATATAGCATTTATTATTTGCTTTCTTTTACATTATTTCTGTCTTTATTTTTTGTATTTTGTAAGTTTTCACCTACTTTCCCGAAACGTCTCTTATATTTGACAACTCGAGACTTAACTCAGCAACGAAACTTTGATCCTTGATTATTGTAACTTTTAAATGAAAGAAAAAAAAAAAAGTAGGAAATCTCTATCAATATACATTTAAATTATATATGGCATATAGTACTTTAAATTACATAATATGTACAAGTATTGAACTTTTTCTGATTACTTACAGAAAATAAATAAAAAATAAATCTTCTCTGGCAGGAAAATTATATAAATTCCATTCAAAATATAGATTGCACAGAATGAAAGTGAAAGGTCATACATTTTCATTGCTTGGAAACAGGGAAAAACAGAAGAAAACTAGAAAAGAGCTGTTTTGATCTTTCATAAAGGTCAAACTCATAAATTCAAACCTAAAAAACAACTTCTTGTCCCTATCAAAAGCAATCAAATTGGGAATCATAACACAAATTTCAATTCCTAAATCTGAAACCCTAATTTCCCTCATGGCCCACATGAATTTACATATTTACCCCCTTGCCAATGAATACAAACCCTAAATAGCCCAAATTTGATCTTGATAACTTAATTCAAAAACACTAATTAGAATTGGTGTTGTCATTGAGCACCAAAATCCCAGAGATGAATTGTTGCATCAGAAGAACAAGCAGCCACAAACCTTTCATTTGCAATTAGGGCATTGCATTCACCAATTCTCTCCCTTAAACTGTATAAATATTGCCCATGATTTATCTCCCAAACCCTAATCACTCCCCCAACAAATATAACTCCATATCCACCATTTACACACCCCAAAATCTCTCTTTGTCCCCTTACATTAAACCTACATACTTCCTCAAGAGTACCCACCCGTCGAACCCGACCCACGCCCCGCCCGTCAACTACTAAAAACGACTCGTTATTCGTGTCGAACGAGCCCACAATGATTGCCCTACGAAACTCTTCTTCACCAAATACAACACCTTGGTTTTGCAAGTCAAATACAATAACCCTAAGGCTAGTACATGCCACTGCAGTCCCGTGGCACGTCACTCGGATACGACCAATAATGTCGGTCTGCTCGGTCAGCAAATGCCACCCCATTACCGCCTCTGGATCGGTCAGCGTGCCTCCCACGAAAACTAGCTCTTCGGTTTCGCTATTCCAAATGTGAAATGCTCTACCGGGAACACCTAACGAAGGCTCAAAACGATTAAAAAAAAACGAAGAATGATATAATACGTAAGAATATACAATTAGTAAAACTAAAATCACACCTGCAAATAGGCCAACCCACCATCGGTCACAACCCGAAAAGTCGACTAGGGCACCATCATTCACAACATCGCCCAAATGCGTTCTACGAAGAGGAGTGACGGCATTGATGAGGGCCATATGAATGTCACCGTCAAGAGTGGCAAAGACGAGACGAATATCAGATAAGATTATACCAGATACAGCACTAGAAAAACGACCAAGACGATCACGGTGCTGAGGGTAGAAAGTGGAGAGGTGGACCCCGCTCTCGATGTGGAATAGGTGAACCGCACCGTCGGTGAACCCCGCCGCCAAGTGGTGGCCAGAGATAGCCAAGCGGCGGCACGAGAGGCCATCGTTGTTGTTGTTATTGTCGGTCGGAACAAAGTGAAGTGTGGAGTAGACATATTCGCGGGTTCGAAAATTGTTGGCGGTCCGGTGGTGGTAGATGTATTCTTCGCGCCAAGTGTTGCGTACAAGGGTTGTTACGTGCCATATTTGTCGTGTGAGGTTTTGCCATAGAAGCTCGGAACGCGATATGGCTCGCCAGGTTGAACAAACCTGCATTTTAGGTTCAATAAAGGATCAAATTGCACATACGTTTTTGCAAGAGATATGTTGCATGAGCACATAAAACACCAGAACCTTGAAAGAAAAACTTTTAATGGTCTGAGATAGAATAATAAAACATAAAATCAATGTCTTTAAAACAACAAATGAAGGTATAAGTTCCTATTTTAGTTGCTTAACCAAGATCATTACTTTTCCATGAAATTTTGGGTGGAATTTCCTATTGAAATACAATATTCTTTTCGACCTAAAGTCCATTAATCTTGTGGGCAGTTGAGAAGAATCGAAAATTCTAGTTCAAATTCAATTTGACAAATTAAAATCAATCAAATCGAAGGGAGCTATACTAACCATATAAAACCCACCAAAAGAGAGAAAATTCACAAAAAAAAAAAAATTATTTTCATTTGCTCTTTTCATCAGTAGTCATATCTTGGCTAAATTAGGGTTTACTCAACAATTTTCAGAAACTTTAAAGCATACAACTTACACATGGCCTACAATGTACGTAACACTATAGAAACAAAGGCTCATGGTAATTATATTTCAAATGAAAATCATTGAACTCATTGCAAAAAAGATTACTTAATCACTAAATTAGTTATAAACATTTTTTTGCTAAAGTAATCAGTAGTAAACAACATTATATAAAGGTCAATTTCATTGATTCAAATATTATTATTAAAATAAAATGTAGATTTATTTTTAAAAAATTTAATTCCAGCAGCATGCCCCCAAAACCTTGGGAAGAAAACCCTAACTCATGCTCTTGTACAGACCTATACAAGAAAGAACAATAAAATAATATTTGAGCAGAAAAGAAAAGAAAAGCTGCTGCCTACAAATCCAAGAGTTCTTATACGCAGGCATGTCAAATCATACTTGATTGAAAGCTCATGCGTCACGCTTGGCCAAAATAGATATTTGCGTTAATTAAGATCTTTTATTCCAATAATTATTAATTATTTTACGCTAAAATTTGAAAATCCGGTTTTATTTTTGGTAATAATCTTCCTATTGTTAATTAATTGTGCATGACATTGAAGACTGAGGAAAATACCCATATTAGGCACGAGTGCTCTAACAAGCAGAAAAGAAGCTTCTATGTTTAAATATAATGTTGATATATGTAGGGATAGAGTCGATTTATTTTATGTTTTATCTTTTTATACGAGTGTATGAAGACCATAATATATCTTATTATATGAGGTAACATATAGGAGGGCAGTTAAACTTATTAGATAGAATAGAAATTTTGATATATAATTATATTTACTTGCATACTTACTTATCAACAAAAATATTGCTATCATTTTCTTTCAGTTCGCTGCCACATAAAATGTCATTTATTTTCTTTTCCCATAATATTTTTTCAATTAAATAACAATTAATGTGAAACCCTTAATCGAATTCTACAAATACATTATCCATGCCCCATAATGTCTAAATCTCGCTCAAATCATCATCATGTGTTTGTAATAAATACACATGTAATTTGATTAAGAGAAGTCAGTGTTAAAATATATCAATTTAGTTAGATATAATTATTTCACGACAAATAATACACACGTATAAAATAAAAACATACACATAGAGATAGAGATATAAGAATTAATGTGAAACCCTTAATCGAATCTACAAATACACTATTCATGCCCCCTAATGTCTAAATCACGCTCGTATCATTTTATGTGTGTATTATTCGTAATAAATACATAATACATAATATTTTAGGACGAATAATACATAATATAAAATATAAGTATATACATAGATATATAGAGATATGTGGGAAGAAGTAAAAGTAAAGGGAAATGTCTATAGGTTTGTTCGACCTGTCCCATATATAGGTATAGAGTTGTCCATACTAGAACCTGTCCCATATATAGGTATAGGTATAGGTATAGCTTACAGAATTAAACCTCTTAAATGTTATCATTCAGGTTAATATTATAGATAGATAGCTACGGATGAACAGTAGAATTAAAGTACAGATAGATACAGATAAAGACAACATATATCATCGAAGTTTAGTTTCATACTTATCTCACTCTGACAATAATCAATTCACATCACTACCAATACTACTACTACTTATATGACAACTACGATAAATCCAATGGATATTACACAATAAATTCTATTATTATCTAACAATAAAGAGATCTTTTTTTGTATTATTGTCTAGGTAGAGGGATTATTATAAAAATGGGGTTGAGCAATAAGGGTTAAAAAAATTGAAAAAATGAAATAAAATTGTGTAACAATACAAAAAATATTATGTTAAAGCTAAAATTAATTAAGGATATATTGGAACCAAACTAACATAAAATAACTCAGATTTGTTGGATTCTAGTTGAGTCAATTGTAGAGTTTTCGTTTTACTTTGATGATAAATTAATTATTCACTTTGATTCTAAATTTTATGATTACCATTAATTAAACCAACCGTGTGTTTAATAGTGAGATCATGTCAACTTGCAAGGAAAAAGAAACACCCTGTCAATTTTGCACATTTTTCTCTAAAATTTTATTTTCAAAACACATTTTGTCTCAATCTGAAATTCAAATGCATATTATAAAAATCTGTTTATGTCTTCCTTAAGCACCACAAAACCTTGACGGTGCGTTTGGATCGATGGATTTGGATTTGAGGAGTGGATTTGGAGGAAGGATTTCAAATAACACCTAAAATGGTGTCATTTGAAATCCACCGTAGTTGTGGAGAAAAGAGCTCAAAATGAATGGCGAGGGATTTGAAATCCATCATCATCCAAACTAACTTAAATGAATTTGTCGATGGATTTGAAATCCATGAATTTCAAATCCATCGATCCAAACGCACCCTGATTAAATACTTTCAAGTAATTACACAAATGCATATTTTTTTTGTTTTATCTCAGTACCTATATAAATGGGACTAAACTAAACCCATGATTATATGATATAAGCATATATATGTTCTCTACTTCTACTTATACTTAGAAGACAGATCTTTTATCTCACAATAATTGAAATAAGCATATGATGACGATGTTAATTGAAACGAATTTTATATCTCATAATAATTAAAAATAAAAACGTCAAGGTGTCATATCTATTTATTAGAATCACTAACCAAAATATATTAAAAAAAGGAGACAACATTATAATAAATTATTGTGGAATAGGAAAAAAGGTATTAATTACTCAAAAAGTAATGGATTTATAGAGAGCTCAAAAGAGATTGTGGAAGCAAAGAGAGAAAAACTAAATTAAACCAAAAGAACCCTTTTCCATGTTAAGATGGCAAGAAAAAGAAAAAGGGTCAGCCCCAAATTGGGCAACTTTTCAGCCTACTGAGATATGAATTTTGCTACACTTTTACCATTTCAAAGCTAAGAAACAAATGCAATAAATCCATTCATGTTTTGTTAAAAGTATACTTCCTTTAATTCCAACTTTATTCAAACAAAGCTCAAATTACACTTTCAAATAAGCAAAATGCATTTTAATTATTTTTATGAACTTTAAAATTCCCGCCTCTTAAATTTTCGATACTTATTTGAGTACTATTTGTTAAATATAATTAATTCAATGATAATCCAAAACAACTTGGTAGAATCCAAAGACAATCTTGAAGAAATAATATGAGGTTAATTGGTGAAGGGATTTGGTCAAAAGATATGGCCCAACTTAATTAGTAGATAGAATGATATTTTTGTGCAGTATAATTATCACTTATAATCCGTTAAAAATCAGAATTTCCCGTAATTTAATGCAATCAATTGCTTTCTAACAAATGCTCACACCCACAATTATTTAAAAATATTCTCCAAATCAAACAAAAAAACACACACACACACACACACACACACACACAAACACACACAGTGAAAAGATAGAACAAAAACAAACCTGAAAAATATTGAATAAAGCTTGAGCTGCAGAAAGTCGACCAATAGCTTGAGAAGCATCAATGGCTACTAGGAAAGCAAGAGCTTCAACAAATGGCTCCGGCCAAACCCCATTACTGCTAGAACGCATCCTACTGCGAGAAGACGACGGCCCTTCACCGCCACCACCGCCGCCGCCGCCGTCAATTTCTTCTACAGAAGAAGATGAAGTTGACATATGAATGTTTGTTTTTTCTTGTGTTTTTGTTATAGTACTAACGGAAGAAACCGCAAGATTTGGAGACAAGCAAAAAGGAGAGAAAGGGACACGAAATCGAAAAGGGCCCAAAGTGGGGGCTGATTATGTACTCAGGCAAGGGGGCTTGATACAGTTTTCATTAACATAATAAAAAGAAATAAGAATTTAAGTCCCGCATGCAAACAAAGGGTGTGGGATTATTAATAATTTAATATATTACTTTTGAATCACATTTGCACAAGTTTTCATGTTGGAACTTAGCTTGTAACGTAACTAAGATTGTCTTGTTTATTATGGTCTAATTCGGTTGGGATTCTTTCTACGTATTGTGTTTAAATTTTTAAGGGCTAGTTTGTGTATGTTTTTGTGTTAGGAAAGATATACTATGAAGATTCGTTTTAAAATGATGTGATTTATGTTGGGTTAGTTTGTGTTTTTAAAACTTGGTTAAGAATCGTAAATTGTATTAAATTTATATAGATTATTTGATATGTAATATATTAAAATATTGTAAAATATAAATGAGAATAAACTATGATAAATTATTGATGCTTAGGCCATCTCCAACCAGCGCCAAATTGGCGCTGGTTGGCCCACCTTTTGGCGTCGGGGTGCTCCAACTCGGCGCCAATCTCTGCGCCAGATCTGGTGCAATGGACAGAGCTGCGCCAGAATTGGCGCAGCACTGTTCATCTGCGCTATTTCTTCCGTGACCTTCTGTTTTCCTTTTCTCACTTCTTTTTGCTTTTTATTTAGTCCTTTCTCTTTATTTAGGTTTTCAATTTAGTCCCTTATAATTTGTTTCAATTTTTTTTGTTTTCAATGTACTCCTTATCTTTATTTAGATTTTCAAGTTTTAGGGTTCGAATTATTTTTAATTTAGGCCTTTAATTTGTATATAACTTATATAAAATGCATATTTTACTATTAACTATATTATAACTATAATTTAATCATTAATTAAAGAATATATATTGTTGTTGATTAATTTATTAAATATCAAAACACAGTTAAAATAATTTTTAATTATTTAATAATATAATAATTTTATTATTTGTACATTTTATTTAAAAAGTATATTATTTTGGGTGAAAATGCACAATACGAAAAGTGTTGGTTTATTTGTGAAAAATTGTAATATTATAAAAAAATGAAAAAAATAGAATATTCTTAAGATTCTTTTTTGGTGCAGCAAATAGTGTTCTGAGTTGGAGTGAATTTACTGTAGCTGCGCTAAATTGATGCAATTTTTGCGCCAATTTGATGCAAAATGAGTTTTTGGGTTGGAGATGGCATTATATAAACAGTGATGTATTGATTGATAAATAGTTATTTTGGGACTGAAGATGTGAAGTTAAGAAAAAATTAATTTTAATGATAATAGTTGGTGTAAATTTTTAGGATTTTATAATTTGCAAAAGTGAAAATGGGTTTCAAAAATATAAATAAATCGTAGACGAAGAAATAAGAATCACTTGGTTCAGTTTGATTTGAGATTGATTTTTTTTTTTAATTGGGCGTTATTGTTGTTCTTATCTTTGGTTGTATTCACTATTCCTTTTTAAGTATTTCTTGAGTTTTCTTCTTTGGTGGAAGTTAAGGCGCCCAATCTGTTAAATATTCTACTTCATGAAAAAATATTTTTAGAATAAAAAAATTTAAAAAAGGCATTTATTTAGTATGGTTCACCATACTGTGATAAAATGAATTTAAAAACTTTAAATATTAGCAACTTTCTGGAAAGTTGAGTGTGATTAATAGTTCTGCAATAAATCAAATAAAGCAACTACTATGTTAAGAGTATTAATGGCAGCTATGCAACCACCATCTTAATTACAAAGCATTTAATTCAGATTTTTTTAAAATTGATTTATAACATATGTACAATAATTACTGCAATGCATAAATATATCATACAATATTTAGAACATGTTTAGATGTATTTTCACTTTTTCTCAATCGTCATTTTCAAAATTTTATAAGGGGGTGAGTCTTTTTTATTTTTGTGTGAAAAAGTGAAGATAATAATTGTTTTTGATTGTGTTTTTTAAATATTGGAACGATGTGTAAAATAATTGAAAATTAATGTTATATATGAATATGAAAGAGAGTAATGGTTTAATAAGATTAAAAAAGGAGAGAAAGTAAAAAAAAAAAAACTTGAAATGTAATTTTAAAAATAATTAAAATTAATTGAGAATGTAAATGTAAAAGCTGAGATAAAAAAATGTATTCAATTAAAAATAAAATAAAGTATCTATTCTCGTTTTCAAACGAGAATGAAATTGAAAATACAAAACCAAAACAAAGAAAACGCCATTGTGGTTGTGATGGAAAGGGTTAGTTTAGTAATACAATCTTTTATACTCATGACATGCATTAATGTGGAATTATTAAGCATAAGTATAAAAAAAAAATGATATTAATTCAATTGTTTTAAGCTAGCTGGTGAATGATAAAAAAAAATTGAGAGTGGTGATAAAGAAACAATTTTTACAAGTACATCTTTACATCTCTCACTCATTGGCATGTGTAGAATTCATGAAAATTCAAAGTGTTATATTATTATTTGGAAAAAACATTATAACAAATGTTTTTTTTAATTGTAATTAAGTGTGTAACAATATGATAATAAATAAATAAATAAATAAGTGTGTGATATATATAGCTCTACACAGACAAAATCATGCATGTGTTTTAATAAATTGTCGACCTCAATTTGAAAGAAAAATCTGAACCCTTAAATTAAAAATATGGCGAAATTAGATTCTACCTTTTTGACCAGAAGTGGAGCCAGAAATGTAGCATGGTAAAGTCTAATCAAAATGAGAATATTGAATGTTGGATTTATTATTGCATCACTTGTCATTTTATTGCAATAAATAGATGTTTTCTTACACAAAGTACACAAAGCTTTCTGACAGAAAAAGACTTTTAAAAGAAGAAATAGTCTACAACACCTATACTATTATATATGCATATACATATATATATATATATATGCAGACATAAAAAGATTGTTTCAGATTCTCAGATTCATCTAGGGGGCATCACTACCCAGACCTAAAAATGCCAAAAATGATGACCATACTCATTTTCTGAAAAAATTTATAGTAATTTAAGGCCATGTTTTTTTTTTCAAGTTTTTTAAATTGAAAATTGAAAATTTTATCAAATTACCTATTATAAAATTTTAATTGAAAATTGGTAGTTACTTGTTTATTTTTCTAAAATTGTGTTGAAGGTCGTAGAATCTGTCAAATTCATTGTGATAGATTGATTTTTTTTTTTGTTACCTAGATTGATACTATGTAGAATAAATATGTTAGTTAATATGCGAATAAAAATTATAAATAAAAAATTATAAAAAATGAAAAAGAAAAATAAATAATGATTATAAAAAATAAATTTGACAGGAGAATGTGTGAAATGATATTTATACCATGTACAGGGAATTGAGAGTCTGAGACAATAGATTTGAAGAAATTAAAAAAATTATAAATTATGAAAGAGAATGAAAAAATGATTATGATAAATAATTTTGATTGGTGAATGTATGAAATTGATATATATATATATATATATATATATACACACCCGATCGCTAGAGAATTAAAATTTTGATGTGTTACATCTATTTAAATTTTAAAATCTAAATACTTAAAAATGAAATTTAAAAACATAAAAGAAGGCCTAAGTCTCTCTATGCAAGACCCAAAAAAGAAGGTCCCATTTGTTGGCAACTTCAATTAAAAATCTGTATTTTACAAATTAAAAAAATTAAGAACTGGGTTTGGTTGGCCTGATATAACAATTTTGAAAAAATACTCTCAAAATTTTAGATAATTTGAAATTTCTTTTGAAAAAATAGATAAACTAATTTTTATTTATAATGATTTGACAACATACCCCATTAATTAAAATAATTTTCCAAGCTATCAGTACTAAAACTAAATCAATCACAAATTTTAATGTAAAATGCAACTATTTTTTATATTTAAATTGTTGAATTTGACCAGAAGAATTTTACAAAAATTATATCTAATACCATAATCATTACATTTTTTTTTCTTTTAAAAAACTTACTCAAACGGGCTTCTCACATCACATTTCTTTTATCACTAAAATACATTTTTCTCATTATTATCATGATTTTTTCTAGACAAATATTTAATCTAATTAAGGCCAGAGTGTTTTAAACTTAGGAGGAATTTAAAAGTAGGTTTATGTTGTTTGATTTACTATTTTTATTTGTTTGGAAAGATATAATTCCAAGTTTTAAATAAAGAGTTTATCTATATCAACTTGTATCAATTTCTCTAAAAACAATTCAGTCGGAATTTTCTATCGACACATTTGCGTAACATATTATTATTACACCAATATTAAATGACACATATATTTAACAAAAAATCAGAAGAACTCATCTTAATGCGTTATATAATATATTACATATATATGTGTATAGATAATTATATATTTAATAATATATGTATAAGTACAAAATAAAAATTATTTATTTGTTTTTTAGTTTGAGCTTGGTTTAGCTTGACTCAAGCTCGAGCTCTAGAAGCTTTTTAGCTAAATTCGTCGATATATCTAATACATTAGTGAAACTTGAAAAGTAATTCAGTTTTAGATTTAAAATTTCCCATTCTCCTTCTTCTTTATCCTCCCATATTATACGTTCAGAAAAAAATAATGTCACATCAATTGAATTTCTATATAATTTACATTTGTGGTTCGCAAATGCGAACTATTTGCCAATTGGGTAATTTTGCCATGTTGAACGTCGAGATTGCGTAATGTTTATTTCCTGTTCAATAATTAAAATAAATGTATTAAGTTAAATTCTCCTAAGTTTTTTTTAAAAAAAAAAAACTAGCTTTGATTATTTTGTCACTACTTTAATTTTTCTAGAATTCAATATTTCTATAAATCCAAGTTCTTGCAAATGGTCTTTTAAGTATAATAGAGTGAATTTACTTTTGTATCAATTGTCGATGGACTTGTTGTTCTCATTGCTTTATAACAATAATTACAAGCTAATTGTTCTATTTTGTTTCTTTATTTTGATCATATGACAATTATTTTATAGATTATTAGGGTCCCCGTAACCTAATTACATACAATTTTCCCCACTCATGCACCTATATTTTATTTTGCAAAACATGCTATTTCGATGTTTGGAACTCTTTGCACCAAATATATTTTTGCACCAAATATATTCCAATTTGTTCGTTTTAGATGACTATAACAACTAAAACGATGAAATAAATACGGCGATGATGCATAATTTTTTATATATCTTTTTCGATATTTCATTTAGCAGTTTGTTTTTTTTCTCTTATGTTGAGAATTTGCTTTCTATCTTGTATGAGAGTTGAATCTCTTGATCAATGCTCGTTTGCTTGTTCTTATTTAATAATCTTAAAAAATCTTGATATGGTGCTTCAATTATTTGCTAATTGCTACTATTACAACATTAAAAAGGAAAAATTACAAATTTAGTTCAAAATGATATCACGATTCTAACAATTTCTTTATAGTAAGAATATTAATTGGTTCATGTACTTGTAAGGAACTTTTAAAGCCTAAATCAAGACAATGGCATTAAACGAAACAAACATGGAAACCATCAATTCGTTTTACTAATCAAATTGTAGATTTATAATTGGTGACAAAGGATAAAAGGGAATTATTATTTTGTAAGTAATATTATATATAGTCATTTTTTCGATTTCTGTTGACCTATATATTTTGCCATTAATTATATGGATAAGAGAATGAATTTCACTAAATTTTATTGGATTTCTTTTTATTTAATCAAGTCACAACTATTTGATATTGTACGATATTGGGATTAAGTTTACATAATTACTCATAACAAAGTAGAAGTTGCTCCATTTTCTTTAGATAGTCAGCAAAAGAAATATTTTTTTAAGGTTATCTTTTATGTAATTTTGTCTCTTTTATACAAGATGCGAACATGTAAAAACACATATATGATTGAGAGTGAAAAATGAACTAAATCATTATTCATTTGATACACTACTATATATCAATTGTTAAACATTTATTTGAATTTCACTTATTAAGACAACAACCTAACTGTAAAAAATGATTATTAAAAAAAAATATATATATATCAGTTTTGCTCCATTAGCTAAACTCAAATTGATCGTTGCATTTGCTCGGTTAAAATTAAAATGATTTCTGTTATATTAACAATTTAGTCAAGCTTAATCACACATTTTGAAACTTAATAAAAATTCAAACAAACTTAAACAATATTTTTTTTTCAAGAAAGAAATTGTCAAAAATGTACTTTATTCAACTGATTCTGTATGCTATTATCAAAATCATTGTTCACCCATTCATATATACCAGTCAATAATAGTAATAGTGTTAATTTTGCCATATACGCAAAGAAAGATTATATTTACAAGTATAGAATCGATTAGAATCAATTCATATAAAGAGTTAAAATTATGTATGTTATCAGTTTATTCCCTTAATCCAGGCTTATTAAAAATTAAAATTACACAGTTATTCCTTTTTGAATGGGAAAGATTTGAAGTGATTGATTATGATGAATCTTCAAAAGTTTCTAACTCTTATAATTCAAAAAATAACCCAATAATTAGACCACTTTGAGAAGCCATTTGAATCATAAATGACAAAAATTCCTTTTCGATCACATTATATGTCATCTAAATTTAGTAAATATTTACAAAATATAAAATGAGATGAAATATATATTGCACATGCAAAAATGAAAAATAATTTGGGAGTTTATAAAGGCACTTCAATTTCATTTAAAATTCGTTAGATTTTGAGCATTTGATCTTGTAATATTACCAGTATCGACACAATAGATGAGCATACATTATTCCTCACGAATTGGATGGAGTTACGTTTTAGTTTGAATATTATGATTAGTCACATTGGGTTGATATAAAAACGACCTCATTTTGGGATTAATAAATTCTAAATAACAGAAAATAAAGAAAATTATACTTGAGAAAGGAACAATTTATTTAATAGGATTTCTGGAAAAAAAATTGTACAGAAGAAAACTATGCAAAGTTACACTTAAAAGTGTCGAGAAGGATAAGTAGGTTCATCTTTAAAAATTAATAAAAAAAAATATAAGATCATCTTTAAAAGTTACATTATTATTAACTTAGTTACTTTAAAAAGTATTTGGAGTGCATATGCAAAATTACACTTAAAAATGTTTATAAGGATAATTAAGTTCATCCTTTAAAATTAATTAAAAAAAATTATATGATATGTAGTTAACTTAGTTACTTTATAAAGGATTTGAAGTTACTTTATAAATTAGCAATGAATTTAAGGGTAACTCTTATTGATTAGACTAATTACAACCCATTGAAAAACAACATCCAAACTCTCATATAATCATTATTACTAGCGTGTACCCCGTGCTATGCACGGATTATAATTTAAAATATCTCTTTTGAAAACCCATAATTATCATATTTATATCCATTAACTCAATACAAAAAATCATTCAATAGAACAATGAAGAAATAGATCAAATTTTAGTAATGTTAAAAAATCATAATATTATGACTCCTTATTGTTCATGAGAAATATAAAATAATGTCACTTAATAGTAAAAAAATCCTTATGCCAAATAAACAACAAATTATTTATTTAACCCAACAATACTTTTCAACAAATTTGTTTGGTGGAAGAAGTTGAGAACATTCTTTAAGAAAATAAATAAATAAACAATTTGTTGTCAAAAAGAGTACCACAAAACAATAGAGCTCATTCTTTCTAATTTTTTTTTTCAATTTATTTTTCTTTAAAGACTATTATAATCCTACTATTATTATGAAGAATATTAAAGTGGTTTACTAAACTAAAATTGAAATGTAATTTGTTTTTGAACATATTCTTTTCTAAATAAATTCTCCAAATATATATTTTTAAATTTTTTAATATAAAAATTTAATTCTAAGCGATTTTTAGGTGATATATTTGAATTTTAATCGAACAATTTTTTTCTTTAACTTTAATGTAGAAGATGAAACAAACTTATAAAAAAGATTTGGTGAAATCCATAACTTCGTAGATAAAAAAACATTAAATATGACCAATCACATCAATATATTTAATGACTAATTATGTAAAGTCATGGATATCTATCTATCAAAGTAAATATATTAAGGGACTAAATTATATAATAATAACAATAATAATAATAATAATAATAATAATAATAATAATAATAATAATAATAATAATAATAATAATAATAATAAACAAATGTCACTTATAAATAGAATATGATTATACTCAATTGTAATATATTTCATTTATCATACAAAAGTTAGGCTTGTAAATCAAATATTATGAGCTAAGAATGAAGTGACTCAAACTCATTGAATTGGAATACAATAAGTTTAAGGCCAACTTACAAATTCTCTTATTCTAACTCTACTCAAGCTTATTGTAACTTACAAATTCTCTTATTCTCAGACTTTTACAAACTTCAAGCTTATTTCGGCTGACTCATTAGTCTTTATCAAATAAAAAAGTCCTCAATATAATCATAATAGTTATTATTCATTTCCATTGAAGAAAACTGAATGTCATAATAAATTATAAACATAAGAAAATATGTAGAGATATATAAAAATATTTTTTTACATAAATATTGACTATTTCAATTCCACACAACTAATTAAACCAATATATTATAAAAAGAATATTAATGGGAAAATTATTAAAAAAATTTACTAATTACACTTAATATCCACTGAAACCAAATAAGATAAATAAATAAATAAATAAAACATAGTAGTCTGCTTCCACATTTGCCAGCTTTGTGTCCATGGAAGTCATTTGATTTATGTCTGCCATAGATTAACACTAATAGAAAATTAAAATAAAAAACAAATAAAAAAATGAATAAGAAATTGAGAGTAATAACATAAAAATAAGAAAGAAATCAAAACTTTATGATCTTGTAAATGTGATGTTAGACTATGAACATGCACAATTATGATATTACAATGAAATGCCAATTTAAAGAGAATTGAGAAAAGTAGCCATTTAATTTTTAAAAGAATTAATTGCTCATTTTATAAGCTTAAATTGTGGACATTAAAAATTATAACTATAGTCAATTACTCATTTAATTAACATCAATTAATGGACGTCAATATTTATAATAATAGTGAATTACTCATTTAAAAAATCAATTACTCATTTCGTCATTCCAAAAGAGTCAATTACTCATTCCATTAGCATCAATTATGGAAGCTTATTGTTTGCCCTAATTGTCTGTAAAATCTTTTCTTTACTATTTTTATAAGTCAAGATGTAAGGAACAAATAAATACGATTATACCAAATATTGTTCAAATACTATTAACTATAACTTTTTATTGTGGAATTTCATTTCTTAATTAATACAATAAGTCTATTTACATCTAACAAATCATAAAAAATTAAACTTTAGTCAACATATTATAATCTCATTTAATTGTAGGCTTACTAACAGGAACTTATCATAAAACTTGTTATAACCACTATCAATCATGAATGCAAAATACATTATCCAAATATTGTGTTATTTACCAAATAAGTGTTTTTATATTCCTAATTAATATGTTTAAATCCAAACTTTCAAATTACAAACTCAATCAAATCAATTAATAAAAATTTTCTCAACACTAAAAAAAATTAAAATTACCGAAAAAAAAGATAGAGAGCAAAGTGGGTCCCACACCACTTTGCTATAATATATATAATGATATTGATATTAGTTCTCAATTATTTTAATCAATAAAAAATAACATTAATAAGTAATGTAGTGAAATTTAGTACGTGAAGCCTATCTATACAGGTTCACATATAGTCTTGAGGCGTTAAATTTTCATAATTTTGGAATATTAAAATATAAATTCAACCAGAAGATAATTTCTATAATATTAAAACGATAAAATGAAAAAATTATTTCCAATAACAAAAATTATAATTATATTATTAAATTAATTTTTTTTCTAGTTCTCATAAAAAAACTAAATTTAAATTCAAAATTTAATCTAATAAGAAAAGGAAGAAGGGAATAAAAAATAGAAATCAGAGATTTGTCTTCAACCTTCAAAATTCAATATTGAACGCTTTTATTTGCTACATTCATAATCTAAAGTTTTCCCCAATTTTATTAAATATATATATATATATATATTAAAAAAAAAAGATTATTAGTACACTCCTTTGCACATATATATTAAAAACAATTGTTAATATACAATAAATTTAACAACAAAAATAATACTATAAACAGAAAAATAGTACACAATGGTATTAACTACAAAAAATAAAAATTAATGGAGTGAAATGATTACCTCAAGCATATATGTATAAGTATTCCATTGCTCCATTCATAACCACTCAGCGCCAAATAAAATATGGACTAAAAATTTCAATCGACTAAGAAATTCTCATAATGTCATTAATGTTTAAGACTAAATTAAATGAAGAAAATCGAACAAAATTGAAAGCATAAAATTCAAAACTATTGAAAGATGAAAAATAAAGAACTAATAAAATAAATTACCTCACATCAAATCAAATTCACTTTTGTAGATGAAAAAATTAGTGAACATGGAGAAACGTAAAATTGATTTGTGAAGCAGAAAAAGTATGGCATAATTTATAAGTTTGTAGATTAAATGAAAATAATTTATAGATGTATCAGTTTCTTTATTAACTGCATAATTCCATCAATTGTGGAATGAATTAATACGTAAATTTAGCTAATGTAAATTAAATATTCCTCCTAATTAAGAATTTCGATTTGGTAGTCAATTTTAAAAATAAAGTTTGAAATTTAAATTTAAGCCTAATGTGAACGTACTTAATTTAGACCATTCTTTATTTAGATATGCTAAGAATTATACATGGTAATAAATTTTGGTCTTTCCATTTGCATTAATGATCACAAATCACAATCAAAACATTGTAACTCTTCACATTTTGGTTGCAAGTGAATGTAATAGGAAGTAATTTAATTTGATTATCTAATTTAAAAATAGTAATCAATCTAAAAAATTTAACCAACCAATAAGAATTTTTCATTTTATTAAAAAAATTCAAAATTCTAAAAAATTAGGATTAAGGAAAAACTGTGCTATAATATAGTAGAAGATTCGAACATGGTGGATTTTATGCAAGTTCTACTGCATGATCGATTGTGATTTTAATTTCTAATATAATCATTAATCATTTGTACATAATGAATTCAGTGTAAATTTTACATATTGTTGATTGCAATTTAGCCGGGATCTTCCTAAGAAACCCTGATTACCACCACCATCCCTTAAAAAATGAACATTACACTTAGGGCTGTTACCCGCCCAGACACAAAACCGAATCCACGAAATACGCACAAAAAAATATTTTACCAAACCCAATCTAAACCCGATCCCATACCCAACGGGTAAAAAAAAATTAGACTCGACGGACCAGGTACGTTTCAGGTCAGGTTGGGTCGGGTCATTGTTAGGTAAATACCCACGAGTAAACTTTGGGTATTGTTCGGGTATAGACCGGGCGAGTATTTTCAAATGGTAAAATTCGAGTGAATTTCGAGTCCGCGGGTAAAAAGTAGACCCGGATCTGACCTACCTAGTGCCATCAGGTCTGGATCTTAGGCCCTATGGGTCGAGTGCGGGTAGGGTAAATTTTCTATTGGATGATAATCCCCGCCAATTGACAAGCCTAATTACACTGGTATCCACTCCGGCCAACCGCGGAAATCCGAAAAATACCACTTAGGCTTCGTTTCTTTGTCAAGGGAATGTAATCGAAAGAGGGAATATGATTCCCAAAAATCAAATAACCTTGTTTGGTATTTTTTATTTGATATTATGGAATGCAATTTAATTCCCAAAATATGAGAATTATCATCCCAAATAAGTGAATTACAATATCTTATTTATTGAGGCATTGTGATTACCATATCAAGGTAATCATAAACACAATATTTTAATGCCCTTACTACCACTATATAAAATATAATACAAAATCAACAAAAATAGTTATTTATTTATGCATTTCATTTAAGTTATTATTTATGAAGAAATAGTTTCATATTTTTAATTTATTTGGAATATTTTTATTGTCAAAAAAGATCGTGATTTACAATTTATTTGATATTTATTTATTGAATGAAACTGAAAAATTGTTATGTTGTTTTTGTGATAGTACTTTTGAAATGATTGTTGGTCACATATAATTAATATATTTCATTTATTAACAATAATATGTCCCCGACTTAAAATGACTATCAATGCATTGGTTTATGAAAAATCCATATATGTATCAATTTTTTTAAAAGTCAAACAATATGTAAATAAAAAACAAGCATGTTCAATTTAATTATCATTTTTCTAAAAGAGGATAATGCAATTGAACCAAATTGATATCTTATTTATTTTTATTATTTAACCAAATTAAATATTTATGCGTATATACACTTATATATATATATAATATCAAATATTCTACTATAGTTGAAAATTTATAATTAGATTATACAAATATAGTTTAAAATAAAGGTATTTAAGGCAAAGCCTTTAATTTTAGATTTCATTCTTTATTATTTGTGTTTGAACCAAATATAAAAAAAGGGAAAAAATATATATCCTTACTCAATTTTTTGTAGACAAGCAAACACTAATAAATGGAATCAAATTTCTAGTAATCAAATTACCAGAAATCTTATTCCCATTTTAGATTACATTCCCTGTGAAACATATGAAGCCTTAATACATTCGGAGTGTCTTAATTACCAGCATTTCAGGAACACCATTCTTGCATTTTAAACCTAACTTAGAAGCATAATGTTGAATATAAAAGTCTCATAGTATGGTCAATAATTACTCTCTTCCAATTTTCTCTAAGACAACTAACGAAGCCACAAATGTAAGGAAATCAGAGCTGGAATTGAACAACTTGAGCTTAAAGAAAGATCTATTTTGCAAAATTACTCGGAATCACATGTAAGTAACATAAGAAAGTTCCGATTGAAGACACAAAAGCTACAAAAAGGGAATATATTTTAGCTTGAAGGATCTATCTAGACATTGTATATCCTTGAATTTTCACGACTTTTCAAACATGGCCCGAGAGTTATCATGCACGATGCAACCAAAGTCATAGGATCTGGTGTATCATAATAACTTCTATCAATCAAATACGAATGACTTATAAATGCATACACTAGACTTTTATATCCTCACTCGACTGCACCTTGAAACTAATAGCAAGTGCATATTAAGCTGTCAACCTAGCAATTGCTAAGTGTCTTATACTCATGTCGAAGGATAGCAATTGCTATGTAATCTAATTTTTCTTAAAGAATCCAAATAAAGCGCATAGCATATATCCTATCCGTGAAAATGAAATGCATGTCTATGTAAACTTGAGAAGGTAAAGACTCATAATTTACATCCAAGGCTTTATTTCTACTAATAAGTTCATATCAAAGTCCAGACGAACCCAAGTGATCCGTCAAGTACCCAAGCTCTATGATCCCTTTAATCATTAGTTCCACAATAATTTACAGAAATGACTGCCACAAATAGTACATGCTACCAACACAATAAACCTATTTGTTGTAGTTACTAAGTTCCGCGTACAGAAACGACCATTGTAGTTGAACTAACTAGAACTAAAACAAATAAAACATACAAATAAAAAAAGCGGAAAATAAATTTCAATAAATTATTAAAAGATAGCATTGATTACTAAATACGCACCGTTATTCGAGCTCTTTCCAGTTGCAATTTTAATTTTAGCAAGGCTTGATTTCAAATCCAACGCTCAGAAGTGTTCTTGTGGATTCCGATGTTTTCTCCCCACCCGTACTCAATGCCTGGCCCGTCAATTCACATTCTTTGTCCACCGACCACTGAGTTTCACTCTTATGCTGTTCGGTCTTATTAGTTTGCAAATTGCCTAAGGAAACAGGAGAAGTAGCAACACTATTTGGTCCATTACGCTTTCTAGGCACTGGCATGTCATGATCGTGTACACCTTTGTATGTTATTACTACATCAGCTGTGTTATCCACTGCCTTCTCAATGTGCTTTCGAACAGGACATCCAGCAGATGTACATCTATAGTAGTTCCTGAAAATGCATGTAATAGGTGGTTAAAAAAATGGAGCCAAAAAAGCAGATATAATCTGGACAATATAGATTGATTACTTTCAATAACTGAAAGCTCCTCTCATAGAGTTGTGGTCAATTTCCATAGTTTAGTTATTTCATTTTATGAACGTACATGGGTCCGTAATTTCTGAATATATGCAGGTTGATTAATTAAAATGGTTTTTCTTTCATTTTCTTTTTTAATTTTGCTATTTGGGGGGGCTCGGGGGCCATGGGTTAGGGTGGAGATGTAACTAGTACTGCACATCTGTCCCCTAACTCTTCCTGATTTCAACATGAACATTATCTAAAGTAAAGTACAAAGTTCTAAATACTACTCACTGATTTGAGAGAAATAAATATAGCTATACGTGACTGCTAGATAACCATGTAGACAGAATTAAAGGGAAATTGAAAAGAATTATCAACTATCTCATGGCTCCTAAAACATAGCAGTTTGGACTGAGGTCAACATCGATAAAGTTAGGCCAAGTCAACAATGAAGTGTAACTTTGAAAACTGGGAGTTTACCTTGGATGAGGATTCCCCTTCACCATTTTCTGTCCATATTTGCGCCACCTATACCCATCTCCTGATATCCCCACATCACCAGCCGCATGAACAACAAATTTAGGTTTCTTTCCAGTTTTAAGAAAGGATTCCACTTCACCTGTGGTATTTCTCTTTTGCCTGGTATAGAATTTATAGGTAACAATTATCAGCAATAACATATTGTAATATTTAATAACTGATTCAATATAGTTAGCAACTTGCCTTTTTCTAGATTCAGGTCCATCTTCATACTCCTCCTTAACAACAATTTCCGTGGTCTCATCAGAACCACTCGATTCTTGCTGTTTAGTTTCACAAATCTGATCAATCCCTGGTAAAGGTTCTTTTGAAGGCGTAGATGGTAAAGGTTCTTTTGAAGGCGTAGATGGTAAAGGTTCTTTTGAAGGCGTAGATGGCACTTGATCGTTAACATTTCTTTCTGGATGAGTTATATCATTGCCCCCATTAACTGGCACAATTTGCAAAGCAGGCCTATTTTCTCTAGTGCAATTTACTTTTCGGGGTGGATCATGATTGTGTTGACTTCTATAAACAGTTTCTATTGCACGGTGAAAGCGATCAGAGCACTCAATCTTCTTGGCATGACAGTCAGAGAATGTGCATCTGTAGTAGCTCCGAGAACCTTCTGGGCTCTTTACTTGCTTTTGACCATACTTGCGCCAATTATAACCATCAGATGGGGATTTTGGCATAGGCACGCTAGATAAAGGTTTTGGCGCTGAAAATTTTTGCTTGTCCTGTTCGTTCCCACTCTCTTCGGGGCGTAATATTTGTTCCGAAACAGTTGAACGTGGAATGGAGCAGATAGACTGTGCAACAGATGATGATAGACCATCAGTAGCACCTTTCAATGTTTTCTCATGCGTTTCTGTTACTTGATCCTGGGGCAATGATAAACTAGTGTTGAATTAAAAGATTTACAACCAAGAGATAACGATAAACTTGCAAGTTGCAACAGTTTTGGAAAACACATATAAAAGTTGAACACACAGAAACAGTGGTTTACCATATTATATGAAAAGCATAAGCATAAATGTTGTCAACATAATAATTTTCATCAGCCTATAGCATGGACCAACATCATAACATATATTCGAAGATGTGAATGGCAATTAATTTACGCAGCTGGTTATCGCTGCAAAAGCAAGCGCCCTGAAAACAAACACAAGTGTACACATTACTTATTGACTCACAAGAGTATCACCAGATCTGATTGATACGTCAAACAAATTTAAACAAATCACCTGCATGGTATATGAAACACATCTATAGGCTGTTATTTACCCCAAATTTTTGTACAATAGAAAACGAAGCAAACTCTAGTTTTATCATCTATACCCAGCCAAATAAACTAGAAAGCCTTTTTCTTTAATCTCAATGCTGCAAAATATCCAATCTAAATATGATGTGAAACAACACAAGATGCAGGTTAATTATGTTGCCAAAGGTTGAATCTACAAATTGGGAGTTTTGAATAGTCCTTATGTTTAATAAAGCCTACTTCACTCACAATGCATGTCAGCCTTAAAATTTTTATTCAAAAATTCAGTAACTTGACATTAGCATAAACACATAAAAATGGCATATCGAAACAACCTTTCAACTGTCTTTTCACGAGTTCTTCTTTTGTCAATTTAAGACTTGTAAAGGGAAAAAACAGGCTGTTTCTTAACTTTTTGAAACCCCCCCCCCCCCCCAAATTGCAGCAAGCTGCTACATGTTCTATGGCGGTTTACTTCAATTTCAAGACAGATAAGTCATATTATGTGTGAATTAAGACTTTTTGACAGCAGATAGTAATCTTCTAGTCCTAAAAAACAAGACATAAAAGGAAGAGGAGCCAAAGTCTCCATATAATGTTCAAATCAACTGGTAACATGATCCAATGCTGGGGTTTAATTGAAAAAAAGACACTGAGACAACAACCACTTGACAGTCCAATCGTGAATCATACACATCTTCTGCGCATGTTTTGTTTGATCAGATATACAAGTGATTGGTAGCCAAGACAGAGATACTAACAGAGACTCTATTTTGCTTAACTTACCAAAATGGCCAAAGTTACTTTAATTGAATAAAATTGAACAACACTTTCATCCTTTTCTAATTTCCACACAAATTGAATAAATGCTTAAATAGGAAACAATGGCAAATGTTGAATCAAAGCAAGCATCACAGCCACGGCATTAAGTCTCCAATAACAGCTATTTCGTCTTGTCCTTCACTATTTATAAACAATCCAAGCTAAATCCGCACTAATTGAGCAAGAGAGAGAGAGCTACAATAGAAATTCTAACCTTAACATCATCAAGCGACTGAACTGGTTGCAGTGAGAACTCAACCGGAACATCTGCAATATTAAAAAATTCACCAATTCAACACTATCGAACATACACATGGAGAAATACACAGAAAGTACACGATCATCAAATCATCTATCGCGCAATTACTTATATGAATCGACATAAAATCAATTCGTTCAACAAGTTCACGACCAAAACCAAACCAAATGAACAGCAAGAATAAAACACACACACATAGTACGAGCGGATGAAGATGAACCGTATAGTTACCGGACAAAATGTGAGAAGATTTATTGAAATCAGACTGAGAATCACTTTCCGATAGCTGTACGGAGGTTAGGGTTTCGAATTGACGAACTTTCAATTTTTCATTTGAATTCTCAACTTTACAATCACTGCTCATGTTTCTACTCACTTTACTCTGTTCATCGTTTTCTCCGTCTCGAATTTCTTCTTCTCCATCGTTTACAGGCTTTGAATTCCCGTCCTCTGCAGCTTCGGAGCTCCGATTATCAGCTCCATCCATGGTGAGATTGATTCCAACAAACACACAATCAGTGCGTCCTTTTGTGACTGAGAATTCGAATATAATTTGCCTTTTCTTTTCTCAGAAACCGTTTTTATATTAAATCAATAATTATTCATATTAATTAATAATTGAACTTCTTCTTTTTGGAAATGCTGTCTGGTTGAAATGACTTTAATGACCCTATTTGAGAAAGGTCATTTACAATCTCAGAATTTTAGGTGTAAATTGGATGGTCGTTGAGGTGTAGATTGGTAATTTACAACGAGGAATGTGGCGAGTGGAGTGGCGCGAACAGTTCTGGAGTGGCAATAGTGGGATTTAATTATATTTTAGTAATTTGATGTCCGAATATGAATAATTTCTTAAGCCGGACAATTATTTCGTACGGGTTTTAACTTTTAAGCGTTGCTGTTGACTTGTCTTGACTCCGGCTCTTTTTTTATAAGTTTCCAGAAATACCCTTCAATGAATTCTTTATTATTATTTATGGCTAATATTATTATGTTTGGTATTAATAAATATAAACATCTAGTTCTAATATCAATGTGTCTTTATAGTTACAAAATTAATAATCATGTCATTTGATATAATACGAGTTAAACTATTTGATGGGTTCCATTTCATAAATGAGATTTTTTTTTTTTTTGGGAAATGATAAGCATGTTTTATATATACGAAACATCTTTACATAGTTATACCATGCCAACAAAATTTTCACGCAAAACTACCAAATTTACACTGTACTACACTCCAAATTTGTTCACATATCTCATTTGCCGAGTTTCTTCCTTCACCAAATAGACGTCCATTTCTTTCGCGCCAAATGAACCTATGTCTAGCAATTGGTCCTCTCCCCCATATCACTTTGAACCATCCATTTACCAATAGTTGATAAAAATTTCAATAACGAACTAAGTGATAATATCGTATTCAAATTTAGCGCTCTTACAACATATAATCGACAAAGTTCACTTAACCTATAAAATACAAATTTGTAAAAGTATTACGGTATATATTTTTAAATTATTAAAAGAAAAAATTGCTCATATAAGTATGTATTATGTTCTTTGTTAAAATAATCATTTAATAACCCATATATCATTATAAGAAAAATTGTAATATTTTAACTTTTTGTGTTTTCTTACGTGCGTATTTAAACATAAACAAAATTGTCTATAATTTCATTGATTAATTATTTATAACTTATTTGATTATATTTTGGACTTAATTTAGTAAATCGTTAAATTTATAACTCTTTTCTGTTTTTCTCTTTTTTTGTTTTTTTTTTAATTTTATTCACTATTATACTCTATCCCGAAAAGAATTAAGAAACTTTCAATATTTTGTGGAAACTATGGAAACACTGAATGTTTTGATGGAAACAATGGAAACATTACGAGTTTCCTTAGAAACACTGTAATTTCGAAACTACTTCATAATTTCTTTTCGCTTAGTTGAAAAATGAAAAACTTTTCAAACTTTTCGATGGAAAAGAAGGAAAATTAGAACCATGGACTGAAGATTATAATTTTCGCCACGGCAATACGGAAAACCTAGCTACATGAATTTATGGCAATGTAATTGACTCTATTTTCTAACTCCCAACCTCACAAAGGAGTAAGTTTAAAAGCTGACCACCATATAAATAATTATAATCACAAGGGAAATCGAAATTGAGGGTAGCTCCTAAATGACAATCATATGTTGATTCTGAACCCCATTTTGTCCACCATATAAATGACTAGGAGAAATTCTTCGAGTGCAGGTGGCCTAAGAGTCACGGGTGATTCTAAGTTGGTCCGGGACTGTTGGTCCCGGCCACTTAGAACCACACATTTTGGGGGTGGGGGTGGGGGGTGGTTTTTCCCACTCACCAATGGAAAACCACCCCAAAACATGGGAAATGTGTGGTGTTAAGGGGTCCGGACCAACAGTCCCGGACCACCTTAGAATTTTCCTAAGAGTCACACTGAACCAGTTATACAGAGATTTCGAGTTTTTGACTTTAGAGAAAGGCATAATGGAGTAAAACTACACTCCAGGAAGATAGAATTTGTGATTCAGAAAGAAACTCATAATATCCATACATCTTTATGAAACACAAAATGCCAAAAAAGAAAACTCTGACCATTCTAATGCTGCATGCATCTCCATCATGAGGAATTTCGCATTCACCTATCGATATATATACAAATCCATCAGATGGAGAAACTAATCGTAAGGCTACATACTATGGAAATGCGGAAGATATTTATCTTCTATGCCCCTCATTTATACACATCACAAAAACTCGGGAAAGGGGAAAAAGGAAGATACAAGGTACCTTCAAATCCTGAATTCAATAGCAATAGCAATATTAGCAGTTATGTTTTGGAGAGCCACACACAGTGTTGTTGTATCAACACACGCTTCTGTAAGTATATATACAATCGAAATTCTGATTTTCCTTCAAACAGTAGAAAGGTCCCTTAAGTCATAAAACTTCCCATTGACGGAGGCAAGGCAATATAGTCTATACAATTGGCTTCCCACTTAATCCGTAACCTGCATTGACAAGATTTTTGATCTCTCAAAGCTATGATAAATTCTTTTGTACTATCCAGTGTTTCATCTTATTCATGGTTGTAATGTGATTACACATCCTTTTGTCCAATAACTGAGCAATGAACAAAGTTCTAAATGAAATTTCAAAGCATTGTGGAAAATGCAACTTGTCTCTGGATTAGGACGAAAAGAAGATTTCAATACTATAGCTTCTGACACCAGATTAATCAACCTCTGTACTGATATACCAATATGTTGTCCTAGGCTCAAATTAACGAGAAGGTCCGTGATCAAAAGGGTACACGATAAAATCCGATATTTAATGGCCTAACTTGCATAAGCAGTAGTAAACTCATGATGAAGCCTTGGCCACATTACCCCTAAAAACCCTAACCCTAACCCTAACCCAGTAGTCAATATCGGATTTTGAGCTTACCTTGGCCACATTAAACAGTGAATCCGAAATTATCCAATGTCAGCATCCACCCTCTGCTGAAGCCTTTTCTGTTTCCGCGCCGCCGCCCACCGCCACTGTCACCGCCCACCAGCGGGACCTACTCCACATTTGTTCATTTCAAATCAAATCTGAGATATAAAAAAAAAAAAAAAAAAAGATGAGAAATCATGATAGATCAAAAGAAATGAAAAAAAATTTGGACCATTTCTCGATTTGTGCGTGTCATCCTTGCGCAGGGGCCATGCTAATCTTCTCTGTATCGTTCCAATTTTATCGGATGTCCCCGAAGGGACAACACTCCATGTAAATGCTGTTGCACATAGAGCTAAAGAAACTGTACTGTTTTGCCGATGTGGGAGAAGAAATAGAAGGTGAACCATGGATTTGGGCCTATAAAGTTTTTATGATCTCTGGGCTTGAGTTGGGCTCACATATAATGTTGTTTCACGGGCTGGCCTTTTGTTTCATATCATTATCGGCTATACCTATATACAAAGGTTAGCTTAAATGACATTAGTACCACATAATATACTCTAATTAATATAAATAATTTATTTAAAATTCAAATGACAAATGATAATCTTTTCAGATTTCTCGAAACTTGACGATAGAGAATGAAAAGGATGCAAACCGTGAGACGTAGTAGCTTTTCTAACTAGGCATTGAGCATCTAATGTGGCACTAGTATTACAAATACGGTATTTTTCAAAGTTTTTTCCAATTGTTTAAGACTGTGTGATTGTTAATTGTGCGACTTCTAACAAATTTTAATCAAATTATATGATTAAATTCAAATAATTTAATTTTTTATATATATATTTGTAAATTTTTTATTAATCTATTGGGTTTGAACGAAAATAAATGGTAAATTCTAATATATTATGTTATCCGATCAAGCTTAATTAAGTTTTTAATGATTAATTCTGAATTAAATAACGAGAACTCACGATTAGTTGTACATCCATTAAACATTACTACTTTGATTGCACCAACTAATCATTATACATCAATTCTCAATTCTGTAATAGGTTCTTAACAGAAAAAAAAAAATGGAGCATAAATTTACTTCTATAAGAATAACAAAATCTATTTATTCCAATGTGGAAAAGACTTTTATATAATAATAATAATAGGAAAATGCTTTTCTTACTGTCTATGTAACCTAATTGTCTGTAAGGTTACAAACAGCTCTCAGCCACAAGTTTTGGCTGAGAAAATCGGCAACCTACTTAGCAAGTTGCCAAGTTTTATCTTACAAAATTCAATATTAAAATTTGCATATTATGATATTTACTTCATCTTTTATATTTAACCCGTTACACAAAGGATTATGAAACAAAATCAGAACTATCATGAACTATAAAATGGAGTTTAAGCAAACTATTTTTTATTTATGGAATTTAAATGTTTCTTTTTACACTTTTTATCAGAAAAAATTCTTTTCAATTTGCACTTTTAATATCACTGCTGGTGAAATATTGCATTGAGATATGCTTATATGTAAGAAAATATAAACATCATTCTGATAAAAAAAAATTAAAGAAAATTTGCTTATAAAACATGTAAACCCCAAGGTTCCCATGGGTAAAGGTCATATTGCTAAATTAATATAATTTATATCATAATACAATCTATAAGAAATATGAAAATACAAGATAAACAAATTATAATTTCCAAAAGAGAAGTCAAATTGGATTTATTCCATCTTCTTTAGTTATTTGTTTTCCAATAGGTGCATATTTTTTATGGAGCATAACTCAAATTATATTCGCTCAATCGCAATTCGCATGTTTAAGATGAAATTTATAATGAAGAAGAATTATAAGAAGCAATGTTTTTATTAAACGTGGGGTCTTTTTGAAAAACAAGATAATTGAAGTACACTTTTTTTTTTAAAATCAAATTTTAGGAAATATCGTGATAAAGATTGTTTCGTAAAATAATAAAAAATAAGGAGCAAATTAAAGAATTTGTTGATTTAGAATTAAATACCGTCTGTCAGACAATCTATGACTGTAAGATTAGCATTACCCATAATAATAATAATACTACTTGAATCATTTATTGAATTAAAGAAAATATTGAGCAGTGGTTGAAAATCAAATAAAAGTTATTCGATATTTGGCTTGAGTTTGGAAATAAATTTATTCGAGCTCGGCTCGTTAACTTATCAACCAAGTTTGAACAACTAATATGTGCTCAATAAGTTTTGAATTTTGGCTCGAACTCAACTCGATTAATAAAAAAAATCATAAAAATATTTACAAAATAATCAAACTACTCGAACTTGACTCATATTAAGCTCGATTAAAGCTCAAAATCTCGACTGAGCTCGACTCGATTAACAATCAAATTCAGTTCAAGGTTTCAAAAATAATTTTTTGAAGTTTGATTCTAATTTAAATAAAAACTATTTATTTGTTTTGACTCGACTCATTTACATCCATACTACTAAAAAAATTATTTAATAGTAGATTTTCATTATCACAATTTACGAAGTTAGAGTCATACACTATAATATAATTACAAACTTCTTATACGGGATAACAACCATATATATGTTCAAATTTCAAAGCATAGGGAACCAAGGAAGTCTTTGTGTCTTCTAATTTTATATATAACTAATTTAATTCCTAACAAATTCTACTATTATCGTTTCGCCAAAATAGTTGACATATATTTCGGAGAAATATGAAATTCGCGGACATTAAATCAAGTATACACTAAACTGGAAGCCGAGTATGACGTTTGTGTCTCAAGATACAACTACTAACGTCTTAGGACCATTCCAAATATCTAAATTTAGCGAACAAGTTTTCTGTTAGAACTTTCAAGAATGTAAAATTCTTTTGAATATTCAAGTTCTCAATTATCTGAAATGACTTCGTCCGTACTTAAAAGCCTACTTTATAAATAAAAAGATATAATAAAAGTATAAAACATAAGATATAATTCTAAAATTCACATTATCTTTAGATATATAATGTGATAGAGAGAATTAGAGAAAAATAACTACCAACTAAAACTTAATCGTAGAAGATGAGGCTCAATTCTTTCCAATTTTACAGGTCATTTATATATGTCAGTATGAATGTTATAACTTAGATCATTACTTTGAAACTTAAAAACTAAAAAGAAATTTATTTATAGGAATTAAATGAAATTTTATTGGCACAACCCAAATAAAGATGAAGAAGTCATAGATGAGACACAAACAATGTCATATTTGATGCTAAATGCATGTATAATTTTATGATAATATTAGTCTCTAATTAGATGCATATAAAGATACCTAAGTTAAAGCTATTACATGCTTGAACAAATAAATAACAAATCTCTTATATATATGAATTCATATATAGTGTGTAACAAATGACAAAATATATTTCACAACAGTTGAGTAAAATAAAAACAAATAAACAACTGATTTTACTATGTACTTTATTTTAATAACCTATTTATAAAAATAAGGTGCATAGCACGTGCTACGTAATGAAATACATGAAGTGATAAATTCTATACAAAACACTTCCTGAGATGTAATGTCATGATAAATCTGTCCTAGGAAAGAAGCTTTACCCACACATTACACACTCTGTTGTTCTTTTTATCATAAGTTACAGCAAAAATTTACGAGCACATACTTTATGCCAACGTTCATGTCGACTAACAAGAATTTCGAGTTTCCAACATCACAAAATCTACTAATGAAGGAGGCGTATTCACAAGTCCATAGTTAAGTAAATATAAAAGTACACAACTAATATACACGAAACTACAAGTAGTGATTGGGTTTATAAAGAAAGAAAAGTCTCTTCATACTACATCTTATCGTTCAGACAGGCGAAAATGTTGTCTGCTTCAACTCCGACACCAACGAGTCAGCTGCTTGCACCTGTACTTGTGTTCAAAATCGGAATGTTTAGCCAAACTTGTATGTATTTCAAAGCACTTTGACGAAAATGAATGTTACTCACAAGACATCAATTGACAACACCAAAATTGTTGATTCTTTTTTCTTATAACAATAATCTTTAACTCTTTTAACAATTGACAAGATTTGAGTATAAGTTGTCAGTATAGCACATATATGTTATTTTATAAGAAAGGACACATTTACGTGATAATAAATGTTAGAAACTATATTTTAGCCGCTACTATACATGATTGTCAACTATGACAACTTAGAAACAATTGTTATCAGTTCACTATTAATTTTTCGAAAATCGTTAATGTGGAAGGTTAAAAATTAGTTTCACTTTCACATTAATCATTAATGACAACTCAAGTGCTGTTTCATGCAGATATAATTGAATTTAGCAAGTGGATGCAACCATAGATATAAAGCAGACAGTACACAAAATTTACCAAAAAATATTAAGATATAATGTTCAATTTCAAAGAAAATTCTAAGCAAGAGGAAGATGCATTTCACATCTGAGGAAACGTTAAGATATTATCTTCTCTATGTACATTAACACCTCTCATGATGTGTGTGCTAATAATTCTGTTTACTATCCAACTTTTTGATCTTGTTCATCGTTATAATCATTTAATGTGATCTCATGGCAGTTGCTATTTAATATATAAGTAATTTATGGAAGTACATATAGTATCACCTTTACCCAACTTTGGTGTTGACTATATTACACAACTCTATTTTAATTAATTAATTATTAACTATTTTTAAATATTATCTTGATATATACAACAATATGTGAAGATCTAGCTTAGAAATTAATGTGCTGGCACACACAGCTAACTGTGGGATTAAGGAGAGCTTGGGCATTGAACATATGTAAGTTTGAATTCTTATATTCTTTAAGCCTGAAAATTATTATAGTTAACCCTTGAGTGCAGATCTGTAGGCTATAGGTAGTTTCACATAATAATATGTTGGGCAAGCTACAGCATCAATCATTCTATTTCAGTTTCCCATATGAATTCAAACACAATGAGTTATAGATCATTTCCAACACAGGTACAGTTAGTTGATTCTTTAACACTTTGGGCTATTAATACAATAGAAGAAGTGTAACCAACCACCATTAAAAAGCAGTACTAGGTATATAATCTGCTACCAAAATACACTAGCCTGCAAATTTTAATGGAGGAAAATAAGATTTTTTACAATAGCCTAGCTCTCATAATGCCTTTCGGGTAATGTAGCGAATTTTTCGTGGACCAAAAATTAACTAACACCAACAATTTTAGCCCATATTCAGTTCAATCTTTTCAAACATGAGACTTACTGAAATTCCTGAAATAGAAATCCCATGATATTGCAGCAGGGCAGAGCTGCTAGAGGCTAAAAGGTTGAGCAAAGCAAATATATGTGAATTCATGATGAACCCTTGGCCACATTAACCCTAACAACCCTAACCCTAACCCTAACCCAGTAGTAAGCATCGGATTTTGAGCTTACCTTGGTCACATTAAGGGGGAATCCGAAATTATTCCAATGTCAGCATCCATCCACCCACTGCTGAAGCCTTTTCTGTTTCCGCGCCGCCGCTGCTGCCACTGCGCGGCCAGCCACCGCCACCAGTGGAACCTACTCCACATTTGTTCATTTCAAATCAAATCTGAGATATCAACAAAAAAAAAATTGAAAGATAAGAAATCATGATAGATCAAAAGGGCAAAAAGAAATGAAAAAAAATTTGGACCATTTCTCGATTTGTGCGTGTCATCCTTGCGCAGGGGCCATGCTAATCTTCTCTGTATCGTTCCAATTTTATCGGATGTCCCCGAAGGGACAATACTCCATGTAAATGCTGTTCCACATAAAGCAAAAGAAACTGTACTGTTTTGCCGATGTAGGAGAAGAAATAGAAGGTGAACCATGGATTTGGGCCTATAAAGTTTTTAGGATCTCTGGACTTGAGTTGGGCTCACATATAAAGTTGTTTCACGGGCTGGCCTTTTGTTTCATATCATTATGGGCTATATACAAAGGTTAGCTTAAATGACATTAGTACCACATAATATACTCTAATTAATATAAATAATTTATTTAAATGACAAATCATAATCTTTTCAGATTATCAAGTGTAATTTGTTCTCTCTTTTATTTGGGACAATAAAGTATTTGGAGTTTATGGGCTTCTTTCTATTTCATTATTTGGGCAATCAAAAATAATGATGTGTACCACATAAAATTGGGCCCCTAGAATTTTTGAGTTGTACCTATGGATACAAGCAAAACTTTCCAAGTATTTTCAAGCTAATAACTATTGGGCATGGCCTCTAGAGCATTTTACCGTAAAACAATTTACCCGACCCAATATAGTTTGATTCACAAAATCTTCAACCCAAATCGAGCAGTTCATCTGGGTTGGTTTTTACTTTTTGGCTGGTTGGAGTAGGACTTTGGCAATATTAACATCCCAAAAATTGTAAGTTTTATATACATACTGTACATTGAGCAAAACTTGTTCTTCATTGTCATTGAAACAAGAATATTAACTATTAAGCAAACAGAGAAGCGGAAAGGTTGATTATAATTCCAAAACAAAATAAGAATTATTTCTGATGGGTCCCCAATTATGATCAGGGGCATTACCGTAATTTAATAAAGCAATTGGTATAAGGCCATATACAGCAGTGGGGGAAATGAGGGGGGAAATAAAAATGATTGATTTAATAGATAGGGAAATTGGAAGGAATTTTGTGAGGAAGACAAATTTTGCCTTCCCGGAAATGGTAGGCAAAATTATTTGTGGGGCCCAATTAATTTATTAAAAAAACAAACAAAAAAAGGCAGCCAATGGGACGCTGCCAAGTGGCAACATCCTTTTTTTCTTTTTTCTCATTTTTTATAAATCGTTTTTTTGTGTATTAATTATGCAAAATTAATTTTTTTCTCACCATTATTTTTCTTTTTTCAAGCTCTATGAATAGAGACTAAGTTTGTTTCATTTGGACACCAATTTTGTTTTAACATTTTTACACTATATTTTTAAATTTGAGGTTTTTTTAGGTTTTTACTTAAATTTTCTAAATTTATCGATGTTAGTTGTATTTTTCTTGTACGTTTTTAATAATTTCTGAGTATTCAGTTTAATTGTAACTATAAAATTAATTATTAAAATTAGTGATGTGGATGAAAGAGAAAGTAAAAAAATTTTAATTGACTGGCTGCTGTGGAGTTGAAAAGAATGTGATAGGGAATGTGGTAGGGAATCTGATGTGGTAGGGAAAAGAAGGTAAAAATTTGACTAGCTATTGTACATAGCCTAAATGCAATATTAATACGTGGGCCTCCAGCCGTGGGCCCCATAAAGCGAGCCCGTGGCCCAACTAAAATTTCTATAAATACCACCTTGATTAGCTAAATTGATCATTACCTGGTTTCCACTCTGAAAACTAGAATTATAAATTACTCTTCCAAATCCACGAGATTGAGGAGTATAAGATTTGAGAACTACGAAGAGGCTTGATCCTATTTAAATAGATACGTAGGCAGCTCGAAGTGACTGAGCGCAGCCCCATGATAAACCTCAATTATACGTGTTTTTTAGCCTAAGATTAGTCGTTTATATATCATTTTATATCATGATTTATACCCCATATGCGTTTAATAGGTTTGTTACATGTTCGTAGGAAAAAATCATTAATTTCGAGAAAAGGGCGAAAAACGTACGAAAGGAGGTAAATTGGCGATGCTTGGAAATATAATCGTATCTTGGGCTACAAACCTCCAATATTAATGAGCCTTATATGATTAGAAATCTAAGACAATTACCTAAAAGTCTTATGAAGAGGACAAGATCCGGTTCAAACGTTTGAAGACTCAAAAGTTATAAATACGCTTTGTTCCGAACCAAATGGCGCAGTCCTGGTAAAACGATCATAACTCGAGTTTTACAACTTGGATTGGATCCAAATCAGTGGGGTTTTGAAGCTAAGACATAGAGCTACAACTTTGTAGAAGACCCCAAAGCCAAATTCGGACTGGAACAATGGCGTACGTACGCCGTGTTAATTGGCGTTCAGACAACGAAGGCAGAGTTTGGGGCTATCTCGCGTACGTACGCCAATTTGTACGGCGTACGTACGCCGATTTGTACTGCGTACGTACGCCGCTTTACTCGGCGTACAGACGCGCGTTAGGTTGAGTCTAAACGCTGAAAAAGCCCATATTCGGCCCAACTTCGGGTTTATGTTCTAGATTAGGTATAAATACCCCCTCCAAACATTATTTTAGGGTTCGAACTTTATTTTCTTGAGTTGAGTTGTAAAAATTGGAGATCGAGAGACGAGATTCAAGATTATTGTAAACAGTTTATTCGGCAACGGGTTTAATCGAAATTATTTTCTTTAATCTCTTTTAATTCTTGTCGTTTCATCATGTTTACTTTATTAATTGTTTATCGTGCTTTCGTATCTATGGAGTAATTCATATTATTCTGGAACCGGGAATAGCCCGATAATATGTTATCGATATAGATTATAGAATCGTTGATTTTACATCGCGTATGCTTATGATTTGAATTCTTGATTATTAATGCTTGTGAATTTGCTGGCCACTTATTTGCATGTTCATAGATATTAGGCGAAAATTCTGAAAGGTGACGTCTATATCAGAACCCTAGAATTCAAACCTAGGATCCTAAATCACGAAAGTAGTTTTAGGTCTTTTGAGGAATCGATACACTATCATAGAGATTAATGAATCTGAGTTTAGTCTAATCATCACGAAAGTAGTTGATTAATTATCTTGGGTATTTTGTTATACTTCGACAGAAGATAGTAATTACAATTGGATAGTGTCCTTCATAAGTAGCGATCGTAACTTAATCGGTAATATAATTGAGTCGATAATGTTTATCGTGGTGAACCCTAATTCCGGAATTTCCAATCATACATAACTTAAATCAATTTTCTTGCTTTCTGTTTAGTTTTCTTTACAATCTATCTCGTGTTTTCGTTAGGCTTAGATTACTGATAATTGATAGACTAGTGCTTGATTATTCGGTCCTCGTGGGAACGATATCTTTTGTACTGCACCGAAGCCGTGCGCTTGCGGTTTAGGCACATCAAGTTTTTGGCGCCGTTGCCGGGGAACTTGAATAGTCAATATTAGTTTTTATCAGATTTTAGTGAGACTAAGCCATTTTATTTTATTTTATTTTTAATTTTTAATTTTTATTTTTCTGTTTTATTTCAGGTTTTCGATTTTTCCTTGTATGCGAAGTAAGACCGATTTCGAACCTGATCCAGAAATCGAGCAAACTTTTCGTGCTAGGAGAAGACAACAAAAACTGAAACAAGCTCAGCTGAAACAAATAACGATGGCTGAAGAGAATGTGAATGTAAACGTCAACGCAAACGCTAACGCGAATGCAAACCCGGCTGCAAATGCGAATGCGAACGCAAATGCGAGATGTCTCAAGGATTTTGCAGCACCGAATGCGCAGACACTTCACTCTAGCATCGCCAGGCCTACTGTAGAGGCCAACAATTTCGAGCTCAAGCCATCCCTTCTGCAAATGGTTCAGCAGAATCAGTTTGGGAGTGCACCTACTGAAGAGCCGAATCTCCACTTGTCAATGTTCTTAGAGTACTGTGACACTCTAAAAATGAACGGGGTTTCCCAGGATGCCATCAGACTGAGATTATTTCCGTTCTCACTGAGAGACAAGGCGAGAGCTTGGCTACATTCTTTACCATCGGGTTCCATCAGAACATGGGATCAGCTCATGCAGAGTTTCCTAGCGAAGTATTTTCCCCCGAGCAAGACTGCACAACTGAGGAATCAAATTACGACTTTTGCTCAGAGAGATGGTGAATCGTTATATGAAGCTTGGGAACGATTCAAGGATCTTCTCCGACTGTGCCCACATCACGGACTAGAGAAATGGCTTATAGTTCACACGTTCTACAATGGACTAATTTACACTACGAGGATGTCAGTTGATGCAGCAGCTGGAGGGGCTCTGATGAATAAGGGTATCGATGAAGCCTACGACTTAATCGAAGATATGGCATTGAACCACTACCAGTGGTCAAGTGAAAGATCGACTCCACAAAAGACACCAGGTAAGTATCATATTGATGCCATTACTTTACTTTCTGCACAAGTAGAGGCTATGTCTAAAAAGTTGGATTCCATGAATATGCATGTTAACTCTGTCACTACCCCAACCCCCATGTGTGAAATATGTGGTGCAGTTGGTCATATTGCCTTAGAGTGTCAATTTGCGAGTGTACCCACCGATCCCTCTATAGAGCAAGCCAATTTTGTGAATAACTTCAACCAAAAGAATGACCCGTTTTCAAATACTTTTAATTCTGGTTGGAGGAATCACCCAAATTTTTCTTACAAGCCGACTCAAAACGCAGCCCCACAATCTAATTTTAGGCCACCACCGGGATTTCAACAAAAGCCTTATAATCCTGTTCCACCACAGAAATCGAACTTAGAATCCCTTCTTGAGAGTTTTGTAGTTGCCCAGACTAAACAAAACGAGATAGTGAATGATGCAATTAAGCAACTAGCAACTAAGGTCGACTCTTTAGCAACTCACAATAAGATGCTAGAAACTCAAATTGCACAACAAGCTAGTAACTCAAGTAGGACTTCCGGTTCTTTTCTCGGACAACCTGAGACAAATCCAAAGGAACATTGTAATGCAATTACTTTAAGGAGTGGAACCAATTATGAAGATTCAAAAATGCCTAATGGGATGATCGAAAGTGAACCAACCGAAAAGAATGAAACTAAAAAAGAACCAGCCTATGTACCTCCACCACCATATGAGCCACCCGTACCCTTTCCTCAAAGATTAGCTAAGGCGAAATTAGATAAACAGTTTGGAAAATTTTTAGAAGTTTTGAAAAAACTTTACATTAATATTCCATTCACTGATGCACTTGCACAAATGCCTTCGTATGCTAAATTTTTGAAGGAAATCTTATCTAACAAGCGGAAGCTAGAGGATTATGAAACTATCGCTTTAACTGAGGAGTGTAGCGCTATAATTCAAAATAAATCACCTCCTAAGGTTAGAGATCCCGGTAGTTTCTCAATTCCTTGTGTCATTGGCAATATAAGTTTTAATAATGCTCTATGTGATCTTGGAGCTAGTGTTAGTCTCATACCATTGTCTGTTGCGAAAAAATTAGACATACGTGATTTAAAGCCTACCACCATAACTTTACAGTTAGCCGATCGTTCTGTTAAGTATCCAATAGGTATGTTAGAGGATGTACCTATCAAGGTTGGTAAGTTTTTTATTCCTACGGATTTCATTGTTCTCGATATAAATGAGGATTCTCAAATCCCAATTATTCTCGGTAGGCCATTCCTAGCTACAGCAGGAGCTATTATCGATGTTAAGAATGGAAGGCTTTCCTTGAATATTGGGGATGAGCGAGTTGAATTTAGTCTATATAAACCTGCTGCTAACCGCTCTATCGAGAACTCTTGTTACAGGATTGACGAGGCTATAACTAAAGACAAGCTCGCTAGGAAGCACTATACGGATCCATTAGAAGCACGATTGTTGAGTGGTGGCTCGATTGAGGAAGAAGATGAAGTCATCGCTGATATTGCTCGACTGTTTGATGGAAACTCATTGTTGACATCAAACATAACTAGAGAGGAGAGAAAGTTTCGACGTCGCGAACCAGATAAGTTTAAATTTGATGCGCATGAGAATGCAAGGATTAAAAAGGACGGTATTAAGGTATTGTATGAGAAAAAGATTCCTCGACAAAAACTCAAAAAGGGGCAATTTAGTTCTTCTATTCGACAAGCACCAGAGGTTTCTTTACCAATAAATCGAGATTCTAAAGTCGATTGGAGAATTGCCAAATCATCGGGTCCAATTCGGGATCTACAAAGCTGAGTTAACATGGTAAAGTCAAGCTAATGACTATAAACAAGCGCTTCTTGGGAGGCAACCCAAGTGTTTTCTTTTTTCTGTTTTTGTTTTTGTTCTTTTTCTTTATGTTTTTTTTTTCTTTAACACAAAAAAATAAAAAAAATAAAAAAATCTTTGCATGCTTTGTTTTTGTTTTGTCATACAAGGTACATGAGTAGCTTACATTGGATGATAAAGACGATGCAACACCTTTACTTGGAAAGCAAATTCTCTTTTGGTATTCGGGCATGTTTTTCAACATCCCGTTAGGTTAAGTTTCCCTTTCCCACTACTTATGTGTGATAACATTGAGGACAATGTATAGTTTAAATTTGGGGGTGGAATTCGACTTAGCATATTTATATATCATATGAGTTTGTTTCGCTTAAGTTTGGGGGAGTTTGAGCTATTCATAGGGCATGCTTTATTTTATTATTATTATTATTATTATTATTATTATTATTATTTTTTTTTTTTTTTTTTTTTTCTGTTATGAGTTTTAGCTTGTCAAATTGTACAATTTGCTAGAATTAACTTAAGATAGATGGCATGACTTCAATATATAATCTGGACTAATGGAACAAGCATATCTCGATTTTTGCTTATGTCGACCTAAGATTAGGATTTGCTTCTTTAGATATTTACACACAATCTATGGGAGAGGAGTTGAGTGGATGTTGCATCTTGAGACACGTAAGGAGTAATTCCCAAAGATATTAACTAAAATTTTTACAAGGTATAGAGTTACATAGTCACACTTCATAATGAATGCTTAAAATTTGAAAATATTGATGTGTTGGATTATTATGACAATGTGAAGCTAACTCAAATAAAGACCTAGCTTGTTTCGTGGCCTTTGACACTCGAGTGATTAAGTCCAAAAGGAGTGTCTCAACACTCAACGCCCTAAAGCTATCTAGATTCGGAGTCGTTGACCCAAAACTCGTTACATGGGTGCCATAGAAAGCCTAAGGGAACAAGCATTGCACATGGTCTAATGAGCTAAACGGAAATCCACACAAAAATGTGTAGAAAGTCAAAAAAAAATTCTTAAAAGCTTTGATTTTGAAGTGTGTACTTCTGCCTATAAAACTTAGTGCCTTTTGAATAATTGAAAGTTGATAAAAATGGGGATTATATCCAAAATTTGGTAAGGATGCCACTCGACTATAATGCCTATGATTGCATGCACCACTTTGGAAGTTAATTCGACTCTTAGTGTTAATATGTGGCAAAATTGAGAGATATGTACATACTTTTGAGCTTAATTGTTAATGATGTTATGCCATTAGTCTTTTGTTAATTTTTATAAGTTGTATTATCTGGACATAGCTCAAATTTCATCGATTTTGTGGGTACATCATCTGCAAACCCTCACGAGACTATAACTCGTCCTTTTTGGGTAACAAAAAGGTTTAAAGGCTTGTTGCACATGCTAAGTGCAATCGTGTACTCTACGAAAATGAGTTTATCTTTAGTTTATGTTTTTGTTTTTTTTGCTTTACCGTTTGTTCGAGGACGAACAAAAGTAAGTTTGGGGGGGTTGATAAACCTCAATTATACGTGTTTTTTAGCCTAAGATTAGTCGTTTATATATCATTTTATATCATGATTTATACCCCATATGCGTTTAATAGGTTTGTTACATGTTCGTAGGAAAAAATCATTAATTTCGAGAAAAGGGCGAAAAACGTACGAAAGGAGGTAAATTGGCGATGCTTGGAAATATAATTGTATCTTGGGCTACAAACCTCCAATATTAATGAGCCTTATATGATTAGAAAGCTAAGACAATTACCTAAAAGTCTTATGAAGAGGACAAGATCCGGTTCAAACGTTTGAAGACTCAAAAGTTATAAATACGCTTTGTTCCGAACCAAATGGCGCAGTCCTGGTAAAACGATCATAACTCGAGTTCTACAACTTGGATTGGATCCAAATCAGTGGGGTTTTGAAGCTAAGACATAGAGCTACAACTTTGTATAAGACCCCAAAGCCAAATTCGGACTGGAACAATGGCGTACGTACGCCGTGTTAATTGGCGTTCAGACAACGAAGGCAGAGTTTGGGGCTATCTCGCGTACGTACGCCAATTTGTACGGCGTACGTACGCCGATTTGTACTGCGTACGTACGCCGCTTTACTCGGCGTACAGACGCGCGTTAGGTTGAGTCTAAACGCTGAAAAAGCCCATATTCGGCCCAACTTCGGGTTTATGTTCTAGATTAGGTATAAATACCCCCTCCAAACATTATTTTAGGGTTCAAACTTTATTTTCTTGAGTTGAGTTGTAAAAATTGGAGATCGAGAGACGAGATTCAAGATTATTGTAAACAGTTTATTCGGCAACGGGTTTAATCGAAATTATTTTCTTTAATCTCTTTTAATTCTTGTCGTTTCATCATGTTTACTTTATTAATTGTTTATCGTGCTTTCGTATATATGGAGTAATTCATATTATTCTGGAACCGGGAATAGCCCGATAATATGTTATCGATATAGATTATAGAATCGTTGATTTTACATCGCGTATGCTTATGATTTGAATTCTTGATTATTAATGCTTGTGAATTTGCTGGCCACTTATTTGCATGTTCATAGATATTAGGCGAAAATTCTGAAAGGTGACGTCTATATCAGAACCCTAGAATTCAAACCTAGGATCCTAAATCACGAAAGTAGTTTTAGGTCTTTTGAGGAATCGATACACTATCATAGAGATTAATGAATCTGAGTTTAGTCTAATCATCACGAAAGTAGTTGATTGATTATCTTGGGTATTTTGTTATACTTCGACAGAAGATAGTAATTACAATTGGATAGTGTCCTTCATAAGTAGCGATCGTAACTTAATCGGTAATATAATTGAGTCGATAATGTTTATCGTGGTGAACCCTAATTCCGGAATTTCCAATCATACATAACTTAAATCAATTTTCTTGCTTTCTGTTTAGTTTTCTTTACAATCTATCTCGTGTTTTCGTTAGGCTTAGATTACTGATAATTGATAGACTAGTGCTTGATTATTCGGTCCTCGTGGGAACGATATCTTTTGTACTGCACCGAAGCCGTGCGCTTGCGGTTTAGGCACATCACCCCACTATCTAAAAACACTCTATCTGATCTGTCGTGAGTCGGGTCGGATCCCATCCCCACGTGACTCTCACGTGACACTACTATTTGACCCCGCATCAATTTCATTACACTCACTTCTAAGTTCTAAGCTACAATGACAACATCGATACAAGGGTACGAGTACGATACAACACAGATACGAAATACGATAAATATTAAAATTTTAAGATACGATATATTGGGGATAGAATATATATGAGATAAAGTGTAAATGATAGGTTTTATGTGAAGCAAGAATATATTTTATATATTATATTAAAAAATAAAACCAAAATATTGTGTTTACTTCTTTAATTTTTTTTGGATGGTTTGGCTCTCTGTTTTCAGAACTGGACAGGACCGGCCGGTTCGACCGGTTTAACCGTGAACCGGTCGGAAGTCCGGTCCGGTTGTGTAGCTGGGCCGGTTCACAATTGACCCAAGGTGAACCAGTTCTAAACCCGGTTGAACCGTTGAGCCTCTCCCAAAACCGGTTGGACCGATTTAATTTTCAAACCGATTTTTGCCTCTTCCCAACTTAAATGGCAAAAATCAACACATATATGCATTGGTGTAGAATTGAACCTTAAACCTCCCTAAGGAAAGCTAAGGTTGTGTTTGTTTATGTTTTTGAGTAAGATTTTTAAAATTTTCTCGAGAATTGTGTACTGCCGAAATTCGTGTGAGAATTTTAGTTGTTTGTTTATGGTTTTAAAATTATGTTGAAAGTTGTGAAATGTGTCAAATCAATATTGATAGGTTGATGGGTGATATGTAGAATGATTATATTAATTATTTGTATAATGATTATGTGAATTAAAAATAATAAAAGTATAAACAAAAAAATTGAAAAGTACGAAAGAGAAAGAGAAGTAATGATTATAATAAATGATTTGATTGGTGAATGTGTGAAATGATGTATATATGATTGATAGGTAGTTATATAGTAAATTAAAAAAGTATAGTTGAAAATGGGTAAATTTGGATGAAAATTTGGTGTGTTAAGTTTATTTTAGATTTTAGGATTTAAAAACTTGAAAATGGAATTTAAAAATATAAACAAACAAAGCCTAAGAAGTTCACCACTACACCAAAAATATTTCTTATTAAAAGTTTTAACATTATACATTATATTAACTTTTCGTGCATTAGTTTTAAATTTAAAAATATAAATTCTGTACTTTATTAAATAATTCATTTGAATATATGTGTATAATTGCCTAATTTATTTAGTTTATAATAATGACAATATATTTATAGGTACATTTGTGATAAACATATTTAATATTACATTAATTTAACTAACACTATTTCTTTTAAATTTAATTGACTCAAATGAATTCACTTAAAAATAAATTCAAATTTAATTCATTTATAAAATAAATATGTATACTATATATGTGTACATGTATAATAATATATATATATATATATATATAATCCAGGTTAATCGGTTTTTTTATACCGATCCGACCGGTCGAATCAGTGACCCAGTAAATTATCCAATTCGATCACCGATCCGATTTTAAAAATATTGAGTATAGCTTTTTAACTTACGGTCAAAATTATTTTTATTATTCTTATATTGACCTATATACATTCAAACTATACTATGGTGGCATTGAAGGCAAGTTCTTCAAAATATTTTCTTTCTGATATGGTATTAGGATGTATGAGATAATATACCTAAAGTTTTTTTTTTTTTTTAAAAAAATGAATACGTCAAGTAATTATCTAATACAAATCCAAGTGATATATACAAAATATCGTATATATGATATGAGTACAATGATCCATTTTTAAAAATATTTGTACATCATATCTTTTAAGTCTTTACCTTCCACTCACATAACGTCTTCATTACCCAACAAGAACGCATGAAAAGACCATACCAATTACCTCATGCAGTTTTTGTACTCGATTGATGTCTCAGCTTTTACAATCGTTATAAGATATTTGAAAATCTATATATAATAAATAGTACAATCTTAATTTTTAAATTATAGTTTATGAAACAATCAACCAGAATGGTGATATATGCTGCATTATTGGCGATTTTTTCAGGCTCGACATTGATGGTAGCAGTATGTAAATAGTATAAATAAATATATTTAAACAAATAAAGTTAGAAATAAAGAAATCATTGTAACATTTATATTTAGATAATGGACACGTTAGTTGAAACTTTGAAGCTCAAGATAGTGTTGCTTGCAGTCCATATTTACTGCACACTACTTAATTTCAAACTTGTGCTTTTTTTATTACTATTATTTAAATAGTTAGAAGAATTTCAATATTGTTCCATCATTTATGCACTAAAAAAGAATCCAACATGCTAGACAGTCAAACAAATTAAGTAACTTAAATAACAATACTTAATATTACCTTAATAAATTAATTAGTGAATATAAAGGAAAATAATAATACGTAAGGTCATTTGAATCATTATGCATCATGATCTAAATGAATTATCAGAGTTAAAAGATATTATGCTTATTGTATAAGTCCATTGAATCGACTTGAGTTGGGTTACAGTAAAGTTTGAATATTTTTATTTTTCTAATAATAAATTATCGATCTTAATTAATTAAGTAGAGCTTACAATGAACTTCAAATCTAATCTAACGAGAAAAGTTAAATAAACTTGATTTGTTAAGTTAAATAAACTTAACTTAAATGGTTGTTAACATCGAAATTTAGTAGTTTAATTTGTTTTCAATCATATTTATATGTAAATGAGTTATCAAAGAATACACATCTGTTAAATATTAGCATAAAATTCATGTGTATATTTGGTTTGGTTAAATCCAACTAATAGTTTTAAATTTTATTGAGCTTGACAAATTATATTTAAGATTTGAGGTTTTGTCGAATTGAGTTCAAATAACTTCATTTTTACATAAATATTAGATCATTTGTGTTAATTAATTGTGTCGAGCTTCTATTATTATCGAATTGAGGTTTTGTCGAATTGAGTTCAAATAACTTCTATTATTATCGAACAAAAAAAAGTGGCCAAATTTATTTTTTTATATTTAACTAACTTAAGTTCAAAGAATCTCTTTTGACTTATCATGTAATATACGAAAGACCCATAATTTGAATATTGTAAGCGTGTGGTCTACTTCAATTATGATTTAATGTGAACACAGAGACCACCAGAGATTGGACTCGAACTTATATATTAAAATAAATAATAAGAATTTTAAAAATAATTAATCTCAAGTGGTTTTTATTATTATCCATTCTTGTGAGTAGAAGAATAAGACAGCTTGGTGTGTGCAATTAAAATGAAGGGAATTGACTATCAACATAATTGGACGTGACAAAAGGAGTTCCTCATAATTTGTGTGAATTAGTATTGACTAGTAAATTCTTTTTTGTTCTAAAATATTCCGATGAAGTCATAATGTACAAACAAGTAGTTGTTGACCGATCCATAGGCTGAGATCCGAACCCGATGGTATCAAAAAGTTCGATTCTAAATTGAGTCCGAATTTAATAATTACCCAAATATTTTAACCGGAATAATATCTGAATTTTACCCGAACAATATCTGAATTTAACCCTTGAAAGTACCCATATGTCCTTCACCCATATGAGGCCCGAAATTTACACGTGGGTCTCTTACCCATCCTACGACCCAGCCCGAAACATATGAAACATGTCGGGACCAACTATTTTTGGACCAATCGCATAAATGACCTAATCCAAGTCGGATCCTGGTAAGATAATTTCACACGAGTATTTGGCAAGTGTGGGTGATTCTATGCATTCCCCCGCCATTGGCAGCGCTAAATTTCAGGTCGAAAAATCTATGTTGGTCTAATTTTCACAACACGATATGGGCGGGTTGGGTGATTTTTCCACATGGAGTGGGGGAAAAGCCACCCACCACCCACAAAATGTATGGAGGGCATGGGCCGGGACTGTTAGTCCCGATCAATGATAGAATCACCCGAAAAGTAACGAGGGTGTTTTAGAGCATCTCCAATGGAGATCACTAAAATGGTGTAAGTTTTGCACCATTTTAGTATTTGATACAGTAATGATGCTCCAATGTATAACACTAAAAGTATATTCCACAGAATATTTCTTTTTAACCTCATTTACTATTATTTCTTATATTTTACAAATAACACCCTACATTAAATTCTTTATTACATAATCATCCAAGTTAATATTTTTTTATATTTTATAAACTTATAAAATTATACAATTATTATTTAATGATAATACGTAGTATATATTTTTAATAATTTATCGACGAAATTAAATATCAACGAAATTAAAATTGTACATAATATATAAATATCAAATTATATTTAAATAGAACATAATTAAAAACGATTAAAAATACAATTCACTAATCTTGTGAATTACTATGTTGCTTTACAAAATTAAAAGCTTTTTCTTTATTTGATCTATTATTATTATTACCTTTTAAGAAAAAGAAAAAAAAAAAGATATTTAAATCATTTTCACAAACCCATTTGCCACTTGCAAAAGAAAACCCCTCAGCTTTACTGTTCTTCTTCTTCGTTTTTCTTTCACAGGTATGTGATTGCTCAAATTATTATTTCAGAAGTTTAATTTCAATTGAAATTATTTGTAAATGGACCAAATTGTACTAAATCATAAATATATATACTAAATTGAAAACAAAAAGAAAAACAAAAAGAATAAAAAAAAAAGGCAAAAACCCACGGCAATTTGGAGCCGGCGTTCCATTGGAGCGCCAATTTGGAACGCCATCACCAAATTGGCGCTCCATTGGAGATGCCCTTAATACACTTGTACTATTTACCAATGGTTATAAATATAGTTAAAAACAAATGTGCTCTTTGTGTTCCAATCTACCTCCATTTTTGAATTGCCACCCTGTTCCAAAAATGTCATTTTGCCCACAGCTACAAGAAAATGGCATAATTCCCTATCTATTATCCACAAAAAACCATATTTTCATAGTATGTGAGTTGGTACTGTTTATCCTCTATACAAACAGTACACTTCAGAACATTTATAAATTGAAATCAGACCTTCGAACAAAGAGTATAAACTTATAGATCACACCCGGGCATATCGATAATTTGACCTTTTAGCCACGACGTATACAAGTATGGAAAATGGGAAACATAAAAAAAAAATCCCAAACAAAACTCGAGCTGCTATTCGATCTTCTCAAGGCAGCACAAAATGAACAATGCCAAAAATAACTTAACATTTTCCAAATCAATTCTTCGTTTTTATGTAATCGGAGCAATATCCTTGAGTAATCCAACTACCTGTTGCATACTAGGCCGTTTCAAAGGAATCTCAGCCGTACAAAGATATCCAATCTTCAAAGCCTCGACAATTTCCACATCTTCTAAACCAGTTCCTCGAATATTCGGGTCAATAGCTTGTGATGCAAGGTTCATCCTCACTAATCCTCTCACCCAACTTACAAAGTTCACTTCATTTTCCTCTTCGACAGCATTTTTCCCAGTTATTAACTCGAATAGAATAACTCCAAATCCATATACATCACGGGACCCACAAGTTATCTCGTTGCCAAAAAATTTCGACAGGCCAAATTCAGACAACCTTGGTTCCAACTCAGAGTCGAAATAAACGCTCGTTGCCTTTAAATCTCGATGAATAATAGGCGGTGAGCATCCATGGTGAAGGAAAGCAAGAGCACGTGCAATCCCGAGCATAATTTTATGCCTAAATCTCCAACTTGTTGACAACCCTTCTCCTAGTATCACATTATTTTCATCTTCCAAAGCATAATTGCTCCAATCATGAAGCAAGTTTTCCAAGTTTCCGTTTTCCATGTAATCATAAATAGCTATCCTTTGTTCACCAGCCAAGCAATATCCACTTAACGGGACAAGATTAGGGTGTTTAATTCGACCAAGATATTCAAATTCTCTTACAGCTTCTTGATCCGTCATGGTGGACCCGTCGATCAATACCTTAGCCGCAATATGGATTCCTCCGGGCAGCGTTCCACCGTAAACCGGACCAAAATGCCCCTCGGTCAATAGTGTATTACGATCAAACCGAGAAGTGGCAGATAAAAGGTCTCCAAATGTGAAATTTAGCAATGGCTTATTGAAAATTACAACAGGGACTGATGTTTCTTGCTTAACATCAGTAGCCCAAGTGGTTGAATCTGTTCGGGAAGAAAACGGGCCCGAGATAATTCGCTCTTCCTTACAAGAATCGTGTTTAACTGCCCACATTTTCGCTTTTCTTCGACATCCAAAGGCTAAAAGTAGCAACCCCACGAGTAAACATATCATCGAGAGTGTAAGAATCGTTGCAAGCTTTAATCCCCTATGTTTTCGAGCGTTTCTTTTGAAAAATATTGGGTTTGCAGCGATTGGACAGCTATTAACCGACCCAATAAATGCTGCTCGAAGGGTATTGTTTGAAAAATGGGATGAACAAAAACTTAGGTTGTTGTAAGAGAAATTGAACATCTCCATTGTACCGAGTTCTTGTAAGAGCATCAATGGAATATCTCCTGATAGTTTGTTGTAAGAAAGGTCGAGAATTCGAAGCTTTTTGGTCGGAATTGGAGGAATATGGTAACTGAGATTGTTTTTAGACAGATCAAGAGTTTTCAAATTAGTTAAATGTGAGATATTACTAGGAATTCGACCAAACAAACTTGTTTCAGATAAATTCAGATACTCTAAGCTGGTGAGCATATCCACTTGTAAGAATTGTTGTTTGGTGAATCTATTGTGTGCAAGGTTAAGGTGTTTGAGATTTAAAGCACTGTTCATGTTAGAGAAAAAGTCTCCACTGAACTGATTTTCAGACAAATCCAAATACAGCAAATTAGACCAATTGAAGAAGTTTACCTGAGCAATGTGACCTTGAAATTGGTTTCTGCTCAAATCAATAAACTCCAATTGCCCTTCAAAGAAACCAATAACAGAGCCCTTAAACAGATTGCCTGAGATATTAATATGTTTAACTAATTTCATCCCTACAAAATCCGAAGCCCGGCCTGAAATTCTATTTTCAGCCATGTTCAAGAATTTCATCTCTGGAAATGATGAATTAAAACCAATAGGAAGAGAACCATTAAGCCTGTTTTCTGATAAGTCAACTGTATGCAATAACCGGCATTTCAAAATTCCTAATGGAATTGTTGATTCAAATCGATTTCGATTAAGATTTAGAGCTTGTAAATTGACAAGGGAGCTTATTGCCTCAGGGATACTCCCAGAGAAATTGTTGAAAGAAAGATCCAAGCTTTGAAGTTCAACAAAATTGCCAATGTTGCTAGGTAAACTCCCAGAGATTTGGTTAAGTGAGAGATTGAGATTCTTGAGTGAACCCAAACTGTAAAAATCAGTAGGTAATTTAGTGATTTTGTTATTGCTAAGATCCAAAGCTTCAAGTTTTATCAGCTTACTGATGGTGGTATCAGGAATTACACCTGATAAACCTAAACCGGAGAAATTTAACTTAACAACATTTTCACCCATGGCATCACAAAGCACTCCTCTCCATGAACAGAAAGAGCCAGAAAAGATACTATCTTTAGAGGGATTTAAGCCCATCTTTTGTAAGAACTCAAAGATGAAGGATTCATCTGTATTGGGTCCTTGGCAAACAAATGGCCTAAATAACAGTGTTAGAGACAAGAAGACAACAAAATATCCAAAACCCATCTCTGATTAGACTTGCAACAGAGTAAAAATTTTGAAAAAAGAAGAAAAAAACAACTGTATCAAACCCCTCCAACCAACCCAATACCCCTTGTCCTCAAACCTTCAAAGGCCATTTTTTGCATTGTTTATGCTTCTATAGTGACTTAACTAAGTTTTACAACCCCCATGAAGATACTGTAAATTAGGCCAATAGAAACTGATATACACAGCACTGCGTGATGGCCTTGTGCAGGTTCGAAATGAAGCTAAGAAAGAACAGAAGTAAACTTCTGCAAATAAGTGTTCATAAAGAATACAGAAATTGGTGGTCTGCAGAATTACAAGAATGGTGTTTTGGGGTGAGTTATTAACCTCACAGTTCTGTGTATACTTGTTTAGAAACTTTATAACAGGTAAGTCGAATTAAATTGGGCCCATCTGTGGAAATTGATAAATATGTACTTTAATAAATAATATTGTTGATACAGTTAATAAAATATAGTAGACTGACTTTATTATATTCGATTCGTATAGAATTGCCTTAAAGATGGTGTATCCAATAATTTTTTAGAGACATCTTAATTGTGTGTAATGATTAAAATGTAATAAATAAAATAAAAATAATAAAAATTGACAAAGAAGTGAAGGTAAATGCTTTTTATGAGTGGGGGTGGGTAAAATGAGTGAGCGTGAGAGTGCCTCTCATCATATGGTTTTCTCCCTTAAATCTCAACCTGATCATATATTATAAGCCATTATTTCTCTAAATTTATGTTTTACTACTTATTCATTTCACTTTGTATTTACTCAAAAAAAAAAAATATATATATATATATATATATAAACCTAATTCATTTCCTCTTAAACAAATCTTAAGTTATAAGTAAAATAAATTATAAAACACTAATTTCAAATAATTAAAAAAATCTCAAGGACAAAACCATCAACCTTGTGGTCCATATTTGAGGAAGTGCAGAATTTGTGTCACATTGTCATCATCTCACTATCATTTTGCTTTTCAATTCTCAAGCCATGTTCATTTATTGATGTCATATATTACATAGTTTATTTTTTGGACTTTTTTATACAAATCCCGAAATAATTAGCATTAGCAAATAATTCCCCGGTGTATGAAATCTTAGTAAAGAATATCTTCTGTTAAGTTTACCGTTAGTCAACAGTTAAATTAATGAGGAAAATTGTAATCTACATAAAAATAAGGAACAACAAATATTATATTCATAGTTTCAATAAGTTGATTTAACATAAATAAATTTTAATTCAGTTTATACATAACAATTTTTTTCAATTTCAAATGTTTATTTATTTATCTAAATATTTAGATATACTATATTACCTATCTAATAATTTAAAGGTAAAATTAAATAAAAAGAATATGTATGAGTTTGGTATGATTACTAGTGTGAAATCAAGCTCAAATGAGCTTGACTAGAGTTGAATATTAATTGATCTCAAGTTACTTGATTTATTTGCACGTATTCTATCATTCTTCACATAATCAAGTAGAGTTCTAATCTAGTTTAGAACTTGAAACACACAAAAGATTGTTCAAACTTCACTACAAGAAAACAGGGTATCAGAGACGGACAAATCCGTCTCTGATACCCGTTTTTTCCGTCTCTAAATGGTTTTAGCGACGGAAACGTCCGTCGCTAAGATTGGTCTCTAAACAGCTCGACGCAAATTAGAGACGGACCAATATCCGTCGCTAATTTTAGTGACGGACATTTTCCGTCGCTATTTCCGTCGCTAATGTGACGATATTTTTCATACATAATCCGACACCAATTCCGTCACTAAATATCAACCTATTTCCGTCTCTAATCCGACACCAATTCCGTCACTAAATATTAACCTATTTCCGTCTCTAATTCCGTCACAAATATTTTGTGACTATTCCGACTCTAAATCCGTCTCTAAATTTGTCACTAAATTTTTTAATGAACCCGTCTCTCAATCCGTCTCTATAATTTATATATCATTCCGTCTCTAAATTCGTCACAATTAATATAATAAAATCCAAAATCGCAATTAATCTAATAAAATCAACCGAAAATAAATAACATAACATCATAATCCAAAATACATCGTAATAATGATAAGATTACAATAACTCTTCACAATATTACTCAAACAATATGTAATGAGAATTCTAATTGAATTTACTAAGTTACTCACACTTATTTTCTTTGATTTACTGTTAATAAAATTTCATGTACTTTTACTTTTGTGGGTTTGCTCAAATAGCTCAAAATCATCAACAGGGCGCTTCAATTTGCTTTCCTACAATTATCACAAAGATATAAATCAATATTAAATAGATTGCACTGAAAAGATGAAAATTTTATAATTAAAATATATACCTATTTTTGTCGATGTGCCTCCCGAGTGATAAAACCACCAGTATGCTTTGTGATGGAGCCTTCCTTCTTAGTCATGCGATTTTGCATAATACAATAATGGCAATATCTGTTAAGTTGCCCCACCTATACTTCAACTAAAATATTTCAACAATTAGATAAGACATATAACTGATTATTTTCTGCATAATACAATAATGGCAACAAGCTCCACTAACAAGTTTATGCATTAATGCATTAATTCTTGACATACCAAATCCACAAATATAAATGATGAAGTCGATACATTACTCACTAATTGTACACATGAGATAAAGTGTGAGCAGGAACACAAGAAGACATTGTATAAATCATCCAAATCACTAAATACAATATTATTTGCAGAAAGCCATACTAGTGAGATAGTGAAAATGGAAAATTGCCATAATTGCACATTCAGTTAGAGTGATAAAACTATGATTGACAGTGTCATAAAGCATCAGAGAATTGCAGTTCATAAATAAGTTCATATATAGGAAAGAAAATAATAATAAGAATAAGAATAAGAACCCAGAAAAACCCACAAAAAATTACTTTAATTGAACAGTATATTATTATTATTCAAAAAGGGAATAATTATGGTGCAGAAAGAAGCTTCTTGTTAAATAAATACTAAATAGTAATTTGCCATATTATTGAGCTAAAATATATATGCAGAAACATGGAAATAGAGAGCTGTACATATCTCAGCTAATTTTATAATAGAAATTAAATCTAATTCATAATTAAAGTTGAACAATTGTGGGAAAAGAGTAGAAATTCCATATAATTTACTTGAATAATTAATCAGCAGCTTGTGAATTAATGCCATGAATTTGAATTGGAATCCATTCGTAACGACCCTCCAATTTCGGCTCGTCCTCCACATTTAGATATAGGGTCCATTTTAAGCTCTAATGCACAGACACTTCAAAAAATCACAACGTGTCGTGTCGGACACCTGATCAGACACGACACTCGTTTTAACTGATTTTATGCGTGATTAACAAAACCAACCTCCTAAGGTTCCGAAAAAGGTCTTTAAACCTTAATTTCACAGGCTTTAATGTTTTTCAGTCACTAATAAAAGACCACAAGGGATTCATACATACCTTCTTGGGATTCAGCAGGTAATCATACAGAGTCTTCTCTTCCCAAATGACAGCCATGTTCTTGTTTGCAGCAGAATATGAATAACCAGGTGCAGTCCCAGACTGTCTCCCAAACAGTCCATTCAGATTGGGTCCTATCAATTTATACATTTTCATCAAACTATGAATAAGAAGCAAACTAATAATCTGAAAGCAGAATTGAAACATTTTCCCCATAAAACAGAAGTGAAGGGGCAAATAATTCATCTCTATTCACAAAGCAGTCTCACCAATTTCGTACTTTGTTGATGTTAGCAGATCATAAACATTGAACTGTACTCAGCAAATCACCCGTATAGCACCGAAAGTGAAAACGTGTTTCAAAAGATGTAATAATCAGTAACATGATCACTATAATGTATCAAGCCCAAAAATGTTAATACGTTTTTATTTAAATCCAACTTAAAACATATAAACTGCACTAATAATTAATATGCCTAGTTTTCTCCTGTAAAAGTATGCAAGTTTAAATATCACAATAAATCATTTATCTAGTACATCTTGCAGCTCGTTTAATCTTTAAACATGTTTTTCTATTTTTCAAACACACCATCAACAAAAGCACATGCACCTATTCACATAACCATGATCTTAAAGCTTTCAAAATTCCATATCCAAATATTTAAATTGTCCGATTTTCGTAATTCTACACCAAGATCTCAACAAATCACAAGGAAATCATGACAAAAACAAAACGAGAGCATCAAGAATAAAAAACAGGCAATAGATCAGATCTATCCAAAAGAATATCATATATGTCCATATGCATATAAAAGAGAGCTTGCTTATAATTGTACCTTGCATATAAAAGAAACCTACTGCCCCACTATGATCCTCAGACAATACAAATCTTACTTAACACTTCAGTCTACACATGTCCATTTTGCTGTTACTTGCATTACAACAAAATACATACTATATAATTACATATATCAATCCATCAAAGACGCTAAGCACAGTAACAAATAAAGCTTTCAACTAAATGCAATAACAGTAAGAAATCATAATTAAAAGAAAAAATAATGAAATAAAACAGAACCATTTGGTCTTCAGATGTCCATGGAATGAAGTGTTACCTTACACCCCTACACGAGGACTCTTATTTAAAGCCACGTAACAATTCACCACAAGCTTCAAATCAGTAATTTAATCAGTAAAATAAAAAACTGTCATTTGAAATCGGAACGATTTCTAGTCTAACCCCAACATTCAGCAGCATCAATTCAGAGCAAGAACTTTGAATCGAAGAAAACTAGAAATAAAAGAGTTACCTCAACAATAGATGGCCGGATAGTGTGCGGAGGTGGCCGGAGATAGTGTGCGGTGGTTGGTGGCGTTCGAATTGAAGAACTAGGGCTATTTTTTGGGCGAATCAGAGATTAGTGGTCACGAACTAGGGCTTTGTTTTTGGGGAAGAAAGGCTTTTCTCGATGCTTCTTTTTGTTATGCCATATAAAAAAATAAAGAAACCGATTTAGGTTATTATTATCACATGTGCCAACTTTGATCAAAAGGTGTCTTTTGTGCAGTGGTAAGAGTTTAAATTTGGAGTAGGAGGTATTGTGTTCTAATCAAGATGGTCACAAATTTTATTTTTATATATTTTACATTTATAAATTAATTATTATTTTATTTAATTATATTTTTGTTTCATTCTCCACATAAGACGAAGTACAATATGAAATAATTACAACTTTTAATATATTTCAACATTATTAACAATATATAATATACTTTAGATATATATATATATATATTATTTTTATATTTGTTTATATCAATGAGAATATAGTCCACATAAGACGAAATACAATATAAAATTAATTATGACTTTAATTGATTAAAAAATAATTACAACTTTAAATCATTTATGTAAATCACATTAGTCTACATGGTTTCAAGGTTTAGGTTACGTTTAGGGTTTAGGGTAAATTTAAGGTATAGAATTGATTGTTTAGGTTTTTAGACTAATACTTTATAAAATTATAAATATCTTAATATTTTATATATTTCAAGATTCGAAAATCGAGAATTGCATGTCTCGAATTTGAAATCTAGTGACCGATTTTTTCCGTCTCTAATTTTGTATCTTAAATTAATATTTAGTGACGGATTTAGAGACCGAATATACTTCCGTCTCTAACTCCGTCTCTAAATCCGTCACAAATTTAAAATTTAGTGACCGATTTTTTCCGTCTCTAATTTTGTAATTTAAATTAATATTTAGTGACTGATTTAGAGACCGAATATACTTCCGTCTCTAACTCCGTCTCTAAATCCGTCACAAATTTAAAATTTAGTGACCGATTTTTTCCGTCTCTAATTTTGTAATTTATATTAATATTTAGTGACGGATTTAGAGACCGAATATACTTCTGTCTCTAACTCCGTCTCTAAATCCGTCACAAATGTAAAATTTAGTGACCGATTTTTTCCGTCTCTAATTTTGTAATTTAAATTAATATTTAGTGATGGATTTAGAGACCGAATATATTTCCGTCTCTAACTCCGTCTCTAAATCCGTCACAAATGTAAAATTTAGTGACCGATTTTTTCCGTCTCTAATTTTGTAATTTAAATTAATATTTAGTGACGGATTTAGAGACCGAATATACTTCCGTCTCTAACTCCGTCTCTAAATCCATCACAAATTTAAAATTTAGTGACCGATTTTTTCCGTCTCTAATTTTAGTCTCTGAAATTACCGTTTTAGTGACGGATTTAGAGACCGACTTTACGTCAGTCGCTAATCCGTCTCTAAATCCGTCTCTAATGTCATATTTGTTTTTTAAAATGCGACGGAATATTTTAGCCGTCGCTAATCCGTCGCAAAAAAAAGTCGGAGTGAATATCCGTCACAAATTCCGTCTCAGATATCCTATTATTAGAGACGGATTTACGTCCGTCTCTAAAATTCCGTCTCTGATACCCTGTTTTCTTGTAGTGCTTGTTTTGACATATAATAAGTCAAGTTATAAAGAATTTTACAAGACGAACGATAGAAAAATTAACTATATATCTAATAAAAAAAGAATATTAATATTTAATAACAACACAAATCATCACAAACTTAATAGCAACCCAAGTCATAAGAAACTTAATATGGATATATTTAAAGCAACACCCTAATAGCTCATTTGAGTATATTGAAATGTTATGCAATCTCCAACCTATAATATTAAAAAATAAATAAATACATTGAAAACATATTTAATGTATAGAGAATATATTACAATAAACTATATCATTGAATTTTACATTAACGACAATTTTGCCCATTAATTTAACTGTTGATTAATAATCAACTTAATAGAAAAAGTTCTTTATCAAGATTTCATATCTCAGGGGTTATTTGCTAAGACTAAATACATCGGGAGTTATATACAAAAAGCCCTTTATTTCTTTTATGTAGGTGTCCTATTAAAAGCCCCTACTTTTTTCCCATAAATTCTTTCTTTTATCCATGACTATTGGTAGTTGTGTAACTAACTATATTCACATGACAACAATTATTTATGAGCATTGGGCACATGAATTTGTTATATAATTACGTAGTAATACTAATAAAATAATATAATTTGTAGTCACGAGATATTATCATTTATGCATTTGTTCTATGTATATTGGTTGTGAAGGGAAGTTAAATAGGTAGAGTCTCAGTTGATGAAACTCGTTTTCATTTGTTAGCATGATTATGCTGGAAAATTAATTAACAGAATTTGAAGTTGCATTTAAATTTGATCATTTTTTTTTACACAATGATGGAAAATTAAATAAATTATTTCAAACCAGGTAGGATTATATTGGTTAACAAAATTCGGCCTCCCAAAATTTTAACTAAATTATATTATTAAAACTTGAATCCGAGATCTCAATTAAGGCGAAAATTCTAATTTACGTAGTTGGGATATTTAATCAATTAATTAAAGTGGGACTTGTGAGTAGAAAAATGAGGTTGTGACTTGTGAGGACACAAAAATTTGCAATGATTGTGGAGAATATCTTCATTCATACTTCAAACCTCAAACAAAATCAACAACAAAATTAATTAAATCATTTTATGTCAAATGCTTAGGACCACATTAAGTTTGAAAAATTGGAAATTTTATGGGGGAAAAAATACAAAAAGCTTTTCCTTTATTTATGAACCAATATCTTACACTTTGCTTTTTAAAATATTACTCAAACCAATATTTTTTTAGTTTGAACTTGATATTATTGAATTTAATGCTAGTTGATTCGTCTTTTAACCAATAATTCAGACCCTTTATAAATTATATTTGAGTTTGATTTTTTCAGATTAAAATTATAATTTTCCAATCGCTAGTTAAACATTTGAGGTGGCTGATGATTTTGAGTTTCAAAAAATTTGTTGCTACGTTCATTTTCGCTACATGTGTATTTTGGTTATGAAATATTATGAGATTTCCCAAAAAAAAAAATCTAATTAAATTGTAATATTCTACATTTTCATACAAATTGCACATCCAAACTCAAATTACTCAAAAAATTATTGTCCCTAATAAACACATTATTTTCCACTTTTTATCAACAAAAATAAAATTAGACGAGACTAAACGCCAATTATCGGCACCCTAACCATCTCAATTTCGAAATAAGCCCTCATACGTATATTAAACATTGAAATAAAGTATATTTGTAAAAAGGAAAAAAGAAACAGAATAAATAAAGTAGGTTAATATTATTGGGCTTATATAACTGGGGTAGATAAACAAACCTAGAGCGGTAGAGCCCAGATTTCCAGACCCATATGATAATGGATTTACAAGCCCATTTTCTGAATGGATTTAAAGTCCAATAATTAGAATACTAAGTTTTAATACAATATGATTTAATCTTTTTTCTAAGATTATAGACAATTATATATATCCTATAATTTAATACAATATGATTTACTTGTTTGCATTAGTAAAGTATAAAACCAGTCCACCATATATAATACCATGATAGTTAAAACTTAAAATCGATTGTACGAGTGAATTGAGATCTCAAAATACAAGTATTCTCATATCTTGTTTATACTGACATCATAACAATACATCTCTATTTTTTATAGTTGTTATTAACTGAATGTAATAGTTGTTGAATGATTATAATTATTTCTCTTTAATATTCAATGCTTAAGTAGTATTTGCAAACTTTATTACTTTTGGGTAAGTGATTATAAGCAGAATAAGTTACAATCAGAAGTAAGTAAGGGCCTGTTTGGATGACTGTTTTTAGAGTGTGTTTTTGTTTTTGCAGAATAAAAATATGAAAAACGCGTTTGGTTGGGCTTGTTCCCACTTTATGTTTTTTAAGAACAGAAGTCCAAAATATGCTATTTTACAAAACAGCTTTTAGCTGTTTTTAAGTTTTAAAGAACACTTTATTCTCCAAATTAAAAAAACACGGTACTTAACCCTAAGAATATCTTTTCTCTCCCCTAAAACACGTAGAGAAGAAAAGAAGAAGAGAAGAGAAAAGCAGCGTCTCTTCACGTCGTATTGAAATCAACCCTAAATCAACCTTTTCAGACCAGGTTATGTGTTTATAGTTACGATTTAAGCTTTTTTTTGTCCATTTAGAACTAGGGTTTATGTTCACTCTTTAGAAATCTGGAGCTATGTGATTTTTTTATTTCAGTTTTGATTTTTTGTTTGTGTTCTGAACGTAATACAGAGGGGTTTTGATTTCAGTTTTGATTTTTTGTTTTAGACCCTGCAAGCATGAATTAGAATATTTCTCAAGGGAATTTTGAATCCAATATCTTCTTATAGGGATTAAAAATGGATCGATTATTTTATGTATGGTTTAATATTGATTACTAAAACCTTGATACAATTAGGCTTATTAGTACATATAAAAGTTTTGAAGATTAAAATTCAACCTGGGATTGACTTAATAAACACAAGACTACATAAGTTGCAAGAAAATGCTCTGCTACAATTCGTAGCTGGATTTTACCGGTTGCAGTTTAGCAATTGTTTTGTTTATTGAATAATTAAGTTTTTATTGTAATTGTTTGTGATTTGGTATATGATGGTCAATTATTAAGTCCTTGAATGATTATTTGCTCAATTAATTGAACGATTATTTGCTATGTAAGGTTTTAATTCTGCTGTATATATAATTTGGATGTATGAGGTGTATCTTCAAACATCCAACAGAGTAAACACTGTATGTTCACAAGAGCCACTTCAAAAAAAGTGTTGATTTTGTTGAGTATGTTCTATTAATTGATGTAATATATATGAGAATAATAGTTGGGAGTTTAATAGTTGATTTTGTGGATAAGTGTTGATAATTTTATCTTACGAATCATTGGTGCACGAAACTCATGAAAAAAATCTGCATAGCTTTTCTCTTATTGTTGCACAACATTTTAATGTATAGATTTAGTGGATTTTAATTTTTAGAAGTACATTGGGTGAGATATAAGTTGATTGGTGTAGATGGATAATGTTCTTGATGTTGATAATGCGAAAGACAAACTGAATTGTTCAACTACAGACACTCTTCACTTAGGAATGTCATTGAACGTTGTTTTGGAGTTTTGAAAGCGAGATTTGCTATATTGAAAGGGAAAATGCCTAACTATATGATGAGCCGACAAGGGTCAATCGTGATTGCATGTTGTGTTTTGCACAATTTCATACGCATGTTTGCTGTTGATGATCCACGGTTTGATCGTTGGGATATTGAAAATGTTTCACCTAATAATGATGAAACCGCCGGGGATACTTTGAGTAATGATATTCCAGACGTTGTGTATTACATGTCTCAACAACAACTTAATGAGATGTCGGTCGTAAGAGACAACATTGCTGAACAATTGTGGAATAATGTTGTAAACTAGTGAACGATAATTTTATTAGACATTGTAGTATTTTAAACTGTGCTTTCTTTTGTTTCTTTAAGACCTAAGATGTTGGCATTTTTGTTATGCATATTTTTACTTTATTTTTTCTATAATGAAGCAAACAATTACAATGGTGTGGGTTAGAATTATAGTGTAAATGACATATTTTTTCATTTTCTTCACTGCAAAACATTTTCATCCAAACGCATTCTCTGCAAAGTGTTCCCAATTTTTGTTTTCCAGAACAGTCAACCAAACATGATTTTAACATTATTTATACTGCAAAATTGTTTTGATAAAACTGTTCTGCAAAACTGTTTTGCAAAACATTAAAAACAAAAACAATCCAAACAGACCCTAATATTTGTAAATACCAGCAGAAAGTTCAAAAAAATGCTATGAGGAGTTTGCAAACAAAGTTAATTGTTTTATATTTTCTAATAAAAGCATTATATTTGCCGTAAGATAAGATAATCATGTTTTCTTCAAGTATAAATTTGTAGTGTGTTTATTTTAGTTGCGAAAATATCAGAAAATACTCAAGAAATAATTAGGCCTTGTTTCAGTTGTTTGTTTATGTTTTTAAAATTCATTTTCAACTTTTTAAATCACAAAATTCAAAATTAACTTAACACACCAAATTCTCTTTTTTTCAACTCTACTTTTCCAATCTCCTATATAATTAACTACTATCAATCATATATACAACTTTTCACACATTTACCAATCAAATCAATCATTATTTCACTTTCTCTTTCATACTTTACAAATTATTTTATCTATATTTCTTTATTTTTTATTCTCATAATCATTATATACACAATTATTATACACATCATCTCAACATATCAATATTGATTTGATATATTTTACAACTTTCTACTTTTTTTAAAAACATAAACAAACACCTAGCTTTGTTTGTTTATGTTTTCAAATTCCACTTTTAACTTTTTACATCACAAAATTCAAAATAAACTTAACACACCAAATTTTCATCTCAATTTACATTTTCTAACTCTACTTTCCCAATTTCCTATATAACTAATTATCAATCATATATACATCACTTCACACAATTACCAATCAAATAATTTATTATAATCATTTTTCATTTTCTTTTTCATACTTTACAATTTTTTATCCATTACTTTTTTATTTTTTAATTCACATAATCATTATATACACCACTAACATAATTATTATATACATCTTCCATCAATATAACACTGTTGATTTGACATGTCTTACAACTTTCAACATATTTTAAAAACATAAATAAATATCTACTATTCTCACACGAATTTTCATAGTACATGATTCCCGATAAAATTTTAAAATCTCATCCCAAAAACATAAACAAACACCCTATCATTTCACCCGAATTTCCATAATACGTAATTCCCAAGAAAGTTTCAAAATTTCATCCAAAAAATATAAACAAACAAAGCCTTAGCTTTTGACTTATGATAGCTTAATTTTGTAGAATCAAAAGTAAAAATAGTATTTGAAAACAAATACTCCAAACTATTTATTATTAGCTAATAGCTCAAGAATGCTTTTGTATAGAGTTGATAAATAAAACTTTACACTAAAGAAAATAAAGGGAAGAATATACTATTACTTTTAGGATGAAAAATGAGTAGATCTAAGTAGATCGACTCATGGGCTTGATGAGACGATTCAATTGTAGCTATATTCGAGTTCAAGTTGAGTATTTCGAAATTGAGTTTCTCTTGAACCGAACTCGAATTTGCTTACCGTTGTTCATAAGCTCACGTGTCGACTCACAAACTTTTTATCATTATTATTTGTAACTTTTATATATGATTGTAAATACTTCAATTTTTATGGAATTAACACTCCAATTTTTTATTTATAACACATTTTAATAATATGTAATATTAATTTTTATATATCATATAAGATATATAAAAAATAAATTGCAATAATTTATATGTTGTGATATGTGTTTTTATAAATTGGTTTCACTAAATTATGTCTCTATTATATTAGATATCCTCACAATTTTTCCCTAAAAGTAGTTAAATTAACTTTTTGTTCAAACTTGACCTCGACTTACATAAGCGAGTTTGATTTTAAATTTTATAAAATTGGACTCGTCAAGCCTGAATTCAAGCTTCAAGAAATATAAATAAATTTGATCTTGAATTTGAATATTTTATCAATTACAATTCGAGTGCGACTAAACCTCTAAGGACTCATTTGGTATGGAGGATAAAGGGTGATAGTCAAATTTATCACTAATAATCACTTGTTTGGCATTTATGATAAAAGCCCAGTATTGATAATAAGCCCGATTTTTTATCCTCAATTATGGTGATAACGAATCCCATCTAGGGGGTGGGATAGAACTATCACATATTTTTATCTCTTCTATCTGTAAGGCAAAATGCCGAGTATACCCTTCAAAACATAAATGTACTATCCACTCTACTCTTAAGCCTTCATGTTTTTACAAAACTCATTTACTGTGCCATTAATAAATTCTCTTCTTCCATCAATATGTCAAAATGCCCATTGAAGAGAGCTCCATCTACCTCTGCTCCTCCACATTATACTTGCTTTAAATTGCATTTACTTATCATTTGCAGGAGACTTCTATCAAATAAGCTCACAAGTGATTCATATTTCCAACAACCCTCAAGTTCTCAATACGAGGTTGGAGGTACCATATGTTTTTGATTAATTGTTTTATTGTTCTTCTAGTTTGTTTTTCAATCTACTAAATAGATCATTTTCATCTGCAATTCGGCAGGAAGCTTTTATTCGAGCCGACATTTATACAGGTAACATAGTTCAAAAATACAAATTTGTTTCATAGCTCAAGTCATTTCAGGGATAAATTTCATAAAGGATTATTTCAACCCACTCCACAATAATTGAGATGATGTTGCTCTTGATGAATTTATTGGTCAATGTATACATTTTATTAACCTAAAAGAATGTTAAATTTACTACTCTCATATGGAAATCTTTGGTTGGTCAATTTTTATGTGTGATTATGGTTTGTGATAGGGTTTAGGGTTCCGGATTTTGTGTGTTTTTTTTGGTTTGAACTAGTTAGTAATATTGATTCTATTTCAGCTATCTCTACAATGAATGTTTCTACCGAACAACAAGAGGTATTTGTTTTGTTGCAAGAGATTGTTTCAGACATAAAGTTTATTTTGATGGCCTTTTATCGATCATGTAGGTACCGTATCAGACATCGTATTTGTAGTGAAGTTGTTCATAGACAGTCTTATACGCTTAAAGCGAAGATCCAAAAACAAATCGAATACATGCAAGATTTAACAGTATTTAATGATCAAACATGCATAGAAAATCTTAGAAGTCTAGGGATGCATTTGGTCGCCTGTCTACCTTCTTGAAAATGTGGGTGGACTAGTAAATACTAAGAATGTCCAAGTCTGTGAACAAGTGGCGATATTTCTATAGATCTTAGCGCATCATAAAAAAATGTGGTGGTGAAACTTAACTTTAAAAGATCGGGCTACACAATTAGTAAACACTTAAATAATGTACTATCTGCGTTGCTTAAGTTGCATACGTTGTTGCTTGTGAAACCAATTCCTGTTGAAGAGAACATCGCAAATGCCTGTTGGAAATGGTTCAAGGTAATAATGAGTATGTTTTGCTTATATTATATAATTTATTATTCAACCACTATTAATTAGTAATTGGATTATCATCTTTGACAGGGTTGCTTGGGTGCTTTAGATGGGACATACATCCCATTGCGGGTTTGCTAAAAAAGATAAGGCTCGTTTTAGAAATAGAAAGGGGGATATATCAGTTAATGTTTTGCCTGTTTGTAATATATGTTTATATGTTATGTGGTTGGGGGGGGGGGGTCTGCCGCTGAAAGCAGGGTCTTAAAGGATGCAATAACACGATCTCGTGGTTTTACGATGCCTAATGGTATTTAGTTGAATATTAGTTATTGTCAAATATGTTAACATTAATAAAATTAAACTAGTTTATAGGAAATTATTATCTTTGCGACTCTGGATATGTGAACAGGGTGAGGTTTCTACCACCTTACCGCAGTGTTAGATATCATATTCAAGAATGAAAATCTCATCGAAGTCCGCCCCAAAATGCACACGAACTTTTCAATAAGGTTCATGCCGGTGCTCGCAATAATATTGAAAGATCATTTGCACTATTAAAGGGAAGATGGGCTATTATGCGGAGCAATTCGTTTTACCCGGTCAAAGTCCAAAATAGAATAATCATGGTGTGTGCTCTACTACACAATTACATCTGGTCTGAGATGCCGTATGACCCTTTGGAATCAGTGATTCGCGAGGTTTACGATCCAATTTCAGATGACCATGATACAGATTTTATAGGACAGTTGAGCTTTCACAACACTAGACTGATTGAAGAGAAAATTTGGCAACAGAAATGTGGAAGGCATGCAGAGGGTCTCGTTAAACTGATTTTATTCAGTACAGTTACCTATATGGGATACAATTTCTAAGATTGGATGTTGGTTGTTAATATAGACTTGGATATGTTTGCACTGTTTATTTCGATACATTGACTATGTACCTTTTATTTTATCTATATCATGGATTGGAAATATATTATTATGTGATGGATGTTAATATCATTATTATTATACTACACTATGCAACTAACCTGTTTATGTTGTAGTTTATCATATATAGAAGACATTTGTTGTTATGATTACAATATTTTAACATAGCTTATATGGCTACATTTTTATGTAGAATGAGAGGTGAGTGTTCTAAATCATCAGGCAAATCAAGTAGGAGATGTTGGACTCCAGAAGAAGAGAGGGTATTGGCTAATGTAGTGAAGGATCTTATTGTACTCGGATGGAAAGCAGATAATGATTTCAAGAGTGGATATCAAAATCTACTTGAACACGCAATGATACAAGCATTTCCCGGTACAAATATAAGGGCTGATGCACACATAATAGTGAAAATTTTAAAATAAACTATACAAACTAGATTGAAACATACTCTGAATCGATTTTGTTAAAAAGAATTGGCTTATTTTTCTTTATTAGACTATTAGTAATGCTCGTACAATACGCTTCAAATCATGGCCACTATACAAGGATTGGGTTGAAATTTTTGGCAAAGACAGAGCAACTGGAGAGGGTGCAGAGGGGTTAACTGATGTGGTTCAAGAACTCTGAAATAGTGAAAAAGCTGAGGATGGTCCAAATTACACTAGAGGAGATGTTGGGGCTCATACCCACCAATCAAAAATGCTAATTTTGATGAGGTTCAAAGCATATCGGTCTCACATGCAAATGGCGGTAGTAATAGCAAAAGCGCCTCTAAAGGAAAGAGAAAATTGGTTGATGATAATGACTGTCATTTTCTGGACTTGATGGAATCGTTTTGTGAAAAGACCGACGATAGGCTTGGTGACATTTCAAAACGAATTGGATTTGAACATGATGCCTCCATTTCTAGGAAGAATGTTTTTGAAGCTATTGGAGAAGTAATTGAACTTGATTTGGAAAAACACATATCAGTTTCCCATCTTATTGTCAACAACGCAAAGAACATGGATCTTTTCTTTAGTTTGCCCAATAAGGGCAGAAAAGCTATGGTGAATATGATTATGGAATGGAGGTTTCCAGGAATGAATGGAGATTGGCGGAGCTATACACTATCTTATTAGCTAGAATTTTATTATGTTTTTGAAAGGCACATTAGCGTGTTTGCAACTCTAGTTAAACATTATGGCCAATGTTAGTCACATGCAAATGTGAACCTTGATGTCGTTAAAATACCGCGGTGATTCATAAACTATTGCATGTTCATGTTCCTTTGTGTTTTAGCTAATATATGAGAACAATTAACACTATTTATGAGGGTTTATTATAATTTTTATGGAAGTTTGTTTTTCATTTCACTTAAAACATATTCCAAGATTAGGCAATGATAAATATTATTAAATATATGTACTCAATACATGAAATACCCAATGTATTTTTCGGGAACAAAAACAGTGTGTGGGATGTCCAAACGTCCCTTTACGGACGTCCAAGACGTGAAGGTAAATAAAAAAAGGACGTCTTGGACATATTTTTGGGAACAAAACAGTGTGTGGGACATCCAAACATCCCTTTATGGGCGTCCAGGATGTGAAGGTAAATCCAAAAAAAGGACGTCTTGGACGTGTTTATAGACGTCCTGGACGTATTTTTGGGAACAAAACAGTGTGTGGGACGTCCAAACGTCCCTTTATGGACGTCCTGGATGTATTTTTTGGGCACAAAAATAGTGTGTGGGACGTCCAAACGTCCCTTTATGGACATCCAGGACGTGAACGTAAATAAAAAAGAAGGACGTCTTTGTAACACCCCATTTTTGGAAAATCTTGCATAATATATTTTTGCATATAAATATAATTTTTATTTATAATTTATTGTTGCTAATTCCTTTAATGTTTTAGATGAGCTTTATGTTCAATCGAAAATAACGAACTAATGTTTTTTTAAGTTTGAAAAGTCTTGCAGGATAGTTACCCGAAGAGACCGAGTTCGACCATGATGCACTCGACATGCAAATATTTTTATGAACGAACGAAAAATAGATAATTTGCATGTGAAATAACTTCAATAATTATTATATATATATTGACTAATGTGTTCAATAATTAAGTAGATTTCTTTTATTATATTATTATGTGCAACAATTACGTGACCTAGATGATGAATTAATTATTTAAAAGAAAATGCATGCATAATTACCATAATTATATTTAATTGTGCATGACACATTAGATGAAAATCACACTCAAACCCCCATACCCCATCAAATCCACATAAGGCTCAAGAGTATAAATCATTACACATCTTTACATATAGCTCAAGAGATAAATTATTACCTATCTTTATGTATATAATGCAAGAGATAAATCATTACACATCTTTATATATATATATAATGCAAGAGATAAATCATTACACATCTATATATATATAATGCAAGAGATAGATATACATGTATAATACATGTAGTATACAAAAAATTTATACACTATAAATAGGCACAAATGATCTTTAGGATCATTTGCAACTTCAACCCCCTCTCTCTCCTTTATACAAACTCTCTCCTTCTCTCCACCACCTCTACTCTCTAAAAAAAACTTTCACTTTTTTCTCCAAAAATCCTCTTTTCCAAAGGAGTAAAGAAGCAAGAGCATAGCAAGTAAAAAGGGAAAGTAAGCTCAAGTGTAGTAGTCTTCCATCAAGCATAAAGAATTTTTGTTGAACTTTTCAGAGGTAGTTTCTTTTTTTGTTACTAATCTTCATCATTTTCTTCCTTAAGAACATGATTAGGTTGCTAAATGTTGTATTGCATGTATGGTCTAAAGAGGGATGTCTACTATGCAATGAGTTTTGTTGCATGTGTTGTTTTATGTGGTTGATTGTCAAAATATGTCTTTATTTAGAGTTAAAGGTGCCAATGCATGTTGAAAGGAGTATTGCATGTGTGATTCCCTTACCTAAACTCATTGCATGTGTGATCTAAAGATGAATCCCCACAATATGAAGAGTTTTTGTTGAATAACTTATTTTATGTGGTTGATCTTCAAATACATGTCATTTTAAGTGTTGATGGTTCAAATAAATGTAAAAATAGGCTTTGCATGTTTAATTTTCTTACCCTAAATTATTGCTTGTGTGATTTAAGAGTGATTTCCTACAAGTGTGATGAAATTTGTTAGATATTTTGTACAATATGATGGATCTTCAAAAAATATGTCATTTTGAGTGTTGATTGTGAAATTGCATGTTTGATTATCAAGTCTAAACTTCTTGCATGTGTAATGATCTGAGTTAAGGTGCTTTTATTGAGTAAGATTGGTTATAAAACTCGAAATTTCATTTTACTAAGAAAATATGTGAGTTTGAGCAACTTGTGTAAAATTCTGAAATTTCAATTCACTTTGTCGAATTTTATAAATTTTTATACTTGGGATTTTAGAATACTGTTTTAGTATGTTGATCTATATGAAATTTGGAGTCTATGGTTAAAAGTTAATAATTTTTGGATTTGTTTATGAATTATGATGAATTTTTAAATGTAGTCCAGTTTGAGTTACAGTTTTCTGCAGGTGTTGTTTATGTAATCAAATGGAAGAACTTCTTCATGTAAATTTTTCTGAAAACTAATATCATGTCTAAATGATATGTAGAAAAGTTTGGAGGGTTTTGAGTTGTGTGTCATTTTCTAAAATTCGTTTATTATAAACTGCCCGGTGTTCTGCCAAAATTTTAAGGTTGCAGGGTTTTGAATTTATTTGAAATAGTTTGGTATGTTTTATTGTTCTGAAAGTTTTACTGTATTTTCACATGTGTGTTGTTAAGCTTTTCATAAAAGTTGAGAATTTTCGAATAATAGAATAATTTATAAAATTGTTTTAATCTGGGTTGTCTGTCCTGAAATCATTCATGATACATCATATGTTTTTGTAAGTAAAGCCCCAAATTCAGAATTTTAATTAGTTTTAGAAATTTTATGTAGTGTTTTACAAAGCTTATGCCTCTATTTCTATGGGCTTGAATTAGAAATGTTATAGTTATAAGTGTTTATATATTAGATGCTAATTTGTTATTGTTTAGCCACTTGAGTTTAAAGGATAATAATAAACTATCTATATTTATATATTTATAAATATGTATATACATGTTTTGAAATGTGTTTTAAAATTTAAATATTGATGAATGGTCGAGTGCAGTACGAGACGACCGGGCATTTCAGGATCTATCCCCGCATCTGAGTGAAACGTCAAGTGGGTAACATTTAATTTCAGTTACATTGATTATAATAACTCGTATGTTGAATGAGATGAAATGACATGATAAAGTACCAGGTTGACGAACCTTGGAGTTAGGCCAGGTCTTCGGACCTTGGAGATGATGCTTTTGACGTATTGGTTAATCTTTTTAATGTAACAGTTAATAACCGTTATCCACTAAGGTTTCTCAAATCTTACGTTGCTAAGTTTAATCTTTTTTAGGTCCAGCTTACGACGAAGCGGATGAGTAGTCAGCTATATGGACTTCCCTCTAGAAGCATATATATATATTACGTTTTTAATATATGTCAATCAGTAGAAATCTGATACTTGATATTTTGGGAACTATTTTTATCGTACTAAGTAAGAAAATTTTCATATGTTCATAACAAGGTTTTGATTTGCAAATGTGGGTATAACACGAGTTAGTTTTGTATGGTTAGTTTTTAAAGTTAAGAAAAAACATACTCGTGTTTTTATAATGAAGTCTTCCCCTGAATTTATTTATGAAATATTTTGTATTTCGTTGAAAATTATCTTACACATGCTCAGAGTCACGGTGGCAACTCAACTCCTATTAAGTTGGGGTTGGGGCGCTACAGTGTGGTATCAGAGCCGAGGTGGGTTCTTTTTTTCTCGGACTGTAAATCAAAACATTTTCTTTGAAACAATGTCTAACTCTTAGAGTTTCTAAAGAATAAAATTTAGAATTTTCTTAAACTTGGTATGTCAAAGAGTTTAATAATAGGGAGTCCGCAACGTAGCTAAACATCCAAATCGTGCCAAGGTAAGTAAGTATATGTGTAACGTTTTAAAGCTGTCTATGAAAGATGTTTTATGTGAATGATTGTATATGATGTTTTATGTGCTATGTTACAAGAAAGATGTGAAAATGAATATGAAAGAAAATCACGAGTCAATGATAAGAAAAGAATGCATGTTATGAGAAGTATGAAGAAGTATGCCTTACATGCCTTATATTTGTTACTGTTCTCTTTACTTTTATTTGTTACAAATGATTATTTATATATCCATCAAATCTTTACCTTTATGTTTGAATGAGAAAATTATTTTTAGAAAAATGCATATTTTATATTTTTACAAATGCACTCCCCCGAGCCATACAACTAGAGTTTGACTTGGAGTTGACTTGTCGTCCAATGATTAAACTTACTTAGGATGGATCGTGATGAGACACATAGGCTGAGTTTGGAGGCAGAGTATAGGATTTACTACCAGTTCGGGTGGGAGGACATCCGAGAGTTCGTAGCTAGGATCACTGATTGTCGTAGGAGAGCTCATGCATACGGAATGGCAGCTGAACATCTTAGGGCCAGAGTACTTCCGAGGTATAGGTCCATAGCTCGGACGGTGTTCAGGCAGTTATTGGTTTATGACCGTGATGTTGGTGCACAAATGGAGTTCCGAGCATACTGCTTGAGCTTACAGGAGGCGGTGGAGCATCATGAGGCGCGTGTGAGAGAGACTATCGTGCTGGAGGCTGAGGCGCATCGCTACGTAGGACGAGCGATGAATTGGGAGGTTCGTATAATTCAAGAGATAAATCATTACACATCTTCATATATATAATGCAAGAGATAAATCGTTACACATCTTTATGTATATATAATGCAAGAGATAAATCATTACACATCTATATATATATATAATGCAAGAGATAGATATACATGTATAATACATGTAGTATACAAAAATTTTATACACTATAAATAGGCACAAATGATCTTTAGGATCATTTTCAACTTCAACCCTCTCTCTCTCTCTCCTTTATACAAACTCTCTCCCTTCTCTCTACTACCTCTACTCTCTCAAGAAAATCTTCACTTTTCCTCCAAAAATCCTCTTTTCCAAAGGAGTAAAGAAGTAAGAGCATAGCAAGTAAAAAGGGGAAAGTAAGCTCAAGTGTAGTAGTCTTCAGTCAAGCATAAAGAACTTTTGTTGAAGTTTCAAGAGGTAGTTTCTTTTCTTGTTACAAATCTTCATCATTTTCTTCCTTAAGAACATGATTTGGTTGCTAAATATTGTATTGCATGTATGATCTAAAGAGGGATGTCTACTATCTAATGAGTTTTGCTGCATGTGTTGTTTTATGTGGTTGATTGTCAAAATATGTCTTTATTTAGAGCTAAAGGTGCCAATGCATGTTGAAAGGAGTATTGCATGTGTGATTCCCTTACCTAAACTCATTGCATGTGTGATCTAAAGATGAATCCCCACAATATGAAGAGTTTTTGTTGAATAGCTTATTTTATGTGGTTGATCTTCAAATACATGTTATTTTAAGTGTTGATGCTGCAAATATATGTAGAAATAGGCTTTGCATGTTTAATTTTCTTACCCAAAATTATTGCATGTGCGATTTAAGAGTGATTTTCTACAAGTGTGATGAAATTTGTTATATATTTTGTTCAATATGATGGATCTTCAAAAAATATGTCATTTTGAGTGTTGATTGTGAAATTGCATGTTGAAATAGACTTTGCATATTTGATTATCAAGTCTAAACTTCTTGCATGTGTAATGATCTGAGTTAAGGTTCTTTTATTGAGTAAGATTGGTTATAAAACTCGAAATTTCATTTTTATTAAGAAAAATGTGAGTTTGAGCAACTTGTGTGAAATTCTGAAATTTCATTCCACTTTGCCGAATTTTATAAATTTTTATACTTGAGATTTAGAATACTGTTTTGGTATGTTGATCTATATGAAGTTTGGAGTCTATGGTTAAAACTTAATAATATTTGGAGTTGTTTATTCATTATGATGAATTTTCAATTGTAGTCTGGTTTGAAATACAATTTTCTGCAGTAACTTTTAGGTGTTGTTTAGGTAATCAAATAGAAGAATTTCTTCATGTGAATTTTTCTGAAAACTAACTATCATGTCTAAATAATTTTTTGAAAATTTTGGAAGGTTTTGAGTTGTGTGTGATTTTCTAAAATTCGTTTATTATAAACTGCCCGGTGTTCTGCCAAAATTTTATAAGTTGCACGGTTTCGAATTTATTTGAAATAGTTTGAGATGTTTTCTTGTCCTGAAAGTTTTACTGTATTTTCATGTGTGTGTTGTTAATCTTTTCATAAAATCTGAGAATTTTTCGGATAATAGAATAGTTTATAAAATTATTTTAATCCGGGTTGTCTGTCCTAAAATCATTCATGATACATCATATGTTTTTGTAAGTAAAGCCCCAAATTCAGAATTTTAATTAGTTTTAGAAATTTTAAGGAGTGTTTTACAAAGCTTATGCCTCTGTTTCATGGGGTTTGAATTGGAAATGTTATAGTTATAAGTGTTTATATATTAGAAGTTATTTTGTTATTGTTTAGCTACTTGAGTTTAAAGGATAATAATAAACTACCTATATTTATATATTTATAAATATGTATATACATGTTTTGAAATGTGTTTTAAAATCTAAATGTTGAAGAACGGTCGAGTGCAGTACGAGACGACCGGGCACTTCAGGATCTATCCCCGCATCTAAGTGAAACATCAAGTGGGTAACGTTTAATTTCAGTTACATTGATTAGAATAACTTTTATGTTGAATGAGATGAAACGACATGATAAAGTACCAGGTTAACGAACCTTGGAGTAGGCCAGGTCTTCGGACCTTAGAGTTAGGCCAGGTCTTCGGACATTGGAGATGATACTTTTGACGTATTGGTTAATCTCTTTAACGTAACAGTTAATAATCGTTATCCACTAAGGTTTCTCAAATCTTACATTGCTAAGTTTAATCTTTTTTAGGCTCAGCTTACGACGAAGTGGATGGGTAGCCGGCTGTATGGACTTCCTCTCTAGAAGTATATATATATATTACGTTTTTAATATATGTCAATCAGTAGAAATCTGATACTTAATATTTTGGGTACTACTTTTATCGGACTAAGTAAGAAAATTTTCATATGTTCATAACAAGATTTTGATTTTCAAATGTGGTATAACACGAGTTAGTTTTGTATGGTTAACTTTTAAAGTTACGAAAAAAAATACTCGTATTTTTATAATAAAGTCTTCTGCTGAATTTATTAATGAAATATTTTGTATTTCGTTGGAAATCATCATTCACATGCTCAGAGTCATGGTGGCAACTCAACTTCTATTAAGTTGGGGTTGGGGCGCTACAGTCTTAAACCCAAAAAGAAGGACGTGACGTCTTAATATCATGTTGAAATCCAATATATAAATAAAGCTTATTGATATGCCTAATCAAGAGCATAAGATACGGTTAGTATAACTCACTCACAATCAAATTAAAGAATTCCCGGTACACCTTTATTTGAGTCGAGTTCAAAATGAAATCGCAACATGACATTTTTTCAATTTTTATTTTCACTTCTTTATTTGAGTGCTTTGTTTTTTAGTGCTAAAGTGAGTGACATGCTCACTAAACAAAATTACAAACAACACATGAAATAATTTTAATGGGAACAATCAGTACGTTGCATAACAAACAATTATTGACAAATAAAAAAAAATCATATTTTGGTTTAATAGGGCTCATGTTCTATATACGTCCAACAATTATTGACAAATAAAAAAAAATCATATTTTGGTTTAATAGGGCTCATGTTCTATATACGTCCTTATGCAATGGTCAGATTCACTTATTGGAGAGACTTCTTGTAGAAGACAACTCAATGGTGCCGAGCAAGAAACTTTTAAGCTCAAGCCCTCACCCGTGACTAATTTTGTTAGATCAAAATCATACTAAAGAAGTACACATAATAAAATAATAGAGCACTCCTCATTCAAACAAAACGAAGTGCAAACCGATGTGTTCTCATTTAACTGAAAATTGAACACACTAACAACCATAGTTGGTTCAACTACAATTTCAAAATAGGCCATAAGAACATATGCTCCTTAGGAACATCTAGTTTTTTTCACAGTACCACACTACATACATTACTAAATAGATATGCATCATATTTGACCTACAACAATCACTTGGAGGGTACCGAGTTTGAAGATGAGCAACCCGGACTAAGGCAACGCAAACAGTTTTTTGATATGCTATGTGGTTGATCAAGATTATTAGTCCAATCCACTTTGGGTGCATCCATTAGGTCATTGACTCCAGCCATGTTCACATTTGTATACTCCACTGGGAACTTGGTGTCAATCTTTTTGTTTTTATAAACTTCTTGATCCGAGTCAGTTGCATAACCATCAATGAGATTATTCCAAAATTCAGTGTCAGGAGATTTTGAGTCGCCAGAGGACAGTTCAATAACAAGCCCAGGTTGATATAACAGTGCATTCACTTTCTCAACATTTTCAACAGATGGTTTGTCATACATGGGGATGGTTTGATAAGTGGGTCCAAACAGGTCACCACCAGCTCCAATGATAAACATGTCTTCATCGTCATCATCACTTGATGAGACGATGATGACATCTTCACCAAACAACGGTGGATAATTGGACGCATCATTGAAAATGATCTACAACTCTTTCCAATTAGGATCTGCCTCAGTCATATAGGCGTACGCAAATGATTGATCCTACAATAAATACATTTGATTACAAATAGCATTTATACATTTTCCAAATGGATCAAATATCAATGTAGAAATTTTACTATACCTTGCAAATGTGATCCCACATATATGGAGCGCCTATGGTGGTATTAGTCGACGCATCGCACAAAACATCGGCCATGTGCACAATCCAGTCGAACACACGGTGTCGTTTCTGCAGCTTTCAAACATGTCTGTTGCACTCAAGAGAGCCAATTTCTTTTTGGAAATGTTCAGATATGATCCATCTCACAACTTCTATTGCGTGAGAGTTATCAGCACCAACTCGAAAGTTTCCAGCCAAGGATTGATCAACCAGTAAATGAATAAACATGTTATCCACTTTTGGAGTCCACAACTCATACAGAAAAATAGATTGAGGCCAAACTAGTGGAGGCATTTTCAGTTATGTCTAAAGCAAGTATATAAGATGGTGCATGTAAAGGTGAAGACTGAAGAATAAAGTGCCTAGTACTAATTTCATGTAGAGTTGAATTTCCTCGCTCAACATCATTTACATTCATGATTGACATTTGATGGATGGATAACCAACTCAATCCATCAAATATTCCCTAGTGGAGGTATTAAATAGATAGATAGTTTCCAAAATTGGTAAAAATATTTGTCATTCATTTGCATCAATATATATTTGAAATGATGAGTAGCCTTTAATTTGAGAAATCCTATAATAATGTCTCATACATCTTCATGATGATGAGCTATACACATTGCTTCCAGAAATGGTAATAGTATTTGCAAATAGATTATGGTTTCCTATATACTGATATGTCAACTATGTAAGCCAATATAGTATAAAACCACCATTAATTCAGGTGCATGCTACCAGAGCACAATTAATGAGCAAGATTGCATGAAGATGCACTCTATGACTTCCATTTAATACTACATAATCTTTAAAAGATTTCACATAGAATGCAAACATATATATCCTTAAATGAATCATTTAAACAATGCTATTATGTATATCCTTTCAAATGAAACATACAAATTGTTGAGTATTAAAACTAAAATCATAATGTTTTTAGTTTAACCATGTTCGTTAAACTCTAAAATGAACATGAACTTTACCCTTCTGATATAATCTCAATACCTAGTTGCACATCGTTGGGTATAGATGCTAATACATAACAATCGACATCTACAAAGCAATCATATGTCTTCTTAAATAAATCATACAAATCATATAGAAGTGGTTTTATCATATATATCAGTTTAGACTGCCTATTGATATATATTGATATATATAGAATGTTGGGTATTAGATCTAAAACCATCATGATTTAGGTCAACCATATTTCAACAAAAAATGATTTTTTCCTTCCAAATATGATTGTAATAGTGATAAACCTCATTTTTACGCACCCTAGAGTTTTTATTTTGCCGCATTTACTACTCGATTGCTTTATCTTTTTACCGCACAATGCGTTTAATTGATTTGTTAAGTGTCGCAGGTGAAAATAGTCGATCGAAATGGAAATGGCCAAAATAAGACGAAAGAAGGAAGGATTTGGAGCACAAATAGCGTCGGCATTTAAACGCCCGCGTTCAAACGCGGGGCATTTAAGGCCTGCGTTTTAACGCGGGTTTAGCATCCTTTTTCAGGGAGTTTTCCTTTCAGGTATAAATACCCCCTCCAAATATTATTTTAGGGTTCGAACTTTATTTTCTTGATTTTTGGTTGTAAAGATTAGAGATCGAAGAACGAGATTCAGACTTATTGTAAACGGATCTTTCGACAACGGGTTTAATCGATTTTATTTCTTTAATCTCTTTTAATTCTTGTCGATTCTATCATTTTTACTTTATTGATTGTTGATTGTGTTTTCGCATCTATGGAGTAATCCATTTTATTCTGGAATCGGGAATAGCACGATAATATGTTATCAGTATAAATTATATTATCGTTGGCGTTGCATCGCCTTTGCTTATGATTTGAATTCTTAGTAATTAATGATTGTGAATTTGCTGGCCACATATTTACATGTTCATAGATATTAGGTGAAAATTCTGACAGGTGACATCTAAATCGGAACCCTAGTATTCAAACCTAGGCTCCTAAATCACGAAAGTAGTTTTAGGGCATTTGAGGAATCGATACACTGTCACAGAACTGAATGAATCTGAGCTTAGTCTAATCGTCACGAAAGTAGAGGATTAATTAACTTGGGTAAATTATTATGCTTTGACAGAAGGTAATAAGTAAAATTAGATAGTGTCCTTCATAAGTGGTGACCGTAACTGAATTGATTGTATGATTGAATAGATAACGTATGTCGTGGTGAATCCTGATTCTGGAATTGCTAATCATTTATAATCAAAACCAGTTGTTTAATATTCTATTTAGTTTCTCTACGTTATATCTCGTGTTTTCATTAGGCTTAGATTACCGATAACTGATAGAAGTAGTGCTTGATTATTCGGTCCTCGTGGGAACGATATTTTTTGTACTACACTAAAGCCGTGCGCTTGTGGTATTACACACATCAAATAGCTGCATAAGCTGGGGCATTAGATGTAAGACATATGACAACTGAACCAATTTTTGACGTAGTTAACATAGTTTCACAACTAGAAAACAGCCTAAATTTTGCCCTATTTTCGAGCAATTGTTAGAGCACACAAGAATGATTTACCCATCAAAACCCACTTATTGAATTACAAGATTGGTATATGATTGAGAAGTAAAAGAGTTAAAAAAGAATGACTTACATTGTTGCATTTCCCAAATGGTTAGATTATCGAAGGGTTATTGAAGGGTTTAACAAATGCAACTCTTTCCATCGAAATATTCATTCCCCTGTAGCCAAGACCATTTATTAGGAGTGAGGTTAAAATTGCTTATTAGATGAAAAAAAATGCAGAAATAAAGTCTTATTCATCCTAAGATATGAATGTAATTTTACACCTATCACTCATATTATCAACTATACAAAACACCAAATAAAATATATTTATGTGCACATATCACATATGAACGAGGGATTGATAGTTCTTTTGTATTTACAGTGTATTATCCTTTATTTTATTAATTACCACATCGCATCCTCCATACCAAATGAGTCCTAAATATACTATTAAGTAGAGATCTAATATAAACATAATTTCACCTCCAACAAACAATGTAAACCTTTACCCTAGGCTCAGTGCACTCTATAGTCTATACCTGATATTTTTATAAACAATAATCAATCATTAAAAACAGAAAAAGAGAAAAACAGAAGGCCCACGCGCTCAACGTACGCCGCACACACACACACACACATGTATGTAGCCTGTAGGGTTTAAACGCTCTCTTCTTTTGTTCTCCATAGCCGCCATTGACAACATCACAAACGCATCTCTCTGTGTCTCTCGCTCTCGTTCTTAAAAGCACAATAAACCATATATATGCTTATACAATCATAATTGTTAAGGAGAGATAGAACAGATAAGATTTTTTTTTTCTTATCTGTCGGATTTAATCTATGGCTGAGGCGGTGTCGATCAATTCAGATCTATTACCGGATTCCGATGCGGGGTCGTTTCATCGGAGGATCGAGTTCCACGTGATGAGAAAGCAATGCAATGTGTTCAGCAGTAACACTAGTAATAATGGGTTTAAGCTCGTGACCTTGAACCCTAATTCGGAGCCCCGTAAGTCATCCGGGTCGGACAATAAATATGGAAAGTCGGAACTTTCTGAGAGTGGATTAGATACGGAGCTCAGCTTCGAGATCACTTTTCGCAGAATCGTGAGTTCTTTTATAATTGGAATTTTCTGTTTTTATATTTTCTGTATACACGTTTATTTGTTTATTATGTCACTTCAGGTATAATATTCTTTCAGAGGTAGTCTTATAATTCTGAAGTACATTTACACTTTCCAATTTCCAACAATAAGTTGTGAGGTTTTTGAAATAGTAATGGGCAAATGATTTTTTTTTTTTAAAATTGTAGTTGTTGATGATTGATTTTCTATACATGTTCCTTTCGTTTTACTCACCCGAATTTATGTTTATTTTGGTTGAATGTGGTTACCTGTTTGTCTTTTATATATTATATATATATATATATATTCTTTAGCGGGTTAATGCCTTATCGGATTTGAGGTTTACAAGGTTCGGATTAAGGTGTTTTCTTAATATGCATGGAGTCAAAAATAATCTGCCTGAACTTCTGTATGGCGTCACCATTTCAGAAACCTAAATGGGGAATTTGAGCTTGAAACTCCCTTAAGATGCTCCACCACATTGGTTCATACGTTTGGATCTCCTCTTTATTAGAAGTTGATTTTATATACAATTTCAGCTGAATTTCCTTTGTTTAATTATCTATTAGTCTTTATAGTTTCCTTTTTTTTCCCTCTTATGTAATTTGTTGTAGTTGAACAAATCTTATGAACTTCATAACTTGTTTGTGTATAGAGATATTTAACACAATGAAATGAAATTCCTGGCATATTAACTAGGTGAATTTTGATGTGAATTTTAATTTTGGTGATCTATAATTGATCCGAGTTGACTTTAGCTAATCCATTGATTAATATTGTGTACTCTGTGAAGTTTGCCATCCAGATGTTGTATTTTCTGTTGAGGAATCAAATAACACTAGTGACTGGCTGACACTGTTAATTTCAGGGTGCTGGCTTACGCAATCTCGGAAATACTTGTTACCTTAATTCGGTGTTGCAGTGTCTGACTTACACTGAACCTTTAGCTGCCTATCTACAAAGCGGGAAGCATCAGAATTCTTGTGAGTCTTTTTCTATGTTCCCGCTCTTTTTGATCTCATTTTTTTAATATAAAAATTTTATTCAAGGGATCTTGTATCCATTATGTTTTACATTTAAATGATCTTGGATTGCTTTCAGTTTGAATAAATTGACTTCTTTGAGATTTTTAATTTGTTTCTCATTCTTATTGAGAATTCAATGACTTTTTGTTGTTTCATAGCTCGCTTTTTTGTTAAACATGAAGCAATAAGTTACATTTTCTTTGCATATCATGCCAGCTTCGGCATGATAGTTATTACTTTGAAAAGTTCCATATTGTGAAACGATGACCCTATGGATGGAACATTGGAGACCCATGGGTTAATTCTCAAGAAGAGAATGTAATGAAAGATCCTTTGTTGTCAGCAGACTTTCTATTTATATGATGATTTTTTTACACCCTAATTTGCACCTAGTATGTTTAACCCAGGATCCCTTTTAAACCTTGCTCTTGTATATCAAGATTCAAGATTCATGAACTCATTAAATAAACCATATCTCAGTATGAGAATAATATGACATAAATAGTAAGTCACACATATATGTGAGCAAAAGGGAGTGGGAAAAGCTAAAGACATTGAATTGATGAATCAACAGGTCGAGATAGATATAGAGATAGAGATAGATATATGTGAACCACATGGGGCTGAATGATGATGATGAAAAAAATTTAATGCTCAAAGGATGGAGGAGAATAAATTCAATCTTTATGTTGTCTTGAACAGCTAAGACCAGCAGTGCTCATGAAATTTACTATGAATGGGTTGTTCAGTTGGGAAACTTCGCACTGGAAAATGATTTGATTGTCATATGATTACAAGAAATACCCCAATGTTGTACAACTAGAAAGACCACAAAAATTGTAAAGCTCTTTGCAAGAAAAAAATGCTCAAGTGGAGCATACATGACTGTTTACAGAGACATTTACCTTCCTAGTTAAAACAAGGCTGTGTTTCCTTCTTTGGATTTGTTTACTACCAGATATCTCTTTTAAGATTAGTACTTACCAACTCAAGCAGCGGAATAAAATTCTGATTCAGCTTATGCGGATCTGACTAACTGGTTATGGGAGGTTGAGTTAAAAATACCTATATGAGAATTGGGCACTTTTCAAAGGCAGCATTTCCACGAAAAATGTTATCTAATATTTGCTTCTTTAGATCCGTGTTTCTGTGTCATTGATTTGAGTTGTCACAGGATCTTACCAAGTTTATTTGTGGCTTTTAAACTTTAGTGATGAATAGAACAGAATGTGTGTGACCGCCCGTATAGGATCTATGCTGTTGCTTCAAATTTTGACTTCTTTCACAAAAGGGCCCAGGCAGTGCCTCTGATCTTGATAGAAGGCCCATGTCGAAACAGAGCTGAAAAAGCTCAAATTCCCACGACATATATTCTGTAAGCCTGCGCAACTGTAATCCTACAATCATGCTGAGCTGATGTACTGTCTCAGAAAGGAAGTTGCAATGGCATTGTTTGAGTTTTTTTTATTTATTTTGCAGCGGAATAATGATAAGGCTTAAGCTCTAAATTTATTATATTTAATGAGCTTGATGCATTTATGACCTAAGGAATGCCTATTTTATGCCGTGTCCTTTCATTTCATGCTTTGCTTATAAACTCGAAAAGTGATATTTGATCATCAATGTTGCCTGAAATGTATGTCCATGAATTTACCTTCCATATATTAAATTCTGGTGATGATATCTTCAATGTGCAGAACTGAATACGTAGTTGCATAACCTGATTTGATAAAACTGCTAGGCATGTGCTAGATGTATATTTTTCTTAATCGGACTGCATGCGCTTACTTGTAGGCTTACTGTTGTTTAGTGAAAACAATGTTGAAGCTATTATTTTAACTGTTCCTTCCATTGTTTATGAAGGTCGTATGGCTGGCTTTTGTGCTCTATGTGCCATTCAGAAACATGTAAGCCGTGCGCTACAGTCAACTGGGAGAATTCTAGAGCCTAAAGATCTTGTTTCGAACTTACGACGTATCCCATGAAAGAAATATGCTGTTTGTATTTAAAAATATAAGGAATATGGTTCTCGCTTGTTGATTCTGATTTTGAGCAATAACTCCTTTATCTTGATATTTTGTTAGTTACTTATTTATTCTCTTTCCTTCTCTTTCGAAGTAAAATAATGAACATCCCTTAATCGCTTTGATCCCCATAGTTTTACTCAAGTTTATTGCACAATGAGTTGATTGTTTGGCTTCTTCTCATAGTATAGAAGTTCCATAGATGCTAAGTTTAGCCGGTACTCTTATACTCTTCATTGCGTCATTTCTTTTACTTCTCGTGCCTCTCTTGATTAATTAAGATCATGTACAAACTAGACTTTTTCACTCCTGGAACAAATTATCTCCCAACATTTTTCCTTTCTGGGAATAAGGTCAATAGTCTATTATTAGAAGAACCAGCTAATGTCAAATTACCGTTTTACATTCTGTGAGCCTTTTACATCTGTGTCTTCTTCTGGATTTTGGTTCACTGTTAAGTAGGGTACCTTAATCAAGATACTAGGTATAAACCGGAGCTTTCGCAATGCCAGACAAGAAGATGCGCATGAATATATGGTGAATTTACTGGAATCCATGCATAAATGCTGCTTACCTTCTGGAGTGCCTAGCGAATCACCTAATGCTCATGAGAAAAGTTTAGTCCACAAAATATTTGGTGGTCGCTTACGGAGCCAGGTAATTTTTTGCTTAGGAAAAAAGATTTTAGAGAATTTTTTTCTTGGTTAAATAAATTAAGGCTATGTGGAACTTGAATTGTTCTTTCTTGTATTTTGCTTTTCGATATGTTGTGTTAAGGGCATTTTGTTCATTTTTCTAGGTGAAATGCATGCAATGCTCCTTCTGCTCCAATAAGTTCGACCCATTCTTGGACTTAAGTCTTGAAATTCAGAGGGCAGACACGGTATATAAAGCGCTTTCTCATTTCACAGCCAAAGAGCAGTTAGATGGAGGTGCTAAGCAGTACCAGTGTCAGCAGTGCAAACAGAAAGTTAGGGCTGTGAAGCAGCTAACAATTCACAATGCACCTCATGTACTTACTGTTCACCTGAAGCGTTTTGGTTCGCATGTACCTGGGCAAAAAATTGATAAGAGAATTGCTTTTGGTCCTAAGTTGGACTTGAAACCTTTTGTAACTGGTCCCTATGTAAGTTTTCCTCGTGAATATTTCATATTGCTTTTGGGTACTATTTGGAACCCCATTTCTGAATTTCATTGACATCCCTTCTGGAACCGCCTTATTACTGTTTGTTTTATAATTATGGTTTTGATATTTCCCATTTCTGTATTATGATAACTTGCAGGATGGGGATCTGAATTACACTCTATATGGTGTTCTTGTTCATGCTGGTTGGAGCACTCATTCTGGCCACTACTACTGCTTTATTCGCACATCCAGTGGCGTTTGGCATTCCCTTGATGACAATCAGGTATGAAAAAAATTATTTGCAAACCCTTAAGGTCTTCCACCAATTCCTACTTTTATTTCTGATTTTGTTTTAGAGTTGTGAAGAACCAATTCTATATTGGGATCCCTTAATATCACATCTTAACAGGTTATTCAAGTTAGTGAAAAGAAAGTCATGGAACAGAAAGCCTATATGCTGTTTTACGTTAAAGATAGGAGAAAAGTTGGTACAAAGAAACCTGTTGACATGGTCCAGAAAGAAAACATTGTTATGAACGCTATCGGAAACGAAGCAGCACATTCAAAAGTCAATGTGGAGTTTAAAGAAAAATTTCAAACCGGCTCGATTGAGAAAAAGTTAGATGGCACTCTTGCCAATAAACCGAAGGAAATTCCTTCCGGAACGGTATCAATTCAGAATGTAAATAGCACAATGATTGTTGAACATTCATCAATAGTGCCACCAACAAAGGATTTAAAGGAGCATTCCACTAAGAATACTGATTATGTGGGCCAAAACGAAGAGTCAGTTCTTAAGAAAGAATCGACGTTTTTTGTTGCTATGCCTTCCGATCATAGTCCAAGTGAATCAGCTGAGCAGCCACCACACAGCAGTGTCCTCTTGACATCGTTTGAACAGAAGCAAAAAATGGACGAGCCGAATTGTGAAATGGTAATTCACCGTGTTAGCCTTTTACGGCCTTTCGACACCTTCCTTCATGAAGCTTCTCTTGCTTATTCATATACACCCCTGATCAATGCATTCTTTCATTTAGATTGAAAGAAAGAACATGCCCACGGCAACAATTGGGGAGGCATCAAATAAAGTTAATGATCTGAAGTCGTCAAAGCAAAATAATATCGAAGAGAGTCAGGTACTTTTATATTCTTCTTGCATAATAATATACAAGTATACTGTTGAATTCTGGAGTTTTTACCTTCTACTTCACCCCCACTCCCCCCACCTCAACAAAAAATATAGAGAAAGAAGGGAAATTGGCTGCACTGTCAGAAAGTGTAAGGTGTTTCATAACAAATGGTGAGGATTATGGTACGTCAGCATTATGTGGGTCTTACGCGGACATGGCATTGTTCTTACGGCTTTGTGTGAAAAATCTTGCGTATATAAGAATTTGCCCTTCCTCACCCATACCCCCATAATTAAATAAAATTAGGCCTGATTATTGGTTTATTGGTTGATTATCTATGAACTTCTTTAGGTTGGAGATTTCTCGAGGAAGAATGGCAATTCTATCATTGAAGAAACTAATGCAAAAGGAGAAAAATTGGACCTTGTCCAGCCAGCCAAAGAGCAGTTGCCACGTGAGATAGCAAAGAAGAAAAGGCCCCAGCTGAAAGCGAAAAGAAAGCTCTTCAAGCATCAGGCCGCCATCATGTCACTCAGCTCTAGCATTATATTTGGTGTGGCCAACCTGCGAAAGAAAAAGCACAAGCAAAGAAAACACCATTCTCTGCAGAAAAAGTCTCCAACTTTGGAAAATCCATTGATTGAGAATGACTTACCCTCTGTTTCTGACAAATCATTACCTGTACCCATCAACATTTGCGCTCCCTCTCGGAAAAAGAAAGCAAAACGTGGATTAGATGATAAAAGTCAAAATTCGAGTGTACAAAACATTAGTAGCAATATTAGTGCATCAACCGATGTTAACAATAACGTATTTCGAGATAGAATTGTTCTTGATGGCTCCACGCTTTCGGCCCCAGATATTAAGCAGTATGCGGATGGTAATTCTGAAGAGCACAAAAGGGAATCGAAACAGAATGGGTTGATGAGCATGCTTACAAGAGGGCTAGAAGAAACAACTGGTAAACAATATTTTTAATGATCTGCTATCAAAACCCTGTTTTTATGAAGCCACCTCATTGGTCATGTGCCTGTGATATGTGATGATGTCATCATTTCACTTTGTAACATCATCATATACATATGCCCACCTCTATCTGACCACATTAACCAGATTGTACGAACCTGGTGATGACTTTATTGCATTCGTTAATCTCTGTTTGCTTGAGTGCAGTTGCTCGCTGGGATGGTATTGATGTATCTCTTTCAGAAAAATTAGAACGAAGAGCTGCAGGGACTTCCCAAATTGGTTACATTGGAGATGAATGGTGAGTTTGCATTGCATTACTGCGGATATCCTTAGTGAAAGAAATATTGTGCGCTTCAGGTCATATAGAATATTGACTGCAATAAAGCAGCTCACTATTTTCTGACAAAATAAAGAGATAATTTAAAATTATTGTGTTTGTGACAAATTTGGAATCTAGTTTGTTTAGACCTGCAGAATGTTCGTAGAAGGGAAAAAAGCAATATCTGCTATTATATATTATTATCAATCTGTTTTGAGCTACAGGTGAGTGTTCCAATGTTTAGACTCGAGAACTCAGGATTAGGGGTGGCAAAATGGTTCCTTCTTAAGAACCATAAAAGAACCCAACCCATTTAAGAACCAACCCAAACCCAACCCGACCCACCCAATTGCCACCCCTACTCAGGATATTGAATTTGGAGGTGAAGTGGCTGAGGTTTAGCTTGTTTTTTGTGGGTTTTGCGTAATGATTGAATTAGTCTGAAAGAAAATTGTTAAATAATATCATAAGCCCAAAGATGTTACGTTGAGATCATGTTGGATATTTAGAAACACATACATGATTCTGTTGTAATGAAAAACAAGCCTTAATGCATGATTCTATGTGTTTCAGATTTAAAAAAGTATTTCTTCTAATACTTCTGTTCGACAGGGATGAGGAATACGACAGAGGAAAGAGAAAGAAGATAAGGGAATCGAAGATGAGCTTTGGGGGTTCAAATTTATTTCAAGAAATTGCAACCAAAAATTCTAAAAGAAAAAGAGCAAAACTGGAACGGCATCAAAACCAGCCATTTAGGATATGATGATGGATTGGTGGGGAGTCAGGAGTGTCGTGATACTCCATGAAGACAACCATAATTTTTTGTGTTATTCCTTACGTAGCGTATGTGGGTTTGTTTTTTAGGTGGTGTTAAAAACGCTTAAGACAAATATTGCAGTTCCATCCCTTATGATGGGCGTTTTTTGCTTTTCATTCTTTATAATTTTTTTAGTTAAAAATTGGCCTCACTTTGAAAAGAGGCTGGAAGAGTGGGCTATAGGGTGTGTGAACTGTACAATCAATGAGTTTTCTTGTTGAAGTATATATGGTTTTGTTGGTTCTTTCCCCTTTGTAGGAAGTTCCGTTGTCTGGATTCTACTATATATATGTGTGTGTATATATATATATATATAAGGCAACATATTGACATATTTAATATCCAAGTATGCGTCGTTGAGAAGCGAAAATCACTATTTTGATTGCTGTTTGACTACTTTTATTACAGAGACCAGCTGTTTTTCTTTCGGTTTTTTTCTATATGTTGGAGTTGTCACTTAATCCTGGTAAAACTGAAATGTTAGTCTTGTTGTAATCAGTTGTCTGAAAATTAATTCTTGAATAATTGATTACCGCATTAACAAGGATCACTAGGAGTAGTATTTTTTTTTTCTCGTTGTAAAGTAAATTTTTATTACCACAAACAACATTTACATTTTTTCTAGTTACAGTAATAAACAAATCTCAAGATCTCATATACTATTCAACCTCATAAAAAAAATGGTTTCTATATTACATTCAAGAATAGGATTGCATAGTTTCCTCGTTAGCATCACAAAGTACACACCCGAATTCGGTGATGTTTACAAATTTTCAAAGTCTGTCTTTTGTGAGCAGCTTCTCATTGTTTATAATCAAAGTAGGATGTGTTTGTTTATATTTTTGAGATAAAATTTTGAAATATTTTTTGTGAGTTTGGGTGACAATTGTAGTTGTTTGTTTATATTTTTAAAAATAGATTGTAAATTGTAAAACATGTCAAATTAATAGTGATAAGTTGATTATGATGTGTAGAACGGTTGAATTTGTTGTGTGTATAATAATTATGTGAATAAAAAAAATATAAATAAAAAATTATAAAGTATAAAAGAGAAAGTGAAATAATGTTTATAATAAATGATGTGATTGGTAAATGTGTGAATTTATGTATATATCATTATAGATACTTATATAGGGATTAAAAAAGTAAAATTGAAAAAAAATGAGAATTTGGATGAGAATTTGATGTGCTAAGTTCATTTAGAATTTTTTGATTTAAAAACTTGAAAATAGAATTTGAAAACATGAACATTCAATGCTATGAGTTTGGATTTAAGCGAGACTACAAATGGTTCCATTTATGTCTTGGATTTCAGTGTTTTAGACTCACATTCGGGGTTTATTATAAAACTTTATTTTATTTTAATTTAAAATTACTATATACCATCTCTTAATAAAAATATGTAAATTCCGTGCATCATTAAATTTTGCGCAAAATCTCATATTTTATTAAATAAACTACTCAATTAATTACAGTATAAACTCTATAAATTAATATTCATGGGACCATCAAAATTTATTAATTAAAAGAGTTATTAATTAATCGATAAATTAATAATTATTAATTTATATATTAATTAATATTTGATTAATTTATAATGAAATTCTCACTTTACATTTTTTTGTTACAGAAAGAACCCTCCAATCTTCCACCTTATTATGCTTTTTGTGTTCAATGTGTATCACTTATGAACATTAAAAAACAAGGCTATTAAAGCGGCAATCACATTGAATAATTTCTTGTTGAACTATAAGAAAACAACACTAGAAGTTCTTAGAATAATAAGAAAAATTAAAGACGAGATTTAAAGTGAAACTGATTTCAACAAAAAAAAAGACAATTGAGTCATTTTTCAAGAAATCTTCATAAATGATTCATGTAATACGTAGTATATAAGGAATTATTAATTTATATTTTATATGAGGTCTATAGAAATTATCAAAAATATATTATCTTAAAATTTTAGCGAATTATTAATTTAGCACCCTATCCCCGAGTCAGGACCGACCAAAAATATTATCTTAGAGAGTTTATTAAATAGTCGAGTATTAATTTATCGAGTTTCTATTGTATAATCCTTAGGAAGGTTTCGAGCAGAATTTAATGGAATATGAGTTTTATATATTGCCTATATTTTGAAGACAAAAGAGATATTTAATTTATTTAATAATTTCTAACGATGTTTTGTAATAAAACCCCATATTTCGAGTTAGAACTATAAATATGTGAGCAAAGACAATTTCCATTTTATTTGTATTTTTGTTAAAAAATAATAGTATACAGGCAATGCTTACAAACATAACATCAAAAGTATTACTTATTTGTAGAAGTGGACATTCATGTTCATGATGCAATACATTAAATTTATGAACATCCAACTGTACCAGTCGGTCATCGGTGACATTTAATGTCCTTCATATACAAAACGATTGTGTTGAAAATGGGATAAGATGAACAACTTTTTCGAATTTAATTAGTATGAAAAATTATGTTTGATTATTTATTATTAAATCGAAATGAATTGGATTAAAACAATTTGATCTTGATACATATTTTATTATTTTTAACTGAAAGTGTTTAGCTAGAAATAAACTTCAAAATTTTACTCAACAATGTATATTAAATGAACATGACTTAAACGAATTTTTAATAATCGGCCCCGAAACGAATAATCGAGCGGTTTGCTCTGTTTTTTTGGTCCTAGTAATCCCATATAAGAGGTGAGGTGATCGAATAGAGTCGAGCTAAATAAACTAATGCTATTTTTTTTTTAGAATTCTATCCAGCATGAGAAGTTTCATAAATGTTTGATGCAACTAATAATCACACCAAATAATCCAATCAAGCCCAAATCTAATTCGAGTAATTTGATATTTTTATACATAATTTATTTTATCTTACTCTTTTTTTTTTTTTTTTCTCTTTCCTAGCTAAATTAAAACTTGAACAGTATAAATATAGGTAGATGTGATTAAACAATGATAAAACTAAGGATTGAGATGGCAACCATATTATCCCCCAACCCTGCCATGCAAGACATTAAGGTCACATACAAAGAATCCACCCTTGTCTACCATTCTCAACACACTGCAAAAACATCATCATCATTATTCTTATCAAATATAGACCAATTTCTCAATATCAATGTCCCAACACTCCTTTTCTATCCCGCCAATCCAGATTTTTCACCAGAAATTGTGACCAAAAGGCTGAAAATGGCACTGCAAAAAGTGCTGGTGATGTATGAGTTTATGGGTGGTAGACTGAAGTGGGACCCACAGTCGGGCCGCCTGGAAATCGACTGCAACGGGGCCGGAGCTGGGTTCGTGGTGGCGTCTTCAGAGTTGTCGGTTGACGAGATGGGGGATTTAGCTTGTCCGAATCTGGGATTCCGGCAGCTTGCTGTCCAAAGCTTGGATAATACTACTGATGATGATCAGCCACTTTGCATTTTACAGGTATTTAGTAAAACATTCCAATTTATTTATTTTAATTATTGTGATGTTGCATTTCTTATTTTAGTTAATATATTAAGTGTATAAAATGTTTTGATGTATTTAGCTGGTCATAAAATAATATGCATATATGTATAGTGTTTGGGTTTGATTCTACGTGCTTGTTCGGGTTGTCTAGAAAATAAAAGATAAAAATAATAATATTTACATTATGAAAACTTTAATTTTGAGCACGAAAAAATAAATCAACATGTCAAATAAGAAATATAAAAATAAAACTTATATGTGCCTTATTAATTTGTTAATGTTCACCAATTGAATAGTAAATAAAATAACGTATCCGCGGTTATTGTTTTGAATTACTGATATCTGTATTTTGATAATTAAAACCATTAAGTTAGAACAACATTTTGTTATTGAGTTGTTATTACATAAGTATCACTGACTTTCAATTTGGATATAAAAAGTTCATGAATTTTTGTTTGTGCAAATAGCCATATATTACAAAATTTATTGTGTTATATCACTTTTAATATATTATCATAATAACAGAAGTTTTTCTAAAATTACAGAGATTTAGAACTTGTATGATATTGGTCTTATTTCTAAATTTATTTTTAATGTTGAAAACACGAGTTTCAAATTAGCATTGGTTTTTGTATTATTTTACTGAAAATATGTTTGAATTAATTATTTTAGATTATTAATTTCTGATTAATTTAAAAATGATAACATGTTTTTTTACTTCAAATATTATACTTCAAATTTGAAATTCCTTGTGTTTTTTATTGCAGGTAACATCATTCAAATGTGGTGGTTTTGCAATTGGAATGTCACTGAATCACATCTTATTCGACGGCATAGCAGCCAAAGCATTCCTAGAAAACCTAGCATCACAGACATTTGACAACAAATCACCACCGTTCATCCCCTGCCACAACCGCCGCCTCCTCGCCGCCAGATCTCCGCCACGTATCTCATTCCCTCACACCGAGTTCTTCAAGCCCGACCGCAGCCTCCCAGACTTACTCAACACACAACAATTGAACTCCAAAATCCTCAAATTAAGCTCAAATGACATCACATTCCTCAAAGCCAAAGCAGATAACACAAGAATCGCCACCACATTCACCGTCGTGGCTGCTCTCATATGGCGATGCATAGCTTTTTCCGATAATAATAAAGACAAAGTTTCAACTCTCCTTAACGCCGTTGACCTGAGGTCAAGGATCAATAATCCGCCATTGCCGTCGGAATACTGCGGCAACGCAATCTTATTTGCTCGTGCATCGGCAAAGGGCGGTGAAATGGAGAAATGGGGGTTTTCGAATGCGGTGGAGATGGTGGCGGAGGGGATTGCTAGAGTGACGGATGAGTACGCGAGATCTTCGATTGATTGGTTGGAGATTAACAAAGGGATTCCCTTTGGAGATATAATAGTGACTTCGTGGTTGAGATTAGGGTTTGATGAGGCGGCGTTTCCGTGGGGGAAGGCGGCGTGTTTCACGCCTGTTGTGAATAATTTGAAGAGCCTTTGTTGGGTTTTTTCCGGCGGTGGTGGTGGTGGAGGGGTTAATGTGTTGGTTCAACGGCCGGCTGAGGAGATGGAAAAGTTTGAATCTCAATTTGTTAGCTTCTTTCACAATAATTAATTCTTATTAGGTTTTTGTGAAGAGTGTTTGAAAAAGCATCATATGAGATGGTTTAATTTGCACTATTTGGTATTCAACACCCTGATGCATGCAAAATCTTTGTTCATCGTGAGTTGTAGAAAGTGGGTTTAATTATATTAATTTTCTGTGGTTAATCATTGATTCATAATGGTTTGCACAAATTGAATATCGATTAGAGGCATCAGATTATTGGGATTTGGGATGCTCGTGGGACCAGATTTCTATTCTAAATCTCTGTTTTCATGTATTAGATGTCTGACACGTGTTTAAAAATTTACACATATTAAACATCTCTTAATAAGTGTATTCATAAATTACACGTGTCAAATAATTACCTACATGGAATAAGAAATGAAATAGAGAAACCAATAGGTTTGTTCAACGAGCACCCCAATTCCTTCTGAAATGGTCAAATTGGACGATCCAATTTATTCGTTGCAACGCGAACTCTTTAGTGCATGCTCTTGCCAATTGGGCTTTTCATAGGCGAACTTTGGCTTTGTGACCTAGATTCTCGTCATTTTGAACTCTAGGCACTAAAGGTGTCATCGGCTCCTTAAGGCTCTGCCCGAACGATTTTGGTAATTTAAATTATTTTTTTTTTTATGATTATACTGTAATTATATATTTTTTTATTTTTATTTCAAAATAAATTGTAACATAGTTGGAAAAATTATCAAGGTGTCAGGTTAAGGTTTAAATCGCCTAACCCACTTTTCAAAAAAATTTCCTACAAATTAGAATCTATACTATTATAAAAAGAAAGGTCGTTTTGTCTCACAAATGGAAGTTATTTCTGCCATTTTTACCGTTTTGTCCTTTGTTTTCTTTTTAGATTGAAAATATAACTGTAATTTTGAGTGTAAAATAGGAAATTCATCATAATTTAGGTAGTTGTCACACCATTTTTCAATTGACCAAATATACCCTTCAGGCTAATACACACAAGCGTTGAAAATAGGGCTAAATTTGTCACTTGCATGTACAACCTAAAATACACGTTCTCCACCCACTATCCCACTATTTCAAATCCCTATTTCTCTAAATTCTGAAATTCCCAATTTTTCTCTTAAGGAAATTTTAATATTTTTTTAAATTAATATTACTTATATTTTTAGTTACACTAAACAATAATTATGCACACGAGTACCGCGTGCAGAGTCGCTAGTATAACAAAAAAATATAAAAAAGGACAGGCCAATTTCATTAAGGGGCCGAAATTGGTGTGGCTTTTTTACATAAGGGGGTCAGATGTAAAGAGGCATTAATGGGTCGATTGAATCTGACCCATTAAGGTCCATTTGACATATTTACTAGGTACCAATATTAGATTATTGGTGATCTTATTTATATTGTTGTTAATAAGTACATTATTTATAACACAGTTTAACATTTTTTTTTATAATTAGATAAGAAAATCTAGTTTATACACGAAGTATTTTAATTTTTTATTATTCCATTTGAGATCAGAAAATGTTCATAAAGTTGTCTTCATGCTCCATTGCACAGTGTCGAACAAGGCCAATTAGAAGTAGGGTCGAAACATAACCAATTAATTTGATATGATTGAGGTCATGGTTCATTAACATAATAAGCAAATTTTGAATAATTTTTTCTATACATTTAAATGGCCAGCTTAATTAATAAAAAATGATAAAAGATTTTTAAAAAAATGTAGTCACCGAATTTGATTAAATTTCTTTCGAGCTTAATTTGATTTAACAATTAAACCTAGTTCAAAAATAAAAATTTAAAGTTTAAAAATAATTAAAATAAATTTAAACAATAATTTAATTAACTTGCTTACTTTAGTGTAGAACTGCAGGACCAAATGGATTGGCTTTGATTTGATTTAATTTTACGAATCTAGAAAATTGTACTTTTCGTCCCTAATTTTGTCCGAGTTTAATTTTAATTCCACCGTTCAAAATTTAATTATTATATCAATTTTTTTTTGATAGAATTTATACGTGAATATTCTCAAAAATAATATGACACTCAACATTACGATATTTCTACTAAATAACGTGTCTCTTTTGTACAAAATCATGGTCAAAATCAATGATGAAGTTGAACATTAAATTTATAAAACTAAAAAAAAATTATAATAATTATATAATTAAAATTTAATTTACGAAACTAAATAATTTTTTCAATAATAAACATAATTAAATTAAACTTGAGCTTAAGTTACCATTAAAAAAATCCCTTGACAAACCGTATACGAAAAGAATCTATTGTATATTTTTTCAAAAAAAGACCTCATCTTTTCAACAGAAGTAATTAACAGCTGCACAACAACTGAAATTATTGTTACTATTTAGCAACGATTTTTGGAAGCTTATCTGATGATATTAATGGCATATTCAAAGGCCAAAGCCTGATGATGAATTGATGATGGTTTGGCTGCAATAATCTCATTACAAGTTTTACTCGCTTTCAAAAGGATTCCCTTTTCCTTTATTTACTTTTGCCATTTTAACGCAACAGCATTTGTTGCTACGTAACATACCCTAGATCTACAAACTTTGCCTCTCGTTCCATTTCCTCCAATTATTTTAGGTACCCATCTTTCTTATACGCTTTTTTCCGATCATAGTCGGTGTTAATTGGATAAAGCTTGTTAGTTTGTGTGTTTCTTGGTAGCCAGAGACTGATTCTTGATTGGCTTATTTTTTTTCAATGTGTGATTAGTATTCAGTATGATTTGTTAGATTATATTAATTGAATTAAAATTGGTTTCTCGATTGCTTGTACCATGTTATTATGCTTCTTTGGTTTTGTTTTCTAGGTGTAGAAAATTGTTTTTGTATCATTCCTGTATTTCATATTCTATTCCCTGCTTGTTCAATTTTTAATGGTGAATCTTCATATGTTGTAAGTTTTCTGCCTTGGATTTTTGAACAGGTATTATACACAATTTTATTGCCTTTCAGGTTTAAAATGGAAGGTATTGTAGTTAGGAGAGTTATTCCTTCAGATAACAGTTGCCTTTTCAATGCTGTCGGGTAAGCTTCGGATCCTTATGTACCTAAATTGCTTCAAAAGGAAAAGGACCCTGAATTTCTTTTGTCGGAATTAGTTATTTCGATTAGACTGTGGACACGTGTGAATGTAGTGTAACTAAGTTATGGAATTTTATTTGCAGTTATGTTATGGATCACGATAAAAGCAAGGCTTCCGAGCTGAGACAGGTTATTAATTGAATTATGTTAAATGCACTTTCAATATTATGCCTCTTGTTATTCATCACGTAGGCAGGATTTCGGATACTTTAGGTGCTGAAAACGTAACTTACTCTTACGATTTATTTAAAAATTGAATGGAATTTAATGCGTACAGGCATACTTTTCTGTTGTATTTACTTCTACTCTCGGCCTAAAAAAAAAATCAAATAAAATAAAATATTTGATGGCGCTTACTGAGTTGGCATGGAAGGTTTGATGCAAGGGTTGAAAAGAAATTTTTTAGATATCTTTACTTTCCCTCATATGTAGTTGTTGCGGACTAGTGCCGCCATATCATAACTTTTAGCCGGATTCTCAGAGAAAAAGTTCATTTTACAACACAACTTAATTGTGATCCTAAACATAATTAGGAACATTGGTTTGGGGAGAGAGTATTATAAATAAAAAAAACTAGAGAAAATCTAGGTACAAATATTTTGTTTTACTGGATAACTATATTCATTGAAGAATATAAATTATATTATAATATTTAACTTTGGTTAGAGAGGAATAACTCTATACGTGGTAACCCATATTATTGTATTTGCATAAGTACTTCTGTACTTGTTGTATCTATATGAGTAAGTCAGTTAATTTAATGGAGCTTTACAGTATATTACATTATAGCATATAGATGCTAATCACGAATTATTTAAAAGTGTTTGTCGCTCTATTTATTTCCTTGCATGTGACATTTTGTGACTTCAAACTGGTGAAGGTTATAGCAGCAACAGTTGCCAGTGATCCAGAGAAGTATTCTGAAGCATTCCTTGGAAAGACTAATGAAGAGTACTGTGCATGGATTCTTAATCCAGACAAGTGGGGAGGTTAGCAATAACTCTGTCACTATTTCTCTTCTCATAATTAAACTAGTTTTATAATTTGTTAATGAAATTATCAAGTGTTTCCGTTCTGATGGAATTCCGAACCTTAGTCCTCTTCTCTTATATATTGATTTCAAACCATAAGATCCTGTGTCTCAAAATTATCATAACTTATTTACCCTAAAATATGTAATTGCATAGAAGTTTCTCTCTAAGTCTTGTTATTCCTTTTGCTATTTACTAAAATCATTATAAGAATAATTTCCCCTTGTGAACGCAATGTAAAGTTAATCCGCTATGTCCATGTGTTTCTATAAATCATTTCTAAGACTGTTAAAAGACATTAATGAAATTTGCACAATGTTTAGAACATTGAGTTACAATGATCAATTTAAAATCCATTTCTATTGTTTAGGATAGAAGAATGATTATACAAGAGAGCAGTAGGACAATATTCTTTTAAAATCCATTTCTATTGTTTGTTTTTAGTTTAGGGTCAATTACTCTTTTAATCTATCAGTTTTACATTTAAAATCATTTTTAGGCCCCATACTTCTAATTGCGTCGATTGAGTCCCTTAACTCAACAATTTTTTGTTTCAATGCGGTCCAAACCAATTTTCGGTCAATTTGATCAGAAAGTTGCTCCCATGCCACGTACATATCATACTTAGAATTCCACATTATTCCCTCAACTTTAAAATATTAGTCACTTGGTCCTTCAACTTTAAAATATTGTCATTTTAGTCCCTCAACTTCAGATGGACCACATTGAAATAAATAATTGAGCTGAGGGACTCAATCGACGTAATTGGAAGAAGAGGGACTAAAGTGATTCTACATGTAAAGTTGAGGAACTAAAAGTGCACTTATCTCTTGTTTTTATTTACATTTCGACTCTTTGTTGTCATAATCTTAAAAAAATTGTGGGCCACAAAGCATATTTACAGGTGCATTATATCAAATGCAAGTTAATGGTAGGCCATTCTTCTTCAAAATGAATCAAATTCAATTTTAAAAAAGGGCAAGGCTTTGCCCCTGAGCTTTCGGGGTGCACAAAGCACGCCCCAAAGGCCCGGGGAATTAAAAATGATGATGCTGTATATCCCCTTTTCCTTTTCTTGCCCACTTCTCTTCCGAAAAAAACTGTCTGTGTATTCTTATGTGTTTGTTTATGTATGTATTTATTAATGTGAGATTGCAGTATTACCTGCTGGACACTAATCGGGCGGATGATGGTGTTTTTACTTCTACCTCTTTTTCTTATCTTGATTTCCTTCTCCATATTGTTGCCTCACTGTTCTTTGGTCGATCGACCAATCATGACACTTCATTTTTCTAATGGTGTTAGTGCTTTTTGGATGTATGCATTTCCTGGCTCATGGCTATACTCTTTGGAATGTTTATTTACAAATGTATATCACCTTAATATATTGAAGCTTGTCTAATAACCCGAATGGCTGATTTTTGTTCTTGGTTTTCCATCTTAAAAGGTGCAATCGAGCTAGCAATCTTGGCAGATCATTACGGTCGCGAGATTGCAGCATTTGATATACAAACCACAAGATGTGATTTGTATGGCCAGGTTAGTGTTAAGTTCTCTTCTAAAATAATTTGGTAATATCATGACTAGGATTGTTATTATAGTTTAATTCTTCATTCTTTTAAATTGTACCTACAGGCAAATAACTTTGAGGAGAGAGTCATGCTGATTTATGATGGGCTACATTACGATGCTTTGGCTGTAAACTTTTTTTGTCTCTCCACCTTTTTCTCTATAGATTATGTTTATCGAGTAAAATTCGTTCGCTACAGATGTGTGTGTGTTTATGATGGCTTGTGCATGTGATGTGCATGACTTATCTGAAAATGCTTGAAAAATGTTTCTTTTATTGAAAAAATACATCTGATTATGCATTTGATTAGCTTTGTGTGAAGGAATGACTATATTTAGCAGATCTTGGCCATTTTGATTGAATGTTATTCACTCAGTGTGCACGAGTTTTGCCTGTTTTATGAGTTAATTATATTTGATTACAAAGGGTTAATTTTTTAATTAAATAATCTTTTTTTAAGTGCTAACCACTAGACAAGATCTCTATAAATCTACAATATTCCATCTGGTTAAAGTTATTTACTTGGGCTGTTACGAAATATATTTTTATTATTTAATATTAGGAGATTTGTTGTTTTTAATTTCTTAATTAGAGTCCTCGTTTTAATTAGGTTACTTGTTGATTGAGAGTCCTAGTTGGTTTAGGCGTTTGTTATTTACTTTCTTAATTAGGAATGGGATTTATGTTTTCATTAATTCAGTTATGAATCAATAAAAGAATCGAGCTCAGGCTTGGGCCAAACTTCGGTAGAGTTTATTCCTGTAGGATTTTCGAGTAATCAAAAGTATTTCTTTTTATTCAATTTTATTTCCATCATGGGCCTTCTTGAATAAATTATACCTTCTGAAGTTATGTAGTAAGAATTTTCATTTATACATATTATTTATAGTTTAGTGCACACCATCATGCTTTTCTTTCAACAGATGTCACCCTTTGAAGGAGCTCCTGAGGAGTTCGATCAGACAATTTTTGTCGTGCAGAAGGATCGATCTGTGGGACCTGTCGAGGGACTAGCCCTTAATTTGGTTAAAGACCAGCAGAGGTAAAAAGTTAGATTTGTACCAGCAATATTGCTTGATTTTCCTCTTAATTCGAACCAATTACTTTGATGGGAGGAATTTCTGATAGTATTATACAACCTATTTATTTACATAACTTTAGCCTAAATAAGGCAATGGAATAAATAAAATTTCTAGATATTTGCATTCCTAAGTTCACTCCCCCACTAAATTATCATATTTCTGTTGTTTAAAGAAAATTGTGCAACATAGTTTTATACTCGTGAGTTTTAAAATTTAATGGTAAAATAGTTGTTTTGCACAGTTTTACAGTCTGGGTTGTCTGAATTATCTTATGACTCGGATTTTAACTGTCAATATTGCTTGTTTCGTGTAATAAATGACACATTTTGTTAATATTTTGCGGAATTTAGGAAGAGGAATTTTACAGACACTTCCAACTTCACTCTGCGGTGTGGTGTTTGCCAAATTGGACTTGTGGGACAGAAGGTATTTATGCCCTCATCTTTTCCTTTGTATCCCTTCTTTGATTCAAAAATCCTAAAATATAGGTGTTCATTCAGGCGGTTCAGTTAAAAACTGACCAACCCAATATTTTGGCTCTTCAAAAACAACCACCAAATCGAGTGTGTCGGTTTGGTTAAAAGACATTTTTCTGTCTATTTCGTTCTCGGTTGAGCCAAATTGTTGGAAATATATACAATATATATATGTATCTTATCGTACAACTTTTATTTTACCTTTGTCCCCTGAAAAGGCTTGTTTCCAAGAAAATTTTATTTATCAGAAAATTGATTGCTATTTATGAAGTCAATGCGGAGAGATATACCACGAAAGAGGCACTATCTAGCTACACAAGCTTTATGAGTGAATGTATACACACATTGGTTTTGTTTATGTGTATATGTGTGTGTAATTAAGTGTGTATGTATGTCTGTGTAATAGACGTAGATAGGGGAAAGGTGGTTTGCTTCATGTGTACAAACAAAATGAGGGCTATAATCATAAAAGAAAAGAAGAAAGGTTTCCATTTCGATTTGGTTAATCGAACCAAAACTCAGTTCCTTTAGAAACAAAAAACAAAGACTAAACAGAATAATGGGTTTTCGATCTGCATGAAATTATTGTCTATGTTTTTTCGCAGGAGGCAATGGAGCATGCACGATCAACGGGCCATGTGAACTTTCAGGAGTTCAGATGACGCAAGTTTACCTGAATTGAATTTCCCGTTATTGAACATTTGAGTTGTGTGTTGTTGTATTGTAACATGGAATTTATATCATATAAACGATTTGATTGTTTGAAGGTTCTTTAAAGGCTGTTTTTTCTTTACAACAAAACTTATTTTCCATAGAAATGTTTTTGAAGTGTGTGTTTCTAGTTCAGCCTGTACTTAGTCGATTTATGTAGATCAGATATTGCCATATCTTACCCGTAACGTATCTAATATTCTTTTAGAGTTGATATATCGTATTAATATCTTAAATCACATATAATTTTGCAATAAGAATTCATGGTGGTTGATTGCTTTAGGATGAAGTATTTGGTTAGTTATATAAGATGATGATTTCATGAAATCAATTCTATTTTGTCTTGGGTTAGAGTTTCATGTCCAACTATTGGTCAAATTCTATTTTCGGACTTAGAACAAGGTTTTCAACTGTTTCTCTTAAATTTTGTTTGTTAGAATGTCTATTTAAAATAAATTTAATAAATAATGATTTAATAGATTTATTGTGTGAAATAAGAAAATGAGATGGAAGAACAGATCACATGATATTATTGCTTGAAACGTATGATTAGGTCTCCCTACTAAAATATAATGTACATGTAAATTAAATTCCAAAATACTCTTTTCTTTATGGCAAATGGCAATTGACCACAGCTGACTTGGCGCATGGAGTAGACTTGCTAATTCAACTCAAAAACATTTATGTAGACCTTTTTGTATAATAATTTGGTCTTTTACCTAAACCTTGAAGAAGAAAACATTTATGAAGAACTGAAAATTTACATTTAATCCTAAATAATTGAACGAGAAATAAATCCTAGCAACACTTGGGCCAAACTTTTGTCTGATTCTTTTGGTGGATATTTTGCTCATTATTACATCAAATATTTATTAGATCAATAAGTATTAGTTATCAATTTCATACAGTAACTTTTTATTACAAACTATAGACATAAAGAACTAGGGGGGGGGGGGGGCAATCTGTAATACGTTAATCGAAGAATTGAATCTTGTGATATCGTCACGGTTTCGCTTTCCCTTAGAGCCCTTAGAAGGGGTTATATTGACATCCTTTTGTGAGCATGTAGTTAAGAGCAATTCAAGCTGATTTTACTCTATTGTGTTATGGCATGTTATTACATAAGATTGGTATTTACTCCATGTTCATTCTAACGGTAGTCGTCGATTCAAGGGAAACCAGGGAAGCCTCCCACCACCTTACGAATTGCTTGCTCGTGCAGAAAAAGTATATCTGAATTGAGGAGACAATGGAGCATGTTATGGTCGTGAGGATGACAAGTTGCCAGAACCAAAGGAGCAAAATTTATGCCCCAACAAGGCTTTTTTTAATACACCCCACTCACTCTACCCTGTGAATATGTATTAGCTATAGCTGAGCAACAAGGGATACTTAATTAGCCAAAGAAGATCAAAGACAACTTAGAAGGCTAAAATCAAATAAGTACTGCCGGTTCCACCGAGACAAAAGACATACATTGAAGACTGTCATCACCTACAAGTGGAAATAGAAAAGTTGATCAAGAGAGTTTATTTGCAAGAGGTGGTGTCCCTCATGCCAACTACTATGGATGAAGGATTGAATAATCCGCCAGTCAATGGAGTGATCTCCTGATGCGCTACCAACCTTAGTAGATACTATGCTTAGCTGTGAGTTAGAGCTATTAAATTCTTATATTATTTTAGGTTGTTTATTTTCTAACTTGTATCGAGTTGGTCTAGATCCAAACGTTGAATAATGTGCCCCTTCGAGCACACTCTTAGTAAACATTAATTCTACATTGACATGGATTCATATGTTTTTATGCACAGATTTTTGTTACTATGAGAATTTTCAAAAGAAATTATTTTCTTTTGAGTGTCATTGAATCCCTAAGTCTAAGCTTATTGGGATCCATTACTCCCGCTTTGATCATTACTTAAATTAATGTATGACCCACCGGAACCTCCAAAGGTCAAACGAGAGGTCAAGGGGGTGACTCTAGATTCACCCTTTTACGAACATAAATGAAGGTTGAGGTTTCCAAGTGTAAAAGCTCCCCCAATAAGAATAAGACTTTAGATCGAGGTCACTCCATGTAACCCCTCTATGAGAGTAAACGAGGTTCGATGCTCCCAAGTGTAAGAGTCCCCGTAAATGAGGTTCGAGGCTCTTAAGTGCGAGAGCACCCCATAAATTAGCTTCGAGGCTCCCTCGTAGATGAGGTTTAAGGCTCCCAAGTGTGAGAGCCTACCGTAGATGAGGTTTGAAGCTCCCAAGCATGAGAGCCCCCATAAATGAGATTCGAAGTTCCAAAGTGTGAGAGCCCTTGTAAATGAGGTTCGAGACTCTTAAGTGTGAGAGGTATTTGATAGGATTATGAATAGAGTTATTTCCGTAATTTAATAAAAAAAATTATATATAACAACAACATTAATATGTTACGATCATAGGCTGCGCAATGGGACCCGAGCCGACGGTCCAGTAAGACGAGCCCATGACCCAATAGAACTTGCTATAAATATCATATTAATCAGCTAAATGACGTTGATTTGGTTTACACTCTAAAAACTAGAATAAGATAATACTTGGGCTTGATTCTATCAAAGTACGTAAGTCGGCAGATCGAAGTTATCGAGCACAATCCAAACCCATTAAAACACTAACTAATTGTGGGTCGTATTCTATTTCATTCCGGTGTTATTCATGTAATATATATTTAATCTCGGACTACATATCCAATATTATAATCATTACAAGCCCACGTATTCTTTCTGGTGAGTTCTATTCTATACCTTTTAAATGGAAATTTTTCATTGTATAGAATATCAAACCATTTTAACTTAAAGAAAAACAATATTGTAAAATAGGCCCCAATATAGTGATATACATGCCATTGATTGTTACAAAATGTTTGTTTATTTAAAGATAGTTATTTATTGTTGAGACGGCATAAATTTTGAAGATCAGAAAACACCATCAATTTTGAAATCCAACCGCTCGCAATTTCTCCTCTCCTTTTCATCAAATTCCACAAATATTACAAAACCCATCTTTCAAATCCCTATTTCCTGCAATAGTCAGCATAATTTTCCACAGGTTTTAAGCTTTTGGTCGTCGTTTTGCCGTATCTGGTCCGTCTCCCCTGTTTTTGTCAGCTCTTTGATAGGATTTCATCCAACTTTCGTTACGTATTGGTTACTTTTGCTTTAGTTTGTTGCTTCAAAATATCCATTACCTCTATGTGTTTCCTTTTGTGATCTTATATTAAGTTGTTTGAATTCAGTTTTTCAGTATTAAATCGAATTTGTTCCTCTAATTTTCGTGATTAATCAATATACTCTGTGAGGGTTTGGATGAAATGTTTCTCCACTGACTTCGATTTCAAAAGCTCATAAATTTTGTGCTCCAATAATATATATCTAAACAATTCTTTCCTAGAAACTCTTAAATTTTTCTTTTCATATCAAGACCACTTGAGTCATGGGAGTTCAGAAGGACAGAGTAAGATTCAATGTTGGAGGGAGAATCTTTGAAACCACAGCTACAACCCTCGCAAACGCGGGCCGTAATTCCCTGTTTGGGGCCATGTTTGACGACAATTGGGATCTCCAATCCAATGTCACCACCACTACTGAAGAACATTTCATTGATCGAAACCCGAATTGCTTTGCAATCCTCCTCGACCTCCTCAGAACAGGGGAGCTCCACATACCGTCAAATATTCCTGAAAAACTCCTATACAGAGAAGCCCTGTTTTATGGCCTCTTGGACCATGTCAGGGCTGCCAAGTGGGGCCCATTTGATGGAAACACCCTCCGTTTGACCCGGTCCATAACGGGTCGGGCACCAGGTGATGGTACTGCCATCCGGGCTGGCCCGGATGGCGGATGTTGTGTGGCTCATGGTAGTATGGTACATGTGTATGATTGGATGCTTGAAGAGCACCCTCCTATTAATCTTGATTACCAAAGGGTTAATGATGCCGTTTGGGTTGATTCGAATAGCATAGTGATTAGTGCTTGTGAAAGGTTAGGCCGAGATGACGGGGGCATGGGGTTGTTCAGCGCGTTGACTGGAGAATTGCAGTATAAGTTTCATGTCACACATGAAAATCAGTTGAAGAGTTACACGGGCGGTGCATTGAGCTTTAATTCGGATTATAAGTTGTTTTCGAGTTGTAAAGGTAGGAGCAACGAGTATGGGGTTGGCGTGTGGGACCAGGTTACGGGCCAGCAAATCGATTTCTTCTACGAGCCGCCTGGTTGGTCGATTGGTGATGCAGACAAGCTGCAATGGCTACATGGTACCAACTGTTTGTTGGTTGCAACTTTGTTTCCAAGGAAGGATAATTGTTACATAAGTTTGTTGGACTTTAGGGACAAGAGTATGGCTTGGTCTTGGTCGGATGTTGGGACCCACATAACAGACGAGCGAAGGGTTAGGGATGCTATAGCTATGGAAGAAACTAATTCTATATGTGTTGTGAATGAGTATGAGGATTTGGGATTTATGGATTTGAGGCGTTCGGGTGGGGTTGTTAGGTGGAGCTCGAGAAGTAGGTTGATGAAGGGGAAAATGCCGGATGAGCCATGTTATCCGAAATTGGCATTGCACGAAGGGCAATTGTTTTCGTCTATGAATGATACTATATCGGTTTTCTGTGGGCCCGATTGGGTTTTGACGTCTAGATTGAGAAACAGTTATGGTGGTTCGATTTGTGATTTCTCTATTGGAGGTGATAGGTTGTTTGCGTTGCATAGTGACGAGAATGTGTTTGATATATGGGAAACTCAACCACCTCCCATTTTGTGACTTCATTAACAATTTGGAGCTTGAATGGTTACAAGATATGTTTGTTTAGACTGTAGATGATGAAATTAAAGTTTGGATGTTATACATTGTAGAAGAAAATGAGTGTTACCTACAATTGACAGAAAATAGATTGCTTAACTACCATATTTTCTATTTTGTCTTGGCTTGTAGTAGATGAATATCTGAGCTTGTAACAGTAGTACAAATTTGTATACCAAAAGAAGTGATTTCCAAGTTGAAAATCATTTCTTTTTGAGCTTTTACTTTAATAGTGTTGAGCCTGCAATAGAGAGGCAAATAATGGGGTTAGTTGTACTTTATTCTGTAACTTGTTTAATGTGAATGTGAAGTTGGTTTGTGAGGCTGGAAAGGCTATAAGTTGATAGGAGGAATATTTATGGATGATTATTTATCGGTCCTAATAAAATCGATCTATTACTCACTTTTTTTTGGCTTAGTGATTCTATGATGGACCAACTCTATTAACACTAGTCAGTCCATCATAGAATTTCTCAAAAATTTCCCGAAAAGTCTTAAGGTGTGTTTGGATTGATTGATTTGAATTTGGAGAGGGGATTTGGGGAAAATATTTGAAATGACATCTAAAATTGAGTCATTTGAAATCTACCATGGTTACGGAGAAAATAGTTCAAAGTGAATGTCGAGTGATTTGAAATCCATTATAACTTGGATACATCCAAAAAAACTTCATGAATTTGTTGACGAATTTGAAATCCATAAATTTTAAATCCTTTAATCCAAACACACCCTTAGTATCTTTGTTCTCGAAATTCCTTTCAAACTTTTATGATCTATGAAAATGTGGAAAGATTTTCGATAAGAATCAATTTTGGTTTTTGAACCTGTACTATTAAATTTAATTTATAAGTGCTTTTTAGTGGCGTTCCTTAACTCAAATTTGAATCACTTTCTAAATTATCAAAATACAGAAGAGGCTCCAAAACTGCAAAAAAACATCCACCTCAGAATTGAAAATTTCATTTTCAATCTTCTAACCAAAAAAAAAAAAGAATACAAAGATCAAACCATTTTAATTTAAATCCTTTCTCAAACAAGTACAACTAATCATCTAATTATTTATCTCTATAGAAACTCACTTCAATAAATTCCGGGTTTTGCACATTAATCACTGATTCTTTATGGAATTTGAAGCCGGCAAAACTTTTATTAAAGGCTCCATTATCTTTGTTCAATTCAATAATGCTGCTTAGTGCTTACTGTTGACACTTGACACTAGAGTTACCAATAATTTTAAAAATAAATTTATTCAAACGAAATCGATTTATTATATTTATTGAATGAAATAATAGATGGGTATTTTATGAAAAAATTTATAACATAGCCTAAATGTATTATTATTATTATTCATTACATGTTTATGGACGAAATAAGTGATTTGTATAATGTATGCCACATTCAGTGTGACATAAAATTCTTGATGTTTTATCAAAACACTGTCTCATTCAATGATTTATAACGAGCCAACTGTACTAAACCTAATTTTTTTTTTATAATTTTCGTCAACTTACCACAAAAAATCTGATGGCACTAAACCTCTATTTGATCATAAATCTCACATACTATAATCCGTATTCCACTACAATTAAATTGAGACACCTAAAAGTGGGATCAAATCCCAATTCAAAATAGCCCAACAATAAATTATATACAATTCGTACAATATTGACTCTGGCCGGCAAGTTGCACAATAAACCATATAACTAATAGTTGAAACCAAAGTTTAGTTAATGCATCATTAATATAATAATACAAATTTTGGTTACCCAACACCATGTTCAGAATTAGTTAAGATTGTTGTCAAATGACAATAATATAATATGGGAATTTCTGGATAGATTTTTGGTACAATTATTGCAGTACATTTGTGATTATTGAGTTGCATATAATTGAATGCAATTTTTTATATTTTGATATTGTATAGTTGATCGAGTACATCATGTTCAATCATAAAAACAATATATCAATGTTGTCACTTCACTGTATCTACACTATTAGTCATTCACTCAAAGTTAACCAAATAGTAATGCATTAACACTTCGAAATTCACTCGATAAAGCAATTAATAAAATAGCAACATTTAAATATATTATGGCCTTTGAAAAATCCAAATAAACGCACTTAATGACCTAATTGAACTCAATTGTGCCACATACTATCCTAGGGGTCTTTTTCCATATTATGTAAAATTTAGGGGTCGTCAAAAGATTAACAAATAATCATAAATTAGTATAACTAAATTACCAAAATAAAATCTTTCCTTCAGAAAATTGAATTCCAAGATTGAAGGTCATTACAGCTTCAATGAACTTTGCCTCTTTATAAGATTTCAAACATAAGAATGACGGATAATGCTATATATATGTATATATATATATATATAACAGGCCGACTCCATTAAACCGGCCTGTAATAGAATATCCCCAATAACACCTAACTTGACAGGTCAAGGGATAATAGACTCAAACAAAACTGGCAATGGGCCATTTTAAGGCATATCAATAATAAATCAAGCATAATCAGGCATTACTCTTTTAAGAAATGTGATTGGTTGAGAGTCTTCGGGGGCAAGTTCGTCGAAGCCCACGTAGTTTTGGTCCTTGTTGTACACATGACAGACAGTTAATATCGTCTTCATCAAACGCCAGTTCCATGTAGCCTCGTTCATATACTAATCGAAGCAATAAGAGATAAACAATGATACAAAAAGAGAGTTAAGAAAATATAAATAGCAAAAAGGACAATAATTAAACAATCGTACCTTTCCCCAGTTTTGTTGAAGAGATTTATGAGCTGCCCTCAAGTTATAGCTCGGTATTCTGGGGGAGATGTGATGGGGAATGTGGACGTTGATATCGTGACACAGAATTTCTATCCTGTTAAGAACAAAAGGAGGATCCATTACACCTTAATGAACAAACCATAATTTTTGGTTATGCCTTAACGAGATAATTTGCCACTTGGATTAACTGCGGGCTTAATGGGTTGGTGAAAACGGACTTCATTGACTATTTTATCAAACCTATTCATCGTTTGGCTGTCGTAACGAGGACTAGGCTTGATAGCCAATCCACCACACACTTGACAAACACTCTTAGCTGTGAGCTGTGATTGTGGATCCTATCTGATGAAAATGAAAAAAGTAGACAACATAGTGGAGTCTCTCATTCTTTATCCCAGAAACAAACACAGGATAGGCTGCACAAGTTTAGTTTAAAGAGTGCATTCCCCCATCATCATCATGTCAATCTCATCAATTTCATTATGATACACCACTGAGCCCAAAAACAATTCCTTCTCAAAGCTAGGCACACTACTTTAGCAAATTGTACATCTTGACATCCCTAATACTACTTTTGCGAGAAGGCAGAGAATGTATTGAATTGGTTATAAGGTTCTAATACTTCAAAAAGTTAGATGAATGGCCTTGTGCGGGAAGTCTAAAAGAAAAGGATTTTTGTTACTTCTCACTTGAATGTATAAACGTAGAATAAATTCTAGAGAAGAAAATGTTGAGACATTACCAACTTGGATAATCACAGTGCACTGTGCCATTGAGCTGCGCTTGAGCTGCATTCCACTCATCGGAAGATTTAAAGGGTATATGGGGTGCCGTGTGATGGACCATTGTAAAAGTACTCATCTGTAATATTTCAGACACAAATATGTTAGTTCAGTATCACTAAGACGATTGAAGAATTGAATGTATGTTGTGAAGTAAGAGTGATTAGACAGGGTCGCGATACTCCAATCCCGATATAATCACAATTATCAGTCGTGATATAATCCCGATACCCACATGGATCCTACTACATGGATAATTGTCATTGCTTAAAATGGATCTTCATCACACAAACAAACTGTGATAGAGCTGGAGCAACTCGAAAAATTATCGAATTACTTGCATAAATAAAATTTAATTAGAGGAAAAACCAACTAGCATAGCAAAATCAATTGTTACTGGAGTGCCATAACATATAGTCGTGGGTTTCACAAAGAAACGTGATTTGTGTGTTTATTTTTGTATGTGTTGTAGATATGTTAGGTTTTGTGGTTTTAAGTTTATTTTTGATTTATAACAAATCATGTCAGGCTTGAATACAATTTCACAATGCATTGACCAAACGGTATCTCGATTAACTTGTGGCCAATCAATTTTTTACTTGATATGTATTTGCAGCAATGCGACAAATTTCACTAATAACTTTCATGATCCATATCGACAAAGTAAGCAGCACGTGATACACACACAAACACACACATATTGAAGGTTAGAAGAAGTAATTACCCAGAAGTGATAACCTAACCATGGCATCAACCAGAACTTGACCCATCCCATGATCCCAGCCTTGTAAATTATCAATGGCCATCCAACGGCCATGAAAGCAGTCACAGCAGCCAAGCTTATCTTCACTCTGTTAACTTCATTAGGTCTGAATTTCTTCAGATCAAAGTGCCATATTAGCCTATAAGATATTCCAAACCCCATCAGAACACATGCAAAACGACGTTTTATAGTGAAATCCACCAAACTAGTGATACTATAATATGAATGACTTAATTACTGAGTATTACCAGTGTGCTATAGACATCCATGGTCGAAATGGGCCATAACCAAATATGATTGCCTTTCGAAGAGCAGGAGAGGAATCAAATTCCTCTTCCTTAACAGGGTGCCAGGCTGTATCCTCTTCCAACCTGCAATGGGTGTGAGTAAAAATGTTGGATATTGGAAAAGAAATTAACTAATAGACATGAAATGATCCGAGTTTAGAAAAAAATAATTTGACTGCCATTTTGTATGAATTTATATTGTCAAACCAGATAACTGGCTTGAGGTTTGGGAGGATAACCAAAATAACATTCAAGAAACGACAATATAGTAACTGATTTGACTATCAAATGTCAACAAGATAGAGTTATTATACTCCTAGCAACTACCTAATGCTTCAGTTTACCAATCCAGTCTGTGTGATACTACTTCACAAAATTTAGATCATTATCATCAAAAAGTAAAGTTTATTATCATATTAACCATAGAAAGAACGGTATTCAATGTGATATGAGTTTGTACAAGTATGTATATGTGTGCAAATGTATGAGCTGTATTAACAAAGTGAAACCTATGCATTTTTCAAAAATTCCCCTGATCAAAATGAGGGTTTTAAATAATCTTTTCCTGATTTTGGCGTAGAACTTCTTCCTTATTTTTATTGCACCGGGGATCGTAATTAGAGGCTTATTTTACAGACAACATGAAATGAAGATGTTTCTAATTCAGTTGCCTATGCAATGTGTATCATAGATTTCATGAAAGCTCGACCTATTTTATGTGATAGATGTTCAAGACAAGCAGAATTGACATTTACAAACGAAAAGAAAGATTCGAAAGCAGGTCTACTAGAAACATGCAGTAAGCATAAATTTAAAAATTCCATGATATATGACGAAAAGGACTGACTATACATAAATGAAAAGGTGTAAAGATGCTATTTCAATAATAGAGAAGGTGTCAAGAAACATGCACTAACATATTCGTTTTTGCATGATGCCTATCATGCTTAAAACGCCATGGTTCATAGGGGTATATCAGTGGCATAAAGGCCAGAGTCCCAACAATGTCTTCCACTAATTTGTTCCGAGAGAATGATTTGTGCGCACAATCATGTCCTATAACAAAGAACTTCACAAGAGGGGAAATATCGAAACAACAAAAAGTTAGCAAACTGCATTATCATCGATCTATCTATATATCTATACTATCTATAAAAGTATGGATATTGAGATGTGTTTCTTCCAATTTGTAAAAAGACACATTCATCCTTCTCTTTTCTTGTTTTGTCATTGTTATTATAAAGTAATTCACTTAATATTAGTTCTTATCTATAAAATAAAACAATTATTAATAGAGGTATAATGAGACATAAGCTACATTGTTCTTCATTAAACTTTAAATTAAATGTGTACTCCAGTCATAGTTAACTTTGCCTTCATCTTTCTCATTTTCCATGGTTGTATGCAAGCTTTATTTAACATCATTAATTAAAGGTTAAAGGTTGAACATTTTTATTTTCTGGGCTAGGTTACATGCATGGTGACAAAGACTTAACAATCAAATTTTAACTCACGTGCAACTGTGTGGTCTGAACTGAAAATTATTTCAGTAACTGATCGTAACGTCTTTATGTATTACATTTTGACTTTTTCTAAGTGATTAATGATGCATAAGTTTTAAATTTCTTATTTTCTATAGAAAGCTTAACTTCTATTATAATGGTAATGAAGAATCATTATCGTTATACATATATAACATCTATCTATAAACTTTATTCTCATTGAAGTTGTTAACATGTCTTGGAAAATTCAATCCTTAAAATTTGTGTTTAGAATAACGCACTTATAATTCTTTTCAAACATTCTTAAAAATAGTAATAATTAAGATTTTATCAAGTTCTGAATTTGTATAATTTTCCAATAATCATTTCTATATAATTCTTAACTTCTAATAATTTATCTTATTAAAGGATTAACTAATGAACAAGTATTCATTACAAGTCAAGTAACTCAGTGAAATTTGTTATTGATACATGTACTTATAAGTATTTATATTGTATTATATAGATGTTTCTATCATTATAACATAAAAGAGTTTTTATTTGATTAATTATAGATGTTGTGTATAATTTCATTCTGATGTACTAAAATCTAAATTATATAATTACTAACATAGCCACTTATTTTATGCAATAAGTATTTCATTATGCTGAGTAACTTACCAATAGAAGAGCTTTTACGTTTTTAACTTAATTCAATTTTCAGCAATGCACAATTGAGTATTATATAGCTTCTGATTTTTTTATTTTATTTTTTGTAATCAGACTTTTCATGTAACACATAATTTTTTATCGTAAGTATTAACATCCATATGATGTTCTGTTTTCTTTGTGTTTAAATTAAATAATTTATCAAGTACATTGATAAAGTCAGCATAAACCTTTGTTTCTAGTATGTATTGTGCAATCATGTATTCATCAAAAAATTGTGTGAAGTTCCTAAATAAATATTTAGAAAGCAATTTTTTTCGTTGATGATAAACATCAGAACTTCATACTCATGTTCGTCTAACAATCTCAAATTTATATTTATAGGAGTATATATGAATTCCCTTCTACAACAAAAAGTTCCAAATCATCATAAACTAAAAGCATTTTATTGATCCGTATTACAGTGTGGACATTTAGAGAATGATTTCAATTATTGAGTTTAGACTTGGCTTAAGTAACTCAACTAACTAGCTAACAAACTTCAGTTCTAACTAATTTCGCAGATAATAAAATATTTTATATCTCAACAATTTGTTCTTTGTATTGAATTTGATGGATCAAGTAATTTAACGTGACAAAAGGGGAAGAACAATAATGTGTAAAATATAAATCACAAAGTCCCATCAATCGTTTGAAGCCAAAACATTTTTTTGTATTTGTGTTTCTAAAATTTAGTAAAGTGGTGGTGCAATCCAAACATAACTTAATAAATTGGATATTCACGTGCAACGCACGTAAACCTTGCTAGTATAAGAAAAAGTCTGATGACGTGAAATTCAGAAACTTGGATTTGGATAGCAAGTAAATATGGCAAAAAGTTTATCCATTCCTCTTTGCAAATTTTAGCAAAATAAACAATAAAGTGATCACAAAAAATTAGTGCAGAACTAACCCCTGTAATTGCAGTTCCTGTCCAAGCCCAAGCAAGAGGAAGTAGATACCACGGTGCTTTGGAAATCATGACAATTCCCAAAGCATACGAAGTTACAGATATCAAGACAGACTTCCATGCTTTTACATCATCTATCTCGAACACCTTTCACATGAATATCAATAGTAAAAGTTGAAACTAAAAAATGTAGATATAATATTTCCACATGAAATTTTTATTTTTAAAGCAGTAAGGAATTACATTTAAAGAGGCAAACTAATTAGTTAATTAGAACTCAAATAGTATCCTTGAGTGGCTAAAATTCGAATATTCTGGAAATATTGTCTTCATAAAATGCATAGCATTTTATCTTCAACAAATCATGATTTATTATCATACCAACTTTCAGATTTCTCTACAATAAATCACTTCTCAAAAAGCAGACCTGATTACAAACATTACTCAAATATCATACAAGCAAATATACGTGCAAATATAGAAGTACCTTTTTTGGGAGTGTATCTATTATATCTCTCAATGTGACATTATCAGGAAGGGGTTCTCCAATCTGCCGGAAACCATAGTCTTCACACAATTTTTGTCTATGTTCTACACTGTCAGCTGGTGATGATGCCACAGGGACAGACACGGCTTTCACAGTTTTACGTTTTTCGAATGATAGAAAATTATGTTTGATTCTTCTCTGAGGTAGAGCATCCCACTTCAGCATATATGTGCCTGTTTATACAAGTAAATTGCTATATTTAAAAAATTGGCAAAGATTATAAATTTACTATTCAAACAGACTAATAATCCAGTTCCTTCTTTTTTTGCCTATTAATAAAAACCATGTCAACCTAAATGTGCTCAGAATTCATATAGGAACAATTTAAGCCCGGTAATTTTTAATTTCTAGTGACACTGGCAGCCACATAAAATACTTATACAACAATCAAACAGATCTCCATAAACATAAAACATTTGGATTAAATTTTTTACACAAGGTCCATCTTCGTCAGAAGTAGATGATAAAAAGGCATGCTTGATCATTTTTATGAACAATGCTCAGTCTTCACTTGTTAGTCACCTAGATATTTACGAATCTTCTGTTTGAAAAGTCGGTAGCTTTCTATGCACTCTGTTATTTAACACTTAAATACATACACATTTAAGTGTGCAATGGAGATTAAGCAGTGGCAGCTACAAATCTACACCCAGTCTTGGAAACAATGTTTAGTATTCAATTTTGTTATAGAGAATTTGGATTTATGGAACTAAACAAAGCAAGCCCACAAGGTAATTCAGACCCTCAAGACACATTTTATATATTTGGAACTGAAAAAGAAAAACATGAATACCTGTCGAAGTAGAACTCTGAGGAAAAACTATGTTGCCCTCACTCGGCCTTTTCGGGGGTCCCTGAGAAATTCAAGAAACAGAGGAATCAAACCAACACATAAGCACATTATAAGCAAACAATTAACAAAACTATGTGTGTTCTTGAGAGAGAGATGGAGAGGGTTTGATTTTCATACCAAGAAAAGGAAGCTGGAGTGTGCAAGTCTACACGCCATGGCAGTGCGGAAAAAATTCAATTCAAAAATACCTTTTTTTCCTATGTATTCCTGAATAATACTCCCTCTCCTCGGAGCTCAAACCCACAGGATTAATGGGGAAGAGTATTTGTGAAGATAAACTAGCACAACTCCGCAGGAAATGTTAGGGGCCCTGACGGCTCCAGGATTACTTATAGATGTGGACTCCATTTGTTTGGGATCAAACCAACAAATACAATTCACACGTTTTTCTCAACTAGTAATATTCGGTGGTCGGTAGGGGCGTTTACTACTCGAGTCAGCTCGAAAATAGTTTGATTCGAGTTTGAAAAAATTCGAGCTCGAGCCAAACTTTTTACTTAAGTCGAGTTCGAGCCTAAAAATACTTGTTCGCCAGCTAGGAATAAAAATAATAATTTTTTAATTGATATATATATAAAATATTTATTCATGTATTTTTATATAATATGATATACTCGAGCTTTTCAATCGAGCCGAGTTTGTTGTTCGCTAGCTAGGAATAAAAATAATAATTTTTTAATTAATACATATATATATATTAATAATTATTTATATATTTTTATATAATATGATATATTATAATAATATATATATATATGAATAATAATATTTTTGACATTAATCATGACTATATTTTATAATATATGAATAAATATAAAATTAACAATATATTTTTATCCAAAAAAATTATTATTTTATAAAAATAAATATTGCTCACTTTCTTGCAGCTCGTCGAGCTCGAGCTCAGTTTTTTGGCTCAACTCGACTCGAGCTTGACTCGTGAATACACCTATATGTTGGTGTATGCTCGTGAATACTCGTGGTTATAGTTGTTCGCGAATGGAATAACCCATTGAATTGAAATTGAATGTATTGGTTAGAAGTTAGAACTGAAACTGGTTCGATTCGGTTTCAGATGTCTTATTTTAAAATTTGATTTTCAATTGATTTTGATTTTGATGGTCGATTAATCGAATTGGAAGAAAAGAAAAGAAAATAATACTAGATATAATATACGGGTTATTATGTAATATTTTAAAAAATTGTCTAAGTAGTAATGAGTTTTTCAAGTATTATAAATGCTATTAGACATGTTTTATGTTGTAGAAAATAGTTTGGAGTCCAAAATAAACCTTGCAAAAAGAAAAAAAGTGTTCAAAGGTTTCCATTTGACCATTTTGATGCGTCATTGGCGAAGTGCTGAGGTAGATGGTGATAGAAAATGGTATTAGGCAGCTTTGGCAATGATTGTGGTAGGGTTCAATTTTCACTCATATTTTTTATTTTATAAATGTGGTTATTCTTTTTAAGTCAAATGTGCCAGCTCAGCACGTGCCACATAATGAGCTATAGTCACCGACCTTACAATATCCGGTAGAGGATTCTGGTATAACCAGTCGGCTATCCACTTCTAATCGACGTAAGTCGTTAAATGTTGAAGGCCACCAGAACTTGGTCCACTTCGCCCAGCACGGTAGCAGCGGACTTATTATACGATATAAGTCCAGATTGACTATCCTACGAGTCAGTCCTGAATCAAGGAAGTTCCCATGCCACAACTTCAGTTCTGAGTTATCTTGAAATTAACCGAATTGAGCTGTCAGTCAAATACTTCAATTGCGGTTATGATTTGTGCTTAACCGAAAAAATCGATTTGATTCAGTTTAGTCAAAACCAAAATGAACACTCCTAGATGTTAGTGATTTGACACTCTCTTCGGTTCAAAAAAGATTGAATGTTAGATTATTTGTAAACTCAGACATTGGTCGTTGATAGGTCTTCTTAATAAACATGGGCTTTTTCGTAACTTAAGTAAATAATTATATATAAGAAGAATTAATTTAATATAATCTTGGGTTGTAAAAATAGGACGAGCTGCCGAGCCAATAAAGGTATGTTTTATTCAACAAAAAATCATTATCTGGTTTACACTTTTAAACTAAATACTTAATACTTTTTTAGCCTTATAAAATTGAAGATTACAATATCTAAAAAATACGAAAAAACTTGATTCTATCAAAATATGTCTACAGTCAATTCGAAATTATTGAGCGCAATTCTCAATCTATTAAAACACTAACTAATTTGTCGTGGGAAGAATGAGATCCCATCCTACGTGTTATCAGGTGATACATATTTGATTCCGCATCAGTTTCTATTAAGCACTTTACCCTCCACGCGAACAAGATTGCATTGAAGTGGTATATCAACAAACATAAAATTCCAAATTAAGTGGTAATAGTCTATACTTTATAAATTGGTAACGAGTGTGTACAATTTATTATGGTATTTTGTGATTAAAATTAGATTTGTTTTACACGTAGTAGTCAAGTTTAATAACTTTTTTTAGATTTGTTTTACACGCAGTAGTCAAGTTTAAATTGGTACCAAGTGTTTACAATTGATTATTGTATTTTGTGATTAAAATTAAATTTGTTTTACAAATAGTAGTCAAGTTTAATAACTTTTCTGTTGGGAAAATTCTAGTAGGAGCGTAACGGGCAGTGTTTATGAAGATGCAAAATGAAACGTCGAGGCACGAGTTTTGATTACTCGCTCTCCTTAAGACAATATTGCCCCGCTCTTGGTGGTTACGGAATACGGCAATTGTCTCCCAAGATACAACGACGGCGTCTCGACAATAGTACCACTACAAATTCCCGAGTCTAGCGAACAAAATATTGTTCCAAACTCTCTCTATGGACTCGTATGAATTAAATGCATCTCTAGACATTTAATATGCAAAGAATTCTCAAAATACTCATATTAGTATTTAGGAGAAAATGAGAGAAGAGAAAATGATTTTGGTGTGTTTAATTCCACAAATGGAGGGTCTATTTATAGATAATGAAGAGTTTTGGGTCAAGAGTTACAACTTTCCATAAATCGTTGGAGGGTTATGTCCTTTAGACAAAAGTTACAACTTTTCATAAAGTGTAGGAGAATTATGTCCTTTAGATAAAAGTTACAACTTTTCATAAATTGTAGGAGAGTCACGTCCTTTAGACAAGCACCCCTCCATCAAACCTCCAAAAGTTGCACACATTCAAAACATTTATAAATTATGTTTTGACCCCAAAACTTTTCAATCTCGAACGTCCTTTCAAATTGGTCCCTCAATTTTTCGACTTGAACATTTTAGTCCTAAATGAACTTTCTTTCATACAATCGCGGCCGTCGATTATATGATTTGTTGATCATTTAATCGTATATGTATCAATCGATAAATTGATTCCAATTATGAACAACGTTTTAAGTGACACACTTTGTTAATTAATTTCTCATTCACCCGAAATCGGATTTGAGTAATTAAATACTCTAAATTTATCTACTCGAAACGTAGAATAATTTGAGCCAAAGACATTCCACTTTCGATATACGAAATTCACTTAAATCTTTAGATAAATCGTGCTAAACACAATTTACTCAATCAAGATTTCCAACAATACCCACCATGAATGAAATTAATTCCAATGCAGACTATGCAGACGCAGAGAGAGTTCGGGCGAAAATCTATTGCATCAGGATAGGTAGCTTTTGGCTTTGAACCTTCCTTAGTGAAATACCATCGGATTTACTTGGCTCCCCAGTGAACGCGATGTCTTGAACTGGTCAGCCGTTTGTGTAAACCAAGACAATGATACTCACACAATAACTTCTCTAACAATTTTTGTTCTCGGTTGGGTCCGTTTTGGCCATGGAACACCACTTGGATTCATAAGTGTTTCAATTTGAAGCGGCCCCACTTCACACTTACATAGGTGACCTCCTATAAGAGTATCCTACCATACCCCACTTTGTTGCGTCTCACACTTAGACAGTTAGGAGTCATTAAAAGTCACAGCTTAACCTTTTGCTACACTCTGTAGGTTGCACTTGATTATCCTAGGAATGGGCAAGAGTATTATACTCCCCAAGTGCATTTCTGAACTTTCATAATTTAGTTGTCCCATTGAACCAAGATCTTGGGATCTCCAGTCAACAAGGTTGGGTTTCCACTATGTCCGTTCTAAACTTGTAGTCTTTAAGCCCTTCCTCCAGATATGCAGTATATTTGATCTTTTAGGCATACAATTGGATCCATATATTCTCTTTTGATTTTTTCTTAATCAATAGAGACAATGCCACTAAAGATCACTGCTTAATAGTTTTAATTTTAGACGTGCTAATCTGTGCCTTTTCGATTGCCGGCTTATGATCATAACGTATCGAAGTTTGTGGCACAAGATCTAGCCAATTAATAATACCCGCTAATCTTAATTAGGACTATCGGAAATTTCATATCGGTGCGTATCACCATTGTCGACCCACCATTCGCTGAGTTATCTTCCATAATAGGCGTTAGATACTGCAGTCGGAAGCGTGAGGTTCGACCACCCACCATTTGCCTAGCTTGGATTTAGTGACTGATCATCCACTATTTGTCTAGCTTTTTGACAATCACCCACCATTTGTGTGGTCCATATTGTCTACATAATCACCCATCATTTATATAGTTTGAGTTATCCTAGACAAACACCCACCATCAACATGGTTCGGGTTGTCAATCAATGATTGACTTTGATCATCACTAGCATGATTCATCTTACCACGTTAGTGGTTTTTCCCTCGAAATGAAATTGTTTTTATCTTCATTTTGACTATTGTCAGTACACCAACACTAGATTTGGTTTGACCAAATTCTCCATAGCTTTAAAGTCATTTTCTTGAATTTAATTTCGGACGTTTGATCGACTTTCTCGATTTTACTCCGATAATTAACATTCTTTGACCAAGTTGTATACTTTGCAATAAGTCCTTTCCATTTCTTCTCTTGGGAAAGTTCCTTCGATCAGTTTGAATTTTACTACAAAATATTCAAATACGAATTCTTGAAGATGGTGCTATGATGGAAGATGATGAAATCAAGAGATAAAATTTTATTTAATTTTATTGATTGTCATAATTTATAAATTTTAATTATTTTATGACTAATTCAAGTTTGAATATTTTTTGTAGTAAAATTCAAACCAAATGAAGGGAGTTGCGAACTTCTATGGTGTCAAAGATATGATCCAATATATGGAAGCAATTAATGGCGAATTTTGGTTACGAAAACCAATTAATGAGATAAGTTCATTTGTATGAATTTATCATTTGCTCATGTGATTACATATTATGTTGAATAATATTAAATATGATTTAATATTGAAATATGCAACATTAATGATGTAATCCGCCAGATGACATTGAGCAAGCATGCGATATGTGATTTAATATTTCATAATATTTTATCATGGTAAATTATTCTTGATAAAGAATAAATATTTATGACTTTATTTTGCGATGCATACAAAGTAATGATTTGACAAATTTCTTTCGGCTTATGAATAAATGCAATAAGTGTGATTCTTTATTATATTTGACATTCTTTAGAATAAAGTTTGATCACAATGAATGAAGAAATGCATTTTTAAATAGATGATTTAAATTAGATGCATGTTCTTTTCGTGTGATTAGAGACGTTTATTTAAAGAAGTCAATGTGTTGAAAGAATAATTATTGCATTATTTAGAGTTTTTGCCTACAATTTACACTATGAAAGTGATATAATTTGTGAGGAAAAACGAGATGTGGTTTCATTTAGCGAAAGAATATTGAGTCTATTTTTAAGTAATTTAAAATAGACATTATGAAATGTTGTTACTATAAACCAATAAAGTTGCAAAGTGAGAATGATTCTGAATGTTTCATATTGTGAAACATACTATCTTTAAAGATGAAATGGAAATGGCATATTGTGCAATGTACACAACTTAGTCAAGAATAAAGGATGTTAATTATCGGAGTAAAATCGAGAAGGTCGATTAAACGTCCAAAATTAAATCCGAGAAAATGACTTTAAAGCTACAAAGATTTTGGTTAAACCAAAACTAGAGCTAGGTATATTGACAATAGTCGAAATGAAGATAAATCAATTCCGTTTCGAGGGAACAACCACTAAAATGTGGTAAGTTGAATCATACTAGTGATGATCAAAGTCAATCATTGATTGACAACCTGGACCATGTAATTGGTGGGTGTTTTTCTATGATAATCCAAACCATATAAATGGGGTTCATTGTGTAGACAACTTGAATTACACAAATGGTTGGTATTTATCACGATAAACCGAGCTAGGCAAATGGTGATTGATTAAGTTCAGTAAAACCAAGCTAGGCAAATGGTGGGTGATTAAGTCACTAAAACCAAGCTAGACAAATGGTGGGTGGTCGAACCTCATGCTCGAGGCTGTAATATCTAATGCCTTTTATGAAGGGTAACTCGACAAATGGTGGGTCGACACTGTGTTGCACACCGATAGAATATCCAAGATCAAGAGTCTTGACTAAGGAATGGTGGATATTTTTAATTGGCTAGATTTTGTGTCACTAACTCCGATACAGTATGATCATAAGCCGGCAATCGAAAAGACACAAGTTAGCATGTAAAATGGTAATTTTGACACATACGTTGAATATATAAAACCATTAAGCAGTTGATCTCAAGTGGCAGTCTCTCTAATGATTGTGTAAAATCAATTGAGAACATATGGATCCAAATGTATGCCTAAAAGATCAAATAAACTGCATATCGATGGGAATGTGTGTAAAATCCTACATATTAAGGATCAACATAAGGGTAACCCTACCTTGTTGACTGGAGATCCCAAGATCTTGGTTCAAAGGGAAAAACAAATTATGTTAGATTCAGTGTCGCACTTGAAGGAGATCAAATAAGCTCCAACTCATTCCTAGGATATACAAGTGCTTAATCCTGCAGAGCGTAGGTGAGGTTAAGCTGAAAAAGCTTTTAATGATTCCTATACTGTCTCAAGGATGGTGAGACGTAATAAAGTGGAGTAAGGCAGGGTACTCTTTATAGGAGATCACCTATACAAGTGATAAGTAAAGGCCGCTTCAAAGTAAACACTTATGAATCCAAGACGGTCCATGGCCAAAACGGACACAACAGTGAGAACTAAATCTTGTTAGAGAAGTAATTGTGTGTGTATCATTGTCTTGGTTTACACAAAACGCTGATCAGTTCAAGACATCGCGTTCACTGCCCAGCAAGTAAATCCGATGGTACTACACTAGGGAAGGTTCAAAGCAAAAAACTACCTCTCCTGATGCAATTGCTTTTCGCCCGAACTCTCTCAGTGTCTGCATAGTCTGCATCTTTGTCAGCATAGTCTGTTATGAATTAATTTCATTCATGGTGGGTATTGTTGGAAATCTTGATTGAGTAAATTGTGTTTTAGCACGATTTATGTAAAGATTTAAGTGACTTTCGTATGTCGAAAGTGGAATGTCTTTGGCTCTAATTATTCTATGTCTCGAGTAGATAAAGTTAGAGTATTTAATTACTCAAATCCGATTTCAGGTGAATGAGAAATTAATTAACAAAGTGAATCACTTAAAACGTTATTCATAGTTGGAATTGATTTTTCGATATGAACATACGTAATTAAATGATCAACAAATCATACAATCGACGGCCGCGATTGTATGAAAGAAAGTTCATTTAGTTTGAGGACTAAAATGTTCAAGTCGAAAAATTGAGGGACCAATTTGAAAGGACGTTCGAGATTGAAAAGTTTTGGGGTCAAAACATAATTTATAAATGTTTTGAATGTGTGCAACTTTTGGAGGTTTGATGGAGGGGTGCTTGTCTAAAGGACATGACTCTCCTACACTTTATGAAAAGTTGTAACTTTTGTCTAAAGGACATACCCCTCCTACGATTTATGGAAAGTTGCAACTCTTGACCCAAAACTCTTCATTATCTATAAATAGACCCTCCATTTGTGGAATTAAATCACACCAAATATCATTTATCTTCTCTCCTTTTTCTCTAAAATACTAATATGAGTATTTTGAGAGTTCTTTTATTTCTTAAATATTAGTATTAATATTTTAAGAATAGTGTTGAATATTAAATGCTAAATTGAGCATTTAAAATATTCTTAAAGTTCTTGAATATTATTTTAAGAACTTTTTAGTACTAATTTGAGTACTTTGGATATTCTTAAATATTAATTAATAGTTTAAGAATAAGTCTTGCATATTAAATGTCTATATATGCATTCAATCATATGAGTCCATCGAGAGAGTTTGGAACAAGTATTTGCTCGCTAGACTCGGTAATTTGTAGTGGTACTATTATCGAGACGTTGTCGTTGTATCTTGGGAGACAAGTGCCGTAAAACCGTAACCACCAGAGCGGGGCAATATTGTCTTAAGGAACTCGGGTATCCCGTACCTCGACATTTCATCATTATATTGCATCTTCATAAACACCGCCCGTTACGCTCCAAGATTTTTCCCAACAACTTTTGCCGAGACGCCGTCGTTGTATCTTGGGAGACAATTGCCGTAAAACCGTAACCACCAAGAGCGGGGCAATATTGTCTTAAGGAACTCGGGTATCCCGTACCTCGACATTTCATCATTATATTGCATCTTCATAAACACCGCCCGTTACGCTCCTACTAGAATTTTCCCAACATTTTCTTAGGCCAACTCCAATGGAGCGGCAATTTGGCGTTGGTGGGCCAAATTGCCGCTCCAATGGAACGGCAAACGGTGGGACCACCCACGGCAAATTTGCCGTGGGATTTTCCATTTTTTTTATTTGTTTTTATTTTTTTTATTTTTAATTTAGTATATATATTTATGATTTAGTACAATTTGGTCCATTTACAATTAAGCCCCTAAATTTATAAATGTTACGATTAGATATATGTTATTTTTTTATATATGTTATTTTTATATTTGATTATATATATTAAATATAAATTAAAATATATAAAAATATTAATTGAGCTTTATTTAAATATAATTCGAACTTTATATATTACGATTGTATTTTTTATCGTTTGTATTCGAGCTTTAAATATAAATTTTATAAATGTTACGATTGTATTTTTTATCGTTTTTAATTATTTAAATATAATTCGAGCTTTATATATTACGTACAATTTTAATTTCATTGATATTTAATTTCGTCGATAAAATATTAAAAATATATATACTACGTATTATTATTATTATTAAATAATCATTGTATAATTTTATAAGTTTATAAAATATAAAAAAATATTAACTTGGATGAATATGTAATAAAGAATTAAATGTAGGGTGTTATTTGTAAAATATAATAAATAATAGTAAATGGGGTTTAAAAGGAATATTCTGTGGAATATACTTTTAGAGTGAGATATAGTGATATACATTGGAGTAGATTACTGTAGCAATCACTAAAATAGTGAAAAATTACACCATTTTAGTGAACAACATTGGAAATGCTCTTAGTACGCTGTCTTTCCACTTTTCACTTATATTTACAAGTACGATCAACTTTTTTGTTATTTATCAATTTGTACTTATAAAGCTTCTCTATTATCAAAAATCCTATGAAATGAAAGATGTGAAATATAATAATTATTCTTTTAAGTGTTTGTATTTTTCAGTCAAAATAATTAATGATGAGCTTATTCTATTTGTCATGATTAGTTAGATATAAATATAATCAATGTTTTGGAATTATAAATTGATCAAATTTAGGGGATCTGTGATATAGAGTAAATAACCAACTGAGAGAGAATAAACTAAAACTAAAAATTAAATTAAGAAACTAATCAAAATTAATAATATTTAATTTTCATATCATCCAAAAGGTATCTAATAAGAAATTTTTATATTTTGTATAGGCTCTTCTTGCTAAAAGAGATAAACTTAAAATAAGATAATTAACTAAATAAAAAAACTTAATTAATATAAATATTCTTCTAACATAAAAATGTAAAAATCTTTTATTTTTCATATTCATTCTTGATTCCATTCCATTTCTTCCTAGTTGAATTAATTTTCATCGGGAAAGTAGTGGTGGAAATTTGGATTAGTATATATCTCCATGAAAGTAGAAAAATAAATGATAAGGGTATAATATTGAACTAACAGTCTCGGACCAATTTTAACCACATATTCAGGGCATGGAGATGGTTTTTCACATGGGTGGTTGAAAATACCACCCCCTATTTAAAAAACGTGTGGTTAAAATTGGTCCAGGACCGAGCATAAAATTTCTCGTTTAATATTGGATAATATTACCACGAAATGTCAATCCATAAAAAATTGCTGATTTGAACAAGTAGAACTCCATCCAAAAAAATTCATAAATGAAATACGATTACATGCATCATCATAGGCAAAAAAGCATAGGCGGCTTTGAAAATCTCGATAAAACAATTAAATCCTTCAGACGAGAATTGACTTAAATATCTATATTCAATGGTATATTAAGGAAGTACGCATTAGGTCAAGGACAATATGCATTATAGCATTAGACATCGTAGCAAAAGTTAATGGAATAAAAACTGGAGAGTTTTCAAATATCAGATAGTTAATAAACAATAAATTAATTTCACTAATTTGCTCGTTATCACTAAAATTTTATTTTTTCTTAAAAAAATATGATACTCCAAAGATTGATCAATAAGAAAGTTAATGTCATTACTCTGTGTAGGATGGATTAGAAATGAATTTGGAACATTTGACACAAAGTAAGTAGGTTCAAAACTTGGTTATGAACTTGAATTGATTTATAAGAATCTTCAGAATCATTTTTTAAAATGGTGGTAATTGGTACTTTTTAGAATTTCTCTCATCATGTTGAAAAAACACTGCTTTTCGAGTACTAACACGACTTCATAGGTTTAATGAAAGAGTATAAACAAGACCAACGGTTGTTGGCTCAAGTGGTAAGGGGCTTGAGTTCACTTAAGCAAGGTCTCGGGTTCGAGACTTGTGAATGTAAAAAACACCGATGGGAGAGTCCCCCCCTCAAATGAGGGCCCGACCGAGGCTCTGCTGGATTTAGTCGCCATTGGCGGATACTAGTGGGAAACAAAAAAAAAAAAAAGAGTATAAACAAGACTAGGAAGCTCATTTTGAATTTCCAACTTTAAAGTATGAATGAATTCATATATTGCATATTCACTTGTTGTTTGACAACCAAACAACAAAAAATGCTGAGAGTTTGCCATTATAAATTTTTCGTCTAATACTTGATTGGGCAACGTGTCGTGTCGGATATTTGATTTGACATGCAATTCGTCCGACACTCTCCGACAGTGTCCAATATAATAATAAATTTATCTGCTTAAATAAAATCAAAAAATAAAATATAAACACCGTAATGGACGCAGTTAGATGGTATGTCTATTACGTATGTGTTATTTGTGACATTTGATGTTATTTCACTTACTTTTTGTAATTGTGAAAACTAAAGTACTTTTTTTTCCTTTTAAACATATATAACTTTACAAATCAAATATAAATTTATAATTTACAATAGTCATTCTTATAGTTTATTTATCTAATCAGTCATTTAAATTAGAATGAAAATACTAATTTACATATTTTAACGTAAATTATGTAAATTAATAAACATATATATGTATATGATATATATATACACATTTTATCAAAAGTATCGAGGCAATGTCGTGTTCTAATATTTTTAAAATGTCGTATTTCGTGTCAGTGTCGTGTCGTGCGCCGTATCCCGTGTCCGGTGTCCGTGCATCATAGGTCATCAATATGCATACATGACAATGGGGTTTTATGAACCGAGCTTCAACTCACATAAACTCAAATGGAGTTGGGCCTGTCAACCACATCCTCAAACTCAGCCCATATTTACTTTATTTTAGCTCGACCCAGATCTATTCAAATTAACAAACTGTCTTTCTAAATGCATAAAATATACTATGCTTACAAATTTTAAATATGACAAAATAAAATGAAAAGAACGGTAAAAATATGATATTTAAATAAAATATGAAACAATTATCTTCATGAACGAATGCTTCTATTAATTTATAAATTGGTAAATAGTGTCTTAGACAATTGGAAATAAGGGTAAAGGGTATATTTGGAAATAAGAAAATATTGAGTGGGTTAAAATTGGAATTTGACCAAGAGCGGCAGGGCGTTAAATCATCCTAATTGTATATTTACGCTTTGATTTGATTAATCGGAATATCACACCGCCGCGTCGCCACCGTGACTGGTAATCAAAGATGTATTTTCTGTTGTGTCAGGATCGAGAAGAGTACATGCCGAAAACACGCTTTAACAGTATCAATCATAAAACGGGATTTACTGAATTAAAAGACGAAATGGAGGGAAAAACAGTTACAAGGAAAGCAACTATAAATAGGCGGCAAGTTGGATCAGTTAGATAGTTTTTGCGAAATCAAGTAAAGTCTTCTCTTCTTCTCACATTCTTCTCTTCCTTTCTCTGCTAAGTGTTGTTTTCAAGATTGCGACACCATTGCAGGTGACCTGTAAGCTTGATCGAGTTCTATCCTTCATCTTCCAAACCGACTGCTATTGCTGTAGAGAGTTGTGGTAATTCTGTTTGAATATTGCCATTGAATTCGGTTGATTGATCGCATTAATTGATTGAACTCTGTAGTTGCTATTCCATAATAAATTGCGTGTTGAAATTGCACTATTGATCACGTTCCTGTTAATGCGAGCTCACGTTTGGTGCTTTATTCAGTCGCTTGAGATCAGTTATTTGAGAACACTCGGGGACTTTTTCCTCGTTGTTTTTTCCTTCTAAACCCTCTCTGAAATCCTCAATAGAATCCTAGAATTTCTTGAAGTACCTATTCCTAACCTATAGGAAGTTGGTGTTCTGTGGTTTATCAGGAGCTAGAGTTCTGATTTCACTGTTCAATTTAAATCGGTATTATTACCTAACGATAAACGCTTTGACTTGCTTTTGGTTTCTGTGTTTTGAGATAGCCTTTTGTCATTGATTTGTGCTTATAAATAATTCAACTCAATTCGGTATTATCCCTGTTCCTGATAATAGTAAACTGATTGAATTAGAATTATTGTTTTCTTGACTCGGTTAAACAGGCAGAACCGTAATCATGTTATATTCAGAAAGAAACTTAAAATAAAATATAATGGGATGAGGTGTTCAGAACATTGGTTTCTCGTGGTTTTACTTTAGAGATGGCTACCTTTATATATACATGGGTAAATTATAATGCTTCATTAAGTTTTGTTGTTGAGTGTCAAACTTGGAACTATATGTATTTCTCTGTACATTCTTGCATGTCAGGTTGTTTCGAGTTTTCCATCTGGTCCATTGCTCATTTGTTTCTAATGATTGTATGGATGACATGACAGATGAGTTTAGCAGCAGACTCTCCGGAACACTCATCAAGTAGTGATGATTTTGCAGCAACTTTGGAGGCAGAGCTGAAGACTACTGATGATACTGAAGAAGTTGCGGAAGAGGAGAGTAAGGATGGCGATGGGGATGATGATGGTGATGAGGATGAAGACAACTTTGACCTTGAGAGGTATACCTGAGTTGATGAAACAACTTACTTTTTGCATGATGTTTTGGGACATTTTGTCTCGTACATTATTGTAGCTTTCTGGGTGTCTAGGTATGTAATAAATACTGAGTTTATTGCTTCAGAAGAAACACCCATGGATCTTGGTTATGATAATCGCATAATGAATGTAATTACGCAACATAGTATCAAAATTGTGAACTTTTAATTCAGTTATTACTTTATTATTTAAGTCTATAAATTGTATTACCGAGTATTCAGTACTCGTCAGCACAATGACAACACGTTCTCTTATCATTCTATGAGTTGGGTGAAGGATGCTGCTCTATTTTGTCCTTGGATATTCATTGTGACTTGTATATTGGAGCTTGCGCTCTGTAAATGATTTAAACATAGCAACCAACACTTGTGAATGCACTATAACTCCATTTGTTCCTTGTGAAATCATATTTTTTTGTAGAACTTTTGGCAATATGTTTCCTACTTGTGATATTATTCCTACTTTTGGTATCGCTTCCTAATATTATGCTCATTGTAGAGTTAAAAGGCGCAAAAGTGAGTTATCTGAAACCATAATGGACCCACTGAGTTCCTCATCTCAAGGAGATACATCACAAATTTTAGTTGGTAAGATGATTGCTTGGATTTCATCAGTGATTTATTTACCATAAGACAATTGAGTAGTCTGTTTAATCTGAAGCATAATGGCTATAAATTTAATGGACACTCCTCCAGCTATAATTATAGTTTCCAACTTAAAATTTGGGCATTCCCTGATATTTTTTCATATCTTATTTGTTCCACTTGTGCAGGGTCGTCATCTGTGAAATGTGAACATCCTGGCATTTATGCAGGAATGTGCATGAAGTGTGGGCAAAAAAGGGATGATAAATCTGGTGTTCCGCTCGCGTACATAAATAAGGTTAATTTTTCAATGTATAATGATGTGAAATTTGGTAAAGAAGAATTTCCTCTAGTTTTCTTAAAATTATGACGTAGGCCGAGACTGTCCAACTATGATAAAATATGTTAGAGTCTGATATGCTTAATATTGGTTTTTATGTTTTTTTCCTGGATAAGCTTGCTCTCTGTTATCTGTATGAACTAGTAATCTTTATAGAGGAGAACACGAAAATAATACTTGGTGAAGGAAGGCCCCACTCCAACCAAAACTTCCACGCCCTTTTTAAACTCTCAGGCCTCTGTTGGGGTAGAAAGGTATAGAACTAAATGTCTACTCCCTTACCACCTTAATCAGAAACTATAGATAAGTAGAAGCGGATATACATTAAGTTTTTGGATATAAACTACCCTTGGTTAATAATTGAAAAATAAATAAAACACTAAAGAAAGCCATAAAATCAACAAAGCAACATAATAGGAAATGATGATTGACTAATTCTTACGTAATTTTGTTTATAGACCCAGCATGAAGAATAAAAGATTAGGATGAGAAGTGGAGAATCATGTCCAGGAAATGCATTTGTTTCTTCTCATGCCAAGTACTATGAACAAGTTTAGCAGCAAATGAAATTCAGGATTATCTAATGAATTTTGGTAGCCTTGCTATCTTGCAGTGTTTACTTGAAAATATTTCATACTGATGAAGTAAATTTTTCCTTCACACAGAACTTGAGGCTTGCTAATGATGAGATAACCCGACTACGTGACAAAGACTTCAAGAACATGCTACGTCATAAAAAGCTTTACCTAGTTCTGGACTTAGATCATACACTGCTTAATTCAGCTGGGATTTCTGATATTACAATTGAAGAAGGATACTTGAATGGCGAAAGAGATACTTTACCAGGTACTTTCTAGTTTCTCCACAAATTCTTCTTTGATCCTCAATTCCATACTCTTTTCTTGCATTTGCTATATTTTGACAATGCAGGTAATTTTTTAGTATTTTACCCTTTAATTATTTGATATTGCTGCATTTGCTAAAGATGAAACTATCCTGCACAGAATAAAAAATTAAGTTGCTTCGCAAGTTAAAACACTGAATCTTTATACAGGGACAGAGCTGACCCTCTGACTCTAAAGAACTCAAAATTAGTTTCACGGGTGTCAGAATCAAAGATAAGCATGAGATACTACATTGGAAGCTTTTCACTCAAGCAAATAATGTTCTTTCGTTTGCGTAATATTTCTTTATGAGAATTAATTCCAATTTCATCCATTATCATCTCTATACTCTAATTCTTTTGAGAACTTTTTTTGTGAACTTAACTTGATTTTCACCTGTCTGTATTATTTTCACCTGCGGGAGAACATTCGCCACCCCAGATTCCATACAAGTAAATCCTGTATCTTCCTTGCTTCATGTAGTGTAGTCTAGTGGTTCAGATTTGGTTGGTGGAAATTTGTGCAGAGAAACCAAAAATGTTCACACTTGCTAGTATACACCCTTGTATGTGCATGCTTTTGTTTATGAACTTTTACGTCCATTTATCTTACCAGCTTAGATAAGAGAGGCCTTCTACAGTAGTATGGCATTGACGAGCGGATTAATTATTTTAAACCGGTGTTTGGACAGTTTCTTTTTTTTAGAACGCAAATACAGAATGGTATGTATTTAAATATTAAAGAGAGTATACAAATACAAGTCTGACAAGAATAGATTAAGTACAATCTCAATAATCTTCAAAAAGGGGTGGGGGAACATCATGATAACAAGTTGCTGGTTTCACAAGACCTGCAGCCTTCTGAACCAGAAAGTCAGCAACTGTGTTGTGTCTGAACTAATCACAATATTTTATCCCCAATCTTGCTGCCCGACTTAGTCCTCCAAAGATAGCCGTAAGCTCTGCCTAGTTGTTTGTTAAAATCCCGCAATAGCTCACCGTTGCAGCTACCGAGCCCCCTTGTTCGTTTCTAATAATAACCACGAAAACCAATTCCCCTGGATTTCCTTTAGTGGCCCCATCAATGTTAAACTTAAAGTAATTAGGTGCTTGTTTTTCCCATTTGAGCTTCAGATTTAATTGGGTTTTTAATCTTCATATTTAACATTATTTCTCCAAATTTCCAAGCAGTTAATTGTCTTGTTCTCAAGAATTTCGTCGTTTCGAGCATTCCATAAGCACCAAAGAGTGTCATATGTAAAGCAAGTTGATTAGCGTTTTTGTTTACTTCTTAAATAAATGATGTGGGTTAAGATAGGACATTCGTGAAAGAATTAATTATTTGCATCCCTGAGATTCGTGTGGCTTCTTTGTCTGTTGAACAGGAAGCCAGCAAAGAATTTTGTTTTTGGCATGACATTTGCCTTTTCAAATGCTTGACCAAGGGAGGTTCGGACCCTGACTTTTATTTATATTTTTCCCAATCCAGTTATAGGCTAAGAAGCTACTTTTGTAACAGTGGCGACAAATTTTGGTGTTTGAAATGAGATTATAGCAATCACTCAACAGGATTGCTGTGATTATAAGAAAACTTTATTTTTATTTATAAAATTCACTCTAATAGTATTAGTATCACTACTAATTGACAAACAAGTTAAAACACAAAAATGTTTTGTAAAAAGGCCACGAAGAGAGGTATACTCCAAAAATTGTTCACAACCAAGCTGATTGGAATATCATATGAGAAAATGATATGATGATACGGCAAACTTGTTAACTAAATTTATAAGCCTGCACCCAAAGTTGTTTCACTGGCTCGGATATTTATTATGTCTGTCTGTGAGCTCACCTCTATTATGTCTTGTAAGCTACATCATGTCATTGAATTACTTTTATATGAAGATAAGCTTATATCAGTTATGCTAATCTAATTTCAAGCTTAATATGTCCTCATGTTTTAAGGCACTTAGATTAACATGCTGCCATGAAAATTTTCAGTTCTAAATGTAGTCGCTCGATATTGCCTGGTTATATTCTCCGTCTATATTGACTGTGTGCAAGTCATATGTCATTTGCTTCCTTTGTATAATGCGTTTGTACTTAGTAAGAAGTTAATTTGCATTTTATTCTTGGTCATAAGTTGAGTTCTCAATTATGGATCTTATAAATTTGATCTGATTGTGTATCACCATCCTTGTACAATTCTCTATGTGAACTGCGTTCTATTCGAATCTCCCGAAATTGTATGATTGCTTTCGCTGCTTGCATTAAAATCTGTGTTTATGGCAAATTGTTACGGATTTGACTTCAACAGGAACTAGCTTTTTCACCTCTTACTTGTTAGCTTTATAGATAGTTTAATTTTTGGTAGAGAAAACAAATTCTATGATAAATGTCCTCCTCTTGACTTACAAGTTTGAAATGAGCAGATGCGTTAAAGAATAGCCTATTTAGAGTAGAAGGGATGCAGATGATGACCAAGTTGAGGCCATTTGTTCATAACTTTTTAGAAGAGGCTAATAAGTTGTTTGAGATGTACATATACACAATGGGGGAGCGTCAGTATGCTCTAGAAATGGCAAAGCTACTTGACCCTGGAGATATTTACTTCAATTCCAGAATAATTGCTCGTGGGGATTGCACACAGCAATACCAAAAGGGTCTTGATGTGGTTATCGGACACCCGAATGCAATCGTCATCCTTGATGATACCGAGGCGGTAATTTAGCAATCTGAATTCTTGGCACACTTGATGTTTGCACTTAGCCTTTCTTTTGGAAAGTTTAACATTGTCTAGATTTTCACATTTCTGTAAATTCGTACATTTATATGGATTTATGATATGTGAAAGAAAATCATTTAAAAATTAGATGACTAATGTATTGAGAGTTTAAAAAAGGAAATTGGAGAGAGAGAGAAAGAGAATGTAAGAGAAGGGGTGGGAGAAACAAAAGCAATGATTATTGAACAATGTACGCTCTTTTGCAGCATTATTTCTGCACTTCGTGGTTGAGCTTATTTTATAATCGCTCATGTCAGGTTAATACATCTTTCGGTGATTTATTTAGGTATGGCAGCAGGATAAGGAGAATCTAATATTAATGGATAGATATCATTTCTTTGCTTCGAGCTGCAAGAACTTTGGGTTAAACTGTAAATCACTTTCTGAATTAATAATTGATGAAAGTGAGATGGATGGAGCGCTGGCTACTGTTCTTAAAGTTCTTCAGCGGATCCACAGTTTGTTCTTTGATCAGGTACTGTCTCCTCCCTCCCCCAAAAAAAGGTATAGATAAATGAATGAAATTTCAAACTCAAATAACTGATTTGACTTTTGTCTCAGGACTGCAAGAATAATTTAGAGGAACGAGGCGTGAAACAGGTAATTGAATCTGGTAGCTGATTAGACTTTTCCATCAAATATTTCTTTTCAATCTTTCATGCCTTGTGATAATCATCCTTTTCTGATAATGGAACAGTTGCTAGAAACAGTTCGAAAGGAAATTTTAAAGGGCTGCAAAATCGTGTTCCTTCATATTTTTCCATTTAATTTCCCGGATGAGGACCATCAGTGGTGGAAAATGGCAGAAAAACTGGGAGCTACATGCTTGCCTGAACTCGATCCGTCTGTGACTCATATAGTCTCACTGAATGCTGGAATCAATCAATCTCATGAGACTCTGCGGGAGAAATATGTGGTACATCCAAACTGGATTGAGGCTTCCAGCTACAGGTGGCAAAAGCAACCGGAAGAAAATTTCCCTGTTAGTCGAGCAAACAGGTCATGATGGACAAAATTAGTTGAGGTAATGTTTGTGCTAACCCCTCATATACTTGATTGCGAATCCTCCTTAATTTTCTATACAAGTGATGGTTTTGATGTTATGAAACAGGTAACTAATATTTCTCGTGGAAATATTACAATGGTTTTGATCCAAGATTTTGTAAAGTTCATAGTGAGTTGAGAATTACAATCCCGGGCTTTGTATAAAACATATGGTTTAGCTGTTTAGAGTTGCGCGTACTGGATTTAGACTATGCACTCAGCTGTTTTGACCTTTGTGTAGTTGTAGCAGTTTAGTACCTTTTACAGACCAATCATGTGAACAAATCTGTTAATCAAAATTAGTTGTGATTCTGATACAATTTTTTGTTCTCAAAGAAGTTAAAAAAAGTTGATTTTTTTGAACTTTTCTTTTTGTTTTTTTTTTTGGTCAGAATGAACTAAATATATTACTTGTCTTCCAGTAGAAACTCAAAATGAATTCGTGAGATTATAGTTCTTTAATTTCGCAATAATTATGTACAACTCAGTATGTATTATAATATACTTAGCTTTGTAGGCTTGTAAATGTAGTAGAGGCGTGCATTACTCTAATATGTTTGTGTTTTGTGACTTCAGTGAATGATACAATTATGATCATATTCTTATTTTACGTGCTTTGACTATAATATTTTGCTAATTCTTTTCTAATATTAGATGGGATGATGATAAATATAGGTTATATATAGATGGACTTTTAAGTGAGGCTCATTTTCAGAATGAAACCAAGTAAGATAGGTAAATGGACTCAATTAAATAAGACCTTTTAGTAATAGTGCTTTGGATCCGATTAGTTGTCACACCTACTAATCTAGTTTTCAATCACAAATTGATCTATTGACAATTAAAATGGTCCTGGACATAATCGTAAATATTTTATTATTCCGTCCGTACATGTATTGTCTGTGGGTTGAGGGAAAATTCATATAAATTAAATTAAAGAAACCAATGTAACTCCTTCGACTTTATACATTGTGGCATGTTATTACTTATTAGATATCCTCAAGGGATAAAATATTCTAAAACTAACACTATGGCATATAGATTGGACCAGTTCTAATGAATTTTTGGGACTTTCTATAGTTACTCACTGTGGGCATGATATGTAGAGTTGGGCCGAAGCTCAAAACCACTAAAAGGCCCAATCAGCCTTTCGGTCTTGATTAAATCAGAAATTAGTCAATCTTTAAGAGCATAAAAATATTAATTCAGATTAAAACTATAATATGATTTGTTTTACTTTTAATTCCTTTGGATCACATTTAAAACAGTCAATAATTAAAGATGTTTTATAAAATACATCAATTTATAAAGTGTTTCCCTTCTACGCTCATGATTAGTTGTGCTCATTCTTTAACTCATTTTGTGATACTTTTTTGATTTTATTCTCAGTTTTATTATTTTTTCAAAAAAATGAGAAAAAGCGGCCATTTGGCAATGGGTTATTCGCCATTATATTAAAAAGAAAATGGAATGGCCCTTGTTGAAGGGTCGTTGTGCTAATTCTTGAATTTCTTTTTTTATTGAATTTTTTCTTAGTACATTTACCCTTTTTATGCTAATATTCACACCTACTAGAAATAAGAAATGAAATGAATATTGTCAGTTCAACAAGGGGTTTGTTGGCTGTAAAATCAATCACTTCAAAGTACCATTTCTGTTAATTTAATCTAGCTTTGTACAAACTCAAAAGTACTGATAGCTCAGGACAATAGTACTAAGTACTAACATGCATAATTAATTTGACTAACATGACAGTCACTTTAAGTATGATTGGCTAATAATTAATCTATGTTATAGGTATATATTCTTACCCTAATAAGTTGTTTATATAGTTTAATTCTCAAACTTGTAGTTTATATTGAAAAAAGAAATAAAGAAATACTAGTTAATCTAGTCATCTCTCACTTTTACCCTATACATATATGTAAATTACTATAGCACATAGAATCCAACTAATTCAAGATTTTAGTGTCTTATTTGGGTATAAAAGGTGGTGAGTGGGTGGTGTATCACACAGTCACACTATAGACCCATATGTCATACAATTTTCTCATATATCTATAGATTGTGTCTTATCATAAATTTTTATTTTACATTTAAACGCTAGGAGTATAATAATTTATATTTTAAAATATAATATAATAATTAAGTGATTTACTAAATAAATAGATAAACCAAACATATCTCCTATTAAGTGTTAACTGTTGGAAATAGCTTGTAATATAGAATTCTCCTATCCCACATATCCCACATAGGAAGAATAAACAAGCTTGATATACTTTATAAGGATAAATCCAACTTAAAGTTTAAATGGAAGCTTGGAGGGAATGTTGGAGGGAAGCCAAAATATTCAAATATTATATATATATATATAAATATATAGATTTAAATATTAAAGATCGAAACTGAAAAGTTGTGACTTTTCGCAATGAAAACTTTTGTTTTTTCATATTTAAACTTTGCATTGTTTGGAGATAACTATTGATCAAACTATGCAATGATTCGAATTCGCAGACTTCGAGTGGTTTGTTGTATCCTAGAAGTGAATTGCCATTTACCCAGTAGCAAGTTTATAGTGGGGGCAATTATCACTTTAAGGAAAGTGGAATCACGCCTCAAACTAGCATACTTTACATTCTTGTTTTAACTATTGTTTCTCTTTTATCCTATTTCACATATGCACATCATGTATATAAAAGAAAACCATTAGTAATGTAAATTTCATACACATGATGTGTATTAATGAAATGAAATACAAAATGAAACTTTTTATCAAAAAAAAAAAAAAAAGAAATACAAAATGAAAGTATCATTTTTGAGATAGAAAATCAGTTTGAATATTACCAACTTAGTCTAAACTCATTTAGATTGTGTTATATATATATATATATACTAGTGACTCTGTACGCGATACTCGCGTGCATGATTGTTTTTTAGTGTAATAAAGAATATAATTAATATTAATTTTAAATAAATATTATAATTTCTTTGAATGAGTATTTAAAAATTTAGAGAAATGGGGATTTGAAATAATGGGATAGTGGATGGAGAATGTGTGTTTTAAATTTCACATGCAAATGACAATTTATCCCTATTTTTAGCCACTTGTGTGTATTAGTGTGAAGGGTACTTTTTGACAAATGAAAAATGGTGTGCCAACTACCTAGATTACGATGAAATCTCTATTTTACCCTCAAAATTACGTTTATACTTTCAATCTACAAAAAAAAAACAAAGGACGAAATGTGTAAAAATGACATAAATAACTTCCATTTGTGAAATAAAATAACTTTTTTTTTTATAATAGTATAGATAGCATTTGTCTAAGAGCAGAGTATTAAAATAACCCCCTTTTCTGTATAGGATTAGGATACAAAATTAATTAGGTGCTTAGGAGTTAGGTGTACACAATTATTATTATATATATAGATGTCTCATTTGGTTGATACAAGTTGTATGGTGAAAGTTTGTAAGATTATGTATTATACTCTCAACAAAAGTGTTAGGCCTGTTTGGTTTATATTATAATTTTTTTAATCATTTATATAAGAAAATTTTAAATAAATTTAACACATTAAATTCTCATTAAAATTTATTTTTTTAACTCTATTTTTTCAATTTTCTATATAACTACCTATCAATTAAATATATATCATTTTGCACATTAATCAATCAAATTATTTATTATAATCATTATTTCTCTTCATACTTTATAATTTTTTTTGATACTTTATTATTTTTATTATTCACATAATCATTTTATATTACGCAACTAAATCATGATACACATCATCTATCAACCTATCACTATTTATTTGACATATTTTAGAACTTCTAACCTATTTTTAAAAACATAGACAAACATCTACCATTCTCACACTAATTGCTATAATATGCCATGTTCGAATTTTTGAACTCAAAAATATAAACAAACGTAGGCATAGTTTTTCAATTCATAACATGGTGGCAGACTAGTTCATAGTTACTTGAATCAAGATAAGTACTATCGTTAACTATTAAATTTTATCTTTTAAGTCGTGACTTTAAAAATGATGAGTTATATACCCTTGGTGCAACTTCAAATTCATATTTACGGAGTTTTGTATGATTTGGGTTAAAATTTATATTACGAAGTTTTTGTATTTCTACTGAACATAAGACTATTTTTATTATTCTATAAATACAAATCACAAAATATTTAAAAAGTCTTCAAAAATCATTAAATAACGTGATGTACTCAAGGACAAAGATACGTACAATTTGTTCCGAGCATATATATCATCTTATTTAATTGAAAAATCAAAATGATTTGTTTGTTATTCTTTGAAGAGATTCCATTTTATCATAAGTTTAATTTGATTCAATGAACTAACAGGGAGGTTGAATGTACAAATATTGTATCAATCTCATAATTCTTTGGTCGGAGTTTATGTAAACAGATTTCGATCCCATTGTTGATTAATTATATAATACAATATATATATATATATATATATATATATATATATATATATATTATAGACATTCCAGTTCACAAGTAGCAAAATTGACGATTAAGTTGGCTTATCTTTTATGTACACATTTTTTGCATATCTTTTATTTTTAATAAAATTGGTTAATCCAAAAAATAGATATATATTTATTATTTTCAAAATTCGATGGTATTCTTTATATACGTTATATTTCGAAAAGTATGTATAATTGGTGGTCAAGTTACAAATTAAACAAGTTGTAATTATTAAATCTGCACCTTAAAATAGGCTATTGCAATATTTTGAAACTACTACTATTATTTAAATGTTTAAACTTGTAGATTTTTCTAACAAAACTTGCGCAGTTCCAGCAAATTATACAGCCTTAGAGCACTCACAATGGGGATTTTCATGAGGCTTTTCATGGGGCTTTTTAGCTACAATGGGGATTTTGGGGGGATTTTGGTGGGCTGCTCCTGAAAAGCCTCTCTCAAGGGGCTGCTTCCTAAGCAGCCCCTCCAAAATACGCTGACTCAGCATTTAAATGCTGAGTCAGTATTATTTTTTAATTTAAATTTAAGTTATATATATTTTTTTATTTTTAATTACAAATCTGCAATTAATTTTGCACATGCAATCAACCCCAATTTATTATTATTTTTTATTTTTTAATTATAAGAAATTTTATCTATATATATGCCCTCATTACACTATTATTTTTTATAATTCGTTTTTATTAAAAAAATGTAATTTTTGTCTATACTTTTTTTTATTAAAATAATAATACCTATAATAAATTATATTTATTCTTTGAGAATAATAATAAAATTATATTAAATAAATAATAATAATTAAATTAAGTTTACAATAATGTATACAAATATATTATATTTCTTATGATAATAATATTTTCATAGTTATTTATATATATTATTAAATTTAAAGTAATATCTTGTGGAAGATGACGTGGCATTGTGGGTCCAAAAGAAGGGTTTTACCATTGTAGGTAAAAATTTATGGGGCTTTTTATTTTGGAGGGAGATGACTTGGCATATGGAAAAATGTGAAAATCCCTTGAGCAAGGGCTTACCATTGTGAGTGCTCTTATTGATAGCCCTACGGTTACACTACATGATATGATAGAAAGTGTTTTCTACATAAAGAAAAAAAAAAGTCATAAATCGTTAATAAAATTTATTTATTTAATTCATTTCTTTTCAACTCCAAATTGAAAAAGTTAAAAAATTAATGAGTCATACTTTCTTATATATTCCTAAAAAAACATTTGTCCCAAATTTTATTCCTTAATAATACTCCCAACAAAATTGGAGATTTTTCTAATGTGTATTATGTTGTGAGAGGAGATAACCAAAATTTCAAATAGTTTATTTAGATCCAAACTCCAAACTCAAGAATTCGAATTATAAATTAAATAACACATAATTTAAAAACTATCCGAACCAGAATATTTTATTTAGGCTATAATAATAATAAAAAAATCTATTGCTAAAATGTTTTAAAATTAGGTAGTTTAAGGGTCAAAAAAGTTTCAGTGGCGAGCGAGGGTGAAAATGACAATTCATATGAGAAAAAAACTAGGTCTTGTTTACTTTACACCATGACCACCTATCCCCACTCTCAATCAATCGCGTGAATCTCAATCTCCTCACATTAATCAATTGGATTTGTTTGATCAAAACTTAATCCCACGCTCCATCATCCCAACCCTTCATTTTCAATATATCTGATTATGATAAGTCAAAGCTTTACCCATAATATCCCACAATTTTAGGGTCCCACGTTTTACAAAATCCCTATCAATCACAAATTGAGATATAGATAATAATTTTTTTTTTTTTTTTTTTTTACAAATATGAAATTCATATTCTCAATTTAAGGTAAAAGTTATGAAATTGAAATTTGTTATCGCCTCTTAAGTGTGTTAATGAGTCGAGTTGAACATATAATAATTCGATATTGTCTAAACTACAATCGAGCTTAAAAAATTGTGTATGAACTTGATTTGATTGTTAATCGAGTTGAGCTCAAACGAGCGTTAACCGAATTAAGCTTAAACGAGTTTTAATTGAACTGGACACGAGTCAAGCTCGAGTAATTTGATTATTTTTTATAAATTTTTATTACTTTTCGTAATCAAGGCGAGTTTCAAAACTTATCGAATACAAAAAAGTTGTTCAAACTTGGTTTAATAAGTTATCTAACGAGCTCGAATAAGTTTTTATTAATCAAGATCGAATAGCTTAGTTTGATTTTCATTATGTATTATACATTGATTTGTTATTTTATGCTCAAAGTAATTTAATGTATAAGTACTTGTCACAACTCTACTAACTGCTAAACAAACTCTAGTTTACATTGAAGCAAGTATTGTATATGGTGATGACTCTATGTTACATTTTTATGTCTTAATGAAATTTGAAAAATTTAAAATCGTGGTATTTAAATAAAAAAATATATATATATATATATATATATATATATATTACTAAATGGCGGTGTTCATAATATATGGCAATCCGCTCATATTAGTATGTCGTAATTAAACCCGAAGTAGGTGGAATAATTTTATATCAACACTTGGCATAAAGAAATTTGAATTTTTTTAGCTAGATGGGATTGGACGTCTGACAAATCCAAAATTTATTATTATATTTGGATTCATTTCCAACTTATTTTGATCAAAATTTTTGGTCCAATTATATTTGATTTGCACAATATTGGGTCAAAAAAAACTATGATATTTTTTTGCCAGAAAATAAATAATCATTTACTTCTCTCTCTTACTTATTATTTGTTCTATACACGACATGTTTTGTCCCCTTTAATACCTACTATTATATACATATAAGTATTTTTATATATAATAATTATTACAATATTAATATTATAATATAATTTTCAATCACTAAAAGATAAATACTACAATGATTTGACTACTGTAATTTATGCTCCCGGTGAAAATAAAAACTGACAATATCTCATCCAAAAAAACCACCCAAAAATAAATTTCTAAATTAAAATCAAACACAATCTCTTCAACAATGCACGTGTTCAAAAAAAAAAATTCTCACAAACAATTTTCACCAAAATAACTAATCAAAACAAAACCAAACATAACCTATAATATTTGATTAATCTTTTGAAAAATAATATAATTAATCTCACAAGTGCTTGATGACTTGGTGTGAGTGGTTTGACAATCTCACTACTTATGCAAGTGTCCAATGTTCGAACCTATTTAAATGTTAGAACGCCTTGAATCTTCTTTGTATTTGAAGAACCTTCGTAGAGAAAATTTGGAGAGCTTCCTTCGTCTTCTCTAGCTTTTTGATTGAACTTCTGTGTGTGTAATTTATGAACTCCAAAGGACCCTATTTATAGGTGTAGGATGGAAGAGTTATGGATAATTTGGATTCCATTGATAATTATCCATTTGATTTAATAAATAATTATCATAATTTTGGAGCCATTTGATTGACTGATAGAAGATCTAGATAGATCTTCTAGATATTATCCAAAAATCAACTTGATTTGATAATTATCCATAAATTAACTTAAATAGATAAATATCATTTGTCGTAGATGACTTTTGATTGGTCAATATTTCCACGTGGCATGATTTGATTGGTTGCAAAATTTCAATATCTACAATTGGACTTGGACTCGATCCCGAACTCGATGAAGTCTCGATTTTTATATTTGAATTCAGATTCATTCCCATTTGAACTCATTCTTCATCCCATCGTGACGGGTCTAGGGCGAACTCTCACCTTATCCAATTCCATTGCCAACGCTAAACGAAATTACTCTGAACTAATATAATTTAAGCTAGAGTAATGCTATATACTACTGGTTGTAGTTCATTTCTTTTTTACTTCTTTTAAATATGTTAAAAATTGTATTCAATAAATGTATTTAAAATAATTTTGTGATTTATGTTTATTATAACAAAAAAATATACTATATCAAGTGTTAATAAAAAATTAGATGAGTAATAAACTATGATATTTTTCATATAAATAATTATTAAATAAATTAGGTATGAGCCAGAGTAGCAATTGCTATTTATTGCGGTCTCTTCCTCTCTTGGGAACCTCATTTTCAATAAACATTCCAAATTTTCCTAAACCCCAAAAACATGTTTCACTAGTACTTTGTTTCAAGTTTGAAATCAAATCAGCATGAACTACTTAAATTCACTTCTAAATCAGCACCAAATCCAAGAAATCCATAACAATGGCCAGTTCGATCAGGAGGATTTTCTCGAACAACTCATGTCCTCTGTTCCTTCCTCTTTCCCCTGGCCGGACGACCAGCCGCCGGACATATCTTACCAGTCTGTTAATCCGGTAAGCCTTTTTTCCCTTTTTCTAATTTGAAATTAATTGTGAACGGATTAATTATTTAGGTATTTGTAATTGCAGGTAAATGATGATGCATCAGTTAGATCTCTATTTAATGGCTTCACCGGATCCTTAGGTCAAGCTTCAAATCAGCCCCAGCATTTACCCCAATCTCAGGTTTACATATTTTTTTTAATCAAAATTTGAATTAAAAATTCTGAGATTCAATCATGTACTAATTATAATGCGAAGAATTGTTTATCTACTTATTCTCCCGAGAAGATGGATTTTGTTACAAATTGAGTGTTACGCCGTTAATTTTCAGCCAAATAAATGATTTCCGTTTAGTTATTCACAGTTAGGTGCTGAAAAAACGTGAATAAGTGATTTTGTAAATTTGTAAATAATGGGATTAATATCGCAATTATGTCAATGATTAGGTTTTGGGAGATGCTTTGGTAAATAACGTTGAAATTGTGGAGTATTGCAGGCACAGAATTATGGTCCTCCTGCTACGACGGCGGCGCCGGCAGTTAGTCAGCCGGCGGCGCGTGGGGGACAAGGTCGACAGAGGGCGAGGCGAGGGCAGGCCACCGACCCTCACAGCATCGCTGAAAGAGTGAGTTTACAATTATTTTTTGTTGTTTTTGAAATTCATTTTTATTTTAATTTGATTTAATTTTGTGTGTTTGAAAATGAAATATGGACAGTTACGGAGGGAGAGGATTGCGGAGAGAATGAAGGGGTTACAGGAGCTTGTACCCAATGCTAATAAGGTTATACTCTTCTTCGTTACCTATAATTATGGATGATCAAAATTACAATATTTTCTTTATTTAAATTTAAAGCTTTAAATTAGTGTTGTTTATTTTACATTATATAATCTCCAATTATTTTTAACTATTGTGTTGAAGTGTAAAGTTAGAATATTCATTGTTTCTTGTGTATTTATATTATATTTTAGTTGTTCCACGTACCTTTCTGCATTTTTTAAAAAATTAATAGAACAGAAAAAGGAAGAAAAAGCCTTGTTTGTTTATGTTTTTAAATTTAATTTTCAAAATTATGAATATACTTATCACAAATTATTCTCATGCAAATTTAGTTTTGCAATCCTACTTTCTATTCTACTATATACCTAAACCTAACTATAATCATCTATAAATCATTTAACACATTTATCAATTAAATCATTTATTTTAATCATTATTTTACTTTAATATTTTATAATTTATATTTTATTATTATTTATTCACATATGTTAGGTAAATTTAAATAAGACTTTGGTATGTTAAGTAAATTTTGAATTTTATAATCCATATACTTGAAAATAAAATTTGAGAACATAAACACCAATCAAAGCCTTAATAAAAAATCCACTAAAATAGGAGTAAAAATATGTAAAAGAAATAAAAATGAGTGGAGAGTACATCTGAAGGATAAAATGATGAAAAAATGATTTTATTATTGAGACGACTTCCAATGTAATTAGGTAATAAATTCCAGTCTCACGTGCTGTTTAATGAATGATTAGTATAGAAATCAAAGGCTGTGTCACATGCATATAGGAATGTGTTTGGTAAGAGCTGGAATGAATGGAGATGATAAAAGAATCATATATAATCTGACAGATTATATATTAGTACTGTTAATAATGGGACTTAGAATTTAATAATGTTTGGGGATAGAAAGATAAGATTTGTAATATAAGTTGAGATGTGGTTTTAATATTATTTTTATTTTTGTATGACAGACAGACAAAGCTTCAATGCTTGATGAGATCATCGATTATGTCAAATTCCTACAGCTTCAAGTCAAAGTATACCTCTCTCTCTCTCTCTCTATATATATATATATATATATATATATATAAATATATATATATATATATATTATATATATATTGTTGTATGTTTTTCTTTTTGTTGCACTAGGAATATCGGAAATGATTCTTTTAGTTGACAAATTGGTAATGCGAAAAACTATTTATAATCACTAGGCAAACTCAGGTTTGTTTGATTATGTTTTTTAATTTAATTTTTAAAATTTTGGATCATCAAATCTTATATAAATGCAATATAAATTATTTTCATTTAAATTCATTTTTTTTCAACTCTAATTTTTTAATTATATATACATGATTTCACATACTCACCAATCAATATCATTTATTATAATCATTTTTTTTTTCGTTTTCTTTTTCATACTTTATAATTTTTAATTAATTTATGTTTTTTTTTAATTCACATAATCATTATAAATTTTAACCAACTTTTAAAAACATAAACAAACACACACCCATTTTCATACGAATTTTCATAACAAACATTTTCAAAATAATTTTTAAAATTAATGATAAAAAAACTTAAACGTTTAGTCATAGTTTCCCTAATTCTGTCATAAAGTTATAAAATGTTCTAAATTTCTTTGAATTTGGTTGTGCAAAAGGTTCTAAGCATGAGCAGATTGGGTGGTGCTACTCCAGTAATTGGTGATATATCCTCTCAGGTAATTTAGTTTTTCAATTACTTATTATACATTTACACAGAATATATTTAGGTTACAAAATTTCTCAGATAGAAAACACCTATTATCAAAAGTTCTCACACTATATGTTTTTAGTGTTTGATCCCACATATAAGTCTCTTTTAGATAAGTAAACTAAGCCCATATATAGTATCTTGAAATGCCTATATATGACATGAAGAGAAATAATCACTTTGATTCTATTTGAGTTAGGTGTAATCACTTTCCGTCAGAAATTTTTGGTCACACTTTTGGTTCATTTTTGATTTCAATATGACCAAAAATGTGACTAAGATTTCTACAACACTAAAATGATTTGACCGAACCCCTATTTGAAAACTTCATGTGAATAAAACCCACCATTTCATTTGGGTAGTAATCCTCAATTTAAAAAAAAAATATATACAAAATTCAAAACAATTGTCATCTTAAAACTCTCACCTTGTGTGAAATGCTTTTTTGGGGTTGAATGTGTGACACTAAAGATATGATTATCAATTGGGAAAAAGACTTTTTAGTAAGTGAAGTTTGTCAAATCACTAATTAAAGAAATGCTAAAACTCAAAAAGAGATAGACAATCCAAGAGAATCATCTCATAGGGACAACACAGTAAAAGGAAGTTGCGTGACTTAAGCTATAACTTGTAGTTTAAATGCAAATTGCAATTATCTCATACTTTTTTTTTTATTTATTTAAAAGTCGTTTTTATTTTTCTATTTTGTTTTATGTACACATGTTACATCTATATGTTTAAAAATATATTTTCTAACACAAATATGGAAAATGGAATAAAATTTAGAAACATATTTAAAAGAGAACTTTTGTAGTAGTAAATTAGTCCAGTCGAACTGAACTGAACATATAGTTGTTCAAGTTTGTTATAGAAAATTATGTTAGAGTTTGGTTTGATTTGATTATTAATTGAGTGGATCTCAAATGAGCTTTGATTCAGAACACTAATAGAGTTCAAGTAGTTTAATTATTATGTACATGTTTTTATTATTTTTTACTAATCGAGCTCGAGGTTTAAAATTTACCGAACACAAATAACTGTTCAAACTTAGTATTATTAGTTAGCGAATTGAGATTTAACTCAGTTTCAAATGAATTATGAAGTAGGCCTAAGAAGACCTAGAGGAAGAGCCACATCTCTTTGTTGTCTCTGTCAAGATTCTCAGTCCCCCATGAACTATAAAGTATCACGCGTGCTCCTTTTCATATACAGATCTCACCACTAATTAATTTATACTTTCATATATAAGATGGATAAATATGTTTAAAGTATACAATATATATATATATAAATATATTGTGTTATTTGATTGTGTGTAGGGAAGTAATAATGAAAACCAGGTGGCGAAGCTATTGCAGGAGGACATGGGTTCAGCCATGCAGTATCTTCAAGGCAAGGGGCTTTGCCTGATGCCTATATCATTAGCCACGGCTATATCCACCAACAACCGAGGGGGCCCTAATTCACCCAACATCACCCTTCAGTCCCACAAAGACTCTAAGCCATGAGACTCTTCATGACTTCATTCAATACCATACCAAAATAAGGGTCTTTCTGGACCACTTATTAGCATTTAGCAATAGATATGATTGATAAGTAGTACGTTATTTATTTTGATCAATAATTAAATATGCTTGTCAATATCCTCCTAATTTGTATTGTATTTGTGGATTATTTTATTGCTTTTCTTTTGTACACTATAGGGGGTGGGTTCATTCTTCTTAAATAGGGGGTTGTGAATCGGGTATTTAGCTAGAATCGAGCTTAAATAATTCTAGCGTGATGAGCATGCACAATAAACCTCATGTGTACATATTGCTAAACATAATTAAAATACAGTAGGGTACTTGACTAGGTTTGTAAAAACATATGTGTAGTGTAGTTTAACCTTGAAAATAATTGAATGCAAAAACACAAAACACACTAGATACAAACCAATAATACTATAACCTATGAACATTAGCTAGGTTATATATTCATAGGCATTTAAACAATCAAGAAAACTTCACCTTATAGAAAAACCATTATTAATGGAGAACTCTAGATTACTTTGAGAATTTATATAATAAGAGACTAGCCAACTCCTTGGAACCTTAACAACTCAAAAAAAAAAAAAAAAAAATTCAAGTAATTAAATATAATCTAGGTTTTTCAAGTAGACTACACTAGAAGGTCTAAAGGATAATGTAAAACGATTTGTTGCAAAAATCAACTCTAATTTCCAATAAAGAGGCATAGACAACTCCTAGATCATGTTGCTAAAAGCACCAAATTCCAAACTAAAGCATTTTGTTGTAAGTTCATCTATCAATAACAATAGCTCTGTTTGTAAATACGCATATTTTTAAAGAACTGCTAAATTTTAGAAAAAGTACTTAAAAATTTAAATTTTAGTTTGTTTGTAAAACACGATAAAAAGTAGAGTAAAACAATGAAAGCAAGCAACAAAAGACAACTAAAATCTACCAAAAAAAAAAAGTTCAAAAGTGAATTTTTTTTTGAACATTTGCAAACATGGCTTGTGACAAATCGACCACCACCAATATGCATATTATACATAACCATGTCTTGAATTCATTGTCAAATATTATTTACACATATTTTTCCTAACAAGTGTGTTAGGTTGAGCGTACATAGAGCAATAGTAATAGTTGCATTTCAAGTTTATCATGTCCTCAAAGACAATAGGGTTTGATGCTCACAATTACTACATTATCCATCTCTAAGTTAAGTTAGTTGTAAAGATGTGATATATATATATATATATATATATATATATATATATGATTAGAGAATTAAGATTATAAACCAAGGTAAAAATAAAATAATAAAATAGAGGGAACGAAAAGATCAAACTATGCACCTCTTTATGATTATGAATTCTAAGTTACTCGAATTATTAGAGGGTTTTTGTTAATAGCAAAATTCTCTAATGTTTTAGTTACTCAATCTATTGAAATAACTGATCTATCCTATCTTAGCTAACAACTCAATATATAGTTAAGATTAAATTAATTAATTAATATGCATTAACAATCTAAGACATTCTTTCTTACTAAAGTCTTACTTTCAAATCGGGTCTCCCTATAAAAGAAGTCCACGCATCGAAATCATATCTAATTTTTAAGCTACCTTTCAAAATCATATTTTTGATATGATTGTGTCCATTTGTATGTTGATACTATAAATTGCAAAATTAAATAAACTAATTAATAAAGCAATCACCATATGAGCTGCTACTCAAATGCGATTCAGGTGCTCATCAGAATCCAAAGCTCATTGAATATTAATTCATACAAGGAATATCCAAAATACTTAAGACCTGATTAACTATGTTTAACTACAAAACTAATAATACTCATTGAAAGAAATCCAAAAGATTATTTATGTTCTTTTTTAACCTAATTTAGTTTTTGATTTAATTTATATTATTAAATGTTTCAAAAGTATAACCTTAACAATAATTATTATTTAAATAAGGTACAAAACAATACACAATGTAGAATTTAATGACCCCTTGTCTCCCTTAACTGGCCCGCTGTCATAAAATAAAACCCACACAATGCCAAAAATGGTCTATATTGGATTTGATGCATAAGAGTACGTTAATATTTACTATTAATATGGAATAATTTCTATAAAAATCATTCATGAATCATATTTTTGGTCCCTCAATTTACCATTAAAATAATTTTGGACCCATTTATAGGATCTACAAAATAGCCTTGAATGCTTTAATTTTATAAATTCGATCCCTATCATTAGCTTTTAATCCAAAAACTAATGAAATGGTTACACACGAGCTCAAATGACAAATCGGGGGATTTGACACTGAAGACATTTATTAAGTATTAATAGCCTACCTCCATTTTCGTCAAAAAATTCTGGTACAAATTAAAATATTTCGTCCAATTTATGTGTAGAATTTGTAATTATAATTTATAAAATTGAGGTATCTTAAAATCCAGGCTTTTGTCAAATTAGAGTGAATTTAATTTGTTCATATAAGTTGAAACATTTAGAGCTATTTTTGTCAATACCAACATAAAAGGCATCAAATTATTTTAAGGGACCCATAGCATAATTCATCCCTCAACTTTCATATAACAGAGAAAGAGCATAAAAAAATAGCTTGATTGAAATACAACATAATTACGCTATTGTATAATTGAGAGAGAATCTCTCTCTGAAATTACACAAACATCCCTATTATAGTGCACTTTTCACAATCACCCCACCATATTATTTCTTTTTTTACAATTTAACAGCTAAAACCCACAATTAGCCCTCTATAAGGACATAATTGTAATTCAAATATAAGAGGAGTTTGTAAGTAGTTACCAATTGAAAAATGCTACACAACCATTTTGTCATTACCGATTTTCTAATGCTTTTTAATTAGAGAATTTAAATGTATTAAGTCAATTAATTGCAAACGAATTCTTACCAAAACTAAAAAATATAAAAAAATCAATGATATATAAGAAATGATTTATAACATCATTCTTACCGATTTCCACATGAGATAACAAACTCACCTAAAATACAATTATACACCATATTCAATATAGAACCAATTGCACTAATTAATATCACGATCACAAATAATATGTGATTTACAAAAATATTAATTTGTCAATTATTATAAAAAAAAAAACATATAAAAGAAATCTGTCCATCATCAGCCGTATACGCCAATCGTACAACCACTGTTCCGCCACGTCGAGTCAAGCACTCACCACTAAATCAATTCATGTCTCTCTCTCTTCTCTCTCTCTCTCTCTCTCTCTCTCTCATGTCTCTGTAGAGAAGAAAGAAGAAGGCGAACGAGTCTTCTAATTATTTCCTCATAGGGAAAAAAGAGCCCCACCGTCTGAATTTAATGAATTAATTAACTGCAAATAAAATAAGTGGTGGGGATTATACTCACATGCCCAGCCCTATTTCTCTCTCAAGGTTTTTTCTCTCTTCAAACTCCCATAAATTTGTACCCACAGATCGTCAAATTTTTGGCCACCATTAACACAAATCTTGAGCTACTGCATGCAGGAGATGATGAGTGTAGACAAGTGAAATGCAACAAAAACTTTGTTGAGTGTATTCATTTTGTACAAACAGACCACAGAAACCCTAATTATTGTCTGCTTAATTCTTTTGTGGGTCTTTCCGAAAATGGTTTTTTTTTTTTTTTCCATTTTTTCAGATCTAATGATTTGTCAAGAAAGGAAAAATGGGTTGTGTAATTTAGTTCAGTTGAGGGGGTGTGGATCAGAAAGACACGAAAGAAAGAGAAGATGAGAGTGACAGAAGAGAGTGAGCACAGGCAGGCAGTTGTGTAATAAAGGAGTACACAATTTGTATATGCGTGTGCTCACTGCTCTTTCTGTCACATATATTGCTCTCTATTCTTATCACTTTCTGTTCTTTAAGATCGATATGATTCTTTTTTTTTGCAATTATGAAGATATAATCTGTCTTATTTTTGTTCAATTCATGTGAGATATGAAACAGTAAGTTGCTCAATTTCGTTCCTCGAAAAACTAATTAAATATTTTATGTAAATTAATTACCTTATCTAGTCAAGTTTCTTTCTATATTAATATTACCTTATCTAGTCTAGTCTAGTCGCGTGATTGGATTATTCATTGGGATGGAGCTTGTCTGAAGGCGTGACTTTTGATTTTCCTGTCGGAGAGAAGATGAAGGTACGCCTGGTTTGCTGAATATATATATATATATATATAATATTATTAGGTCAAAAATATCTGCAATCATATTCTTCTGTCATTCTTTCTCCTTTTCTCAAACAAAAGAAATTACATTTATTTGCTCAAACTAATCTCCCCTAAAAACTTGTTTCTAATTCGAAATCACAGGTTTCTTTTACTTGCAAACCTTCTGATTGTTTTAGATTTATTTGATTCTTTTTTTATCTTGTTGCAATTTCTAATTACCTAAGTAATATTTTATGTGACATTTTGGTTTTTTTCTCATTTGGGTTTGTTTTTTTGTAATTTTTGGTGATGTATTGAGTGCAAGGAGTGACATTAATGGAAAGCAATATGGTTACGGATGAAACCCAGAAATGGAAAGATATTTGCTTCTTTGATTGGGCTGATACTCATACAATCATGCGACTGAAAAAGAAAAGGAAAATTTCCATGTACAGGTTAGGAATTACCATCTTTATAATACCCTCCTGGTGATTTTATTTTTTTATTTTCAATCAGCAAAAAAATCCCTTCTTTTTAAAGTTATTTCTGTCTTTAATTATTATATAATCATTTGATTGTGATTAATTTATTGGACAGCAGTTGCAATTTGGTTTTGCTTCCTTTGCTGAAACTTGATTCCCCAGGTACAAATAATTTACACTTCATGTTGTCATAAATTTTCAGATTTAAATTGATATTTTGTTGTGATTGTCTTTTTTCTACAGCCAATTTGATGTATGCATAATTAGAAAATGGGTAATTGTTTGCTTTAATTTATTCTATGAACTACTTTCTATATCTTGTTCTCTTTAATGAATTCTATGTTTATTCTTTAGTAATGGTTATTTAATGTGTTGGGCAATTAGGAACATAAATCCCAAGTTCATATTAGAAAAGCTAAAGGAATATTAATTCATCGTATAGTGAACAAGAACTCTAGGTAGATCTTCTATTTGGGGGAAATCTATTAAGCATTGTGTAAATGATAGGCAAGGTTGCATTTTGATTTGAGGTAATGATTCTAAATTAATGACTTCAAAACCTCGAGAAATTTGAATTCATCGAAATATATCAAAATAGTTGGTAGATGTTTTCGTGCAACTCACAATTATCATGCAGTAGATTAATTATTAGGAACTCTAAGTTACTACTACTTAAATCTTGAATCCAAACACTGAAATTAAGTTGTAATTAAATTTCGGCTGATTTATCAGTATGGATCTCTCACATTCCAAGCTTATACAAACATGGTTTGCTGGCTTGTCCAGGCTTAGTTTTCTTGAAACATGTGGCTTCAGTACTGCATTAGTTTATTAGCTAAACAAAAGAAAAAAAATAAATAATTTAATATTCTTATCAACAACTGTCTAAAGGCTTCGTCTGTACGCTTGAGACATCATGATAAACACCAATGCTGCACTGATTATACAAAACCGATAACTGCAAATACCAGCGCTTTTTTTTTTCGAAATGAGAATTTTTCTACATTTGTATCATAGATATATGAAAATAAAGCCACCACAATGAGGGAAAAATGCAAGTTTGTTCCTTGAGTTATGAAGCCCAAATGGTCGATGTCAGTTTTCCATTAAAGCTATGTTGAATCTCTTCCTTTTTCTAAAAACAACACTGAATAAAAATTGTAATGCCTCTTGTATATAAGCAAGATATTTCTGGAGGTAAAATTGTTTACTATTTTCGTTGAATCTTCTATAGTAAATTCATTAAATAGACAACAAGTTCAATATGAAGCTTTTGATTCTCATACTTAGACTATATAATATATAGTAGTTTACCTTTACGATTCATTGATATAGAATCTTATATATCCAGTCATTCCATGTATGAGCACTGAGTTGCAGGAAAATGGGGCAACAATTGACGCTGGTAATGTTTTCGTGGAGACATTTTAAAGTTTATTCCTATTTAGGCGGATAAAAATAATCAACTGAATTTCCTAATGAATTATCTGTAAATCGAAAAGGAAAAAAATTATTATTTTTTAAATAATCAGAATGCATTTTCAATAACGTAAATACAACCTCAATTTCGAAAATGGATTTGGTTTCTGTTCATTTTATAGAGTTTTCTCAATAACAAATAGCATTTACGTCGTCGTAGATTTGTGATTATCGGGAGGTTTTCAAAGTTTCTATAATAATAAAGTTTATAAATATAATGCAAGTTATATAGTTATATTATAACTGAACTTAATTTGTTGGATTTTATATAGTGCAGGAATACAAAACTGTAATTCTATGGAACTCAGATGGAATACTTATGGAATCTCTAGTTTTACGTTGGAAGTTAAATACGAGAGGCAAAGTACTTGCAAATTCAAGTGTTCTTTCTGCCCAAAAGTGAGGTAAAATTTAGCTAGTTCAACATAAGCTACAGTTTATAGTGCTATACGTTCCAAACTCTTTCCCTTTATTATGTTATATCGATAGATATTCGTTCTAACTGAGGGGAGGGTCTTGTACCAAAGTCGATTAATATTTACATTCTTTAAAGTACAATGACCAGCTTATCAAAAAACTAGCCAACCCTTACGGTGCGTTTGGATCGATGGATTTGGATTTGAGGAGTGGATTTGGAGGAAGGATTTCAAATGACACCTAAAATGGTGTCATTTGAAATCCACCATAGTTGTGGAGAAAAGAGCTCAAAATGAATGGCGAGGGATTTGAAATCCATCATCATCCAAACGAACTTAAATGGATTTATCGATGGATTTGAAATCCATGGATTTGAAATCCATCGATCCAAACGCACCCTTAAAGAATGAAGAATTGGTTAGTTATTCTAACATGTTGGATTTTATACATTTGGATGCGAAATGGTGTGGAACAAATTACATTTTCCTTTGATTTTGTGCTGTTTATAATTTTCTAAGAGACGTTTTGTAATGAAATTCTGAATTATCACAACTCATCTTGTGTAGCTTCTCAAAGATTTGTTGTTTTCCTACAAAAGATTGCCTCTCCTATAGTATAACTCGTTATAGGCAAATAATAGTTTTGTGTGTGTTTTACAACCTGAGTTACCAGCCAAAGAAGCTTTGAACATATGTGAAACTCACCAATTCTTTTGGAGATTTTTTACGACAAAAGGATGAAATTGATGATAGATAGGCTGATTCACATATGAAAAAATACATCCTGTTATCTATGACTGTACAATGTGTGTATTTGTGGGTACTTGATTAAAGGACTACTTGGTTAGAATAAGATAGCAATGAGCTTCCATTATTTATTATAAACTATCTTCGGAACTTTATAGAATATAGTTGTCGACTCTACCAATTTGTTTTAAGTTTTATGATAACTGTCCCATTTGGGATTATTAGATCGAAAGATAGAATGGCTTTCAAAGGCGTATATATGAACTCCGATCACCGTTGATAATGTTGTCAATATAATGTAGGGTAAAGTTACATTTTCGTTGCCATAACTTACACTAAAAAAACTAGATATTTGTAACAAAATAAAGTGGCAATATCAAAATTGTCACTAATTGTAAGTTTATAGTGTCAAGAATTTTTATCGTCACAAAAATATGTTTTACTTGTTTTATTTCATGTCTAAATAGCAAAGAAAGAGGAGTGGCTTTTCGGCGAATCTTCACACTTTTGTTAGCTGAAATTTGAAATTTTATAAGTCCAATCCCCAACTTAACGGAACATGTGAGTGGCAGATGCATTTTACGTTTAAATTTTAACAGAATTAAGGGTGGGACAAAAAATACACATTTTTTAAGATGAAGGATACGAATTGGTGAGGTACATAATATTGGGACCAAATTTGCACATTGCATATGTTAGGGACCAAAAATGCATTTCTCTTGTCAATGTATATAAAATTTCAAATTATTAAACTCGTTATGTGGCAATAGAAGTGGTTGAATTTGGTGAAAAAACATTGAACCTAATTGTCACATTGTAATCTACAAGAGGTGTTACAATTTTACCTTTTTTTTTATGTTTCTTTGGTGTTCTTTTTGTTTTAAGTAACGGAGGTTTCTCTTTTTCATTGGCAACGGTAATTTTTTAATGTTTGTATATTTGTCGTCATGTTAATAGGGCATGACTTATGAATGTGAATTTATTGTTCTTCTTTCACATTTACCTCGTTCCTATCTGGAGAAAGTGTGAATTCGACTTGGCAAACGGTTGGATCCTACTCAATCATTTATTTATACACGTCCAAACTTTTTTTGAACCATATTGCTTTTTGGAGATATATCTCTTGTATAAATCTCCTGCTATATAGTTTGTTATTTCATATTCAAAAGGTATTTTGCTTTGGCTAGTGTTTTGATTTATTTTTGGCTTTGGCACTTGTTTTTATGTCTGATGATTGAGATTTCTTTATTTTCCTTTCTAGAAAAAAGAAAAGGAAGAAATAAGTGATTGAGGTATGAATTCTCTTGTTCAATTGTGCAGCTTTTTGGTCTTTCTGATTTTTTTTTTTTTTCATTTATCATATATTTGACGATTTTTGTGGCATTCATGTCTAGATTTTTCGTCAGCTATTTCCATTTCCAAAAATTCTAACTCGAATTCAGTTTAGTTGATCTCAAGTATTTTGGCCACTTTCTTTGTGCATTTGAGTTTGGCTAAACCAGGTCCACTTTAGAATTTCCCGTTTCAGATGCTATTTTGTATAATTGGGGCTGATTGCAGATGGTTCCTATAACTTTATAGCCCTAGGCTGGAAATGAGTTCTTTTAATTGTTTTTATTTTTCTAGTGCACTTCGTCTACATCTTATGTTTTTTACTTTAGATTATATGCAATTAATTAAGTCAAATTTGTTTTAATCAATGTAAAATCATCATAGAATCATGAAAATTTGTGTTACTGTGAATGATAATGTGCTCTCCAGTAATTAATAGTGGAAAATGTGCATTACATTCTTCCCATTACGTTTTACTGTTTATGCTTCTATATATCAACTGGTTTAGTAATTAAATGCTGTTCTCAATTTCTCATTATCAGGTGAATAAAGTTGGACGTACGTGCAAATTAAACAGGTTCATTCCATTTAAGATTCTTCGACCAACAAAGTAAGTTTTTTATTTCGGAATGTCTAGTTTGAATTACTCCTAGCTATCTGGTAACTGATTATTATAAGTATTTTCAAATTGCAATGTTATGGGGGAAAGTGGTCTAATTTCACATTCCCCCATGTATTTTCCGTCCACAAATATTTGGATAGGATTAAAAGTCACATTTTGACTCCGATGTTCTCTATATTATGATACAGCATAAATACTTATATACACACATCACACAACAACAAAAAGTTCATCATTACTTGACAGAGTGAATTATGTCTAACTACTTAAATATATATATAAAGCTAAGCACTGAAAATATTTAGAGGACTAGAAAATCAAATTAAAATGAATTATCAAAAATTCTATTGATTTTATTATGGAAATGTTTTCTGAAATTTATCAGTATGCATGTGTGCTTGCAGTAAGTTATTATGATTGAAATGAGAAATATGTATTAAGTATTGCTATATATTATCTTTTACTAGAAAGATATACAATCGTTGCACGTGGACATCTAGTTTTTCATGCTGTGTTTGGATTTTAGATTTTAGGGAGAAAAGTACAAGTTCAAAAAAAATTCTTACTTAAAGTTATATTTTTTATTTGGTAATTGGATGTGATGCTTTATTTTTCTCTGATTTTTCATTTTATATCTTACACATTAGTTTATTATAGGTGATCTTTTTCATTCTTTCTACGATACATGTCCCTATTTGAATTGAAATAAATTGAATGAAAAATATTATAAATATTTTCTTACAATTTTTATGCTTTTTAAATAGACTTGTAAATTGGTTTAAAAAAGAATTAACTATTAATTTTTTTAAAATTAAAAATTAACTGTAAAGATTCACGAGCTTAAAAGTTTTTAAAAATAGGATTAACATGCTCAAAGAAGATATTATAAATAGATAACTAATGCAAATCACATAAAATAAATTATTATTTAACTCTAAGTTGATATAATTTTGTAACATAAAAAGTTTTACATATACTACTAAATTTGAGATAGTAATAAGCAAATAAACATGAAGCTCTTATGAATTTATGATGAATGAAAGTGATTATTTAGCAATACATGGTTGGATACATATGTTCAATAAATAATTTACATAATTGACTATATGTATAAACTTGATAAATAAAATTTTAAATTCAAAGAATATTTTACATAAAGATGTTAATACTTCTCATAAATAATATGGGATTTTCAATCTTTCATGGCAACTTAATACAAAAGCAAAAGATAAAATAACATTAGAAAAGCTATCATTTCTATCATTCATTTACAGTCAATCATAATGGTAATAGCTTAAATTCTATTTTACATCCATCAATTTTCTAAAAGTGAAGTTGGAAATCATCAATTGATTGTTGATAAATAAAATTTTAAATTCAAAGAATATTTTACATAAAGATGTTAATACTTCTCATAATATGGGATTTTCATATGTGGTTTTTAATCTTACACGGCAACTTAAAAAACAAAAGATAAAAAAAGTTAGAAAAGCTATGTCATGTACCAAAGTATGTCGAAATCTTAATTTAACATGACCAATTAAAAGGTTTTCTCTTAGTAATTCTCATCTATATAATGTAATAATTGTTGCATATATAAAACTAAAATTAGTTATACATTACCAATAATTGATCAAATTAATATCAACTTTGATATTAAGAAAAATCCTATACAACATAAAACAGAAATCATACACATGTACAATTACGAATAATATATAAAGAATAAAACAATTTCGTAAGAATTATATTAGTACACATACATTTATTAATTATTTTTAAAGACAAATTTAAATTATATTATAACTAAAGTATTATTACTTGGCAACGCATGCTAATATTTAACAATGCTTAAAGTTTAGGATGTAATGAATCATATAGTACTATAAACTAAATGGCCTAAATGAATCGAATTTTCTAAAACCAATTACTTTTCAATTAACAATTTTGTTGATGAACATGTACAGAGACGCTGGACATGTAAAGATAATGATAATTTATTACCATCAAAATAGGAGATATAGTCTAATATCAATCAACGGTTTTATAATTTATGGGAGCTAATTAGGTTGTCATTATCTTTTGGAACTCAATTTATATTATGCATTTGTGGTTGAACTTTACTATATCATCAATTAATTATTTTTATTACTTATGTGATGCGCTTTAACTAATTTAAGTTATTTTAATTTGAATTATCAAGTTTTGGCTAGTTGCCCAATATTTTATTTTCTAACTATTTGTATGTACATTGGTTAAAATTGTATTATGTTATAGATTGTATATTGAGTGTTGTTTACGTTCTGTAATTATTTTTTTAATTATTTACATTTATTTCATCTTTTTTTAGTAAGAATAAGTTTTAGTTAAATCTACTATTAATAAAATAATTATTTTTTAGGGTTTATGGTTTGGAATGCCAAATAGTGCTTATATATATAGAAGTTTTGATCATTTATAAAGTATTTATCGCTTATTGTTTTGTATTTTATATAATTTAAATGGGCCTTAAATGAGAATTGAACCTTAAATTATTCTCCCTCTATATATACTTTTAGGATTTTAGGAGAGGAGATGGTTTTGATGATTAAATAGGTGAATGATGTAGATAAGATCTGTTAATTAAAATTAAACTTGAAAGCCTACTTTTAAAAATTAAATTACATAGATAATTTTATATCATAGGATATAAAGATAATTAAATGTATATATCACTCATCTACATTTTTGCACTAAATTATAGTAAAATTTAAGAAGGTTTCTTAAAGGAGTAGTTAAATAATTAATGTCTTATCATTATTAAATAGTATATTAGGAGCCTTAAAATTTAAAGTTAAATATAATATAACTCTTATTGAAAGTAAAAAATAGAAATAAAAATGAAAAGACAAGAATATCATAATCAATGTGAGAAGCATACTAAGGGTCTCCCCATCAATTAATGATTATATTAAGGGTCACTATATTAAATTATTATCAAAATAACTTATTATAATATCACTCCATCAATTAGTCGTTATATTAAGAGTCACTATATTAATTATTATCAAAATAACTTATTATAATATGAAGAATTTAGTGAAGGGTAATTGTGTCTTTTCACATTGGGAAGAAACAATCCATACTTTTATAGTAGTATAGATATAGATATATATGGTTTGGAATGCCAAATAGGGCTTATATATATAGAAGTTTTGATCATTTATAAAGTATTTATCGCTTATTATTCTGTATTTTATGTATTTTATTTTATGTATTTTATATAATTTAAATGGGCCTTAAATGAGAATTGAACCTTAAATTATTCTCCCTCTATATATATTTTTAAGATTTTAGGAGAGGAGATGGTTTTGATGATTAAATAGGTGAATGATGTAGATAAGATCCGTTAATTAAAACTAAACTTGAAAGCCTACTTTTAAAAATTAAATTTTTTAAATTACATAGATAATTTTATATCATAGGATATAAAGATAATTAAATGTATATATATCACTCATCTACATTTTTGCACTAAATTATAGTAAAATCTAAGAAGGTTTCTTAAAGGAGTAGTTAAATAATTAATGTCTTATCATTATTAAATAGTATATTAGGTTTAAGTTACTTTGGTCTAAGTTTTATGATAACTGTCTCATTTGGGATTATTAGGTTGAAAGCGAGAATGGTTTTCAAAGGCTTATATGCGAACTCTGATCACTATTGATAATTTAGTTTCGCTTAAATCAAGTGTTTTCTTACATGTTATTGGAAATTGTTGTGCTAGTTCAGACTAAATGAAGAAAAGTTTATCAACAGTGAGGAATTTGTTTCAGTGAGAATTCAGAAAAAAAATCCATGCTTGATGACAAATCAATAAATGTTGTCAATGTAGGGAAAATTTACATTTTTGGTGCCGTAACTTACACTAGAAAAACAAGATATTTGTAACAAAATAAAGTGGCAATATCAAAATTGTCACTAATTCTAAGTTTATAGTGCCAAGAATTTTTATTGTCACAAAAATATGTTTTACTTGTTTAAAATTTATATAGAAGTTGTCAATTTTATAGTTAGTGACAAGGAGATTTATTGTTACTATTGAGAACAACTGACATACCTGTACTAACAACTTAGTGATAACAAATGTATTTGTCACTAATAATATAGTAGTGTAGTGTTGTCAGTATACCATTGTCATTAATTATCATGAACTTTTAGGGTGTGTTTAGATCGAGTGATTTGGATTTAGGGAGGGGATTTGGAGGAAGTATTTGAAATGACACTAAAATTGGAGCAATTTGAAATTCACCATTGTTGGAAATGGAAGAACTAATATTTTGTAGTGTTTGTAGGAAATGAGAAAAGAGAATATTTGAAGAGAATGATGTTTAATGGAAATGAAAAAGATAATATTTTGGAGTGTTTGTAATAAATGAAAAAAGAGAATATTTGAAGGCTTTGTATTATATTTTTAAGTTCTTCTTTCCTTTTTTTTTTTTTTTGTCAAACAAAATGCCATCTAAACTCCTCTATTTATACTAGTAGGATGACATAGGAGTTAATACAAAATACAAAATACAAGATTTTGAAAGACACTAGAATTTTGAAGGACATTAGAATTTTGAAAGACACAAGAATTTTGAAAGACACTAGAATTTTGAAGGACACTAGAATTTTGAAAGACATTGTTGCTTAGCTTGATTCATTGAATTTTTTTTTGGTTTACTTCAATAATGCCTCCCCTAAACCAAAATTCCTTCGAACTCCCAATGCAGCAACGTTTCTTGAGAACATAGGTCCTCCAAGTGGCTTTGTGAAGATATCAGCAATTTGTTCTTCACTTCGACAGAATTCAAGATTGATTTCTTTTTCACGAACAAGGTCTCTTAGAAAATGGAATCGCAAACGAATATGCTTCGTTCTTCCATGTAGAACAGGATCTTTTGAGACAGAAATAGTTGAACTATTGTCACAGTATATCACTGTAGGATCATTTTGTTTGAAGTTCAAATTCTCCAAAATTCCCCTTAGCCATATAGTTTGACATCCAGCTAAGGATGCTGCGATGTATTCAGCTTCGGTGGTAGAAAGTGCCACAACCGGTTGCTTCTTTGAACACCAAGATATTATTCCACTTCCAAGGTTAAAAGCATAACCAGAAGTGATTCCTGAATTATCTATGCTTCCACCAAGGTCACTGTCCGTGTATCCAACAAGCTTCACGGGTACACGAGCTTCATAAAAGATACCATAATCAATGGTTCCTTTGATGTATCGCAGAATTCTTTTTGCAGCTTCCCAATGGCTTGAAAAAGGTTTCTCCATAAACCTGCTAATCAAACTTACTGCATACATGATGTCAGGCCTTGTAGCAGTGAGGTACATCAGATTGCCAACTAGGCTTCGAAACAAAGTTGGATCCACAAGCTTTCCTTCACCGTTTTTGCTTATTTTAAGGCCTGTGAGACAAGGAGTTGAAACAGAATTTGCATTTTGCATATTGAACTTTTCCAGCAATTGTGTTGCATATTTTTCTTGAGAGATAAATATGCCATTTTTTGATTGTTGCACATTTATGCCCAGAAAATGATGCAATTCTCCCAAATCTGTCATTTCGAATTCACTCATCATAGAATTTTTAAAATTTGATAACATTTCCACATCATCTCCGGTAAAGATGAGATCATCGACATATAGACTCACGATCATAAAGCCTCCTTTTGAATTTCTTTTGATGTAAAGGGTATGCTCAAAAGGACACCTTTCAAAGCCACATTTTAAGAAAAAATCATTAATTCGATCATACCATGCACGGGGTGATTGCTTCAGCCCGTATAACGCCTTCCGCAGCTTATACACCTTTTCTTCATTTCCGCTTTCTGACTAGGGTTGGCAGCTACATTCAGTCTTCGAGACCCCATAAGAGTGGAAAGTCGTTTCTCTTGGGGATGAAACAAAAACGCAGGTTTCTTTTTTTGGACAAACAATATTTCTTTTATTTTCTTCATCCGGAAGAATAGACTCAAAATTGGATATGATTCAACCTCAGACCCATTTAAATGTAGCGGATAATTCACCTTTTTTTATGAAACTGGGAGGTTGCTCAAGGTAAATCTCATCTTGAAGATAGCCATTCAAGAAAGCTGATTTTACATCCATTTGTAATATTTTCCAACCATTTTGAGCAGCAAGAGAAATTACTAACCGAACAGTGTCAAGTCTAGAAACAGGAGCGAATACCTCGTTAAAATCTTCGCCTTCTTTTTGCTTGTACCCCTTTGCAACTAATCGTGCTTTGTACTTGTTGATGGAGCCATCAAGATTGGTTTTAGTCTTGAATACCCACTTCACACCGAGAGCAGATTTGTGTGAAGGTAATGAAGTAAGCTCCCACGTGTCGTTCTTTTCAATAGACTTGATTTCTTCTTTCATTGCATCCACCCATTTTCTATCTTTTGATGCTTCATCATAAGTGACTGGATCTTCTCCTGCAAAGAATGCAAAGTATACATGATCAGTTGTGGTCACTTCTTCAGTTGCATCATAAATCTCTCTCAAAGATCTTGTTTTTCTTTGTTCCGTCGGTGGTGAATTTTGCTCTTGTTCAACCCCATTATTTTCAGGTTGCATTTCGTCATTATCAGCATTATGCTCCAAAGGTGCTTCTTCAAGGTTAAGGGTTTGCCATCCAGGAAATTCTGAAGATTCTGAAAAATCATAGTAGCCATTTTCATTAAAGCAAACATTCCTGCTAATCACAATTTTTCTCGTCTTTGGATTGTAAAGCTTGTAAGCTTTAGTTTTCTGGCTATAACCAATGAATATGCATTTCTCAGATTTATCATCGAGCTTTGTTCTCAAAGCATTTGGAATGTGAGAAAATGCAAGACAACCAAAAGTTTTCAAATGACTAACATTTGGTTTTTTGCCATACCAGATTTCATTTGGAGTAGAATCGTTCAAGTTCTTTGTCTGTGACTTGTTAATCAAGTAAACGGCACAAGACACTGCTTCAGCCCAGAAACATGCTGGCATACTTTTCTTCTTCAACATGCATCTCACCATGTTCATTATCGTTCGATTCTTGTGCTCCGCGACGCCGTTTTGTTGAGGTGAGTACCTAGCTGTTAATTCACGGCGGATTCCATGATTTCGACAAAAATCATCAAACTGAGAAGATATGAATTCTCCACCACGGTCACTCCTTAAATTTTTAATTTGAAAGCCAGAATATTTTTCAACTTGAAACTTGAAATCTTTAAAGCAAGTGAAGGCTTCTGATTTTTCTTTTACACAATACACCCATATTTTTCTTGTGTAGTCATCGACAAATAACAAGAAGTACCTGCTTCCTCCCAATGATGGTACTTGCATTGGTCCACAAAGATCAGTGTGGGCAAACTCTAAAGGTGATTGAGAATTCCACTTAGATTTAGATGGAAATGATTCACGATGTTGCTTTCCCAATTGGCATTCCTCACATACTTCATTAACCACCTCAATTTTTGGCAATCCTTGAACAATGCCTTTGGCGGACAACTCTTTTAAATTTCGAAAATTTAGATGTCCAAACCTGTCATGCCATAATTTTGAAACTTCATGGTTTGAAGTCGCCACAAAACAGGAACTGCTGATAACGTCAAGCTTGATAGGGAACAAATTGTTTGTTCCCAAACCAATCTTTGCAATATTTTGATTGTTCTTCTTCATGGTGCACGTTTCTCCGACGAATTGGAAATCAAATTCTTTCCGTAATAAATGACCAACACTGAGCAGATTACTCCTCAAACCTGGTACGTAAAGTACCTCTGACATTTTTTCAATTTTACCGGTCTTTGTTTTGAAAGAGATTTCACCAACACCTTGAATTTTATAAGATTTGGCATCTCCAATAGTAACTTGGCCGCTATTACTTTCCGTAAAAGTAGAGAATAAATTTTTATTTCCCGTCATGTGTCTGCTTGCTCCACTATCCAAGTACCATATATTTTCAACGCTTCCATCAGTAGCGATCAATAGAAAATCTGAATTTTTCATCTTCTTTATGCATAAAACCAGCCATGGGTTTCTTTTCTGGAAATTTTTCCCAACAATCATTTTCTTTATGCCCCGGCTTATGACAATAATTACACTCAAAGTAAGGTTTTGAGCCTTTGTAAGTACCACGACCTTTATCCCTTTTAGAGTTATAAAATGATGACTTCTCATCTCTTTTGGATTCTTCATTTCTTCTATTTTGGCTTTGTTGATTTGAGGAATATTTTCCACCACTTCCGTTACGACCTTTGACATGTCCACGAGATGAGCCTTGACCTTTCGTGGGTGTGAATTGAGACTTTAAAGCTTGATCATGCAAAGAATTTGTTTGAGTACTTCTCTGCAAAATTCTTGCCTCGTGTGCTTCCAACTTTCCTTGCAAACCTTCAAGAGACATTGAAGAAAGATCATTTGATTCTTCAGTGGCAACCACAATATGGTCAAATTTAATTGGCAAGCTTCGTAGAATTTTTTCAACAGCTCGTTGAGTCTCTACGACTTCTCCATTAGATGCCATCTGATTTATAATGGACGAGAGCAGAGTAAAATATTCTGAAATTTTTTCATTTTCTTTCATCTCCAATTTTTCGAATTCTGCCCGTAGCGATTGTAATCGAACCTTCTTCACTTGATATTGCCCGGAATAAGTTGTATCCAATATTTTCCATGCCTCTTGCGCATTTGCAACTTTTGAAATTCTCTCATAAACAGGAATTTCGAGTGCTTGGTAAATTTGAAAGAGAGCTTTTCTATCTTTTTGTTTTTTATTCTTCAAAAGATCCTTTTGGGCAATGGTGAGTTGGGATTCGTCTTCCGGCGCACCAACACCTTCTTCAACCACACTCCATAAGTCTTGAGATTCAAGACACAACTTCATTAGGTTGCTCCAATAATCAAACTTCTCACCGTTGAATCGAGGAACAAGGGAGACGAGATTGTTTGACATTTTAAATCAACTGGCTCTGGTACCAGTTTGTTGGAAATGGAAGAACTAATATTTTGTAGTGTTTGTAGGAAATGAGAAAAGAGAATATTTGAAGAGAATGATGTTTAATGGAAATGAAAAAGATAATATTTTGGAGTGTTTGTAATAAATGAAAAAAGAGAATATTTGAAGGCTTTGTATTATATTTTTTAAGTTCTTCTTTCCTTTTTTTTTTTTTTTTTTGCCTTACAAAATGCCATCTAAACTCCTCTATTTATACTAGTAGGATGACATAGGGGTTAATACAAAATACAAAATACAAGATTTTGAAAGACACTAGAATTTTGAAGGACATTAGAATTTTGAAAGACACAAGAATTTTGAAGGACACTAGAATTTTGAAAGACATTGTTGCTTAGCTTGATTCATTGAATTTTTTTTTGGTTTACTTCAATAACCATAACATGAATTCATCCAAACAAACTTAATTGGATTTATTGATGAATTTGTAATCCATAGTTTTCAAATCCTGCAATCCAAACACACCATTAGAAAACTCTTGTCACTAAAAATTCTTGTTATGACTGGCAAAAATATGTCACATATATATAATATGTATCAAGTGGAAATTTAATCTTTGCCACTTCAAATTTTGTCACTAAAATTACTTTTTGTTGTAGTGTTATGCCATGTGCAAATTTGTAATTAGTCCCGCATCCCAATTCCTTCACATATTTGACAGAAAATGTATGTGCATCTCACGTGCTCCGTTAGATTGGATTTTGGTGGGAAATTTAACAATTTGTTTGAAGGGTCTAAATTGGGACCACATTTGAACATCGCCAATGTTAGGGACAAAAAATGCATTTCTCTCGTCAATGCATATATATAAAATTTCAAATTATGAAACTCGTTATGTGGCAATAGAAGTTATTGAATTTGGTGCAAAAACATTGAACCTAGCTAATTGTCACATTGTAATCTACAAGAGGTGTGACAACTTACCTTTTTCTTTTTATTTGGTGTTCTTTTTGTTTTAAGGCGGATAGTGAACGGGGTTTCTCTTTTTCATTGGCAACGGTAATTTTTTTACGGAATTTAATGTTTGTATATTGTCGTTATGTTAATAGCGCATGACTTTAAATATGAATTTATTGTTCTTTCTTTTCATTTACCTCTTTCCTACCTGGAGAAAGTGTGAATTCGACTTGGCAAACGGTTGGATCCTACTCAATCATTTACTTATACACGTCCAAACTTTTTTTTGAACCATATTGCTTTTTGGAGATATATCTCGTCTAAATCTCCTGCTCTATATTTTGTTTTTGAGATCTGGTGTTATTTCATATTCAAAGGTATTTTGCTTCGGTTAGTGTTTTGATTTATTTTTGGCTTTGGCACTTGTTTTTATGTCTGATGATTGAGATTTCTTTATTTTGCTTTATAGACAAAAAAATGAAATAAGTGATTGAAGTATAAATTCTCTTGTGCAACTTTGCAGCTTTTTGATCTTTCTGATTTTTTTTTCATTTATCATATATTTGACGATTTTTGTGGCATTCATGTGTAGATTTGTTGTCAGCTATTTCCATTTTCAAAAATTCTAACTCAAATTCAGTTTAGTTGATCTCAAAGTATTTTGGCCGCTTTCTTTGTGCATTTGAGTTTGGGTAAACCAGTCCGTGATAAAATTTCCCGTGAGCATCAGTATTATGTTGCGGTTCCAGATCTGAACGTTTTAATTAGTTTTGTATATTTGGGGTTGACTGCAGATGGTTCCTATAACTTTATAGCCCTAAGCTGGATTTATTGTCTTTATTTTTTCTAGTTCACTTCGTCTACATTTTATGTGTTTTACTTTAGATTATATACAATTAATTAAGTCAAATTTGTGTTACTCAATGTAAAACCATCATAGAATCATGAAAAATTTTGTTACTCAAATGTAAATGATAGTGTGTTCTCCAGTAATTAATAGTGGAAAATGTGCATTACATTCTTCCCATTACGTTTTCCTGTTTATGTATCAACTGGTTTCGTATTGTTGGACTCTTAATTAAATGTTGTTCCCATTGTCAGGTGAATAAAGTTGGACGTTCATTCCATTTAAGATTCTTCGACCAACAAAGTAAGTCTTTTATTTCGGAATGTCTAGTTTTATAACTATCTGGTAAATGATTATTATAAGTATTTTCCCATTTCGGGAATACTTCTTGAGTAGCCTTCTAGCTAATGCTATGCTCTTTTGGTTTTTAACCTAACTTCAACATACAATCATTGTTTATAATGTGTATTCGGATAGTGTGAGTACTGTCTGAACTCATCAAAGTATGCAAAACACTATTTTTCTTTGGGGTATGACAATTTAGAAGTCGTTTCTTGCATGGGAGTGCATAGAACATTTGTCAAGGCAATAAAATCTTTTGATTAGTTTGTAATGATATAATTTTTTTATATGAAATACTAAATCAATAATTTAGCTAGATATATGAGTTCAAAATAAACAAAATCCAAACTTCGAAGCTCCAATATTCAGATGGTCTATAAAGAAAAGCTCATTTTTGGGTCTCATTAGAGTTCAAAAAAGTACTTTGTATTCTATAATATATTGAGTCTAAGGTTCATTTTTGGTCCCATTAGAGTTTGGAAAATTACTTTTTGTTTTGTGACGCTTTTGGTCACGTTAGAGTCAAAATGTGATATTTTCAGTGTCGTTGGTGTATTTTTTTTTTACGAAAATACACTTGAGAGACTCATGTTTGTTAGTTAACTGACTTTTTGCAATGTTATGGGGGAAGAGTGGTCTAATTTCACCTTTCCCTCATGTATTTTCTGTCCGAAAATATTAGGATAGGATTAAAAGTCACATTTGACTCCGATGTTCTCTATATTATGATAAAGCATAAACACATTAATGATAATCAATTTATTTTCATAGTTAACAATTGAAACTTATAAATAAACATGAATTAATAAAGTGTCTTATTTGATTATAATTATCTTAAGTATATTCAACAATATTATGATATTATTCGTCATACTATTTTTTAATCAACTAGCAAAATGCACGTGCATTCGCACGTGAAAATTAATTTTATAATATTAAATAATTAAATTAATATTAAATTAATTTTATAATATTAAATAATTAAATTAATATTAAATTAATTTTATAAAACCTATAAATAGTTTATTTATCAAAATATTACCAATTATTTGAAGTACAAATTTTAATTTTTAATTTTATCAATAAAGTCTATATCAATATATACGTCTTTTAGATTTGTATCATATTAAATAAATAATGAATATGTACACTTCTTATTTCAGTTTTAAATAAAAATAAATCTCCCTATATTAAATATTACTTTGTTTACAATTATTAACCCAACAAAAATCATATTTATTATTTTCGTACAATCAATTCTAAATAGTGACATAAATGTATATTAGTTGATATTTTGTATTAGTTGAATTTTTTGCCTAGGTAAATGATATAATCCTATAATTTTAGAGAAGAACATAATAACCTAAATAAAATAAGAAGGTAAATTATTTTTTTATAAGATAAATATCAAGAATTGAAATAAAAAGGTTACTCAATCTCTTTTTATATTGATCATCTTTGTATTACTTCAAGTCCATCTTTGATCCATCCGTAGTTAGAGGTGTTTGTATATTTATTGAAGCAATTGCAATAGACAACTGAAAATCCAATGTAATTCTCAGATTCAAATTTGGATTTAAATGACTTTCAGAATTGGGTTCTCCATTCCACCAACTTAATTATGTTAAATGAATACAAGGTTTTGAATAGAATGAAAATAATACAAAAGAAAATAATCGTAATAAATATATATAGTACAATAATAAATTTAAATATTAGTAGAGATAGTTAAGTGTCATCTTTGTTATGTCAATTCAAATAGTAAAATTTTGGGCTTTTTTGATATAACCCCCCGAGGTATGTAGCTTTGGCAAACAACCCCCGAGGTTTGAAATTTTGGTAAACAACCATTTTTGGTTAGTTGACCGTTAGTCAACAGTTAAGGTCATGGGCAAAATTGTAATCTAATAATTCCAAACAAATATATTAATTTTCAATGTATTTATTTGGAATTACATTGAAAATAAATACATATTAATTTTATTAATTTTATTTATTTGCAAAATTGTAATTTTATAATTTCAAACAAATATATTAAATAAATATATTAATTTTGTTTATTTGCAAAATTGTAATTTAATAATTCCAAACAAATATATTAATATTACATTAAAAATAAATACATATTAATTTTATTAATTTTATTTATTTGCAAAATTGTAATTTAATAATTCCAAACAATATATTAATTTTATTAATTCCAAATAAATACATGGAAAATTAATATATTTGTTTGGAATTATTAGATTACAATTTTGTCCATGACCTTAACTGTTGACTAATGGTCAACTAACCAAAAATGGTTGTTTACCAAAATTTCAAACCTCGGGGGGTTGTTTGCCAAAGCTACATACCTCGGGGGGTTATATCAAAAAAGCCCTAAAATTTTAGAAGATGGATAGGCAGAAAGCTCTTCATATCCCCACTAAATATTATATGGTTATATAATTTATAATCTATTTATACCATGTCAAATAATCTATTTGCAAAGCTCTTGATATCCTCCATTCGTTTGGGTTAGTTGTAGATCAAGTATTCCTAGTCATTATCATTAAACTATAACAATTTTGAATTTTGAAACAAAGTGCTAACATTTAAAAATTATATTATTGTAAGTACATATTTTTTAGTGTAATAATATATACTTAGTAACAAGTTGATAATTTTCCAACTTCACTTTCAAAAAGGATGGAAACTATTAATCACAATGATTAAATAAAAAATGATAATAATGGTAGTATAAATTGATAGTAACATATATATTAGTAAATTGAATGATAGTATAGATTAATGTTAATATTTATTTGTGAAGTTAATAAGCAAGGGTAATATTGTCTTAGAATTTGTTGTTATAAAGCTCTTGACATTATCCATTCATTTTAATTAATTGAAAAATTTTAGGAGATTGAAAGCTAGATGCTCTTCATATTCTCCACTAACTATCATTGATTATATTCATAATTTATTAATACCATGTTAAAAGAATTTGTTGTTACAAAATACTTGTTATATATCTATTCAATGTCACTAGTTTTCATTCAAATTTCATTATGAGATATGAACAAAATAATTAATTATAAGTGAATTAAATTAATCATAGTATTAGTATCAATATTTTATAATATATTAATGAAGTTTTTAAGTAGGGGTAATTGTTGTATTTCATTATTTAAAATAATAATATCATTTATCATAGATAAGTAAATGACCATGGTTGTTTTTAATAATTATTATTGTAATAATTAAAGATTAATTAAGTGACGACAACAATGTCATTTCACAATGGGAAGAAATAATAAAAATTATCCGTATTTTAACTAAAAAGAGTTATACAATTTGATGAACAGTATCATCGAGTAACTTAATGTTCATGATTCTTAATAATAATAATAATAATATATAAATATATATATAATATCATTTTTATAGAAGTGAATGGTAATGATTGTTTGTAACAATTATTATTATTACAATTAAAATTATCATTAATGATTAAAATTGTGTCATTAAAGAGAACATTTGAGATGTTAGTGGATGATTTATTAGGAAAATAATTTTTACAAAATTTTCCTATAAATGATATTATTATTATATATATAGTAATGTATAAATTATTGAGAAGCAGTACAGTGATACATGAAGTATAAAAATCACAAAATATTCATGTGAATATTAATATTAACGTACAATTTTAATCAAGTATAAATTGCAATATAACTTGACAAATAAAAAAGTAAAATTTGATAATATATTAATGAAGTTTTTAAGAAGGGGTAATTGCGGTATTTCATTGTTTAAAATAAAAATACATTATCATAGAATAACTAAATGACCATGTAAAAACAACAATGTCATTTCACAATGGGAAGAAATAACAAAAAATATTCTTACTTTTAAATTAAAAAGAGTTATAGAATTGATGAATAACAAGTGAAGAGACACTTTATATATATATATCATATACCATAGAATAAGTGAATGTCCACGATTGTTATTAATTATTATAATAATATATATAATATCATTTATCATAGAGTAAGTGAATGGTAATGATTGTTTGTAACAATTATTATTATTATAATTAAAAATTATCATTGAAGATTATAATTGTGTCATTAAAGAGAACATTTGAGATGTTATATTTTTTAGTGGATGATTTATTAGGAAAATGATTGTTACAAATTAAAGAGTCATATAATTGATAAGTAGCAAGTGAAGAGACTTTTTATATATATGTATATATATATATATGTATATATGTATATTAATATCATTTATCATAGAATAAGTGAATAATCATGATTGCTTTTAATAATTATTATATAATTAAAGATTAATTAAGTAAGGACAACAATGTCATTTCACAATGGGAAGAAATATTTTTATTAAGTTAGAATTGATTTAGGCCTTGAAACAAAGTGCTAATAGATATATTGGTGTAGATATAAATGGTTATATGTCTTAGTGTAATAATATATACTCAACAACCAATTGATGATTTTCCAACTTCACTTTTAGAAAATTTACGAACGTAAAATAGAATTTAAGCTATTGATCATTATGATTAAATGTAAATGAATGATAGAAATATGATAGTATAAATTAATAATAACATATATATTAGTGAAATGAATGGTAGTAATTGGAGTATAAATAAATAAACAGTAACATATATTAGTGAATTTAATAAGCAATGATAATAGTGTTTTTTTACAATGGGAAGAAACATCTCCCAAGATCCATACTTTTTTATTTATTTCCATTGTGAAATGACATTGTTGTCTTTACATAATTAATCTTTAATTATAATAATTATTATTATTAAAAATAAATGGTCATTTACTTATTCTATGATAATGATATTATCATTTAAAACAATAAAATACCGCAATTACCCCTACTTAAAAACTTCATTAATATATTATAATATTTTACATTTTTATTTGTTAAGTTATATTGCAATTTATACTTTATTAAAAGTGCTAATAGATAAATATGTTGTTGTAGATATAAATGGTTATATGTCTTAGTGTAATAATATATACTCAATAACCAATTGATGATTTTCCAACTTCACTTTTAGAAAATTGATGAATGTAAAAATAGAATTTAAGCTATTAACCATTATGAATAAATGTAAATGAATGATTGAAAATGATAGTATAAATTAATAAATAACATATATATTAGTGAAATGAATGATAGTAATTGTAGTATAAATAAATAAATAGTAACATATATTAGTGAATTTAATAAGCAAGGGTAATATTGTCTTTTCAATTAGTGAAATGAATAATAGTAATTGTAGTATAAATAAATAAATAAATAGTAACATATATTAGTGAATTTAATAAGCAAGGGCAATAGTGTCTTTTCAATTAGTGAAATGAATAATAGTAATTGTAGAATAAATAAATAAATAGTAACATATATTAGTGAATTTAATAAGCAAGGGTAATAGTGTCTTTTCACAATGGGAAGAAACAATCCATACTTTTATAGTAATTGTGAAAAAACAATTCATACTTTTATAGTAGTATATAGATATAGATAAGTACATTCTTTAAATAAAAAGTTCTACAAGTTCTCAATTGAATTTTAACCATTTTTATTCTTATACCTAAAACGTGAATCAAGTCCCATACAAAAAATTACAATTACTTTGAAAACTTTTCGACCATATTTTATCAGAATATCGAGGAATGGATGCATATAAAAAAGTTGTATCATATAACACTTCATTGGATTTATAAACAATATGTTTCTATCATTTTCTCCCTTTTTATCACAATTTCTCCTCTCGTATTATAATTATACAGAAAAAAAGTTAGATATACAACCAAAAATAAATACGAATGCATGAAACTAAAAAAAAATAGATAAATCGGGTATATGTTATAAGTAGAATGTACTTCAAGCATATGTTACGAGTATATTGATGATTTTGTATAAAGAAAATTATATCATATAAAACTTACATTTATTATGGGGTGCACATTTCAACGTTGTGGTTTTTTTAAGCAAATGTATTCCATACTAATATTTACAGTATTATATAGTCAAAGTCAAAAACCACATATCAATCACTACATTTATCATTTCATATAATTATCAACTAATAATCATTTATTCCACTATTATTTTTCTATATCTCGTTCATGCTATACAATTATTTAACATAATATAAATCAATCATTACATTTTAAATTTCACATCCATTTTTTAAAATATAAACAAACAGACCACATACCACATCAAAGTCACATGAATCTTTTGTATTATGCAGTTCTAGAGAAAATTTTCAAATTTTCAACTCAAATAAATATACAAAAATTGCCTAAAATTTCCTACTTTTCTTTGCAAATTCTATAGATATGAATCTTTTGTATTTGCACATGAATCGATACAGTTTCAGCTAAAAATAAATGTTATTTATAGGTGCATGAATACTAAAGAAAAAATAGTTATAGGTTGTAATTATAATTTGATTTGTTTTCTTTATATTTCTAACCCTTTCATTTTTAATTATTTTTAATAATATTAAATATAAGCACTTTATCTTATTATCATAACTAAAATATTACAGAAATACTATAACATTGAGTAAGATAATGTTTAATTCATAAAATGTGATAGTATTCGATAATATACAGAAACTCTATGGATATATGAAAAATTAGAACATTTTAGCCTGGATCTCCTTATATGCATGTACAGAAATTAGATGACTAAACCCTGCTAATGTTTGAACCGATTTGTAACGGATTTTGGCATAATTTGGGGCATTTGGATGACAAATGGCATAAACCCCAAAACGTTAAAGTTGTGTGCCCTTCCCGTTAGTTGTACGGGGCATAGGACAAAAGCACACAAGCATTGACCTTTCCGTGATAGGGCGCCCTACAAATGCAAATGCCTTTTGATGAGTGTGATTAAAATGTTTTCTTGCATCTCTTAAATGGACATGTGAAATATTTCTTATTTAATTTGTCAATGCTTAGTTGAAGTGTGAGGGTAGTCTACTTTTGGGTTGAGGTGTCAATTCTTCTTGCAACTGAGTTATGTACAAATTAAGTATCTTAGGGTTCCTTTTGATTCCAAAGTTCATTATTATACTTAAAAAGTGCATATATCTTGGGGTTCAAATGTTGTCTCTTCATTCTGCAATTATTTCCCAGGGCTAAGTCCTTAATGCATGTGAATTCTTCTATAAATTTGAGCTATAATGTATTGAATATGCAAATTTTGGATTTTTAACTTTAAGGTGTTGCATATCCTGCAGTTATATTTGTATACGTTTTAATATGTTACATCTGTTTGCTAGTGCTATCATGTCTTGATTTGGGTTTTCTTGAAGAAAAAATATATGCGAAATATCAGTAAATAAAACACAAAATACTAGCATTCAAACTGAAGATTATCTTTTTCTTAGTTTTCTTCATTACAAAATCAAAGGACCAAACATATTCTAGGCGTCACATATCTGCATTTTACTCCATCAGACTTGATTGCTAGGTCAGTCGTCATTTTTTAACGAGAAAAGTACTAAAGACAACATTTTTCCCATTTGTCACTTCAATCTCTCTCTCAGTCTCTCTCTCTCTCTCTCTCTCTCTCTAATTCTCTCTCTCTCTCTCTCCAATGTGTATCATAGCAGAAGGTACTTTACCAATCAAACTAACATCATCATTTTTTTACACACTTGTTTTATCAGATAATCATGGAGGGAACCAGCACAAATCACGACTCGCAGGCTTCTTCAGCTCCAAAGTATAAAGGCGTGGTTTGTCAATCGAACGGGCGTTGGGGTGCGCAGATATACGCCAACCATCGACGTATTTGGCTCGGGACTTTTCAATCAGACAAGGAAGCTGCCATGGCATACGATAGCGCAGGTCTTAAGCTTCGCAATGGATCACACTCCTATAGAAACTTCCCTTCGACTGCCACCACTACCCATGAATGGAAATTTCAATCCCAGTTCACTACAGAAACAGTCCTTAGCATGATTAAAGACGGCTTATATCCCGCTAAACTTTCTGCTTATCTGAGCAATAACGTTCAAGAGAGAGAAAGCCATCGTTTGAGAAATGAGCATGGTGCTCTAACGGACATCAGACTGAAGCATCTTTTTCAAAAAGAGCTTACTCCTAGTGATGTGAGTAATCTTAATCGCCTTGTTATCCCTAAAAGGTATGCTTTGAAGTACTTTCCTAGTTTTGATGATCTTGACGTTGAAGATCATGAAAATAATATGGATTCCATAGAGCTTGTGGTTTTTGATCGGTCAATGAGGTCGTGGGATTTTAGGTATTGTTACTGGAAAAGTAGTCAAAGTTATGTGCTCACTAGGGGTTGGAATGAATTCGTGAGGGAAAAAGGGTTGAGAACCAAAGATATGGTTATATTTTCGTCGTGTATGAAGGATGGTCAAAAGATGTTTGTTATAGATGTGGCGTATAGTGATGATACAACAATGGGAACTGATATACAGGAGGCCGATTTGGTAGGTGGTGTTGAACCAACGACGAATGAGAATGAAAACGATGGTTCCAATGGCAGAAAGAAGAATTTTAAACTTTTCGGAGTGCAAATTGTTTGAGGAAAGTGTTTATTGATTACTTACCCCCTGTATGAAGAACATGAGTTGATTTATGAATTATTAATGTTGTTTTTCATTTTATTGTCATGTGTGAATCTTGTTATTTTTATAAGTTTGTGAGGGAAATGGAGATTGTGAAAAACATTTTTTCGGTTTAGTTCTTGTTGAAACCCAAACCCTAAAAAGGCTGCATGTTTATTGCAGATTAAGACTGGTTTCATTTGTTAGTAATGGAGGAGAATTTTTGTGCTCATGGCACAATTATTTGAATAATTTCTAAAGTTATAATATTTTTGATCTTTTGTTAATATTTTCGAGTTATTTTTGTCATTTACTATGAAGTTTTGATATGACCTAGTATAATGCATGAGTTTGTTAGTTATTTTTTAACTATTATGGAGAAGTTTAAATCAACTTAGTTATATCAAGGTTATGCGTGTGTTTATTATACATATTTATATAAATGTGTGAATATTAAAATTATTTGTATTTATTATATATGTTTATATAAATGTGTGAATATTAAAATTATTTGTCGAAAGTATATTTTTATACTTGCTTAAATATTTTTGGTAGTAACTAAAAAATAGTTAATTGTTAGTAAAAGAAGGATATATTAGTAGAAGAACTCGGATTTGGCTCCTCTCCAATACCCTTCCCACCAATTATGTCGAATACCCCTTTAGATGGTTGACACGTCATAAATAACTTAATCTAATGGATTCAATTAAATTTGCTTAACTAAAAATTATTCCATGGATTCCCACTATTTTTAAGCTTCTTTTCTCGTCTTCAAATTGCACATATTGCTGAAAGAGATTAGGTTTGTGTTTAATTAAGCCTTTCAAAGAGAAATCAAACTTGGGAGTGAAAGAAAACGAACACATAAGGGAAAAAGAATGGATCATAATTCATAGGTCTTTTAATTAATTTATATATTTTGATAAATAAAAATAAATAATACTTAAATAAATTTAAATATATTTTCAAGGTTAGAAAAGGAAGAAATATTATTTATATTTTAGGAGAAATAAGAAAAAAAAAATTAATTCATCCTAAGTAATCAACGTGATTTAGAGGGGAGAGATTTTAGGAGATTTGGTGGTTAATTTTTCTAATTTATCTAAATAATGTATAATATTTAACTTTAATTAAATGTGTAGTTAAGTAAATTTAATGTCATCCATTAGATTAAGTTATTTATGATGTGTCACTAATCTAAAGGGGTATTGGACACACTTGGTGGAAAGGGGCATTGGAGAGGAGCCGGATCCGAAGAACTCTATTCAAATATAGAGAAAAGACTCTAAAATACTGTTCCAACAAAAGAAGAAGAAAAAAGTTAAAGAGTTAGATTTAAATCCACAAACATTTTACCTTTATAAACAAAAATCAATTGTTAAGTTTGATAGTCCTTAGTTATCTAAAAATATAGTAGTTAGCAGGAGGTGTTCTCGAGTTGAGTCGTCGAGCTCGTGAGCCGGCTTGAAAATAGCTCGATTCGAGCTCGAGTGAAGTCTAACGAATTGAGTTTTTCAAGCGAGTCGAGTTCGAGCCCAAAAAAGTTCTTCGCCAGCTCGCGAGCTGAGATAAAAAAAATATTTTTAATTAATATATTTAAAAATAAATATTTGCCATATATTTATTTATTTATATATAAAAAAATAATAATTTTTACACTATGATTGATAAATATAAAATTAATAATATATTTTTATAAAAAAAATATTATTTTATTGAGTTCGAGCTTGACCCGACTCGATACAAACTCAAGTTTGAACAAGTTTGAGTTCGTTTTTTTTAGCTCATCGAGCTCGAGCTCGAACCGAGATTTTTGGCCCTGACGTGAACACCCCTAGTATTTAGTCCCCTAGTATTTAGTAGTGGATCATTGATCATTGTTGTTAGTGTTGGATTATTACTTCGCCGATTATTTTGCAAGGAAAAACATTATTCTAATTTTAAGAAATCAATTTTATTTCGGGCAACAAGAAAAAACTTATGATTTTAAGAATTAAATATATGGAATATAATATTGGATAATAAACGCATAAACCTATTATGAAATAATTGATGAATCAACTTCTCACAAAACGACATTTGTCATTTTCTTTTTGCAAATCTAATAGAAGACTATGTTAAGATTATTCACAAATTTATCATTCTACAAAAAAAGTTCATTTATACATGAACTTACTGAAATAAAAACAAATTAAGTATAAGAAGGGGGCAACCCCCGGTAGAGTTGGTAAGGGCATGTGAATGTTGTGGCCTAGGTCACGGGTTCGAATCCTGATGAGGGAATGCCTATTTGCCTTCTCTACTGTGAGCTTGTCAGCTATGGGCAACCTAGACTGGTTTACCTCTCTTGTGTGGTTTGCAGGCTATTACACAAGAGCGGGGTTTACCCAGTGCGCACCTAACGGTAGCGGCTGCGGGTTCCCTTGTCATAAAAAAAAAAAAAAAAAAAAAAAAAAAAAGTATAAGAAGACAATGTGTTTTCTATATGAATGTATATTTATTATATTATTTGGTTACATTACCCTTTTCAGAAGATTAGATTATTTTTTAGAGAGATACTTTTCTTCCCAATCTTTGTATTTCAAATATATACAACTTTTTGTTTTATAAACTAAAGTAAAATATCTATATATCTATTGCTGGGCCACTACAAATTACTCTTTGGGCCTAAAATTGTTTCTTAGTAGTTTCCTAATCTACTGGGCCAGTGGGCCTATAGTAATTTCTCAAGCAATCAACAGGCCCAGAAGAAATTATATTACAACAGTTTAACAGAGTTTTGAGATTTGGATGAAGAAATGGCGATGGAAGCATATTCGTCGCAAGCCCCCGATACAGTTCACACTGATGTTCTAACGCAGGCTAGGATTTCTTGCTACAAGGTAATAAATTCTAATCGATGTATTCAATCTTGAACAGTGATATACATGTATTGAATTTGTTTTTTATTGAAAAAAAAATTTGATCTGAAGGCGCGAGACGCATTCTATGCGTGCCTGGAGAAAGAATCGAACAAGAAACCTACGGAAATTGCGTCGGTAGGGTTGCTTTATCCAATTCAATGCAAGAAAAATAGGGAGGCTTATGAGAAGCAGTGCAGGCCAAGTTGGGTAATTTTTTTTTTCTAATTGAGATAATATTTTGTGGTGTTTTTTTCTTTTTTTATAGTTTTAATGTAGAAATTTTGAAAATTTAGGTTTATGATATATTTTTGACCACCCTGTAGGTGAAGCATTTTGATAGGCAGTATTGTGCAAAGAAAAGAGTTGAGAGGCTGTTGGATGATAACGAGGCGAGGCGAGGTCCGTTATCACTTCCACAGCGTCATACTTTCAAACCCCCTTCTTCATCTTGATCTTCAATTGTCAATGCTTTTCGTTCATGTTTTCGGTTTTTGTTACTAGATGAGCTGATCTTAGGGATGATTTTTGATAGTTTATCATTAGATATGATCTTGATTGTATAGGATGTGAAAAGATGATATGATTGTAGGCTACGAAACGTTAAAATGTTATATATCATATATTTTTCATATATATGTATGTATCTTATTCTTAAATTTACCAGTTACAGTTTCAATGTATGTGATTGTCATTGTTTGCTGAATTCGTTTTGATTAACCAATTTGGTTCTTTTATATTGAGAAAAATTCATGGGCTTATTAGGTTGAGTTGAATTTGGCAGGGGCGTAAAGTTTGAGCCCTTGAGGAAGAGGCAAGTGAATACTCATCAGTTTCAAGTGAAAATGAAGTTGCTGTGAGCATTTACTTGTTAATTCAGGTGAAAGTGTATCTTGATTGTTGAAATGACTACAAAATAAACCGTGTTGTTGATTGCATCTATGTTATGTCTAGATATGATAAATTGATAAAGAGTTCAAGTAGATGGTTTGTCATCATTTGGACATGTAAAATACAATGTTGTTGCAGTAAATGATTATCTAGAAGAAGTTTCACGCATCTTGCTTCATTTTCATGCATAGACGACATCTAATAGTATAGGCAATAAAGAGAACTGATTTTATCAACTAACCAAGACACTTTCTTTTTCTTATCACCTTATATTCTTGGTTAAATATCCAAACACTAGATATTTTTCAGTTTGATCTTTGTGTCATACCTCCGTGCTATTAAACATGTATCATCTTGGGATGATGATAGCTGCTTAGGCCTAGCATTGGGTGGGCTGACCCAGACCCGGCCCCAATACTTTGGGTCTTTTTTGTATATAACCCCCGAGGTATTTAGCATTAGCAAACAACTCCCAAGGTATGAAATCTTAGTAAATAACCTTTTTTTATTAAGTTGACCTTTCTGTTAAGCTGACTGTGAGTCAACAGTTATTAATGAGCAAAATTGTAATTAACGTAAATTCTTATGGTTTGGGTTGTTATTAAGTTTGTGGTTGCTACTAAATATTAATATTCTCTTTTTATTAGATATATAGCTAATTTTTCTATCGTTCATCTTGTAAAGTTCTTTCTAGCTTGACTTATTATATATATCAAAACAAGTTTGAACAATTTTTTTGTGTGTTTCAAGTTTGAAACTAGGTTAGAACTCTACTTGATTATGTGAATAATAATAGAATACGTGCAACTAAATCAAGCAACTTGAGATCAATTAATATTCAATTTTTTGATTTGATTAGTAATCAAACCAAACTCAAACATATTCTTTTTATTTAATTTTACCTTCAAATTATTAGATAGAATAATATAATAAATCTAAATTATTAGATAAATAATAAACAATTGAAATTGAGAAAAATTATTGTTGTATAAAGTGAATTGAAATTTAGTTATTTATGTTAGATCAATTTAATTGGAACTATGAATATAATAAAATGCATTATAGCGTAGTTGAAAATATCGCTTCTAAAATCCATACGAATATTTGTTGTTCCTTGTTTTTATGTATATTACAATTTTGCCCATAAACTTAACTGTTGACTAACGGTCAACTTAACTGAAATGGTTCTTTACCAAGATTTTATACATCAGGTGTTGTTTGCTAATGCTAAATATCTCGGGAGTTATATAAAAAAAGCATATAAGTTTAAAGATAAGTAAAAGGGGTACTGCATTGTGTGATTTGATGTAAAATTTTAGTTTTGAATAAACCCCATTCTGAATTCGTGTATATATATATATATAAGCCATTGAATTCTCAACAAAGTGTTGGTTTTATGCTTCCTTTCCACTGTCTACGTTCTGTTAAATTTGCGAAAGCCAATTGTAGTTGGATCTTCTACAACTCGCCAAACTCTCAACATCTAAAATATGAGCATGAAGTACCATTAGTGTCCTTTTTCGCAAATTCGTAAATGGGAATACAAAAATGAAAGAGGGTATACCACAAATAATAATAATAATAATAATAATAATAATAATAATAATAATAATAATAATAATAATAATAATAATAATAATAATAATAATAATAATAATAATAATAATAATAATAATAATAATAATAATAATAATAATAATAATAATAATAATAATAATAATAATAATAATAATAATAATAATAATAATAATAATAATAATAATAATAATAATAATAATAATAATAATAATAATAATAATAATAATAATAATAATAATAATAATAATAATAATAATAATAATAATAATAATAATAATAATAATAATAATAATAATAATAATAATAATAATAATAATAATAATAATAATAATAATAATAATAATAATAATAATAATAATAATAATAATAATAATAATAATAATAATAATAATAATAATAATAATAATAATAATAATAATAATAATAATAATAATAATAATAATAATAATAATAATAATGTTAGTCGTCTCCTAAAATTAGGACCTGCCAAATAATTCCAATTATATTTGCTTGTACCCATAGGTACAACTCAAATAAATTTAGGGGCCCAATTGTACTAGCGAGCGGAGTTCGGTTATGTGGTACAAATCATTATTTTGATAGCCCAAATAATAAGAAATATGAGATAGAAAGAAGCCCATACACTCCTAAATACTTTATGGGCCCAAATATAAAAGAGAGCAAGTTAGAGTATATTTCACCTTCTACTTCTATCCCACATTGATAAAGCACCAAATGTTATTCATCTTTAAATATATCTGCGTCTACATGGAGTATTGTCCCTTCGGGGACATCCGATAAAATTGGAACGATACAGAGAAGATTAGCATGGCCCCTGCGCAAGGATGACACGCACAAATCGAGAAATGGTCCAAATTTTTTTGCATTTCTTTTGATCTATCATGATTTCTCATCTTTCATTGTTTTTTTTTATGTCACAGTTTTGATTGGAAATGAACAAAGGTGGAGTACGTTCCACTGGCGGCGGTGGTGGGCCGCGCAGTGGCAGCGGCGGCGCGGAAACACAAAAGGCTTCAGCAGAGGGTGGATGCTGACATTGGAATAATTTCGGATTCCCCATTAATGTGACCAAGGTAAGCTCAAAATCCGATGTTTACTACTGCGTTAGGGTTAGGGTTTTAAGGGTTAATGTGGCCAAGGCTTCATCATGAATTTACATATATTTGCTTTGCTCAACCTTTTAGCCTCTAGCAGCTATGCTCTGCCCTGCTGCAATATCATGGGATTTCTATTTCAGGAATTTCAGTAAGTCTCATGTTTGAAAAGATTGAACTGAATATGGGCTAAAATTGTTGGTGTTGGTAAATTTTTGGTCCACGAAAAATTCGCCACATTATCCTAAAGGCATTTTGAGAGCTAGGCTATTGGAAAATCTTCTTTGCCTCACATGTTGATTTTTGTATCATGTTTGGAAGTTTCACCAAGTACTTCAGTTAGTGTTGCACAAAAAGGATCTCATTGAATTTGGTTATTAGTTTTGGCGTTAACGCATTGGTAATGCCCAGAAACATTAGCCTCGGAGTTTTTGTCTTTGTTTTCTCTGGTATTAGACATCCCTTGAAAGCAGCAGAGCCGAGCTGTGTAGTTATATTATAGCTAGAGAAATTTAAAGAAAAATCGGTTTCAGCTGATTCCCCAGAACACATATGATTGCAGGCTATGTATTTTTGTAGCAGATTATTGACCTAGTACTGCTTTTTAATGTTTGTTGGTTCCACATCTATAACTTAATGTGATAGTTATATATTGAGTACATCATTTATTACTTATCTTTCTCTTTGTTAAAGAATGTAATAAGTGGCCATGACTTCTCCCATTCCTTATTTTTGATACATCCAGTGGCAGAGAAAGGACTGCATTTGATATTGTGTTAGTTTATTTGTTGGGCATTCTACAGATCTGGACTCATAAGGGTTAACTACCTAGGATTGGTATATTTTAGTTATCTGAGAAACAACTATAATAATTTTCAGGCTTAAAGAGTATAAGAATTCAAACTTATATATGTTCTATGCCCAAGCTCTCCTTAATCCCATAGTAAGATGTGTGTGGTAATGGTATGTATCTTTATCACACACATCATGAGTAGTGTTAATGTACATAGAAGATAATATCTTAACGTTTCCTCAGATGTGAAATGCATCTTCCTCTTGCTTTGAATTTTCTTTGAAGTTCTTAATATTTTTTGGTAAATTTTGAGTATAAGATGCTTCTGTCTGCTTTATATCTATGGTCCATCCACTTGCTAAATTCACTTATTCTCAAATCTTGTCAATTGTTAAAAGAGTTAAAGATTATTGTTATAAGAAAAAAGAA